>JBBGZY010001230.1:2593750-4077500 GCA_037952925.1 Lithobates clamitans
CTTGGTCTCATCAGACCACAGGACATGGTTCCAGTAATCCATGTCCTTAGTCTGCTTGTCTTCAGCAAACTGTTTGTGGGCTTTCTTGTGTATCATCTTTAGAAGAGGCTTCCTTCTGGGACGACAGCCATGCAGACTAATTTGATGCAGTGTGCGGCGTATGGTCTGAGCACTGACAGGCTGACCCCCCACCCCTTCAGCCCCTGCAGCAATGCTGGCAGCACTCATACGTCTATTTCCCAAAGACAACCTCTGGATGTGATGCTGAGCACAAGCACTCAACTTCTTTGGTCTACCATGCCGAGGCATGTTCTGAGTGGAACCTGCCCTGTTAAACCGCTGTAAAGTCTTGGCCACTGTGCTGCAGCTCAGTTTTAGGGTCTTGGCGATCTTCTTATAGCCTAGGCCATCTTTATGTAGAGCAACAATTTACGAACACATTGGGGGCGTGGCCTGGTCAGAGTCCAGGCTGAGGTTGCCATTTCACTCACCTCCCTAGGATCTTCCAGATGTGCAGCGACAGGAATCACCCCTTTTCCCTCTAAACGATAATCACTGTCTTCTCCCGTTGAAGACTGCTTCCTCCACCCGCTCCCCCGCGCCGGGAGAAGACAATGGCCCGACAGGAGGGATTCCTGCATCAACACTGTCTATGTTGATGGGGGAAATCAAGCAAATTTCTTTCCTGCAACCAAAGAAATTCACTCCGTGTATGGCCGTCCTAGGTAACAGAGCAGAGAGGGCGATATATTAGGTTTAGGGCCTGTTCACACTAGAACGCGGTGTGGGAGACCCGCCTTTCGTGCCAGTTTTCCGCACCGCATTCCAATCGCACTGCCCTTGCGATCTGCAGAGGGTATCAGTTAACGACTTTGCACATGCAGTGTGTTTGCTGCATTGGATCGCAAGTTACAAAAGTATTATACAGTCCGGGTTGCAATGCATTTCCAAAAGTAGCGCATGAACTACTTTTGGTGCAGTGCAATTTCAGCCCATTTAAAATGAATCGGCTGAAATCGCAATGCACAGAACTGCATGTGAATTGCACAGGAACCGCACATGCAATACCTATTGCCTAGTGTGAATGGGCCCTTAAAGTGCAGTTTATTTCCACCTTTACTTTTAATGCTTGCTACATAACAGTATTATTTGATTGTGTGCTACATTATCCAAGTTTCTGGAAAATACAATAACCAGATTTTCTGCAGATTTTTGTCTTCAGATTTACCAAAACCATATAATATGAGGTCAAACCTAAGAGTTTCAATTTGTAGGCAATCAGGCATTCCCTTACACTACATGGTTTTGGTAAATCTGAAGACAAAAATCTGCAGAAAATTTAATAGTGTGTATGAGGTCTTAATCTAGCAAAAGATCACCAGTCTTGGCTGTTAATACTTTTTCAATAAACGTAAAAAAGTCTTTTTTAATTAGAATAATAGAAATAATAATAAAATTACACGAAAACAAAAAAAAGGTAAAGTGCTGCGTAAATTGTTGGTGCTATATAAATACCTGTAATAAAGTAAGAAAAATTATTCTATATAGAAATCCTATATTTTCACACAAATGATTAACCATTTCGTTGTAATATTTTTCCATATAAAAGGATATTTTTGAAAGATGTTCCATCCCACTGAAACCAAGGCTCCCAAGTGGAATTAATGCAGAACTGCCAATATCAGCAGGGTTAATCAGATGTACAGTGTGTGGGGGAAGGGAACAGGATCTCAGGCTAGACAGGCTGAGAAGTAATGAACTCCATGCCAAAATACAATATGCCCCTGGGGCTCCATGGTCAATTGTCCATGGGATTATCCAAACTCCTGCTAAAAGAGCCTGTCAAGCTGCCCAGTATATTCCCGTGTTTGTGTTTATGAGAGTCTAACCAGCTCAGGCGTGATAGAATTAGATTACATATCCCCGAGGTTTACCATAAAATCCTGGAGAGTCAGTAGTGAATAGTTGAGCAATCGTTTAAGTAGTGCTTAGTTTAACTCAATGGAGTGCAGAGAACATTTCATTCATGGCAACAAGATTTTCTTGCAGCTTCTCTACTATTAAGAAAACAGATACAATTTATTAAAACAATTGTGATATTATTAAAAGGAAAAGCTTTTTTAAAATGTATTATAGGAACATTAATAACACTGCTGTAGGCTGCCTTGTTTAACCTTGAATACATAGAAAATAAAGGAAGCCAGACAGTATGTGAAATTATGTTTTATAGTAATGCATGTCTTACCAAATTAGTCTAAAAGGGTCATCCAAGTAACATGGAAGTTAAGATTGAAATGATTGCAAGGGGTTCTTATCTAACTGGTGTCAATGTAAATGACACATAGACACCCACAGCAGGTAAAAATGAATATGTAATAAAAAAAATGCCAGAACCAACTTTGTTGCAATATTCACCTATAATCCGGTGATTTCGCATGCAGTACCTTTTTCTGCCACTAGGTGTCCTTAGTCGAATAGCTAGCATCATTTTACCCACTTTCACTGTCCAGTCTTTGACTGGACAGTGAAAGGAGAAGCAGCACAGTGGTGAGCTCATCTCTCTGTCACTCTGCTCTGCCTTCCTATGAGCGTGCTTCTTACCAGCCCATGAACTGATTGGCTCCTTTTGCTTCTTCTTCCTCTCACACTCCAGGTGTGCTATACAGGGACTGCAAGATGCCAGGTCAAATTCAGATACTTACACTGCAAGCAATAGATAATTAAAAAAAAATAAAAAAATAATAAAGCCAAGTGCCAAGTTTGTTGCAGTATTCATCTTTAATCCAGTGATTTCCTATTCAGTGACCACCAGCACTCAGCATGTGCTTTAGGCTTCTAATACAGCCCCAGTGGGCTTTAGTGCTTAAGCTGGCCATATTTTATACAATTTTCTTTTTCAATTTCCTTTAGACTTACCTTTATATACAGTGCCTTGAAAAAGTATGCATACCCCTTGAAATTTTCCATATTTTGTCATGTTACAACCAAAAACGTAAATGTATTTTATTGGGATTTTATGTGATAGACCAACACATAGTGGCACATAATTGTGAAGTGGAAGAAAAATGATAAATGGTTTTCAATTTTTTTTTACAAATAAATATCTGAAAAGTGTGGCGTGCATTTGTATTCAGACCCCTTTATTCTGATACCCCTAACTAAAATCGAGTGGAACCTATTGCCCTCAGAAGCCACCTAATTAGTAAATAGAGTCCACCTATTTGTACCGTATTTATCGGCGTATAACACGCACTTTTTTCCCCTTAAAATCAGGGGAAAATTGTGGGTGCGTGTTATACGCTGATCCCCACTCTCTGTGTGCCAAAAAACAGCGAGCGCCGCAAAAAAAAATGAGCCCTGACAGAAAAAAACGAGCCCCGACAGAAAAAAACGAGCGCCGCCGAAAAAGACCGAGTCGAGTGCTCGGCTCCACTCGCAGTCACGCCGTCATGCCGCCCCGCCTCCCCGCTGAGGATGAGAAGCGAGCGCTTCCAAAAAAGACAGAGCCGAGTATACTGTGTACTCTGCTCGGTTCCGCTCGCAGTCCCGCCCAGCTCCTTTGATGGACATAACACTCCGTCCAATGGCAGGACTGGGCGGGACTGCGAGACGAGCCGAGCCGAGTACACAGTATACTCGGCTCGTTCTTTTTCGGAAGCACTCGCTTCTCATCCTCAGCAGCGGGGCGGCGTGACGAGCGGGAGATTTAAATGGCGCAAACGGCACACGGCATTGGGCAAGGCTGCACTGGGCAAGGCTGCATTGGGCAAGGCTGCACTGGGCAAGGCTGCACTGGGCAAGGCTGCACTGGGCAAGGCTGCATTGGGCAAGACTGCACTGGGCAAGACTGCACTGGGCAAGGCTGCATATGACTAAGGGCAAGGCTGCTTATGACAATGGGCAAGGCTGAAAATGGCACTTAGCAAGGCTGCAAACGGCACTGGGCAAGCTGCAAATGGACACTGATCATTCTGCAATGATGGACAAGGCTACAGATGAACACTGATGAGGCTGCATTGATGGGCATTTAAATGTAAGTTTTTTTTCCTTAAAATGCCCTCCTAAACTTGGGGTGCGTGTTATACGCCGATAAATATGGTAATTTAATTTCAGTATAAATACAGCTGTTCTGTATAGTTCTCAGAGGTGTGTTAGAGAACCTTAGTGAACAAACAGCATCATGAAGGCCAAGGAACACACCATACAGGTCAGGGATAAAGTTGTGGACAAGTTTAAAGCAGGGTTAGGTTAGGTTAAAAAGATATCCCAAGCTTTAAACATCTAACAGAGCATTGTTCAATCAATCATCCGAAAATAGAAAAGAGTATGGTACAACTGCAAACCTACCAAGACATGGCCGTCCACCTAAACTGA
This sequence comes from Lithobates clamitans, assembly GCA_037952925.1. Lineage (NCBI taxonomy): Eukaryota > Metazoa > Chordata > Amphibia > Anura > Ranidae > Lithobates > Lithobates clamitans. Next base: position 2,598,125 of record JBBGZY010001230.1, read on the forward strand.
CAGGCCGAGGAAGAAGAGCATTAATCAAAAAAGCAGCTAAGAGGCCCATGGTAACTCTGGAGGAGCTGCAGAGATCCACAGTTCAGGTGGGAGAATCTGTCCACAGGACAACTATTAGTCGTGCACTCCACAAATCTGGCCTTTATGGAAGAGTGGCAAGAAGAAAGCCATTGTTGAAAGAAACCCATAAAAAGTCCTGTTTGCAGTTTACGAGAAGCCATGTGGAGGACACAGCAAACATGTGGAAGAAGGTGCTCTGGACAGATGAGACCAAAATTGAACTTTTTGGCATAAAAGAAAAACGCTATGTGTGGCGAAACACACCATCCCCACCGTGAAACATGGTGGTGGCAGCATCATGTTGTGGGAATGCCTTTCTAAAGTAGGGACAGGGAAGCTGGTCAGAGTTGATGGGAATCTTAGAAGAAAACCTGTAAGGCCCCTTTCACACTGGGGCGGTGGGGGCGTCGGCGGTACAACAGCGCTATTTTTAGCGCTGCTGTACCGTCGTTTTTGCAGCGGTATTCGGCCGCTAGCGGTGCGGTTTTAACCCCCGCTGGCGGCCGAAAAAGAGTTAAAATCCCTTGTACAGCGCGGCTATAGCCGCGGTATTGCCGCGGTATAGCCGCGCTGTCCCATTGATTTCAATGGGCAGGAGCGGTTTAGGAGCGGTGAATACACCGCTCCTTCACCGCTCCAAAGAAGCGGTTTGCAGGACTTTTTTCACCGTCCTGCCAGCGCACTGCTTCAGTGTGAAAGCCCGAGGGCTTTCACACTGAACAAACAGCGGAGGCTGTTTAGGGGCGGTTTGCAGGCGGTATTTTTAGTGCAATACCGCCTGCAAACCGCCCCAGTGTGAAAGGGGTCTTAGAGTCTGCAAAAGACTTGAGACTAGAGCAGAGGTTCACATTCCAGCAGGACAACGGCCCTAAACATACAGCCAGAGCTACAATGGAATGGTTTGGATCAAAGCATATTCATCTGTTAGAATGGCCCAGTCAAAGTCCATCCAATCTGACAGAGCTTGAGCTATTTTGCAAGGAAGAATTAGCAAAAATGTCACTCTCTAGATGTGGAAAGCTTGTAGAGACATCCCCAAAAAGACTTTCAGCTGTAATTGCAGCAAAAGATGGTTCTACAAAGTATTTACTCAGGGGGGCTGAATACAAATGCACGCCACACTTTTCACAAATTTATTTGTAAAAAAATTTGAAAACCATTTATCATTTTCCTTCCACTTCACAATTATGTGCCACAAGGGGTATGAATACTTTTTCAAGGCACTGCCTGATTGCATGCAAATTGAAAGTGTTTAGGTTTGACCTCATATTATATGGTTTTGGTAAATCTAAAGGAAAATTGTACAGGTAGATTGTATAATGTATGGTCAGCCTTAAGGCTAGTACACACAGGCTGAATATCGTCTGGTATCGGCCACTGCGTCCAGTTAAATAGAAACCATCCAACATTTGGTAAGTATGTGTAGCAGCCTGTCTGACAGAAGCCGCTTTAACGACTGGCTTCTGTCGAATGAGCATGCTGAAAAACCAGCATCTGATCAGTGCTGGCAGCCAATGGCTGTGATCAGTGCGTTTTGGTGGGGGGGTCCCCCTGTCAGAACACAATAGCTCAGTGGGGGAGATCACTGCACTAACATTGCATAGTTGGTACAGCAACCTGTCAACCGCTGGGTTGAACAAAAAAAAACTTCTGGTGTGTATCCCGCATTAGGAGCTGAATTGATAAGCTCTTGGGCTTCTGCTCCTGTTACGGAATGCTCCAATAACAGGCAGAGTAAACACAATGCGGGACAATGCTTCAGAAGTCAAATGACATCACAGTACTTCTTGTTAGAATGGAGGCTCCGATAAACTTCAAGCATCTCTGTCCTTCTCTGTACAGCAATAGACCAATATTAGTAGTAATATGGTGCTGCCTCCTTGCCTCTTCCAAGCCCAATAGCATTTTGAATTTTAATGAATATTAGCACACTTCAAAACATTAAAAAGCAGACACGACTTTTTTAAATGGAGCACACTGCAATGTGCAACACATGCACAGGTTACCATGCATTGCAGTAATGCATTGTAAGACATACTATTTAACGCATGGTAATGAAAAATGAATGCAATCAAAACGATTGTGCAGCCTTCTGGAAATGTTGCTGGCTGCACTTGAGTTGACCACCACTGCTTTAAAGTGGAATTAAATCTCCAGAAAGAAAAGGAAAAAAAATGAAATTGGGCCCCAGGAGCTTTAAGTCATATTATGCTAGTATGTGCAGCAAATGCGGTAAATACGCTTACATTTACATCGTTTTGAACAGACACTTTGTATACAAAACCAACTCCTAATCCAGAAAGTAAGATGCAATGCACAGTGGCGTGTATTCTGGCTCCGCCCAATGCATTTTGGCAGAAGTGACGTCGTCAGGGGCACTTTTCTTTTTTATTTAACGTGGACTTTGATTTGAACATATGGTGATGCACACTGATCTGTGCACTTTTTTTTAATATTATACTGCATGAAGGAATCCAGTAGGATGGAAGCTTCATCAAATATTTTGTTTATGTCTGCAAAATTAAGATAACCTATCACACCTCATTAATGCCTCTGCTTACTCTCATTGGTCAGCTCAGCGCAAATGGCTGATGGCTTACGCGTTTTGGGGGAGCACCCCTTTCTTCAGAGCCTAAGCGGGCAAGGGTGCTTGCCCGCTTAGGCTCTGAAGAAAGGGGTGCTCCCCCGAAACGCGTAAGCCATCAGCCATTTGCACTGGTCTTATCCTCTCGGCAACAGGCCCTGGGGTGTCGATCCACAGAAACAGCGCTTTTGCGCCCTTTTGAAAGCTATTTATACTAGCTCGTTTGTGAGTATAATTTTTACTGTTTTTATGCTGCATTAAAGTTTATCAGTGGTAATGCACTAGGTTGGTGTGTCCTCTTTCTTTTCTGTTTTTTTAGCTTGAATACCCATTGTTCAAATGAGGGCCGCAAGATGCTAGGCATTACTTCTATAGGTGGCTGCACCACATATCCAGTTCATGGACACCTGAGTGCAGGAGAGGTCTTTTTTCTTGAGTTACTCTCATTGGTCAACATCTTCTGTACAATAAGTGGGTATGTCTGGTGATAGAGCAATGGTAAGATACAATAGCTTATTTATAAACAATCAGGTCACACATTACATTGCCAACTTTACATAAATGGCAAATATTTCTGTGCAAGTAAAGGAAGTTTTAACTATGTATAGCTTTCTTTATGTTTAGATTTATGGGTTCTTTAAATATTCTATTTCTTTTTTTTTAATATAATCTTTATTTCGTTTACATTTTGACATCACAACAAAGGATAACAAAAAAGGGGAAAAGGAGGGGATGAGGGAGTAAGAGGGGTACAGCTGTCATGTTCCCAAGGAAAACAATAAGAAAAACAATGAGACATATCAACATGTTGTATTAACAAGGGAACCTCCATTGTCCCGGACATTCGGTCCATGTGGGCAAGTCTCCCTACCATACAGGGAGAGAGAAGGGGAGTCCCAATCTCAGTTAGAGTCGATAGGTAATGCATACATTGCTCAATGTTCATTTGAAACATATGACATCTTGAGATATAATGAACTGTCATGCATTGGGACACCGCTCAGATGTCAACAACAAAAATACCTAAAAAGGTACAGAAAAGTTCTTGTCTGGTTCGTTGGCCAATTAGACACAACCCATGTAAGGCTGTTGACCGTTGGATGTTGGTTCATTTTGACATGTCGCCTAAGAGATGGATCTGCCAAGGCCAATAAAGCAACATCCAGGCTAGACGAAACTGGGATCGTACCATGTATGTAGTCTCTCCAGGCTGCCCAGGTAAGTTCAAATTGTTCTCAAGTTGCCATTATAAGTAGCAAGCCAGTCCCCTGCCTCCATGATCTCCCTCACCTTCCAAACCCAGTCAAGCTCATATTTCTGCCAATTTAAATGAGTTTTGTCTCTAGTTTTTCAGAAGAGGATCTTTTATAAAGTAAAATGACCACAGTTAAGTCTGCCACTTTAGGTGGCCATACATTATACAATTTTCCTGTTCAATTTCCTTTAGATTTACCCTCAACTATGAAGTGCAAGAGCCTGCCTGATTGTTTACAAGATGAAAGTGTTTAGATTGGAGCTCATATTAAATGGTTTTGATAAATCTAAAGGAAAATTGTACAAGAAGATTGTATATTGTATAGCCAGCCTAAGACATGTTGGTATATACAGTATGTCACATAAGTTAGTACACCCCTCACATTTTTGTAAATATTTTCTTCTAACTTTTCATGTGACAACACTGAAGAAATGACACTTTGCTACAATGTAAAGTAGTGAGTGTACAGCTTGTATAACAGTGTAAATTTGCTGTCCCCTCAAAATAACTCAACACACAGCCATTAAATGTCTAAACCGCTGACAACAAAACTGAGTACACCCCTAAGTGAAAATGTCCAAATTGGGCCCAATTAGCCATTTTTCCTCCCCGGTGTAATGTGACTCATTAGTGTTACAAGATCTTAGGTGTGAATAGGGAGCATTTATGTTAAATTTGGTATATTGCACTCTCTCTCTCATACTGGTCACTGGAAGTTTAACATGGCACCTCAAGAACTCCTTTGAGGATCTGAAAAAAAGAATTGTTGCTCTACATAAAGATGGCCTAGGCAATAAGAAGATTGCCAAGACCCTGAAACTGAGCTGCAGCATGGTGGCCAAGATCATACAGCAGTTTAACAGGACAGGTTCCACTCAGAACGGTCCTCGTCATGGTCGACCAGAGAAGTTGAGTGCACGTGTTCAGCGTCATATCCAGAAGTTGTTTTTGGGAAATAGACATATGAGTGCTGTCAGCATTGCTGCAGAGGTTGAAGGGGTGGGGGGTCAGCCTTTCAGTGCTCAGACCATACGCCACACACTGCATAAAATTGGTCTGCATGGCTGTTATCCCAGAAGGAAGCCTCTTCTAAAGATGATGCACAAGAAAGCCCGCAAACAGTTTGAAGACAAGCAGACTAAGGACACTAGACGGGAACCATGTCCTGTGGTCTGATAAGACCAAGATAAACTTATTTGGTTCAGATGGTTTCAAGCGTATGTGGCGGCAACCAGGTGAGGAGTACAAAGACAAGTGTGTCATGCCTACAGTCAAGCATGGTGGTGGGAGTGTCATGGTCTGGGGCTGCATGAGTGCTGCCGGCACTGGGGAACTACAGTTCATTGAGGGAACCATGAATGCCAACATGTACTGTGACATACTGAAACAGAGCATGATCCCCTCCCTTCGGAGACTGTGGCCACAGGGCAGTATTCCAACATGATAATGACCCCAAACACACCTCCAAGTCGACCACTGCCCTGCTAAAGAAGCTGAGGGTAAAGGTGATGGACTGGCCAAGCATGTCTCCAGACCTAAACCCTATTGAGCATCTGTGGGGCATCCTCAAATGGAAGGTGGAGTAGCGGAAGGTCTCTAACATCGACCAGCTCTGTGATGTCATCATGGAGGAGTGGAAGAGGACTCTAGTGGCAACCCGTGAAGCTCTGGTGAACTCCATGCCCAACACGGTTAAGGAAGTGCTGGAAAATAATGGTAGCCACACAAAACATTGACAGTTTGGGCATTTTCACTTGGGGGTGTACTCACTTTTGTTGCCAGTGGTTTAGACATTAATGGCTGTGTGTTGAATTATTTTGAGGGGACAGGAAATGTACACTGTTATACAAACTGTACACTCATTACTTTACATTGTATCAAAGTGTCCCTTCTTCAGTGCTATCACATGAAAAGATAGAATAAAATGTTTACAAAAATGTTAAGGGGTGTACTCACTTTTGTGAGATACTGTACCTGTGAACAGTACTGTAGCCTTTTGTTTCATCTTAATGCCATTAATGATTTATGATTAATCCAGACTATGGCTAGGGATGCCCATACTGGGGTATGTGATGTTAAAATTGTTTACTATGGACTCCCCTGGATGCAGAGCCTAAGAAGCAACTGGACATCACTTAGAAGCCCTGAAAAGAAAAGCTTATCCAAGTGGAGATGAGCTCATGCATGTTCGGACACGAGCAGTGGTAGCCCGTGCATTAAGGACGCACTGACGCCGCCCCCTCTCTCCTGCCACCCCCCTCTAGCACCAATAGATAGATTCATGCAATGCTGCCACCACCTAATCAGGTGCCCGCCCCATTTTGGGCGCAAGTCGCCTGAATTACAGTGGTGGGGGGTGGTTTTGAAGCACCTGATTAGAGCCATAGGCTTGAATAGGCATCAAAAAAAGGTGACCTGCGAGCGCCATGCTGGGCGCTCGCAGGTCCCTCAGTTGTGTTAGAAAAGCAAATGAATATTCACTTTCCTAACACTAAACCGCCTCTCTGCCAATCAGGTGCTTGGATCTGTTACCCATCACCTGATTGACTGAAACAGCAAGCACTGTGATTGGATGCCAGGCGTCCAATCATAGCAGAGGACGGGAAGAGTGGTCGGGAGAAGATATTGAGGAGCTGTCCCACCGAGACAGGTAAGTGCAGACGGTGGGGGGCACACTGGCAGCATTTGATATGACACAGTGGCGGCAATTGATGGGCACAGTGGGAGCAATTGATGTGCACAGTGGGAGCAATTGATGGGCACAGTGGGAGCAATTGATGGGCACAGTGGGAGCAATTGATGGGCACAGTGGGAGCAATTGATGGGCACAGTGGGAGCAATTGATGGGCACAGTGGCGGCAATTGATGGGCACAGTGGGAGCAATTGATGGGCACAGTGGGAGCAATTGATGGGCACAGTGGCTGCGTTCGATGGCACAGTGGCTGCGTTCGATGGCACAGTGGCGGCAATTGATGGACACAGTGGCTGCGTTCGATGGCACAGTGGCTGCGTTCGATGGCACAGTGGCGGCAATTGATGGGCACAGTGGCTGCGATTGATGGTACAGTGAGAATGCAATTGATGGGGTTTTTTTCAGAATTTTTCAGTTTGTTTGCGCCCCCCCCAAAAAATTTTGAGCACCAGCCACCAGTGGACACGAGTCTGAACCCACCCAAGCTATCCTGCCGATAAGCTGTAAACCATGGGCAATGGAGGCATTCCCAACCCCACATATGTAAGGGGTGTGTATGTACGAGACTGTGCGATGGAAAATGCTTCCCATCCTGTGGTTTCCCGTAGTTGCAGGAAAGAAATTAGCTCTGTCTTAGGCCAGCCTTACCGCAACCCTAAAAAGCTATCAGACAGGTTCAGTACAATTTGTCACTTCCAGTGATGTAATAAAAGTAACAGTGTGACACTGTGTGGAGGCATCTTGTGTTATTATGTAACATATTATTCAAAAACAAGACTGTGATAGATGTCACTATTTGTGCATTATTTTAGTCTCCTCTTCATGGAATCCTGTGAGATATTTTAAAGTGGTATTAAACCCAAAACCAAAAATGTAATATATTGCAGCTTACCAATCATTAGATGGGGTGGCTGCATTCGTTTTCTTTTTAAGGCCTGATTCACACCTATGCATTTTTAGTGCTTTTTGCATTTTTGCAGATTTGGACTACAGTCCATTTTAAATGGTTTCCTATGGAACATGTTCTGTAGTGCAAATCTGCAAAATGCAAAAAGCACTAAAAATGCAAAGGTGTGAATCCAGCCTTAGGCTGTATTTACACCTATGCATTTTTAGTGCTTTTTGCATTTTGCAGATTTGCACTACGGTCCATTTAACATGGTTTCCTATGGAACACGTTCTGTTGTGCAAATCTGCAAAATGCAAAAAGCACTAAAACTGCATAGGTGTGAATCCAGCCTTAGGCTGGATTCACATCTATGCATGTTGCTTTTGAGCGTTTCTGCAGTGTTTTTTGTGGTGCTTGCCACATTTTTGAGCAGAGTTTTTGCAGCGTTTTTACAGTGTTTTTGCCGCATTTTGCGTTTTTTTTTTTTACAGTTTTTTTTAGACTGTATACAGTCTAAAAAAAAAAAAAAAAAAGCGCATCAAAAACGCTGTAACAACGCTGCAAAAACGCTGTACTTGCGTTTTTGATGCTGGTCCATTGAATTCTATTACATGCAAAACGCTGCATTTTGCATGAAAAAAAGTCCCTGACCCTTTCCAAAAACACAGAGGTACAAAAATGCATTGATGTGAACATGTTCCATAGGAACCCATGTTAAAAAATTCCCATGCATTTCTGCAAAATGCATCAAAAAACGCGTTAGTGTGAATGGAGCCTTACAGTGCTCCCACTCTGCATGAAGGAACAGCAAAACTTTTGGGCAGCAGAATTGTCAATCTGGGGGGGAGGGGAGGTGGAGGGTTAGATGTACTAGCAGACTTAGATACACTAACAAATTGAAGCCAAACTCCAGCAAACAGTTTTTCTATCTTTTGGGATAAAGGTTTTACATAAATAAAAGCTGATCATTGTAAGCACCCTATTAGTGGTAAATGGATTGGCTCATCCCTTTAACTGCTACATCTACAGCAGACTTATTAGTAGGATTGGTAAGCTGCAATATAATAAATGTTTGCTTTGGGTTCAACACCACTATACAGTCCTTTCTAAAGGTGTCTATACACTACACAATGTAATTGTACAATCTATCATCAACGTGCACTGCAAGGGCTTGCTTAATTAATTAGGTGTGTCCTTCGATTACAATATTCTAGTAAATGGAAAGAAGCTTGTACAGAGGGTGTACAATCAGATTGTGTAGTGTATGGCCAGTTTAAGAGTGGGCACCTCAACATGTCTGCTATTGCTTCTCAGGCCACTTAAGTACTTTCAGCATTTGATTTAATCACTTACTAAGTATGCAGCTTCTTTGTCCTTTAATCCTTGTCTATATTCCTGTTAAAGCTCATGTCATGACCGCTGCCCCAGGGTCCCTGTTACATGGTGGCTCCTTTCTCTTGCACCATCCTCATAGTTGCACTTTTTTGGCTGTAGGCAGAGTCGCATTATAATTAGGGGCGGGGCATGCATTTGTGGGCGTGACATAGTTGAAATAAAAAATGCAGCGCGGCCAGACTGCCCCCCTCCCTGTGACATCCAGGCTATATCCCCGCCCATCCCCTGCCCCTTTCCATAACAGGTCACAGAGACTGGCAGCGGGGCGGAGCGGGGCGGAGCGGGCCGGGGGGTGGGCGGCGCCGTAGCTCAATTTCTATTGTAGCCATCTAGCCAGCCTACTTCTACGATCTCCACCGGCCGCGGATCTCTGGCGGCTGGCGGTGCGAACCTCGGCGGCAAAAATCGTGAAAAAACTAATTTCTCGGGAAATCGGGAAAAGGGTCTAAATTCCGGGAATGTCCTGGAAAATTCGGGACAGTTGGCAAGTATGCATCCTATGGAGATACCCTTGAATGCAGGGACTAGAGTTGTATCTCCCTACACTGTGTGCTTCAATAGAAACACACGGCCCCACAACCTAGAATGGCAAAGTACTCCCCATCTCCTCCTTCCTCCTCCCTCCCTTTTCCAAGCTAAAAAGACTGCTCAGTTCCTAGGAAGACTGGAAGTTAAAGGGAAGCAGCGCTGAGAGAGCAGGTGGCAGCAGGATTGAACATTGTAATCTTCAAGTGTTGGGGTAAGAATCTTACCAAATAGAATACTGGGGAATGTTTATTGTATTTTGCTCACTGTGTTAAGCTAAAAAATGCTGAGGTTTATTACTAAGGCCTGCCTAGTCACCATCCCTCATCCAATGGCATTTGTAATGTGTTAGTTTGTTTGCATATTAACCTTGAGCTTGTTCACAGAACTAGAGAAGACTTGTGCTGAATTTAGACGCCAAGCAGTATAACAAACATTCAGGATTTCATGTTATGTTATACTTTTCTTTCATGTTACCGGCAGATTACAGCTTTTCTGTATACAGAAACATAGATGATTGAGTGCAGGAAAAAAACAAAGCGAGGCCTTTTATATATTTTTTTAAACCTTTCTTTCTGAGTATAGATCTATATTTGTCTCAAACATGTGGGCAGCACAGTGGCTAAGTGATTAGCACTTCTGCCCAGCAACACTAGGGTCATCAGTTTGAATCCCGACCACGGCACCATCTGCCAGGAGTTTCTGGCTCCCAGGTGTCTTCTATACAGGTAACAAGCTGAGATCAGGAGCACTCCCTTAACCAGTTCAGATCCGCACTATAGCCAAATGATGGCTGCAGTGGATCTACATTGCCGGGACTACGTCCATTGAAGCGCTCTCATGAGTGCGCATCGGGGAAAATATGTGTTGGCCGTGTCTCTTGGACACAGCCAATCACAGATCGCTGCAAATGGCCAATCACAGTGGCCGTTTACAGCGAGATCGCTGTGGCCAATGAGAGATGATCTCAAATGTAAACATATGAGATCATCTCTCATTGCTGGCTCTCTCCTTACACTGAGACAGCGTTTGAGGAGAGAGAGCTTCTGTGAACAATTGTGAGTTTATTTTTCAGTAGAAAAAAACAAAATGTGCCCAAACAGTGCCCAATCAGTGCACACAGTGACAAATAGCATCAATAGCTAGTGCCACCAGTGCGCATCTGTGCAATCAGTGTCCATCTGTGCCGCCTCATCAGTGCCCATTTGTGCCACCTCAACAGTGCACATCTGTACCAATCAGTGCCCATCTGTGCCGTCTCATCAATGCACATCTGTGCAATCAACATCTGTGCCCCCTCATCAGTGCCCATCTGTGCTGCCTCATCAGTGCCCAACTGTGCCAGCTCAACAGTGCACATCTGTGCAATCAATCAGTGCACATCTGTGCCGCCTCATCAGTGCCCATCTGTGCCACCTCATCAGTGCCCATCAGTGCCACCTCATCTGTGCCCACCCATGCCGCCTCATTAGTGCACACCTGTGCAATCAATCAGTGCACATCTGTGCTGCTTCATCAGTGCCCATCTGTGCCTCCTCAGTGCCCATCTGTGCCACCTCATCAGAGCCCATCTGTGCAGCCTCATCAGTGCCCATCTGTGCCATCAATCAGTGTACATCTGTGCTCATCAGTGCCACCTCATCAGTGCCCATCAGTGCAGGCTGAGCACACACCTGTGCAGTCTCATCACCACAAAAAACTTTTCCGCCGAGGAGGAATACCAAATTCTTTATAAAATGTGGGGTGGGTGTAGCGCTAAAAATGTTGATCAGAAAAAAATGAATATGGAAACCAGATGAATTAACATTCAGTAGTTGGTAAACTAAAACAATGTCCCTACACATCAAGAGTGTGGATCAAAAAAAAAATGTTGTTATAAAAACTAAATGAATTAGCATTCAGTAGTGGCGAAAAATGAAAAATGGAAAACTAAAGCAGTGTTCCTATGAATTAAAATAGGAAAAAAGATTGAGAAAAATTAACACAAGCAATCAATTGAATGATCATGCAGTGGTAATAAAAAGTGTAGGTGGAAAACTAAAGCGGAATCCCTACAAAAATAAAAGTAAAAATAAAAATAAGCAAAAGTTTGACAAAAAAATATTCTAGTGAAAACAAATGAAAAATATAAAGATAAAAAACTTATAAATAACAATGATGTGAGTCGCAACTTTAAAGGCACATTGATGCAAAATGTAAAATGACAAAACCTCAGAAAGGATTCCAAAAAGAAGGGTCATAGAATATGTAAAAAAAATTATAACAAATAAAGTCCCAAAGAGGTGACAGAAATTGTTGAAGAATGTTCATGAAAGTGAAAACAGCTGATCGCCGTGAAAAGAATAGTGGGGAGCCTTCATCCAAATAGGTTGTCCACCCAAAGTGAGCATGTAGTCTCCTTACCCGCAGGGATGACCGCAATGGCGGTCTCACCAAGCCCAGGGAATTGGGTCTCCCAGAAACCTGAACAGATATCCTAATCAGCCGGATAGGATATCTTTAGGAGAGCTCCAATATAAAATCAAGGCGCTAGTCAATCATCCATAATGGTGCCGTGGCTCTGCCCTACGTGATGATGTCATGAGGCTCCTCGGGCCTCCATGGAAATGGTAAACAGCAATGGAGATGGGTGTGGCTGGAGATCTTTGCAGGGTGGTATGGTGGATACCAAATTCTTTCCACGGCCAACGAGAGCAACGGGGATCTCTCTTTTTTGGATTCCCTTTCAAATTCGGATTCTGAGTCTGCCATAAATTATGAGCCAGTTCTCAGTAGTGGAACACTGACAGACTCAAAAGAGGAAGATATTCGGCCTGCCAAATGAAGGCGTTCAGGTGAGGATGCAGTGGCATCCACCAGCACCGCTGCCATCCACCAGCACTGCAGTACCTCGGCAAGAAAGGCCAAGTACCAGTGGGGTGTCACCTCAGCCCCAAAGGGTTAGAACCCATGCCAGCCTTCCCTATGTCCTTCAGAACCCCTTGTGGCTTCCTCCTAATTCAGGAGAAGCTAACATTCCCCCTTTCACTGCCCAGCCAGGAGTCCAGGTGGACACGGAGAATTTCACGCTGATTCATTTTTTTAATTTAATTTTTACGGAGGACATGTTGGCGTCAATTGTGGCCCAGTGCAACCTGTATGCACAGCAATTTATTTTGCAAAATCAAACATCATATTATGCCCGTCCCTACGAGTGGAGAGACCTAACAGTGGAGGAGTTTAAGGTTTTTTTGGGCCTCACATTTAATATGGGACTCACCAAAAAAAATCAATTGCGTTCCTCTATTGGTCAACCCACCCCATCCACCAAATGCCGCACTTCTCCGCGGTAATGCCCAGAACCAGGTATCTGATGATCATGAGGTTCCTACATTTCAGTGACAATAACCAGTGCCCTCCCTGAAATGACCCAAATTATGACAGGCTTTACAAAATTCGGCCAATACTAAATTATTTTTCTGTATTCCCCAGCTGTTCACCCCGGACCAACACATATGTGTGGATGAGTCCCTTGTTAAATTTAGCGGCAGGCTTAAAATTAAGCAATTTATCCCCAGCAAAAGGGCCTGCTATGGGGTAAAGGTGTACAAATTATGTGACCGAGCCACAGGGTACACATATGCCTTCATAGTGTACGAAGGGAAGGACACCCAGCTGCAGCCCCCTAATTGCCCGGCCTACTTGGGAACCAGCGGGAAAGTTGTTTGGGACCTCATGTATCCCCTACTGGAGAAAGGCTACTACCTGTATGTAGACAATTTATACACATCTCTGCCCCTGTTCCACAACCTTCACCGGAAGACGCTAGCATGTGGCACGGTAAAAAAGAATCGGAAGGGCTTTCCTCAAAGTCTTGTCAAAAAGAAGTTGAAAAAACGGCAAGTCTGCGAAACAAGGAGATTCTAGCAGTGAAGTGGAGGGACAGAAGGGATGTCTACATGTTGTCTTCCATCAATAACACCTACGTGGAAATCACCAGAAGGAAAAGCCCCATCCAAAAACCAACATGCATCCATGAATACAATTTGTTTATGGGGGGAGTCGACTTCAACGACCAAATGTTGGAATCATACCTTGCCACAAGACGGACATACCATTTTTATAAAAAAGTAACAATTTATTTTTTTCAATTGGCCATATTCAATTCCTATATCATTTACCGCAACTCCACCCAAAACCCCCAACCCTTCCTTGGCTACCAGGAGGAAATTTACACTGCCCTTATATTCCCGAATGGCCCACCAGAAAACATCTGATCAGATGTTCTTAGTCGACTCTTCTAGCGCCACTTTCCAGATAAACTCCCTCCCAAACCAACAGGCCAAAGACGTCAAAAAAGATGTAAGGTGTGTACCAGAACAGGAGTCAGAAGAGATACATCTTATTGTGCACAATGTCCTTCCCAACCAGGCCTCTGCATAGGTAACTGACTCTGGCTTGCTATTCGACCATGCTTCTGCCTACTAACTTTGTACATACCGCTGCCTTATCTGGAACTGACCCTGGACTGTTATTCGACCATGTTTCTGCCTACAGATTCTGTACATACCTCTGCCTGATCTGGAACTGACCCTGGACTGTTATTCAACCATGTATTTTGGGGTGTCATTTTTGCTATGTAAATGCTATGTGTTAGAAGTATATTATAAACGGACAACTTTGTGTAAAAAAAAAAATGCGTTTTCATTTTTTTCCACATTTTCCAAAAACTTCTGGAAAAAAAAATGAAGCGTTCAAAAGACTCATTATGCCTCATAGATTATACGTTGGGGTGTTAGCTTTGCAAAATCGGGTGATTTTGTGGGCATTTCCATTGTCCTGGTGCTCCAGGGCCTTCAAAAGTGTAATAGGTGGGTGAGAAATGAAATGTGTAATTTATGCTCCTAGAACACCTGAAGGTGCTACTTCAATGTTAGGCCTATGTATGTGGTCAGGCTGTGTAAAAGTCTCACACATGTGGTATCGTTATACTCAGGAGGAGTAGCAGAATGTATTTTGGAGTGTTATTTTTGCTATGTAAATGCTATGTGTTGGAAATATCTTATAAAAACTGACAACTTTGTGTAAAAAAAATGTGTTTTCATTTTTTCCACATTTTCAAAAACTTCTGGAAAAAAATGAACCGTTCAAAAGACTCATTATGTCTCATAGATTATACGTTGGGGGTGTTAGCTTTCCAAAATGGGGTCATTTTGTGGGCATTTCCATTGTCCTGGTGCTCTAGGGCCTTCAAGAGTGTAATAGGTAGTCAACAAGTTAGATGGGTAATTTATGCTCCTTGATCACCTGATGGTGCTCCCTGCATGTTGGGCCTCTGTATGTGGCCAGGTAGTGAAAAAGTCCCACACATGTGGTATCGTAATACTCAGGAGGAGTATCAGAATGTATTTTGGGGTGTCATTTGTGGTATGCACATTCCATGTGAGAGAAATAAGCTATTACAATTTTTTTAAAAAAATATAAAAAATAAAATCTTAATTTGCAAAGAATTGTGGGAAAAAATGACAACTTCAAATAACTCATTATGCCTCTTATTAAATACCCTGGAATTTCTACTTTCCAAAAAGGGGTAATTTGAGGGGCATTTGTACTTTCCTGGCTTGTTAGGGTCTCAAGAAATGAGATAGGCCTCAGATGTGATCATATTTTTATGATTTGCACCATAGCTTGTAGACTCTAAAAATTTCACTCAGACCACATAATATCCACTAATTTGGGCTATTTTTACCAAAGATATGTAGCAGTATAAACGGTGGCCAACATTTATGAAGAAGAATTGCTAATTTGCAAAATTTTATCACAGAAACGAAGAAAAATGCAAAAAATAAAAAACCCAAATACCACCAAATGAAAGCTCTATTTGTATGAAAAAAAGGACAAAAAATAATTTGGGTACAGTGTTGCATGACAGTAGTTGTCATTCAAAGTATGAGAGCACTGAAAGCTGAAAACTGGTCTGGGCAGGAGGTGGGTTTAAGCGCCCAGTAAGCAAGTGGTTAAAGGAGTGTCCTCTTATATTTATGGCTACCTTTTGGCCCTTGTGTACCACATACCACTCAGCACAATGACCTGTCATAAATGTTTAATGTGCAATAAAAGACTATCCTTGCAGTTGGGGTGGGTTACCCCTCCACACTGCAAATGCAGTTTAAGAAAGTCAGTAGATGGACTTGATTTTCTTTCCTTCCACCACGGGTTGCAGGAAAGAAAATTGCTTGATTCCACTCCTCTTCCACTCCTCCATGACGACATCATGGTCAGTGCCCATCGGTGCCATCTGTCAGTGCCATCACATGAGTGCCCATCCGTGCCGCCTATCAGTGCCACTGCCTGTCAGTGCCCATCAGTGCAATTGCCTGTCAGTGCAATTGCCTGTCAGTGCCGCCTATCAGTGCCACTGCCTGTCAGTGCCGCCCATCAGTTACACAGCCAGATAGTGCCCATCAGTTCCACCTGTCAGTACCACTGCATGAGTGCCTATCAGTGCCACCGCCTGTCAGTGCCGCCTATCAGTGCCCCCCAGTGAAGGAGAAAAATTACTTATTAAAATGTTATTATATAAACTCACCTCCTTCTTGTGCTTGTGGCGATTACACTCTGTAGCTCCAGGCAATCCCACCCCTCTGGACTACACTACCCATAATTCTTTGCAGTATAGGAGGGAGGGGGAGGAACTCTGTGCTCTGTTCTCTCCCCTATGTATTGCCGCTGCTGGGAGAGTGATTGGAGGAGGGAGCTGTCATGTGTCCCCGGGATCACGGCCGGTTCTTCTAGCTGACAAATGGGCAGGAGGAGTGGCGGCTACAAGTAGCACACAGTCAAGCTGGAGCCACTCCAGTTCCTCCTCTTCAGCTACTTTGCAAGTATTACCGCAATATTGACCGCAGACCTGGCTCCTCTCACAGCCAGAGCGTCCCTCGTACACAGGGAAACTGCCTGCCCAGGATCAGCGTGGAAAAAACGTGGGGACAGATGTGGTCCAGGGACCATGCCCTCAGTCTGGGGACTGTCCCCGGAAATCTGGGACGTTAGGTCACCGTATCACAGATGCTCAATAGGGTTAAGGTCTGGAGACATGCTTGGCCAGTCAATCACCTTTACCCTCAGCTTCTTTATCAAGGCAGTGGTCGTCTTGGAGGTGTGTTTGGGGTCGTTATCATGTTAGAATACTGCCCTGCGGTCCAGTCTTCGAAGGGAGGGGATCATGCTCTGCTTCAGTATGTCACAGTACATGTTGGCATTCATGGTTCCCTCAATGAACTGTAGATCCCCAGTGCCGCCAGCACTCATGCAGCCCCAGACCATGACACTCCCACCACCATGCTTGACTGTAGGCAAGACACACTTGTCTTTGTACTCCTCACCTGGCTGCCGCGACACACGCTTGACACTATCTGAACCTAATAAGTTTATTTTGGTCTCATCAGACCACAGGACATGGTTCTAGTAATCCATGTCCTTAGTCTGCTTGTCTTCAGCAAACGGCTGGCTTTCTTGTGCATCATCTTTAGAAGAGGCTTCCTTCTGGCACAACAGCCATGCAGACCAATTTGATGTAGTGTGCGGTGTGTGGTCTGAGCACTGACAGGCTGACCCCCCACCCTTCAACCTCTGCAGCAATGCTGGCAGCACTCATACCTCTATTTCCCAAAGACAACCTCTGGATATGATGCTGAGCATGTGCACTCATCTTCTTTGGTCTACCTTGGTGAGGCCTGTTCTGAGTGGAACCTGTCCTGTTAAACCACTGTATCGTCTTGGCCAACGTGCTGCAGCTCAATTTCAGGGTCTTGGCAAACTTCTTATAGCCTAGGCCATCTTTATGTAGAGCAACAATTATTTTTTTCAGATCCTCAGAGAGTTCTTTGCCATGAGGTGCCATGTTAAACTTCCAGTGACCAGTATGAGAGAGTGAGAGCAATAACACCAAATTTAACACACCCGAGACCTTGTAACACTAACGAGTCACATGACACCGGGGAGGGAAAATGGTTAATTGGGCCCAATTTGGTTGAGTTATTTTGAGGGGACAGCAAATTTACACTGTTATACAAGCTGTACACTTACTACTTTACATTGTAGCAAAGTGTCATTTCTTCAGTGTTGTATTTAAAAAAATATGAGGGGTGTATACTCATTTTTGTGAGATACTGTATGTGTGTGTGAGCCTTCCTGCCCAGCAGAACACAATGATTACTGCTAGCATCTATAGCTGCAGGCAGTAATCACATCTAAAAAATCTGACAGGCTGTTTGTACCCAAGTCGATCAATGGGGGGTCAGTGTATGTAACGGAGGGGGGGTCAATGCATGTGTCGGGGGGTCAGTGTAGGGGTCTGGTAGGTTAGTTTAGTGGTCAGCATGGATGTGCACTGGTGAGCCAGGCAGCAACCAGCAAGTGAGCCTACCCCGCCGAAAAGTCAATCTCCCCCCCACACGCGCAGTCAATCCCTCTCGCCGCCGCCGGTCTTGAACTTTGGGCTGAAGCCCCTGGTCTTTTTCCCACCTAGCAACGCCCCTGAGCCATGCTGTACCCTCACCACCAGAGAGAGAGTGCCACACTGTCCAGCACCACTAGAGAGAGAGAGACACGCTGTACCAGAAAGAGAAAGATTGAGCCACTGACAGGGTACAGACATGCTGAACTACTGACCAGGGCAACCCAGAGTAAGTGAATGTCCAGCTGGAGGGATCACTGCTGCAGTTTTGCTGACATCTGACTCACTTACACTGTCAGTGAGACTGTCCCTCCCTCACCCCCCCCCCCCCGAAGCAGTAGTTCCACGGAGGTATCTGTTGGCCGCATAAGCTGATGCCTCTTCTATAGTTCCGGCTCCTGGCTGGAATTTCAGGCATGCTGTGCAGTGCTGTTGTTCATATCACTCCCCCTCTTGGTCTCCGAGTCCTGGTACCCGCGGCCCGCGGGATTCACAGCAGCACTGCAGGTCAGTGTCACTGGGCAGTGTGGGCACAATAGGGGACAGACCGTACTAGCATTGTATGGCCACAATAGGACTGGAGTTATATGGACGCAATAAAAGTTATATGGACAAAATAGCATGTTTATGCTATTGTGCCCATATAGCTGCTATTCTGCCCTTATAGATGCTGTTGCGCCCATATAGATGCACAACAGCAGCTATATGGGCACAACAGCAGCTATATTATTGTGCCCATAAAGCTGCTGCTGTGCCCATATAGCTCGCCCCTCCCCTTCATGACCTTGTCAAAAAGGGGCAGAGCATGGGTGACCTTAAAATGATGCCCCCCCCTCTGAAAAAAGTTCTGCGGACGCCCATGGCAGGAATGGCTCCCCCCCCCCCCCCCCAAGGGAGAAGACAATGGCCTGGCAGGAGGGATTCCCGCATCAACACTGTCTGTGTTGATGGGGAAATCTAGCTAATTTCTTTCCTGCAACCTGTGGTTGCAGGAAAGAAGTTCGCTCCATGTGTGGCTGGTCTTACATTGTCATCTGATCTGTCCATAAATAGCCAGATTGGGAAACTGTTGGCTGATCCCCTTTTCAGCTTTGAGTGTCTGGTAGGGTCATAAGATACCCCATAAGTTTTCTAATGGTAGCACCTCCCTAGCATTGCTAGAGTGCTATAGTTAGACTTTTGTGTTAGTGTAGGTAAATTTGTTCAGGCTTGGCTGCCAGCCAAGCCGGTCTGTATTTTTTTCCTGGGTTGGGCAGAGATCCAGGGAGGGCTGGTTGACTCACAGGTAGAATCACTGAGACCTCCCCCCTACTTCTCAAACTTACTAAAAATGGGATGTAAGGAGCTGCCTGGAGTTTTCTGAGGGCCCAGACCAATCCCCAACAGATGGGTTGGCAGGGGGTAGGTCCCCTCAAATACTCAGGGTCAGCCCAGCTGGGGAGTTTGGGTGGAAGCTGGAGATGGAGTGTTAGGCTGTTGGAGGCCTTTGAGAGTAACCCCCTAGTCTGGAGGGGTGAACTCAGGCCTAGGCTCAGGTGCGGAAGTGAGCCCTCTTCAAGACACATAGGGGGATCCTGTTTATAAGGCACAGGAGCAAGGAGAGGACAGCAGGAGGACACTGTTGGGCAGATCTCCAGGGAGGAAGACACCCAGGTGGGCTGGTGAGTGAGACACAGTTGGGAGGACTGAGAAGACTGGGAGAGAGCAGTCTGGGATGGATGCAGAGTCAGTCAGGAGGACTGTGATGGAATGGGCAAGAGAAAGGGGCAGGTGCAGCCAGGTGGGCTGTCAGTGCCTGAAGAGGTGGTGCTGGGATCAGTAGCCATAGGAGGAGGACAGCTGAGCACTGGGACTTCTTTTTGCTACACTACCAAAGCGGCCCGTGGTCCCTGCCTGTAAAGGGCAGTTTCTATGGTCTGATTGCGCTCTTGTCAGACCATCTCTACAGTGCCAGCTGGTCCAAGGTGTTGTAGTTCCACAAGCAAGAGTTGTGTTGGAGGAGTTGAAGATTATCTGCAAGCGAGTTTGTGCAGGAGGCAGAGGAGTGTATATACTGTGTGTATATAGTTGTCCCTGAAGATTTTACTACACTGATCAAGTGGCATCCCATATTCCCCATCCCCATCCCCATCCAAGTTTAAATTCCCTAATAAAATACAAAAAAAAAGCTGCTCGGACTGTTTTCTGACTCTGTGTGCTGTGGAAGATGCAGTGTGCCTGGCTATGCAGGGTGGGGGGTCCCATTCACCAGTGGCTTTTCACTTGAAATCAACAAAAATGGGTTAGGATTTAATGTCTATGGCTACCTTAATTCTGACCATACACTAGTCATTTTAGTGACACCTTGGTGGGTTTTCGTCAGCTTACACCCACAGCTGTTTCCTAGTTTCCCCATGCTAAGTGGGCAAAAATGCAGTGAAAACTGAATGATCCAAAAGATATGTTTGACTAATTTCAGCTTTTATTTCATTGTTGCTTGGTAGAAACCAGAGAATGTTTGTGGTTGAAAGCTGAATGAGATAACCAAATTGCCCAGTATATGCCCTGCATATGTCAAACAGCAAATGGTCAAAGCAATCAAGTGTTCATCTCAGATCAGTCAGTCTGGAGTGTCCAGTCTGCCTATACAATATACCTACAATAAATCTCTAATCTGACCATATTCATAGTATGTGTATGTATGAATGTGAGTTAGGGACCTTCGATTGTAAACTCCTTGAGGGCAGGGACTGAAGTGAATGTACAATATATAGCACTGCATAAATTGACTGCGCTATACAAGTACCTGTAATAAATAAATAAAATGTGTACGGGAAGCTTTAGGTCCCTTTCTCACGGGATCCGCTTGCTCAGTGGGTGATCTCTCTGCTGATCCCTGCTGAGCAGGCGGATGACAGGTCCGTGTTCACCCTGTTATGCAGAGCGGACATGGATACAGCCCGCTCTCGTATATGGGGCAATCGGATGGAAACGGACCGCCTGGCGGTTTCCATCCGATCCACCAGACAGATCGGCAAAAGGTCTACCATTCGAACAGATAGGATCGGATGGGATGGCGGCTGGTGTCAGCAGACATGTGTCCGCTGACATCTGCTGCTCCATAGAAGAGACTGGAGGGACCTGATGGAATCGCCAGTGTGACCTAAAGCTGGCCATACATTGTAAAAAACGATTGTGCAATCTGTGTGCAATCTTCTTCAGATTTCCCAAAACTGCTGTCTGTGATATGAGGAAAACATATGAACTCCTTTTAAATTATCTATCTTATCAGGCAATTTACACTACATAGTTGTTGATAGATCTAAAGGCAATTATACAATCAGATTAAATAGTGTATTGTTAGCTTCACACTAACTGCACTAGAAAATACTAAAAGTGTTCTGATGAATAAACATTTTTCTTTGAATGTGCAGATGAAAACTTGGAGCACCTTACCACATAAGTTGCCAAAAATCACCTAAACTGCAACCCGAACTACCAGCTCTGAAAATCATGTAAAGACAGACAGACTGTGATAGAATTCTAGTTGTGTCTTTGGATGATACTGACAGTATATAGCTGTCCATACATGGAATGCTTTTTATGCCTATACCCCAAATATCAGTAATATTTATTGAGCCTAATCTAAACTTCAGCAACTCCTACCAGCATAAGAGCTCTAGGGAAAAAACAGTATTTCTAGGAAAGTATGTTTCTGAAGACTTCCAAAGTTCTTACAATTGATGTTCTCTGAAGGTCGGCTTATATTACACAATGAACATCTGTTTCTCACTTCAGGCAATGTTTGCGCACAAAGTAAAGTGAGCTCTACGATCCATCTCTACCTCCTGCCCGCAGGACTAAACTGAGTGGGAAATGCAGCAACAATACATATGAATTACACTTTATGAAGAAGGTAAATAGTATCAGTAAGGTTTTCAAACAGAAAATCATTCTGGTAGAACTTGCATATTTGAATATTTAGTAGAAATCATCTCTCCCCAGTATGACCATAAGTAAATATTGTATGTTTTGCCACCCACACAGAACAATTCACATGGGATTTCACTCTGCACCCTTTTCACCCCCATCTCCAAACACACTTACCAAATAATGGACACGACACTCAAATATTGGCATAAATTGGCCACAACACCTTTATTGGTTTACAAATAAATTGACCACTTTTCATAACATATCACAATTCTAACTCAAATCAAATTATCATTCTCAAAATTGCATAGCCTTGATGACTCAAGCAAATTATATTTCCTCAAATTTATAATAACCAGTCCCCACAAAGTCTGGGCTTTGCCCATTAATGGACCAAGCACCGACCTGCCCCAAACCCGCAGCCATTTCAGTCATGCCCTGCAAACCCGAGTTAAATTGTCCAAGCCCACCTCAGAGAGGTGCACCAAATCCTCCCGATGCAGACACGAAAAACCACCCTCCAAATCGCTATGTCGGCACGATAACCAGGGCCGTCTTTAAGGCAGGGCAAATGGGGCAGCTACCCTGGGCCCTGTCATTGTTGAGGGGCCCAAAACAGCTGCCTCATACTTGCCAACTAACCCAGTTTAAATTCCCTCATTCATTAAGGTTTTAGTCCCGTGCTGTGTCCTGATATCTCAGTGTGTTCTGTTACCAATGCTGCCCAGCTCTGCCCTATTGTTGTGTACAGATGACTCACCTACAGACCCTGTGTTTACATGTAAATACCGGCATTGATATGTAAATAGCGGCGGATCGGTGGCATTCATATGTAAATAGCAGTGGTATTCATATGTATATCATCAGTCTAGCTGCTATTTATTGTATGTCTCAGAGCAGGTGGAGAGCGAAACTGCATGGAGAGGGGGCCCCAAGAAAATTTTTGCCCAGGGTCCAATCAATATTAAAGACGGCCCTGACGATAACCCCCCTATAAGAGGCATAAATATCTCCATAGATATCCATGTGAATGAAAAGGGAACCAGAGGTGAATTGCCTTACAGGTGATAAATCCCTCCACCATCAGACAGATTGCTCTCTTACCTTAAATATCAGGCCTCTGAATAAACAGGAGGTCAAATGCGCGTGTCCCATTCAGGGAAATGAGTAAACGATGCAGTGGCGCTGTCTTGGCTCCTGATCCCAACAAGGATAGATAGGCATGCAAAGAGAATTGGAGAAAAAATATATACGCTGCGCTAGGGTGTGCTAAATATGCTGCTAAGTATGCCACAACTGGTACGTTTATAATAACACATATAACCATAAGTGTATAAATAATATGCCACCAACAGGGTAAAAAAGTAAAATATGATCTGTGTATATAAATGTCATATATGTGATATATAAATATATAAATGCATCAATATGCATATGCAATAATCAGTGTATCGGATGACAATATCAAACAAGTGCAAAAAAAAAAAATGCAAATAATTCCAAGTGTATGAATAAAAATGCAAATAATTTCTAAAAAAAAGTACTGAGTGCAGATTGAATCAAAATTCAACAAAAGTGCTAAGTGCCACACAGTTCACGTGAAAACAGTCCTTTATAAATTGGATCATAAACCGTGAAGTCCTGAAGATATACAATGAAGGTGCTTATACATGTTATCCAATAGTGATGTGAATAAACATGCTCAAGATTTTTCAGTGCTGCAGGCCATGCGACAGTGCAATCCGGTGACCTCCAAGGTAATATGCTGACCTCAGAGCGTGTGACTAAGTCGCTAAACAAAGTCAAATCGCGCTTTTGAACCACCCCAGGGTTCTATGCAGATCACTGGATCCCAGGCTCCATTGCAGGGTAAATAGATGGATGAAAAGAAAAACCATATAGTATAATATTGTTTAAAAATGTATTCAAGAATTAAAGACACTCCCCCAAAAGGGGGGCTTACAATTGTTAGGTGCGTCAGTGCACTGCTCTATGTAAAGCATACAGTAACTATGATAGTGAGGGTATGGTGTGAGTCTCATCAAACGGCAAATTCGCTGCCTCTCGCTCCGTCCTAGCCCCTCCCCTATGCCCCTACAAGCGTTTGACACAGGGATCACATGTCTTCATCAGGGGGATTCTGATTGGACGGTCGGGCTGTTTTTTTAAATACTGTGTCCGCTGCCATTTTCCGCAGGATCGCAGACACTCTAGTAACAGGTTACATGTTATG
Organism: Lithobates clamitans; assembly: GCA_037952925.1. Lineage (NCBI taxonomy): Eukaryota > Metazoa > Chordata > Amphibia > Anura > Ranidae > Lithobates > Lithobates clamitans. The sequence continues at coordinate 2,622,108 of JBBGZY010001230.1, forward strand.
TTTAAAGCACTCCAAGCAAATAACTCTCAGGCAAAATGCTAGCCAGCTGATCGTATGTATATTGTTTCAAAGAGGATACATAGGCATAAATAGAAAACGGATCTAAGAGCTCTCTGCTAGTGAACTATACACCCTTTATTATTATCTCTGGACTGTTTTGGGCTCTTTAACTCTCTATAAACTTTTATGGTCTAAAGACTTATTCACCTAACCTGTCGTCTCCTGCATGTTTTATTTATTTTTTATGCTGTATTTTATTGGTTGCGCCATACTCATTTGTCTGTTATATGTCTGCCACTTCCACTCTCCACATGCCACATCTATCATGCTATTCCAGTGACCACTTACTGTTGGTCTTTAAATGCACACTTGATAGCCATGGCCAAACCTCCTCTGCTGGCACTGCTGTACTTTGTTTATGCCAGGACTCCACTACCGTCCCCTTGTACGTGTTACATTACCACACCCTCTCGTAGAACAACAGAGATTTAGTGTCTACTTTCTGGAAGGGCCTGAATGACAGCAAAAATGATGAATGATCTGGAAGGTCATTGCCTTCCAACCTGGACAATCTTATTTATCTCAGTACACAGGTGACATCCACTTTCATAAGAGGACATCTAAGTGTTCTCGTCTGCAAAGACCCACTCCTTGCCACTCCTTGGAATCCCCTCAGATCTGAGATTTACTCCCTGGGCTCTCTCCTGAGCCTGTTGCTCACTCCTGGCACTCATAGCAGGCTTTCCAAACACAGACGCAGTCCTTTGCTTTGCAAGGTAGCTTTGTACTGGAGCCTGGGATAAAGGGCACTTGGAGACTGCATGCCTCCATTCACTGCACCGCAAACAGCACACTTGGTTCCATGTCTTGTCAGGGCTTCCCACACTGCATCTGTTTTCAAGCTTAGGACTCTGCACCTCAGTAACGGATCTCCTTGCACCAGCGTTGCTAGAGGCAACAGCCACCACCTGTGCACTCATTGCACCAGTGTTGCCAGGGACAACTGCCACCCTCTTTCTCCTTGGTAAACTCTGTTCAGGCATGTACGGGGCTCGATCAGGCAGTAACAACCCCTCCAGCCACAGAGCTCTGTCTCTCATTTCAGCAATCCTTGCTTCTTTTAGGAGCTTTGATTGCCCAGTACTAAGTCACTCCAGAACAATTTTGCAGTACAGCAAAAAAAAACTTTTTTTAGAGCACTGTCTCTTTAACGCACGTTGCCTTTCTCTTGCAGGTTTTCACCTGTACTCACAGATTGTCCAGTCTAATGCACTAACAAACACAGTTCATATCACAGATGAACTTACTTGATTGCAGGGATCTTGCATTGTGCCCAAAGCACTCTTCCAACCAGAGGCCTATCTAGTAAAAATGGTGTCTATAGCAAGCACTGAAACTGCGCCCCTGTCAAAACATTTGAAACACATCTTTCAAATAACCTTAACAAAAAAAAAAGCTAACAAAATTACAAGTCATGCTCTTTAATCTTTCAATTAAATTATGGATTGGCACTGATGAGCTGCACTAATGGGCACTGATATGTGGAATTCATGGGCACTGATAAAGCAGCACTGATGAGGCAGCACTAACACTGATAGGCGGCACTGATGGGCACTAATAGGTGACACTGGCACTGACAGTTGGCACTGATAAGCTGCACTGATAGGTGACACTGGCACTGATAAGCTGCATTGATAGGCGACACTGGCACTGACGAGCTGCACTGATAGGTGACACTGGCACTGACAGGTGGCACCGATAGGTGACACTGGCACTGACAGGTGGCATTGATAAGCTGCACTGATAGGTGACACTGGCACTGACAGGTGGCACGGATGAGCTGCACTGATAGGTGACACTGGCACTGATGAGCTGCACTGATAGGTGACACTGGCACTGACAGGTGGCACCGATGAGCTGCACTGATAGGTGGCACTGATAGGTGACCCTGGTACTGATAGGTGGCACTGGCACTGATGAGCTGCACTAATGAGCACTGGTTGTGATAGGCCTAGGAGGCACTGACAGACCCCCCACCCGCCCTACCTCCCTCCCAAACAGTTAACCCACTTTAGCCAGAGCCAGTACATGGAGCTGCACTTATCTGCCCGACTTCCCCAGCCCCATGCAGAGGCAGAGCTTACTTGTACTTGTACGGCACTTCCTCCTCCTTGCTAGCAGTTGTGCCGGCGCTGCCCACACTCCTTCCCCACTAGCCTCTCGGGCCAGTTTTTGGATGACGTCATGCCACCCGGGACATCAAGGGGAGAAGGGTGCTCAGCGCACTAGTTCAGAGGCTATGCAGCGTAGAATTCTCTGCAAGGCAATGTATGTAGTGCCTCCTGCTGCGGGCCAGCTCACTGTCTTGGGCCTATAATTCAGCTGTTCAGCAAGACTGCAAGGCAATGTATCGGCTGGCGTCCGGCCGGTAATTGTGTGTAGAATCTATAAACCGGCCCTGGGAAGAAAAGCAACTCATGAGCGCCCCCTTCATATGGCGCCCATGGCACTTGCCATATGTGCCATGCCCTGGATACGCCACTGCCTCCACCAACTGTAAGGGGTTCACCATAAGTTTAGAGCGTTAAGGACATCACCACTTACTTTTCCTTCGTTTAAGGGCTGGTTTTGCCCATTTTTATTCAAAAGAAAGTTCAACGAATACAGTAGATTCCCTTTGCAGGGGTATTCAGCATTTCAGTTCTGCTACAGAAATAAACAACATTCAGCCTGCTTGGCTAATAACCGCAGCTCTCCTGCTCAGGCCTTACGCTTTAGGTCTTCGTCTGTCTCCCACAGACTGGACGCTCAGCAACTCCATCCTTATCGCTAGCAGCCTCGTGCTGCACTGACTGCCGGGTGGAGCTCAGAACCATGGTCAGGTTGTTACTAAAAGCTCAGCACACACCTGACCAATTAGTATGCTGGCTGTTTTATAAAATCAGGACCCAGGACTGGAGATTTCATCCCATCTGGATCTCTAATGCCGCGTACACACGGTCGGACTTTGCAGCTACAAAAGTCGGACAGTCTGTCCGACATACTTCCGGCGTACCTTCGGCGGACTTGGGGCAGACTTTCTTACGAACGGACTTGCCCACACACGACCACACAAAAGTACGCCAGTTTAGTACGCTGTGACGTACACCAAGTCCGACGAGACTATAAAACGGAAGTTCAATAGCCCGTACGACACCCTTTGGGCTCCTTCTGCTAATCTCGTGTTTATCTCGTGTTAGTAGAAGTTTGGTGAGAGACGATTCGCGCTTGTGAGACTCGTATTTTTCAGTTCGTTTTAACTGTTGTTCAGTCTGTGCTTGTGAGGTTTGTATCTGCTTTTCAGTGCGTTTGGTCAGTTGGCATTGAGAAATCTTTGTTTTATTGGCCGCTCGTTCCTGATTTTCAGGTCGTTCTTCACAGGCCTTGCTGTTCTTCAGTGCGTTCTGTTTAGTGCGTTCTGACCAGCCGACCGTTTTGAAGCCATGTTACCTGTACGTACTCGTCGTAGAGCTCGTGCATTGTATGTGCTTGGTGCTGTAGTTTATTCTTCAGCCCAAGACCAGTCCATGAACAGGGCGAGGAGGAGTTCATGGACCAAGAATTGGTTGCTTCAGCGTGACCAGTTCTGTCACATGCCTTTGCTCCGTGAGATCCGTGAGAATAATCCTGAGGATTTCAGGAACTTTCTCCGGATGACGGACCCCGTTTTTGATCGTTTGGTGGCTTTGCTGACCCCCTATATCAGCAGGCAGGATACCTGCATGAGGCAAGCCATCACTCCGGAGCAGAGGCTGGTCGCTACCTTGCGGTATTTGGCCACAGGGAGAAGCCTGCAGGACCTTAAGTTCTCGACAGGCATCTCCCCCCAGGCTCTGGGGATCATTATCCCAGAGACCTGTTCTGCCATCATACAGGTCCTGCAGAAGGACTATATTAAGGTAAGATATTTTTATTTTATTAGCATCACATGTTCTTTTATGTAATCTTTGATAAAGTAATGTATTTCTTGCTTCAAACACTACTTCCCATCATTGCAATATAGTGTGAATGTCCCCTTTTTATCCTCACACATGCTGGGATTTTTTCCTGTTATTTTTTGGCATGCATGTATAGTTTCCTTCAATAACCTTCCCAGCATGAAGTGATGGGAACATATCCACCTAGTCTACTCATTTTGAATGTATTTTGTTGGAGTGTATTTAGTGTGCTTAGAATTAGCAATTAGCTAGATTTCACAACCCCCCCCCCCACCTGAACTCACTCCAAATAGTGTGCTGCTAATTAGCAATTAGCTAGATTTCACAACCCCCCCCCCCCCCACCTGAACTCACTCCAAATAGTGTGCTGCTAATTAGCAATTAGCTAGATTTCACAACCCCCCCCCCCCACCTGAACTCACTCCAAATAGTGTGCTGCTAATTAGCAATTAGCTAGATTTCACAACCCCCCCCCCCCACCTGAACTCACTCCAAATAGTGTGCTGCTAATTAGCAATTAGCTAGATTTCACAACCCCCCCACCCCCACCCTCGTTAAAATTTGCTTGAATGTTCTGTGGTGTTGATTTGTCTAAAGCAAATCTATGTTGCACTTTGCAAAATGCATGTGCACTCTACAAGTGCATTTGTTCCAGTGCTTTAGTAAATGAGCAGAAGCTCTGCTGATTTCCATCATCAAATCATATGCAAGCCTCAAAGTGTTTTCATTAATTGCCCTTGCATGTGATTGTGTACTGTTAGCAACATGAATGCCTTTTGACATTACCTCATTTACTGTAAGCTGGTTTGCAACTGCACCTGCAGAGTGCGACAACTGCAGTCTTGTAGCCTTTGTTATCCCTAAATTCCTGCGTGTTGTTAAAGTAATTTTTTTTGGGGATTTCACAACCCCCTAAAATGTAATCAATGTTCTATCAGAGGGGGTGAGCAATCTGATAAGTGTGCCTTTTTCCATATTAGTTATTCCAGAAGAATTAAATTATTGAATGTTATACTGATGCTGGGGAATAATGTTTTTAATTGTCTAATTTTCTTGCAATGTTAGCTTCCAAATTAATTGATTTTTGTTTTCTTGTTTGATTCCCCAGTTTCCTTCAACGCCACAGGAATGGCAGACTGTGGCATCCCATTTTGCAAGCCGTTGGGACTTTCCCAATTGTGGAGGGGCTATAGATGGGAAACATGTCCACATTGTGCCACCACCCCATTCGGGGTCATATTATTTTAATTATAAGGGGTTCCACAGTATTGTTTTAATGGCGGTGGTGTCGGCACACTATGATTTTTTATATGTGGACGTGGGGAAGAATGGCCGGATGTCGGATGGAGGAGTATTTGCCCAGACGGAGTTCTGCCAGCGTCTCCAGAGTGGTGGCCTGGGATTGCCACCTGATGAGGATAACGTGGAAGGACTCCCCTTTGTCTTCATTGCCGATGAAGCCTTCGCTCTGAGCAAGCACCTCATGAGGCCATTCCCCCAAAGAACCCTCACCCCGGAGAGGAGGGTTTTTAATTACCGGCTGGCCAGAGCTAGAAGAGTGGTTGAGAATGCGTTTGGAATTCTGGCCAGCCGGTTCCGCCTGTTTCAAACAGCCATTAATTTGGCGGAATACAAACTTAATTTTATAATTTTATCATGCTGCATTCTGCACAACTTTTTAAATAAGCATTCAGCCAATTATATAGGCACAGTTGGGCCTGAGGCCGGACAAATAGAAGCCAACCTTACAGGCCTGGATACTGTCCGTACTGGCTTGGCCCCCCAAAGTTCCCGTCAGGTTAGACAGCAATATGTTGATTATTTTATGGGTAGGGGGGCCATTGCAATGGGCCAGGATATATAATTTTTTTTACAATAAAAAAAATATTGCTGAAATCTGGCATTATATTTATTGCTTGCCTTTCTTTTGGGCTGTCTCCTAGGTTATGGTCGAGCAGTTGTAGTGCCAACTGTATTTGAATTTTAAAAATGTATAAATAAGCTCCATTGCCACTGTAAACAACTTTTTGACAATTATAACCAAACTGATACTGAGCCTTGAAATAACAAACCACACATTTGTTAAAATCCTATAAAAGGAGATGTTTTTATTAATGGTTGGTATGCATTCAGTTCTGCATTTAGTATAAAATGTTCCGAGACAAAAATATAATGGTATCTTAATGATGTAGCAAAATATAATTATATTGAAATATTTCTACCTAATCCACAAAAAAATATTTTGGGCTTTTGGATTTTCAAAAACAGGCTTTGTTTTTGGAAAATCAAGTTTTTTATTTTTTTTTTTTGTTTTTTTAAAATCAATTTTTTTTTTTTTTTTGGTTTTTTAACATTAATTTTCTTAATTTTTTTGGTGTTTTCAAATCAATTTTTTTTACTTTTTTTGGTTTTTTAACATTAATTTTCTTAATTTTTTTGGTGTTTTCAAATCAATGTTTTTTTTTTTTTTGTTTTTTTAACATTAATTTTCTTAATTTTTTTGGTGTTTTCAAATCAATTTTTTTTACTTTTTTTGGTTTTTTAACATTAATTATTTATTCGATTTTTTGTTGTTTTAAAATCAATTTTTTTTTTTTTTTTTGTTTTTTAACATTAATTTTTTGAATTTTTTTTGGGTTTTTTAAAATCACTTTTTTTTTTTTTTTGGGTTTTTTAAAATCACTTTTTTTTTTTTTTTGGGTTTTTTAAAATCACTTTTTTTTTTTTTTTGGGTTTTTTAAAATCACTTTTTTTTTTTTTTTGGGTTTTTTAAAATCACTTTTTTTTTTTTTTTGGGTTTTTTAAAATCACTTTTTTTTTTTTTTTTGGTTGTTTTTTAGAAAATCAATTTTTATTTTTTTGTGGATTTTTGACAGCCCTCCTTTTTGACATTAGGTTAAACAGCCATTTATGTTATGCCAAAAAAACAAAGAGAAGACCCAGAATGGGGTCAGCAAAACAGGAAATGAAGGACATGATTGATGTTTTGGGGTTTAAAAAAGGGCATTTAGATTCGACCCAAAACATCAATCATGTCCTTCATTTCCTGCTGCATACGATCCAGCCTATTACGCATTTGATCCATGTCTTGATTCCAGGCCATTATTTGACCAATTAGACGTTGGGCACTTTCCGAGGTGAAATGGTCACTTCTTGTTGTTCCTAAAGTGGAATGAAACCAAAAAATGTCTTTACAAATATGCACACATACATAGTTTACCTTACCAGAAATAAAGCTGTTGTCTCAGACACTGACCTGGTGGGGTGGCCATGTAGCCTAATTCCTCCACATCCTCGGGGGTGTCACTGTTGCTTGAATGAAGCAGATCCCCTAAAATAGAGTAGACAAATTCAATTAAACAAAAGGCAGCCATGCATAGATTAACGTAAGCTGGTGTGTCAGACACTCACCTGGTGGGGTGCCCATGTCGCCCACCTCTCCTTCCTCCACATCGTCAATGGGACTTGGACTGATTGCCCAATCCTGTTTTGCTTGTGGTGGACTGTGTTCTTTTGGTTGGCTGAGTGATTTTTCCCCTATGTGAAACAAAAAATGAGTAATCTAATTAGCACACAGATATTTTAGGACATAATAATTTTCCAACATTTGTAGTGAAGTGGTTTGTGTAGAGTTCCTATTTTAGTTCAATATTTAAAATTATTAAAGACATACCGGATAGATAAGATATCAATATCTCAAAATATAGTTAATAATCTTTTGATCTCTCTCTATATCTGTAACAAAATCTCTAAATATCTAACTAAATGTAAATCCAAAAAATTAAGAGAATTTCAAATAGATATATAATATATATATATATATATATATATATATATATATATATATATATATATATATATATATATATATATATATATATATATATATATATATATATATATATATATATTTATATTTTTTTATATTTTTATATATTTATATTTTTATATTTATATTTAGATATTTAGATATAGATATATATAGATATATATATATATATATAGATATATATAGATATATATATATATATAGATATATATATAGAGATATATATATATAGATATATATATAGATATATATATAGATATATAGATATAGATATAGATATAGATATAGATATAGATATAGATATAGATATAGATAGATAGATAGATAGATAGATAGATAGATAGATAGATAGATAGATAGATAGATAGATATATTTATAGATATATAGATATATAGATAGATAGATATATATATTTATAGATATATAGATAGATAGATAGATAGATATATATATTTATAGATATATAGATATATAGATAGATAGATATATATATTTCTAGATATATAGATATATAGATAGATATATATATATATATAGATATATATATATATAGATAGATATATATATATATATATAGATATATATATAGATAGATATATATATATAGATATATATATAGATATAGATATATATATATAGATATATATATATATATATATATATATATATATATATAGATATATATAGATATAGATATGTAACGAGGTTTCTTCAAAGATCGTTTAGAACGATGAACAAAAATCGTATAGAAAGGAAAAGCACATGGAGCAGTATACAAGGTAATAAACACAAGAGAAAAACACGACAAGTACTTACTTTTTTTAAGAACTTTCCGGATACGTCGGTATTGATCCGGCTCCCTGATTTTCAGGTCAGACCATCTTTTGCGCAATTGATCCTTGGAGCGCTGGACCCCAAATGATGCCTGCAAAGTGTCCACGACCTTTGCCATGATTTTGGCCTTGCGCAAATTTGGCCGTGCGTACGGCCCATAATTGCCATCATAGTCGTCTTTGCGAAGAATGGCCACCATCTCCACCATCTCTTTGAAACTCATATTAGAGGCCTTAAATCTAGGCCTCACAGATTTGGTTGACGTTCCAGACGTTCCAGCCTGCGGGCTGTCTCCACTACCTGAGGTCGTCAACATTTCAGGTGTCTCCGCCATTCTTTAACTCCACTACGCGCCGTAACAAAAAAGGGGCGGAGAACATGAGTTCATTTCGAACGTCAGGGGCGGGCGACGCAGGCGGAGTTTCACACATGCGTAGTGTATAAAGGATTGCCTTTCGCGCGTGTCGTACGTACGTTCTGTGCGTCAAATTAGGGGGCGGAGAACATGAGTTCATTTCGAACGTCAGGGGCGGGCGACGCAGGCGGAGTTTCACACATGCGTAGTGTATAAAGGAGGGCCTTTCGCGCGTGTCGTACGTACGTTCTGTGCGTAGGTGATAGTGGACCAGGACGTTCCAAAACGAAGGTAATTTGAGATATATATTTTTTTGGGGGGGGGTTTATGGTCATGACTTTGTAGCAAGCGGCCTATATGGCTTGATAGATTGATGAGGCCTACATAGGGAGAAGATGATGAGGGGTTAGCAGAAACATATAATAAGTTTTTTTGGTCTTGTGACTTTCTCTTTTCCAGATATAATGAATCCCCTATTGAAGGATCCAGAGTTCCTTACTTCTTTTATTTCAAAGTATCGAGAGATGAGGAATTTGTGGGAGGTGAAACACCCTCAGTATTATAACAAGCATGTGAGGAAGTCAACGCTGGAGAGACTTCTGTCCTTTGTCCAGGAGACCATCCCTGGAGCAACAATGGAGACAGTGTACAAGAAAATTGGGGTCTTGAGGAACATGTATAAAAGGGAGCATAGGAAGATCCAGGAATCAAGGAGATCAGGAGCATCAGCAGATGATGTTTATGTACCCAGGCTGTGGTACTACAAACAACTCCGTTTTCTTGATGACCAGAATGAAGCCAGGGCATCACTTTCAACCCTTCCCTCCACCCTTCCCTCCACCCTTCCCTCCACCCCAGCAGAGGCTGATGAGGAGCAAGCTGGGTCTTCCATCCTGGATGAACCGGATATGACCATCTGGAGTCAGGTAAATTATTTTAACAAAGATTTACTGTACTAATATTAATGATGTTAACTGGATGTTATAATTGTCTCAAATAATTTAGCACTCCAAATTGTGTATACATATCAAATGATAGTAGTGACTAAATATGTTTGGCACCTGCTTGAAATAATTAGGGTGTCTGATTAGACTCTTTTATTAAAGAGATGTATTCACATTGAATTTGCTAGTCATGAGAAGCAAACTGTGTGTCATTGATGAACCCAAAAAAAGAAACTAAAACTATTGTCCTTTTTTTATACACAGGATGAGTCCATCCAGGAGGAATGTGGGGAAAGTGGCAGGCAGGAGGAGACCGGGCCCATGGACAGCCTGGAGGAGGCCGGATTCACCATCATCCTGGAGGAGGCTGGGCCCAGTGTCAGGCAGGAGGTGGCTGCTCCCAGTGAGGTGGCTGGGCCAAGTGAGGTGGCTGGGCCAAGTGAGGTGGCTGGGCCAAGTGAGGTGGCTGGGCCCAGTAGGAGCCTCACCCAATCCCAAGTGCCTCCCCTCCACCTTCCCAAAAAAAGGGCCAGGAAGGGGATGGTCACACAGGACGCGTCCCTGCGCCTCATGCAACAGGCCACCCGTTTTTTAACAAGCCCCCCCGAAGCGGAAGAAGCCTATGGCTGCTACTTAGCCAGCAGGCTTCTTCAGATGGATTGGGAGCAGCGCCTCATTTGTGAGCGCCTATTTGGGGAAACAATCCATAAGGGGCTGCAGGGCACGCTAACCAAAAACACCCAACTACATGAGGCAGCCCCCCCCCCTCCTCCTCCTCCTCCTCCTCCTCCTCCTCCTCCTCCTCCTCCTGCCACAACTGAAACACCAGAGCCACAGCCTCAAAAGAAGGCTACAGGGAAGGCTACAGGGAAGGCTGCAGGGAAGGCTGCAGGGCAGCGTGGAGGAAAGGCTGCAGGGAAGAGAAGAAAGTGATGACCTGGGTTCAGTCTGGTCTGACAGAAGACGCAGGCTGTTGTAGTACCACAGTCTGGGGACATCTAGATCATCTGCTGGTGCTGTTGATCTCTGGGATTCTTGGACCAGATTGTGCTCCCTCTTATATGGACTCCTCAAGATCCCAATTTTCTTGTACACCGACTTTTTCCAGCGTTGACTTCCTCTTTATTTTATTTTGACCATGAATAAATGGATCTTTTTTGAGTTTAGCAAAAGACTTTTATGTGTTTTCTTTTAAATCATTGATTTTACACACAATGTTAAAAATTAACAAGGGACAACAATCTCATTGAGTTTTAAAAAAACACACCAAAAATACATTACTAATGTTAAGAATGTTCAAGTGGTAAGTCTTGAAAAAAAAATATATACATAAACAAAAACGGTGCTTTGGGTTAACTTTATCTAAAAATTAAAAAATAATCACTAGAAAAAAAAAAAAAAAGAATTATGGGTTCTTTGTGGTAACTTTACAAACCTAAAAAAAAAAAAAATAAAAGGGAAAAAGTATTATTAGTATGGAAACATTGTTTATAAAAAGCATACTATATCATTCATGAGATCAAAGAGAAAAAGAATTCAGAAATCAGTTTGGGAGAACTCTGATTATGAACAGCAAAACACCTTCGTTCTTTAGAGCATTCGTAAAGAAGAAATAAAATGCGCTGCATTCAACGATCACAGATTTTGCAGCGTGATGAATGTGCTACCTACAATACGAACACTAGTTTTACTAGACCGAGTGCTTCCGTTTAGTTTTTGCTTATGAGCATGCGTCGTTTTTTTGTCCGTAGGACTAGCATACAGACGAGCGGACTTCGGGGTCCGTCGTAGTTACGACGTAAAGATTTGAAGCATGTTTCAAATCTAAAGTACGTCGGATTTGAGGCTAAAAAAGTCAGTTGAAAGTCCGGAGAAGCCCACACACGATCGGATTACCAGCCAGCTTTAGTCCGTCAGCGTCCGTTGGACTTTTGTAGACGAAAAGTCCGACCGTGTGTACGCGGCATAAGAAATCCCCAGACTCCAGGTCCCAAAGTGGACTTTTCCAGAAATGAGGAAACTGAAAAGCCAGTTTCCCCCAAATATACAAGTCCCCTGGAGCTCCTCAACCTGCTGGGTTGAGAATCCTGCATCATTACCAATACCCTGGTGGGGTACCACACTCTCACAATCTGTATGGGGTTTTGGTGAATTACCTACAGTAATTCACAATAGTGAGTACACCCCTCACATTTTTGTAAATATTTGATTATATCTTTTTATGTGACAACACTGAAGAAATGACACTTTGCTACAATGTAAAGTAGTGAGTGTACAGCTTGTATAACAGTGTCACAATAACTCAACATACAGCCATTAATGTCTACACCGCTAGCAACAAAAGTGAGTACACCCCTAAGTGAAAATGTCCAAATTGGGCCCAAAGTGTCAATATTTTGTGTTGCCACCATTATTTTCCAGCACTGCCTTAACCCTCTTTGGCATGGAGTTCACCAGAGCTTCACAGGTTGCCACTGGAGTCCTCTTCCACTCCTCCATGATGACATCACGGAGCTGGTGGATGTTAGAGACCTTGCGCTACTCCACCTTCCATTTAAGGATGCCCCACAGATGCTCAATAGGGTTTAGGTCTGGAGACATGCTTGGCCAGTCCATCACCTTTACTCTCAGCTTCTTTAGCAAGGCAGTGGTCGTCTTGGAGGTATGTTTGGGGTCGTTATCATGTTGGAATACTGCCCTGAGGCCCAGTCTCTGATGGGAGGGGATCATGCTCTGCTTCAGTATGTCACAGTACATGTTGGCATTCATGTTTCCATCAATGAACTGTAGCTCCCCAGTGCCAGCAGCAGTCATGCAGCCCCAGACCATAACACTCCCACCACCATGCTTGACTGTAGGCAAGACACACTTGTCTTTGTACTCCTCATCTAGTTGCCGCCACACAGTTGACACCATCTGAACCAAATAAGTTTATCTTGGTCTCATTAGACCACAGAACATGGTTCCAGTAATCCATGTCCTTAGACTGCTTGTCTTCAGCAAACTGTGTGCGGGCTTTCTTGTGCATCATCTTTAGAAGAGGCTTCCTTCTGGGACGACAGTCATGCAGACAAATTTGATGCAGTGTGTGGAATAGGGTCTGGACACTGACAGGCTGACCCCCTACCCCCTTCAACCTTTGCAGCCATGCTGGCAGCACTCATACGCCTATTTCCCAAAGACAACCTCTGGATATGACGCTGAGCACGTGCATTCAACTTCTTTGGTCGACCATGGCAAGGCCTGTTCTGAGTGGAACCTGTCCTGTTAAACCGCCGTATGGTCTTGGCCACCGTGCTGCAGCTCAGTTTCAAGCTCTTATAGCCTAGGGCCCTAGGCCATCTTTATGTAGTGCAACATTTCATTTTTTTCAGATTCTCAGGGGGTTCTTTGCCGTGAGGTGCCATGTTGGACTTCCAGTGACCAGTATGACAGAGTGAGAGCGATAACACCAAATTTAACACACCTGCCCCCCATTCACACCTGAGACCTTGTAACACTAATGAGTCACATGACACCGGGGAGGGAAAATGGCTAATTGGGCCCAATTTGGACATATTCACTTAGGGGTGTACCCACTTTTGTTGCCAGCAGTTTAGACATTAATGGCTGTGTGTTGAGTTATTTTGAGGGGACAGCAAATTTACACTGTTATACCAGCTGTACACACTACTTTACAGTGTAGCAAAGTGTCATTTCTTCTGTGTTGTCACATGAAAAGATATAATAAAATATTTACAAAAATGTGAGGGGTGTACTCACTTTTTTGAGAAACTATCAGTGTTCAGCTTGCAACTTGTGTTCTTAGTTTAGCTTGATTCATATTATTGTGTTTGCACTGATTAATTTGTATATTATGAAGTGGCTGCGAAGGTGTCCGAGGCGTTGCCTGACCAAAAGACTCTGCAGTAGCTGGTTGAGACGGGAGGACAGGTCATTGAGAAAGGTCATTATCTAGTTCAACACTTGGGAGCCCAGTCTTCAGGCCAATGTCTGGAATGGGTCCTCTTCGGGTAGGGGAGCATCAGTAAGGATCATAATGTATCTAGCCTGTACAAAAAGTCACAAACTTTTGAAGCAGAGTGAGCCAGGCCGTACCCTGACTATGACTGGGGTTGTTAAAGAGCAGAGTCTAAGGGACAGGCAGTGTTCACCAGGGACCCCCTAATAGGGTGGCCACTTTTTCTTCAAGCCAAACCCGAACACTTTAGCGGCACAGGGCACATTTTTTTCCTTTTCGTAGTATACACTATAGGATTATAAAAGACCTAGGACACCTTTGGCTGCCCCAAGGAAAGTGATAATGCAGCACACTGCGACAAACAGTGGGTGTGCCAAACTGCTCTTGCTGACATCATCGGCCCGCAGCCCCACCCAGCAATGCCGAGCCTGCACCCAGACAGCGGCCCACAAGCTCCCAGACGGCAACAGATTTTTGTGTAATTATCTCAGTTACTTGGGGAGCCACAGCCCAGTCTAAATATTGTGTCCTGGTTTAAGGCAAGCTTAAACCCGGACACATGATTCAAAACCTGGACTGTCCGGGTGATTCCTGGACAGGTGGCAACTCTACCCCCTAATGGGACAGCAGAAAGATAAGGTAGGACCATGAAATGGCCAAGCAGTTAGTAAGGAAATTAGAGAGCTGGCATGAGCAACATGAAGAGATGCTCGAATTTACCTAGCTGTGAAAACTTAGAGGAGTAGTTTGGTAAATGGAGTGCACCTAGAGTATTTGTGCACAGCAGTGAGGGCCTGAAGTAGCAGAGTTGGTAGCGTAACATACCTGGGGTGGCAGTTTTTGGCTGTAAGGGTCAGGGGAAGCCCATACAGCCAGGAATGGTACCAGTGGTTAAGGGCAACAAACAAAGCGCAGCAGGGGTAGTGCTACTGGCCAGGAGTGACAGGTGTGTTGTAATTGGAGTAGAGCAGTGGCGTCGGCAGGGGGTGGGGGCTCACCATGGCTGAAGCCCTGAGTCTCGAGTGGGCACCGTTCTGTTTATAGCCCCAAGACCGATCTTATCCCGAGCGCCGCCGAGTGCGGCCGAGTCACATAGCAGGTCCCGCCTTCTGGAGCCTGCAGTGCTGATGGACGTCCCACTGGTCCAATGGTGGGACCGCGGGCCATCCATTCTAGGCACTGCAGGCTCCAGAAGGCGGGAATTACAATGCATGGGGTTGTGAACAAGCAAACTATCGCTTGTGAAACGTCTACTATTGCCTGTATCTGTCTGACCCGTTTTTTGACAATAAAGATGACATCAAGATAATTTGGAGTTCCAGTATGCGACCAATTCCTTGTCTTGTTCGTCTTCCATGGTGGTGAGCCGAGGTCTGCACCTGTGACCCATCCTGCACCTGAGTTTGCCTGGAGCAGTGTGCTTCTCTCTGTTCTCAGGTCCCAGTGCAGAACATTTGGCAAGATCCTGCATCCCAATGCAGTATGGAAGTATTCCATTCAGTGTTATGTGATGCTAGCTGACCTGACTTTTTTAAAGACCACACGAGCTACTACCATCTGCTTTCTGACATCACTTTGAGGGACACACCGGTCCACGGTTCATCCCAGGACCTCCATCTTTTCAACTCCTCCGGATCTCCTACAGCGGTTCACCACCTAAGCCTGTTTGACCTAACTAAACGTATGTCTCTTTGGGTCCAATTGATCTGGTAAGCCTCCTTATTGTTGGTGGTGGTGTTCTCTTCACTTCAGATGTCACGTACTCATTGATATGTTCCACACATGAAGTCACGCAATATCTATGGA
Source organism: Lithobates clamitans (assembly GCA_037952925.1). Taxonomy (NCBI): domain Eukaryota; kingdom Metazoa; phylum Chordata; class Amphibia; order Anura; family Ranidae; genus Lithobates; species Lithobates clamitans. The sequence goes on from JBBGZY010001230.1 coordinate 2,637,815, forward strand.
CTATCATTTTATATGAGCTACATAAATATGGAGGACTTTTGTCTAATTTATATCTAGAGGTTTAATAGCTCTTGGACTGTATTGTCTCCATGCTAGACATTTATGGTTGTTTATATTAGTGCTACACTTATTTTGTTTTCTTTCCTATATGCACATATCCTACTGGCCGTGTTAGCTGCTTATTTTCCTCCCCTAGGGCAGCGCAGAATTATTTGTTATATTCTCTTCCAGAAGGCAGGAATTACAATGCAGCCGCCGCGTGAGATCCCTGCTCGGCTCTTCTCCTCTCCTCCGGCTGCCTGCTGTAAAGATGGGCGCGCACCGCACACCACGGCTGAGCTGCTGCTGCAGGACACATGAAGTCTCCTGGTCAGGTAGGTCAGTGTGTGTCACTACCGTCAGTGTATGTAGGTCAGTGTATGTATGTCAAGTAGGTAGGTCAGTGTATGTCAGGTAGGTAGGTCAGTGTATGTATGTCAGGTAGGTCAGTGTATGTATGTCAGGTAGGTCAGTGTTCGTCAGGTAGGTAGGTCAGTGTAGCAGGCAGGTGAGTTTAGTGGTCAGCTTTGATGGGCACCGGTAAGCCAAGTAGCAACAAGCAAGTGAGCTTACCCCCCGCCACACAACCCCACCGCCCAGCCAAAAAACCCAGCACCGATGCCGCCCCCCATGCCGGCCTTGGACTTCAGGCTGAAGCCCCTGGTCTTTTTGCCACCTAGTAACGCCCCTGGATTAGAGCCAGTGATGAGGAGTGACATGTGGAGCAAACCTGGAGTAGGAGCTACAGACAGCATAGACTGGGCAGCTGCACCAGTAGAGGCCAGGTAAGCAAGTGAGAAGATCCACATCATATGGACAAACATTGCATAGGTCCTTTAAGAGCAGGGTCATGTGACACAGACACACCTGATTGGATGCAGCTGCGACACCAAATGTAAAATCATGAAGGGAGCACGATTAAGAGCTCTAGGAGATGCGTCACTGAAAGGGAACGCTGTAGCTGCTACAGCCAGGTTATCAGTTATGTATTCATTGAAACTTTTTTAAATGCAACTAGAGCAACAATTTGAATTTGACTTGGTATCAGCCTCATCACTTAGATGCATGAAATCTGCTTACATGTAATATGCCAAACAGGAGGATAGAGATGATCTCCTCAATCTGCTGCTACCCTTTTACTGCCCAATTACAGACTTAGGTAGATAGGTGACTATGCTGTGCTGTGTAACTGCAATGGAGAAAACTCAGGCACAGCCATATTAAATGATCACCTGATCCTGTTAATTCCGTCAAAAAACAGATGATTTTAATGTCAGTGGAGACAGAAGAAAATCTTAGTAAACAAATCTTCTGGGACTCTGTAAAATAAGGTGTTTAAAAAAAAAAAAAAAAAAAAAAGAAAAGAGGGCAACCATAACTATGTGCTGAGCATGTAGACATGCATGATCATACTGCATGGGGTGTGTTAAGCCTCGTACACACGATCAGATTTTCGGACGACCGTTCGTCCATTTTTTGTTGCATGCTAGTCTCATGTCGAAAGTGAAGAGGTTACTCGCCATACGAAAATTCTTGTACGTCAGAATTCAACTTCAGAAGTGACGTAATGTGTTAAATAGTTTCGTATGTATTCTTTAGTTTCTGAGCATGCGTAGTCTTGCTCTTATGATTTTTTCGGACGAAAACTGTACTAATTATACGAAAATTGGACGTTGTGTTCGCGTACGATTAAAACTTTATAGTCTGCACATCCAGCTTTTGTTGTACGAAAAATCAAGATCGAAAGCACCATACTAACGATCCAAAGATCGGCAGATTGGTCGTCGGACTAAATTTTACTTCCGATTTTCGCATCGTGTGTATGGAGCTTTAGACAATCTGAAAAAAAAAAAAATATTTCTACAGCTGTAATGCATTCTGTCATCAAGGCTAATGCAGAAAAAGCCTGCACTGACTGTGTCACTGGACAATATAATACGCTTATAGTGCTAATGATTACTTATGTAAAATCACTTTAAATTCCACCTACTTGTGCTGGATTAATTAACAGCTTAGTTAACAATATAAGCCATTTTCCACACTAGGCTGATGCATTGGCCTGCTGCTGTTTACAGCAGAATGTATTGCAAACGTAAGGAGAGGGCAGGTCTGTGGGAGTGTAGGGTGGGTGGTGATTGGCATGCTGACGCATGAGCTGAACTGTGTCATACGGGAACAGTGTGTTCTAAGCTGCAGAAAAACACAAGCATTGTGTTCCAGGGTTGCAGTCCTTCTAAGAAACATATAAGATGGACATGTTATGACAAGGTTTCCTTTTCTACTCACGCCACATGACATAGCAGCTAATGGGGAGAAACAAAAGGAAACCTTTCACAGTGTCAGAATGCATTCCAAAAAGCATGCACTGAGTGCAGCAGATAGTTCCTTTATATAATATGTGGATTATTTTATGCTAGAGACACAACTAAAGCAAGCCATAGATGGATCGAATCTCGGCTTCTTCAGCAGGGACCGGCTGAGATTCAATCCATCTATAGGCAGGCTGATTATACCCAAGTCGAGCCACTGATCAACTTGGGTACAACCAGCCTGTGGGATTTTTAGCATGCAATCATTGCCTGCGGCTATACCCGCTATCAGTAATTATTGTGCTCTCCCGGCAGGGACGGCTCCCCATGCCTCTCTGCCGGGAGAGCACAATAGCTCAGCAGGCGGGATTCCCCCATCAACATTGACTCAGCGATTTTCTTTCCTACGTGTTCTACAGCCAGCTAAGGCTCCATTCAGCACTTAGTTAAAGCTATGCATATGCATAGAAGTGTTTTTTTCCTCATGTGACAATGTGCGTTGACGTGCATTTTGACATGTTTTCAATACGTTTTTGGATTTAGAATCTGAAGTAGTTTAAGGTTAACAACCAAGACATGTTATATGCATTTTGATGCACTGCCTTTGACTTTTATGGGCCCCCCAATAAAAAGGCAGAAAAAAAATGACTTGCATTTTTCAATACACAGCACACTGCAGCGCCAAGAAAAGATACAATCTTTATTATACATGATACATACACTTTAGCGCATCAGAATGAGTGTATTGAAACGCAACAGTGTAAATGTGCTCCTGCGTTTAGGTTATTTATTCTCAGGAAAGATTATCCCAAAAGTATTAACTAACTTTATATCTCTCAGATCTAGTTCTCTTACATATAAATGCATCTACATGCGTTTGGAGTATTCAGAGTATTTAATCTGCTCCTGGATGCACACAATTCTATTTTCTTTAAATGCAGCTAAACTGAATGCACGATAACCACACATTCTGATGACATTTGGGGCCCTTATACACAGGGCTGTCTACCTGCAGTGCAGGCCCCCCCAGTGCTACAGTGCCCCCAGGAGAGACAGATGCAGAGTCCAGCCCCACTGCAGCCTGTCAAAGGTTTTGTGTGTTCTGGAACCCTGTACCTGAACACACGGGGTCCGAATCATTGGTGCCACTTGGTTCACTGTTCAGCTCCGTCCACTTGCAGTCTGCCATAGATTATGACAGGTTGTCTGCAGTGGGGCTGGACTCTGCACCTCTCCCTCCCGGGTGTACTGAAACTTTGGGAGGGACGCACTGCAGATGGACAACCCCATGTGCAAGGGACCTTATAATCATTACATCCATTTTTATGCATTTAGAAATGTCCTATAAAAACATGTACAGTATGCCATTGCCAGGGTTAAAGAATGCTTAATTCTTAAAAGAGAAGTATGGGTTTCCCAAAAAAAAATAAAAAATGATTGGATGCAGCCACTGTTCGGCTGACAATTTTCCAGTTGTCGAACAGTGCAGGGCTGGCAGAGCCAAACATTGGACATAATTCGCAGATTGTACAGTATGACCAGTTTAAAGCGGAGTTCCACCCCCCAGCAAAAAATATAAAGTCAGCGGCTACACATACTGTAACATACTGTAATACTGTTAATATTAAAACACTTACCTGTCCTGGAATCCAGCGATGTCAGGACCCCAGCCAATGTTTCCATCAGCTCTCGGGTGCTGCCGCGGCCGCCATTTGTGGTAAGGGAAAGCGGCAGTGAAGCCTTTCGGTTCCCTACTGTGCATGCTCGAAGCGTGCTGCGCTTTCTGAACGGCCTGGTGGTGGGGGAAGGAGGAGGGGGGCCGAACTTCCGCGGCAAGATCTCTCGACTTGGGGATGGGTACCCCCCCCAAAAGGTGCCAAATGTGGCACCGGAGGGGGGAGGAGGCAAATAAGCGAAGCTTCCACTTTTGGGTGGAACTCCACTTTAATTTGCAGGCAAGCCCTGATGACATCTTCTGAAAACGCTAGGTGTTCTGCTGATCCAACAGATTCAATACTTTCTGAGTCCCTGATCCAAGACATACATAGGGATAAGGAGCTCTGACCTTTCTTTGATTTTACTTGCTGCATGATTGCTCCTGATCAGCGAGGCCTGGTTCACACCTATGCATTTTTTAGTGCGTTTTCCGTTTTGCAGAAACACACTACAGTCCATGTAACATGGTTTTCTATGGCTCATGTTCACATCTGTGCATTTTATGGAAAGGGCCGGGGACTTACCAGTATTTCTAGTATGTGGTTCCATAGACTTCAATGGATCAAAAACGTGTATTGAAAAACGCAAAATGCACCTTGCGTATGCAAACTGCAACCTGCAGAGGTTTGAATCAGGCCTATGTCGGAAAGTATTAAAGCTTTTGTCCTCACTCACAAATCAATCAGCACAGGCACCTATGCAGCCCACTAAACTCTAAGTAAGGATATATTCATATCCCTTGTCCCTTCATCCACATCCTGTTACTTACGTATGTGACCTGTACATTAACCCCTTCACCTCCTCCTCTTTCTGCTTATGACCTATATGTTAAAGTAACATTAAAGGTTCACTTTTTTTTGTTTAAAATAATAAACATGTCATACTTATCTGCTCTGTGCAATGGATGTGCACAGAGCAGCCCCAATCCTCCTCTTGGGTCCCCCGCTGGCGCTTCTGGCTCCTCCTCTTCGGCGGGTGCCCCCATAGGAAGCTGCATCCTATGGGGGCACTGGTGTGAGCTTGCTCCTGAGCCACTTTGTCTGCATCCATTAATACAGACAGGGTGGCTTGTCCCCGCCCCTTGCCACAGAATTTGATTGATAGCAGCTATCAATCTGTGCAGTGAGGAGGGATACAGTCAGGATAGGGGGGTGAGGGAAACACATGACAGCACAGAAGGTTTCTTACCTTAATGTATAGAATGCAGTAAGGTAAAAAAAAAAACCTAAGGCTTGACAACTAATCAAGTTTCAGGTTTTAACCCCCTCATTAACAGCATGTTTCTTCTTTTCAAAAAAACTGTAGCAAAAACTGAGATCACCCTGGGGTGTCTACTTGTCATAAAGGGGTCATGTTCAGTGTGTTCATACTATCCTGGCATTTTTATTTGATAACAGAAAATAATCAAAACGGGTTTCCTTTTTAAAATTGTTGGACTTTTGTTCTTTTTATAGTGAGAAAAAAAACTGTGGTTATTAAATAGGACTAAAATAAAGATCTAGCTGTCTCAAAAGTATATAATAATCATGTGGGTACAGTATTGCATGAACGAGAAATTGTCAACCAAACTATCACAGCAATGAAAACTGAAAAAATAGGCTGGTAAGGAAAGGGGCATCACATGTTACTACTCAATACACATACTAGTATGATACAGAATTGTAATTTATTTGAATTCAATTTTGTTTTCCCTTTTTTTTCTTTTGTTGCATTTCAGTGCTGCTGAACTCCTGCATTCTCTTTGCAGTCATTTGCTGTCTACATTCAGTGATAACTACATCATCTACATGGCCTTTCCCAGGATGGGTTTCTTGATGGTGACAACAATCATGTCTGCGTAATGTGTTTTGAAATAGTCACTTGTAATATCCATTGCAAGTCCGTGTAGCAGGATGACAGAGAATCCCTTAACAAGGACCTTCATGGAAAACTGCAGATTTGAAAATCCTGAAAACTACCTTTTTAGCATGTTCTTTTAATTTTAAGCTAAAATTTTAAATGAAAAAATACCAGGTGATCCAGGTTATATGAGATTTCAGTGATTGGATCCATATATACTTTTATGACTGTTGATCGTGGGAATACACAGAGAGGTCAGAAGAAAACCATTTGTATGCAGTGGTGACAGAGTCATATAAAAGTCATTTTAAAAATGAGATTAGGCCAGCGTGGTTACCTTTTAATGACTGCTACATAACATCTGGAGGGGCTGCTGAGAGTGCTCAAAATTGTCACTAGTAGTCCATGCCAATTTTCAATGAATATTTCTAAAGAAAAAAATTTGCGCTAGGTGAACAAGTAAATGAGTGATGAATAAGTGAAACAACCTGTAAAAGATGTGCTGCAGCTGAACAAAGTAACCCTGATAGGGGGCACAAATAAACATATACACAAAAAAGTGCAGCGCTGGATAAATATATCGTGACAAACTTAAATATTTAAAAAAAATGCAAATAAATAAATATAGATACGTGATCAAAAATAAATAAATAAGTGACCTTGAATTTATATTAAAAATTGTGAACAAAAAATAAATATTTTTTAAAAATCCTAGTGTCCATACATTGTTAAACAATAAGAAGTGATGAAATGGTGACTTCGCTACAAAGGTATATGTGTGACTTCCACCTCAATATAACGTCTATCACCTTGAGAAGACTGAAGGCTTACCAGAAAGCCCTTTATAAAGGCATAATAACACCAACACTGAAATCCTTAGGTGCTTCCTCCAGCAGGCAAACCTCATCCGTCATAAGGATATCTCCCTCACAGATGTCCAAAGTGCTCACCTCCAGGGTGGTGAGTACACATCAGCAGAGTGTTCACTTCGAAAAAGATCATATACATCCACTGGAGATCCGCTGACAGCGGTGGTGGATATCCAAAAAGAGAGAAAGACTCCAATAGTGCAGAGTGACTTAAACTTCCTTTATTTAAAATTGCCGAAGGCATCCATAAAAACAAAAACCTTATCCTTGCAAGGATGTTTAAAAAAGCTCCAAATCGTATCAAACATTCCGCGCATGCGCAGTACGTGTGTGCGTGTCTACCCGTTTGGCTAAAAGGACAGGCAATCCTATTGGACACCTAGGAGGAGGAGAGGAGGAGCTGGAAGCCACCATGGAGGAGAAGATTAACTGGAGCTGAGCCACCATGCTGCCTGCCACCCGCTACGATGGGGTAAGTGCTGGACCAACCAGAAAACCGCTCCCCCCCAAAACAAAACACCAGCCATCACTGAATTCCTTGTTAAGTGGGGGCAAAAGCTAACGCATGTAAAAATGATTTTCCGTTTGGCTACTTCAATTTTTTAGTTGGTTAGATGTTTGGTTGGAAGGTGGCGACAAGGCCAAACATGGAGTGAATTTCGGATGATAAATCAGGATTTGGCTAAAATGTGTGTAGCACCCTGGAGTTTAGACAGGGTTGCTCCTTACAAATTTACTTGTCAGGAATAATTATCCTGGTTGATTGTTACAGATCTATTGATTTCTCCATAAGTTTGGCTTTGTTGCACTTTTCTCTTCTACCACTAGGTGGCTGGGTACTTGGTGGTACTAGATATGAAAAGGGCAATGTAAGGTCAGGTTTTGGGTGTGTGGGGTATCTCAGCCAATTGGCACGGGTTTTCTTTAATTCCTTGGCCTGTTGGGAGAGCTTATATATTTGGGTGGAGTCAGGTGATCTAGTTTCGGTGCCACCTGGACGGCTGTCTGGGTCACCATGTGTTGTACTGCCCGGGCTGCTAGGCTGAGGATGGAGCCTATCCCGGGCACATCTGGCTGCTAGGCTGTCTGAGGGCCTATCCAGAAGCAAGAGAGCAGCACAGGGTTGGGATTGCGGCTTGCAGTTCAACCAAAAGTGACGGTTCTGCCAGCCAGAGAACCTGTCGTGGTCGGAGGTAGAGGGGATGCTGTCGCCAGTAAGGGTCTATCCACCTTATTACCAGGGACCAAAGTGAGTAACTGAAGCAAGTACTGGAGCAGCATTCTCACCACCGGGGATGGTGAAAAATCGGGAAACTTTAGTGGGTATCAAGCCAGGGACCTAGTCAGCGGAGGTGACACTTGCAGAGCAACCTTGTGTGTCAAACCAGGGACCGAGCAGGCCAGTGGGGTAAAGCTTGAGAGGTATCTAGAGTGCCAAGCTAGGGACCCAGCAAAGAAGGGTAACGCTTGAGGAAGATACCACTGTGAAGATTGGAGGAGCTCAAGGGTTTTAATGGCAGTGAATCAGTGGGTCTAGTGAGAGACAATGGGCTGAAGAACTAAGAGGAGCGATTGTAGTGAAAGAAATGTTACGTTTGTGTTAGGAATTGTTAAAGACTGTTGCCATAGGAGACAGCATTCCTGCACATGCAGATGTGGTGTCTGGCTGGATGCCTTTTCCTGCACGGCTGTCCTCCTATTGAAATTTCAGGGTCTGCCAATTAATCTTGCAACTACCTAAGGGTGACCTGGCCCTAACCCTCTCTCCCCCAAAAAGTTTGTTAAGAGAAATAAACTTTCTTTTGCATTCAAGAAGTGTCTGGTGCCCAACAACTTTAATTATCTATCTATCTATCTATCTATCTATCTATCTATCTATCTATCTATCTACTGGAGTTCAGATTTAATCTAGATGATTGCTGGAGCCTGACTGCTCTGTTCAGTCTCTTCTAATCATACAATCATAATGTCAATCAATATATCAATTTCTGTCATACAGACAACTAAACGCTTAGCTGTACCTTGTACACAGAGAATACTAGGAAAGCTCATGATACCAGGCTGCATGCCAGATCCCATAGAGTTCCCATGCCAGCTATGGTATTCTTAGAAGGATCTCAGAAACAACACTCCCCAATCCAAGAGCATCCTTGTTTACTTGGAGCTGCCAGTGTTCAGGTATTGAGCAAGTGACTGAAGGACAAAACAATAAAAACTACTGGAAAGAGAACTTCCCCTGCAACTTCATTATACAATATCTCACAAAAGTGAGTACACCCCTCACATTTTTGTAAATATTTTATTATAACTTTTCATGTGACAACACTGAAGAAATTACACTTTGCTACAATGTAAATTAGTGAGTGTACAGCTTGTATAACAGTGTAAATTTGCTGTCCCCTCAAAAAAACTCAACACACAACCATTAATGTCTAAACCGCTGGAAACAAAAGTGAGTACACCCCTAAGTGAAAATGGCCAAATTGGGCCCAAAGTGTCAATATTTTGTGTGGCCACCATTATTTTCCAGCGCTGCCTTAATCCTCTTGGGCATGGAGTTCACCAGAGCTTCACAGGTTGTCACTGGAGTCCTCTTTGCCTTTGTGAACTTATAAGGAATTTTGAGAAGAGTCAATTCGGTAGTACAGCCCCCTCTCTAGCAAGTTTAAAGGCAGGCAGTACGCCCCATTAAAAGCAATGGCAGCCTGACAACATCCACAGCTTTTCACCACCGTTAGCATGCAATCACTTATGCAGCGATTACTTGAGGATGACCGGCTCTGGATGCAGAGAGTCTGCAGGTAATCGTTGCATGAGCGATTACCTGCAAATGACTGCAGGCGGTGTCAAGGCTCTCATTGCTTTAAGGGGGGGGGGGGGTCCAGCTGGCATCTATTCACATGGATTCCCACTGAATATCCTGAGGATAATCACAAACTTCCCCAAATGCAAGTGTGAATGGGGCCTAAATCAGCTGTCATTCCCTTTAGTGCAGGTATTCCTGCAGTGAATAATAACTTTAGCTGGTACATAGCTCCCAACTGTCCCTGATTTGGAGGGACTGTCCCTGATTTGGAGCAATGTCCCTCATTCCTCCTCCTTTGTCCCTCATTTTGATCTGATCTATATAGATGTATAAAAAATTCACTTTTTATCTATGAAAAACTGTTTTACAGTGCTAAACCTGATTTCTAAATTGCTGCATTTGTAAATTCCAAAAGCCAATATAAAGGAAGAGTAGTGGTAAAAAAGCACTTTTGACTTGAACCAATCTTTTAGTTTTTGTACAATTCTCCTTTAAGGGGGTGTGGCAAGGGGTGTGTCCTATGCCTGCTTACTTTTGCTGATAGGTGTCCCTCTTTCCCATCTATAAAAGTTGGGGGGTATGCTGGTATGTTGTGTGTGTTTATACAGTATCTCACAAAAGTGAGTACACCCCTCACATTTTTGTAAATATTTTATTATATCTTTTCTTGTGACAACACTGAAGAAATTACATTTTGCTACAATGTAAAGTTGTGAGTGTACAGCTTGTATAACAGTGTAAATTTGCTGTCCCCTCAAAATAACTCAACACACAGCCATTAATGTCTAAACCACTGGCAACAAAAGTGAGTACACCCCTAAGTGAAAATGTCCAAATTGGGCCCAATTAGCCATTTACCCTCCCCGGTGCCATGTTATTTATTAGCGTTACAAATGCTCAGGTGTGATTGGGGAGCAGGTGTGTTAAATTTGGTGTTATCGCTCTCACTCTTTCATACTGGTCACTGGAAGTTCAATATGGCACCTCATGGCAAATAACTCTCTGAGGATCTGAAAAAAAGAATTGTCGCTCTACATAAAGATGGCCTAGGCTATAAGAAGATTGACAAGACCTTGAAACTGAGCTGCAGGACGGTGGCCAAGACCATACAGCGGTTTAACAGGACAGGTTCCACTCAGAACAAGCCTCGTCATGGTGGACCAAAGTAGTTGAGTGCACGTGCTCAGAGTCATACCAGAGGTTGTCTTTGCGAAATAGATGTATGAGTGTTGCCAGCATTGCTGCAGGAGGTTGGATGGGTGTTTGGGGATGAGCCTGTCAGTGTTCAGACCATACACCACACACTGCATCAAATTGGTCTGCATGGCTGTCATCCCAGAAGGAAGCCTCTTCTAAAGATGATGCACAAGAAAGGCCGCAAACAGTTTGCTGAAGACAAGCAGACTAAGGGCAAGGATTACTAGAACCATGAATACAGAGAGGCGCCTCTGGATGCAGACGTAAAAAACTTTATTCATAAGCCACATGTATAAATAACTCACATTTTTGAAGTCATCGAACAGCACATATGCTGTTCATAAGACTACATTGTGCCACACGCTCCCGCGCGCTCCCGATGCTCGTGCAACTCTGCAAGGGGTGGGTATAGGGGTGGATGCATACAGAAGAGGCCGCACGATGGGCAGAGCTCATACGATGGGGGTGGATTTCTCAAAGGGGCGGATGTATTATTGAATCTGCAACAAAATATCAAAATCCGCACTGATACTGTGGCAAATTGCTTGTGTTAGGTAGTTAAATAGGTCCAGCAAACCTGCCCATCAACATTGCAAAACCCACCCTTCAGTTGTGTAAACACGCCAAAGATCCGCCCCTTTGAGAAATCCACCCCCATCGTATGAGCTCTTCTGTATGCATCCGCCCCTACACCCGCCCCTTGCAGAGTTGCACGAGCATTGGGAGCGTGTGGCACAATGTGAAAAAATACCCCCAATAAAGGTAGTGGGACTTTAATGGCAACAGCGTAAAGTAAAAACGATTTTATTATTTATTATTGCTTTGCACGGAGGTGATCCGTTTGGACGCAGGTGCATTAAGATCCGATGCCCACTAACAAAGAGCCCCATACCGACACTGCTGGTGCGAAGATTAATGCGTTCATGTGAGCTATTCACTGACATTTTACTTTATACCTCACATTCCCTTTATATGTTTTCCTCTTTACTCTCCCTGGATCCACCACTGCATACTTGCTAACACCCTAGACATCTATTTGGGTCTGTGCCTTTTTTGGCATTGTACCCCCTTGGACGGGCTCTGTTGTTTGGTGTCTCTTTGGGGGTGGATCAGTGTGGGCAGAACGGGGCCAGCAACACACACCCCGGCTCCTTTTCGTTTTTTTGGGATCCATGGGTGATTTCGACATAGTCGCCGCCTTGATTCGGGCAATGGGTGCTCCAACACTGACATGCTTGGTCAGAGCTTGTCCCACGAGTTTCCCCTGATGAAGGGATGGTCTGTTTCAGGCCTTCGTGGAAGACTATACAAGCATCTCCATCCAATGCACATCAGTACAGCTGTTATCGTTTTTTTTTTATGATTGTTGTGTTATGTATATCAATTATGCTAATGTTTTGTATATATATATAAATTTTTCTATGTAATAAAATCGTTTTTACATTACGCTGTTGCGTTAAAGTCCCACAACCTTTATTGGGGGTATTTTTTCACTTATCGATCTAGGGATGTTGGCAACATACATGATCTAGCTGGATGTTAACCTCTTTTTATTAGTTTGGCACAATGTAGTCTTAACGGCGCTGGCGCCGTGTACAGCTGATGAACAGCTGTTCATGTTCAGAGACTTTCGGCGTCTCCTTTGTCCTCCGTACTGCGCAACGCTGGCTTCTTTCACACTGGTGGTAAGGTTCTGAAAAGCAATCCGCAGTGCATCTAGGAGGTGATCCTGAACCCTACCTTTCCTGCTCCCCAACCCTTATTCCCACCGTACCACATTCTGGTAGGCAACCGCTATCCTATCTTTTAACCACTTCAGCCCAGGAGGATTTGGCAGCTCAATGCCTAGAGAACTTTTTACAATTTGGCACTGCGCTGCTTTAACTGGTAATTGCGCGGTCATGCAATGTTGTACCCAAACGAAACCAGCCAAGAGCTTCTTGCATGTTGCAATATTTCACCCATAAGATTCTATGCATATGTACCAACCCAAGCGTAAGGCAAGAGGTCTGAAGAATAGAATCTCTGATTGCATCAATTGCAAAACACAAAGCTGCTGGCAGCTCGGTTAACTCCTGGGCTTGTTGTTCAGGGAAAACCTTGAGCACCTGTTTCAAGTGGTCTCCCAAGGATTGATATACCCCAGTTGCTGCCACTGCAGGTTGAGCTACTGAACCTGCCAAGGAAAAAATGTTTCCTAACAGGAATTCCAACTTTTTATTGGTTGGATCCCTAAGCATTTGAGCGTTGTCAACAGGACAAATCTAACTTTTATTCACAGAAAATACAGTAGCATCAATTGCTGGTATACCCCACATCTTTGTACATTTTTCCTCCATAGGATAAAGTGTTGAAAACTTTTTAGGAGGGAAAAAAGGTTTATGTGGATGATCCTACTCAGAATAAATAAGCTTTTCCAGCAATGAATGAACAAGAAAAGCATGCACAGCTTGAGGAGGCTTCAGTGAACCCAAACAAGAAGTGGGCTTTTCAACCGACTCAGTTACGTGTAACTTAAATGTGGAGCGGACCATTTCAGTAAGAGAATGCACCAGCAATTTCTCAGCCTGTAAAGCTGAAGAGGGTCCTTCCCCACTTGATTCCTCGAAAGAGGAGTCATCAGTCTCTTCCTGGTCCCCTGAGGGGGATTCATCTTCCCTTTCCCAGAGTTCCTCTGTTTGAGGCTCCTGGGTGGTAGAAGGGGACCTAATGCATTTTCTTCCACTTTGTGAAGATGCGATTAAGGCTGTTAATCTTTCTTCCAATCCACTCATGGCTGAGGAGAAAACCTCCTGAGTGATATATACAGGGGCTGAAATACCAGAAGCAGTTGCAGCCCCTAACCTCAATGGCTCACTCTGACCAGCCTCCCTAGGTCTTTCAGGGGGAGATGGCATTGCAGAGGGGGGTCTTCAGAGCCAGAGGGAGATCCCTTTGAGCCCCTATTTTTCGGGGTATTTGTACCTCTCCTTCAGGCCATAGTGCCAAGCACAAATGCAGAGGTACTACCAGAAATGCACCCACTGCTGAGCAAAATAGTCCAGCAACTGCCGCTGCTATCAAGGCTCAGTCTGTAAACATGTAAATGTGCCTGGGAATGCCTGTGTCACCCACACTCACATGCCATCCATCCACTCTGTGTCCCTTCTTTAGCTGTATGCACCTGCAAAAAGTGCACCTTTATAGCTATGCATAGCCCGCGTTGTGAGCGTTGAACCATGCCGACGCCGCACTGATGCCCCACCCCCCCTCCTCCGACCACCTCTTCCGCCCCTCCCCTCATCTCTTTTGAGAAACCATTTTCCCACGTGACTGGGGGCCCTGATCCAACCGGATCGCACATGGAGAGGGGGCTGGAGCGGAGGAGAGAAGGAGGGCTGGTGGATGGAGAGCCGCTGCTAACCCATGCCCTCTTAGCCTGGAAAGAAGCTTTGGGGGGACGTTTCTGAAGAGAAACACCCCCCTTTCCCACATCCTTCCTGGAGCTTGGGCTTGGAGGAATCGTGCAGCTTGTGACATAGAGCGAGACTGACAAGCATGGAACAGGTACATGCTCTTGACAGCCCCGGTGGCGACTTTAGGCATAGCAACATTTACTTAAAGGAGAAAACACACAAGAATTTGAAAAATTCCTTAGGAATAACCCTTACCTTATCCGGCTGCAGGGTTCTGTGGTAAACCAGACAGACCCAATCTTCACCACTCACGGTGGGCTTCGTTAAAAAACCTTCAGGAACTGGGGCCCCTTGTTATTGGGGGATCCACACTCCTAGGCCTGTAAAGCACCCCGCCGGGAAATATGGCTGGAAAAAAAACAAACACTGGATCCCGGGGTGCAGCTCTCTAAAATGAGAAGCGTCACAGGCAGAACCTCGTTTTTTCGGACACGAGGCCCGGGTACCATTCAATTCGGCCTGGAAAAGACACTTTGAATGGATCCGGTTGCAGCACAGCACATCTTTACTCATGACCAACACCTAAGACACTGGCGAAAAAACTGAGGTACTCCCAGTAGGGGAGGGGTTATATAGGAAGCTCAACTTCCTGTCTAGGGTGTGCCAGTGTCCATCACCTAGAGGTGCTTTTATAACCCATAGAGTAAATACTGTGGCTCTGTGTCCCGTGATTTACGATAAAGAAATTATATTTATAATGGAAGAGCAGATAACTACATGCAGGTTCTAGTTTAATGATACAGAATGACTATATAAAGACCCCTCCATAGGGCACAAGCAGTTAGCTCATTTATTATCCCAGTCCCACTACATTTCTGGCGTTCACAGTCAGTATGTGTTTACTTATCATCAGTAATATACACAACGGTTTCTATAGGCTGATGAAATAGAGGAAGTACAGCATGTACTAGTATAATAATAGAACCTTTACACACGAAAGAAGTAAATGGCTTGCAGATGTTTACAAACCAAACATTCCTAGCAAAATGTATCTACAAGTTTGCTAAAACACGCTCAGTGCTACTACATGAAGTATGGTTCAAACTACATATGTACTTTTTTGCCGCTCATACCAATACAAGAGCAGTTTCTAAAATACTGTTTCTTTATATGCACAAAAATGGGACTTTGCTAAAAAAACGAAAATATAAACTCAATTTTGACAGGGGTTGTTTTTTCCTCCTGCCTAAGAAGCATTCAGGCCAAATCTTTTTATTTCCAGCATCAGGCCTTATAGTCTTTTTTACAAATGAGCCTGCAAAGCATCACAACCACGATCAGTGGACTGCGGGGTACAATGTACAGGCTCCTGCAGACTCTTTTTCAAGCTCTTTTAGTCCCTGTTCACACTGAGCCGATTGGACATGTCAAATCGCATGGCAAATCAAAGCCTATTGCAGGCAACTGCACAGTCCAAATCGGTGCGACGCCGCACCGATTCCCAAAATTAGTTCCTGAACTACTTTTGGCGACTTCGGGGGCGATTTCAATAGACATCTGTGCATGAACCTGCACAGATGTCTGTCAAATCGCCCCCCCAAACTCGCACTGAATTGCGGGTTTGAAATCATGCGAGTTCAGCTAAACTTGCACAATTTCATACCCGCCCTCAGTGAGAATGCGGGCTTATTTAGAGAGCTGGAGGAAGGGTAAATGGAATACAAGTTCATTGATCACCGCACTTGTCTTCCATTAAGAACTACAAATATGCCTGCCACAATTCCCCCCACAGCTGCACTGATTTCAAATCAGGCGGCTTCTGCAGGAGAAAAAAACCCTAAATATGGGTGGTAACATGTGTAGCAAGGTCCCAGGCCTCCTTCAGTCTAATGAGAACCTCCAGGGGCAAGAACTGCTGCCATCCTTCTGTGTAGAGTGGGTTGCAAGGCACAGTGGGTGTAATGCAAGATAGATTCATGGGCGCCAGACACTTCTTGAATGCAAAGAGATTTTATTTCTCTTGAACAAAATTTTTGTGAGAGAGGGTTTAGGGCCAGGACACCCTTAGGTAGTTGCAATGTTAATTAGCAGACTCTGAGACTTCTATAGGCAGACAGCAATGCAGGGAAAGGCATCCAGCAAGACACCACATCTGCATGTGTAGGAGTGCTTTCTCCGCAACAGTCTTATAACAATTCCTAACACAAGTTGTAACAAACTCCTTTACTTTCCTACAATCACCTTTTGTAGGTTCTCACTCCACTGAGCTCCCAGTCTCTCTCTTACTAGACTTGCCGATTCACTGCCAATGAATCCTATGAGCTCTTCCAATCTTTACTTTAGTATCTTCCTCAAGCGTCACCCCTGCTTCTCTGCTGGGTCCCTAACTTGGCACTCCAGATACTTCTCAAGCTTCACCCCACTGGCCTGCTTGGGTTCCTGGCTTGACACACAAGGTTGCTCTGCAAGCGTCACCTCCGCTGGCTGGGTCCCTGGCTTGACATCTGCTGAAGTTTCCCAATTCTTCACTGTCCCCGGTTGGTGAGAATACTGCTCCGGTACTTGCTTCAGCTACTCACTGTGGTCCCTGGTAATAAGGTGGTTGGTGCCTTAGTGGCGACAACTTCCCCTCTTCCTCCGACCATGACAGGTTCTCCGCCCGGCAGAACCGTCACTTCTGGTTGTACTGCAAGCCACAATCCCAACACTACCCTGCTCTCTTGCTTCTGGATAGGCCCTCAGACGGCCTAGCAGCCAGATGTACTCAGGATAGGTCCAATCTCCAGCCTAGCAGCCCGGGCAGCACACCACACGTCCACCCAGACAGCCGTCTAGGTGGCACAGAACAGTGATTACCTGACTCCACTCAAATATATAGGTTCTCCCAGCAGGCCAAGAGGGTCCAAGAAAACCCCTGCCCATTGGCTGAGATACCACATATACTCCTAATTTGTCCTTGCTTTGCCCTTGTCTTATATAATGTCACCAGGTACCCAGCCACCTAGCGGCAGAAGAGAAAAGTGCAGCAACTTCAGACTTAGGGTGAAATCAATTGATCCCTAACAATGAGCCAAGTTAACTACACCTAGCAGGTAAATTTAGGAGCAACCCTGCCTAAACACCAGGGTGCTATACATGTAACAGTCTTAAAGGTGGAGTTAGCCTTTAACCACTTGCCGACCGCCTCACGCCTATATACGTGAGCAGAGCGGCACGGGCAGGCAAAATCACGTACCTGAAACGTGATTGCCTTCCCGCGGGTGGGGGGTCCGATCGGACCCCCCCCCGGTGCCAGCTGCGGTCGGCATTTGGTTGGGAGCGATGACAGACGAGGGGGAGGCCATCCGATCGTGGCCCCCCCCTCGCGATCGCTCCCAGCCAATGAGAAACATCCCCTGCCTCTGTATAGTACACAGAGGCAGAGGATGTGATGTCATCTCTCCTCGGTCTGGCAGTTTCCGTTCCAGCGCCGAGGAGAGATGACATGTAAGTGCACCAACACTCACACACAACACAGTAGAACATGCCAGGCATATATTACACCCCCGATCCCCCCCCGATCGCCCCCCGATCCCCCCCCGTCACAAACTGACACCAAGCAGTTTTTTTTTTTTTTTTTTTTTCCTGATTACTGCATAGTGTCAGTTTGTGACAGTTAGCAGTGGTGGGACAGTTAGTATTACCCCCCTGTAGGTCTAGGGTACCCCCCTTACCCCCCTAATAAAGTTTTAACCCCTTGATCACCCCCCCTCACCAGTGTCACTAAGCGATCATTTTTCTGATCGCTGTATTAGTGTCGCTGGTGACGGTAGTTAGGGACGTAAATATTTAGGTTCGCCGTCAGTGTTTTATAGTGACAGGGACCCCCATATACTATCTAATAAATGTTTTAACCCCTTGATTGCCCCCTAGTTAACCCTTTCACCACTGATCACCGTATAACCGTTACGGGTGACGCTGGTTAGTTCGTTTATTTTTTATAGTGTCAGGGCACCCGCCGTTTATTACCGAATAAAGGTTTAGCCCCCTGTACGTCTAGGGTACCCCCCTTACCCCCCTAATAAAGTTTTAACCCCTTGATCACCCCCTGTCACCAGTGTCGCTAAGCGATCATTTTTCTGATCGCTGTATTAGTGTCGCTGGTGACGCTAGTTAGGGACGTAAATATTTAGGTTCGCCGTCAGTGTTTTATAGCGACAGGGACCCCCATATACTATCTAATAAATGTTTTAACCCCTTGATGGCCCCCTAGTTAACCCTTTCACCACTGATCACCGTATAACCGTTACGGGTGACGCTGGTTAGTTCGTTTATTTTTTATAGTGTCAGGGCACCCGCCGTTTATTACCGAATAAAGGTTTAGCCCCCTGATCGCCCGGCGGTGATATGCGTCGCCCCAGGCAGCGTCAGATTAGCGCCAGTACCGCGAACACCCACGCACGCACCGTACACGCACCGTACACCTCCCTTAGTGGTATAGTATCTGAACGCATCAATATCTGATCCGATCAGATCTATACTAGCGTCCCCAGCAGTTTAGGGTTCCCAAAAACGCAGTGTTAGCGGGATCAGCCCAGATACCTGCTAGCACCTGCGTTTTGCCCCTCCACCCGGCCCAGCCCAGTCCAGCCCACCCAAGTGCAGTATCGATCGATCACTGACACTTTTCTTTGTAGCGTTTTGGTGAACTGGCAAGCACCAGCGGCGTAGTACACCCCGGTCGTAGTCAAACCAGCACTGCAGTAACACTTGGTGAATGTTTTGAACGCTACCATGCACTAGTTGAGTATTAGCGTAGGGTACAGCACTGCACAGACTAGGCACACTTTCACAGGGTCTCCCAAGATGCCATCGCATTTTGAGAGACTCGAACCTGGAACTGGTTACAGTTATAAAAGTTACAGTTACAAAAAAAAAGTGTAAAAAAAAAACAAAACACAAACAAAAATAAAAAAAAATAGTTGTCGTTTTATTGTTCTCTCTCTCTCTATTCTCTCTATTGTTCTGCTCTTTTTTACTGTATTCTATTCTGCAATGTTTTATTGTTATTATGTTTTATCATGTTTGCTTTTCAGGTATGTAATTATTTATACTTTACCGTTTACTGTGCTTTATTGTTAACCATTTTTTTGTCTTCAGGTATGCCATTCACGACTTTGAGTGGTTATACCAGAATGATGCCTGCAGGTTTAGGTATCATCTTGGTATCATTCTTTTTAGCCAGCGGTCGGCTTTCATGTAAAAGCAATCCTAGCGGCTAATTAGCCTCTAGACTGCTTTTACAAGCAGTGGGAGGGAATGCCCCCCCCCCACCGTCTTCCGTGTTTTTCTCTGGCTCTCCTGTCTCAACAGGGAACCTGAGAATGCAGCCGGTGATTCAGCCAGCTGACCATAGAGCTGATCAGAGACCAGAGTGGCTCCAAACATCTCTATGGCCTAAGAAACCGGAAGCTACGAGCATTTTATGACTTAGATTTCGCCGGATGTAAATAGCGCCATTGGGAAATTGGGGAAGCATTTTATCACACCGATCTTGGTGTGGTCAGATGCTTTGAGGGCAGAGGAGAGATCTAGGGTCTAATAGACCCCAATTTTTTCAAAAAAGAGTACCTGTCACTATCTATTGCTATCATAGGGGATATTTACATTCCCTGAGATAACAATAAAAATGATTTAAAAAAAAAAAATGAAAGGAACAGTTTAAAAATAAGATAAAAAAGCAAAAAAAAATAAAGAAAAAAAATAAAGAAAAAAAAAGCACCCCTGTCGCCCCCTGCTCTTGCGCTAAGGCGAACGCAAGCGGCGGTCTGGCGTCAAACGTAAACAGCAATTGCACCATGCATGTGAGGTATCACCACGAAGGTCAGATCGAGGGCAGTAATTTTAGCAGTAGACCTCCTCTGTAAATCTAAAGTGGTAACCTGTAAAGGCTTTTAAAGGCTTTTAAAAATGTAGTAATTTTGTTGCCACTGCACGTTTGTGCGCAATTTTAAAGCATGTCATGTTTGGTATCCATGTACTCGGCCTAAGATCATCTTTTTTATTTCATCAAACATTTGGGCAATATAGTGTGTTTTAGTGCATTAAAATTTAAAAAAGTGTGTTTTTTCCCCAAAAAATGCATTTGAAAATCACTGCGCAAATACTGTGTGAAAAAAAAAAAATGAAACACCCACCATTTTAATCTGTAGGGCAATTGCTTTAAAATAATATATAATGTTTGGGGGTTCAAAGTAATTTTCTTGCAAAAAAAAATAATTTTTTCATGTAATCAAAAAGTGTCAGAAAGGGCTTTGTCTTCAAGTGGTTAGAAGAGTGGGTGATGTGTGACATAAGCTTCTAAATGTTGTGCATAAAATGCCAGGACAGTTCAAACCCCCCCCCAAATGACCCCATTTTGGAAAGTAGACACCCCAAGCTATTTGCTGAGAGGCATGTCGAGTCCATGGAATATTTTATATTGTGACACAAGTTGCGGGAAAGAGACAATTTTTTTTTTTTTTTTTTTGCACAAAGTTGTCACTAAATGTTATATTGCTCAAACATGCCATGGGAATATGTGAAATTACACCCCAAAATAAATTCTGTTGCTTCTCCTGAGTACGGGGATACCACATGTGTGGGACTTTTTGGGAGCCTAGCCGCGTACGGGACCCCGAAAACCAAGCACCGCCTTCAGGCTTTCTAAGGCCGTAAATTTTTGATTTCACTCCTCACTACCTATCACAGTTTCGGAGGCCATGGAATGCCCAGGTGGCACAAACCCCCCCCCAAATGACCCCATTTTGGAAAGTAGACACCCCAAGCTATTTGCTGAGAGGTATAGTGAGTATTTTGCAGACCTCACTTTTTGTCACAAAGTTTTGAAAATTGAAAAAAGAAAAAAAAAATGTTTTTTCTGGTCTTTCTTCATTTTCAAAAACAAATGAGAGCTGCAAAATACTCACCATGCCTCTCAGCAAATAGCTTGGGGTGTCTACTTTCCAAAATGGGGTCATTTGGGGGGGGTTTGTGCTATCTTGGCATTTTATGGCCTTCAAAACTGTGATAGGTAGTGAGGCGTAAAATCAAAAATGTATGCCCTTAGAAATCCTGAAGGTGGTGCTGGGTTTTCGGGGCCCCGTACGCGGCTAGGCTCCCAAAAAGTGCCACACATGTGGTATCCCCGTACTCAGGAGAAGCAGCTGAATGTATTTTGGGGTGCAATTCCACATATGCCCATGGCCTGTGTGAGCAATATATCATTTAGTGACAACTTTTTGTAATTTTTTTTTTTTCTTTTTTTTGTCTTTATTCAATCACTTGGGACAAAACAAATAAATATTCAATGGGCTCAACATGCCTCTCAGCAATTTCCTTGGGGTGTCTACTTTCCAAAATGGGGTCATTTGGGGGGGGTTTGTACTGCCCTGCCATTTTAGCACCTCAAGAAATGACATAGGCAGTCATAAACTAAAAGCTGTGTAAATTCCAGAAAATGTACCCTAGTTTGTAGACGCTATAACTTTTGCGCAAACCAATAAATATACGCTTATTGACATTTTTTTTACCAAAGACATGTGGCCGAATACATTTTGGCCTAAATGTATGACTAAAATTTAGTTTATTGGATTTTTTTTATAACAAAAAGTAGAAAATATCATTTTTTTTCAAAATTTTCAGTCTTTTTCCGTTTATAGCGCAAAAAATAAAAACGGCAGAGGTGATCAAATATCATCAAAAGAAAGCTCTATTTGTGGGAAGAAAAGGACGCAAATTTCGTTTGGGTAGAGCATTGCATGACCGCGCAATTAGCAGTTAAAGCGACGCAGTGCCGAATTGTAAAAAGTGCTCTGGTCAGGAAGGGGGTAAATCCTTCCGGGGCTGAAGTGGTTAAAGCAAATGGAGATGGTTGGGGAAGATATAGAAAAGATCTAAACCACCAGGAGTAGTTGATCCAGGGAATATTGAATTGCTTCCTGGGGGATCAGGAAGGATTTTTTCCCCTGTTGGAACAAATTGGATCCAGTGTTTAAGACATTTTAATTGTTTTTTGGAATCCATTTATTGATAAGTAAGTTCTGATCAGAGTGGTTTGTGTTCCATTGTGAGATTCCTACTAGTTAACACTTGTGTTCCGGCCGCATCCGGCTTTTGGAATGCAGGCTTGTTTCCAGTTTCCCTAATATATAATAGCGTGCTGCCGTCCTACAGCCAATTGTGATGAAACGCGTAAGATGGGACCTACGACGTCAGCACGCTTGACATGCCGCAGCCATCTTTTGATTGGAAACAAGCGCTTGTACTTTTATTTACATGTGAGTGTATTATGTATCAATAAATTACCTGTTTTTAAAAATTTTACGCTATAGAGGCTTCTCTATTCTTATAAGGTTATGTCTACTTCATCTGTGTTGGTGCCGGCTATGCGGTGATTGTTTGTATCCCTGGTATCTTGGATAAATTGTGTCATTCGCTTGTTACATCCATGAGGGTGTTTGAACACTCTATAATCTGAGGGTCCTAGCTTTCTGGTAAGTAGTTTGGCTTATTACACCTGGGTATCAAATGCTGATGTCAGGGGCATGTCAGCAGTCGTCGGGTGAATCTGCGTGCACGTAGGTCCTCAAGGATCATTTCCAAGCATATTCAGCCAAAATCCCCACCAGGGGGCGCCGGAGCGCTCCCGCGAATGCCCGTACGCGCGTTCGCGCCCGTGCGCGCGCCCGTTCGCGCTAGCGCCGTTTGGCGCCAAGAGGCCTTTAAAAGGGTGACAGGTGCTCATGTTAGCTGCTGTTCGTCTGCAGCTCTGCACCTGAAAGTTCCTGTATCTGCCTGCTTGTTGTTTGATATTGACCCGGCTACGTCTGACCATTCTCCAGTCTCCTATCCGACCCGGCTTGTCTGACCTTGTTTCTTTTGCTACCCGTTGCTGAACTCCTGCCTGTCTGACTACTCTTGGATCATCCCTCCTGTTGATATCCTGCCTGATCTCCTGCCAAATACGGACTGTCTGACCTTGCTTGCCTGTGTCCTGTCACGCTGCTCCAGCCTGCCTGTTTGCATCCAGCTGCTGTCTACGCATCCGGCTACCAGCCTACCTACCGGCCTGCACCAGTTACCTGCATCCACAGCTCAGCCATCCCTGAGGGACTTCATTCCAGTTCCGGTGTCTGCTTCTGCTGGAACCCGCATCAGGCCCTCCTACCCACTGTGCTCAGGAGACCACTGTTCCCACTTCCAGCGGCTCCTGAACCAGCGCTTAAGAGAGGTCTCCTTCTACCAGTCAGGCTCAACTACCAGGTACATTACAGTACGAACAGCCATGACTGAGCCTGCAGGAGAGACCTCTCCCATTCAGGAGATCTGTACACACTTGGCGGCCCTCACCCAAGCAGTAAAGACTCTACAAGACAGTCATAACAGACTGGAAGGGCAAGTGTTAAACCTCAGTGGTTCCGGTGGTGTGGCCGCTGCACCCGCAGCTGCTCCAGTACAGGCTGCTGCACCACCCTCAGTGGTCATGCTCCCACCAGAACCAAGAGTACCTGTTCCTGACAAGTTTTCCGGTGACCGAACTAAGTTTGTGGCCTTCCGCAGCGCTTGTCAACTTTATTTTGGACTACAGCCACGGACTTTTTCTTTGGAAGCCACCAAAGTGGGGTTTGTTGTATCCCTCCTGCAGGGGGAACCCCAGACCTGGGCCCATCGCTTGATTGAATCCAACGCCATACAGGTTCAGACCCTACCTGCCTTTTTTGAAGCCATGGCCCAGCTTTATGAGGATCCTCAGCGGGCTGCCACCGCTGAGGCAGCTTTGATCGCGCTCCAGCAAGGCCGTAGACCGGCCGAGGACTATGTCATGGACTTTCGACGCTGGAGCGCGGATACTCAATGGAATAATGCAGCCCTACGCCACCAGTTCCGCATGGGGTTATCTGAGGGTCTTAAGGATGAGCTTGCCCGAGTAGGAATGCCTGACACCTTAGAAGAGCTCATTGCCATCACTATCCAGATTGACCGACGCCTTCGTGAGCGCCGGTCTGAACGATCTGCCCAACAAATTCGGCCTATGTGGATGACTGCCAGAGCCCCGCTGCCTGCCTCTCGGTATCTACCTTCTGCCGGGCCAAGTCCAGTCAACCCGGCAACTGATGCCCCTGAACCCATGCAACTTGGACTTATGCGTACCACTCTGACCTCTGAAGAACGGGCACGCAGGCGCCAACTGAACCTTTGCCTCTATTGTGGCGGAACGGGCCACTACGTGAACAACTGCCCAGTGAAGATCCGTAAGTGTTTTTCTTCAGCTCCAACCAGTTTGTCTGCTTTAACAGCCAATGCCACTCAACTTGTTCTCCCTCTCTCATTACAGCTCCAGGGAAGAACAATTCAAGTCAACGCCATTGTTGATTCCGGGGCATGTAGCTGTTTTGTTGACTCCACCTTTGCCACACAGCAAAAACTTCCTCTGAAAGACAAGACACATAGACTCTCAATTTTTCTGGCCGATGGGTCCCGTATAAAGTCCGGGCAGGTCTCTCAAGAAACCCTTCCACTATCTGCTATCTGTTCATCCCAGCACCGAGAGATCTTAATCTTGGACGTCATCTCATCACCTCTTTTCCCAATCATTTTGGGTATGCCCTGGCTTCAAGCCCACAATCCTCTTGTTAATTGGGCCACGGGCGAGATCAAGTTTCAGTCACCCTATTGTCAAAGACATTGCCTACCTGAACCTGTTAATCCTGCTACTACCCTACTATGTATGGACACTGACCCAGATCTGCTTCAAAACGTACCAGAGGTCTATCAGGACTTTGCAGATGTATTCAGCAAAAAGGGAGCAGATTCTCTGCCACCCCATCGCCCCTATGACTGTCCAATTGAATTGCTTCCTGGAGCTGAGATCCCTTTTGGGCGCATCTTTCCGCTGTCCGAAAAGGAACAAGAGGCGCTTAAGGTTTACATCTATGAAAATCTAGAGAAAGGCTTCATTCGACAGTCCACTTCACCAGCAGGAGCGGGAATATTTTTTGTCTCTAAGAAAGATCATACGCTCCGCCCTTGCGTGGATTATCGGGAATTAAACAAGGTTACGGTCAAGAACCGTTATCCGTTGCCCCTAATACCAGAACTGTTTCAAAAATTACGGACCGCCATTATCTTCACCAAATTAGACCTGAGAGGGGCCTATAACCTGGTCCGCATTCGGGCCGGGGATGAATGGAAGACGGCTTTCCGGACCCGTTTCGGGCACTACGAATATTTGGTCATGCCCTTCGGCCTTTGCAATGCTCCTGCCACATTTCAGCATCTGGTCAACGATGTGTTTAAAGACTTCCTGGACATCTTCTTAATTGTTTACCTGGACGATATCCTTATCTTCTCCAGTTCACTTGAGCAACACAGGGAACATGTCCGTAAAGTCCTAGCACGACTCCGCTTGCACAGATTGTACGCCAAAGCGGAGAAGTGCGAATTTGAACAAAAAGAGATTCAGTTTCTGGGGTTGGTCATCTCCCCAACCGGTATTAAAATGGATCCCCAGAAAGTGTCTGCTGTGTTAGAATGGCCAGCACCCATGGACAAGAAAGGCGTACAACGCTTTGTTGGCTTTGCGAACTTTTACAGGAAGTTTATCAGGGGGTTCTCTGCCATCATCTCCCCCATTACACAGCTAACCAAGCAGAATCTTCGTTTCCACTGGAACCAGGAGGCCCAGGAGGCCTTTGAAGAATTAAAAAGGCGTTTCACGTCAGCTCCGATTCTTAGCCATCCAGACCCATCTTTGCCTTTTATTCTAGAGGTTGATGCCTCCGAAGTAGCTGTGGGTGCTATTATTTCCCAACGTCAGGGCAACAAAGATCTGATGCATCCTGTTGGGTACTTCTCTAGAAAACTTTCGCCAGCTGAGCGGAACTACGATGTGGGGGATCGGGAGTTACTTGCCATCAAGACTGCTTTGGAAGAATGGAGATACTTGCTTGAAGGTGCAGTCCATCCAGTACTGATTTATACAGATCACAAAAATCTGGAGTATCTAAGATCTGCTAAAAGACTGAAACCCAGACAGGCCCGTTGGGCCCTATTTTTCACACGATTTTGCTTCCACATCACCTACCGGCCGGGATCCAAGAATACAAAGCCAGACGCATTGTCACGCATGTTTGATAATCCTAAGGACTCTTCTGTCCCTGACACTATTTTGCCGGCAAACAGTTTTCTTCTCCTTCAGACAGATTTGCTATCCATGATTAGAGAAGCATCCCCAGAACCTTCAAGTCTTCAAGAGCCTTCCTTAACACCTCGAGATGGACTATTATGGAGGGGAAGTCAAATCTTCGTGCCAGAGAACGTTAGAGTCAAGGTGCTGACGCTTTTGCATGACCACCCACTTGCAGGACATTTTGGGGTCCGTAAGACCCTTGAGCTGGTGCAGCGCACCTTTTGGTGGCCTAACTTAAAGGAATTTTGCAAGAAATATGTCAACTCCTGCTCTGTCTGCATCCAGAACAAAACCCCCAGGAACAGAGCGTGGGGTCTACTAAGACCATTGCCTATACCAGATAGGCCCTGGAGAATGATAGCAATGGACTTTATAGTCGAACTGCCACATTCGGAGGGGTGTTCGGCGATCTTTGTGGTCGTCGACCGGCTATCCAAAATGGCCCACTTTGTGCCCCTAAAAGGAACACCTTCTGCTGTAGAGACAGCTCGTGTGTTCATTAAAGAAATCGTTAGGTTACACGGGATTCCCGCAAATATAGTGTCTGATAGGGGGGTGCAGTTTACTTCACGTTTCTGGAGAGCCCTTTGTGAAAACTTGAAGATTGAACTAGCCCTGTCCTCAGCATACCACCCCCAAACTAATGGGCAAACTGAAAGGACAAATCAAACTCTGGAGCAATACATTAGGTTTTTTACATCTTTTGTGCAAGATGATTGGGTATCCTTGCTGCCACTTGCAGAATTTGCGTACAATAACGCCAGTCACTCTGCCACCGGTCAATCTCCTTTCTTTGCCAATTATGGGTTTCATGCATCTTTTTTACCAGATTGTCTTTCAGAATCTTCAGTTCCAGCGGTCCAGGACACAGTGCAGTTCTTCAGTCGTAATAATCGGATCTTGCAGGAGGCGGTATCCAAAGCGCAAGCGGATAATAAGAGGTTCTTTGATGAGAAAAGAAGGGGAGATCTAAACCTCCAACCTGGCGACAAGGTATGGCTGTCCACTAATAATATCAGATTGTCATGTCCTTCCAAGAAACTTGCCTCAAAATGTATTGGACCTTTCCCTGTGAAAAGGAAAATTAACGAAGTATCGTATGAATTATGCTTACCTGAGTCACTTAAGATACATCCTGTATTTCACGTATCACTCTTAAAGCCTGCTGTAGATGATCCTTTTCCTGATAGGGGCACCAGGGTCCCTGAACCAGTTCTGGTGGACGGCAATGAAGAATACGAAGTGGAATCCATCCTTGACTGCAGAAAGAGGTCTGGGCAAGTACAGTTTTTAATTAAGTGGAAAGGGTATGGTCCGGAGAACAACTCATGGGAACCTGACTGTAATATTCATGCCAAACGTTTAATTCATGCATACTTCTCTACCCATCCTGAAAAAAAGGCGCATCTGGGCATCCGGAGGCTGCCCGTTGGGGGGGGGCAATGTCAGGGGCATGTCAGCAGTCGTCGGGTGAATCTGCGTGCACGTAGGTCCTCAAGGATCATTTCCAAGCATATTCAGCCAAAATCCCCACCAGGGGGCGCCGGAGCACTCCCGTGAATGCCCGTACGCGCGTTCGCGCGTTCGCGGGTGCGCGCGCGCGCCCGTTCGCGCTAGCGCCGTTTGGCGCCAAGAGGCCTTTAAAAGGGTGACAGGTGCTCATGTTAGCTGCTGTTCGTCTGCAGCTCTGCACCTGAAAGTTCCTGTATCTGCCTGCTTGTTGTTTGATATTGACCCGGCTACGTCTGACCATTCTCCAGTCTCCTATCCGACCCGGCTTGTCTGACCTTGTTTCTTTTGCTACCCGTTGCTGAACTCCTGCCTGTCTGACTACTCTTGGATCATCCCTCCTGTTGATATCCTGCCTGATCTCCTGCCAAATACGGACTGTCTGACCTTGCTTGCCTGTGTCCTGTCACGCTGCTCCAGCCTGCCTGTTTGCATCCAGCTGCTGTCTACGCATCCGGCTACCAGCCTACCTACCGGCCTGCACCAGTTACCTGCATCCACAGCTCAGCCATCCCTGAGGGACTTCATTCCAGTTCCGGTGTCTGCTTCTGCTGGAACCCGCATCAGGCCCTCCTACCCACTGTGCTCAGGAGACCACTGTTCCCACTTCCAGCGGCTCCTGAACCAGCGCTTAAGAGAGGTCTCCTTCTACCAGTCAGGCTCAACTACCAGGTACATTACAGCTGATACATCATCACATCACATCATCACCTCTAAAGCTGGTGTCTGTTTCTTTTCTATCTGGCATATGGATTCACACATTTGAAATTTATCCCGACATGCTGTATATGGACCTTTTTTTTTTATTTTTTAGTGTTGCATAACTCCTTTTGCCTATATTTTTAGTTCATGATCAAATAAACTAGATCATGCTTTATATATATTATTTTGCCTTCTTGTGGATCAACTGTGCGTATAGGACTGTGTATAGGATATGGAGGTTTTCTATTTTTTTCTCCCTTCTAATGGTTGAACTATTATTATACAGGATATATATATAGTGCCAAACCTGACTCATCTATGGATTGCCTTAGTATACATTGGCAGTTGGGGGTGGTAAAAACATAGCTCAAACCCCCCCCCCCCCCCAAGCTCCATACAAGGGTATACACATGCTGTGACGTTTGGTGGGCAGTACTGGCTGCTGAAGGTGACCCATTCAAGTGACCACGTGCATACCTCCCAACATTTTGAGATAGGAATGAGGGACACCTACTAACGAACGTATGTAGGCATAGGACACGCCCCCTGCCACACCTCCTTAAAGGAGGATTAACCACAAAAAAAAGGTTAAGTAAATCCACAAGTGCTTTTTGTTACCACTAATATTCCTTTATATTGGATTTTAAAATTTACAGATTGGATGAAAAGTGCATTTTATATACAACTATACAGATCTGACCAAATGAGGAACAAATGAGGAGGAAAGAGGGACAGAGGGACATTGTTCCAAATCAGGGACAGTTGGGAGCTATGACCACATGTAATGGACAGTTGCAGCAGGGTGGTACAGGCTTTTAGGGGTTAAAGCATGTGGTGAGGAGGCAAAATATCACCCTCTGAAAAGCAGTCCTCAGCAAATTACCCTTTAGAGGACAATGCTTGTGTAAACAAACCCTTCGAGATGAAAAATGCTGTATCTTCTATGCATAGGTAGGTATGCATGAAACACATACCTAGCCATCAAATGTATCAGATATAAAAAAAAACAAATAAGGTACAACACATAAAATGAGATGAGAGAGGAAGCCAGCAGTTTCCTGAAGTTTCCTTCTACATGTGTTTACAGAGGAGTGCAGTAATGGGGAGGGCCTGACCTGTGGGAAGACTGAGTGCTGCTGAATGAAGTTCTTTAATTATGAACAAATGGGAACAGAGTGTTCCAGAGGAATGAAGAACAAAACAGACAGAAAAAGAAACAGACAGGACTTTCTAGTAATTTCAAGAGCCCTGGTATCTGCATATACACAGAACTGAACTTGTAGACTTCGGAGCTGCACCCCTCCCCGGTCATGGGCCAGTTAACTATTGTTACAAATACTTGTTTACACTAGCTACATCTGAACAGGTTTTATGCCTTTGCTCGGGTTAATGTTTTATCACACAGAAAGAAGGAAAATATAGATCACTGTGAAATCAAATCCAAATACAAGTGGCTGGATGTTTTTCAGGAGATTTTGAAGGTTTTTTTTATAGTTTTTAGGACACATAGTTGCGTGTTTTGCAAACATTTTGGCACGTGTATGTAAGCTCAGGCGTTTTTGTTTGGTCGAAAGGAAAGCAGTATACCCTGGGACACGTAGTTGTCTTCCTGTAGCTTCTTCCTTTGGTGTAGTGTTGCCTTCTGTTCTCTGAGCTCTTGAGCTATGGATGTTTTTCCATCTGGAGAATTCAATAAAGCAATGGTCTCCAAACCGCCACCAGTGATGGAACACTGTTCCCTTCACTGACACCAATGAAGGGGCACTATTCCTTCCACTGACACCAAGGATGGGACATTATTCTTCCCTCCAATGCAAAGGATGGGGCATTGTTTACTCCCATTGATGCCAGTGCATTTTCTACTTACACTGGCCACAGTCCGGCCCCCTCAAAGTAAACTTGCCCTTTGTTTAGAAAGTTTGGAGACCCTGGCAATAAAGCATTAAAGTGGTTCTAAAGGCAGAAAGATTTTTGAAGTGTGGGTTTGGGGGTTTTACCCCGCCATACTTACCTAGATGGATGCAGTATCGGTTCGATGCTGCATCTGTCCCCGGCGCCTGTACACTGAGAAACGAACGATTAAACACCGCCGACGGCTTGGTTCTCTCACCTCCCCAAGCAGAGAGCTGCTGACTGTCAATCAGCATCTCTCCGATCTGCTCCTCCATGCTCACTGGAGCGCTGAACAATGGAGGGATGGGGATCGGCTGTCTCAGGATCTCAGCGGCTTGCGAGATGGGTGTCAGTCCACCTGGCGGATCACCACTTCCATTGTCGAGATGACGCAGTGTCTGGACTGATTCCTGTGACGTCAGCAGAGAGCGGACTTCAGACCGCTCTCTGCTGAAAACAGGTCACAGGAGTGCAAAACAAATTGCTCTCCTGTGACCCATAGGAGAACCCCAACCAAACGAGCTTAGGCTAGGCACCTCGCCCCCCAGGCCCCCACCCCTAAATATTTACCTGAGCCCTATCTTGTTTCAGTGATGTGCATGAGAGCGGAGGTCATTGTCTCCTACTGCTGTCCATCACAGCTAATGAGGAGGGTGCAGGGCTCGGGATTGAGCATGCACAATTGCTTCCATAGGCAAGGGGGAGGGTCCAGGAGCGCCGGCAAGGTACCCGAGAAGAGAAGGCTCAGAGATGCTCTATGCAAAAGCATTACACATAGCAGGTAAGTATGACATGTTTGTTATTTAAAAAAAAAAGAAAAATCTTTGCCTTAACAATCACTTTAACATCACTTTTCTGGCTGGAGTTTCCTTTAGAACTACCTGCACCTAATTCAGGCAAGCATTTTCCCCAGTTTTGGTAACATTACCGACCCAATTCAGTTAGTCCTAACTAAGAACGTTAAGAATCGTCTTAAAGGGGATTGTCAGTCTTAACAAAAAAAATTCTAGAGATTCAGCGCTGTCCTCATACGGGCCGGTTCTTTGCCAGTTTTCGGGTCCCCAGTGCTGGCATGTTTACCAAGGGAAGCCAGCTGTGACTCCTTGCGGCTTCTCACTATGCGCTTTGTGAAAGTCCCCGCAGCTCCCTGGGACCTGTAATGTGTCAAAGAAAATTGCAGGTGGGGGGGCGGGGGGGCCGGGGGAGATCGGGGGAGGCAGAGGGGCCACAACTAGGGCTGGGAAAAAAATCGATTTGAATCTTGAATCGAGTTGAGAGGTCAAATCTTCTTCAAATCGATTTTTTTAGATTTTTTTTTTTTTTTTTTAACAGCACCGCGCCGGGCCTGAGGAGCTGCGGGCACGATTTTTCAGGCGAGGCCGCGGCTTCGGCCTAGTCCGCGAGGCCCAACGCTGTGCATGGGTGGGTGGGTGTGTAGGCGGGGTAGTGGGCGAGGCTGTTGGTGGAACGCCGCTGTGTATTGGAGGGCTGTGATATCAGGAGGAGGAGGGGGTGGGGGGATCACAGGGACATTCCCGGGCTGCAGAGAGAGAGCGAGAAGGGAGGGTGGGTCAGAGCTGCCTATATGGTGTAGTGCATGAGATAGTGATACTGATAGCCATGTGATGATCACTGCCAGAAAGAATAATACCTCAGAGGAGAGAAGTCACATCCCATCACATCCCATTTCCATATATTCACCCTTCTTAAATATCATTACATAGCACTGTGCTCAATATATGAAAATACCCCCATATGGCATCACACAGCAATGTGCTCATCACTGAGTGATGTAGTGTGTCAGTATATGGTGATGTGTGTCAGTATATGGTGATGAAGTGTGTCAGTATACGGTGATGTAGTGTTTCAGTATATGGTGATGTAGTGTGTCAGTATACGGTGATGTAGTGTTTCAGTATACGGTAATGTAGTGTGTCAGTATACGGTAATGTAGTGTGTCAGTGTACGGTAATGTAGTGTGTCAGTATACGGTAATGTAGTGTGTCAGTATACGGTAATGTAGTGTGTCAGTATACGGTAATGTAGTGTGTCAGTATACGGTAATGTAGTGTGTCAGTGTACGGTAATGTAGTGTGTCAGTGTACGGTAATGTAGTGTGTCAGTATACGGTAATGTAGTGTGTCAGTATACGGTAATGTAGTGTGTCAGTATACGGTAATGTAGTGTGTGTCAGTATACGGTAATGTAGTGTGTCAGTATACGGTAATGTAGTGTGTCAGTATACGGTAATGTAGTGTGTGTCAGTATACGGTAATGTAGTGTGTCAGTATACGGTAATGTAGTGTGTCAGTATACGGTAATGTAGTGTGTGTCAGTATACGGTAATGTAGTGTGTGTCAGTATACGGTAATGTAGTGTGTCAGTGTATACAGTAATGTAGTGTGTCAGTATACGGTGATGTAGTGTGTCAGTATACGGTAATGTAGTGCGTGTCAGTATACGGTAATGTAGTGCGTGTCAGTATACGGTAATGTAGTGTGTCAGTGTACGGTAATGTAGTGTGTCAGTATACGGTAATGTAGTGTGTCAGTATACGGTAATGTAGTGTGTGTCAGTATACGGTAATGTAGTGTGTGTCAGTATACGGTAATGTAGTGCGTGTCAGTATACAGTGATGTAGTGTGTCAGTATACAGTGATGTAGTGTGTCAGTATACGGTGATGTAGTGTGTCAGTATACGGTGATGTAGTGTGTCAGTATATGGTGATGTGTGTCAGTATACAGTAATGTAGTGTGTCAGTATACAGTAATGTAGTGTGTCAGTATACAGTAATGTAGTGTGTCAGTATACGGTGATGTAGTGTGTCAGTATACGGTAATGTAGTGTGTCAGTATACGGTAATGTAGTGTGTCAGTATACGGTAATGTAGTGTGTCAGTATACGGTAATGTAGTGTGTCAGTATACGGTAATGTAGTGTGTCAGTATACGGTAATGTAGTGTGTCAGTATACGGTAATGTAGTGTGTCAGTGTACGGTAATGTAGTGTGTCAGTATACGGTAATGTAGTGTGTCAGTATACGGTAATGTAGTGTGTCAGTATACAGTGATGTAGTGTGTCAGTATATACAGTGATGTAGTGTGTCAGTATATACAGTGATGTAGTGTGTCAGTATATACAGTGATGTAGTGTGTCAGTATATACAGTGATGTAGTGTGTCAGTATACAGTGATGTAGTGTGTCAGTATATACAGTGATGTAGTGTGTCAGTATACGGTGATGTAGTGTGTCAGTATATACAGTTATGTAGTGTGTCAGTATATACAGTGATGTAGTGTGTCAGTATACGGTGATGTAGTGTGTCAGTATATACAGTGATGTAGTGTGTCAGTATATACAGTGATGTAGTGTGTCAGTATATAGAGTGATGTAGTGTGTCAGTATACAGTGATGTAGTGTGTCAGTATACAGTGATGTAGTGTGTCAGTATATACAGTGATGTAGACTTGATGCACTTTAATATAATAAAAAAAAAAAAAAAATCGGATTCGAATCGTGAATCGAGTTTTTTATAAAAAAATCTCAGATTTTTTTGGGGGGGAAAATCTCTCAGCCCTAGCCACAACTTCTGCTCCAATAGCCTAGGCGGTCAGAGTAGAAGTGTGAGTGGGTACCTTCTGAAACTAGGTACCCCCCCCCCCCCAAAAAAAAAAAATAGGGTAAAAAAACTCAACATTGCAAAAAAAAAAAAAGCACATATACCATTTTAAGCTTCAAGCGACTGAGAATAGACATGTGAACAGCCAAATTAGAAAAGAATGGGGTTTTCATGTTGAGCATTGTGGCATGTAGTGAAATGTGCCAAATACGCAACAAAATATGCAAAAGGGGTGAATGGGAGCTTAATATTCTTTCTATAAGTACTTGTATAACAGATGTGTATTTGTGTTTTTTTCTTACAACAAGTTCCGCTTATCTGCCTGCTCATTTGGCACCTTTTTGGGGGGGTGTGAGCTTTTGTGCGACAGACTTGTGTACACACGATAAAACTTTCCGACAACAAAGTGAAGTTGGCCTAAAAATTTGAGAACCTGCTCTCAAACATTTGTGGCCGGAAATTCCTACAGCAAATGTTCGATGGAGCATACACACGGTCGGAAATTTCAGACAACAAGCTCACGTCAAACATTTTCCATCAGAAAGTTCAACCGTGTGTACGCGGCATTAGAGTGTAAAGTCTTTTATACATAGTTTGAAATTTGCCCGGTTCAGCAGGGAGCAGCCAAATTTCCATCCATGTATGGACAGGCTGATTGTACCCAAGTGGATCCTTGGGTACAACCAGCCTGTCAGATTTTTCTGTGTGCAATTACTGACAGCGGCTATAGCTACTAGCAGTAATCAATCTATTCTGACGGCCAGGAAGGCTCTCCGCTCCCACCCAGCAGAATACAATAGCTCCGCAGGAGGGATTCCCTCATAAACACTGACTGTGTTGATGGGGGAATTGAGTGACTCTCTTTTCTTCCACCCTTGGTGGAAGGAAAGAAAATTGCATCATCTATGGGCTGCCTGGGCATAAGAATGAATAAAACATATTCAGTATATATATCTGCAAAACGTTTGATCTCTTTAAAGCAACAAGTGCTTACAAAATACCCGTTGATCATGCAGAAATCCAGTGTGCTTCTAACATTTGACAGCCCCACTATTAGATGCAAGCAGCTACTGTTGCTGGCTGCTGGGAATGCCCAGTAGGCCTTGTTTTGTAACCTATTCCATAAATCTATGTCTCAAAAAAGAAAAGTTAAAAAAATAAAAAATTGCTGGCTGTCACATTTTTCCATGGTACATTGAGACTCGCTATTGTTGTGACTTCATATTTATCTAAAAAAAAAAAAATCATTAAAAAAAGAAAATTTCCAAGACTGTTCATATTCAAGCACATCATATATTAGTGGCCAAACACTCGCAGTAAATGATACGTGACAGTGTAAGAATTTCTTTATGAGTTGCAGATGTGTTGTATTCCGTGTATGGTAAAAGTAAGATTGACTACATAGAATATTTATAGCGTTGTATGTATAACTCGGTCCATCTGCATCTTAGAGTCTTAGAACAACGGAATGCAAACTGACCTTGTCACTGCAATTAGAACTGCTACACTGTTTACAATACAGACGCCGTTTCAGATGTATAAAATCTGAACTGACTTTGCTGAGTCTGCTATTAATATTTTTGGTAATTGTCTCCTGCTGCCATATCTTTAAACTTCCTTATTTACTGCTAGCTCTATAACAAACACACTTGCAATAGCAATATTACTGGTGATTGATTCTCAACTCCATGTGGCTTGAGTGATCAAGAGAGGTAATTAGCTTTACGACCCTAGCCTGTGTCTGTAGCTGGCCTGGCCCTGGCCATCTCCTCCCCATATTCAGGTGTCTCACATCAGACCCAATAATGACCAACTGAGAAATGCATCCCAGCTTAGTTTCTCTATAAATTTATGGCAGCTTATGGGGTGGTGCAGACAGGGGCATGGCGCAGACATCATGGCTCTTTCCTGAGTGGCTCTGTCACGAGTGATGCGCAGTTTCACCGACGCAGTTTAACGAAAGCAGGATAACTAAAGCTGCATGAACAACAGGAACTCTGCTCCACTCTGCAAGACGACAAGTAAACCACCTTTGAAATTTATTTTATATTAGGTTAGTTTCCCATTCTCTATCCACTAACATGCTCCTTATTCTCTTCCTTCTCACATTGGTGTCTTCTGTCCTCAAATTATGTTTACTCTACCCCTCCTCTCTTCCCTGCAGCATGCACATATCACCCTCACTCCTACCCTCTCCCTACTATGGCACCCATCATCTCCTGCAGTTGCTGCACCCACATGCTGACATAAACACCAGGGCCACTAGACACGTACGCTCATGCACATCCCACTCCCACCTTGCCTTCCTCACCCTCCTCCTTCTCCTAGTCTCAGGTGACATTTCTCCTAATCCTGGTCCGCCATTTTCCAAATGCAAGCCACATATCCAATACCCCTCCCCCTCTGGCAACCACCGCAATCCACACAGTTTAATTTCTATCCCCCTGCTTCCTCAAAGCACCCCACCAATCTCATGTGCCCTTTGGAATGCCCGCTCCATCTGTAACAAGCTAACATCTGTACATGACCTCTTCATCTCTCATGGCTTGAACATGCTGGCCATAACAGAAACCTGGCTGCAAAATTTTGACTCAGCTTCTCCTGCTGCCCTCTCCCATGGTGGTCTCCATTGGACTCACTCCTCCAGACCCAACAGACAGAAAGGAGGTGGAGTTGGCTTCCTTCTGTCCCCACAAAGCACCTTCCAAGTCCTTACTGTCCCTCCCTCTCTATCCCTCTCTTCTTTCGAGATGCACTGTATTCGTCTGTTTTCTCCCATTTCTCTGAGGATTGCAGCAATTTATAGGCCTCCAGGACCGGTATCGCGCTTCATTGATGACTTTGCTGCCTGGCTACCCTACTTTCTCTCCTCTGAAATACCCACCATTATTCTTGGTGACTTTAACATTCCTGTCAATGTTAACAGCCCAACTACAGCTAAACTTCTCAACTTAACCTCATCTTTTGATCTAACCCAATGGACACATACTTCCACTCACTCCAATGGTAATACCCTTGACCTTGTATTCTCCCATCTCTGCAACCCTGGCAACCTCACCAACACCCCCTTTTCTCTATCTGATCACAACCTCATTACTTTCACTGTATCCTTGCCTCCAACCACCCATCCCTCCAAGCAGCAAACAATTACTTGTAGAAACCTTCGCCACTTTAACCCTTCTCTTCTCTATTCTGCTACTGACCACCTATAGGACATAATCTCTCCCTTGTCCTGTCCTGACCTGGCCACCTCTGTCTACAACAGTTCACTCTCATCATCACTAGATGCACTTGCTCCTCTAACCACACGCAGAATTAGGCCCCGACCTTTACAACCCTGGCAAACTGACAACACTAGAAATCTCAAGAGACATTGCCGTGCTCTTGAACGACTGTGGCGTAAAACCAAATGCCTGCAAGACTTCACCCTATATAAATCTGCCCTTCTAAAATACAATTCATGCCTCCATGCTGCCAAACAAGCCTACTTTGTCTCTCTGATTAATTCCTTGTCATCCAGTCCCCGTCGGCTCTTCTCAACCTTTAACTCTCTGCTTCGTCCACCACCCCCTCTACCCACTAACTCACTCACTGCCCAAGAGATTGCCAATCACTTCAAAGACAAGATCGATGCAATTCGTGAGGACATCTCCACTGTGCGTACGTCTTCCCCACCCATCATACCTTGCCCAGCAGCACATTCAAGACTCTCCTCTTTTGAATTGGCTACTACGGAAGAGGTTACAAAAATTTTCTCGGATGCCCACCTAACCAATTGTCCCTTGGATCCTGTTCCCTCACAACTACTACGGTCACCCTCTTCTTCTATCCTATGCTCCCTCACCCACATCTTCAATCTCTCCCTTTCTAGTGGCATTTTCCCCTCCCCTCTAAAACATGCACAGATCACTCCCATTCTTAAAAAGCCCTCACTGGACCCTACCGACCTGAACAACTTAAGACCCATCTCATTACTCCCATTCACCTCTAAACTTCTAGAACTCTTAGTCTACAACCGTCTTAGCTCCTACCTCAATGAAAATAACCTTCTTGACCCCTTACAGTCTGGCTTTCGCTCGCAGCACTCCACGGAAACTACCTTACTAAAACTCACTAACGATTTAATAACTGCTAAAACCAACAGCCAGTACTCCATACTCCTACTACTTGACCTCTCTGCGGCCTTTGATCCTGTTGACCACCCGCTCCTTCTCAATAAACTACATTCCCTTGGCCTCCGAGATTCTGCTCTATCCTGGTTCTCTGGCTATTTATCACAGCGCTCCTTCAGTGTCACCTACAACTCTGTCTCCTCCTCTCCATTGCCCCTTTCTGTGGGGGTCCCCCAAGGCTCGGTTCTTGGACCCCTTCTCTTCTCTATCTACACCTCCTCCCTTGGTCACTTAATAACTGCCCACGGCTTCCAATACAACTTATATGCTGAGGACACCCAAATCTATCTGTCTACTCCTCACCTCACTCCTTCAGTCTCCTCTCGCATTACTAACTTACTAACTGACATATCAGCATGGATGTCGCACCACTTCCTTAAACTAAATCTCTCTAAAACTGAGCTATTAATATTCCCCCCCCGCCCGTGCCCCCCTCCATGACTTTTCCATCAAAATCAACAATGCAACCATCAGTCCCTCCCCTCACGCCAGGGTACTAGGTGTAATCCTAGACTCTGACTTGTCATTTCAGCCTCAAATCCAATCGCCGTCAAAAGTTTGTAGAATTCACCTCCGTAACATCTCTAAAATTCGCCTCTTTTTAACAAATGAAACCACCAAGCTCCTCATTCACTCCCTTGTTATCTCTCGCCTTGACTATTGCAACTCCCTTCTCATTGGCCTACCGCTCCATAGGCTATCCCCTCTTCAGTCTATCATGAATGCTGCTGCCAGACTTATTCACCTTACCAACCGCTCAGTGTCTGCCAAGCCTCTACTTCAATCCCTACACTGGCTCCCAATCACCCAGCGAATTAAATTCAAAATTCTAACCACAACATACAAAGCCATTCACAACTCTGCCCCAAGCTACATCACTAATCTTGTCTCCAAATATCACCCAAATCGACCTCTCCGCTCTTCTCAAGACCTCCTGCTTTCAAGCTCTCTCATCTCCTCCTCCCATGCTCGTCTCCAGGATTTCTCCAGAGCCTCTCCCATCCTCTGGAACTCGCTACCTCCATCTATCCGGCTATCCCCTACTCTTGCTACCTTCAGGCAATCCCTGAAAACTCATCTCTTCAGGAAAGCCTATCACATCTCCAACTAATCTCCTACCACTTCCACCAGCTCATTCCCCACAGTTACAACCTTTTGTACCACCTGCCCCACCCTATTAGATTGTAAGCTCTTCTGAGCAGGGCCCTCTTAATCCTATTGTATTGTATTATAACTGTATTGTCTCCCTTTTTATATTGTAAAGTGCTGCGTAAACTGTTGGCGCTATATAAATCCTGAATAATAATAATGTTTTCTTGACATCCTAATAATTGTAATTGGCAGCCTGTGCAAAAAATTGGTCAAATATGCATTTTGCTATTTTTGAGCTCAAAATAATGATGAAACATACAACAAGCAGGCTGAACAAAAAAGGCTAAAGCTTTGTTTACACATGCAGCCAGGGGGGGGGTGTGGGGGCAGTAAAACCAGGTGGTTCAGACGTGTTTTATCGCCCCCCCACCACCTGCCTGAACATTAACATGCAGCTGCTCGTGGTTTTACAAATGACTCATTTGTGGCAAACAGCATGCCACTTTAGGTGGGTGTTGCCGCCACCAAATGCAGCCAATACAGGTCCCTGAGGCAGCACCACAACCACTGCAGTAGTGTGGCATTTATAGGGTTAAATCTGTGGTAGATAACATCCCTTCCCTGGGGGAGGAAAGATGAGAGGACTGTGTCTCTTCCATTATTCCCTCTATGATTTCCACCAGAGATCGTTTTGTTCAGCTAAAGATTTTACATAGGGCATATTACACCGCGCAGAGACTAGCAGGTATCCATCCCACTCTCAGCCCGCTGTGTACAAGATGCACTCTTGAAGCAGGGACATTTTTTCATATGGTCTGGTCCTGTCCCAAACTCCCTCCCTACTGGCAGGTGGTGGCGGACACTTTAATGGAGATATGTGGAATTGACATACGGACGGATCCTTTGATCCTATTGAGCTATCTGGAGGACATAGAGGGGAACACATATACCAAACTATACATCACTTTCACTCTATTCTATGCCAGGAGAGACATCTTGCTAAGGTGGAAGGGGAAGAAGCTTCCTTCGAGAAGTTCTTGGCAAAACAATAATAAGTTTAATAAGGTGCTACCACTGTACAAGATGATGTACGAGAGCAGGAACTGCCCAGGCAAAGTTTGACAAAGTCTGGTCGAACTGGATTGACGCGTGTGGTTGAGTCCCATCAGCAGGGCCAGTGCAAGGATTTTTGACACCCTAGGCGAAACCTCATTTTGTCGCCCTCTTGGCTCCTCCCCCTGACTCCACCCCTTTGCCCTGCCCTTATAACACATGTGACCTACTTGACCATTACACTGACCTAC
Organism: Lithobates clamitans; assembly: GCA_037952925.1. NCBI lineage: Eukaryota > Metazoa > Chordata > Amphibia > Anura > Ranidae > Lithobates > Lithobates clamitans. The sequence goes on from JBBGZY010001230.1 coordinate 2,678,484, forward strand.
CTGAGCCCTACACTGACCTACCTGACACATACAGTGATCCACCTACCTGACACATACACTAACCTATTGGACACATACAGTGACCCACCTACCTGACCCACCTACATCACACGTACACTGACCTACCTACCTGACCCCTACAATGACCTACCTGACACAGTGATCCATCTACCTGACCACTACACCACTAACCTACCTGACTCACCTACCTGACACATACACTGACTCCTACTTCCTGCACTACTCACCCCTCCATCCCCCACACACAGCTTGATGTAGATTGGGGAGGATCCATCCTCCTCCTTACCTCTGCTCTTCATGGCTTGATTGACCATCCATAACAACAGGGCTCTCCTCAGCAGCGGGCGGGCAGTATTGCTTAGGAGTCCCTGCCAGCGCCACCATCCAGCTGCTCCATGGTTTCCCCGCCGGTCGGGAGATCAGCTAACAGACGCTGCACCTCTCTCAATGCTCCCATCTTCACCGAGCTCCGCTGCTTACAGAATCACACAGACACACAGCGCCACACCAGAGGGACAGGCTGGAGTAAAGGAGTCCTGGAGCAGCGCTGTGAGACATTACTGTGTGAGGAGATGTGACAGCAGGGCGCTCAGCGGGACACATCGGAGGATTGCCGGTATGCAGCGGATGTGTTCCTGGGGACAGCCGGCCCGGCACCGAGCTCACACACGTCTGGAGCTCCACCGGAATAGAGGCCATGGCGGCGCCCTAGGTAGTAGTGCACCCCAGGCGGGTGCCTAATACGCCTAGTGGTAGCACAGGCCCTGCCCATCAGTTAGGGTTGCCACCTGTCCAGGATTAACCCAGACAGTCCGGGTTTTGAATTGTGTGTCCGGGTTTCAGACTGCCTGAGACACAGGCACATTATTTAGAACGGACTGCAGTTCCCCAAGTAACTGAGTACCACAACCACCAAGTACATAGTTGTGCGCACGGGCCCCATCCCATACATGGACTAGAGAGGAGTGTCTGCTCCTCCTCCCGCCCTTACCACTCTGTCTGTCCACTCACACTCCAATCCCCGGTGTTCTGTGCCTCAGGAAAGGGATGGGTGAGCTAGAAATGTAAAGCTCAGCAGCCGGTAGATACATTGTGGATGAAAGGTGTCGATGCCTGAGCTTCCATCTGTGGGTGAGTGAGCTCACAATCCAATGTCTATGACTGAAGTCTCCCCCCTCCCTCCCTTCTCTTTCCTGCCTTTGAGCGAGTGAGTGCACTAAGGTAGGGGAGACTCTGATGTAAGGAGGGCTTTGGGAATCCTGATTTAAGGGGGAATGGTGGGAACTCTAAGGTAAGTGGGAATTTTGGTGAGCAAAAACACCCTATCATCAGAGTTCCCCTTTACACCAGAGTCCACAGCGTTCACCCTTAAAAATAAATTGCTGTGCGCCCCTAAAGTGTTCGGGTTTGGCTTGAAGAAAAAGTGGCAACCTTACCGTCAGTCCACGAAGACATCAAATACAGACATGCTTGTATCCAGAGTAGGTGGCCAGTGGCCCTGGGCCGCCCCTCTCCCCCCACTACAATTCCTAGTTGTTTTACTTCCAGGCATCAGGGGGTAATTCAGCCTTAGGGTAGCCTCACTGCTTATAATCCTACTTTAACCCTTCTTTTGCATGTTTTGTACCCTTTATTCGATGCTCTATCATTTGTTCAAAATATGTATTTAATGCGATAATTTCACTCTTGTGCTATCACTGTGACATGTACTGTCATGCAAAGCTTTCATTTGATATATTGTTTATGTTTTGTATTGTTTTTCGTATGTCCAATAAACTCTACTGTTAAAAAATAAAATCTGTGGTGGATCGCATTTTCAGAAGGCGGTTGACAGGCAGCTGGGAGACGATAAGCCTGTTTTAACTCTGAAAAGTCTAAACAACCGAGCCACAACAAAATGCATTGCATACTGTTGCAGGATGGTTGTAGTGCGACCCCATTCGCCTGCAGGGGCTGTAATTTTTGTAAGGAAGCAAAGCATCACGCCCATGGCATGTGTACTGCCCTACATGGCTATATGTCCTTATTTGGGTGGGCAGTCAGGGGCAGTAAAACTGCGGCTCAACCACATGCTCCCCCCCCGGCCACCTGTGTTATTATTGAGCCCTAAGAAATGTGTGACTGGCTTGATCACAAGGTAAAGATATAGGGAAAAACGCAGAAGAAAGAAAGCTAATGCAGCTACCACATGTAAGGACTGGTAATCTGCAATATATATGTAGCGGTGCCCCCGTAGGAGCCACTGAGTGTAGTGGTCCACCTGTCACCCTGCTCAGCCCAGCATTCACCTTAAAGGATCACTAAAGCTATTTTTCTTTTTTTTTTAAATAACAAACATGTCATACTTACCTCCATTGTGCAGCTCGTTTTGCACAGAGTGGCCCCGAACCTGGTCTTCTGGGGTCCCTCGGCGGCTGTCTCGGCTCCCCTCGCAAGGACTCAACACTTTCATGCGAGCTCCCTCGCATGGTGTTAAGTGCTCCCGTGATAAAGCCGGCGGCCATAGCCGCTCACTGTATCACTCGGCCCCACCCCCCGGCACGCCGCGTCATTGGATGTGATTGACAGCAGCACGAGACAATGGCTGCGCTGCTTTCAATCCATCCACTCTAGCCAATCAACGACCAGGCTGAGTGGCGAAGAGGATGTCGGAAGCGAGCTCGGGACTTTCAAGGGGTCAGGTAAGTAAAACGGGGGGGCTGGGGGGCGGTATTGTCGGATATTTTTTCACCTTAATGTATAGAATGCATTAAGGTGAAAAAACTTTTACCTTTACAACCCCTTTAAGACAGTGTTTCTCAAATCCAGTCCTCAAGGCGCCCCAACAGGTCATGTTTTCAGGCTTTCCATTACTTTGCACAGGTGATTTGATCAGTTTCACTGCCTTAGTAATTACCACAGCCGTTTCATCTGAGGGAAATCCTGAAAACATGACCTGTTGGGGCGACAATGAACAGTCCATGTGCTTGTTTTTGTTTATTTTATTGAGGGAATTTAACTTGGATAGGGTAAGGCAAATATGAAATGCCCGGTGAATTGTGTATCAATTGGCAGATTGTATATTAATCAATTGGGACAACTATATACACTTCTCTATACAAGTTACCATGTCAGTCTCCCCCAGCACTTTCCTTGCTTGCAGACTATTCCTTTTCATACCTCCTGCACAACTCTCAATTCGCAGGAGCAGTTCGCACATTTAAAGTTAGGCCTGACACTGGCTCAGCTAGGCCTTAGCAATTACTTTTTGCAGGCAGGGACCGCGTGCCCCTATGGTGTAGCAAGAAATTAAAAGTGTTCAGTGCTAGCTGTCATACTGGTGGACTACTGCTCCCAGTCAACCCTCTTCAGGCCCTGCCAGCTCTCTTGGCTGCAGCTGCCCGACTCCACTGCCCATGACATTACAGTCCTTACTACTGGCTCTGCACCCATCTCTGACTGCATGCTCCCAGTCCTCCTGACTGCACGTCACTCACCAGCCCTCCTGGCTGCAACCGGTGATTCCTTCCTGAAGACTTGCAAGGCAGTACTAGCTCCTGCTGTCCTCTCTTGCTCCTCCTGTCCAGAACCTTCACACTTTTCTGAAAGGCTCTGTCCTGCACCCGAGCCCAGGCCCAAGGTCACCCTCCCAGACTGGGGAGCTCCCTCAAAGGCCCCTACAGCCTAGTACTCCATCTCTAGTTCTTCCACCTGACAATTCCTCCCCAGCTGGGCTGACTCTAGGTATTTAAGGGGGCCTGCCCCCTGCCAATCCAGGTTGGGGATTGGTCAGGGCTCCTTAGAACACCCCAGGCAGCTCCACCTCTCCTCTCCTCTCCTTCTAGAATCCTCTAGAAGAAAGAGGGAGGACTCAGCCACTCCCAGCCCACACAAACCAAAACAAACAGGTCTGGCTGCCAGCCAGGCCTGCCCAAATTTACCTACTCTCACAAAAGGAATCCTAATCTAGCACCTACCTATGTAGAGGGTGCTACATACAGTGAATATAAAAAGTCTACACACCCCTGTTAAAATGTCAGGTTTCTGTGATTTTAAAAAATGAGACAAAGATAAATAAAAAAAAAATACAAAAAAATAATGTGGTTGCATAAGTGTGCATACCCTCTTATAACAGGGGACGTAGCTATGTTTTCATAATTAAGCAATCACATTCAAACGCATGCTAAATAGGAGTCAGTACACACCTGTCATCATTTAAAGTGCATAAAAGTCAAAAACAGAACATTCCATAGCTCAACTCACCAACCAGATTAAACTGTCCAACAGTCTGCGTTAAAAACAGGGTTTTATTTAGCACACATTTGCAAACGCATGCGTAAGCTGCAAGGCCTCTTCACGGCACACTGTGTATGCTTGCAGTCCTAAACGCTACTGAATTTATGAGCGTCTCCACAATGGGAGCACATGCATTCATGTGCTCCCATTGGGACACACTGGGGACCTTTGCTGCCACTGTGCTATTGCTGGGTGTCCAGTGTGCTCCTGTTCCTTTAAGGGGGATTGGGCTGCCTCCAGGCCCACCTGCCCCTCATCTATCCATTGAATGCATGTGCTCCCATTGTGGAGACGCTCATAAATTCAGTAGCGTTTAGGACTGCAAGCATACACAGGGTGCCATGAAGAGGCCTTGCAGCTTACACATGCATTTGCAAACACAAGCTAACTAAACCCCTGTTTTTAACGCAGACTGTTGGACGGGTTAATCTGGTTGGTCAGCAGACTGGTTGGTGAGTTGAGCTATGGAATGTTCCCTTTTTTTCTTTTATGCGTTTGCCCTTCCATGTGCTCCTTGCTGTGAAGGCCAGTTATAGGTGGGTGCAGGGGCCATTCATTTATCATTTAAAGTGCCTCTGATTAACCCCAAATTAAGTTCAGCTGTTTTAGTAGGTCTTTCCTGACATTTTCTTAGTCGCATCCTACAGCAAAAGCCATGGTCCACAGAGCATCAGAGGGATCTCATTGTTAAAAGCTATCAGTCCGGAGAAGGGTACAAAAGAATTTCCAAGGCATTAGATATACCATGGAACACAGTGAAGACAGTCATCATCAATTGGAGAAATAAGTGCACAACGGTGACATTACCAAGAACTGGACGTCCCTCCAAAATTGACAAAAAGACGAGGAGAAAACTGGTCAGGGAGGCTGCTAAGAGGCCTACAGCAACATTAAAGGAGCTGCAGGAATATCTGGCAAGTACTTGCTGTGTGGTACATGTGACAACAATCTCCCATTATCTTCATATGTCTGGGCTATGGGTTAGAATCGCAAGACGGAAGCCTTTTCTTACGAAGAAAAACATCAAAGCCCAGGTAAATTTTGCAAAAACACATCTGTAGTCTCCCAAAAGGATGTGGGAAAATGTGTTATTGTCTGATGAAACCAAGGTTGAACTATTTGGACATAATTTCAAAAGATATGTTTGCTGCAAAAACAACGCTGCACATCACCAAAAGAACACCATACCCACAGTGAAGCATGGTGGTGGCAGCATCATGCTTTTGGGCTGTTTTTCTTCAGCTGGAACAGGGCCCTTAGTCAAGGTAGAGGGAATTGTGAAAAGTTCCAAATACCAGTCAATATTGGCACAAAACCTTCAGACTTCTCCTAGAAAGCTGAACATGAAGCGGAACTTCACCTTTCATCATTAGAACGATCCAAAACATACATCTAAATCAACAAAGGAATGGCTTCACCAGAAGAAGATTAATGTTTTGGAATGGCCCAGCCAGAGCCCAGACCTGAATCTGACTGAAAATCTGTGGAGATGCCCTCACAATCTGACAGATTTGGAGTGCTTTTGTAAAGGAGAGTGAGCAAATATTGCCAAGTCAAGATGTGCCATGCTGATAGATTCATAAAGACTGTGCTGTAATAAAATCAAAAGGTGCTTCAACAAAGTTTTAGTTTAAGGGTGTGCACACTTATGCAACCATATTATTATTTTTTTACTTCCCTCCATCTAAAAGATTTCAGTTTGTTGTTCAACTAAGTTGTACAGTTTATAGGTCCTGTTAAAGGTGGAAAAAGTTCTGAAATTATTTATCTTTGTCTCATTTTTTACATCACAGAAACCTGAAATTTTAACTATTTATATCAACTGTAAACATTTTTTGTTTTTGGATTTGGAAACCCTTTAATATAAGGGCAATAGCCAGCGGTTACATAATTATTATTATTGTTATTATTATACAGGATTTATATAGCACCAACAGTTTGCACAGCGCTTTACAACATGAGGGCAGACAGTACAGTTACAATACAATTCAATACAGGAGGAATCAGAAGGCCCTGCTCGTTAGAGCTTACAATCTAGGAGGGAGGGTCAAGTGATACAAAAGGTAATAATTGTAGGGGATGAGCTGATGGAGAAAATTAAAGTACAGTTGTTAGGTGAATGCAGGATAGGCTTCTTTGGAAAGGAGGGTTTTCAGGGATCGTCTAAAAGCAAACAGAGAAGGAGATAATCGGACAGATTGGGGTAGAGAGTTCCATAGGGTGGGAGAGGCCCAGGAAAAGTTCTGGAGGCGAGCATGGGAGGAGGTGACGAGGGAGCTAGAGAGCAGGAGGTCTTGGGGGGAATGGAGAAAACGATTTGGTTGGTATTTTGAGACTAGGTTAGTGATGTAGCTGGGGACCGAGTTGTGGAGGGCTAAGTTAATTAGTATTTTGAATTTAATTTGTTGGGTGAGTGGAAGTCAGTGAGGGATTGGCAGAGAGGAGTAGCAGACACTGAACGGTTGGGAAGATGGATGAGTCTGGCAGCAGCAGTTGTTGCGGAGGTTGAGGTGGCAAGATTTGGACAGGGATTGGACTTGGGGCCAAAAGGATAGTTCAGAGTCCAGGATTACACCTAGAACCTTGGCATGTAGGGGACGGGTTGATGGATGTGCCATTGATCTTAACAGAGATATCAGGGGAAGAGGCACCTGGGGGAGGTAAAATTACGATCTTGGTTTTGGATAGATTGAGTTTGAGGAAGTGGTGTGATATCAAGGCTATATGCCTGTTAGTAAATTAGTGATACATGAGGAGACTGAAGGAGTGAGATGAGGGGTAGAGAGATAAATTTGGGTATCGTCAGCATAGAGATGGTATTGGAAGCCATGGGAGGCTATCAGCTGACCCAGGGAGGAGGATTTATTGCACATACAAGGGTATATACATGAAATTCCCTGGCCAAGTTTTTATGTATATACTTATGTACAGTATGTGCAGTTTTCCTGTTCATTTTTGGTGTATATCTGACACTTGATACTATATAGTGGTTAGTTGAGTCCCAATCAGGTTTTTTATCTTTTGTATTTTTACTTTCATTAGTTAAATTGAAAAAAAAAAATACATTACAATACATTCATGCCATAAAACTGATCATTTTAGCTGATAAACTAAAAAAACAAAACTAAAAACAGGAAGAAGTCTTAGTCCCCACTTCAGACTTAACTGTAGTTAATTGTTTTCCTACAGGTTTTCCATTTTTAAGAGGGTTTATATTGGACTAAACAGGAAGACAAAAAAAAGAAAGCATTAGGTTTTGAAAAGAATGAAGCCTGTAACAAGAGGATGTGTTTTCAGTTGTATATTGAACAAAAGCCTTCATGTCTCTAACAGGAAGCGTGGCTCCTGGTCCCATTCAGCAGGTGGAACTGATACTGTAGTGGCTGCACCCTCCACCACTGTCCAGCATGTTCTCAGTGCTTAGTAAACAAGGGCAACATTGGTGCATGAAAGTTATTGACTTATCTGCCAAACGGCTTGGCTTTCCATAAACTTTAGAATGAGTTGTCCTTAGGATTTTAAAAAATGTAATAATTGCATTGCCCTTTAGTGCGTACAATATCTATAACCTGTGTTTGTAGGTAGGCATTTAAAATATGGCAGAGTTTTCATGATCATTATATACATTGTTGCAGCTAATGAAAATCCACATTGAATCATCACATTTATGGATAAGTTGAAAAAATATAACATGTCAATGTGTATGCCTGTGGAATGCTATGCCTGAGATAGACACATGCCCTGACTAGAGATGAGCTTGGGCATCCTCAGAACTCATCTCTAAGCTCCAAACTCCTGAGTGTTGGTACTCCAATGAGTTACAGACTGGGTCTTTAGCCACGTTGCAGCTAATGTGAGCTGTCTGGTGTGGAATGACCCACCTGCAGCTCATTGGCAGGAGTCTGGGTTAGAGATGAGTTCAGAGGATGCATAAGCCTATTTCTAGACCTGATATGTAATTATTTAGCCAATAAAATATAGAACTTTAAAGATATGTAAATCCAAAATCTTTATTATGGCTTCATGTCTCACCAAATATAGTTTTCTTAAAAAAAAAAATAAAAATAAAAAACTTTTTTGTGAATCCATTGCAGTTTCTGACCTGGAGATCCTACTAGTAACAGCACTTGTTTTAGGCTTACAACGCTAAAGCCAGACATACATTTGTAGCACTGTCCCCGTAGGACTTGCTGAGTCTGAGTGATGACTTTTTAGGCCTCTTTGTGGTTACCAGCAGCTGGGTACTAAGGGTTCCCACTTGTCCCACCCTTACTCCCACTTGCTCGTTACTCAATGACCAATCTGGGGTATTTGTGTTTTTGTATTTTATTTTGAAACTTGGATGGGAGAAGGGATTTGTGGGATACTCCAACTGGAACTATTCACAATGGATAAGTACAACTCTCACTTGACCTCACTGGATTACTTGTGGAAGCAGTCACACTGCTTTACCATACAGCCACATGTATGGAGGAATTTAGTGTTCTTGCTCTCACTAGCAGCAGACTTGATGCACTACATTATCTTTAGGATACTTTCTAGCATCCCCTTTACTGACACCCATCCACTGACTCTTCTAGCTGAAGGGGGCAGTCCTCACTAGACGGCCCCAAAGACACAGATCTGTACTCACAGTAGGCAGAATCAGATCCTTCCTGGTGTCACCCTTCTAGTCAGCTCTACAGGACTTCTGGGAACCCCATATTCCTTGCACACCCCATACGAACGACTGCCGCCTCTCTCTCTTCACTGAGCGAACTGGGACTTGGAGAGCTTCTTCTTCCCTTGGTCCCCCAATCCCACTCAGTCTCTGCCTCTGATCCCCAATCACTGATTCCCTCTTCCAGGGACCCAAATTGGTGCTTGATCCAGGGCGACCCCACATCAATGATCCCTGTCTCCTCTTCACTGGACGAACTGGAGGACTTCCACTTCTGGATCCATTGAAGCCCTTCTGCCTCTTTAAGAGCTGGGCTTTTGGTTGCTGCGACTGTCACTGATGCACCCTGTGGCCATGACTCGGCCTTCATGACTTGCAGACATTGCACCACTGATACATGGGTCTCCTTGGTTTAGGAGCTGGTGGTGCGGGTGTGCAGCACTGGTCCTGGCCCCAGCGGTGTTCTTAGCACTCCCCGTCCTCTCCCAAATGGAATAGCCACTATGGGTGTCAGTATCTCTGAAGTAGTTCCTACCTTCCAGTTCACATATAGCCTTCTGGACTGGCAATCACTCCGCTCTAGTCGCAGCAACCTGTCGCCGCAGTGCCTATATTGACTCCATACCCGCAGTCTCACAGATACATTCAGGCAGTTGCTATATACCAGCCAAAGATGCTCTATGTCTCCCTAACTGCACAGCGCCAGTCCTCCTTTGGGCATTAATCAGACCTCTGTAACCCACAGGGATGGATTCTGCGACTCAGTCCGCTCTGCAGGCTCTTCGCCAACACATGCGATAGCATCCTCGCTCCGGCTCATTCCGGTACCCGCCATCTTGCTACTCCTTGCATGTGTCTCCTCTGCAGCTACACATGCATTTTTTGTATTTGCAATCTACTATTTAGGGCTCATGAACACTGGGTGTAAAAAATGTCGCTTTTAAGGGCATTTGCCATTTTTTTCTGCCTCTAAGGGCCACTCTATGTTAGCCTATGTGTCCATGCACACATATGTGTTTACAGGCATTAAGATGCAGGAGAGTTTAGAAGCAGAAAAAAAAGGAGGAGCTATTGAGCAAAAATATAAAAAAAAAAAAAAAACACACCTGAACACTAGGCATGGTTAGGGCTTGAGTGTTCATTATTTCAATGGTTGCAATGAATGCCAAAATGCTTGACGCGCCTAAATGCATTTGCAATGCCTGGCTTTAGGCAATTTTTTTATGCTGCTTTTCTCCTGCCAGGAGAAAGGCGTTCAGAAGAGCTGGGCAAATACCCAAAGTGCATGAGGCCTTACAAGTTAGCTTGACATACTGCAGCTCATGTATGAAAAGTGAAAAAGGATGAGAATCTGGTGGTTTTAAAGTGGTTATATAGGCTATTTTTTTCTAAAATGAAAAGAGGCTTATGCATTGCACAGAGTGGCCCCAATCCATCTCTTCTGGGGTCCCCTGCCGGTGCTATCTGCTCTTCTGCTTCTGGGAGTGCCCCATAGCAAGCTGGCTATGGGGGCCACTCATGCAGGCACGCTCCCGAGCTGGGTTGTGTGCATTTATAGAAAGACGCTAAAGTGGCTCAGTTCCGCCCCCCCCCCACTCCCTCCTCACAGGATTTGATTGGCAGCAGCAGGAGCCAATGGCTCTTGGTGCTGCCTCTGTGTCCTGTGAGAGCAGGGAGAGGGGAGATCGCCACTGCAGACGGGCACAGCACTGGATAGAGAAAGGACTCAGGTAAGTGTATATGGCGGTGAGGGGCAATACAGATACTGGGACATTTTTTACCTTAAAGGTAAACCCTCATGTTTTTTCACCTTAATGCATCCTATGCATTAAGGTGAAAAAACTTCTGTCAGTCACCGGCCCCCCAGCCCTCCGTTTTACTTACCTGAGCCCTGTAATTCCCACGCCGGAGACGCGATGTCCCTCTCTGCACGCGGTCCTGGCTCTTGATTGGATAGATTGATAGCAGCGCAACCATTGGCTCTAGAGTTGCCACCTCATCCCTTTAAACCCGAACACATATTAATTACACAGATTCTGTGGCTGATTAAGGTGGTAATTAAACTCACTTGTTGCCTTATCTGCATTTAATTAGCCTCAGAACCTGTGTAATTCATATGTGTTCGGGTTTAAAGGGATGAGGTGGCAACCCTAATTGGCTCAAGGTGCTGTCAATCAAATCCAATGACACGGGCGCCGGGGGGCGGGGCCAAGTCCCGCATTCGTGTCTATGGATGCAAATGCTGGAACCCCCCCAGGAGAGCGCTTCTCCTAGGGGGTTATCTGAAGTGAGGAGGAACCGCGAGAGCCATCGAGGGAGCCCAGAAGTCGAGGATCGGGGCCACTCTGTGGAAAACGAGCTGCACAGTGGAGGTAAGTATGACATGTTTGTTATTTAAAAAAAAAAAAAACGAGCCTTTACAATCACTTTAATGCAGGGAGTGCATGAAGGTAAAACATTTCTTGCCTTTACACCCCACTTTAGGCCAGGCATAAATTTATCACTCAGCATACCTAATGCTGCCAAAATTCTCTATTTTCCCATTCAACATTTTGAATATCTGATCAAATCAAACATAGCTACATTCAAGTTGGCTATACACCTTTAGATTTTTTTCATTCACTGTATATAGCGTTGATGCCCTCATCCACAGTACATAGCGTTGGACAAAACCCTCTGGTGGGCTTCTGGAGGTTGTCAAATGCATCTGATCAGATGCAGACGCTGTTGGACTGACAATTTTCTGTCTGGAAACTTTGATTTTTTTTTTTTGTATTGATTAAAGGATGTTGGGAGAAGGAGGCTGCAAGTGTTACCTAGAAAACAATTTCTGTTAAAAAGAAAAAAAGGATTTGATGGTTGGATTGTGCCACAGAACGAACATGACATCCTATGTCCATAACTGCATAGCTAACAACAATTATTGTACAGGTTAAAGCGGAGTTTTAAAAAACTGGCTGTCTGCAATAAAAGAAACCTACCTGCCTGCTCACAGTATGCTTTGGAATGTACACTAAGCTGGGAAAGCACAGCTCAGTTCACATTTTAGCACAGGGTCTGTGTGCCAGGATGACGCATGCAAGGGATTGACGTCAGCCTGCTCTGGCTAATAAAGGTGGCTGCAGCCCAGCACTCGGTAGAGGATGCTGGCATCAGTGAGGAACGTCAGACTGTTGGAGAGTTAGGCCTAGTACACACGGGCCGAATGTCGGGCAACATCAGATTCAGTCCGACAGAAGCTTCTGTTGAAGGGGCATGACCAAAAAAGGTCTGCCAATCGGCGTCCCCCTGTCAGAACACAATAGCACAGCAGGGGAGATCGCTGTACTAAAATCGGACAGCTCCTACAGAGCTGTCCGTTTTCTTTTTCGTTCAGCCCTGCTGCTTTGAACGAAAAAAAAAAAGCTGCTGGTGTGTACAAGGCATTATTGTGGAGTTAGCCCTGCTTTAAAAAATGTACAGCCATGCCCAAAAATTTTGAGAATGACACAAATATTAATTTTCACAAAGTCTGCTGCCTCAGTTTTTATGATGGCAATTTGCATATACTCCAGAATGTTATGAAGAGTGATCAGATGAATTGCAATTAATTGCAAAGTCCCTCTTTGCCATTAAAATGAACTTAATCCCATAAAAAAAATATATATTTCCACTGCATTTGTGAAGAAGGCTTCAGGGCACCCAAGAAAGTCCAGCAAGCACCAGGACCGTCTCCTACAGTTGAATCAGCTGTGGAAATCGGGCACCACCAGTGCAGAGCTTGCTCAGGAATGGCAGCAGGTAGGTGCATCTGCACGCACAGTGAGGCGAAGAATTTTGGAGGATGGCCTGGTGTCAAAAAGGATAGCATAGAAGTCACTTCCCTCCAGGAAAAGGATCAGGGACAGACTGATATTCTGCAAAAGATACAGGGATTGGACTGCTGAGGACTGGGGTAAAGTCATTTTCTGTGATGAATCCCCTCTCCGATTGTTTGGGGCATCCAAAAAAAACCTTGTCTGGAGAAGAAAAGGCGAGCACTACCATCAGTCCTGTGTTATGCAAACAGTAAATCATCCTGAGACCATTCATGTGTGGGGTTGCTTCTCAGCCAAGGTAGAGGGCTCACTCACAGTTTTGTCTAAGAACATAGCTATGAATAAAGAATGGTACAAAAACATCCTTCAAAAGCAACTTCTCCCAACCATCCAAATAAATAACCGCTTGGATGCTTGTTGTTGGGAGTTCTTTTCCACACTGCACCCCTTTCCGATTCTTTTTTGTGAATTGCAGTGGTCTTGAAAAAGAAGGGTCAACACTGCAAATATTGACTCTTTGGATAAACTTAATGTAAATGTCAATAAAAGCCTATCAGGAGTACTGACTTTGCTATGACTTTACTTACCGCATGCTTATACTGAATCAGACTGGGAAAGTATTGAAGCTAGAGACAACCAAGTATACAGCATTTTCAGGAGATAATCAACAGTATATATTTGCATGAGATGTGGAAAAATAAAAACTGCCACTGGGTACATCCTACTAGAAGATGAATTTCTAGAGTTTTTAGAGAATGAGACCAGGTTCTCGATGCATTTAAGTGTTATATAATTCTTATTAAGCAGCTTGGGAATCTGAGATAATGCAGTACGTCACTTGATCCCGATCCAGAGCTGTAGTGCAATCAGTAACATCTGTTCTCACACAAATAGGGACACATACTTACACTGGCAGTGGAGGAGGCAGAGAATGAAATCATCCACTGAATATCTAAAGCACCCATGCCAATATCAACACATCTATTAACATATATCTGTCAGAGCGCAGCACATGACACTCAGCAGCTTGCAGGCCAAGCATATCAGAAACAGCAGCGACCCGCTGATTGCCTTGTGTAAGATTTAAAAGATGTGAGCGTTAGGTAATGGAGATCTTGTGAGCAGTTGTATAAAATGTTCTCGATATTTTAATGATAACAAAAAGTTGTTCTGTGGGGGTCATCTGAGATACCACAGGAAGAGATAATCAGGTCACCCAGTCATATCTACAAACCCTACTGCTGTGCAACAAGTTGGAGTTAAAGCTGAATGCCGAGTAAAAAAACATTAAGGCCTCATTAACTCTTGTGGTCGGGGAGCGATAAAAATACTAAGCTGCATTTTTCTTACCACCCCCAACCTCTCCCCCTTAAGCTGTAAAGACAGTGGAGAAGGGTGTACACATGCCACAGCCACAATGGATGCTTTGTATGGTGGTGCAGCAAAAATGATCCCACCTGTTACATTCAATGGCCAGTACCAGTGAATGGGGCTGCACAGCAAGTGCCTGCAATGCACACGGTTGCAGTGCAGTGGTGTGGCTTTTTAGGGGTTATAACGCCTCCTTCCGTCCTGTCAAGTGCTCTCTGAAAAGCAATTGTGATTCGCTTTGTAGGAGGTAACACCATTGTAAACAAGCCTTTATTTAACCATGCAGTAGGCGACTGCGCCAGATCATGTACATGTACTTGATCCAGCTCTCCTAGGTAGGGGAAATTCGCACCAGCACATGCCGATCAGCGGGTTCTGCCCATTGATTTATGGCCAAGACCTGCTGATCGGAAGGCAAACGACAGAAGAGAGCCCTGTGTTGGTAAACAACGGTGATGTGCCGGTCCTTTTCTCCCTGCAAAGTAGGGAGTAAAAACCGGCACATTGCTTAGTGAAAACACAACACAGTACACATTGTTAGGCAGTTAACCCTTTGATTGCCCCTAAATGTTAACCTCTTCCCAGCCAGCCTCATTAGTACAGTGACAGAGTATATTATTAGCACTGTAATCTCTGTATTAATGTCATTGGAGATCTCAGTGTCAGTTAGTCAATTCCCACCTAGCGGCTGTTAGTGTCAGATTGCCCACTGCATCGGTGTTCCATTATAAGTCGCTGATCTCCGCCATTAGTAGTATGAAAAATATATATTCCAATATATATACAAAATAGTTTGTAGACAATAAAACTTTCAAGCAAACTAATCAATATACACAAATTGGGATTTTTTTTTTTACTAAGATATGTAACAGAATATATTTTGCCCCAAATTTATAAAAAAAATTGGATTTTTGACTTATTGTAAAACCCATTTCTCGGAGTTCCTTGACAGACACAGCGCTCCATTATTCAAAACCATAGGGTTATATCGCCCCCTACAGGAGCAGGACACTAGGCAGAAAAAAGACTTGGCTACGCCTACGTGCAGTCCTAGGTGGTATGCACCCCCCTCTCTGCTATAGGCCTTCAGTTTAGTAACAAGCAGTGTCAGAAGTATCAAACTCCTTATGCCGTGTACACACGACCGGTTTTGGCGTCAGAATAAACTCCGAAGGTTTCTCCGACGGAACTCCAACGTAATTCCGCTCAAGCGGTCTTGCATACACACGGTCACACCAAAGTCCGACTGTCCAGAACGAGGTGACGTACAACACGTACGACGGGACTAGAAAAAGGAAGTTCAATAGCCAGTAGCCAATAGCTTCTGTCTCATACTTGCTTTAGAGCATGCCTCGTTTTTGGTCCGTCAGAACAGCATACAGACGAGCGGTTTTCCCGTCAGGAATCGGTTCCGTCAGAAATATTTAGAACATGTTCCATTTCTATGTCAGTCAGACTTTTCGGAAAAAAAAGTCCGATGAGGCACACACACGATCGGAATAGACAATGAAAGGCTTCCATCTGACTTTTTCTGTCGGACATTCTGCTCATGTACGTGACTTTAGAGGGGTGGGTGCTGTGTCTGTCAATGAACTCAGAAATGGATTTTATGGTAAGTCAAAAATCCCATTTTCTCTTTCGTTCATTGACAGACACAGTGCTCCATTTTTCAGAACCATAGGGACGGCCCAAAGCAGTGCCAAACATGAGGGGTGGGACAACGAAAAATCCCAAGGCTAACACAAGAGCCAACCAGGTAACAGGTGCTCAACACAAAACAACTGAAGCCCAACCTGAACAATACACCCTCAAAAGGGAAGAGACCCTCTAAACAGCAGCCTACAAAACCTTGCAGCCAAAAGAAGCATCCTCAGATGCCAGCACATCCACTTTGTAGAATTTTGTGAAAGTGTACACCGACGATCAAGTGGCTGCCTTGCAAACTAGCGCAGCTGATGCCTGATGATGGAAGGCCCAAGAAGCAGTAAGCGGCTAAGTAGAATGCGCCGTAACAGGGAAAGGAGGAACTCAACTCCTGATAGAATAGGCCAAAGTCATAATCTGTCTGAACTATCTAGAAAAGGTCGCAGAAGAAGCAGACAGCCCTTTTTTTGGCCCGCCCGTAATTACAAACAATGAGTCTGATCTCTGAAAAGACCCTGTGGCTGCCAAATACACCCAAATCGCCCAAACACATCCAGGGCATGTAAGGTAAATCCCTTAGGATATTTTGACCTGGGACACAGGGAAGACAACGCAATGTACTAAGTCAAAAGGAAATCAGAGGAGAGAACCACGGACAAGGGCGAAGAACCACCTCATCTTTGTGGATCATCGGGTAAGATGTACGACAAGATAACACCTACAGTTCTGACACTCTGCAAGCAGGGGTGATAGCCACCAAAAAAGCCACCTTCTGGGACAGAGTAAGCAGAGGAACCTCCGAATATTTTCAAAGGGAGGCTTCTGTAGAACCGAACGCACCAAGAGCAGATCCCACGGCGGTAGAAGAGACCGCACCGGTGGAGGCAGATGTTGAACCCCTCGATTAAGAGTACACACCAGAGAATGCGAGGCCAGGGGACGCCAAGGCCGACACCTGGCCCTTGATGGTACTCAAGGCCAAGTTCTGCTCAACCCCCCCCCCCCCCGTGAAGTAAGGTCGAAATCAGAGCCATCGAGAAAGAACGAGGGTAAATGCCAGGTGCCTCACACCAGGATATGTATGCTAGCCATGTCCGGTGGTAAATCTTCCTAGCCTTTAGCAGTGTTGTAACTTCAGCACCTGGCTCATAACAGCCAGGCCTTCAAAACCAGCGACTGAAGCAGGATGGAAGATAGGCCCTTGGGACAAAAGATCCTCCCTGAGAGGCAGTCACCAAGGGACGTCTGCGACCAAGCGCACCAGGCCATCTGGGCCCACTATAATGACTGGAATCCCTTTGGCCTCGATCCTGCGCAAAAGCCACGGCAGAAGCTTGAGAGGAGGAGAGGCGTAGATCCGACTATACCGGCCCCACCAGAGCATCTGTAGTGTCCACCAGAGGATCCCCCAATGCAATAATCCCAACACACACGTTCCTGCACAAATGGCTGTATCTTAGATTGGGTGCTGAAATGACCAACAGCTGGAACCGACTACAATCATGAGAAGGAAGTGTCAACAGCACACCAGGATCTCCAAAATTGGGTCCAAAACTTTAATCACATAGTATCAAAAAAGAATTCGAAGCTATGTTTCGGAGCCACGCAGGACCCCTTCATCAGGCATGTGACCCGCCTGATGAAGGGGTCCTGTGTGGCTCCGAAACGTCGCTTCTATTTATTTTTTTGATACTATGTGATTAAAGTTTTGGACTCATTTTTGGAGATCCTCGTGTGCTGGTGACACTTGCTTCTCTCCAGAGGATCCTGTGACTTTGCCAGAAACCCCAGTACCTTTTTGTTAAGCCGGGACGCCAACAGATCTACCTCGGGAGTGCCCCATCGGAGACATATCCGATGAAACACATTCTGGTGAAGGGACCACCCCGTGGACCAAAACTACCTGGCTGAGGCAACCGCCTGCCAGTTTTCCACTCCTAGAATGCAGCGGCGGAGAGGATTGGAACAAAGCGTTCTGCCCACCGGAGGATGCTGGCTACTGTCAGGGCTGCCAACACACTCTTTGTTCCGCCCTGGTGATTGACATAGGCCACCATGGTGACATTGTCTGATTGGATCTGTACCAGGAGCCCCCAAAGTTGAACTGTCCATGATCCATACATAGTCTGATCACTCGAAGTCCCAGGATATTGATCGGCAGTCCGGATTCCTCCAGCGTCAACGACCGTGAGCAGAACCCAGTCCCAGGACACCTACCCACCCGGACAGACTGGCATTGGTGGTGACCACTGTCCAATACAAGGGGAGAAAGGATTAGCCCTTCCAAAATACCGGAGAGCGAAGCCACCAGACCAGGGACCCCCTGGTTTCCTGGCTTAACCGAATCTAATAGCCCAGAGACCTCGGGCATTTGTCCCATTACGCCAGGGTCTCCCTTGAAGGGAGCTCGTATGGAACTGTGCAAATGGAACTGCCTCGAAGGTAGATACCATCAGGCCCAACACATACATGCAGGACCGCAGGGAGGCCCACCTGTAAGACAACAGTAGCTGAAGCGCAGCATGCAACTTCTGGGGTTTGTCCAGAGGAAGAAACACTCTGACCAGCGATGAAGCCAGAGTCAGGCCCAGATAATCCAATTTTCTGGAAGGAGCTGGAGCAGACTTCAGGTAGTATAAAAGCCAACTGAAATCTGTGGTCTGTATAGTGAGCTACGTCTCCCCTCAAGGTAGCCGAGGACTCTGCTCACAGAAGAAGGTTGTCCATGCAGCCCGGGACCGTAACCACGCCAGAACCGTGGCCAACGCCTTTGTGAATATGCGGGGAGTGAAGGCGAGACCAAAGGTCAACACCGCAAGCTGATAATGCTCTTTTCCCACAGTAAAACTAAGGAAGTGTTGGTGTCAGGCACATATTGGAGTGTGTAAATAAGCATTCATGATGTCGACAGAAGCCAGAAAGTCTCCATAATGAAGGGACGCCACCACCGTGCGGATGGACACCATTCTGACCTTCTATACCCACACAAAGCAGTTCAAGGCCTTGAGGTTCAGAAATGGATGTACTATGTCCTCCTTTTTTGGACTGTGCACAGTTTTGAATAAAAACCCCTGAAACTGTTCCGGCACTGGAACCGGGACAAGCACACCCCTAAGCAACAGGGCTTGCACAGCCCCAAGGAGAAATGCAAACAGTCCGGTGACAGGTGCCTATTGGAAGGAAAAATCTCTTTTCGGGGTTCAAGGCCGGAACAGTAGGACATAGGTTAGGGCGCGCCTTCATGCTGAAGGGGCCTTGTCCGTGGGTCTAGGGAGTCCCGCTCTCGGCTTGCCAGACTAGGTCTGTTGCGTGCCGAGAAGAAGGAACGCATCCGCTACAAGGCCCTTTTCCCCATTCCAGACTGTGGAAGAGATGTACACTTCCCTCCTGTGAGACTGTAATGATGTCATCCAGGGTAGCCCCAAACAGACAATTGCCTTGAAATGGTAAACCAGTCAGAGCTTTTTTAGAAGCCCAGTCCACAGACCAACACTTAAGCCACAATACATGTGTAAGCACCACTGCAGAAACATAGCTTAGCAACCAGGGGAACTGCGTCCAAGAGGCATCGCAGACAAACTGCAGCCCCCAGACCAACTGGTCCACCAATTCAGCGAAAGCAGAGGGATTCTGCTCCCCCTCCAGGTATGTCAGCTGGATCCTTAAAAGTCGGAGATTCCTCTACTACAATCATGGTCACCTTGCGCAAACTAGAGACAGGGGGATCCACTACTGGTGGAACAGTCCACCCTTTAAAGAGGGAGCCCACAAAGGGTTACTTCACAGCAAAGCGTCTTTGGAACCACAAAGGGGCGCTTTGAACACTCCCAGTCTTTACGGACAAATATTCCAAAATAGGAGAGAGAAGGGAGCACTTTTGCCGTGCGAGACAGTTTAGGGGTGCCAAAGGAACCAGCAGCTCCCCCGCAGCCACAGCTGCATCCTCCTTCTTCAAACTTTTTCGCTCAGATGTAATAAGGGGAACAACCATCACCTTCTTGTGTGCCACTGCAGTTGTGGCGGAACATCCTCACTAACTGACAGGACAGGGAGTGTGGCCACCAACCCCGCAAGGTGGGCCACGGCGGCAGAGCCAGATATAGAAGCAGTCAAGACCAATGGAGCAGGGGAGGGCGGGGGCGCAATTTACTAGGCTATATGCCTAAGCGCCACCTGTGAAAACACAAAGAACTCAGAGGGGGCTGCCGACGACTGAGGGGGCCGCCGACGACAGGGGTGTGCTTGTCCCGGTTCCAGTGCCGGAACAGTTTCATGGGTTTTTATTCAAAACTGTGCACAGTCCAAAAAAGGAGGACATAGTACATCCATTTCTGAACCTTAAGGCCTTGAACTGCTTTGTGTGGTTATAGAAGGTCAGAATGGTGTCCATCCGCACGGTGGTGGCGTCCCTTCATTATGGAGACTTTCTGGCTTCCGTCAACATCATGAATGCTTATTTACATACTCCAATAGGTGCCTGACACCAACACTTCCTTAGTTTTACTGTGGGAAAAGAGCATTATCAGCTTGCGGTGTTGACCTTTGGTCTCGCCTTCACTCCCGCATATTCTCGGTTCCAGTGCCGGAACACCGTATGCATTGCCAATTTACTGGGGCCACTTTACACAAGAGCCAATCTACCAGCATGTCTTTGGAGTGTGGGAAGAATCAGAATCTGTTACAGCTGCGCATAGTGACCAATCAGCTTCTATCTTCAACTTGTTCAAATAACCACTTCAGCCCCGGAAGAATTTACCCCCTTCCTGACCAGAGCATTTTTTGCAATTCGGCACTGCGTCGCTTTAACTGACAATTGCACGGTCGTGCGACGTTGCACCCAAACAAAATTGATGTCCTTTTTTTTCCCACAAATAGAGCTTTCTTTTGGTGGTATTTGATCGCCTTTGCCGTTTTTTATTTTTTGCGCTATAAACAAAAATGAGCGACAATTTAGAAAAAAAAAATATTTTGTACTTTTTGCTATAGTAAATATCCCCATTTTTTTCTCAGTTTAGGCTGATATGTATTCTTCTACTTGTTTTTGGTAAAAAAAAAAAATCACAATAAGCGTATATTGATTGGTTTGCGCAAAAGTTATAGCGTCTACAAAATAGGGGATAGATTTATAGCATTTTTATTATTATTATTTTTTTACTAGTAATGGCGGCAATCTGCGATTTTTATTGTGACTGCGATATTATGGCGGACACCATTGGCATTAATACAGTGATCAGTGCTATAAAAAAGCATTGATTACTATACAAATGTCACTGGCAGTGAAGGGGTTAACAGTAGGGGGCGATTGAGGGGTTACCTGTGTTTCCTGGGAGGTGATTTTAACTGAAGGGGGAGGGGACTAACTAGAGAAAGTGATAGATCGTGGGTTCCTAACTAATAGGAACACATGATCTGTCACTCATGTCAGAACAGAACTGAGAAGTGTGTGTTCACACACACTCGTCCCTGTTCTGTGTCTCCTGCTCACAATGGCTCGTGGCCGGCGGTCATGGCAACCGTCGGCCATGAGCATCGGCACCCCTGCTGTGCCTGCTATCCTGACCCCGCGAGCCGACGTATAGCTACGACGGCTCGCGCAGGGGAGCCAACCTGCCGCATAACTGCAGCGGTTGGTCGGGAAGCGGTTAAGCTTTGGCAATAAAACTGGAAGCTAATTGGTTTCTATGCAGAGCTGCACCGATTTTGCATGCTCCAGTTTTAGTAAACAACTCCCCTACATCTCTTCATAGCCAAAAAATCACACACATTTCACATTAGGTAGAATGTTTCTTTGCAATATATATTTTCGTCTGGAGATCAATTTGAAAACTGATATTTATCTAAGCATTTATCATTTGTATTCCTGTGAATGAACAATCTTTCTTCAAGGAAGTGTTCTGTTAAAGTGCATGTTTATTCAATGTCTTTGACATGATGGTTCAAGGCACTAACTTAGAAATGAAAAAAAAACCACAATAGTGAATGGCCAAGAAAATGCAAACCAGGCAACTGTTTCACCTAAAAAGAATGCTTGACCCAGAGATTGTAGAAAAAAATGTTCTAACCAGTTGAAATAAACAAATGTTCTGTATGTGTGTACGTACATTAACAGCTTGCCGACACACCCGCTGTCGATTGGCACTCCTGAGCAAGGGGAACCGGAGGAGCAACAGTGGATAGGGGGGACTGGTGGAGCAACAGAGGAGGACAGGGGAACCGGAGGAGCAACAGAGGATAGGGGGGACTGGAGGAGCAACAGAGGAGGACAGGGGAACCGGAGGAGCAACAGAGGATAGGGGGGACTGGAGGAGCAACAGAGGAGGACAGGGGAAACCGGAGGAGCAACAGAGGATAGGGGGGACTGGAGGAGCAACAGAGGAGGACAGGGGAAACCGGAGGAGCAACAGAGGATAGGGGGGACTGGAGGAGCAACAGAGGAGGACAGGGCAAACTGGAGGAGCAACAGAGGATAGGGGGGACTGGAGGAGCAACAGAGGATAGGGGGGACTGGAGGAGCAACAGAGGAGGACAGGGAAAACCGGAGGAGCAACAGAGGAGGACAGGGGGGGGAACCGGAGGAGCAACAGAGGAGGACACAGAGGGGAGCCGGAGGAGGATACCGGGGACACTCAGGAACACTAGGTGTAACGGCGGGGGAAGTTATAATCACCGATCTCCCTGTGTGGCTTTCATTAAAGCAGCGCCTGTCAGCTGCTTTAATGAAAGCCACACAGGTAAATCAAGGATTATAACTTCCCCTGCCGCACCGATCATCCCTGAGTGTCCAGGTATCTAACTAGGCATCTGGAGCATTTGCACGAGTACAAGTACTCCTGCAAATACTCGGTATCGGCACCGATACTAGTATCGGTATTGGGACAACCCTACTTTGTACCAAGAAATCATTCATAAAATACAAGCTGTCCCTATAAAGAAGAAATATAATACCTCTCCCACTGCTGAACACAGCTCCAATGAAGAGAACACTTCCCTGGAAATTTCTGAAGAAACCGACACTTCTGGGAATGTAAATTGCAGCTAGCTTTTCTCTAGGAATTGGTAAGCTGCAATCTAATAAATGTTTACTTTTGAAGAAAAAAAATAAAATCATACTCACCTATAGATGGCTGCAGCACCGATCCCAAGTCAAGATCTTCCCTGAGCATGGACCAGCTGAGTGACATCAGCCCGCTGTTGGCTGAAAATGGCTCACAGGAGTGCAGAACGAACTGCACTCCTGTGATCCATAGGAGAAGTATTTTCAAAAAAGCTTTGGCTATACGTCTCCTTTAAGCAGTTTTTTCTAAAACACCAAGCTTTTGCCAATGCATGCCAGCCTTTTCATCACTGAGCATATTCTCTGTGTAACAATATACTCACTCTTCTGAGGGCATGGTCACTCATACAGTGGATAACTCTGCTGCTGTGGGTTCTGGTTACCATTTGTTTGTGGTTGTATCTTTAATGTATATTCTGTCTAATGGTGCCCTGAAAGTAGAATTAAACCTACAAATACCATAGTACACAGTCCCTAGTCCATCGAGAAGCAAGTACGAGAGGGTGCCTACGTTCCTAAATACAGTGGGACCAGAACAAACGTAGCCAATCTCTAACAGGAAGCCAGATCATAGGAGCAAGGAGATTTGGAGGCAGCCAAGAGCAAAAGAATGTACTTTTTTGAGTTAAGAATACATGAATGAATATATACAGTAATTTTTTTTAGACCAGAGTTTAGTGTCACTTTAAAGAAGAAGTAAACCCTGATGGGTTTTACTTCCTATTTATTCCCCTGTAAGAGCATAATGGGCTAGTATGCATCGCATACTAGCCCATTATGTGGCACTTACCTGCAAACAAAGCCCGCACAGTCCCAGCTGGTGGCTGCATCCATCTTCGCCCCTCTTCCTTCCAGGGCCACGGACTCCGGCTGTGACTGGCTGGAGCTGCGTGACGTCACTCCCACGTGCTGGAGCCATCAGTCACGGCACTTGCAAGTGAAGACACGGCACGGTGGTCTGTTTCTTCACAGCGCATGCGCTGATGACGTCATCAGCACACTACAAGGTAAATATCTCCTAAACGGTGCACGTTTAGGAGATATTTCCACTACCTATAGGTAAGCCTTATTCTAGGTTTACCTATAGGTAAAAGTAAAAATCGGGGGTTTACAACCACTTTAAGCCAAGATAGAAAACCTCCCATTATTATGGTTTCCACATAGATAAACTGGTGCTGGGAGTGTCACCACCCCAGTGATGCGGGAATGCCTCCTGTCGGCCATTGTTTTCTTCCAGTGGAGATGCTCTGTAATGCACAGTCACATTGAAAGGTAACAAAGTAACATAAAGCCATTATTTTGCCTTATTATCTATGAACATCCAACCAGTGTCGTCACTAGGGTTGGTGTCACACGGTGCGGAAAAAATTGGTGTCACCCCCCTCCACCAACTATAGTCCCTGTCAGATAAGGGTACTCAGCGAGGCCTCAGATGCTGAGAGCGGTAACCTCTTGCGACTAAGCGCACTCCAATCCTGGAGATGGTACAGGGGGAGAAGGGGACAAAGAGGCACGAGTCACCAGCAGGCTGGGCAGGTCTTGCGTGAAGGTCACCGGCAGGGAGACAGCTGTGCAGGACTGAAAGATGCTGAAGCTCAAGAAGGAGGATGAACAGCTGATCCAACAACAGGCCGGGGGTCAAACACCGTTGACTAGTAAGAGTCTCTAGACAGGCAAAAACAGTCTAGTGCAAAGGACTGTTAGCAGGTCTGTCAGCAGGCTGATGACTAGTACTGAAGAAAAAAAAAAATGTATACTATTTAGCAATATGCAACTAAAACAGCGTAAAACCTGCACAAGGTTTTCAAATATACTGTAAGTGATACCTATGTCCCTTTAGTATTTAGTTCATTTTTCCAACTCCTTTCTTTTTTCCCCCCATTTCATTTCATGATGGTTTTTTAACCCACATCCTTACTGAGGCTATAGTCCCTCTAGCCCATTCATTATATCACACTCATATCCTTTATATGGATTTGTGGTGTTGGGTATCTATTAAATCTATACTATATAGTGGTACACTATAACACGTAATTACAATGCACCTATTGTAATTAATTTCTAGAATTCTACAGGCTCCCAGACTCAGACTCTACAGGCTTGTAAGTAGATGAGTTTACATTTCTCTCCCTATATGTATATACTTCTCCCAAATATACATATTTATTTATGTTTTGTTGTAAACTCAATTGCACCTGCCCCTGAACAGTGTAACTTTATATACACGAAACGTGTCGGTCCTACTGGATGCACCTATTCTGTAGATGATCCATTGATTTCAATATACTGTATGTACTAGATTTCTGTGATCTTATTTTGTTTCCACATGGAAGATCTTACCATTAACAATACTATGGGCCTGCCATGCTGCATTACTATTTTCACCATGTGATTGCATATTTACTCATTGCATTTATGTTATGCTGTGATGCTTTTTGACAATAAAGGTATCCTTTTCAAAACCAACTTATTTAGCCACTCCCACCCACATCATTCAAAGTCCTGAAAATCCCCCCTTTGCTACGATATAGGAATGGAGACGTGTTCCTGCAGGTTTCACTCAAAGTCCCAAATTTTTCCTCTTTTCTAAACCAAATTAGGGATGGAGAAGTGTGGAGTGTCTATCAGGTAGTCTGTGATCATGTAATTGTCATGGATCATGTAATTGTATACTATATATACAGGGCAAGGCCTGTCCTTGTCCGTTTGCCTCTTAGGGCAGGTATGCTTCCTTTTGTAATTGATGCACCTGTGTGACGCTGGGAGGAGCCCGCTGATCACTCTGTGCACATATAGTGTTCCCATTCACTGTCAGCCTTTCCACCAGGCAGCACATCCTGTCTCTCACTGCACTTCCATGGACTACATACAAAAATATTTTTTACCACTACATCGGGTAATTATCTGCTCACCTTTTTGATACCTATGCCCCTTTAGTATTTAGTTGTCATTTTTCACACTCTTAATTTTTCCCCATTTCCTTTCATGATGGTTTTTTAACCCACATCCTTACTGAGGCTATAGTCCCTCTAGTCCATTCATTATATCACACTCATATCCTTTATATGGATTTGTGGGTTTCTATTATATTATATTTCATTAGTGGTACACTATAACACGTATTTACAATGCACCTATGGTAATTAATTTCTAGAATTTGAATCCACACCTACCACCATTTGGCTATGTGTTTTTCCATCTTTGTTGGGATCATGGTATGCACCCAATCTTTTCAATGCCGGGTTCCAACCTCAGCTCCCAGAAATGATACTTCTGGCAGCCCTCCTATATGGATGCACAGACTCAGACTCTACAGCAGGGGTCTCAAACTGGTGGCCCTCCAGCTGTTCCGAAACTACAAGTCCCATCATGCCTGTGCTTGTGGGAGTCATGCTTGTAATTGTCAGCCTTGCAATGCCTGATGGGACTTGTAGTTTTGCAACAGCTGGAGGGCCACCAGTTTGACACCCCTGCTCTACAGGCTAAGTATCCATATTGATGAGTTTACATTTTTCTCCCTAAATGTATATACTTCTCCCACATATGGTTTCAAACATGGTACATATTTATCTAGTCATGTTTTGGAGGTAGACCCAAGTGCACCTGCCCCTAAAGAGTGTAACTGTATATACACAAAATGCGTTTGACCTACTGGATGCACCTATTCTGTAGATGATCTATTGATTTCAAT
The DNA here is from genome assembly GCA_037952925.1 of Lithobates clamitans. NCBI lineage: Eukaryota > Metazoa > Chordata > Amphibia > Anura > Ranidae > Lithobates > Lithobates clamitans. Next base: position 2,704,997 of record JBBGZY010001230.1, read on the forward strand.
ATACTGTATGTACTAGATTTCTGTGATCGTATTTTGTTTCCACATTTACCATACTATGGGCCTGCCATGCTGCATTACTGTTTTCACCATACATTGTTTTTAACATGTGAGGGCATGTTTATCAAATAAAAAAAGACTTGTTTTGCATTGTTAGTTCTTGTATCAAAAATCATATATAAGTTTCCTTTATGCTAAAAAATTTGGTGCCCAAACCTGATTTTTGTAAGGCTTATTTCCTAACTCAGGCAGTAAATAATTACTATAAAAAATGTAAGTTTGAGTCTGATCCATTGTTAAAACTGCTTGGCATATGGTCGGATAGAACTCAGTTACAGTTTAGCTGCAATGTAAAGAACAGTTATATCAACTGAATCCGTATTCCATTTAGCAACAATACTGTACAGATGGCTGCCAGCAGCACAATAGGAACAGGTAACAATCAGAAATGGCTTAAAAACACATGTATGGCTTTTCCAACATTTCGTGACTTCAGCTGCATGGAAGGAGGGTGGGATAACACTGTAAAAATAGAGGAACTTCCTCACTTTCATCACATTGAATGCACGCAGTTATTCAAACATCATTAGCGCAGTTCATCCTGTACTGAGGCATTAATTCCTGTCACGTCCTATGCCTAGAGAAGATTTGAATGATATTGTTACAGTTATTGTACTTGCCATCTTCATGCCACATGCTCACAATTCTCTGACAGAACTCATTACAGGAAAACTGATAACAGCTGTAGTAAATGTAGGTGAGAAAATTCAGAAAATAAAATACTGATTAATAATCTGACACTCTTGGTTTTATTATGTGTTAGTGCAAATGTCAGAGATGTTCAGGAACCGACAGTAACCAATTCAAAAAGCTTCTATTTGTTTGACTATTCAAGACTGATGGTATTTGCTGCAGCCAAAGTCAAGGGGTCCTATTTTCTGTTAGATTTTTTTATTTTATTATGATTATCCACTTGAAGACCAAGCCTTTTCTGGCACTTTTTAGCAAAAACAAAAAAGATTTTAACTTGTAAATTACTTAGAACCTCCAAACATTATATATATATATATATATATATATATATATATATATATATATATATATATATATATCAATCACACATGGTATTATCCCAATTTGGCTGTAAAAGTGTAAATACACTACTTGCCACCCCCAGGACATCATATGACGTCCTAGAGTTTCAGTGGGTATCAAACATTTCAGCTGTTGTTCACTAAAATTCATTAAAGTGCATTTCCCCCCCCCCCCAAAAAAAATATTCTCTAGGGCCTCTGCTAAAAAAAATATATAATGTTTGGGGTTCCAAGTAATTTCGTAAGAAAAAAAATGATAATTTTTACATATAGGAGAGAAATGTCATAAAGTTGTTAAATTGGTCATCCAAATTACAGGTCAACAGAATACAGCGGGATCTGGAGTCCGCAGTGCGTAGGATCGTCCGGGTCACACCAGCGAGCATTGCAACTTCTCAATGCGCAGGGCCAGTTATTTTCTCTGCAAGCTTTCACCCCAGGTTGTCTGATCCCCCATAAGGGAGCTTAGCAATATCACAGATGTGAGTACTGTACATTGTTGTATTTTACCTTCTCTTCATACACTGTAGCGAGCTATTTGTAAATTACTGCATTATAAGGCTCTGTTCACACTGCTGCGACTTGGGAACTGACTTGTGAGACCCCAATTTGCATGACATGTGAAATCCCATGTCAGTCAATGAGAGCTGTCTTAATTAGCACTACAGAAGTCACTCCGACTTTAGAAAAGGTTCCTGTATTACTTCAAGGCGACTGCTATCCGACTTGTGCCCATAGACTTTAATGGAAGTCGCCTCAAAGTCGGATCCTCATCTATATTGATGTGATTTGGATCCAACATTACAGGAAGATTACCCAGGCATTCCCTGTGGTATAGCCCCTCTCTCGCTTTAAAGTTGCATCAAGTTGTATCAAAGTAGTACTCAAGTTGCCAGCAAATCACCAGGAAGCCATCTGGCGACTTTCAGGTCGCAGTAGTGTGAACCGAGCCCAAGGGTCTCTCCTGCGGCCTCTGTCTTTGTTCTTTTTCTCTTCACTCCATATTCTGGGAGATGTATGTCAAAGGAACTGAATTTCTGAAGTCTGCATACATTAGCAGACCGATTATTTTTGGGGCCCTTTCCCTTTATCAGTGCCTACTGTGCCAGGTAATTTTCATAATGGCCAACCCCAAAGTTAACAGCAACCAATCTAAAGACAATGGGCTGCCATGGAATACCTCTGATGCTATTAATGTATTGATTGAAAATTCTGAAACTTATTGGTTGAGCATCAAATACAGCCAATACGTTTTGGTGAAAGGGTCCCCCCCCCCCTTTCAAAGCATCAGCAATGGATGTTATTAGAATCACGATAAGATGCAATAGAAGACCTATGTTAGGGCTTGATAAAGGCTGTCATCTCTCAATAGCACTAGGAGAGTTTATCAATTGCTGAGCACTCAGAGAGGTAGCAGCTTAGGAATGGAAAAAGGTCCACATACATTATACCATGTGTCAAACACAAGGCCCGCAGGCTGAATCCAGCTCGCCAGGACATTTCATATGGCCCTCGTTCCTCTCTCCTGCAGCTGCGGCACCCCCCTCCTCTCTGCCTCCACCTTGTCTCAGCAGTCGGCTGAGAGAGAAGTGAACTCCTCCTACAGATCCTGTGCTTTCTGTGCAGCTGCAGCACCCCCTCGTCTCCGCCTCCCCTGGTCTCAGACTCCGGCAGCTGACTCCAGCCCTTCTCTGGTCCTCCTCTCCAGACCCTGCACTTTCTGCTTCGTAGCTCTTCCCAACAGCAGCACAAGATAAGAGGGGTGCACTGTGATGTATAGGGAGGGTGAGGGACTTTTGACATCTGATGTAAGGAGGGGTAGGGTGCTCTGGACATCTACTTTTACAGATACAACCGGCCTTTTGATGGCAACCATAATGCTGATGTGGCCCATGATGAAATCGTGTTTGACACTCTTATATTATTATATCATCATCACGGATCCTTTGAAGGAAGAAACTCACCACTGTATAGCCATCAAAACCAAGTCTCACTTCTATTGGTCCAGCGCTATCACACACAGCAAAGAAATTGATCGGGAAAAAAAAAACCATCTATGCAACAAAGTGAAAGAAAATGTAATGCAGAAACTAGTACAAATGTTCCTTATGAATAAACATGACAGATACAAAAAAATTCTAATTCATGGAAACATGACTAGTACGTAAGCAAGCTTCTGAACACAAGATGTTTAACATATTAGTAAATATGTGTTAGCATTGGCACGCATGGATAGGTTTCATTTTTAGTAATAAACAACTAAATATGGACAATTTAATTCACACCCCCCTCATGTGCTGATCCAGAGCTACCACCACCTCCCACAGACAGATGCCTGTGTAACCTCTCTCTTCTGTCACTGTATTATATTCCAAAATAAGCCTTCATGGGAAAGTGTCTATTTCAGACCGGCTCTTTAATGGACTAAAAATATGGTTGATTTTGTGGCCAAGAAAAAAAAAAAGATGTGCTATATTTAATGAAATATCCCACAAAATAATGATTAAGCAAGAAGCAGAAGGGATAACTTGGACTTATGTCATGCATCCAATCTGCTGCTGGTGTGACTGTATTAAGTCCTTGCTATTCTCCAAAACAGTAATACATAACACTTTCCAGAGCGAGGAATCCAGAACACATCCCATATCACCCAGCATAGTCATATGGCAACACCAAAATATAGTTTATACAAAAAAAAAAAACTTCCTCACGTTATGTGCATTGCCTGACTAACATGAAGCCTGCATTCACATGTAGTAAGCAATTATACAGGCATTTTTGCACATGTACATGCATTTTTTTTGCCAGCATCGCCTGGGTGGGAGGAGAGGAGGAAGAGAGCAGAGAACAGTTGTTTAGGTGCAAAAACAAATTCCATTGAAGTCTGTGGGGCTAAAAACACGCTTCAAAACTCATGTACCTTTCAAGCTTTGCGCAATTGAGCATAGAGATGTGACCAGCCTGTATTGAAAAGAATGGTATTTCTATTGCTGAGCAATGATGAAGCAGTTGTATATCGCTGGACGTTTTTTTTCCCCCCTGCAAAGTAGTGTCATAAAGTGCTAGTATGCATCACCCACATGGCTCCTGTCTAATTTGGCCCTAGTTGGTATGTGTGCATGTGAGTTAGGCTGGCCTTACACAATGCAAATTTCTTTCCTGCAACCACGGGTTGCAGGAAAGAAATTTGCATGATTCCCCCATCAACACAGACAGTGCTGAAAGGGGAATTCGCAATTGTCCTCTTGTGGTGGGGGAGCAGGGGTGGGAGGGGGAAGCCGCCCCCGCCGGGGGAAGACAGTTATTAATGCTAGCAGCCGCTAGCGATAATCACAAGAGAATCCGGCAGGCTGGTTGTACCCAAGTTGATCAATGAACTTGGTACATTTATGCTGCCCATTAACATTTCCATCTGTGTATTGCCAGCCTTAGGGACCTCAGATTGTAAGCTCCTTGAGGGCAGAGACTGATGTGAATGCACAGTATATAAAGTGCGTAAATTGTGAGCACTATATAAATACCTTATAAATAAATACATACATAAATAATAATCCAGTTTCTTTCAACAGGTTTAAAAATAACCTTCCTTATCCCCCATCATATTCTCCCTGGATCAACAACGTACAGAGTTAATTTCATATAGATACCAGTTATGAAAATACAACCAAGGGGAGTTTGGGACATATGGACGTATGCCATGTCATTGGAAGTACAGGAATTCTAGTGAAGCTACCAAATGTACATAAAAACAAGGACCTTCTACATTTTGTCCTTCACCATCATTGAGACACCTGTACATTTAATCTAGACTCACAGAAACCACAGATTGATGGCATCATCCATGCTCAGGTGTGAATGATTTCTTTAGAGAGTTTGAAGATATTCTCCACGGGCTCCCCAGGCTACCTGTTGGCAGCTTTGATGAAAAAAAACACAGTATAGAAAAGGATCTGCGGCCCCAACGAAGCCCCCAAAACGAGTTGACCCAAAATCGGATCTCAAGCCCAGGATAACAGCACCCTGGACAAACCAGTTTGTTAACTTGTTTTTAAAAGAACAAACTGCATTTTAACAGTTTGCCAAGTGGTGTTTGAACCCAAGGAGGTACATGCAAAGTCCCAAACTCCCCTTTATTGTATTTTGATAACTGTTCTTTTAGGGATGGTACCTACTTAAAGCAGAACTCCAGGATCGGCAAACAAAATCCCCCATTAGTACATCCCCCACACAAAACATTAAACAGTTATTACATTTGTGAAATTGCTTACCATTGAAGAGAAAAGTCTAATTGAATTTCCAGGAAGTCAGCTCTGTAATTCAAAAAATGCTGCATGTATTCTGCCAAGGAGGTGCTGTTAGTGAGTGCAGTGATGACATCATATCCTCTCCACTCCCTTTACACTATCATCAAACTACATTTCCTTTCATGCTTTGCACATTGCACTGCATGTGGGAGGTACACTAGGCCTGTACATGTAAATGTGAACAAGCCCACTTCAATAAATCACACCCCTCATTCTGCAGCCAGCCCCACTACTCAGTAACACACAGCGGGATAGATAGGTTACAGTCCTATAAATGCAAAGCATGTTTGTACTCTCCTCCTCCAGACACAACAGGAGATAAACATATTGCCCTTACTTGCTTTATGTAATCATTACTGAACTGTAGACACATCCCTTAACTGTATATTATGCACACTGTACTCTGTTGCAATTCAGTATTAGAAATATTCCTCCTGCTGCTGTAGCTTTGATATCTTTCTAACAGCAATCAGTGCTTGTATGGTATATGAGAACATCCCTAGCTGCAATACAGAAAGAGCGAGCCAGGCCACGCTGTTTTACATCAGCATGTGACACAAGTAAATGTTGGCATGAGAAAAACAAAAAAGTTCAGCGTAAACTTACTAATCAATAACACAATAATGGTGAAACCGTCTAATGTATAGCAATCTCAATAAACTTCAATATTACCACAATACCGGTCTCTGTGATATGTAATATCACACATATAATACACATCAAACTGAAAAGAAGACATAAAAAATGACTGCAAACTTTGCAGGGATGGTGGAAACTCCTCCTACAGATATTTGGAAGTGGGCAGTGTCAGTAAAGCAGTAGACAGCTTCCACTGCTTATCAGTGCCAATCAGTGTGGTCTCATCAGTTCCCACAGTGCAGTCTCATCAGTGCTGCTTATCAGTGCGGTCCCATCAGTTCCCATCAGTGCTGCTTATCAGTGCGGTCTCATCAGTGCTGCTTATCAGTGCGGTCCCATCAGTTCCCATCAGTGCAGTCTCATCAGTGCTGCTTATCAGTGCGGTCCCATCAGTTCCCATCAGTGCAGACTCATCAGTGCTGCTTATCAGTGCGATCTCATCTGGACGGTTCCTGGAGCTTGGTAGACGCCCCGGACCTTCGGTGCTGCTTATCAGTGCGGTCCCATCAGTTCAGTCTCATCCGTGCCCATCAGTGCAGAGTGGGGATCGATGACAGAAATCTTCCGCATGAGAGAGCGGAGATCTCAGGCTGTGACAGGTGTATGTAAAAACACTGATCGCTGTAACTTCCTGCCTCCCGTACTGGCATTGTGATAGACGACTCAGAGTGCACTGTTCCAACGCCGGTATGGGAGGCAGGAAGTTACAGCGATCAGTGTTTTTACATACAACCCCTGTCACAGGCCGAGATCTCTGCTCTCTCATGTAGATGATTTCTGTCATCAAGAGATGGCGGGCGGGATGGGGGCAGAGTGGGGTTGGGCGGGCCGGGGGCGGTGCTGGCAGGGAGGAGGACACCACCTACATGGGCTAGACAGAGCGGGTGGCTGCAAGACCCCCTCCGCCCACTACAGTGAGCAGGGCGCAAATAGAAGTCTCTGCTTGCTTTACAGAACTACTTGTGGGAGGTGACAAGACCGCTGGCTGAGGATACAGGAGGAATAACAGCCAGCGGTCTTACAAACAGGATATCACAGGGCATTAACGTTTTTTTTAGCAAAATCAGGAGGCTATTGCAGAGGCACTACAGAGCTCAGAAGAAGATGGATGGCATAGTTGGTGAAGGTAGGAGATCAGCAACAAAGACATGGGAAAAAGTTTTTTCCCGGAGTTCTGCTTTTTCTGGTTTTCTGTTTTTTTATTAATTCAAACTCTGCCCCCCACACACAAATGTTCATATAAATATCAATAGCTAGTTACATTTTCTGCAAATGCAGTATCTCACAAAACGGAGTACACCCCTCACATTTTTGTAAATATTTTTTTTACATCTTTTTATGTGACAACACTGAAGAAATGACACTTTGCTACAATGTAAAAGTAGTGACACAGCTTGTATAACAGTGTAAACGCTGCTAATAATAGCGGCGTCTTACCGCCGACGCCATCCCCGCCCCAGTGTGAAAGGTCTCTTAGAGAATTGGCAAAATGAAGGTGAAAGTCCACTTTATGTATCGTTTGTACCACTCCAATCTAATCAAGGAGAGAAAGGACCTGTGTGGGCATACAGTATGTGTGCCTACATTAAGACCTTCTCTCCCTTATATATACCTTGGCTGGTCTCCAAGGGGTAATTATATGATAGTACGTATATGGATTGCAAATGAAAAATATATATACAGTTTCTCACAAAAGTGAGTACACCCCTCACATTTTTGTAAATATTTTATTATATCTTTTTATGTGACAACACTGAAGAAATGACACTTTGCTACAATGTAAAGTAGTGAGTGTACAGCTTGTATAACAGTGCAAATTTGCTGTCTCCTCAAAATATCTCAACACACAGCCAATAATGTCTAATCAGCTGGCAACAAAAGTGAGTACACCCCTAAGTGAAAGTGTCCAAATTGTCCCCGAAGTGTCAATATTTTGGCCACCATTATTTTCCAGCACTGCCTTAACCCTCTTGGGCATGGAGTTCACCAGAACTTCACAGGTTGCCACTGAAGTTCTCTTCCACTCCTTCATGACATTATGGAGCTGGTGGACGTTAAAAACCTTGCGCTCCTCCACCTTCTGTTTGAGGATGCCCCACAGATGCTCAATAGGATTTAGGTCTGGAGACATGCTTGGCCAGTCCATCACCCTTACCTGCAGCTTCTTTGGCAAGGCAGTGGTTGTCTTGGAGGTGTGTTTGGGGTCGTTATGTTGGAACATTGCCCTGCAGCCCAGTCTCCAAAGGGAGGGGGCCATTCTGTTTCAGTATGTCACAGTACATGTTGGCATTCAAGGTTCCCTCAGTGAACTGTAGCTCCCCAGTGCCGGCAGCCCTCATGCAGCCCCAGACCATGACACTCCCACCACCATGCTTGACAGTAGACTAGGGCTTGGTTTCTCCGCTCCCCATATTACTATTTAGCCGTGATCACATTGAGCATCGTTTAAACAACACGGCCTACCTGAGTATTGTTGCTGACCATGTCCATCCCTTTATGACTACAGTGTACCCATCTTCCGATGGCTACTTCCAGCAGGATAATGCACCATGTCATAAAGCTAAAATCATCTCAGTCTGGTTTCTTGAACACGACAATGAGTTCACTGTACTCCAATGTCCTCCACAGTCACCAGATCTCAATCCAATAGAGCACCATTGGGATGTGGTGGAATGGGAGATGCGCATCATGGATGTACAGCTGACAAATCTGCAACAACTGTGTGATGCCATCATGCCAATATGGACCAAAATCTCAGAGGAATGTTTCCAACACCTTGTTGAATCTATGCCACAAATAATTAAGGCAGTTCTGAAGGCAAAAGTGGGCCCAACCTGGTACTAGCAAGGTGTACCTCAAAGTGGCCAGTGAGTGTATATATATATTTTTATATAATAATTACTGTGTGAAGGTAGTCTTTAGAAGGGATTCTCCTAAGCAAATACTTAAAACGAGTGTCTATAGAAAAACATTCCAATTTTCATAGAATTAAACTTTATTTTATAAAAACAAAATACAATAAAACAAAAAGGACAAAATCTATAAGGTAGGAAGGCTAAACAATATATAAAAAGTTAAAGTACCCACATGACACTATGCCACTGTAAAGAACTTTGCCAAATTAGATGGCACCCAAATCTGAAGTCTGATAAAATCTTCATCATGGAAGTCAAATATGGAATTATAGAAGACATCTATTCTTTGCCCTGGATGTTCTTAGTGAAGACAAACAAGTGTGAGCTGTGGATGTGCTCATTCTATTACAGAACCTAATACTTAGCTCTACAACGGTGTTAGATGGGACTGGCCAAATACATATAATATTGGAAAGACACTTTGCTTACAGGAAAAATGTTGTCATCTGCATCTTTGTCAAAGCAGCACAGAATAAAGGTTTTCTTACAACCCTTTCCAAAAGAAGTTTTAATGGTCACCCTTTGGTGTTTCAGTAGTTCCATCATATGGTCAGTCACTTTCCTCCTGAAGATGGGGTGAAGCCCAGGAGCTGCTCTATAGGTGTGTATCTCCATTCATCTGCCTCCAGTTCTTCTACTAACCCAGCCAGCTTCTCCATTCGACTCACTTGCTGATCTGAAAAGATTAGACCTAAACAAATGTTACTGCAATTAGAACAGGATTTACCCTGTCTTTCAAGGTCCCTCTATGATCATAGCTCCTTTCTGGAGTGGTTCATGATGAACCATGGCTTTCAGATTTCCCATAACTTATTCATGTGTGGCCACTCCAGCTCAACAGAAATCAATCTAAAAATCGACTTGTCGGAAAAAATTTGGAGATCAGCAGCCGCTGATCATTTTTTTCTGACAGCAGAAAGTCCCCACTGTCAGAATATGCCGTACACACAAACACAAAAGTCCGATCGTTTAGAACGTGGTGACATACAACACGTACGACGGAACTAGAAAAAAGAAGTTAAATAGCCAGTAGCCAATAGCCGCCCTCACGTTTTTTTTGGTCCGTCGGATAGCATACAGACGAACGGTTTTCCCGATAGGAATTGATTCCGTCGGAAAGATTTAAAACATGTTCTATTTCTAGGTCCGTCAGAATTTTCAAAAGAAAAAGTCCGATGAAGCCCACACGCGATCGGAATATCCGAAGAAATGATTACGCCTGACCTTTTCTGCTGGAAAGTCCGGTCGTGTGTACGCGGCATAAGTGTTCACAATTTAAATGAATAAAGGTCTAATTTAGTCTAAGAAATCTAAACAACTCACAAAATGTGTAGGTGGAAACTGGTACACAATACCTAACACTTATCACTCTAGTATCTGCATTATATACAGCCTGTTCTGGTATTTGCCTTAGAGGTTCTCTAATTATAATAACTATACTTAGTGGATGAATGTATAATAGAAAAATCTAGAAAAATAAATACTGATCATGCATTTCAGGTGCTTTTCCTTTGATATCTTCATAATACCCTTGGTGCACAACAAATTGTGCCTTTTCCTTTAGGGTGGCATTCTAAAGTCTCAAAACATTTATGAATCATGGACGACTAGTAGAGTGAAGTACATACAGTAAAGCTTACATAATGGAATGGTCTGTACAAGAATGAAATGCTTTGAAGTGTACAATATGCAGTACAGTATCACATATAGAGTGTGGACGTTTATAAATGTAATGTGAAGTGCCTCCAATCTCACACATGTGCACCCAACGCTCTACCCAGGTAATCACTGTAATGGCAACAAAAGGATTCCCCTGGCTAAAGAATCGAGTGCACAGGCACCATCATTCCCTCACATTGGCACCCAGCACTCTCAAAGTTGCCTGTAGACTTCTGGGATATAGAATGTTCATATTCCAAGCCTCTACGGGCAGTGGAGAGTACCAGTGTCATAATTCTCACCTGGAAGTAGAGAGGGAATCTTAGAAAAGGTATTGAGTAAAAGGAATTGAACATTCTCAAAAGAAAGGTATGAAAAATAAAATAAGAGCCCTTTCACACTGGGGCGGTTTGCAGGCGCTAATAATAGCGCCTGCAAACCGACCCGAAAGTGCCGCTGCTTTCATTCCAGTGTGAAAGCCCCGAGGGCTTTCACACTGGAGCGATGCGCTGGCAGGACGGTAAAAAAAGTCCTGCCAGCAGCATCTTCGGAGCGGTGAAGGAGCGGTGTGTATACCGCTCCTTTACCGCTCCTGCCCATTGAAAATCAATGGGACGGCGCGGCTATACCACCGGCAAAGCGCCTCTGCAGAGCCGCTTTGCGGTGGTATTTAACCCTTTCTCGGCCGCTAGCGGGGGGTACAACCGCCCTGCTAGCGGCCGAATACCGACAGTAAAACGCTGCTAATAATAGCGGCGTCTTACCGCCGACGCCATCCCCGCCCCAGTGTGAAAGGTCTCTTAGAGAATTGGCAAAATGAAGGTGAAAGTCCACTTTATGTATCGTTTGTACCACTCCAATCTAATCAAGGAGAGAAAGGACCTGTGTGGGCATACAGTATGTGTGCCTACATTAAGACCTTCTCTCCCTTATATATACCTTGGCTGGTCTCCAAGGGGTAATTATATGATAGTACGTATATGGATTGCAAATGAAAAATATATATACAGTTTCTCACAAAAGTGAGTACACCCCTCACATTTTTGTAAATATTTTATTATATCTTTTTATGTGACAACACTGAAGAAATGACACTTTGCTACAATGTAAAGTAGTGAGTGTACAGCTTGTATAACAGTGCAAATTTGCTGTCTCCTCAAAATATCTCAACACACAGCCAATAATGTCTAAACCGCTGGCAACAAAAGTGAGTATACCCCTAAGTGAAAATGTGCAAATTGGGCCCAATCAGCCATTTCCCCTCACCGGCATCATGTGACTCAGTGTTACAAGGTCTCAGGTGTATTAAATTTGGTGTTATCACTCTCAATCTCTCATCCTTGTCACTGGAAGTTCACCATGGCACCTCATGGCAAAAAACTCTCTAAGGATTTGAAAAAAAGAATGGTTGCTGCACATGATGGCCTAGGCTATAAGAAGATTGCCAAGACCCTGAAACGGAGCTTCAGCATGGTGGCCAAGACCAAATATTGGTTTAACAGGACAAATTCCACTTAGAACAGGCCTCGCCATGGTCGACCAAAGTGGTTGAGTGCACGTGCTCAGCGTCATATCCAGAGGTTGTCTTTGGGAAATAGAGGTATGAGTACTGCCAGCATTGCTGCAGAGGTTGAAGGGGTGGGGGGGTCAGCCTGTCAGTGCTCAGACCATACGCTGCACACCGCATCAAATTGGTCTGCATGGCTGTAATCCCAGAAGGAAGCCTCTTCTAAAGATGATGCACAAGAAAGCTGGCAAACAGTTTGCAGAAGACAAGCAGACTAAGGACATGGATTACTGGAATCATGTCCTGTGGTCTGATGAGACCAAGATAAACGTATTTGGTTCAGATGGTGTCAAGCGTGTGTGGCGGCAACCAGGTGAGGAGTACAAAGACAAGTGTGTCTTGTCTATAGTCAAGCATGGTGGTGGGTGTGTCATGGTCTGGGGCTGCATGAGTGCTGCCAGCACTGGGGAGCTACAGTTCGTTGAGGGAATCATGAATGCCAACATGTACATACTGAATCAGCGCATGATCCCCTCCATTCGGAGACTGGGCCGCAGGGCAGTATTCCAACATGATAACGACCCCAAACACACCTCCAAGACGACCACTGCCTTGCTAAAGAAGCTGAGTGTAAAGGTGATGGACTGGCCAAGCATGTCTCCAGACCTAAACCCTATTGAGCCTCTGTGCGGCATCCTCAAACAGAAGATGGAGGAGCGCAAGGTCTCCAACAGCCACCAGCTCCGCAATGTTGTCATGGAGGAGTGGAAGAGGACTCCAGTGGCAACCTGTGAAGCTCTGGTGAACTCCGTGCCCAAGAGGGTTAAGGCAGCGCTGGAAAATAATAGTGACCACACAAAATATTGACACTTTGGGTCCAACTGGACATTTTCACTTAGGGGTGTACTCACTTTTGTTGCCAGCGGTTTAGACAATAATTGGCTGTGTGTTGAGTTATTTTGAGGGGACAGCAAATTTACACTGTTATACAAGCTGTACACTCACTACTTTACATTGTAGCAAAGTGTCATTTCTTCAGTGTTATTACATGAAAAGATAAAATATTTAGAAAAATGGGAGGGGTGTACTCACTTTTGTGAGATGCTGTGTATATATACAGTGGGGCAAAAAAGTATTTAGTCAGCCACCAATTGTGCAAGTTCTCCCACTTTAAAAGAAAACGTTTGACCTCTGTCATTGCCAACAAAGGATATATAACAAAGTATTGAGATGAACTTTTGATATTGACCAAATACTTTTTTTCCACCATAATTTGCAAATAAATTCTTTCAAAAATCAGACAATGTGATTGTCTGGATTTGTTTCCACATTTTGTCTCTCATAGTTGAGGTATACCTATGATGACAATTACAGGCCTCTCTCATCTTTTTAGGTGGGAGAACTTGCACAATTGGTAGCTGACTAAATACTTTTTTGCCCCACTGTATTTGAACCTTGGAGACCAAAAAAACTGAAGGAAACAGTGTAAAGTTTGACAAAAGCTGAAAGTAGCTAGCTAGAACCTTTTCTGATGTGTAAATACCTGGTTGTTACATAAGCATTCAGCAGTGGACAAGGAACCATCATTTGAAGCTCCTTTTGTTTTATTATTGCTTATGTACTACATTCAGGAGGAAAGAAAGGCATGGAATAGTCACTGTATCCTTTGATTTACAATGAAGGTAACAGGGCCAATAAAATGTATATGAGATTTTCTGTTATGTGCCCACTCATAATACAGAATAGAGCTTTTCTCCATAAACCTCTGCACACACAGTGAAGAAAACCACAGCACACAATAAGCCTGTCTAACATCTTTATCTAGCATTTCATTTAACGTGTAATTATTACAAGTGCGGGGTAACAGATACTGCCTTTTGGTATATGTTCAGCAATGTAAAATGCAGAGGTAAGCTTTTATGTATCTTTTATTTGCATATCTTTGTTATAAACGAATAAAAGTCTTTATTCAGCACGGATTACATCTAAAAGTGAAAAAGAAACCATTTCAGAAAAAAGATCAATCTTTCTATAAACCTATGAAAACTGTTCCTGGTGTAGCTAGAGCCATGTTTCAGCGTGGGGGCCACCAATGCTGACCCTGACTTCACTGAGGGGATGTATACAATATCCAGAAGGCTACAGAACACTGTAAATGTATTATAAGAAATGGCCAAAAATTGGTTAGGGACTGAAAGAACAGAAAGACAATAAGGCCCCTTTCACAAGCGGATCTCTCCACTGATCCCCACTGAGCAGGCAGATGACAGGTCTGTGTCCTCTATGCTATGCGGAGTGGACACGGACACAGCCCGCTGTTCTCTATGGGGCGGTCGGATGGAAGTGGCCTGCCTGTCCGTTTCCATCCATCCGTTTTCCATGTTTTTTAGAGGGACAGTGCACCCAGAAGACCTCTCATCACCACTGCACCAACATACAGGACTACTCTGTCACTGCGACGCATAAGACCTCACTTACACTTAAAAGCACAAAATATGGGGCTTCACTTACCCTGTATGTGATAAAACTGATTCAGTTCTAAATGCTGATGGGTTCTCTAAAAGTGCTAAAAATCAGCAATTGATCAGTTTTATCATATTTAGGATAAGCACAGCACCATTTTTTTGTGCTTTTACCTTTCAATGTATATTCATATATATATATAATTGAAGTCAGCTGCTACCTGCAGAATTGACTTTGGGTTTTTTCTAACCTTGTACAGTATACTGATTGTATTTGGACACTTTGCACGGGTGTTTATATGGTTCTCAATCACACTTCACATTCACACCTGAGCAGAGCATGTTTCAGGCGATTTTGAAGCCTTTTTTTCCAGGCGTATTACAGGTGTTTTTGCACATGTATCAGCTTCAGGAGTTTGTTTCCTGGGCTGGGCAAAGGATGGAGATCAGTTTTATAGGAGAAGAATTCTTTATGCGTGAACACGTAAGTGGAAAAGCCTGTAACACGCATAAACAGATGTCCCTTTTGAAGACTATGGGACCAAAAATGGCAGTATATGCTAAGAAAAAGTGTAGAGTGTACAGTGAAGAGCATAAAGCGTAAGGCGACTGAGCAAAAAAAATGTGAACAGCAACAATTAGAAAGAATGGGATTCTGTGTAGTCAGGCATAGGGAAACTAGAAGAAAAACCCTTAAGGCCACTTTCACAATGAAGAACGCCCCGTGCTCGCAGGAAAGTGCCGCTCGATTTAGCGGTGCTTTACCAGCGCTGTGCGGGCAGTAGTGGGGTGCTTTTAACCCCAAAGAAGAGGTTAACAAGGGGGTTAAAAGTGCCCGAAAAGCACCGCTGCCGAGGCACTTTGGCAGCGCTGCCTATTCATTTCAATGGACAGGGCGTTTTGGGGTTAGTGTATAAACTGCTCCCGCACCACCCCAAAGATGCTGCTTGCAGGACCTTTTTTTCCCATCCTGCAAGCGCACCACCCCAGTGTGAAAGCACTCGGGCTTTCACACTGGGTTGGCTTGAGAGGCGCTTAACAGGCGCTATTTTTAGCACTAAAACGCCTGAAAAGCTCCTCAGTGTGAAAGTGGCCTTAGTGTGAAAGGGGGCTTAGACACGGCTCCCACTTCTGTACTTGATGCCAATGCACCAATGTGCACTTATTGGAGACTACTGCACCCATGTGCACTTGCATTCAATTGCCATCACTACCCGACGTGGACTGAATTCATGTTCAATTCAACAACAGACATGCTAGCCCCACTTTAAAATAAAACTTTAAAAGATTATAGTTTCTTATTTCTTAAAGCGGAGGTTCACACAAAAATTGAACCTCCGCTTTTCGGAACCCCCCCCCCCCTTCCGGTGTCACATTTGGCACCTTTCAGGGGGGAGGGGGTGCAGATACCTGTCTAAGACAGGTATTTGCACCCACTTCCGGCATAGAATCCCACGGAAGTCTATGCCTCTTCCTGTCCCCCAGCGCTGTCTGCTGGAACACACACGGGTCCCAGGAGATAGCGGGAACCAGTTAGGACGTGCAGCGTGACTCGCGCATGCGCAGTAGGGAGTCAGGAAGTGAAGCCGCAATGCTTCACTTCCAGATTCCCTCACAGTGAACGGCGGTGGCAGCTGCCGAGAACCGAGGGACGGTTCGGCCTCAGGTGCCGACATCGCTGGATTTGGGGACAGGTGAGTGTCCTCATTTTAAAAGTCAGCAGCTGCAGTATTTGTAGCTGCTGACTTTTAAAAAAAACATTTTTCACGGGACTCCCTCTTTAAGGACAAGCTTCAAGCCTATTTTTGTGGGGTTTTTTTTCTCTTTATTTAAAATATTTGGGAAACACGCTAAACTAATTTCTAAACCACGAAACAAGCTAATTACGTTCATCTCTTTGATAGGGAACAAGATTTGTTTTTTTTTAATTTATCTACAAGATCTGGTGGGGGGTAATGCAAGGAAAGAAAGTGCACTCAGACTACAGGAACAAAATACAGTAAAACGGGAGCAGAAAAATAGGACACAAAGTTTTGTTTTTAATTTATGGTGCAAATAGGAAATCTAGCGACTAAAAGGAAAAAAAGGTTACATTTAAAGCAAAGCTGCCCACTAAATGTGGGAACAAGATTTGTGGCTCATGTTCTTCAGATCTTTTTGCCTCAGGTATTAAAGAAGAAAGCTTTACAAGCCTCTGCTAAAAGACAAGATCTAGACTCTGCCCATTTAATTAAACCTCTCAGGGGTGGGAGTGTGAAATTATGCCGCCCTTAAGGAAAAAAAAAAAAAAAGAAATCAGAGCAGCAGGGTGTCATTTCCTGAGTCGCCTTTTAAATTAAAAGAAAAATGAAGATATAAAGTGCAGTATAGACATGAATAAAGTCTGGTATACACGACAAGTTAATCGGAACGAATGAACGTCTGTTTTTTTTTTTTTGCATGCTAGTCTCCATATCGAAAATGAAGAGGTTACTAAAGTTACGAAAATTCTCGTACAATTTGGAATTCGCAAGTGATTTAATGTATTTTCGGATGAAAACTGTGCTGATTAAATAGAAATGATACTATCTGGTATTGTACAAGATACATTTTTGTGTTTGTCCCTTCGGATAATTTCGGATGAAAGCTGTGTAATCACAATCAGATTACTGCACGATCACTTTGAAAGCAGTATTTTTTCATGTGATTTTTTTTGATCGTGTGTACGGGCCTTCAGCCTAAGCCAATCTGATCCTGCAGTGCACAGAAGAATACAGCAAGCAGAGTTGCCAACTGTCAGTAAATTCAGGGACGGTTTGTAAAATCCATGATTTTTAAATCTGTCTGTGAATGTTCGTTGCGTTTTTATTGAGCTTTTCTTGCGCTAAAGGTGCCAATAATGACCGGCAATAAATTCATGATATTAATTGAAAAGTCGAATATAATACAATTATATATAAAAATATATAATTTATTTTTAAAACTGTCATTTTCGGCCAAGTGTATCCTGCATTTTTGGCACCAAAGTTTCCATTCAGTGCACCTCTAGATCGTACGATAATTTGATTGTTAGTACACAGCGTTTGAGAGCCGATCATGACATTTCATCCAATATTATCTGATGGGACAAGCACGAAAAAGTTTCTTGTGCGATACCAGATTGTACGATTTTCATGTAATCAGTACAGTTGTCATTTGAAAATACAAATACACTACAACACATTACATCACTTCCAAATTTTAATTCTGTTGTATGAGCGTTTATCACTTTAGTAAACTCTTGAATTTCTAAATGATATTAGCGTGCAAAAAAAACAGACGATCATACACTCCAATACACTCATCGTGTGTACCAGGCATTACTTGTAAAGCTGGGTACACACTATCAGTTTTTTTTTGTTCAACCCAGCAGGCTGAACGAATAAAAAAAAAAAAAAAAAGGGAGGAGGAGGAGCTCGAGAGGAGCTGGCTGTACTGACTATCCGATGTTAGTAGAGCGATGTTCCCATTGAGCTGAACACACAGGTCAGCATTCGCTGCCATTGGCTGAGAGCGCCGACTGGATGCCGATTGGCAGATTTTGGTCATGCCCCTTCGACAGGTTGCTGTACACATGGGCTGAATTGTGGCCGGTTTCTGTGGAACCTGACGATACTCGGCCCATGTGTACAAGGCTTTAGTCTCTTGGTGGACACCTTACAGACCCTTCAGTTGAATAAACATATATGCCTTATGTCATTGGTTGATATACCAATTGTGTTGTTTTTTTTTTTTGTATGTATTTAACTGTCTTTTATTGTGTTTTTTTTTTTTAAGCCTGGGTATGCCCAATAGGCTTTGTTTTGTAGAACTACGCCATTTAAAGTCAATAAAAAAAAAGAAAAAAAGAAAGGGGATTGCCTTTAATACTGTTTTTTCCAGGCCTAATATGGAGTACCCATGCATTAATCATTCTTTAAAGCCTGGCACATTGATTTTGTTGCTCTGTCCATCAATTAAACCTATTTAAAGGCATGCTCCATATCAGAAATCTGTTTCTAGTTATCTACTTACCATGCTTCACCTGCTTTAAAGTTGATGCAACTTGATAGCTGAATACTGACTCACACAGGAATCTTTCCGAGCCATCTGCGAAGAAAAACGGTGCACAGTCATAAAAATTAGGAGCAATAATATCCCTTCCTAACAAGATGTCCAGTGTGTTTTAGTTCAGAAAACCGTTTTCTGTATAGAAGGTCCAGCTTCTTCTGCTAGACATGCTATTTAGTGACAGCAGTTTGCAGTCATCCATAGTACACAAATGAACATTTGTACATGCATAATATTAACATAAGTACAAGTAAACAAGATGAATGCAAGCAAAATGTCCCAGTGGGCGCAAAGACCATGCCAACAGCCTACACAGGCAAAACCTAAACTACAAGAGACATTGTACGATGCCCCTTACACCAAAAACTTTACTATAAAAGAATACAAGGTTCTACAAGAAAACTTGTCTAAAGCAGAGGAAACTTGCGGCAAACTGGAAACCAATGTTGGAAGCTCAAACCTAACAAACGTGCAAAAGATCTTCTTGGGAATGATAGCTTCCAAAAAGTCCAAGAATACCAGCCCCCCTCCCCGGGAACAATACATCTCAGCACACCAGGCACATAGAATAATATATCCAGGAAGCAAGGAGGATGTAAAATGAACACTTCAGCAAGGGAGATATAAAATAATGGTGCTCAGGAGGACGTGAGGGGAAACAGGGAGGCTTGTTTATTAGTAATTTACTTATTCCTGCTGAGAACAGTTAAATGTTTATTCTAAATTCAGATACAATTATTTTTGCACTGGAACTAAACCTTTTAAAAAATTGCCACAATATACAAAATGTATTTAGGCACATTTTTATACATAATGGGTATGGAAAGTAAAACTGCACAATTAAACAAAGAAGGAAAATATCCAAAACAGCAATGTCTGAAAGAATAAATAACTGATCAGTAACTATTTTGAGGATGAATAAATAGAGTAGAAGTGTAAGGCTGACCATACATTATACAATTTTCTTTAAAATTTACCAAAACTACATAATATAAGGTCAAACCTAAACACCTTCAATTTGTATGCAGTCAGGCAGGCCCTTGCACTACACAGATGAAGGTAAATCTAAAGGAAATTGAATAAGAAAATTGTATAACGTATGGACATGTGGGGGTTATTCACTAAAGGCAAATCCACTTTACACTGAAAGTGGACTTGGAAGTGCAGTTGCTGTAGATCTGAGGGGGACATGCATGGAAAATAAACAACAACATTTTTGCTTGTACATGATTGGATGATAAAATCAGCAGAGCTTACCCTCATTTCAGATCTTCCCCTCAGATCTAAAGCGACTGCACTTGCAGTGCAAAGTGGATTTGCCTTTAGTAAATTAACCCTCTGGTGTCACTAAACCCACATCATAATAAACTATCAATAAATGGAGTATTACATGCTGTTCATATACTCAGTCACTATGGGATTCGTTTTCTGTATTCTGCAAAAAACCTGGTTGATCCTGCTGCGCTATCTCCACCTTCTGTTCATGTCCCCAATTCAGCTAGAGATTTTGCAGCTGTTGTGGTAACTCTGCACATGCTCAGTTTTCAGTGAGTTTCTATGCTGAGCATTTCCTCCCCTCACATCTGAGCAGCCCATATGATTATAGAGTCATGTGGGTGTATACACAGTGTACATGACAGCCCTCTCCCTCCCTCCTCCCCCATACCCACTAACCAGCTAAACACAATGGGGGTGGGATATTGCATGTAGATTGATGGATGCTTCACCTCCTTTTTATTCTAAGACACAGGCTGGAGGGGCGTGACACAGCCTGTGATTGGCAGAAATCTGCCCACACCATGTTATTGCCAAAAAAGAATACACTTGATTTCAAATATATACTGTCATCATAGAGGACAAGGGGGCACTCTTTACGTCTGGAGGAAAAGATTTAATCTCCAAATATAGAAAGGCTTCTTCACAGTAAGAGCTGTGAAAATGTGGAATAGACTCTCCCAAGAGCTGTTCTGGCCAGCTCAGTAGATTGCTTTAAAAAAGGACTGGATTCTTTCCTAAATGTACATAACATAATATAGCTGGGTATTAACATTAAGCAGCCTTTCAAACTGGGACCGTGGCCGCGTTAGCGCTAAAGCACCGCTCGATTTAGTGGTGCTTTAGTGCTGTTTAAGCGATGCTTTTAAGCCCCAAAGAAGGGGTTAAAAGAGCATGTGTCGCAACGCTTCCGAAGTGCTGCCCATTCATTTCAATGGTAAGGGCATTTTAGGAGCGCTAAATACAGCGCTCCCAACCCCCCCCCAAAGATGCTGCTTGCAGGACCTTTCCTAACATCCTGCAAGCGCACCGCCCCAGTGTGAAAAGTCACACTGAAATTAATGGGAGGTGGTTTTCAGACGCTATTTCTAGAGCTAAAACGCCTGAAAAACGCCTCAGTGTGAAAGGGGTCTTCTAGGTAAAGTTGATCCAGGGAATATCCGATTGCCTTTCGGGAATCAGGAAGAATTTTTTCCCCTGCTGTAGCATATTGGATTATGCTTTGCTGGGGTTTTTTCACCATCCTCTGGATCAACTGTGGGTATAGGATTGTGTGTGTGTGTGATATATTATATATATATATATATATATATATATATATATATATATATATATATATATATATATATATATATATATATATATATATATATATACACACACACACGATTGTATGATCATTTTTGCCCTTTTATTGGTTGAATTAGATGGACTTGTGTCTTTTTTCAACCAGACGAAGTATGTGTCTGTGTGCATATATATGCTTGCACTTTTGCAATCAAATTTGAGAAAAAAAAAATTCCACTATGTTTGTTGCGTTCCCATTCACCCAGCCCATTTAAAAAAATATTTCTTACCATTTAGATGTTTCGGACAATGCCTCTGTTCCAACATAGACTGGGCAATCACTGAGCTATCTCTCATTCACATATAATGGTTCCAAACCTTTAACCCTTTGTTAGCACAGACTGCGTTCAAATCTAGTTTACAAATTATAATGGGATCTGCCTGCACAGCACAGACAGGGATGATTGTGGCAAACTCAGTCCCTCAGCTGCCTCCTAAACCTTACAAAGCAGTGAGAACTTGGCAGGAATTTAAAAAAAAGTTGTAATAAAAAGGATCCTTTTTTTATTACGGGTACTCAATCATACAGTGCTATCAATATGCAGAGCACTTTACTTGCGTCGGAATTGTCTACAAACGGGATTTTGTCGTCGGAAAATTTTAGCTCTCAAACTTTGTGTGTCGGAAATTCCGATGGAATAAGTCCGATGGAGTCTACACACGGTCGGAATTTCCAACAACAAGCTCCGATCGCACATTTTCCGTCAGAAAGTCCGATCGTGTGTACAGGGCATTAACCCGTAGGATATTGGGTTGGCCCGCCCTTTGCAGCTATAACAGCTTCAAATCTTCTGGGAAGGCTGTCCACAAGGTTTAGGAGTGTGTCTATGGGAATGTTTGATCATTCTTCCAGAAGAGCATTTGTGAGGTTAGGCACCGATGTTGGACAAGAATGCCTGGCTCGCAGTCTCCGCTCTAATTCATCCCAAAGGTTTTCTATCAAGTTGAGGTCAGGCCAGTCGAACTCTCCCACCCCAAACTCACTCATCCAAGTCCTTATGAACCTTGCTTTGTGCACTGGTGCGCAGTCATGCTGGAACAGGAAGGGGCCATCCCCAAACTGTTCCCACAAAGTTGGGAGCATGCAATTGTCTAAACGCCTTAAGAGTTCCCTTCACTGGAACTAAGGGGCCAAGTCCAACCCCACACCATAATCCCCCTCCACCAAACTTTATACATTAGGCAGAATGTCAGGCAAGTACCGTTCTCCTGGCAACTGCCAAACCCAGACATGTAAAAATTAACAAGGGTTTGCCTGGATCAACCAAAATTAAGTACTAGTGAAAAAGGTAGTAGCAAGTGGGTATATATCATTCATCCAAATGAGCCCAGTAGGATGCAGTTCTGATTTCCCTAATAGCATACAGAAAAAACTAAGAGAATAAAGTTCTCTTAAGAGGGCCAAAACAGAACACTAAGATAAATACAAACTGGCTTTATTAGTACAAAAAGATTCCACAACAAATTAAACAAAAAGGAGAGTAAAGATAAATGGCTGACAGACCGATTTAAAACAAAGACAACGTTGTCAAATGGTTAAAAACATAGGGAGCCGCAGCTACACATCCCACACACACACACACACACACACACACACACACACACACACACACACACACACACACCAGATATTCACCACTTACATACACTATTGATAGAATAATTTGACTGTTTGTAAATCGGGAATGGATGTAGAAGTTCTTTGTTAAAGTATTCCTGTGAATAAGCTCCCAATAGTAAAGTTCATTAAACACAAACCAAATACGTGGTATGTTGGTTTAGCGGGTAGATGATCTGAATGTACTGATCATGTATGCAAAAATAACAATACAGCGGGGTCATACCGTTGTAGAAGCACAGGCCCTCAGCATAGGTTAGTGATCAGGTAATGCAGCAAATGAAGCAAGCAGCATGGCTAAAAAGTTCAAAATCATCAGATAAGAAAAGCAGATGCAGAGAAGCAGATGTGGATATTCATGCAGATATCAGCAGGGGGAGTGCTATAGTCAGTTGGGACGCATCTATAAAAGTATTGGATGGGGTATAGATACTCTCACCAACTGTAAGGAGTCCTTGGTCCACCAATAGCATTACTCTACTCCTGGAAGACTGTAGCCAAGAGCGCCGCTCCACATTAGCCAATGGATGTATTCGACCGGGGAGAAAGATCCCTCGCTGTGTGGTCGTGGCCTCTGTATGCTTCCACGTGTATCTGGGAAAGGAAACAGCTGTCAGCTGTTTGTTCTGTGCTGACTATCAGATCAAATCAAAGAGCGCGCGGTTCCTTGTGACGTGCTGACGTCATGCTGCTGACGCGTTTCACCAGCCAATGGCTGGTTTCTTCAGAGCAGGGTGGAGTCAGAGAAATAGGTTTAAATAGACGATGGAAGGTGCAATTCCTGTCAATAACCACTAGATGTCATCCGAAACAACTCTCAATGCAAAACATTCAGCAAGGAAGTACTTGAAAAGTGCACTGACATAATGATAACGAAAGAAATTTATTAACAATGACAGCTGGGATGGAGAGAGTAGATCAATGTCATTGGGAGTTAAGGTATCGAAAAAACAAAGGGAAATAAGTCTATTCCATCTAAATAAAGGAAAGTTATAAAGTTTATTATAAGCAAAGATTAAATGGTGCCATAATCAGTAGGAAGAAGACAAAATAGATAAGTAGAAACTTATCAATAGTGTATGTAAGTGGTGAATATCTGGTGTGTGTGTGTGGGATGTGTAGCCGTGGCTCCCTATGTTAAAGTGGGGGTCCACCTATCTATCGTTTTTTTTTTTTTTTTTAGTTCATTCACAAACTTTTCTTCTCAGCATTACATACTCACATATTGTGTGTAATATGTCCGCCTGTGTCAGATTTCGTCGGAAAGAATAACTTATATTATTCACTGCAGGCGGTTTCCATCTTCATTGTGGGCATTTGAAGCCCACAAGCATTTATTTCCTGGATGTGGTGAATGCTGTGCTCCCAGCATTCACCGCTCATTCCCGCACATGCTCAGTGGCACCCTGGGAAGCCTGAGACTAGCTCCCAGGAGTCTGGGAGAGGCTAGAAACACGCCTACTCCCACGGGAGGAGAACCAGGAAGTGCAAAGAAGAATAGAAAAATAAAAAATTAATTAATTAAATTTTTTTAAGTGGCATGTCAGCATCTAGGCAAGGAAGAGAATACATACAGATATTGTTTAAAATTTGGGTGGAACCCCGCTTTAACCATTTGACAACATTGTCTTTGTTTTAAATCGGTTTGTGTCAGCCATTTATCTTTACTCTCCTTTTTGTTTAAATTTGTTGTGGAATCTTTTTGTACTAATAAAGCCAGTTTGTATTTATCTTAGTATTCTGTTTTGGCCCTCTTAAGAGAACTTTATTCTCTTAGTTTTTTCCAAATCCAGGACATGGCCATCAGACTGCCAGACAGAGAGGCGTGATTCTTCACTCCAGAGAACAAGTCTCTGCTGCTCTAGAGTCCAGCAGCGGCGTGCTTTACACCACTGCATCCGACGCTCTGCATTGCACTTGGTGATGTAAGGCTTGAATGCAGCTGCTTGGCCATGGAAACCCCTTCCATGAAGCTCTCTGCGCACTGTTGTTGTGCTAATCTGAAGGTCACACAAAGTTTGGAGGTCTGTAGCTATTGACCCTGCAGACAGTTGACGAATTCTGTGCACTGTGCGCTTCAGCATGCGCAGATCATTTTACGTGGCCTACCACTTCATGGCTGAGCTGCTGTTGTTCCCAGTTGCTTCCACTTTGTTAGAATACCACTAACATTTGACCATGAAATAATTAGTAGCAAGGAAATTTCACGGATGGACTTTTTGCAGAGGTGGCAACCTATCACGGTAGCACACTTGAATTCACTGAGCTCCTGAGAGCGACCCATTCTTTCACAAATGTTTGTAGAAGTTGATTTTATACACCTGAATCCAATGGTTTGGAGGGGTGTGTGTGTATATATATATATATATATATATATATATATATATATATATATATATATATATATATATATATATATATATATATATATATATATATATTACATTCACATCAGTCCCTGCCCTCAAGGAGCGTACAATCCTGAGTCCCTAACTCACATTCATATATACAGTACACATACAGTGGATATAAAAAGTCTACACACCCCTGTTAAAATGTCAGGTTTCTGTGATGTAAAAAAGAAATATGAGACAAAGATAAATCATTTCAGAACTTTTTCCACCTTTAAGCCTAGGTTCACACTGCTGCGGGTTTCAAATCATTTGAGTTCAGCTGAACTCACACATCCCCGCATTTCAGTCTGACTTTGGGGGCAATTTCAGAGACAGCTGTGCGGGTTCCTGCACAGATCTCTATTGAAATTGCACCCGAAGTCGCCAAAAGTAGCACAGAAACTACTTTTGGGAGTTTGCGGTGTTGCACCAATTCGGACGGTGCAACAGCCACCAATTTGGCATATGATTTGACATGTCAAATCGCATCAATGTGACCTATAAACTGTACAACTCAGCTGAACAACAAATTGAAATCTTTTAGGTGGAGGGAAGTAAAAATAAAAAAACTAAAATAATATGGTTGCATAAATCTGCACATTCTTAACCACTTGACGACCGCCTCACGCCGATGTACGTCGGCAAAGTGGCACGGACAGGCAAAATCACGTACAGGGTACGTGATTTGCCTTCCGCGGGTGGGGGGTCCGATCGGACCCCCCCCCGGTGCCCGAGGCGGTCGTCGTTTGTCCAGCGGCGATCGGTGATGAGGGGGAGACCATCCGTTCGTGGCCCCCCCCTCGCGATCGCCGCCGGCCAATGAAAACACTCCTTTGCTGCTGTATGCTAAACAGCAGCAAAGGAAGTGATGTCATCTCCCCTCGGGTCGGTATTTTCCGTTCCGGCCCGAGGAGAGACGACAAGTATGTGAGTGCACAAACACTACACACACAGTAGAACATGCCAGGCACACAAATCACCCCGATCCCCCCCCCGATCGCCCCCCGATCCCCCCCCAATCACCCCCCCCCCCCCTGTCACAAACTGACACCAGCAGGTTTTTTTTTTTTTTTTTTTTTTTTTCTGATTACTGCATAGTGTCAGTTTGTGACAGTGACAGTGTTGGGACAGTGTATATTACCCCCCTTTAGGTCTAGGGTACCCCCCTAACCGCCCCTAATAAAGTTTTAACCCCTTGATCACCCCCTGTCACCAGTGTCGCTAAGCGATCATTTTTCTGATCGCTGTATTAGTGTCGCTGGTGACGCTAGTTAGTGAGGTAAATATTTAGGTTCGCCGTCAGCGTTTTATAGCGTCAGGGACCCCCATATACTACCTAATAAATGTTTTAACCCCTTGATTGCCCCCTAGTTAACCCTTTCACCACTGATCACCGTATAACCGATACGGGTGACGCTGGTTAGTTTGTTTATTTTTTATAGGGTCAGGGCACCCGCCGTTTATTACCGAATAAAGGTTTAGCCCCCCGATCGCCCGGCGGCGATATGCGTCGCCCCAGGCAGCGTCAAATTAGCGCCAGTACCGCTAACACCCACACACGCAGCATGCGCCTCCCTTAGTGGTATAGTATCTGAACGGATCAATATCTGATCCGATCAGATCTATACTAGCGTCCCCAGCAGTTTAGGGTTCCCAAAAACGCAGTGTTAGCGGGATCAGCCCAGATACCTGCTAGCACCTGCGTTTTGTGCCTCCGCCCAGCCCACCCAAGTGCAGTATCGATCGATCACTGTCACTTACAAGGCACTAAACGCATAACTGCAGCGTTCGCAGAGTCAGGCCTGATCCCTGCGATCGCTAACAGTTTTTTTGGTAGCATTTTGGTGAACTGGCAAGCACCAGCCCCAGGCAGCGTCAGGTTAGCGCCAGTACCGCTAACACCCACGCACGCACCGTACACCTCCCTTAGTGGTATAGTATCTGATCGGATCAATATCTGATCCGATCAGATCTATACTAGCGTCCCCAGCAGTTTAGGGTTCCCAAAAACGCAGTGTTAGCGGAATCAGCCCAGATACCTGCTAGCACCTGCGTTTTGCCCCTCCGCCCGGCCCAGCCCAGCCCACCCAAGTGCAGTATCGATCGATCACTGACACTTACAAAACACTAAACGCATAACTGCAGCGTTCGCAGAGTCAGGCCTGATCCCTGCGATCGCTAACAGTTTTTTTTGTAGCGTTTTGGTGAACTGGCAAGCACCAGCCCCAGGCAGCGTCAGATTAGCGCCAGTAGCGCTAACACCCA
Organism: Lithobates clamitans; assembly: GCA_037952925.1. Taxonomy (NCBI): domain Eukaryota; kingdom Metazoa; phylum Chordata; class Amphibia; order Anura; family Ranidae; genus Lithobates; species Lithobates clamitans. Next base: position 2,732,540 of record JBBGZY010001230.1, read on the forward strand.
TGCACGCACTGTACACCTCCCTTAGTGGTATAGTATCTGATCGCATCAATATCTGATCCGATTAGATCTATACTAGCGTCACCAGCAGTTTAGGGTTCCCAAAAACGCAGTGTTAGCGGGATCAGCCCAGATACCTGCTAGCACCTGCGTTTTGCCCCTCCGCCCGGCCCAGCCCAGCCCACCCAAGTGCGGTATCGATCGATCACTGTCACTTACAAAACACTAAACGCATAACTGCAGCGTTCGCAGAGTCAGGCCTGATCCCTGCGATCGCTAACAGTTTTTTGGTAGTGTTTTGGTGAACTGGCAAGCGCCAGCGGCCTAGTACACCCCGGTCGTAGTCAAACCAGCACTACAGTAACACGTGGTGACGTGGCGAGTCCCATAAGTGCAGTTCAAGCTGGTGAGGTGGCAAGCACAAGTAGTGTCCCGCTGCCACCAAAAAGACAAACACAGGCCCGTCGTGCCCATAGTGCCCTTCCTGCTGCATTCGCCAATCCTAATTGGGAACCCACCGCTTCTGCAGCGCCCGTACTTCCCCCATTCACATCCCCAACCAAATGCAGTCGGCTGCATGAGAGGCATTTTTATGTCCTCCCGAGTACCCCTACCCAGCGAACCCCCCAAAAAAGATGTCGTGTCTGCAGCAAGTGCAGATATAGGTGTGACACCCGCTATTATTGTCCCTCCTGTCCGGACAATCCTGGTCTTTGCATTGGTGAATGTTTTGAACGCTACCATTCACTAGTTGAGTATTAGCGTAGGGTACAGCATTGCACAGACTAGGCACACTTTCACAGGGTCTCCCAAGATGCCATCGCATTTTGAGAGACCCGAACCTGGAACCGGTTACCGTTATAAAAGTTAGTTACAAAAAAAAGTGTAAAAAAAAAAAAAAAATATGAAATAAAAAAAAATAGTTGTTGTTTTATTGTTCTCTCTCTCTCTATTCTCTCTCTCTATTGTTCTGCTCTTTTTTACTGTATTCTATTCTGCAATGTTTTATTGTTATTGTTATTGTTATTGATTGTTATTGTTATTGTTATTGTTATTGATTGTTATTGTTATTGTTATTATGTTTTATCATGTTTGTTTTTCAGGTGTGTAATTATTTACACTTTACTGTGCTTTATTGTTAACCATTGTTAACCATTTTTTTGTCTTCAGGTACGCCATTCACGACTTTGAGTGGTTATACCAGAATGATGCCTGCAGGTTTAGGTATCATCTTGGTATCATTCTTTTCAGCCAGCGGTCGGCTTTCATGTAAAAGCAATCCTAGCGGCTAATTAGCCTCTAGACTGCTTTTACAAGCCGTGGGAGGGAATGCCCCCCCCCCCCCACCGTCTTCCGTGTTTTTCTCTGGCTCTCCTGTCTCAACAGGGAACCTGAGAATGCAGCCGGTGATTCAGCCAGCTGACCATAGAGCTGATCAGAGACCAGAGTGGCTCCAAACATCTCTATGGCCTAAGAAACCGGAAGCTACGAGTATTTCATGACTTAGATTTCGCCGGATGTAAATAGCGCCATTGGGAAATTGGGGAAGCATTTTATCACACCGATCTTGGTGTGGTCATTTGCTTTGAGGGCAGAGGAGAGATCTAGGGTCTAATAGACCACAATTTTTTCAAAAAAGAGTACCTGTCACTACCTAAAAGTAAGATTAAAAAAGCAAAAAAATAATAAAGAAAAAAAAAAAAAAAAAAAAAAACACCCCTGTCGCCCCCTGCTCTCGCGCTAAGGCGAACGCAAGCGGCGGTCTGTCGTCAAACGTAAACAGCAATTGCACCATGCATGTGAGGTATCACCGCGAAGGCCAGATCGAGTGCAGTAATTTTTCCAGTAGACCTCCTCTGTAAATCTAAAGTGGTAACCTGTAAAGGCTTTTGAAGGCTTTTAAACATGTATTTATTTTGTTGCCACTGCACGTTTGTGCGCAATTTTAAAGCATGTCATGTTTGGTATCCATGTACTCGGCCTGAGATCATCTTTTTTATTTCATCAAACATTTGGGCAATATAGCGTGTTTTAGTGCATTAAAATTAAAAAAAGTGTGTTTTTTCCCCAAAAAATGCGTTTGAAAAATCGCTGCGCAATTACTGTGTGAAAAAAAAAAATGAAACACCCACCATTTTAATCTGTAGGGCATTTGCTTTAAAAAAATATATAATGTTTGGGGGTTCAAAGTAATTTTTTTGCAAAAAAAAAAAACTTTTTCATGTAAACAATAAGTGTCAGAAAGGGCTTTGTCTTCAAGTGGTTAGAAGAGTGGGTGATGTGTGACATAAGCTTCTAAATGTTGTGCATAAAATGCCAGGACAGTTCAAAACCCCCCCAAATGACCCCATTTTGGAAAGTAGACACCCCAAGCTATTTGCTGAGAGGCATGTCGAGTCCATGGAATATTTTATATTGCGACACAAGTTGCGGGAAAGAGACAAATTTTTTTTTTTTTTTGCACAAAGTTGTCACTAAATGATATATTGCTCAAACATGCCATGGAAATATATGAAATTACACCCCAAAATACATTCTGCTGCTTCTCCTGAGTACGGGGATACCACATGTGTGAGACTTTTTGGGAGCCTAGCCGCGTACGGGACCCCGAAAACCAAGCACCGCCTTCAGGCTTTCTAAGGGCGTGAATTTTTGATTTCACTCTTCACTGCCTATCACAGTTTCGGAGGCCATGGAATGCCCAGGTGGCACAAAACCCCCCCAAATGACCCCATTTTGGAAAGTAGACACCCCAAGCTATTTGCTGAGAGGTATAGTGAGTATTTTGCAGACCTCACTTTTTGTCACAAAGTTTTGAAATTTGAAAAAAGAAAAAAAAAAATGTTTTTTCTTGTCTTTCTTCATTTTCAAAAACAAATGAGAGCTGCAAAATACTCACCATGCCTCTCAGCAAATAGCTTGGGGTGTCTACTTTCCAAAATGGGGTCATTTGGGGGGGTTTTGTGCCACCTGGGCATTCCATGGCCTCCGAAACTGTGATAGGCAGTAAAGAGTGAAATCAAAAATTTTCACCCTTAGAAATCCTGAAGGCAGTGATTGGTTTTTGGGGTCCAGTACGCGGCTAGGCTCCCAAAAAGTCCCACACATGTGGTATCCCCATACTCAGGAGAAGCAGCTAAATGTATTTTGGGGTGCAATTCCACATATGCCCATGGCCTGTGTGAGCAATATATCATTTAGTGACAACTTTATGAAAAAAAAAAAAAAAAAAAAAAAAAAAAGTGTCACTTTCCCGCAACTTGTGTCAAAATATAAAATATTCCATGGACTCAATATGCCTCTCAGCAAATAGCTTGGGGTGTCTACTTTCCAAAATGGGGTCATTTTGGGGGGTTTTGTGCCACCTGGGCATTCCATGGCCTCCGAAACTGTGATAGGCAGTGAAGAGTGAAAGCAAAAATTTACACCCTTAGAAATCCTAAAGGCGGTGATTGGTTTTCGGGGCCCCGTACGCGGCTAGGCTCCCAAAAAGTCCCACACATGTGGTATCCCCATACTCAGGAGAAGCAGCTAAATGTATTTTGGGGTGCAATTCCACATAGGCCCATGGCCTGTGTGAGCAATATATCATTTAGTGACGACTTTTTGTAAATATTTTTTTTTTTTTTTTTTTTTGTCATTTTTCAATCACTTGGGACAAAAAAAATAAATATTCAATGGGTTCAACATGCCTCCCAGCAATTTCCTTGGGGTGTCTACTTTCCAAAATGGGGTCATTTGGGGGGGTTTTGTACTGCCCTGCCATTTTAGCACCTCAAGAAATGACATAGGCAGTCATAAACTAAAAGCTGTGTAAATTCCAGAAAATGTACCCTAGTTTGTAGACGCTATAACTTTTGCGCAAACCAATAAATATACGCTTATTGACATTTTTTTTACCAAAGACATGTGGCCGAATACATTTTGGCCTAAATGTATGACTAAAATTTAGTTTATTGGATTTTTTTTATAACAAAAAGTAGAAAATATCATTTTTTTTCAAAATTTTCGGTCTTTTTCCGTTTATAGCGCAAAAAATAAAAACCGCAGAGGTGATCAAATACCATCAAAAGAAAGCTCTATTTGTGGGAAGAAAAGGACGCAAATTTCGTTTGGGTACAGCATTGCATGACCGCGCAATTAGCAGTTAAAGCGACGCAGTGCCAAATTGGAAAAAGACCTCTGGTCCTTAGGCAGCATAATGGTCCGGGGCTCAAGTGGTTAAACTAATACTTTGTTGAAGCACCTTTGGATTTTATTACAGCACTCAGACTTTTTGGATATGAGTCTATCACCATGACACATCTTGACTTGGCAATTATTTGCCTACTCTTTGCAAAAACACTCAAAATCTGCCAGATTGCGAGGGCATCTCCTGTGCACAGCCCTCTTCAGATCACCCCACAGATTTTCAGTCGGATTCAGGTCTGGGCTCTAGCTGGGCCATTCCAATACTTTAATCTTCTTCTAGTGAAGCCATTCCTTTGTTGATTTGGATGTATGTTTTGGGTCGTTCTAATGCTGAAAAATGAAGAAGTTCCTCTTTATGTTCACCTTTCTAGCAGAAGTCTGAAGGTTTTGTGCCAATATTGACTGGTATTTGGAACTGTTCATAATTCCCTCTACCTTGACTAAGGCCCCTGTTCCAGCTGAAGAAAAACAGCCCCAAAGCATTATGCTGCCACCACCATGCTTCACTGTGGGTATGGTGTTCTTTTGGTGTTGTGCAGTGTTTGTTTTTGCGCCAAACATCTTTTGAAATTATAGACAAAAAGTTCAACCTTGGTTTCAGACAATAACACATTTTCCCACATGCTTTTGGAAGACTTCAGATGTGTTTTTGCAAAATTTAGCTGGGCCTGGATGTTTTCTTCCTAAAAAAAGGCTTCCGTCTTGCCACTCTACCCCCATAGCCCAGACATATGAAGAATACGGGAGATTGTTGTCACATGTACCACACAGCCAGTACTTGCCAGATATTCCTGCAGCTCTTTTAATGTTGCTGCAGGCATCTTGGCAGCCTCCATGACCAGTTTTCTTCTCGTCTTTTCATCAATTTTGGAGGGACGTCCAGTTCTTGGTAATGTGTCACTGGTTGTGCCATATTTTATTCACTTGATGATGACTGGCTTCACTGTGTTCCATGGTATATCTAATGCCTTGGAAATTCTTTTGTACCCTTCTCCGGACTGATAGCTTTTAACAATGAGATCCCTCTGATGCTTTGGAAGCTTTCTGTGGACCATGGCTTTTGCTATAGGATGCGACAAAGTAAATGTCAGGAAAGACCTACTAGAACAGCTGAACTTTATTTGGGCTTAATCAGAGGCACTTTAAATGATGGCAGGTGTGTGCTGACTCCTATTTAACCACTTAAGGACCGAGCCTCTATCTGAGATTTGGTGTTTACAAGTTAAAAACATTTTTTTTTGCTAGAAAATTACTTAGAACCCCCAAACATTATATATATATTTTTTATAACACCCTAGAGAATAAAATGGCGGTCGTTGCAATACTTTGTTACACCGTATTTGCACAGCGGTCTTACAAGTGCACTTTTTCGGGAAAGAATACACTTTTTTTTAAATTAGAAAAATAAGACAACAGTTAAGTTAGCCCAATTTTTTTTTATATTGTGAAAGATAATGTTACGCCGAGTAAATTGATACCCAACATGTCACGCTTCAAAATTGCGCCCGCTCGTGGAACGGCGGCAAACTTTTACCCTTCAAAATCTCCATAGGCGACATTTAAAAAATTATACAGGTTGCATGTTTTGAGTTACAGAGGAGGTCTGGGGCTAGAATTATTACTCTTGCTCTAACGATCACGGCGAAACCTCACATGTGTGGTTTGAACACTGTTTTCATATGCGGGCGCTGCTCACGTATGCATTCGCTTCTGTATGGGAGCTCGGCAGGACGGGGCGCGTTTAAAAAAAAATTGTATTTATTTTTTTCCCTTATTTATTTTACCTTTTTTTCTTATTTTTACACTGTTTTTTTTTTTTTTTAAAAAAGAAGTGTGAATGTGAACATCCCTTGTAATAGGAAAAAAAAAAGCGCATGACAGGACCTCTTAAATATGAGGTCTGGGGTCAAAAAGACCTCAGATCTCATGTTTACACTAAAATGCAATGAAAAAAAAAAAAAAAAAAAAAAAAAAAAAAAAAGCCTCTTTAGGAGCTATGGGCGGAAGTGACGTTTTGACGTCGCTTCTGCCCTGCAATGGTATTAAGACGGTTGGGGGCCATCTTCCCCTCACTCATCTCCATACCACAGACATGACAGGACCGATCGCCTCCGTCACTACCGTCAGCCCCCGTAAGCGGCGGAGGGCATCGGAGTGCGGCGGGAGGGGGCCCTCTCCCGTCGCCGATAAAAGTGATCTCGCAGCGAATCCACCGCAAGATTTCAGGCATCCCCTGCAACAAAAATTTAATTTTTGGTGAGATACTCCCTGTAGGAACACGTCTAAAGGGATGCAGGACTAGCAGATTTCCTCATTAGTTTCCTGCAGCTGCCACAGCTGACCGATAATTATGAAAACACTCCCATTAGACCCACTCATCATAGCGGAACATACAGGGATTTATTCAGAATAACAAAAAGGAAGAAATCTGCAACAAAGGTAGTTATAATCCTTGCAATGTAAATAGATCACCCGGGGGGGGGGGGGGGGGGGGGGGGAATGTTACACTTTAATTCTGAACACAGCTACATCCCCAGTTATAAGAGGATGTGCACACTTATGCAACCACATATTTTTAGTTTTACTTCTCCTTTAAAAGATTTCAGTTTGTTTTTCAGTTGTGTTGTATATCTATCTTTGTCTCTTTTTTTACATCACAGAAACCTGACATTTTAACAGGGGTGTGTAGACTTTTTATATCCACTGGACACATACTAGGGCCAATTTAGTCAGGAGCCAATGAACCTACCAGCATGTCATTGGAGTACCTAATATGAAAAAAGAAAGAGATGTTGCACAGAGTAGCCCTTTACCTCCTCTTCTGGGGTTCCCTGCAGAACATGCCTGATCTCTCTCCCGAGTGTGCCCCCATAGCAAGCTGTGTGCTATGGGGGACACCCGTGTAGGCATGCTCCTGAGTCGGACTGTGTGCATCCAGTGGCCACCGGTAAGCCCACTGACTTCTTTTGCTTAAAGCTGAAGTATGGGCAAAATAGTTTTTTTTTTGTATATTTGCACACTAAAAATAAGTTACCTCCAATGAAGTGTGCCCCATCTCTGGCAGCTGCATCATTTGCTAAAACTTTTTTCAGCCCGCACGCCTGTGTTGGCATTGAACATTTGCCACTGAGACTTGTAGTTCCAATAGCACAGATATCCGAGGAGATCGCACGGTACCTCTTCTATTCATAGAAAGCCTTGCACTTTTTTCACTGAATGCAAGGCGTGGTGTGAATAGAGGAGGTGCAGATGAAGGTTGCGATCTCCTCTCCAATCACAGGTAATACTTCATATTCCCATCGCACACATTCCTGGATGAGCTCACGAGTATGGGTGCTGCAGCAACAACCAGCTGGATACTGGTCCAAGTCACAGTGAAGATATTTGCCAGCACACCATGGAACGACGTAGATAGCATCCAAACGTGTAATTTATTGCATGATCACAACACAAGGAGAGTGCAACGTTTGGGAGTCACGCAGGACCCCTTCATCAGGCATGTGATGATGGGGTCCTGTGTGACTCCGAAACGTTGCACTCGCCTTGTGTTGTGATCATGCAATAAATTACACGTTTGGATGCTATCTACGTCGTTCCATGGTGTGCTGGCAAATATCTTCATTACTCCTCTCCAATCACAGAACACCTTACATTCAGTGAAAAGAATACAAGTAATTGTCAACCTTTTCATATCTGCAGCTTTTATTAAAGTCCCCCCTATTCCTGTAACACTTGCAACAACTGAGTAGAAAAAAAAATAAAAAAATAAAAAGGTGTGCACAGAATTGGTTACAAAAATGTTGTATCAAATTTAAACATTTGTAGAAAATAAAATGCAAACAAACGATTAAAATGAAAAGAGGGGAAATTATATTATTTGCAATTTCCTTACCTGCGCAAATGTTATTAGACTTGTTGTTATATGATTTATAGGGGCTGCCATTGTAAAAAGGTAATACTTTCTGTGCGTGTGTGAAATTTGTGATAAACTGCGCACCCTATGTAGAACCAACTTGTAGAGCAAATTTCAATACAATATCGTGAATGACCACTAGATGTCTCCAGAGGATAAACATAATATTGTGTTTTTTACCATATAAAAAACGTGCAAATATATACTTTATACGTGCAAACAAACAGATGAATAATTGTGACCGCCCCCAAAAGAGCATTCAAATTAAAGTGCAGTATCCAAAGAAAAAAATCATATAGATTAGTGTCCATAGACTTCCATCAAATGGCTTCCAGAAATGCATGAAGTTGCCTTAATCCAGCAAAAAAGTGACTATGGATCTTCCTCCACCAACATCTGTCACACAGCCTACTCACCGGAACTATATGACTCCCATTACAGGAGTCACATACAGCAAATTCTCTCCCAATGGTCGCTGCAGCAAAGCATTGTAAGGAACTTCCGAATCGCTACAGCGACCAATGGGAGAGAATTTGCTGTATGCGACTCCTGTAATGGGAGTCAAACAGTTCCAGTGCATAGGACTTAGTGGTCCATCACGATATTGTATTGGTATTGATATTTGGTTCTACATAGGGTGTGCGGTTTATCACAGACGACACAAATGATTAAAACCTGTAAGCGCTCGTTCACACTTGGTGCAGTCCTTCGGTGTTCATTACATGCAAATGCAGCACAGTCCCATTCACTTAAATGGGTCTCATTTAGCAGCGGTACTGCCCACCGAATGCACAGCTGCAAAGCAAAAGTATAGCGGTCATGGCATGTGTCCTTTATGCTTGTGGATAGGGGGCAGTAAAACTGTGTGAACAAAGGTCCAACGTTTTTTTTTTTGTTTTTTTTTTAAATATTATATATATATATATATATATATATATATATATATATATATATATAAATATAAATATAAATATAATATATATATATATATATATATATATATATATATATATATATATATATATATATATATATCTCTATTCATTAGTGATATATAAAAAAAAACAAAAAAAAAACATACCATTACTTTTGGAAAACTGACAAAAAGAAAAAAAAAAAAAAGAAATTCAGTGTAAAAAGCGCAGTGTTTTGCAACCTAAAGTGAGCTTTGCAAGAGTAGAAATACTGCAGACACCATTCCCAACTTGTTTTAAAGGGCGCAGGCTTCAGAGCTGTCATCCTAATCCTGGCTTCACTAGAAAGAAAAAAATATGCAGGGCAAAAAGGATTTTTTTGGGCTTTACTAGCTACATGCTTGTTTCAGTGACACACAAAGAAGGGAAGGTAGATCAGTTCTATTAAAAAATGAGTTTGCAACGACAGATCCTTGTTATTCTCAGAGGTTTACTAACTTATTTATTTGCAGAGAGAAAAAAACGGTCCGTGTATTTTTCTAATGAATGCTTTGCATGGGATTTCTAAGGAGAGTGGCGCCCTCTGCTGTTACCTTAGGTGTCCAGCCAACTTTGTTCACTGAGACGTTTTTACCATTAGCTGGGTTAATGACTTCTAAATTGACCATTCATACATATTATTTATGGGGGGCATATTGAACTTACTGTTCACAAGTCAACACAACAAAAATCAAACACAACAAATGCTTCACCAGTCCAGCCAAAAAGCACTACACGGCTTTCACATTTTGTCAAAAATTTTCTTTTTAGTTTTGGATAAATTAGAGAAAGATTACAACACTTGTCAGTTTATTTTTTTTACTGTCTGTGTACCACTGGGGAGACTTGCCTTCATTTCCTGTCAAACTTACAAGAAGAGAAAGAAATCTCTCTAAAGTGAGATCTTATGAAAAGATCTATCCTCCTCTCCCATTACTGTGACAGCTGTACAATGTTGAATTTCCGAGCACTTCCTGTCACTTTGGTCACCTGGACAAATATAGGAGGACATATCAACCCAGCAGGAACAAAAAGAGCAGTGAAGTCTCAACAGGGATTCTAAACTATCCCTACTCTAACCAAAAAAAAAAAAAAAAAAAAAAAAATTATTTAGGCTATTCTTAACCTTTTGGATTGGTTCACATCTATGCAGCTCTGCAGGCCATTTTTTGCACGGGCACTGCAACCCCTTTCATTTGAACGGGCTAATGTGCTTGCAGTAAAAAATTTCCTGCACCATTTTTAGAACGCAAAAAAAAAAAAAACTAAGAAAAACCGCTGTGGTACATGGGGGTGCCATTAAGAAAGAATGACAGCTACAGTGCCTTGAAAAAGTATTCATACCCCCTTGACATTTTCCACAATTTGTCATGGTTCAACCAAAAAGTTATCAAAATTTTTTTTTTTTTTTACAAATAATTATCTGAAAAGTGTACCCAATTTTGTTTTGGTACAGTGTTGTGCGTCCGCGCAATTGTCAGGTAAAGCATCACCAGAAACCGGGGATGTCTGGTCACCATACATTAAGGGGGTAAATCCTTCCAGCCCTTAAGTGGTTAAAAGACAAAAAACAAACAAACTGTAATCTCTATTGGCTGTAATGTCATTGCACATATTATCTGAATATACAGTGAAGGAAAAAAGTATTTGATCCCCTGCTGATTTTGTACATTTGCCCACTGATAAAGAAATGATCAGTCTATAATTTTAATGGTAGGTTTATTTTAACAGTGAGAGACAGAATAACAAAAAAAGTTATACAGTAAAACCTTGGATTGGGAGCATAATTCATTCCAGAAACAGCACTTGTATATTAAAGTGAATTTCCTCATAAGAAATAACGGAAACTCAGACGATTTGTTCCACAACCATTTATTCATAGGTCTTTCAGTTTATAGTCCATATAAAAAGATTATAGCAACGTGATTGTTGTTGTTTGGTTGTGTAACCATAAAATGCCCATTCACAAATGAAAGCCTCCACTAGGAGATTAGAAGGAAAATCCAGCAGGAGCTAGAGAGTATAAATGAGAAGAGAGGCGCCTCTAAGTATAGCAACTCACATGGTTGATGATCAAAAGAGGCACATCTAAGTATGCAAGAATCGGGGGTGGCCAAGATTCTACTGTGTAGTTTTGGGCTGATTCCTCACCGTTCCCATGATAATTGAAACTCCACGAGGTGAGATCTTGCATGAAGCCCCAGACCGAGGGAGATTGACAGTTATTTTGTGTTTCTTCCATTTGCAAATAATCACACCAACTGTTGTCACCCTCTCACCAAGCTGCTTGGCGATGGTCTTGTAGCCCATTCCAGACTTGTGTAGATCTACAATCTTGTCCCCGACATCCTTGGACAGCTTTTTGGTCTTGGCCATGGTGGAGAAATTGGAATCTGATTGATTGCTTCTGTGGACAGGTGTCTTTAATACAGGTAACAAGCTCTTTAAAAGAGTGCTCCCAATCTCAGCTTGTGACCCGTATGAAAGACACATGTGAGCCAGAAATCTTGAAGATTGATAGGGGTCAAATACTTATTCCACTCATTAAAATGCAAATCAATTTATAAAACTTTTTTGAAATGCATTTTCTGGCTATTTTTGTTGATATTCTGTCTCTCACTGTTAAAATAAACCTAACATTAAAATTATAGACTGATCATTTTTTTTGTCAGTGGGCAAACATACAAAATCAGCAGGGGATCAAATACTTTTTTTCCCCTCACTGTATTACCAACATTAAACATTAAGAAACAAAATAAGAAATTTCTTTCTTTTTTTTTAATGTCATTCTTATTTTTTTTTCCTTTCAGCAGCCAAGTAGATGACCCCTACTTATTTTTATGTGGTAGAGAAGTGTTAATTTTGAACTTCAAATTAAAGCGGTGTTCCAGCTGAAAAAAACAAAAACATTGTAGCTGCTGACTTTTACTAAGGACACTTACCTGTCCAGGGAGCCCGCGACATCGGCCCCCAGAGGCCGATCTGTCCATCAGATCGGGTGCCGGCGCTGCCATTCTATCTAAGGGAAACAGGCAGTGGAGCCTCGCGGCTTCATTGCTGTTTCCTACTGCACATGCGAGAGATTTGCGCGGCCCTTTGTGAATGGCGGCTGTCTTCTGGGACACACACAGGTCCCAGAAGACAGCGTGCCCAATTTCCCAGAACACCACGCAAGGGATGAAGAGAAAGAACAGCTCCGCGGAGAAGGAAGTGGCAGATTAGGAAGACTGCCTAGCAACAGGCCTGTTTATGTATTTTTTTTTTTTAGGGTGGACCTCCGCTTTAAGATTTTGTTTTAGTCATAGTCTTAACGAAAATGCCATCAATTGAATTGTTTTAGTCGACTAAAATAATGTTAATTTAGTTGACGAAATTAACACATCTTCTGTCAACCTGAACATCAGGTGCAGAGAGACACATAAATGAATGATGGAACAGGGTTCCATGAGGTGAACACACCTTCCAGAAAATACTACAAATTCAATTAAAAACAAAAAACACTTTATTACAGATTACAGCTTGAAGGTCTTACAGCTTCACATCTTATAGTCATAGATATGAGTCATGGATCTACACGTTTCGTCAGATATAGCTGAATCAGGATTCAACGAACATCCGGACATGCCATTTCCCATCTGTGAATAGCAAGATCTTCAAGCTGGTACAACCCTATGCAATAGTTTGTTTATTTTGGATTTAAGACTGGTGTTTTGCATAGAAGTTGCTGTTTTGCATGGGGTGGCCTTGATAGAAATAACTGTCGATGTAGTAACAATAAGGCCCCAAATATACAGTATCTATGGTTGAGAGGCAATACATGTGTGAAGATCACTTTTTTTTTTAGCATTGTACAGTCACATTAAAGTGGTAGTAAAACGCATCCAAAAAAAAAAAAGCATACTAGCACATTATGACAGACTTACCTGATAATGAAGCTCTCCAGCGGCGGGCTGTCACCGCTGAAGGAGCTTCCATCTTCACCCGGTCTTCTTTCCAGGCTTAGGCTATGTGATTGGCTGAGCCAGCGAGGACATCACTCCCACGCATGCGCACGAGAGTCGCTGCTTATGGCACGGGTCTGGAAGAACGGCACAGGTATGCTGTTCCTTCAGAGCGCATGTGCCAGTGATTCCACCAGCTGCATCTAAAAAAAAAAATATAGGTAAGCCTCATTATAGGCGTACCTATTAGGTAAAAATCATGCATGGGTGTTTACTCCCACTTTGAAGGTTATTGGATCATGACTAAGCTATATCTCTGGTGAAATGCTTACAGTCAGGTCCATAAACATTGGGACATCGACACAATTCTAATCTTTTTGGCTCTATACACCACCACAATGGATTTGAAATGAAACAAACAAGATGTGCTTTAACTGCAGCCTTTCAGCTTTAATTTGAGGGTATTTACATCCAAATCAGGTGAACGGTGTAGGAATTACAACAGTTTGTATATGTGCCTCCCACTTTTTAAGGGACCAAAGGTAATGGGACAATTGGCTGCTCAGCTGTTCCATGGCCAGGTGTGTGTTATTCCTTCATTATCCCATTAACAAGGAGCAGATAAAAGGTCCAGAGTTCATTTCAAGTGTGCTATTTGCATTTGGAATCTGTTGCTGTCAACTCTCAATATGAGATCCAAAGAGCTGTCACTATGAAGCAAGCCATCATTAGGCTGAAACAAACCCATCAGAGAGATAGCAAAAACATTAGGTGTGGCCAAATCAACTGTTTGGAACATCCTAAAAAGGAAAGAACGCACTGTTGAGCTCAGCAACACCAAAAGACCCGGAAGACCACGGAAAACAACTGTGGTGGATGACTGAAGAATTCTTTCCCTGGTGAAGAAAACACCCTTGGCCAGATCAAGAACACTCTCTAGGAGGTAGGTGTATGTGTGTCAAAGTCAACAATCAAGAGAAGACTTCACCAGAGTGAATACAGAGGGTTCACCACAAGATGTAAACCATTGGTGAGCCTCAAAAACAGGAAGGCCAGATAAGAGTTTGCCAAACAACATCTAAAAAAGCCTTCACAGTTCAGGAACAACATCCTATTGACAGAAGAGACCAAGATCAACTTGTACCAGAGTGATGGGAAGAGAAGAGTATGGAGAAGGAAAGGAACTGCTCATGATCCAAAGCATACCACCTCATCAGTGAAGCATGGTGGTGGTAGTGTCATGGCGTGGGCATGTATGGCTGCCAATGGAACTGGTTCTCTTGTATTTATTGATGATGTGACTGCTGACAAAAGCAGCAGGATGAATTCTGAAGTGTTTCAGGCAATATTATCTGCTCATATTAAGCAAAATGCTTCAGAACTCATTGGACGGCACTTCACAGTGCAGATGGACAATGACCCGAAGCATACTGCGAAAGCAACCAAAGAGTTTTTTAGGGGAAAGAAGTGGAATGTTATGCAATGGCCACGTCAATCATCTGACCTGAATCCCATTGAGCATGCATTTCACTTGCTGAAGACAAAACTGAAGGGAATATGCCCCAAGAACAAGCAGGAACTGAAGACAGTTGCAGTAGAGGCCTGGCAGAGCATCACCAGGGATGAAACTCAGCGTCTGGTGATGTCTATGCGTTCCAGACTTCAGGCTGTAATTGACTGCAAAGGATTAGCAACCAAGTATTAAAAAGTGAAAGTTTGATGGATGATTATTAATCTGTCCCATTACTTTTAGTCCCTTAAAAAGTTGGAGGCACATATACAAACTGTTGTAATTCCTACACCGTTCACCTGATTTGGATGTACATACCCTCAAATTAAAGCTGAAAGTCTGCAGTTAAAGCACATCTTGTTTGTTTCATTTCAAATCCATTGTGGTGGTGTATAGAGCCAAAAAGATTAGAACTGTGTTGATGTCCCAATATTTATATACCTGACTGTAGATCCATGGCTATAAGATGTGAAGCTATAAAAAAGGAAAAGAAAGTGTAGTATGCAAAATTTAATAAAGTACACAAAGGGTTAAAAGCACTTACAAGATTGTTGAGTGTTAAAAGACATGAAAAAAAATCAGGAATCCTCATCTGTGGCATGTGTCCATCCTCAGCATGGTGGTAGAGAGCAGTGTGGAGCCGTCCAGCAGCTGTAAAGCCTTCTCATGCGTATTGGAAAGAGGAGGCTGCAGGGAAGCCTGTATTCACTGCGGGACACACAAGGCTGATGGTGTCAGTGTAGAGAAGGGGGCGGTAACGCGTTTCGGAGCATGTGCGGCTCCTTCGTCAGACCACCATAAGATGTGAAGCTAGAACACCTTCCAGCTATAATGTGATAGGTGTTGCTTTTTTTCCTTGAGAAACTGGCATGAATACATTCTCTATCTTTATTACGCTTTTAAACTTGTAATAAGGTGTTTTTTGTTTTAATTTAAAAAAGTTTAAAGTCCCATTATTTATGTCTCTCTCTGCACCTGGTGTTCAGGTTGACAGAAAATAGACAGTTGTATAAATTGCTTGGAAAAGTCACCTTAAAACTATGTGGTTTAAACATTTGTCCTAAAAGAAGAAAAATAACTATTTATACACCTGCTTAAATACAGTCAACTGGAGTTTGCCTTAAAGTTCATTTAAAAACTATGCTGCATGTAAGATGACAACTGCAGAAAGTCAGTTGTCATAAAAGAAATGGAAACTGACAGGATCAAAAGGTTATAAAAAGTATGTTATAGTGGGAACAACCTACCAAGTGCTGTGTTACTGCTACTGACAGGCTACACGATAGGTCCCCCCCCCACAGTTCTGTTTTAGACCACTTTCAAACTGCCACCGCTCCGCGTTAGCGGTAAAGCGGCGCTAGTTTTAGCAGCGCTTTTCGGCCGCTAGCGGGGCACTTTTAACCCCTGCTCGCGGCCAAAGAAAGGGTTAAATGCGCCTGAAAAGCGCCGCTGCTTTGCCGGCGCTTCGGCAGCGGTGCCCATTTATTTCAATGGGCAGGTGCGGTGGAGGAGCGTGTATTCACTGCTCTTAAACCACTCCAAAGATGCTGCTTGCAGGACTTTTTCTAACATCCTGAAAGCGCACCACTCCAGTGTGAAAGCACTCAGGCTTTCACACTGGGGCTGCAGGGGAGGCGTTTTTCAGGCACTTTAAATGCGCTATTTTTAGCCCTTTAGCACCTGAAAAACGCCTCCGGTGTGAAAAGGGTCTTAATGACTTTTTAGGATTCGATAGGCTCCATACTGATACAGGGATTGATCTGGCAGCATGTCAGGGACCAGATGAGAAAACGTCTTAATAGACATAGTTTTCATCCACTGGATTCAAGATTAGTCTGGCTTCGCACCAGGGTGGATTTGATTTAAATCAAGTCAAATTAAATCACGAGTAAAAATGCTTGATTTAAATCATAATTTTTAAAGAGCAACTGTCATCTCTGTCCCGCACGGCTCCTCCTCTGACCCGCTGTTGACTCACCAACAGTCCCATTCAGTTTAATGAGACAGCTGGTGATGCGGCAGTGACACAACAAGGTGAGGGACATGGCGGCAGCAGGAGAGTGATTGCCCGCTAACAGGCGCTGCCATAATAGATCGGAAATGACAGGTGCTCTTTAAATGTAAGGACTTATTCTTGCTGGTAGTTAGAATCTTTAATATTTGCAAACAAAATGAAATTTCCTATTTAGAATAAGCTGCTAGGTTAGTAAAACAGATATCAGAACCAAATGAATCATACACAGTTTGTAGTGTACATAGACTTGTAAAACCTGATGACACATTAATTAGGAAACGTACGTTGAGGCGCTTCCGGTCACGTCACTTCCGGATCCCAGCTTCCGGTTTTTTCCCATGCACGAGTGGAACGCACGCCAGCTTTGGACGAGAGCCCAGCGGCAAGCGGCTTCCAAAATAATCTTTGCAGGCTATCCTCAGTGCCAGGCTAAAGCCCCCACAAATGTAAGCAGACATCCCTCTTGTATGCTTTTAAATGAAATACAGTATTGCGCTATGTAGTGTCCCTTTGTTTTTCCATATGGGATAACTGGTGGAGAGGAAATCACACTACAGAGGATCCATTTGTTAACCTAGGGTATCCAATCCAGGATTTTCCCAATAGCGGATAGCAACATGTATTCTAAGCTTCACATTGCCACTGGGGCCCGATTTTCTCTGACTCTATTGCTAAGCACCACTACCTACCATCCCTTGTATACAATAACAATGGAATGGCTGTTGGTGGGACTTACCTGTGAAGTCAGGCCACAGGTCCATGAGGAAGGGGAGTAATGGGGTAATACAGATAGTAGCATGCATCCTGTTGTGCCTTCTCCTAGTAGGACTAAGTTTCAACCCTTTGACTGCCAAGGATGTGATGACCTAGATGTCACTGCTATCAAAGGGTTTCAACAAACCCAAGCCTTTAATTACCTCACATACAGTTAGGTCCATATATATTTGAACACAGGCACAATTTTCATACTTTTGGCTCTGTATGCCACCAGAATCAAATTAAAACGAAAATGCCAAATGAGTTTTAAGTGCAGACTTTCAGCTTTAATTCAAGTGGCAGAACATAACTATCAAGTACAAATTTTAGGAACTGCAACCATTTTTATACACAGTTCCCCCAATTTCAGGGGCTCAAATGTAATTGGACAAATGAATATAATCATGAATACAATGTTCTTTTTTAATATTATGTTGAGAATACTTTACTGGCAATGACTGCCTGGAGTCTGGAACTCATGGACATTACCAAAGACTGGGTTTCCTCCTTTCTGATGCTTTGCCAGGCTTTAACTGCAGCTGTCTTTAGTTGTTCTTTGGTTGTGGGTCTTTCTGCCTTTAGTTTTGCCTTCAGCAAGTGAAATTCATGCTCAATTGGGTTGAAATCAAGTTATTTGACTTGGCCATTGCAAAATATTCCACTTCTTTTCCTTCAAAAGCTCCTGGGTTGCTTTTGCAGTGTGTTTTGGATCATTGTTCATCTGTACTGTGAAGCACCGTCCAATCAACTTTGCGGCATTTGGCTGAATCTTGGCTGACCGTATATCTCTAAACACTGCAGAATTTATCCAGCTGCTTCTGTCTTCTATCACATCATCAATAAACACCAATGACCCAGTGCCACTGAAAGCCATGCATGCCCACGTCATCACACTGCCTCCACCAGAGACGGCTGGTGAAGTTTTAGAATGGGGGAGGCGCCAGACCCCGCCTTTCCTTTTTGGCCCCTCCCAATTTGTCATAAGCCCCACCCCTTCTAGAATCCACCCACTCAGTCCCCTGTATTTCACCCATAGTGTCAGGAATATATAGCCCAGCATTACAGATAGGTGTATATATAGCCCAGCATTACAGATAGGTGTATATAGCCCACTGACAGCACCTCCACCCGCACCGCACGTGGCTCGCAGTACTGACGGCACCCCCCTCCCCTGCAGAAGGGGAGGTCTGGCACTTACCGGGCTGTGGAAAAGATTGTCCTGTTCCACTCAACCTCACAGTGCTGGCAGCAGTGGCGGTGGAGGTGTCCGCTCCTCATGCTTCCTACGCTTGCGAAAACACCGCTAGGCATCCAATAGGATCGCCTGGTGGTTTGGCCAATCAGGAAACAGGTCTAACTGACCTGCCTCTTGATTGGGGGGGGGGCCACTGTAGTGTGAAAATAGTGAAAATTAATTCGCTATGGTTACACGATTTGGAGCCCACCCTTTTTTTGAAGCCTATTAGAGCCTCTGGCTCTAATCAGGTGCTTAAAAAAAACAAACAAAAACCCCGAAATAGGAATCCATGCACCCGGCGTCCCGAAAGGGGTCGGACGCATGGATAGGGGGGCGGTGGAGGCCGGCGCTCGTGCACCCTTAATGCACAGCTGCCACTGGCCTCTACCATGTTTTACAGACGACGTTGTGTGCCTTGGATCATGAGCTGTTCCCAGCCTTCTCTGCACTTTTTTTCTTTCCGTCATTCTGGTACAGATTAATCTTAGTTTCATCCATCCAAAGAATGCTTTTCCAGAACTTGTCTGGCTTTTTTAGAGTTTAGTCTAATCTGGCCTTTCTATTCTTCAATCGGTAGTAAACCGCTGAAGGAAAAAAAAAAAAACCTGCTCGACAATGGCATAATGTGCTAGTATTTATTGCATAATAGCACATTATGAATTACTTACCTTAGAATGAAGCTCCCGCAGCCCGACCCGGTCAGCGCTGAGGGGGCTGCCATGTTGCCACTGTGAGTGGCCGGAGCCGCGATGAAGTCACTCCCGCGCATGGGCACAGGAGTCCTCCGTTCCGGCACGATACGCCGGACCTTCACTGCGCATGCACCACTGATGTCAGCGACTGCATGCAGGGTGAATATCTCCTAAACTGTGTAGGTTTAGGAGATATTCATTTTACCTACAGGTAAGCTTTATTATAGGCTTACCTGTAGGTAAAATTTTCGAAAGTGTATGAGTAGACAACCGCTTTCAGGCTTATGAATGGTGTAAACCCTCTGTATTAGCTCTTGTGAAGTCTTCTCTTGATTATAGACTTTGACAATGATACGCCCACCTCCTGGAGAGTGTCCGTCACTTGTCTGGATGTTGTGAATGGGTTTTTCCTTTACCATAGAGAGGATCTTGCGATCATCCATCACTGTTGTCTTCCGTGGACGTCCAGGCCTTTTTATGTTGCTGAGCTCACCAGTGCGTTCTTCTTTCCTCAGAATGTTACAAAACTGTTGATTTGGCCACTCCTAATGTTGCTGCTATCTCTATGATGGATTTGTTTCGGGTTTGACTTGACTTGCATGGACAGCTCCTTTAAACGCATGATGTAGGTTCACGGCAATAGATTCCAAATACAAATACCACACTAGAATTAACTCCAGACCTTTCACCTACTTAATTGATGAAGAAATAACGAAGGAGTAGCCTATACCTGGCCATGAAACAGCTTTTGATCTTACTTTTGGTCTCTTGAAAAAGGGTAGGGGAGGCTAATCTAAAGAGCTGTAATTCCTAAACCCTTCCTCTGATTTGGATGTACATACCCTCAAATTAAACCTGTGCACTTTCAGCCCATATCCATTATACAACTTTATCTTAAATATGTTTTGGTACATACCTGAAAAAAAATTAAATTGTGCCCGTGTGTGTGTATATATATATTTTTTTTTTTTTTTTTTACCCCTACTAAAAGTAAATAATGAATTACCTTCTAGCATGTCTCCAGCTGCTTTGGGGCAAGTGAACAGTGCTTTCCGTGGGGGTGCCAAGTCTGAAACACTAAATCCGGACCCGGTTACTGAACTTCCGCTCACTCCGCCAGCTGATGAAGAAGACGATGAGGCAGCCATTACCAACAGCCTTTAAAAAAGGAATAGAATGCATAAGCACAATACAATTCTAAAACATGACTTTGTTTAAAAGGAAAAAAATAAGCAATATATTACTGGACATGATGAGTTTATTGTCACGTGGTGAATTTTTACAGCTCTAGCTGGAGAACTTCTTGAAAAAGCCTCAAAGTGACCCTTTCAGATCCACTATAAACTACCAGAGGTAACACGAATCATCCAAGACACCGGCTATTATCTTAGTTATCCAGAAAACCCTACTCTGCATACAGTGCATCTGAAAAAAGTATTCACAGTGCTTCACTTTTTCCACATTTTGTCACGTTACAGCCTTATTCCAAAATTGAATAAATTCATTATTTTCCTCAAAACTCTACAAATACCCATAATGTGAAAGAAGTATGTTTAGAATCTTTGCAAGTTTACTTAAAGAAAAAAAAAAAAAAAATCACATGTACATAAGTGTTCACAGCCTTTGCTCAATACTTTGTTGAAGCTCCTTTGGCATCAATTGAAGCCTTAAAAAGGAGAAGTCTAGCTTGAGCTCATTTGGCTGGGCTTCTCCTGAGGGTCACAAAAGAACAATTCGTTTTGCACTCCTGTAACCTGTTTTCAACAGGGAGCGGTTTGAAGTCCACTCTCTGCTGACTTCCGAAGTCAGGATGACGCGGTGCCTGGACTGAACTTGGTGACGTCAGCAGAGAGTGGACTTCAAACCGCTCTCTGCTGATGTCACCAAGTTCAGTCAACGCGTCATCCTGACTTCGGAAGTCTGGATCCGCCAGGTGCCTGGACTAATGGCAGCCTCAGTGAGCTGCTGAGACAGCCGCTCTCCGCCCCTCCACAGCCCAGCGCTCCAATGAGCGTGGAGGAGCAGAGCAGGAGAGCTGCTGATTGACAGTCAGCAGTTCTCCTCTCGGGGAGCTGAGAGAACCTGAGCCATCGGCAATGTTTGATTGCTCGGTTCTCAGTGCAAGATCTCTTGCAGTTAAAGAGATGAGACAAACAATTTAGCACTGACCGTGCCTACAATTATCAGCTTGTATTGATTCATGTAAAACCATTATCCCAAAAGGAAAAAAAGCTTTTTGCTGTAACTGATTATAAGGTTTGAGCAGGAGTTTAACTTCAATTTGTTAGTGTATTTAAATCTGCTAGTACACCTAACACTACCCTTCCCAGACTGATAATGCTGCTCTCTGCTGTGCCTCTTGTGGTCTTTCAGCCAGAGTTGTGTCTCCAATACAGGAGGTGCGTTACTGACCAAATCATTAGGTTAAAAACAGAGGGGGGGGGCTGAAAAAAAAGAAAACATTGAATGATTGGTTAGCTGCTTTATGTTACATTTTTTGTTTTGGGTTTAATACATATAAGTGACTGCCAGAAAGGTGGGCTTTAACACCCAGCTAGCACAAATGTCCACAGCAGCCTAATGTTGTGTGCTGTGAGGAAACTGTCACAGACAACTCTTGGTTAAGGCCTCCAATTGGGAGCTAGCGGTGGGAATCCTGATCATGTGAGCACCGATCACATGATACAGAAGCTGCACTCTTAAAGAGAACCTGTCATGACAATAACACTGAGACATTGTTTCCAACTGTCTTCTAAAAACAAAAATAAAATCCTGGACTGTCTCTGGGTTAAATTCTGAGCTCACAGCTCCTGATCTGTATACATGTTTCAGGTCAGAGTACTGAAGCCACAGAATTAGTATGACAGGAAGTAAACTAGTAAATTTATCAGTGCAGGTCCACAATGGCAACCTTGTCACTTGTTCAGTGCAGGCTTCTCCTGCTGCCCATAGCTGCAGTGACACACGAAGCTGAGAGTGAATACAAAATGTGTGACCTGTATATTCAATTCTATGTCCTCCTTTCCTCAGAATAACACAGAACACACAATATACATTACCTTCTCTATAACGGCCTTCTCATCACAGACTTCCGGCCACTCCCCCTCTACACACTTCTGACACTTCCGGGTCCGGCTGCGTGACGCCTTTCTTCCAATCAGTATCCTTGCTCTGTGCCCAGTCTGCGCTCTCTTGGGCTTCGTGTACTATTTTACAGCTGTAACCGAGAAAGTAGAAGGAGCACCTGTTCCGTCCCCACACTCTGGCATATTACAATTATACAAGCGTCCGTTCCTTTTTATTGCCACAGTCTTAGTGTCACACCTCCATTTTGTTGTAGACCATATATAATATATACCCTAGACGAGAAACTCACACGCCTCACTTCTGACACGCTTAGGGTGTGCTGTAATAACCCTTCCCCCGGGAACTCTGACAGGGAATTTATGTTCCGTTAATCCCTCATTGCAGATATTGGTTTCCTGTATTGACTCTGTCATCCAGGTAGGGCAATTACTCAGGACGCCTCTTATTTATTCTCAGTAGTTTTCGTGTCTGACATTCTGCTTTACACTGTATACCGATTTCTGTGCTGTCTTCTCTACAACACTGAGCACTTCAGAGTATGTAATGTACAGTACAGTGTGAGTGCAGATCTCAGGAGTATGTAATGTACAGTACAGTGTATAGAGTGCAGAGCTTAGGAGTATGTAATGTACAGTACAGTGTATAGAGTGCAGAGCTTAGGAGTATGTAATGTACAGTACAGTGTATAGAGTGCAGAGCTCAGGAGTATGTAATGTACCGTACAGTGTATAGAGCGCAGAGCTCAGGAGTATGTAATGTACAGTACAGTGTATAGAGCGCAGAGCTCAGGAGTATGTAATGTACAGTGTATAGAGCGCAGAGCTCAGGAGTGTGTAATGTACAGTGTATAGAGTGCAGAGCTCAGGAGTATGTAATGTACAGTACAGTGTATAGAGCACAGAGCTCAGGAGTATGTAATGTACAGTACAGTGTATAGAGCGCAGAGCTCAGGAGTGTGTAATGTACAGTGTATAGAGTGCAGAGCTCAGGAGTGTGTAATGTACAGTGTATAGAGCGCAGAGCTCAGGAGTGTGTAATGTACAGTGTATAGAGCGCAGATCTCAGGAGTGTGTAATGTACAGTACAGTGTATAGAGCGCAGAGCTCAGGAGTGTGTAATGTACAGTACAGTGTATAGAGCGCAGAGCTCAGGAGTGTGTAATGTACAGTGTATAGAGCACAGATCTCAGGAGTGTGTAATGTACAGTACAGTGTATAGAGCGCAGATCTCAGGAGTGTGTAATGTACAGTACAGTGTATAGAGCGCAGAGCTCAGGAGTGTGTAATGTACAGTACAGTGTATAGAGTGCAGAGCTCAGGAGTATGTAATGTACATTACAGTGTATAGAGCACAGATTTCAGGAGTGTGTAATGTACATTACAGTGTATAGAGTGCAGAGCTCAGGAGTGTGTAATGTACATCACAGTGTATAGAGTGCAGAGCTCAGGAGTATGTAATGTACATTGCAGTGTATAGCGCGCAGAGCTCAGGAATATTTAATGTACATCACAGTGTACAGAGTGCAGAGCTCAGGAGTATGTAATGTACATTACAGTGTATAGAGCGCAGAGCTCAGGAGTATGTAATGTATAGTACAGTGTATAGAGCGCAGAGCTCAGGAGTATGTAATGTACATTACAGTGTATAGAGTGCAGAGCTCAGGAGTGTGTAATGTACATCACAGTGTTTAGAGTGCAGAGCTCAGGAGTATGTAATGTACATTACAGTGTATAGAGCGCAGAGCTCGGGCATATGTAATGTACAGTACAGTGTATAGAGCGCAGAGCTCAGAATTGTGTAATGTACATTACAGTGTATAGAGCGCAGAGCTCAGGAGTATGTAATGTACAGTACAGTGTATAGAGCGCAGAGCTCAAGAGTGTGTAATGTACAGTACAGTGTATAGAGCGCAGAGCTCAGGAGTATGTAATGTACAGTGTATAGAGCGCAGAGCTCAGGAGTATGTAATGTACAGTGTATAGAGCACAGAGCTCAGGAGCTCCAGTAACTCAAAATTCATTCTCCTGCGCTCAAATATTGGTGGACTGTCCTTATTCAAAATCTCCTGGATCAATCCATTCTTCTTCCACTGTCTGGTATCCACCACACTCCTTGCTGACCTCCTCAGACTGGGTTAGTCCAAACACACTATATGTAAAAAACAGAGGACACACTGAGTGCATTACCTTTAAAGGAGAAGTCCAGCCAAAGCTTGTTTGGCTGTACTTCTCCTATGGATCACAGGAGTGCAGTTCATTTTGCACTCCTGTGACCTGTTTTTAGCAGAGATCGGGCTGAAGTCTGCTCTCTGCTGATGTCACAGAAGTCAGTCCAGGCATCGCGTCATTCCGACAATAAAGTCTGGATCCGCCTGGTGCCTAGACTGATACCTGGCTCAGCCTCTCACGGGCTGCTGAGAGTCTGAGCCAGCTGTCCCCTCCACAGCCCAGCGCTCCAATGAGCAATAAAGGGGAAGAGCAGAGAGCTGTGACTGACAGTCAGCAGCTGCAGCATCGGTCCACCTAGGTCCACCTAGGTCAGTATGAATCTGAAAAAACAAACAAACCTTCAATTCTCTTTTAAACACTGTTTATTAAGAGGAAAATAAGTTATCATACTCACAAAGAATGGAAAGGATATACTCGTCATGAATGACCACACAAAGAACCACCAGATCTGCTATGCATGCTTTTTGCATGCTGGGAAGATGCCACACAAGGCTGTAAGTCCTGATGCGTTTCAAGGGGTTCCCCTCTTCATCAGAGCTGCAGCAGGCTTATTGGTTAGCTTTAAATTTCATCAGCCTAATGCTTTTTATAAAGTATTTTCAAGTTTTTTCTCTCTTCAGGTTATTAACCTGATAAACAAACATCTTGTGTACTCATCTGCATCAGTAAGATCGCTAGAGAAAAAGTAGCTGTTTTATTGTCCTTTGACTGAGTCCCAGACATTGTCTTTATAGTTTACAGACAAAGCTTACAGTCTTTGTGACAATTTAAAAGAAGGGGGTTTGTTAATACTTAATCCAGGCATGTCCAAAGTCCGGCCCGCAGGCAAACTGTGGCCCGTGTTCCAGTTTCATTCAGCCCCACTGGTAATTTGGATACATATATCTTTTCTGGCCCCCAACGAATCCGCGAGCGCCACGATAGATATATACCGCATTTATCGTTCCTCGGAGGGCACGGGACGAGTGCCGTCAGATTTCGTACAGGAGAATCTCCTGTTTACTTGGCGGCCTCTGTAATAGGAAGTTCCGTCTTCTGGGCTGGCATTGGACAGCTGTTCTGTCTATCATAGGAGGCGGGACTTTGTATTAAAGAGGCCGCCCAGTAAACAGGAGATTCTCCTGTATGTAATCTGTTGGCGCTCGTCCCACCCCCTCCCTGTCCCCTCTGAGGCTGCAGATGGGCATCGATCAGGCTGCACTGATGGCACTTGTGAGGCTTCATTCATGGCAATGGTGAGGCGGAATTCAGAGGCTGCATTTATGTCAATGGTGAGGCTTCATTCATGTCAATGGTGAGGCTTCATCCATGTCAATGGTGTGGCTTCATTCATGTCAATGGTGAGGCTGCATTCATGTCAGTGGTGAGGCTGCATTCATGTCAGTGGTGAGGCTGCATTCGTGTCAGTGGTGAGGCTGCATTCATGTCAGTGGTGAGGCTGCATTCATGTCAGTGGTGAGGCTGCATTCATGTCAGTGGTGAGGCTTCATTCATGTCAGTGGTGAGGCTTCATTCATGTCAATGGTGAGGCTTCATTCATGTCAATGGTGAGGCTGCATTCATGTCAGTGGTGAGGCTGCATTCATGTCAGTGGTGAGGCTGCATTCATGTCAGTGGTGAGGCTGCATTCATGTCAGTGGTGAGGCTGCATTCATGTCAGTGGTGAGGCTGCATTCATGTCAGTGGTGAGGCTGCATTCATGTCAGTGGTGAGGCTGCATTCATGTCAGT
Organism: Lithobates clamitans; assembly: GCA_037952925.1. NCBI lineage: Eukaryota > Metazoa > Chordata > Amphibia > Anura > Ranidae > Lithobates > Lithobates clamitans. The sequence continues at coordinate 2,758,789 of JBBGZY010001230.1, forward strand.
GGTGAGGCTGCATTCATGTCAGTGGTGAGGCTGCATTCATGTCAGTGGTGAGGCTGCATTCATGTCAGTGGTGAGGCTGCATATTCATGTTAGTGGTGAGGCTGCATTCATGTCAGTGGTGAGGCTGCATTCATGTCAGTGGTGAGGCTTCATTCATGTCAGTGGTGAGGCTTCATTCATGTCAGTGGTGAGGCTTCATTCATGTCAATGGTGAGGCTTCATTCATGTCAATGGTGAGGTTTCATTCATGTCAATGTTGAGGCTTCATTCATGTCAGTGGTGAGGCTTCATTCATGTCAGTGGTGAGGCTGCATTCATGTCAGTGGTGAGGCTGCATTCATGTCAGTGGTGAGGCTGCATTCATGTCAATGGTAAGGCTTCATTCATGTCAATGTTTAGGTTGCATTCATGTTAGTGGTGAGGCTGCATTCAGAGGCTGCATTCATGGCAATGGTGAGGCTGCATTCATGGCAATGGTGAGGCTGCATTCATGGCAATGGTGAGGCTGCATTCATGGCAATGGTGAGGCTGCATTCATGGCAATGGTGAGGCTGCATTCATGTCAGTGGTGAGGCTGCATTCAGAGGCTGTGTTCATGGCAATAGTGAAGCTGCATTCAGAGGCTGCATTCATTGCAATGGTGAGGCTGCATTCATGTTAGTGGTGAGGCTGCATTCAGAGGCTGCGTTCATGGCAATGGTGAGGCTGCATTCATGGCAATGGTGAGGCTGGATTTAGAGGCTGCATTCATGGCAATGGTGAGGCTGCAATGATGGGCACTGACCCTTATGTGCTTCACAGTTCTTCATTTAAAATTACATTTTTTCCCTGAAACGTCCCTCTTAAAGTGAAGGTGTGTGTTATACGCCGATAAATACGGTATATCCAAATAACATGCCCGAGCTCATCCTTAGACTCTTCTCCACACACAGCCACAAAGGCAAGAGAAATCTTGTTGGGCAGTGTATTAGTTAATTTGCATTTCATTTAATGATTCAAAGAATGTCAGGCAAAATGGTTGGCCCTCACGCATGTTCACTTCATCAAATCTGGCCCTCTTTGAAAAAAGTTTGGACACCCCTGACTTAATCCATTTAATCTTAGCTCCTAAACCTTTTGTCCCATCAGTATTTATTGTTTTCAGCAGCAGCTGTTCTGTCTACAAATAGCTGCCCTGTCAGGAGTCATGAAAAAAACAATATATGTGGTGTCCTGTGGTCACAGGTGTGTCTAGGTTGCAGTTGGTTTCTGTTTGAATAACTGTTCTTGGTGAATAAATATGAATTGAACATTTTGCATTTTGAAGTCTGATGTCTTGTTTTTTGTTCATGATGATACAGGATTGACAAATTTGCTTTAAATCTAGGAGCCAGCTAAAAAAGTTAGGAGCCAGTTTTTTAACTAACAAAGATTTTATGCTATACGGCGCTGCGCTACTTTAACTGACAATTGCACGATCGTGCAACACTGTACACAAATTAAATTTATAGCATATTTTTCACACATTCAAAAAAAGCTCCAAATATAATTTGTTAAATGGTACCTACGTCCTAACTTATATGGAGAGAGAAATTGGAGGCTATCATGGACTTTCATGGTACTGTACAGAGGCTTGACATACACAAGGTAAGTATAAAAAATGTAGTTTATTTCAAAAAGTGTAAGTTAAAACAGACATATATAAAAAGCAATGCAAAATGTGTCATTATAAGACATTCGCTAACTCTATGAAATCACAGATGCAGTGACACTAAAGGGTAACCACTTTCAAGTTATCATATACCATCTGTGTATCTAGCGCTCGACATGTTTCGCGGACGAGCTTCCGCTTCTTCAGGAGCTATATTTGAATTTGTAGAGCAATCGTCAACTTTAATTCTATGGGCAGAGAGAGATAAAAAGATAATTATAGCATACATAAATGTAACAAAGATGCATAGAATACACGTGTGATAACAACGACTGCACGCAGTCTTACCCCAGATGTGGCCAGATGTATAGACACACCAGTACTGCAGCCAGTCTGGGAAGATTTTGGCACTTGGGTGACCACAGTGCACAGGCAGGTCTCTTCCAGTGCTGAGGATCAAACACACCTCTGTCATTGATAATGTGCCAGTGCTCTTCCTCACAGCCTTGTGTATGTCGAAGACTTCACTTTCAGCAGCCAGGTACCCTGGTAACACCAGAGGTGAGAGAGAGCAGTGCCGATTGTCTGGTACCTCCAAAGCTTCTAAGATTTGGGGGAGGGAGGAACACCTTTTAACAGAGACAACACTTGCCTCAGCTCTTGATCATGCAAATAATGAAGAATTAAAGCACATAAAACAAATGCTATAAATTAAGTTGCAGTTCAGTGAGTAAAATAAGTATTTGATCCCCAAGCAAAACATGAATGAATGAATGAATGAATGAATGGTTTGTATAGCGCTGCAAATACGAACTGAATCGCCTCAAGGCGCTAGAGCTGTCCTTTGTTGTCCAGCTTCTTTCATGAAAACATGACTTTGTACTTGGTGGAGAAACCCTTATTGACAAACACAGAGGTAAGATGTTTCTTGTAGTTGGTGACCAGGTTTTCACACATCTCGGGAGGAATTTTGGTCCACTCTTCTTTACAGATCTTCTCTAAATCCTTAAGGTTTCTTGGTTGTCTCTTGGCAACTCAAAGTTTCAGCTCCCTCCATACATTTTTCTATAGGATTAAAGTCTGGATACTGGCTAGGCCACTCCAAGACCTTAATATGTTTCTTCTTGAGCCACTCCTTTTTTGCCTTGGTGGTATGTTTTGGGTAATTTTTGGAAGACCCATCCATGACCCATCTTCAGTGTTCTGGCTGAAGGAAGAAGGTTCTTATCCAAAATGTTACAATACTTGGCCCCCTCCATTGCCCCTCAATGCGGCAAAGTTAGCCTGTACCTTTAGCAGAGAAACAGCCCCCAAAGTATCATGTTGCACCCTCTGTGCTTGACCTTGAGATGGTGTTCTTAGGGTCATAGTCAGCATTTTTCTTCTACCAAACACGGCAAGTCGAGTTAATGCCAAGGAGCTCAATTTTGGTCTCATCTGACCACAGCACTTTCTCCCAATCCTTCCCTGATTATTTACAGTGCCTTGAAATAGTATTCACACCCCTTTGAAATTTTACACATTTTGTTATGTTACAACCAAAAACGTAAATGTATTTTATTGGTACTGTATGTGATAGACCAACTCAAAGTGGCACATAATTGGAAAGTGGAAGGAGAATGATAAATGGTTTTCATTTTTTTTTTTAAATAAATATATGAAAAGTGTAGCATGCATTTATATTCAGCCCCCTTTATTCTGATACCCCTAACTAAAATCTGGTGGAACCCATTGCTTTCAGAAGTCACCAAATTAGTAAATAGAGTCCACCTTTCTTTAATTTAATCTCAGTATAAATACAGCTGTTCTGTGAAGCCCTCTGAGGTTTGTTATAGAACCTTAGTGAACAAACAGCATCATGAAGGCCAAGGAACACACCAGGCAGGACAGGGATGACGTTGTGGAGAAGTTTAAAGCAGGGATAGGTTATAAAAAAATATCCCAAGCTTTAAACATCTCACAGAGCACTGTTCAATCCATCATCCAAAAATGGAAAGAGTATGGCATAACTGCAAACCTACCAAGACATGGCTGTCCACCTAAACTGACAGGCCGGGCAAGGACAGCATTATTTAGGGAAGCAGCCAAGAGGCCCATGGCAACTCTGGAGGAGCTGCAGAGATTCGCAGATCAGGTGGGAGAATCTGTCCACAGGACAACTATTATGCCGTGTACACGCAACAGGACTTTCCGGCAGAAAAGGTCAGACGGAATTATTCAGTCGGACATTCCGATCGTGTGTGGGCTTCATTGGACTTTTTCTTTCTAAAATTCTGACGGCCCTAGAAATAGAACATGTTTCAAATCTTTCCGACGGACTCAGTTCTTAGCGGGAAAACCGTTCGTCTGTATGCTAGTCTGACGGACCAAAAACGACGCAAGGGCAGCTATTGGCTACTGGCTATTGAACTTCCTTTTTCTAGTCCCGTCATACGTCATCGCGTTCTAAACGAATGGACTTTGGTGTGATCGTGTGTAGGCAAGTCCGTTTCAGCGGAACTCCGTAGGAAATACCGTGAGACTCTGCTCTGACGGAAAGTCCGGTCGTGTGTACGCGGCATGCACTCCACAAATCTGGCCTATATGGAATAGTGGCAAGAAGAAAACCATTGTTGAAAGAAAGACATAAGAAGTCCAGTTTTCAGTTTGCGAGAAGCCATGTGGGGGACACAGCAAACATGTATAAGAAGGTGCTCTGGTCAGATGAGACCAAATTTGAACTTTTTGGCCTAAAAGCAAAAAGCTATGTGTGATGGAAAACGAACACTGCACATCACCCTGGACACACCATCCCCACTGCCAATTGTAGGTGGCAGCATCATGTTGTGGGGATTCTTTTCTTCAACAGGGACAGGGAAGCTGGTCAGAGTTGATGGTAAGATGGATGGAACCAAATACAGGGCAATCTTATGCCGTGTCCACACGGTCGGACTTTCCGGCAATTGGAGTCTGCCGGACAATCCGCCCGTGTGTAGGCTCCGGCGGACTTTTCTGGCGGACTTTTTCCCAAAAGCCCGCCGGACCTAGATTTGAAACATGTTTTAAATCTTTCCGTCGAACTCAGTTTCGGGCGGAAAGTCCGCTTGTCTGTGTGCTGGTCCGACGGAATGCCCGCTCGTGTGTATGCTGGTCCAACGGACCAGATACGACGCGAGGGCAGGTTATTGCATCTCGCTGCAATAGGAAAAACAAATTTTCCTATTGCGGCGAGCGCGGGGCATACCAGGTCCTTAAGTCTGGTATGGATTATAAAGGGAAACCCCTATGCTGGAAAACCAGTGTGGGGTCCCCCCTAAAATCCATACCAGACCCCGATCCGAGCACGCAGCCCGGCCGGTCAGGAAAGGGGGTGGGGACGAGCGAGCGCCCCCCCCTCCTGAACCGTACCAGGCCACATGCCTCGGTGCTTTGGGGAGGGGGGCACCCTGCGGGCCCCCCCACCCCAAAGCACCTTGTCCCCATGTTGATGAGGACAAGGGCCTCTTCCCGACAACCCTGGCTGTTGGTTGTCGGGGTCTGCGGGCGGGGGGCTTATCGGAATCTGGGAGCCCCCTATAAGAGGGCCCCCAGATCCCGGCCCCTCCACCCTTTGTGAATGAGTATGGGGTACATGGTACCCCTACCCATTCACCTAGGGAAAAAGTATCAATAATAAAACACACTACACAGGTTTTTAAAATAATTTATTAAACAGCTCGGGGGGATCTTCCGGCTTCGGGGGTCCCTCCGCTTCCTCTTCTCCCGGCGTCCGGTTGGTTCTTCTCCGCTCTCTCCGGCCTCTTCTCCCGGTGTTCCAGTTCTTCGGCCGGCCCCTCCGCTGTCTTCAGGTAGCTCTCTTGTCAGCGGAGGTCCGGGCTTCTGGCCTTCTTGTCTTCTCTTCTCCAGATGTTGACACGACACTCTCTCCGGCTTTTAGGGGGCGTGGTCAACATCACCCAGTGACCATGCCCCCTAAAACGTCACAGTCCCAACATGCCCAGGGACTGTGACATCATAAGGGGGCGGGGTCTCCGCCTATGTAAGTCACAACGGAGCCCTCAGGGAGCAGTCCAGCCGGAGAGAGCATCGTGTCAACATCTGGAGAAGAGAAGACAAGAAGCCCAGAAGTCCGGACCTCCGCTGGCACACCGGGAGAAGAACTGGAACACCGGGAGAAGAGGCTGGAGAGAGCGGAGAAGAACCAACCGGACGCCGGGAGAAGAGGAACCGGAGGGACCCCCGAAGCCGGAAGAAGACCCCCGAAGCCGGAGAAAGATCCCCGAAGCCGGAGGAAGATCCCCCCCGAGCTGTTTAATAAATTATTTTAAAAACCTGTGTAGTGTGTTTTATTATTGACCCTTTTTCCCTGGGTGAATGGGTAGGGGTACCATGTACCCCATACTCATTCACATAGGGTGGGGGGGCCGGGATCTGGTGGCCCTCTTATAGGGGGCTCCCGGATTCCGATAAGCCCCCCGCCCACAGACCCCGACAACCAACGGCCAGGGTTGTCGGGAAGAGGCCCTTGTCCTCATCAACATGGGAACAAGGTGCTTTGGGGTGGGGGGGCACGCAGGGCGCCCCCCCTCCCCCAAAGCACCGACACCCCATGTTGAGGACATGTGGCCTGGTACGGTTCAGAAGGGGGGGGGCGCTCGCTCGTCCCCACCCCCTTTCCTGACCGGCCGGGCTGCGTGCTCGGATCGAGGTCTGGTATGGATTTTAGGGGGGACCCCACGCCGGTTTTTTTTCCTTTAAAATCCATACCAGACCTAAGGGCCTGGTATGCACCGCAACGGGGCTCGCAAGGTGTCAATCTCGCCGATAAAAGCGGCAAGATTGACTTCCTTTTCTAGTCCCGTCACACCTGAGTCACGTTCAAAATGAACGGACTTGTCCATGTGTGGGCAAGTCCGTTCATTCTGAAAGTCCGTCGGAAAGACGGGCGGACTTAGCCCGCTGGAAAGTCCGGTCGTGTGTGGGCTAGTCCGTCCGTTTTAAAGTCCGGCGCACCTGGCGGACAAAGTCCGTCAGAAAGTGTGCCGGACCAAGTATGCCAGAAAGTCCGATCGTGTGTATGCGGCATTAGAAGAAAACCTGTTAGAGTCTGCAAAAGACTTGAGACTGGGGCAGAGGTTCACCTTCCAGCAGGACAATGACCCTAAACATACAGCCAGAGCTACAATGGAATGGTTTAGATCAAAGCATATTCATGTTTTAGAATGGCCCAGTCAAAGTCCAGACCTAAATCCAATTGAGAATCTGTGACAAGACTTGAAAATTTCTGTTTACAGATGCTCTCCATCCAATCTGACAGAGCTTGAGCTATTTTGCAAGGAAGAATGAGCAAAAATGTCACTCTCTCTAGATGTGCAAAGCTGGTAGAGACATCCCCAAAAAGACTTGCAGCTGTAATTGCAGCGAAAGGTGGTTCCACAAAGTATTGACTCGGGGGGGCTGAATACAAATGCACGCCACACTTTTCACATATTTATTTGTAAAAAAAATGCAAAAACCATTTATCATTTTCCTTTCACTTTAAAATTATGTGCCACTTTGTGTTGGTCTAGCACGTAATATCCCAATAAAATACATTTACATTTTTGGATGTAACATGACAAAATGTGGAAAATTTCAAGGGGTGTGAATACTTTTTCAAGGCACTGTAGAAGTTCATTGGCATGACTGTACATGTGCCTTCTTTAGGAAGGGGACTCGCGCTGTCTGGAGGAAGAAAAATGCTTTCTTTGTAAGTGGGCAAACTTACAAAATCTGCAGGGGATCAAATAATTATTTTCCCCACTCTATGTATTCTTAACTAAAAAATACCTTCTGTTGCTTTCATCCTCCTCCACATATCCAAATTGCTTTTTTACCTGCTGTGACCCGACTTCCTGTTAGAGGGTGACTATGTTCATTCTTCACTGTCCTGCTGTATGTAAGAATGTAGCCCCTCTCTTACATTGTACAAATACTATAGCAGGAACGTAGAACTGAAATTATGAATATGGAGGCTATTATCTTTCTAGCATATAGCTCTAGGTCTGAGTGATAAGTTACTTGTATTTTTACACACAAGCTTATATTCTTGTACACATAAAGAATGGTACCAGTTGTAAGATTAAAAAAACTTTTCTCTTCCATTCATTGAAGGACACAGCCAGCAAGTAATCTTGACCTTAGGGTAGGGCTTGACAAACCCCAGGTGCCAGGTCGCCATGGTGACTGGAAATTACATCCTAGCGCCTGGCCTACACTGTCCCCCTGCGGGTACATGGACTAAAAGGTCAGGCTGGCCCATGATTGTGGCCACAGCTTTGCGGTCTGCTAGAGCAGGATACAGCCTTCATTGTTGGAACCAGTGTTTTGTCCTCAAGTTTGCAAGCTGCAATTTGAAGTTTTTTTCTGTTTTGGGGTTGTACCTACTGGTGTTTTCCCACCCCTCAATGGTCACTGCTTTGAGACTTCCCTATCATCCTACTCCTGAAAGAGAGAGTACTCTCTGGACTGTGTCCTTCAATAAACTCAGAGAAAAGGATTTTATGGTGAGTACAAAAGATCACATTTTTCCTAATGTTAATGACATATTTCAAAATTGAAACCTTCTTCCAAGAGTCTTTTGATAAAGACCAAGTATTCCTTAGGGTTATCAAACAGACGATTCTGCTGCTGATGGCGCATCGCCAGCAGCAGAATCACTTATTAACTTCCCTCCCCATGGGTTTATATGCTAAAAATGTTCATGTCTTTATCTCTTGTATCTTAGTCTCTGTGAGCCATGGATGTGTTGCGTCCCACCTTGATCACTGTTGGCGGACGTGTATACAGAAAGAACGATGTTCGAGAGACAACTTACCAGAATGAGGAGGAGGAGGATTTTTACATAGGTAGTCATTTTCTTTTTGAGTTGCAATGAGTTATTGACTTGTAGAAGGAAAAAGTCTCTGTTATAGTAGACCCATCCAAGATTCACTATGAACGTATTCTTTCTTTACAGAATCTGAGCAATGTATAGATGAGCCCTGTGATGATTACACCATTGAGGAAACTGAAAAGGGATACCAGTGTTCCATTGATCTACCTAGCCAACTATTTAAGTATGTTTAACATTTTATTTGATCATATCCCTCTGTTAAAGCTTGCAAGTGATTATTATTTTTTATAGTTGTTAATATCAACATGTTGTAAAATCTCTAAGACCAGTCGTGATCTTCCCTCTGTCCTGAGAAATCAGAGCGATGACACAAAAGATACACAAAAGAAGTTTTCCTCTGAACCACGTTCAGTTGACCTTAACGTGGACCTTCCTTCACCTTTCTCATCCACTTAACATACCCCTACCCCCTCCCGCTTTGACAATTCAACGTCATTTTTTTTCTCCCCAATACTTTTTTTTTTCCTAGGGGGGGGCACCTCACCTATCACAGTAAAAAAAAAGATGCTTCCCTCACATGGAGCCTCCTGGGATACACCTCCCGTGAGGCGTCATGTTACTCTACTGCACATGCGTTGATGTGCATCATCGGGAAGCCATCTGGAACTTCCTGTTTTTTGTAGATGGTCCACTGATGACTCACCACTGTGCATTTGCATCATCAGCAAAAAGCTGGAAAAGGCCGCAGCCTCCTGATGACGAAGCGAAGGAAGATAGCAACGTGGGACCCAGCTTGTGGCAGACGATTGGCAGATTGCAACAGGACAATGCTGGATCTGCTGAACCTGTGAGTATGTACTCTGGGGATAACCCAAAGGTGATAAAAGAGAAAGAAAAATGCACTGAAGGGGTGAACTTCCTCCTTAAAAAGCATGCAAACTTTAAAGGAGAAGTACAACCAAAGCTTGTTTGGCTGTATTTCTCCTGTGAGTCACGGGAGTGCAGTTCGTTCTACACTCTTGTGACCTGTTTTCAGCAAACAGCGGGCTGAAGCCTGCTGTCGGCTGATGTCACAGAGCCCGTCCAGGCTGGGGAAAGATTTCGACCATATGGTCAGGATGCACCCAGGAGCCTGACAGTCACCGCTCTCTGCTCACTGAGAACTGAGCGATCAGCGGTGCTTAATCGCTCAGTTTTCAGTTTTAGAGCCAGTGGGGGACAGATGCAGCAATCTTTTGCATGTGTACGTGGCTTGAAAGTGATTGGACATACTGTCCCATATACAGACTTTGATTATCCACGTACAACGTCCAGACGAAGTACACGTCTTAGTGTACGAAACGCGTCTTTTGCCCATGCTAGCATACCCCCGCACTCCTCTATGACTTCCCACCCGGGCCAGCAAGGTGGTTCTTCACTATTTACGCCGAAAGGCTGGACTTTGAATTTTTGATCTGATATCCACCTACAGGCCACTGTAGCCCTGCTCCATGGGTGGTGAACCGGATAAACTGCCCGTATTTCTTATACCTTTCCGGGTAAACTGACGGCCGACAAATATGGATCATCAGTTTTGCAAATCCCCGGTCTCTACAACTTCCGCTATGGAAGATTGCAGCAGCATACAGTGACAGTGAAAGTTTGTCCTGAATTTGGAGCCACGGCATAACAGGGGTAAGAATGTCCGTACAGCGATCAATGTTTTTTCTCTCTCCTTTTCCTCCATATGCATACCCGCAGCTGCTATAGAGATTGACTAGGACAACTCCTGTTGAGAGACTATTTCCTCCCCGAGTTCAATACGGTCCACAGTGTTCTCTACAGCTGCTTACACTGTTTGAAGGAATGTCTTTCAGAATAGGTGTACCTTATCGCTGAAATTTGGAGATTGGAGATAAAAACCACCAGCATCATTAGCCGAGTTGGCCGTAATGGACATTCAGCCGGGCTGCAGTTTATAGCAGCCTATTGATGCAAATAGACACTACTGTTCCTGATGAACCAAGTTTTCACTGTTTTACTTCATTAGCTTGGTTTCCACAGTGGATTATGCTACATGGATAAAGGGTTGCTGTGAGTCAGCACATTGGGGTTACGGCAAACCATTTGAAACCCGGAGCTGTATTGATTGCCAAATGTCTATACTATGACTGCTAATGACTCAATGGGAATGACTCAAATCAGTCTCTGACTGCATTAATGGTTTTCGTTACATTAATCCAAGGAAATTACATCTATCCCTTCTGAATTGCTTATATGCAATAGTTTCTACCTATGGACATTTACATCACTAAGAGTTTTTTCATATTGGAAGGGATTATCTTGGCCTCACTGTCCTTAATTGCTCTGGGCTAGGGTTTTCATACTGGACCAGAGGGGTTCATGTCTAGCGTTTTTTAACCATTGACAACGTTGTTTATTACAGTGTATTTATTTATGAGTTTTTGCATGAACGTCACCCACTCAGGGGGTTTTAACACCGCCCTGACTGGAGTGATCTGTGATTTGTGTTTCACCAATAAAGCTTTAACTTCCATTCAAACTTTACCGGGGTTGATCCTTCTTTTGATTGCTTTCTGGTGGCACTTGCTTGTTCCACCCCTCTCCCCTCTTTTTTTCATATCAAGCTCATACTTTCTGGGAGGTATACCGTCTGATTGATGAATCAGTGGTTTGTTTGTTTTTTAATCAATTATAAGGAATTTATGTGGATTCAGTTACCTTTTAATAGTTTTCGGACTGATGCTGCATCCACCTAGGTAACTAAGATTTTAACCACTTCTGGACCACCGCACGCCGATATATATGTCCTAATTTTGAAGAGGAATATCTTTGTTATGGCAGCAGCTAGCTGCCATAACCCTGATATCCTCTTCTTCGGCGGGCAGTCCGGTTTCTGATAATAGTGGTCTCTGCGGCGGATTCGCTTTTATTGGCGGCAGGAGAGGATCGGATTCTTCTTCCTGCTAGGCATGGAGATGAGTGAGAGGAAGATGGCCCCCCACCGCCCATAGCTCTTAAAGAGACTTTTTTTTTTTATTGCATTTTAGTGTAAATATGAGATCTAAGTTCTTTTTGAACACAAATCCCATATTTAAGAGGTCCTGTCATGCTTTTTTTCCAATAAAAGGGATGTTTACATTCCTTGTAATAGTAATAAAAGTGATGCATTTTTTTTTTCAAACAAAAATGTAAAAATAAAAGGTAAAATAAATAATAAAAAATTTTTTTTTTTAAATGCGCCCCTTGTCCCAACGAGCTCGCGTGCAGAAGCGAACACATACGTGAGTAGCGCGTGCATATGAAAACAGTGTTCAAACCACACATGTGAGGTATTGCCACGATCGGTAGAGTGAAAACAATAATTCTAGCTCTAGACCTTTTCTCTGTAACTCAAAACATGCAACCTGTAGAATTTTTTAAACGTCGCCTATGGAGATTTTTCAGGGTAAAAGTTTGCCGCTATTCCTTGAGCGGGCGCAATTTTGAAGCATGACATGTTGGGTATCAATTTACTCGGCGTAACATTATCTTTTACAATATATAAAAAAATGGGCTAACTTTACTGTTGTCTTATTTTTTAATTCAAAAAATTTTTTTTTCCAAAAAAAGTGTGCAAATACGGTGTAACAAAGTATTGCAACAACCGCCATTTTATTCTCTAGGGTGTTAGGAAAAAAAATGTATAATGTTTTGGGGTTCAAAGTAATTTTCTAGCAAAAAAAGCTGTTTTTAACTTGCAAACAACACATCTCAGAAAGAGGCTCGGGCCTTAAGTGGTTTAAAAAAACAACTCATACTTCTCTTTTAACATTATACTGTACAATTGAAAGCATGTTATTACATCTGTTCAAAAATGAAAAAAATAATTGTTAATCCTGCTAGAACTCTTGTTAGCTGGTTACTTACTGTGCTCTTATAACTTACTTTTTCCCATAAACAGAACTCCATTACCTCCATTATGAAAAAGATGAGAGGGGGTGCTGTTTGTAGTCCTGTACTAGGGTGGCAATGCTACTTCTCTGTAGATACAGTATGGTGAGTAAGTATTGTCAACCTAGAACAGAAAGTGTAGGGAAGGATCACCAGGACAACATAAAGGGAAAAAAAACAATGCAGCCACTAAATCTAGGGACTTGTAAGCTGCAATCTATTAAATTTTATTGTTGAATGGATTTACACTTAAAAAGGTAAAGGATCTAGCTGTACAGTATTATGTGTTCATACAGTGACTACAATTACAAACTGATTTTTTCACAGTATGACTGTGTTTAATTGACTGCCTAGCTCGTTATTATTTAATGGTTGTTGGTTCATCATTGATTACCTGAAGAATACTACCTTAGCATTAGACCAGTTCAGTCTGTTGTTCTTTTCACCATTATTTCTTTTATATTAGGTATTTTTTATTGAGTTTTTCAAAAGTTTTTTTCTTTTTAACAAAATACAAACCATTCAAACATACAAACCAAAAAGCCCATTTACAGTGAGATATGGCCCAATAAAAAACATCTACAGAATACAAGAAGAGCAGATATCAGCTGAATTTTGCATATACAGTATCTCACAAAAGTGAGTACACCCCTCATATTTTTGTAAATATTTTATATCTTTTCATGTGACAACACTGAAGAAACTACACTTTGCTACAATGTAAAGTAGTGAGTGTACAGCTTGTATAACAGTGTAAATTTGCGGTCCCCTCAAAATAACTCAACACACAGCCATTAATGTCTAAACTGCTGGCAACAAAAGTGAGTACACCCCTGTGTCCAAATTGGGCCCAATTAGCCATTTTCTCTCCCTGGTGTCATGTGACTCATTAGTGTTACAAGGTCTCAGGTGTGAATGGGGAGCAGGTGTGTAAAATTTATAATACACAACAAAACGAAAGGCTTGCATAAAGTCCCATTTCGAATGTACATATACAGTCATCATGGCCATGTATAACATGGCCAACATAATTATTAGCTTTGTTTAGCCCTGGCCATTTGAATAGTTCATCATTTATTAAAATCCATTTAAAAATGAGATGTTAATCTAATGTCTTTGTGCCTGCTGACATTAATTGATTTGATAATAATAGTCAGAAAACCTTGCTCAATCACTATCATTCTTCCACTAGCCACACATGTACCTTTTTTCTTGGAATAAGCACAATCTTAATACATGTCACGCCACACATTACATTGAATAAAATATGTGTTGCTAATGATGCTAATTATGGTGCCTTGAGTAGTGCTTTCACTGTATATGCATACATATTAATTTGCAATTCATGAATGTAATTGCTTGTCCAAAGGGTTTATTCTTATGTTGTACTGCTGCTGTTGTGCTTTAGGTACATTATAGGTAAGAAAGGAGAGACTAAGAGAAACATTGAATCAGACACACGCACATCTATCAGCATTCCAAGGCAAGGAATGGAAGGAGAAATTGGTAAGATGAAATTAAAGTTCAATTTTGAAGGCCATTTGTGGTTGTTTTTGTACCTTACTCTGCTTCTATTTTGCATTCTCTACCCCCCCCCCCCTTTCCCCCAATCCCCGTCAACATTCTAATTAAATTGTTAATATAAAACCTTTCATTTCGTGGTTGATTGGAGGGGCTGATAGGGTGCTGTACATTATTTTCTGAAAACATCGCAGCACCCTCCCTCTGTACTCATCTTAGGAGTCTATAGTCCTGATGCAAACAGCATGCTGACTCTTGGAAGGAGTTATTCCAATAGAAAAATGCCTTGATGGGTGTCAGTCTGGAGGACTGCCCTGGGTAATTGCCCATTGCATTCTGGGCATTCATCCCTGGCTGCATACTGTCCTAAATGTACATACCTACCGCTAGGTGCACTATCCAGCCCTAGCAGCGGGGATGGACAGCGAACCTGTGTCCTCCACTCAAAGCTAAATGCCAGAAGCCCATGCACCAGGGCTAACTGCCTAATGTGCATGGAGCCTAATTGAGGAATGCGACTTAGTAACATTACTGTTATATTCCTATTTATTCTGTTGTGGTTTTGAAATAAATGTGTTTTAATCTAACAAATAATTTGTTTGCGGGATTGTACAGTGTACCATGGGCAAAACAGAAAGTGAGAGAAATTGAAGGAGTCCCGGCGTGCCACCAGAACTACAGTAGTGTCCCCATTGGAAGATTTCCCCTCCTATTCTTGTTCCAGTGTCAACCTAAAATTTGGGATTTTCTTTTACTTTCACTTTTGATAATAATGGTGAACAGGACAAATGGAGAGGGTGAAGCTCCCTAATAGGGGCACAGACAACAATAAAAACTTGACAGGTGTTCTAACCCCTCTCCACTCTATCCAAATCTAAAAAGAAAATTCTTTTAGTGACACTTTAACCCTACTTAGCATTAACTAACTTTTTTGTCTCCTTCTCCCATTAGCTATTATTTTTTTGCCTAATTTCATACTTTTTTCATTACATTGCTCGTCTTTGTGCATATTTTTAGTGTTGCATAAAATTGTGCAAAATTGAACAAAATGCCTTTATTTATTTTGTTAATAACTTTTCCGTTCTTTGTACCAGAATCCTAATTTTAAAGTGATTGTATAGGTATTTAAAAAATAAACATAAAAAAGTCATACTTGCCTGCTCTGTGCAGTGGTTTTGCACAGAGCAGCCCCGGTCCTCTTCTTCTGGGGTCCTTCGCTAGAGCTCCTGGCTCCTACCCCTATCGGGGCACTTATATGGGCTCGATCCCAAACTGGGCTCTGTGTGTCCATTAACATACACGACGTGACTCGGCCCAGCACCCTGTTCTCTATTTGTAGGCTGTGATTTGCTGTTGGCTCTCACTGTTGCCTCCATGTCCATTAAGAGATGGAGAGGAGAGACGCTGCCCTCGGGCCACAGCGCTGTATCAAAATTGGGGTTCAATAAATATTTTGGAGGAGGGGGGTCTGTGACTGAACAAAGAAGGATTTTTACCTTAAAGAGTAACTCCACTTTTGTTGAGAAAAAAGATTTCCTCTGGGTGATCTATGTACATTGCAAGAATTTTAACAAACTTTGTAGCAGATTCCTACCTTTTGTTATTCTGAAGAAATCCCTGTTTCTGTGTCCATGTGGAAAGTGTATCTAATAGGAGTGGTTTCATAATTATCAATTAGCTTCTGCACCTGCAGGGCTCTAATGAGGAAAATCGCAGGGTCTGCATCCCCTTAGACATGATTTTCTATTGGGAGTATCTCACTAAAAATGAAATTTTTGTTGCAGGGGATGCCTGAAATCTGACTTGTATCTTAGTGCAGACTTCTGGGAAAATCTATAAACCAATCACACACGCAGAAAATGACATTTCTGGGGGGTGTTCTGTACACATTCTGTGTACAGAACACCTTCAGGTAGCCACATTGCATTGCATTTTACAGAAAATTACCTTTCCTTTTCAATCTGCAGCTCTGTAATTTTTAATAACACTCAATTACAATATGACTTGAGTCACAACTTGTTTGATTTGTTTACGCTATATTATTATTTTTTTTTATTTGCTATTTTTTTTCCCCACAAAAGTGGAGTTACCCTTTTAAGTGGAAGTAAAGGCAAAAACTAACTCTAAGCCACATTCTAAGCCTTATCTGTCTAGCCCTGTAAAGAAAAAATTGCTACTTACTATGGAGTTTCCGTTGTCAGCTGCCTGTCCTACATACTGAAGTCACTGCTGACAGCTAATCCTGGAACCGGACGAGAGTGGCTGCAGAACAGGTAAGTATAGTGATTTTATTCTTTACAGAGCTAGATAGATTAGGCTTAGAATGTAGCTGAGAGTAGTGTGACGGGAAGGCCCGTGGAACCCGGAATCCCTTGGAGAGGTTGGGAAACCCTTGTTTCAGCTCCCAATGCACCCCCTATGTCTAAGTTACCCTGTGTCCATTAGGGGCACAGGGTGACTGAGAAAATGTGGCTTGGATTACTTAAAATGGGACAGTAATATTGATCCACAATATCTCCCAGGATATATATAAAGACTTTTCTTGGTTTGTTTGATTCTGAACTCGACATGTTAATTGAAAGCGCTGGTCACATTGGCCTCTGTACAATTTAGAAGACAGTTCGTCTGCTACTGGAAGCTCCTGCTATTGTGAGAAGGTATCCTGTGTTTATAGTTATGATAATGTATAATCTACTGTGTGAAGCTCGGTGACAACAAGTTTTACCTGTAGTGAAATCCTGACTCCATGGCCAGGTGGGCATGGAGTCACCTTGGCTGCTTTAAGGGACTAAAGTGTGAGGAGGACAGAGACAGTCAACTGTAGGCACCACATCCCATAATAAATGATGAACAGAAACTCAAGGCTGTTAGGCCTCGAGAGAAAGGGGGGAGGGGAAGAATCTTCCCCAGGGACTTTAAAGGTGCTTTTAAATAATGTTTTCAAAGGATTCTATGCAACCATATATAATAAAATTAATATTTATTGAATCACATTAAAATATTCATGTTCTACTTCAAGAGTGAAACATGTAGATAAAAACATTATAATATAGATGCTGTCACCAAAGAAGTTTCTTAATTATATCATGATTAAATCATACAACAAAAAGCAACTACTCAAAAGATGCCAAAACAATCTGCCGTTCTCGACATGTTTCGCTCCAGATGTGAGCTTCTTCAGGAGTTTAAAGGCAGTTTTTGTTACGGACTCTAGATAAGAAAATAAACAAAAATCAATACAAACAATTAACCATAAGGTGGAAAGTATCATACTACTTCCCTGAAAAAAGTACAAATTTTGTAGTCAGGATACAGGTAGATACTAAAGATTTGGATATAGGCGTATAGGTTTGCATATTAAACACTTAAATCAAATATGAATAAACAGTCAATCAGTATATGTATATTCTTACCAGGCTGTAGCACATTAATCTCGTGTAAATGTTTCAATGGATTGGTAATGTTACTGCTAAATTCGACTCGGAAAGTTCTCATGTATAAGGAAAGTCAATGCCAATATTGTGACCACAGGGGAATATAAAGTAGTTTGAAAGCGGCCCTTTAGGAAAAGGAAAAAATCAATTCAAAATTTACCAAAAATGGAGGGGGGGGGGAAAGGGGGGGAGGGGGAGGGGAGAGAGGAAGGGGGAAAACACAATCAGACTGCCTGATGGTGTAGTTTCTATAGATTTGGAGGGATATATACCCTGGGAATAGAACCAATTAGAGATATATTACCTGATACATAAAAGTATGTCGGCAAATAATGTCATATAAAAGAAAAAGGCATCATGAGCTAGGTGAAAAACGGTGAAAGGGTTCCACTGATGGCTACAGGAATGGGCAATCACCAGCAGAGATACTATCTGAGTATAAAAGAGAAAAACAATGAAAGATCAATGGAGGATTCAAAGTGTAACCGTATGTCAGCTAATGACAATGTCACACAGATAGAACTTACTTCACAAGAGGTGGTCCGGTCATGCAGACTGAGGGAAGCATCCCACTACCTCCGTGGGGTTGTGCCGGTAACGGAACTGTGGGCGGTGTATAGCCGCCTTTATATCCCTCCATCACGGCGGCGTCCGTGCTCGCCGCCGCGATGCGGACGCTCAATGGGGCCGGTCACAACAGGACGTGGGAAAGCGCCGTGACGTCAGCTCAGACGTCATCGGCGTGCGTAGAAGTTACTGCGCATGTCTGCACAGTTGGAAAACCCGTGGTACAAGAAGGCGCGAGAAGCGCCATTTTGGTTAAGGGAAACAGTAAGGTAACAATCAAATAGAGTAAAATTAAGGCTAAGAAGCCAAAATTAATTTATCAAAAGTAGTAGAAGACTGATTCTATGTATTCCCTATGTGTTTTTAACAAGGCTTATGTTTGTATCACTGGGTCAGTGTCAAAGCCCATGTCAGGTGTAGAACGGCTCAAATTGTGGGGCAACCAACCCTAGGGACGATTGGTTCAACATCCCAGTGGTGGGTGCCCGGGGCGTCCGTGTGGTCAATGACAAAGACAATCCCAACATGGGAATATTTTCGGCGAACAATTTAAAATAGTGAACAAGGGCTAATAGAAGGTAAATCAAGCCTAGAAAGCTTCATGAAAGAAGTGTGCAGCTACAGCCTGTAAGTTACAATACAGCAAAAACAGTGGAAAATTCAAAGAGCAAAAAAAAAAAAAAAAAAAAAAAAAAAAAAAAAAACAAAAAAACAAAAGAATATAACATGTTATAGAAATGAAGATATTATGGTCATATTGTAAGTCTTATTCAAAAGATTCTATGGCTCAAACAAATAAATGGTGCCATAGCATAGCCTAAACATATTAAGTAAAATGAATGACCAAAGAGTTGAAAACAGGAAAGGAAGAGGGGATAGGGAAGAAGGGAAGAAAAGAGGGAGAAAAAGCAAAAGAAAAGGAAAAAGAAAGAAAAAAGCCAACGCACAGGTAATACATGGCAGAAGATGCGAGCCTCATCCAAATTAAAAAGTAGAAGGTGTTAATTTTATTCAAATAAATGGCTTGAAGCTAAACGCATCATTCATGCCAGGATATTGAAGAGCTGACAATTTGTGTATCCAGCGTGCCTCTTTTTGTAGGAGGAGCCTATCATAGTTACCTCCTCTGACCCCTGGGGGAATATATTCCAAAGCACAAAAATGTAGGCAGTTAGCGTCAAAATTGTGTTGTAGGCCTACATGCCGGCTGATAGGGGTCTCCATTCTTTTTTTCTGTATAAGGGAAACATGGTCCCTAATACGACAGAAAAAGGGCCTTTTGGTTTTCCCGATGTAAAACATTTTGCATTCGCATAGCATAATGTATACTATACCAACTGATTGACATGTCACTGCAAATTTTGGTTTAAAACACTCTCCATTGGGTAGCAAGAGACTGCGAGTAGCTAAAATGAATCTGCAGTAGGAACAACAGTGGCAAGGTCTACTGCCTTTGTCAGCATCTTTAATTTTTACAACGTGATTTTCATAGTGGCTCTGTACTAATGAATCCCTCAGGGATCGACTTCGCCTAAAAGTGATCTCCGGGTATGGGTTGAGATGTTTAGCCACTTTTTCGTCTCCCATTAACAAATACCAGTATTTGTTGAGAATGTCACGTATTTGTCTATGTTGGCTAGAGTAAGTAGTGATGAGTCTGACACCGGGGTTAGCTTTTTTAGGTCTGATATTATGTAAGAGAGAAACTCTGTTTTGATTTTTAGCTCTAAGATATGCCTTTTTAAGGCATTTCTTGCTGTACCCCCGGTTTAGGAAGCGCAGACGTAAACGTTTAGCTTCCTTTTCAAAGTCAGACTCATCACTACAATTGCGTTTGGCTCGCAAGTATTGCCCATAGGGCACACTTGTAATTAAAGGAGTTGGATGAGAACTACTGGCATGCAATAAAGAATTACCCGCTGAGGGTTTCCGATATAGGGTTGTTTTAATACTTCCGTCAGATTTAACTGTGATTTGAGTATCCAAGAAAGTCAGACTGGTTTGACTAAATTCCACCGTAAATTTCAGATTATACCTATTGATTTTTAGACTTTCCAAAAAGGACAAAAGAAAATCTTTGGGGCCTATCCAAATGAAAAAAATGTCGTCAATAAACCTCCTCCATAAGGGGATTAATTCCATATATTGTTGCATGTCATCTTGGGAAAATAATTCCCGTTCCCACCCCCCCAGATACAGGTTGGCATAAGAGGGGGCGCATTTGGTCCCCATAGCCACCCCCTGTATCTGGAGGTAGTGGGATCCTCCAAACAGGAAGATGTTATTAGAGAGGATAAACATTAACAAGTTCAAAATGAACTCATTATATTGAGATGACATTTCATGATTATGGAGGAGAAAATCTTTGACGACCTCTACTCCCTGCTGGTGGGGGATAGAATTATATATGGAGCGAAACATGTCGAGAACGGCAGATTGTTTTGGCATCTTTTGAGTAGTTGCTTTTTGTTGTATGATTTAATCATGATATAATTAAGAAACTTCTTTGGTGACAGCATCTATATTATAATGTTTTTATCTACATGTTTCACTCTTGAAGTAGAACATGAATATTTTAATGTGATTCAATAAATATTAATTTTATTATATATGGTTGCATAGAATCCTTTGAAAACATTATTTAAAAGCACCTTTAAAGTCCCTGGGGAAGATTCTTCCCCTCCCCCCTTTCTCTCGAGGCCTAACAGCCTTGAGTTTCTGTTCATGCTTTAAGGGACTAGTTAATTAGCTATGTTAATTCTGTTTCTGGTTATAGTTTGTATTGCTAGAGAGATGTCCTGCTGGTGTATATATTTGGGTTGAGTTTGTTCAAATAAACATTCCATGTTCAAGCTGTGTTGAGACTAGCCTGAGCTAGTCTCGCCTGGTTCTTACAATATCTGATATCTGAAGTTCCAGACCGTAGGAAGCAGTGTGCTGAGGGAAGCACTCAAGTGGAGTGTGGGACCTTCCATTACAAGTAGATTTAGAGTTAGCTAGGTTTTGCCTTTACTTCCACTTTAATGCAGAGAATGCATTAAGGTAAATCATTTTCTGCCTTTACAACCACTCTAATTGATTAAAACAGGACAAATAATAAAATAAATTGTATACCTTTTTGCCACAGTAATGCCTCGTACACACGGTCGGATTTTCCGATGGAAAATGTTCGATGGGAGCTTTTTGTCGGAAATTACGACCATGTGTAGGCTCCATCGGACATTTTCCATTGGAATTTCTGTCGCACAAAATTTGAGATCTGGATCTCAAATTTTCCGACAACAAAATCCCTTTGCGTAAATTCTGATCGTGTGTACACAATTCCGATGCACAAAGTGCCACGCATGCTCAGAATAAATTATGAGACGGAAGTGCTCGGTCTGGTAAAACTAGCGTTCGTAATGGAGATAGCACATTCGTCACGCTGCAATTTTTTAAATAGTTTAATGCAGCGCATTCTCTTCTTTATAATGCTAGAATAATAAAGTTGTTTTGCTGCTCATATTCACACAGAGTTCTGACAAACTGATTTCTTTATTATTTCTTGTGATCTCATGAATAATATTAATTTTGTTTTTCGTCAGATCTCCATAATAATGTTTCTAATTTTTGTTTGTTTTTTTTTTTATCAAGATCTACATTTTTTTTTTCTACTGCTCTCCATAATATTATTTCTCGTTTTGTGTGTCAAGTTACCACAACACCATTATTATCTTGTATTTTTTAACCTCAAGGAGGTTGGTTTGTGTTGCTGTACCTTGTTTATTTGACATTGTATTTAGGAAATGTACCTGCCTACTCACAAACAAACTGTCCTTTTTAAAGTAAAACACATAGGCAAGTATTTGTGAAAAATAAATAGCCATTAATTCTGGGTCATAACAAAATAAAGAGGAAGGCAACGCTGGAGAAACTGGTGAAATGCCTTTGTATCCCAGGGCACACATCATTTATTTTACAGTCAAAATTGGTGGACTGAGGAGTCCTTATAATAGTAAGCACAATCTGGTCCAGGACTACTAGAGATCATGAACAGCAGCAGATGACATATCTGTCCCCAGGCTGTGGTCATACAACAGCCTGCGTCTTTTGTCAGACCAGACTGAACCCAGGCCATCACTCTCTGGTCTTCCTTACAAGCTTCCTTCCAGGCTGTGGCTCTGGTGTTGTAGTTGTGGCAGGAGGTGGAGGAGGAGGACCATGGTTCAACTCACAAAGGTGGCTTTGTCTTGTGAGTTCGCTCCTCAACCCCTTATTTAGGGCTTGCAAGATCACTTATGTGAGATAAGAGGCGTTGGCCCTCCTCCATTTCCAGCATTTTGCAGGCTGTCATGCAAGCATAGTCCTCTTGAAGACTGGTGGGGTTTCTGAGGGCCGCAGTAGCCTTCATAAATAGGCCAAGTGCGCCTCCTCCAGGTTACTCCTCCTCCTGGCACTTTTTTGTGGAAGGCCGAGGGGAGGGATCTGGGATTCGGGCAGGCTACTGGGCCTGGCCACCTCCTGGCTGCCACTTTTCATGACCTGGCCGAGGCTTTCCTGTGTATGAAAAAGGGACATAGTTTTAGTTTTTGGTTCATCAATCACACACAATTTTCAGCTCATGACTGTTTGAATTGAATGTTATTTGGCCAGAATCCATACAATAGACAAACAAGATATTTGGGGGGCACACCCTAAAAGATGCATTAAGGATGGTGCAGCCATAAGACCATACAACAGAGCAAAATATTACAGTGCACACATGCAAAAAAGACATTTACTTCCAGCAAGGCTAGTTTAAAACACCTAAACATTTAAAAAAAAAACATTATCAAAAAATATGGGGATTTGGTCACACCATATTGCTATATGGTGCTAAGCCCACTTACTGCGACAAAGTACCCCATGATTAGTGGGTCCTACACTATCCATAGATTGGGAGATCCTGCTTCTCTGAACCATGAGAGCAATACACTCTTCTATATGGGAAAATCTTGAGGTCTCCACCCATGACACAAGTGGACACTAATGAGAGGTAACTTTTGGGTGAGGAGCACCCCACTCCCTCATTACGTACCTCTCATTAGTGTCCACTTGTGTCATGGGTGGAGACCTCAAAATTCTCCCATATAGAAGAGTGTATTGCTCTCATGGTTCAGAGAAGTAGGACCCACTAATCATGGGGTACTTTGTCGCAGTAAGTTGGCTTAGCACCATATAGTAATATGGTGTGACCAAATCCCCATATTTTTTGATAATGTTTTTTTTTTTTTAAATGTTTAAGTGTTTTAAACTAGCCTTGCTGGAGGTAAATGTCTTTTTTGCATGTGTGCGCTGTAATATTTTGCCCCATTTTCTCTGCAAGACACAGCACAAGATAAACCCTAATGTCAGGCGAAACTCTCCTAATCTTGACCAAATATAGGCCTCAATCTATAAGTAGTATAGGCCACTGATGCACCAAGTTTAAATTGTAACTTTGTTATAACGATTGTTGCTTCCGTTACTCTGTCCTCCGCTCACAGATTGTACGTGCGACACACGCGTGTTGCGCTTTATATACAGTGCGCATGCGTGAAACTCCGCCCGCCCCTGACGTTCTTTCTGGTATATTCCCTGCCCCTTCTCTTTCGGCGCAGTGGGAGAGCACATGGCAGAGAAATAGCAAGTGCATGCAGAGGAGAGCAGCAATGACAAAAGACTGGAGCCACGAACGTCCCGATCCCGGAGGAGATTTAAGGCCTCAAATATGTCCCTTGTAGAGATGGTGGAGATGGTAGACATCTTGAAGAGGGCCGACTATGATGGGAAGCATGGACCTTACCCAAACCAAAATGTGAGAAAGGCCAAGATCAAGAAAAAAGTTGTGAAGAGTATGCGCCTGAATTTTGGGGTACGACGATCCAAGGATCAATTGAAGAAGCGCTGGTCAGACCTCAAATTGAGGGAGCAAACTCAGTACAGAAAGATCAGGAAATTGCTTCTAAAAAGTAAGTACTTGTCGTGTGTTCCTATTATTATTATTACTTGCATGCTGCTCCATGTGCTTTTCTTTACTGTTGTACAGTTTAAAATGGCAACTTTCAATGTTCATGGGCACAGTAATCGGTCGTAGGAAACATTGTTCGTTCGCCCACTTATAAGATGTTTTTGGCAGATACAGGTTATCTACATTTGTTCAGGCCTATTTGTATTAAAATAAGTTTGTTGTCTAGATGGGTTTGTAACTAGAATGAAATGAAAACTTGATTCAGTGTAAGGAGAGGACACTCAGCAGCTGTTTACACATCTGAACGCAGGAGCACTAGTGTGGGACACCAGAACAAACTTTTTAGGGTGTCCCACACAGGTGCTCCAGTGGATACTAGGGGTCTCTACATGTGTGATACTTTAACAAAAAGGGAAGTATTCCATCTTTAGAAAGGAAATAAAATGTTCTTCAGCTTGGAACTCTGCCAAAACACACAATAGTATGACACTTTTAAGCAATGTTTCATATTCCTATTTCTGCCCTCAAATATCTGTGTGCTAAGTATACCTATTTTTTATTCACATAGGGGAGAAAAGACTCGGAATATCTGAGGAAACCAGGGACCCCCCACCTCCTAGAAAAGGGGAAATCCCAAAACCACAAGCAGAGAATGAGGAGGGAGACGTTTATGAAGTGGGCGAAATAGTCACCACAACAGGTGAGTGTCTGGGGCCACAGCTTTAGGTAAGAGATGGATGCCTGCATATTTATAATACATGGTGTCTTTTTTTTATTTTAGGTGATGTGGATGTTGTGGAAGAAGAATCTCATTTCACAAGTGAAAGTGCACACATCCTCATCGGGGAGAGAATGGGGTGCAATCGTGATTTAGAAAATATAAAGTAAAACATCAATGATATTCAACAAAAAATGAAGAACATCATTGATGTTTTAGGCAGAATATAAAACACTCAAAAATTGTACCATTTTCTCGTGTATTTTTGCTTTGAAAAAATGTTTTAAAGTATATTAAAAGCCAAATTGTGAAGATGCACGCGGTGTGTCAACATGTGCTATCTGCCATCATGGGATATCAATGTACGCGTTTTGTGGGTGCAACCCCTTCCTCGCAACTCAATTAGGTGAGAGGAAGGGGTTGCACCCCCAAAACACGTCCATTGATCCCCCTTGATGGGAGCTAACACATGTTGACATTAGGCATGGGATCAGAAGAGATTTACAGGGGTGACATCACCCCATCTGATGAAGGCAATATCAACACAGTTTGGACATACTAATGTCTGATATAGCCTTCACTTTATCAAAGTTGAACTTTGGAAGTTCCTGAGTTGTGTATGTTATGCTTTGAAACATGCCTGTTCAACCAAAAAAAGGATTTACAATGTGAAAAAAAAGTTATACACCAAGGATGTTGGTTTGTTCAAAAACCCTTTTCTAATGTACATGTGAATGTGCTTTGAGTAAAATGTTTTCTACTCAACAATGTGTGGCTTCTTCTTTCAATGCTCAATAGCAATTTTTGTAGTAAGTTGGTTTTTACAGTGATAATGGGGGTTATTTACTAAAGGCAAATCCACTTTGCACTACAAGTGCAGTTTCAGTGCGGTTTCAAGTGCACTTTTGCAGTGCACTTGGAGTGCAAAGTGGATTTTCCTTTAGCAAATAACACCCACAGTGCTTTATAATTTGCCACAAT
Source organism: Lithobates clamitans (assembly GCA_037952925.1). NCBI lineage: Eukaryota > Metazoa > Chordata > Amphibia > Anura > Ranidae > Lithobates > Lithobates clamitans. The sequence continues at coordinate 2,784,394 of JBBGZY010001230.1, forward strand.
CATGCCATTTTTGTGACTCCACAAAATTCATTCATGGTGCTGAAAATGATGACTATTTTTCTCAGTAATGCATTACATACATTAACAACAAAAACAAGGTGTGTGTGTAGCAGATCCACAACATAATAATAGTTTGCTGAAGAAGAGATTGTCGCCTCATGTATCAAATTAATTACATTTGCACTATTGAAGAAAATGTCCAGAAAGAAAAGCCCGTTGGAGAACCTAGGAGACAGCTAAAAGAAACCCAGGCAGTAAATCAAAGGAAATCTTTCAGTTTAAGTTAATTTTTTTTGGATAAAATGTTTCTTAAACAGTTTCTGGCATATCAATGGCCCCCCACCCGCAATGTACTCGACGTACTTCTGTCTTACTTTGTGGGCGCTTTGGGGGGGCAAGCCAGGACAGCCAGCTTCAAGCGCCGTCAGGGTTTCTTCTTGAAGTCCAGTCTCAAGCCCAACTGAGGCAACATAGTTCATTGAATTTCTCCTTAAAAAGTTGTGTAGAATGCAGCATGCAAGGATTATATCATTAAGTTTATATTCCGCCATTTTGATTGGCGTAAGAAATAGGCAGGACCGGCTGGCCATTATCCCGAAAGCGTTCTCCACCACTCTTCTGGCTCTGGCTAGACGGTAGTTGTAAACCCTCTGGTCCGGGGTGAGGGTCCTCATGGCTTCAAAACAGTCGGCTGGTCAGAACGAACTAACAGAAAGCACTGAAAAACAGAAAGGCTGGAGCTGAAAATCAGAAACGAGAGGACAAGAACGCAATGAGAATAAAATATGTAATAGAAATACGAGCCCACAAGCACTAACTGAAGAGCAGTAATGATTGTAAAAGCACAAGGCTGAAAAGCGCGAATCTTTGCCACCAAACTTCTAATAACACGAGATTAGCGAAAGGAGTCCAAATGGTGGCACACTTGGTATTGAACGTCCTCTTTCTAATGCTGTCGTACGTGTTGTACGTCACCGCGTTCTTGACGTTCACAAATTTTGACCAACTTTGTGCGACTGTGTGTATGCAAGACAAGTTTGAGCCAACATCCGTCCGAAAAAAAAACATGCACTATGTTGTCGGAATGTGCGATCGTGTGTACACGGCATAACAATTGTGTATTCATAAAACATTTGCAGAGTTCTTTATCCTGTGACAAAAAGACATTTAAAAAAATGCCTTTTTTCCCATTCAACCAGCGTTCGTTTAACCACTTGCCAACCGCCCACAGCCGAATGACGGCTGCAGGGCGGCTGGATAACTCTGGGATCACGTCATATGACGTGATCCCGGAGAACCGCTCCCGCGCGCCCCCCCCGGGCGCGCACACAGGAACATCCGTGTTCCCTGGACCCGGCGCAACACGGATCGCGGTAAAGGGCCAATGTCATTGGACGGAGCGATCACAAATATAAACAAAAAGGCAAAGCAGGGTCATCAGGAGGTTACAGCTCTCCTCTCCTCACACCGATGCAGCGTGAGAGGAGAGGAGAGGAGAGCTTTTACAGTGACAAACAGTGAGTTTTCTACCTTTATCAGTGCCCAGCAGTGCCCAACAGTGCCACAACAGTGTCATCTGTGCCACATCTGTACCACCTGTGCCACTTCTGTGCCACACCAGTGATTTTACAGTGCACACCAGTGCCACACCTGTACCACACCAGTGCCACCTGTGCCCATCAGTGCCACCTGTGCCCATCAGTGCCACTTGTGCTCATCAGCGCCACTGCAGTGCCACATCAGTGCCGCCTGAGCCCACCAGTGCCGCCTGAGCCCACCAGTGCCACCTCTGTGCCACACCAGTGCAACCAGAGCCACACCAGTGCAACCACAGTGCACACCAGTGCCACACCAGTGGCACCTGTGCCCATCAGTGCCACCTGTGCCCATCAGTGCCACCTGTGCCCATCAGTGCCACTTGTGCTCATCTGCGCCACTGCAGTGCCACATCAGTGCCGCCTATGCCCACCAGTGCCGCCTGTGCCCACCAGTGCCGCCTGTGCCCACCAGTGCCACCTCTGTGCCACCAGAGCCACACCAGTGCAACCAGAGCCACACCAGTCCCACTACAGTGCAACCAGAGCCACACCAGTCCCACTACAGTGCCACATCAGTGCCACCTGTGCCCATCAGTGCTCATCTGCGCCACATCAACCTCACCAGCCACCAGTATGGCAAAAAAATGATTTACGGCTGAGGAGGCCTACCAGCGTCTCAGCATGACCGATGAGAGCAGCGGGGAGCTCTCTGAGTCTCTGTCCGATTCGGATTCAGCCTATGGACCCGTGACAAGCAGCGAGTCTGATACAGATTTGGAAGAGGAACGTGTGCCCGTGAAAAGAAGGCGTTCTGGCGTGGAGCAGCAGCCTACTACCACCTCAAGCGCAGTGCCGTCCACCTCAAGAGCTGTGCCGTCCACCTCAAGAGCTGTGCCGTCCACCTCCAGCGCAGTGCCGTCCATCTCCAGCGCAGTGCCGTCCACCTCAAGCGCAGTGCCACCGCAACAAAGGCCAGGTACCAGAAGGGTGTCCTCTCAGCCACAAATGGATAGAGGCCATGCCACCCTTCCCTATGCCCTTCAAAACCCCCTGTGGCTTCCCCCTCATTCCGGAGCAGCAAATATCCCCCCTTTTACCGCCCAGCCAGGTGTCCAGGTGAACACCGATGATTTTGTGATGCTTGATTTTTTTTATTTGATTTTCACCAACGACTTACTATCGTCCATTGTGGCCCAGTGCAACCTCTATGCACAGCAGTACATAGAAAGCAACCCTGGCTCTAGTTATGCCCGTCCCTTTGAGTGGAGAGAGCTTACCATAGCGGAATTTAAAATTTTCTTAGGCCTAACTTTTACAATGGGACTCACAAAAAAAAACCGAAATGTACTCATATTGGTCAACTAACCCCGTCCACCACATGCCACTCTTCTCTTCGATAATGCCAAGATCAAGATACCTTATGATTTTGCGCTTCCTCCACTACAACGACAACACCCAGTGCCCTCCCCGAAATGACCCATCATTTGACAAATTATTCGAACTTTGGCCACTCCTAAATTATTTCGCTGTAAAATTTCCCCAATTATATACCCCCGAACAGAATATTTCCGTGGATGAGTCCCTTGTGAAATTCTCCGGCAGGCTCGGCATCAAACAATTTATCCCCAGCAAAAGGGCCCGATATGGGGTAAAAATGTACAAACTTTGCGACCGAGCCACGGGGTACATTTACTCCTTCCGGGTGTACGAAGGGAAGGACACCCAACTGAATCCCCCTGAATGTCCAGAATATATTGGAGCCAGCGGCAAAGTTGTCTGGGAGCTTGTTTATCCACTGCTTGGAAAGGGGTACCACCTTTATGTGGATAACTTTTATACAAGTTTGCCCCTCTTCCGTAATCTTCACCGGAGAAACACCTCAGCATGTGGTACCGTAAGAACGAATAGAAAAGGCTTCCCGCAAAAACTGGTCAATGAAAGACTACGCCGAGGGGAGACGGCGTCTTTGCGGAACCAGGAGCTATTAGCTGTCAAGTGGAGGGACAGACGAAACGTCCACATGCTGACAACAATCCATAATGACACCTACGTGGAAGTCCCAAGAAGAAACGGCCCAGTCCAGAAACCTGCTTGTATTTATGATTACAATTTATTTATGGGGGGAGTGGACTTCAACGATCAGATGATTGAACCCTACCTTCCCACAAGAAAATCCCGTCACTGGTATAAAAAAGTGTTCATTTATTTTTTCAGTTTGGCCATGTATAACACTTATGTTATTTACCAAAAATCGACAGAGAACCCCGTATCCTATCTGCACTACCAGGAACAAGTAATCTCCGCCCTTTTGTACCCTGAAAGCCCACCAGAAATTATTCGCTCTGATTATGTGAGCAGGCTCCACGAACGCCACTTTCCTGACAAAATCCCCCCCAGTGAAACAGGCCAGAGACGTCAAAAGAGATGCCGGGTGTGCTCCAGAGGAGGAATTAGAAGAGACACCTCATTTTATTGTCCCGATTGTCCTTCCCAACCAGGCCTCTGTATAAGTTAATGTTTCCGCCGTTACCATACTTCTCTACATTATTAGGGAAGTATGGTAAACGTAATTCTCATTTCCTGTAATTTTCCTCCACACCCCTTATGCCACTGCACTGAACCTGACTTACCTCTGCCTTCTCCGGAATCGACCCTGGCCTGTTATACGACTAAGCTTCTGCCTAACGATAAACATACCTCTGCCTTCTCCGGAACTGACCCTGGCCTGTTATACGACCAAGCTTATGCCTAACGCTAAACTGTACCTACCTCTGCCTGCTCTGGAACTGACCCTGGACTGTTTGACCACGTTTTTTGCCTGCCTCTTGGACTGATCATTTACCCTGCTATGCTAGTGGGAACACAGGGGTCTCACATATGTGAGGGGCTCCAGAAATGTTAGTCTGGATGAAGAAAACTAATTTTTTAGTTTTCTCATTCCCAGATTTAGGGTCTGGAGACTTGGAGGCTTCAAAGAGATTTGGGTGGGAGAAGCCTCTACCCCTGTCCCCATTCTTTCCTGGCCTGCTACTTGGACCATGTTCCTGCTTACTACCAGGACCAATATTTTGGCACTGCTGGCAATGTCTCTACTTGCGCTGACCCTGGACTGTACAAGGACATTATCCCTGCCTGTACTATGGACAATATTCCTGCCTGCTGCCTGGACAATTCCATTCACTGTCGCTGACCATGTCCCTGCCTGCTGCCTGGATCAGGGCTCTCCTCCTGTGGACAACTGCACTACTAAAACCACAGGTAATCTTTTGTTTACCCTTTGCTCAGCAGAATGTATTTTAGGGTGTAATTCTTGGTATGTTCATGCTATGTGTTAGAAATATGAAGAGCCTTCAAAAATGTGATAGATTGTAAGGAAATTAGATGTGTAATTTATGCACCTAGAACGCCTGAATGTGCTACTTTAATGTTGGGCCTCTGTATGTGGCCAGGCTGTGTAAAAGTCTCACACACGTGGTATCGCCATACTCAGGAGGAGTAGCAGAATATATTTTGGGGTGTCATTTTTGCTATGTACATGCTATGTGTTGGAAATATCTTAGAAATGGACAACTTTGTGTAAAAAAAAAATGCGTTTTCATTTTTTTTCCACATTTTCCAAAAACTTCTGGAAAAAAATGAACCATTCAAAAGACTCATTATGCCTCATAGATTATACGTTGGGAAGTTTGCTTTCCAAAATGGGGTCACTTTGTGGGTGTTTCCATTGTACTGGTGCTCCAGGGCCTTCAAAAGTGTAATAGGTGGTTGAGAGATTAGATGTGTAATTTATGCTCCTAGAACGCCTGAATGTGCTACTTCAATGTTGCGCCTCTGTATGTAGCCAGGCTGTGTAAAAGTCTCACACATGTGGTATCGCCATACTCAGGAGGAGTAGCAGAATATATTTTGGGGTGTCATTTGTGTAATGTACATGCCATGTGCGAGAAATAACCTGTTATAATGACAAATTGGTGTGAAAAAAAATAAAAATAAAAAAAATCTTAATTTTGCAAAGAATTGTGGGAAAAAATAACAACTTCAAAAAACTCACCATGCCTCTTACTAAATACCTTAGAATGTCTACTTTCCAAAAAGGGGTCATTTGGGGGGTATTTGTACTTGCCTGGCTTGTTAGGGTCTCAGGAAATGAGATAGGCCTCAGTACATCAGGTGTGATCAGATGTGATCAATTTTCAGTGATTGGCACCATAGCTTGTAGACTCTATAACTTTCACACAGACTAAATAATATCCACTAATTTAGGTTATTTTTACCAAAGATATGTAGCAGTATAAATTTTGGCCCAAATTTATGAAGAAAAATTACTTATTTGCAAAATGTTATAATAAAAATGAAGAAAAATTCATTTTTTTACAAAATTTTCGGTATTTTTTCATTTATAGCACAAAAAATAAAAAACCCAGAGGTGATCAAATACCACCAAAAGAAAGCTCTATTTATGTGAAAAAAAGGACGAAAATTTCATATGGGTACAGTGTTGCATGGCTGAGTAATTGTCATTCAAAATGTGAAAGCACCGAAAGCTGAAAATTGGTCTGGTTAGGAAGGGGGTTTAAGTGCCCAGTGGTCAAGTGGTTAAAAAAAAAATAGGGGTGTATTTATAAAAGAATTTGCAAAGCAGTGCCATCTTAAGAGTATTATAGGCCCCCGGGCAATATAGTGCACTGGAGCCCTGTCTACACAATCACGCATGAGAAGGGGGGGGCGAGCGCCGCCGGATTACACAGAGCAGGGATCTCCCACTTACCTGGTCGCCGCTGTCATACGAAGTACCGCCTCCTGGATGGGCTCCTATGATAGACTGCACACAGTGGCCGTGCTGTGTAAGCGGGAGATATTTGTAATCTTGCGGTGCTGGGGACTTCTGGTCACCCTAGGCTAGTGGCTAGCAGGACCCACAGGTCAGTGGCCAGCAGGACCCACAGGTCAGTGGCCAGCTCCCAGCAGGACCCACAAGCTGCAGACCTGTGGGTCCTGCTGGCTACTGACCGGTGGGCCCTGCTGTCCACTGACCTGTGGGTCCTTCTGGGAGCTGGCTGGGACCTGTGGGTCCTACTGGCCACTGACCTGTGGGTCCTGCTGGCCAATGACCTGTGGGTCCTGCTGGGAGCGGACAATAGCCTATGTGTCCTGCTGGCCACTGACCTGTGGGTCCTGCTGGGAGCCGACCATGGCATGTGGGTCCTGCTGACCACTACACTACACACTGACCACTACACTACACACTGACCACTACACACTGACCACTACACTACACACTGACCACTACACACTGACCACTACACAACACAATACACTATCCACTGACTTTCTGGCTGCTCCCTCTCCCCAGACCATATCTACTCCCCTCCCCCCCAGGCCAGCAACAAAACTTACGAGGGAGTCTCTTACCTTATCTTCTTTCATCTGCTCTGCCTCTGCGCCGCCGCCTGTCACACTGCCAGACTGCCTTCTCTATGACGGGGACATGATCTAGGTTTCAGCGGCTACAGCTCCTTCGGCCTTCGGGCCAGCCCCGCTCACCCGCGATTGAGAACAGGCCAGCCCCGCCCGCCGCACATGACCCCTTTCGCCCAATCACAGGGAGACAAGGGCCGGCCTGAGACTTAACGTGGCGGCCGGAGCGCGGGGTCACAGGATATGGAAATTAGGAAGATGGAGATGAGGGTGACACATACACAGGTGCGGGATTTCACCTCCCCAAATGTTGCGCCTGGTGCCACGGCCCCCCCCACGCTACGCCACTGGTCAGACAGTACTTAACATGGGGGGCACACAGTAAAATGCTTGGCTGCGGTCGCTGGACAGGTGGGGCCCCCTAGGCATGTGGGGCCACCGGGCAATTGTCCAGCATGCCCATGCGAGAAGACGGCCCTGTTGCAAAGGTTTTCATCTTTTGAAACTGCATGTACATTCATTCTGTGTGAATGGGGGCAAAATTTTATATTATGTGGCTGTTTTATCTCAAGTCTAATTTCAATTCTTTCCTAAGTCCCATTTACACCTCACATTCCAGGAAACCTGTGCAGAAACATGCTACAAACGCACGTCGCACTTGCGGTGACATTACTTCTTAATGGTACTACAAATACGTCTAGCAGACACGTGGTAAAAAAAAACACACACAAAGCTCACGGCCTAAAAAAGTTGCTGGTGCTCCTTTGCGTGTAAGTAAATGGGCTGCCCCACTACGTTCCCACTACGCCTAGTGTAAATGGGGTCTAAAGAACATTCCACATGGAGGGAAAAAAGCTCAATAACATTCGATTTTGCCCTATTTGCACACAATAAATGTACATGCAGTTTCAAAGGATGAATACCTCTGCAAGTTCTTTTAAAAATACACCCCTAATTGTTTTAAAACACTGGTTAATTGAGGAAAAAACACTTTGTTAAAATGTCTTTATGCCTTGTAGATTACATAAATAATACAATTATTTTTGCAAGACAATATCATCAAAAGAAAGTTGTTGCAGAATTAAAAGGCCCGTAGCAGAAATGTAAAAAATGCCCTGGTCCATAAGGGGTATACAGGTGCAGCTGAACTGGTTAAATTAGTACAGACTATTTCTGTTTCCTAAAACAAAACTCATGTTTTGAAAGCAGCAGGAGAAAATGCTATAATGAGCAACTATGAATGGAATACTTGCAGCTTATGGCAAACTTGCCTCTGAGTTTACCTTCCTCCAGCACTGACAGTACTCCTTTGCAACTCTGCAAATCTGCACCTCCCACGTCAGCCATTCGGCATCCAGTGATGATGCAGCTCCCGCATGCACGCTAGAGTTGCTTTATCCCAATTAATTTGTTTGTAAAATCACTGTTCTCCCCTCAGTTGTTATCTAATCAGAATCCTACCACTTATAGGGCGTACACACGGTCGGACTTTGTTCGGACATTCCGACAACAAAGAGAAAGGGGGGGGTGGTGCTGCGCTATCCGAAGGGTCTCTGTTTATTTGTATGTAAATGATCCCTACTGATCAATATGATTGATGTCAATATAAGTGATTATAAACAATACATGTAAATAAATCAAAAGGTGATAAATATAAGTGAAACCGATTCAATATATGTTGAAATTATTCAATCCAATAATACAATAAATACAAAGTGCTCGTGCTCTTGTGCCTTGTAGAAATCGTAAAATAATCCAAGCTAATAATTATATGCTAAAGTGCAGGAATGAAACAATATTATCACACAAACTCTAAGTGTCAAATATATTCAACAAAAAAACGCATGGTCGCCTAATCCTGGTGTTGCGACCAGTGCAACAGTGCAAAACACAGTTAAAGTGATCACGTGAATAAATAAATCGATAATTAATCCGAAGGTTGCTGGTGTCCTACAAAATCAATTGATAAGTAATCTGATATCCAAAAAAAAGTCTGTGCAGTCTAAAACAAAATTCATCAATGGTGCACAGAGGAACAGTGCTCAAACACAGCAGGATAAATGACAGTGAGGTGGTGATATGCAAATGAACCACTCTGTGTCCTCTTCATGCAGCATGCACTAGTGTGGGTAATAGCCCCTTACCTAGCGGTGCTAGGTCAACCGCATATAGGATGTAAGATCTCGGGGTCCAGGGTCTCTCCTGCGGCTCTTCAGGGGATCCCCTGAAGAAGTCACGTGATCGTGACGTCACGCGTAGGGACGCAATAGGCTTGCTTTCTACCTTCCCTTTCTCTGCTGAATGTCTTTGCGAGTTCGTGACTCGTAGGATACAACGCTGTAGAAAAAAACTGCTTAATGTGAGTAATGTGAGTACCTTTGTGCATTGTATATGTGAATAAAGTGACCCTAAGAAAAACCTACTTCACTATTTGGGTACTCTGTCCTATATTTTACATACACTGGAGATGTGATATGGAGGAGGAGCTAGGAGTCGCAGTGCCCCGGGACCTCAATTAGGACCACAACCAGATACACCCAGCCCCCAATAGGACCCTGCAGAGCCAGCCAACTTGGATACAGAGACGCAGGAGAGACCCTGGACCCCGAGATCTTACATCCTATATGCGGTTGGGCTATTACCCACACTAGTGCATGCTGCATGAAGAGGACACAGAGTGGTTCATTTGCATATCACCACCTCACTGTCATTTATCCTGCTGTGTTTGAGCACTGTTCCTCTGTGCACCATTGATGAATTTTGTTTTAGACTGCACGGACTTTTTTTTGGATATCAGATTACTTATCAATTGATTTTGTAGGACACCAGCAACCTTCGGATTAATTATCGATTTATTTATTCACGTGATCACTTTAACTGCGTTTTGCACTGTTGCACTGGTCGCAACACCAGGATTAGGCGACCATGCGTTTTTTTGTTGAATATATTTGACACTTAGAGTTTGTGTGATAATATTGTTTCATTCCTGCACTTTAGCATATAATTATTAGCTTGGATTATTTTACGATTTCTACAAGGCACAAGAGCACGAGCACTTTGTATTTATTGTATTATTGGATTGAATAATTTCAACATATATTGAATCGGTTTCACTTATATTTATCACCTTTTGATTTATTTACATGTATTGTTTATAATCACTTATATTGACATCAATCATATTGATCAGTAGGGATCATTTACATACAAATAAACAGAGACCCTTCAGATAGCGCAGCACCACCCCCCCCCCCTTTCTCTTTTTATATTTATTTTGGGCTTATGTCTGAGCCCTCTGTTCGGTGCATGCAGCTGCCCGGCGATATACGTCTTACACAGTTCTAAAAACCAAGTCTACATTTCGCATGATTGCTTTATCTTTTTTCCTTATCCGGTAGCGCAGGATTAACCCCCGTTTTTATTCCGACAACAAAATCCTAGGATTTTTTCCGACGGATGTTGGCTCAAACTTGTCTTGCATACACACGGTCACACAAAGTTGTCGGAAAATCCGATCGTTCTAAGCGCGGTGACGTAAAACACGTACGTCGGGACTATAAACGGGGCAGTGGCCAATAGCTTTCATCTCTTTATTTATTCTGAGCATGCGTGGCACTTTGTCCATCGGATTTGTGTACACACGATCGGAATTTCCGACAACGGATTTTGTTGTCGGAAAATTTTATCTCCTGCTCTCCAACTTTGTGTGTCAGAAAATCCGAGGGAAAATGTCCGATGGAGCCCACACACGGTCGGAATTTCCGACAACACGCTCCGATCGGACATTTTCCATCGGAAAATCCGACCGTGTGTACGGGGCATTAAAATTCCTATTCTTATCTACCCTACATACATCTGCTCCTTCTCTAAGCAGCTAGAGAAAGTCTTGACTCATTCCATTATACCCATCCCCCTTACCAGTTCTCATGCTGATTTAAGAGGTGTGCTGCTTTACCACACCTCCTATTTGCCATTAGCTTTTTTGTCAATGTAAGCAACCTGCCAGCAAAAAGAATGCTAAATAGAGCATTGCCTGCTGTTCTGTGGTGCAATGACAAAGCAACATGTCGTTGGTTTAGTCGGTGAGGGTGCAATGCCGATGGAACACCCAGCTGGTTCAGCCAGTGAAGGAGGGATACTGTGGGTTTTGTTAAGTGTTTTCTCTGCTTTTTTTAGTCATCCTGATGATGGTGAGTTGCTGCGGGTGACAAAATCACTAGTGTGGCTTGTCTTTAAAACTTGTAACCCAAATTATACACTCTTATTCCCGACTTCTGTTCCTCTGATCAGTGCCCTTTGGTATGTTTTCTCAGTATACAGTAAGTATACACACTATTTTTCTAAAGCCCAATGAAACATGGTTGACTTCCTGTGATATGTTGATGAATAATTGAGCAGAGCTCTATAATGAGCCATACACACAGCCCTGGTAACAAGCAAGTTAATAGATTTGACATCCTCCCAGCTTAGTGCTGTTCTTTTTATCCATGCATTCCCACCCTTCCCTTCCCTTAAGCTCCACTTATTTTCTCACTTTTATTGTTAGGTTTGCAGTAATCTGTTGTCCTTCCGAACCCAAACCAGCTATCCATATAAATTCTCTATTTCCTTTGTACTGTATCCTTGATAATATGGCTGATTTCAGTATCACCATTGACATAAACTGTGCTTCTACCAAACCACTCTACACAGAGACGCACCATCTTCAAACTCCTAACATTTACTATAACTGGTGTGTGTGTGATAGCACTAGACAAGAAGAAGTGAAAATTGGTTCTAAAAGATATAAATTGTGCCTTCCCTCAAATAAGCAGTCTTTTTGATGAAAGTATAGTTTATGTAAATCATGTTCTGGTCCTAGGCCACTACATCTCTGATCGTGACAAAAGTATCTCTTAGCAGACGATAAACTTTTGGTTGGGTCCTGAGAAGTGGCTAGTACCAGAGTTCATATCACTTAGGCTACTTTCACACTGGGGCGCTGCTGGCGTTAGCGGTAAAGCGCTGCTCATTTAAGCGACGCTGTAACACTTTGTAATGCTTTGTCGCCGCTTTTTGGGCAGTGGGGGGGGCACTTTTAACTTCCCCAAGAAGGGGTTAAAAGCACCCATGATGCACTTCTGAAGCGCTTTTCAGGCAGTGCCCATTCATTCCAATGGGCAGGGGCGGTGTGGGAGCAGTGTATACACCGCTCTCACACCGCCCCAAAGATGCTGCTTGCAGGACTTTTCTTCCCATCCTGCAAGCGCACCACCCCAGTGTGAAAGCACTGAGGCTTTCACACTGGGGTGGCTTGAGAGGCTAAAACACCTGAGAACTGCCTCAGTGTGAAAGATCTTAAAGGTCTTTTTAAAGCGTTTATTGGCTAAGCTCATTAAATACAGCCAATGCATTTTGGGGGAAGAGCCCCCCTTCTTCAGGGCTAGCATGCAAAAGAGCAATAAAATGTGTGACATAAATATCTGATATAAACAATATAGTGATATACAGTACAGTATGTCCTTAAAGTTCAGAAAACAATATAGTATATAATATCCATAAAATATCTATGTCAATAAAATAGTGGTAAACTCAGTTGGTCTGACGATCGAGGTGAATGAATGTTCATATAAAATGTAGGTGATATAATTACTACAGCGCTGAAGTGGAAAATAATATATAAATTATGTGAGAATATATTAAAAAATGCTAAACTAATACAGCTGCAATCAATAAGTGAACCACACAAATTATATAAGAAAATAGATAAAGTGATGCGCTAGTATTACCCAGTTAATATCACACTGTGTGTTGTGCTATAAAATATTTCTCAGGTAAGTAAATACATAATGTATATACATCTCTTAAAACCTTGAGCAATAAAACCTTAAAAAATAATTGATGTGTTCCGAACCTTCTTCCAATAAATTATTAGTATAAATCTGTGCTCATGTGAAAAAATGTGATTAAAATAAATGCTCCTTAAATAATGATTGTGATTAATCCACTAATTAGAAACAAAGTACTGCCTTCTCTTCGCTTCAAATCAGGGTTTTGTGAGTCATGCTTGGATGGATCAGCGGTGGATTTATTATATTCTGTTCACCCGCTGGCATAGATCGGTTAGTCTTTAAGCTTCTATCGGTCCTCCCCAATATGAAACATAAGATTGGGAAAGAATACCATTCATTGCGCAGAGATAAGTAAAAGTACATATAACACAAAGAACCAGGTAATTTCACTCACATGAGCCTTTAAACAACGATCGCATTTCAAACAAATGGTCAGTTACATTCAGCTCCATGCTGCTGTTTGTTCATTCACATACAGACTGCACACTGCCGAGAGCATCACAGGCTTCTTCTCCATACGCGTATCGTCACTAGACACGTGACTTTTTAACCCTTGGAGGGGAGGGGAGGCCGTCATGTGACGGCCTCCCGGGAATTCAGGTCCGCGCTGTGGCCGTCATTCTGCCATAGCGCGGATGCATAGTGGTTAATCACATTTTTTCACATGAGCACAGATTTATACTAATAATTTATTGGAAGAAGGTTCGGAACACATCAATTATTTTTTAAGGTTTTTTTGCTTTAAGAGATGTATATACATTATGTATTCACTTTCCTGAGAAATATTTCATAGCACAACGCACAGTGTGATATTAACTGGGTAATACTAGCGCATCACTTTATCTATTTTCTCATATAAAATGTAGTCAATTGAGTCCAGCATGTTTTTGTTATTACAACCCCTATTCCAAAAACATTTGGGACACTGTGTAAAATCTACTTTTTATTCACAATAGAAATCATATGAAATGTTTAAACTTAGAAAATGTACAGTCCAATCAATGAGCATAAGATGGATCAGTGGCTCTCATAGATCTTAGTTGAAGTTCCTTGTTTGACTTTAAAATAGAGCTCCAGACTCATGTCCATAAAGGGGATGGGGATGGAAATCATCTGACCAATCAAGAGGTCTGAGGAGAGGCTGATGGGATGTCAACACGTTTATGATCATGTAGTGACCCTCCCACAGATACAATTTTCTATTGGCATTAATATTGTGAAATCCCGACAGGTTACAGTCTAGTAACTTGTATATTAATATCCAGCACGAGATTTGCTTTTAAATTAATCCAAATATGAGGAGTATTGGATGGCTGTTCCACCAAGGAGAGGGAATGTATCCAGTTGCCTTCAGTACCTTCTAATATGGTGTTATTTGGTCTTAAAAAGGTGCTCATTAATTAATACGCGTAAATATGTCCTTCTGGTGCTGTTATTATCTCAGAAGTTCTGAAATACATTGTAGTTTGGTTTCTTCAGGGTGAGGTAGACAGAAAGGTATAGTTGGGAGGTTATCGGAGAGGATATATGCTTGCCTTTATGGTAACACTTAGCCCTGGGTAGAACATTTTATTGCAAGCCATGTATTCCTAATGGGTTTAATTACCCTGCAAACCATGTGTGACAGACAGTTTTACGATGGGTCAATCCCAATTCCTTCAGAGTAAAGATAAGCAAACCCTGACAGAGTGCAAATGTCCCATGCCAGACCTCCTGTAAAGGCCTCAATTAGATATTTTCAGCTCTGGCAAATACCTGTTTATTAATTATTTGCTGAGTAATGGTCAACAGACTAATTCCTTTGGACTGTCCAGACCCTTAACAAAATCACTAAGGCTGGCCATACATTTATACAATCTTCTTGTACAACTTTCCTTTATATTTACCAAAACCATAAATTATGAGGTCAAACCTAAACACTTGCAGTGTGTATGCAATCAGGCAAGGCCTTGAATGACATAGTTGAAGGTAAATCTAAAGGAAATTAAACAAGAAAATTGTATAATGTATGGCCAGCCTTTTAGGGACACACTCTTTTGGGATTATAGCTAGTTATGAAAGGGGAGTCACAGCTGCTATGTATCTCCCATTGTTACAAAATGTCATACTATAGCTGGCTTCAGTGTTACTAAACCCAAAACAGTAAAATCAGTCTGTATATGCAGTAAAGAATGCTTGTTATACTCACTGTGGAACCTGAGGGGTTAGCCCTCTGCATTGTGTAAAAAGGCTGTCTGATCCTGTCTTTCCTGATCCTCCCCTTCTTCCACAGTCCCCAATCCATCTGCCGATAGTACAGAGCCTTGGGGGCACTCTGCACATGCTCAGTTTTGTGTGTATTGTTAGAGAAGTTATTTTTTTTTTTTTTTTTTGGGAGGGTGCATGTGATCAGCACAGGGCCAGTTGGCACTGTCCAGACAGAGGGTCAGGGATCACGTAGCCTCATAGAACAATCAGAGGAGAATGAAAACTCCTCTTACAAGCTTTAACCAGTGCTCGGCCGAACAATGATAGAAGTTACAAGACTGCTTAATACTGCTGATGAGAAAAGGTATTTAGCAGTTTATATTTAATAAAATAGTTGCATTTCCATGTTCTGTGCACTGTGGGAGACCAGATATAGTGAATGCAGGGTCCTGGGTTAACACTTCTGAAAAACACTTCCAACAAGAACTTCTGAACAACAGTCCGCATGATCATCACAATGAGATTTGCAAATCATTCTATTGTGTTTTTATGCAGATTTTATACCGCATTCCAACTTCTTTGAAATTGGGGTTGTACATTTAACAGAAAGGTATTCAATAACTTATTGAAGAGCGATCAAAAAATTCAGCAAAATATCAAAAGACCTAGTGCAATCCTAAGGCCCCTTTCACACTGAAAAACAAGAAAAAATACTGCGCTACCACTAAATTAATAAACCCCCCCAAAAAGCAGCAGTTAAACAGTGAGATGTGCACCAAAATAACAAAAGAAAAAGAAATAACCGCGCTAAAATATATATGAATAAGATATGTGAAATATTCTTATAACCATGTCCCAAAAACCTCTATTGGAAAATTCATGTATGTATGTATGTGAAACATTGCAATATTCAGAAAAATATATATAAGTCCATGCATATAACTGTGAATCAAAAGGTGATGTCCATATGTGGTAGATGGGAATCCTTATATATAATAATTGACCAGAATCAGTCCCAGAGAGAAACCCATGAATGGACACAACCAGACTTGGTGGTAAAGATGAGAGAGACACCACACTCAGTGATCCGCCACCACACAAATATTGCGCTTACCACAAGGCAAGCAAAAAACAGCCTGTGTTCCGTCCTGGTATACGAAATCCAGCTGGTGTGACTTGACTGCATACAGCGTAGCTAAGAGGATATGGCAAGGACCCCAAACTCTCGTCTCACAGGCATGTGAATGAAAAGAAACTGACCATAGTGTAATACTGGTAGGATGGTTTAATAAAAGAAGGTAGAAAACTTACATAAGTAGATTAAAAACAGCAAATAGCCGGCCGGCATAGCGAGCACCCGTCCACACTAGGATGGCGATGACGTCAGAGCGTCAACCTCCCGACGTAGGTTTCACCACAAATGGCATCGTCTGGGGTGGGGGCAGCGTCGGCGGTAAAGCGCCGCTATTGTTAGCGGCGCTTTACCATCGGTATTCGGCCGCTAGCAGGGCGGTTTTACCCCCCGCTAGCGGCCGAGAAAGGGTTAAAAACCACCGCAAAGCGCCTCTGCAGAGGCACTTTGCCAGTGGTATAGCCACGGTGTCCAATTGATTTCAATAGGCAGGAGCGGTATACACACCGCTCCTTCACCGCTCCAAAGATGCTGCTAGCAGGACTTTTTTTACCGTCCTGCTAGCGCACACCTCCAGTGTGAAAGCCCTCGGGGCTTTCACATTGGAGACAAAGCAGCGGCACTTTCAGGTCGGTTTACAGGCGCTATTTTTAGCGCAATGGCGCCTGCAAACCGCCCCAGTGTGAAAGGGGCCTAAGTGATCCAGTGGATTTGACCTAAGGATCTGCAGCGTTGGTCTACATAAAATCTACAAGGTATTGAACACCTAATCAGAGTCAGATTTGTATTTGCAGATACACTTGAAAGTGAAAAAGAAGGACAGAGAAGGATCAAACTGACTTTGATCAGTAGATGTTATTAGAATGGAAGGCACTAAGGAGCCTATGATAATGTTTAAGATAGACTGTGGGTGACAATATAAGAAAAAGAAAATTAAATACAATTGCTTCTGTAGATTAGCGGTCCTCAACCTACAGCCCACTTGTAGCTGTAAATCGGTCCTTTCATTGAAAAGGCCCTAAATGCAAGGCTTTTAGGGCTGGTTCACAGACAGACATCGCATTTGACTCACACCGCATTGCTGTGCAAATCGTATGCAATGCCTGTGCGATGCAAATTCAGCCATATATATTGTATGGCTGAATTCGCATTGCATTCGGACCAAAATTGTGCAGGACCCTTTTTTTTGGCACGCACCAGAATTCCTGTCCGATTTGACAGTTCGTACTGCGATATGCGAACCGATCTGGGGGTGTCATTAACTTTCTATTGACACTCGAAGCGGTTTGCATAGGTTCTGGTTCTCACATGGCAGCAGTGTGAACCGGCCCTTTAAGTATGTTAGCGGAGCTGCTGTGCAAAGTGTTCCAGCACCCAACAATCTAATACAGGCATTATGGACAGAGTAGTCTCTTACTTGATGGTGTCTATGTAGTCCCAGCTGTGAAGTCATCCTGAGGAGCGGTGCTGTAGATAGAACCTGCCTACAGGTAAGTCCCACTGAACTCCAGTGATGGGGATAATGTAAAATTCCCACTCATGGGGCATTAATGATGGAGCATCATTTTTTTTACTCACTGATGTCAGGGCATTTTTATTATTTATTTTTTTTTACTCCCAACTGATGAAGGAGCATTTATTACTCCGACTAAGGCTGGGTTCACATCTAAGTCGCATGCGCCTCACAGCAGGAGTCCGTGCCTCTCCATTCACTGTTTCAGGTCCGATTTCAGCCTGAATTTTGGGCTGAATTCGGACCATAAACGGACCAAAAATGCACAGGGCTCCTGTACAATTCACACCACAGCCGCTGCAGAGATGTTTGAATCGGCTCCATAGAGAGCTGGTCACAATCTCTTGCTAGGTTAAGCTTACAATTCGCATAGGTGTGACCCAGCCTAATAATGGGGCTTTTTTTTTTTCCTCTGACGCTGCGGCATGTTCATTATTTTTTTTTTTAACTCATACTTGCCACTGTTTGACCTGTAAACAGTCTAATAGAAAGTTAAAAGATCCTCTGTTTAAAAGGTTTGGTGACCCATGCTGTAGAATATAAACTTGTACTCTTGGTCCTCTTGCCTATTGTTTCTTGCTACATTTTGCTAAATAAATGAATGTACTAACCTTTGCCACATTTGTGTTGTATTATCTGTACTATCCATCTAGTTATATCTGTTATAGTGTGAAGTGACAACGACAAAGGATGGTGCTACTGCTACATAGTATATAAAATACTTATAGGGGAAATTCAGTTTTTATATATTATAATGAAGATGGAAAAGTGGCGCTAACCTTACTACTAATGGGATAAACGTTAGAAATAGTTCCTAGTGACGTTTGCAATACCACAATCGTGATAAGAACGATACCAAAAATGTGCAGTAATAGGTGTAGTGAATGACCTTACACCATTCACCTCCCAGTGCTAATTACCACATAACATATAATAACTTAATCCATAAATAATGAGCCCTTGATGAATGTAACACCAAAAGCTTACATGAAAAATAATGACATAGCTTAAACAAACATTAAATGACAATACATTGAACACCCCGTGATGTTTAGATACACTAGTGTCACAATTATGGTATACCAAAAAATCTCACAACCCAAAATTATATAGAAAAACTGGATAAACAAAATCAATAACCTCGTGCACAAAAATATACAAAAAATATATAAAGTGAAAGTCCACATCCAATGTGAAAAATAAGAGGACAGTTCCAAAAATCAAAGTGTCTCCACTGGATAGTGCTGCAAATCCGAGTCTCCACCACACCTCAGTGACGTGCTTCCACTCCCTTGTGAATTTCAAACTCACCAGCAATAAAGGCCTCCCACTCTCGTGTTTGGCCAAAATAGGCCTCAACCCACTCTTATAGGGGTTAAACAGCACCACTGTCATCCACCGTTAGTAATCCAGACTCCCTCCTCAGGGTGATGTTTCACATAAAAGATGAAAAGAAATGCTCCAATAGTGTAGTATCGCTTTAAAAGGTTTATTCAATACTAAAACACACTTCAATGCACTCACATGGTGAATAAAAACAATGGGCAAATCGATATATGGCAGCCAGTTTATATCACAGTAGAACATGCAGCATATAGTGATTTAACAGCACATGACCACGGCGGACCCAGGGAGTATGAACGCCGATGACAATCTCACCAGCCCGCAGCAGATAACCCTCCGCATCCATACACTGATCCTCGCTCCGTGTCCGTCTCTCCTTCCTCCTTCACTTTCCCTTCTAACTTGCATGTAGGATTGCTGTGTAGCCACGCCCCGACATGTTTCGTCACTAGGACTTAGTCATGGGGTTGGCTACTCGGCATGGCAATCACGTATTTATGCTAATTGGCAGCTCAGGTGGGCGGACGTCAATCTCTATGCGTCTACACACTCCCTGTGTCCCCATGTTAATGATTCAACACAGAACAACTCCTCATGATACTAAATTGTGATTCTAATCACTCCAAAAGCAACAGAACTTTGTGGTTTCAAATTGCCTTTGCATAAATACAACTATAAAGCTTCCAAATAACTGAATACACTGAATGAATACAGGATTTAAATGCAAGTGCATCTCAAAATACAGATCCGACTCGAGCACTGATTCCACATCATCCAATCAATAAAAACTCCATTAAGTTTTATAGCTAAACAATGCATATAGTCCAATTGTAAAACATCCTAATAAATCAAACAATAATATAGAAACATAATAATATAAAACCCATCTTTTGAGCAGAAAGAATTCCCAGTGGGTCCCAAAGCGGCCGGACCACTGGGTCCCATATAATCAGAGTCAATCACCGCAGTGTCAAAGGCTGCGGGTGAAAAAGAAGAAAAAGGAGACATAAAAATAGAAATATACTAATACTTTCACTCCCAACATAGAGCTTACAGTTTAGGGTAGGACTCTCATTCCTATTCCCAAAATAAGCTCCCAGGAGGGGTAATCCCTATCGCCATAGCAAACTCCCAGAAGAGGTGATAACTAACATTAAGTCGGTTCAAAAGCTGGATCTGAACTGAGCCACACCAAATAAACTAAAAATTACTAATAAAGCAGTTCAGATCCAGCTCAATGTTCATTCCTCTAGGAAATAAACTTTTGAGGAGAAAAATCCAACGGGTTTCTCTCTGTGAGAGATCCCTAACCCTATTTGAGCCTCTCCATGATTGATGAACCAGATCAAGGCCACAAAACTGTAAAAGGCTCGGATCCTGATTGTGCTAGAGACACACTGTGAAACTGGAAACCCTTTTTAATATTCGCTAAATGTTCAGCAATTCGCACCTTCAGTAATCTCTTAGTGCTTCCCACATAGAACAATCCACAGGGGCACCACAAGAGATACACTACAAAGGAGGAATTACGGTACATGATATGAACTCCCTGATCTTAAACGTTTCGTTCTCAGCATTAATAATTTGAGTGGTACCTCTATTGATCGCCCGTACTGTTCTACAGCAAATACACTTTCTACATGCATAGAACCCCTGTAGGTCAATTCTAAAGGTTTGATGGTCTGGTTGGTTCAGAATTTTCTTAACTACCCTGTGGCCGAAATTCGGTGCTCGTCTATATATGAATTTCGGACGATTGGGCAGAACCTCCCCCAGATGCCTGTCTTTGCACAAAATGTGCCAATGTTTCTTAAAAATCATTTCTACATCTCTATACTGATGATGGAAATTCGAGATGAACCCCAACTGATGCTGGCTCGTTGGTGGTCCAATATCCCTCCCCTTCAAACACTGTTCTCTAGGGGTATCAGCTACTTCCTGGATAATGTCATTAATCGTGTTATTATCATAACCTTTTTGAAGAAATCTCTCTGAGTATGTTGGCTTGAGACATATATGTGTTCCGATCCGAACAATTCCATCGGACTCTGAGCATTTGTCCTTTCGGTATGTTTTCTATCCAGGCGGGATGGTGCCCACTCCTATAGAAAGGTAACTGTTGCGATCTGTGACCTTGAAAAACACCTTTGTGCTTATAATACCATTAGTCTTTAGTATGGTGACATCTAGAAAGTTGACTTCAGTGTCGCTGATGATATAGTACATATCTATTAGATTGTAAGCTCGCAGGAGCAGATCCCTCCTAACCCTCTTGTGTTGAATTGTATTGTTGCTGTATCGTCTCCCTTTATATTGTAGAGCGCTGCCCAAACTGTTTACGCTATATGAATCCTGTATTATAATAATAATAATAATAATAATAATATATTTGTGTGAGTGGATTTTTGAGCAGAAAAAATGTATTATTTTGTTTTACCAGCAGATGGCGAACTGCAATCAAACATTGCTCTGTCTGCTGCTAACTCCTTTTTTTCCTGCTATTGAATCTTGGTTCTGCCTTGGTATTTCTACAATTTATTACCACCCTTTTCGAAATTAAGTTTATAAACTAATTTCTGGGGTGTGTAGAACTGCAGAAAATGAAAATGAGCTGCAGGATATATTGCAAATGCCTAAAATCCTACATTTTTATCATGGAGGAAAATATAAATATTGGGGGGGGGGGGAATTTTAAACAACACGCTAAACATGAAACGCTGTAGATCATCTAAAAGGGAAGACAAGATGGCCCTTTTAGCTCTGTGTTAGTTAAGAAAGCATTATTATATTTTTCTTTCACACCTCACTGGTTGTAGAGCTTATATTGTTGCCAAGAGACTCTGCGTTTGGTTAGGCTTTGATAACGTACCATACTGTTTCTCACACAGGCGGGAATTAAATAAAGAATGAGTTTAATAAAAGAAGAAGAAGAATCAGAGCTAAAAGGGCTCCTAGTCATGTCCCAGCTATGTTTACAATAGTAGGCAATTCTCCAGTACTTGCAGTATCTATAGCAACATATATTGCAGCATGGGTGTTACTCACTTAAAAGAGATAGTCGAGCTGTCAACATTCACTCAAAACTGACCTATCAGCTTCTAACAGCACCAAAGCCTTGTTCATACGGAGCTTTAGCTGGTGTAAGAGCAGGGAGTACAGTAAGCTTTGTAAAATCATTAGCAGAGCTTTTGGCAAAATTTCTTGAAGCTTTTAATGCACAATCCAGCTCCAGTTTTGGAATATTAAACATAAGTCTTTTTGAAAGTGCTGATTGTCACTTTTTAACAAGCTGCTAGCCGGATTTTACCAAACGTTAGGCCCCTGTCACACGGACTGTCCGATCAGGTCGGCCTATCAGTTTTTCCAGGCAGACTTGATTGGACCCTCCAGTCTTATCTATGGAGCGGTTGATGTCAGCGGATACATGCCACCATCCGATCCTGTTCGCCAAAAACAGATGGATGGTGGTCCTATTCCCCATCAGTCTGGCAGATCGGATGGAAACGGACAGGTTGATTTGTTTCCATCTGATTTCCCCATAGAGGAGAACGTGTCTGCTCTACATAGTGGAGCTGACACAGACTTGTCATCCGCCTGCTCAGCAGGGAACAGCGGAGAGATCAGGGGAGCTGAGCAAGAGTATTGCGCTTAGTGGAGGCACCTGTGTAAAAAGGGGCCTAAAGTAGTTCTGAATACAAGACCTAATGGTCTGAATACAAGACCTAAAACATAAGTACTGTGAACAGGTACGCTGATAAAACTTAGTTGGTTTATACCAATCCCAAATAAAATATACGTGCTTATAATCATAGATAATATGTGCTCAAATCATAATAAATTACCTTGCAGCAATATTATAAGTGAAAAAACACAAATAACACAATGTGAAAATATTAGTGACAATGATCCCAATAAAGACAGTGCTATATAACATTGAATATAAAGAGGCAGGTCCAGTGCTGCAGGTAACACTTCAAGGCACTGAGGGGGTTGATTCACTAAAACTGGAAAGTGTAAAATCTGGTGCAGTTCTGCAGAGAAACCAATCTGCTTCCAGGTTTTGTTTTTTTTTGGTCAAAGCTTAACCAATTGACCTCTGGAAGATTTACCTCCCTTCATGACCAGGCCATTTTTTGCGATACAGAACTGTGTTATTTTAACTGACAATTATGCATTCATGCAACGCTGTCCATAAATGAAATTTATGTCTGTTTTTCCCCACAAATAGAGCTTTCTTTTGGTGGTATTTGATGACCGTTGCATTTTTTATATTTTGCGCTATAAACAAAAAAAATAAATAAAAAAACAATATTTTTTACTTTCTGCTTTAAAACATATTCAATCCAATTTTTAAAAAAAAATCTTTTTTTTTTTTTTTTTAAATAATCTTTATTCAAATCTTCAGAACATATAAAATAGATTCTCATTACAAAAATTCTTAAATACATCATATACAAAACATTATATATATATATATATATATATATATATATATATATATATATATATATATATATATATATATATATATATATATATATATATATATATATATGCAAAGAAGAAAAATGTTACTATCTGATTTCCCCCCTTTAACCCTTCCCACCCACCCCTATATCCCATATTCACCCTCCCCCCTATCTTAATCGCAATTTACAATATACCTTCATAAATACACTCAATATCATACCTTCATTACCTTATCTATTTCCTACACACATCTTACGTAGGATAACCCAGTTCCTCTAACCAAGGCTTCCAGATTTTTTTAAATTCCTTTAAGTTTCCTCTCCTTGCATATACTACCCTTTCTTTCCATACTGTTTCAGTTACTGTTTTAAACCAGTCATCTTTTGAAGGGGGTTTCTCTGCCTGCCATCTCTGTGCTATTAATTTTCTCGCCTGGAAAAGGCACCTTAGCACCGTTTTAGTTTTAATATTCCCCAGACTCTCTCCTACTCCCAAGATACATAGTTTGGGGTCCATTCTGAGAGTCAGCTTAAAGATCTTATTTATGGTATCTAATATTTCCGTCCAATAACGGAATAATTTTGGACATTTCCAGATCATATGCATCAGGTCCCCTATATTCTGGCACCTAGGGCATTTGGCGTCCCCCCTCCGCCCCCATTCAAACAGTTTTTTAGGGGTATAGTAGGTTCTATGTAAGAGCATTTAAAAAAAAATCTAATTTCTTCATAAATTTAGACCAGTATATATTCTGCTACATATTTTTGGTAAAGAAAATGGTTGCCTACCCATGTTATAAACCAACCGAATTTTATTAGTTCTTGGCCTACTTAAGCTTTCTAGCAGCTTGCTTAAAGTGACAATCACCACTTCCGAGATCTGTGCTTACTATTTCCACACAGGAACTGAAGAGTTCAAGATAGCTAATTGATGCTTGCCAAAAGCTACTCAAATGGTATGCATATGCTTGCTACAGCCTGTGTGAACTAGACCTTAGAAATTCTGGTAGGAGATCTGCTCCAGAGTTCTTAGCTCTACCTATTAAGACCGAGTTTACACTTTCAGCCAGGGGAGCAGTAAAAGTAGGCAGTTGAGCTGTGGTTTTAATGCCCCCCCCCCCAGGATGATGGAGGTTGTACACATGTTGCAGCAAAAATGATATCCCCCTTCCAGTGGGGCGTATCGCTTCTGAGCCATTCAAATGAGCTGGGCTGTGGCAAAATCATATTGCAACCACGTGGAACACATGGTCTCGTGGATTCCATTTTAGAGGGGAGGCAAGTACTGCTGTGTAAACAATCTCCAACTGTGAGTCTTATGACACTGAATTTATTCTTTATCCTTTTATTTTATGTTGTTATAGAGATTAAAAGCTGTAGCTTCTGAACTCAAAAAGTGAAGACTTGCTGCTATAGAACACATTTAGAAATGTTGACTGTGCCTAATCAATACCCTGAAAGAATTACCCTTTATCTAGAATGCCCCCTGAAAATAACAGTGCGTTTCCTGGTGTGTTAGGGTGCCTAGGCACTCCTGTGTCTACAGCCTCATAACTATATGTCTGCATTATGAGATCTAAGGCACTGCTGCCTCTGACTGCTAATCCCAGGGGATCTGGAGGTGTCACTGCTGTGTTACTCTCTGTTGTTCTTGCTGTAGGCTCTGACATGAGAAGGCAAAAAGCCCTGTCTCTACCAACATGGATTCCTCCACACAGAGATCCAAGTCGAAGTGGTAGCGAGGTGCTGGATATGGATCATTCACTAGTAGAATAGAAGTCCTAAACAACGCCAAATGGCCTAGATTTGGCAATTCTCTGTAAATCAAGCGCCACCCCAAAGGCATGGGTCATTTAATTTGAGAAGTGTGTGTGTGTGTTTGTGTGTGTATATACAGTATGTATATGTGTGTGATATATACTGTGTGTGTGTGTGTGTGTGTGTGTGTGTGTGTGTATATATATATATGTGTATATATGTGTATATGTGTATATGTGTATAACATTTGTTTGGCACTCCTTTTGGCTTAACTATATATATATATATATATATATATATATATATATATATATATATATATACATATATATATATATATATATATATATATACATATATATATATATGTATATATATATATATATATATGTATATATATATATGTATATATATATATATATATGTATATATGTATGTATATATATATATATATATATATATATATATATATATATATATATATATAGTTAAGCCAAAAGGAGTGCCAAACAAATGTTTTAAGAGTCCAGAAGTATTTTATTGGTTCCGCAAGTGATAACAGGAAAAACAAGATAGCGTTTTGGGGGCCAAGCAGTCCACTTTCATTAGGGCTTTAACAGTTTTAAAAGTGTTTTCTTGAACTCAGAGCAAAGCTGGCGGGTATATCAATCAGAGCCACGAGAGTAGACAGTGATTAAATGCCTGTGTCAGCGACAGAGCAACACGCACACACAGACACAGTGCAGATATCATAGTATGTCAGTAATGGGGAAAAGATTAGCTGCAGGGAGACCGTAGGCAATACTGGTCACTAGTTATTTGCTTTTATGATTTCCTTTTATGATTTTGGGCACAACTTTCAGATGTTTCACATTTGGAAAATACGTTAGGCAAGCACAAATAGGTAAGCAATGATGCAAAGAACTTTCTGCGTTTTACAAGAGCGTGGCCGCCTACAGCCATTCACTTCTATGGCAGGCTGTATGTGGCGCGTGTGGCAACCCGGGCACAGAAAAGCGCTGGGAATTCATAACCGGCATCTAAAATGTCTATGTAAGCAATGTTCTTGTTTTTTTAAAAATAACAGACATGTTATACTGTTATACTTACCTGCTCTGTGCAAGGGTTTAGCACAGGGCGCCCCCAATCCTCCTTTTCTGTGGCGCTCCTGGCTCCTCCTCTTCATCAAGTGCCCCCACGGAGAGCTGCTTTCCATAATGGGCACTCTTGCGGGCATGCTCCCGAGTCCTGCTGCTGCATCCATTGACACAGACAACAGGACACGGCCCTGCCCCCCAGCTCCCGTGTCACTGGATTTGATTGACAGCAGCGGGAGTCAATGGCTCCCGCTGCTATCAATTTATCCAATGAGAACCCGAGACAGAGGCTGGAGCTGCTGTGCTCGTACCCGTCGCTGGAACGATCAGGCTCGGGTAAGAAAGGGGGGGGGGGCAGCGCAGAAGGTTTTTCACCTTAATGCATAGAATGCATTAAGGTGAAAAACTATAATACCCCGTACACACGGTCGGATTTTCCGATGGAAAATGTCCGATCGGAGCGTGTTGTCGGAAATTCCGACCGTGTGTGGGCTCCATCGGACATTTTCCATCGGATTTTCCGACACACAAAGTTGGAAAGCAGGAGATAAAATTTTCCGACAACAAGATCCGTTGTCGGAAATTCCGATCGTGTGTACACAAATCCGATGGACAAAGTGCCACGCATGCTCAGAATACATAAAGAGATGAAAGCTATTGGCCACTGCCCCGTTTATAGTCCCGACGTACGTGTTTTACGTCACCGCGTTTAGAACGATCGGATTTTCCGACAACTTTGTGTGACCGTGTGTATGCAAGACAAGTTTGAGCCAACATCCGTCTGAAAAAATCCTAGGATTTTGTTGTCGGAATGTCCGAACAAAGTCCGACCGTGTGTACGGAGCATAAGGGTTTTTTACCTTAAAGGGTACTAAATACACACTGTTTAATTTACATTGTCCCTTTACATTGTCCCTTCTATTTCTGTATGTGAATGATAGCATTATTATTTATTATTATTAATTATTATTATTGTTTTAATGAAAAAAAAGCATCTAAGTCCCTTTTTTCTAATGGAAATACAGCTGTCACGTGACTCAGCTCTTCCCCAGCCTGTCTGCAGGGAAACACAAGCAGGAGGAGTTTCTAGTCCTCTGCTATTGGTCACATGTTCAACATAAAAAAAAAACAACCTTTGGAATACAGGAGTAAAAAAAAAACCAATATGAATAAACTGTTTTAAATTGGCATATAAATATATATTTGAAATAAATATAAATTATATAAATAAAAAATATAGAAAATCATTTTGTGGTAATAACATGATGTGGCTGAATTTCTGCCAGTCACAGGCTGTGTCACGCCCCTCCAGCCTGTGTCTTAGAACAAGATGGAGGTGGTGAAGCCTCCATTAATCTGTAATATCCCGCCTCCATTGTCTTTAGCTCGCTAGTGGGCATAGAGGAAGAGGGAGGGAGTGGGCTGTCATTTAGCACTATTTATACGCTCACATGTGTGACTCTATAATCACTTGGGCTGCACAGATGCGATAGGGAGGAAATTCTCAGCATAGAAGCTCACTGAAAACTGAGCATGTGCAGAGTTGCCACCACAGCTGCAAAATCTGTAGCTAAATTGGGGACATGAACAGAAGGTGGAGATGAGCAGCAGGATCAACCAGGTTTTTTTGCAAAATACAGAAAACGAATCTCACAGTGACTGAGTGAGTTTAAACAGCATGTAATACACCATTTAATTGTTTTTTATGATGTGGCTTTAGTGACGCTTTAAAGTTATTATTAAGTACAAGAATAAATTATTTGATAAATATTTTGCGGACAGGGTCTACTAAAATCAGTGACGACCTTAATGTTAGCAAAAGTAAATTGCAGAGAAAACCATTAAAATGAAAAGTTGTAAATGAATGTCCGTGACCGACTATTTTTTAAATTGGTTTAAAATAGTACTTTAAATTCTGATTAAGCTGTTGAAGTATAAAACACAAGCAGAAAGGTTCCACGTTTAATCATGGGGAAAAAAATGATTCAATTAAGAGGCAATCTCCCATCCACTATTATTTTTAATAAATGAATTCATTGGGTTCTTTTTGTTCCAGCATTTGCTGTGCAGTAAAAGGCAACACACCAGAGAAAATATTTTCCACTGACTCTTTTTTTAAATCCATTTCTGTAAAGCAACATTGGCTGGTCAAAGCATAATCACAATTTCTTTATATTTTGAAGAAACTATTTTTCTGCAGTCAGCACTAAAAGTATAATTATCTTTGCTCTCCCACTGTCATAACTTCACTGCCTAATTAGACATTAATTAAATTTCATTGTGCGGTTTGCATACCTATTTGAATGAGCACAGCAAGAAGAACCATTTGCTTTTTTAACTCCTTTTGGTTACCAATTAGTACAGTTTCTAAAAATGGCCATCAATCGATGTCTGGTAGATCTATGCATTGTGAATTCATTTTATGTCTTTGACAGCTGGTCTGAATGGAATATCACCACTAAATAGTAGATGTGCTCATTAAATGAGTGTTGGCTGGTCACATTGTATTCAAACCATGTCACATGGCCCCAGAGTGTGGTCCTGGATGGGACTAATGTACATTGAGTTTGGTGGTCCCTACCTTTTTATAGTTTGCCCCCTGTCACAATGGAAATGCTGAATGGAAACAGTCTGCCATACCTAAGACCAAATTGTATTTGCTGTCATGGTACCGAAAAAATAATATGGCAACATGTATAAAATGACTGAAACGTGGTACTTCCAAGACTAAAACCAAGACTTGGTACGTGGTACTTTCAAGACTAAAACCATGGTCTCTGCAGAAACTAAAACAGAGCCTACCCTCCCATATCTTACTTCTTTACAGATTTATGTTAAATAATAAGTTAGAGCTGTTTATTAAATTGGCTCATAAAAAAAATCTAGAAATTGGGTCCTAAGAGCTTTATACCATATTGTATTAGTATGCAACTGCATATCGTGGCAGACTTGCCTGCTCAGCGATCCCTTCCAGCACTATGGTATCAGTTCTATTGGCTGTCACAGTCTTCTGGTTTCAGACTTTTCGGCTGCTTAATTGGCTGGGCCATGATGATGTCACGATTATGCGCACGGGAGTCATTTCATTGTGCAAGAGGAGTGCTAAAACTTTACTGTGAGCTGCACATGCATGGGATGAAGCAGTTATGCCAAAAAAGATTATTTGGCTCTCTTCTATCAAAAAATTCAACCTGTCAGCATTTTTTTTTAGCTTAATTCCACTTTAAGAGCTCTTTCACACGATCTGTGGTGACCTGCATTTTTCTGCACAGGATAGATGCAGGTCACCACTAGGGCACATAGAATACCATTTTTTTTCTATGTGTCCTTTTCAAATGTGTGGTGTGTTGTGGTGTATTTCCAAAAAATGCAGTAAGTTTTAGGCACGTATTGGGATGACATTGCATGTCATCACACTGCTATGCAGTGACATGAATGAAGTGTCACTATGGACACTTCAAATAAAGAGTAACTCCACTTTTGTTGATCAAAAACATTCCCCTCTGGGTGATCAATGTACATTACAAGGATTTTAACAAATGTTTCTCGGTGTCCATGTGCGTCTGTATTGGTTTCATTATTATCAATCAGCTGCTGCACCAGCAGGACTCTGAGGAATATTGCAGGGTCCGCATCCCTTTAGACGTTATTCCCTATTGGGAGTAGCTCACCAAAAATGACATTTTTGTTGCAGGGGATGCCTCAAATGTGACTTGTATCTTAGTGCAGACTTCTGGGAAAATCAGTGAGCCAATCACTCAAGCAAAAAAAAAAAATGTTTCCGGGGGGATGTCCTGTACACCATCTGTGTACAGAACCACTCCACGTAGCCATATTGCATTGTATATTACAGAAAATTACAGAGCTGCAGAGCTGCAGATTGATAAGGAAATGTAATTTTTAATCACATTGATTTATAATATAATAATATGACTTTTTTTTTTCTTATTTGCCATTTTTGGTAAATACACACCATGAAAGTGGAGTTACCCTTTAATGAAAAAAAAACCAAGTAAGCCATGTGATCCACTGAGATGTGCATCGCACCACTCCCTGTCGGAACGGACACTGCCTAAATCATGTACAGGTTCATGCAAAAATGCCGGCTATTCACAATGGAATATTCAGTCTTTGGTTAATGTATGTTTACTTATGAACAATTTGCATTCTTCTCCTTATTTAATATTTTTTCCTTTTGTTTGAATCTAACTCTTTAGCTTGAGACAGTGAATGGTCCCACCCAGAACTGATATTTTAATTATGGAGTGATTTCCAATGGTCCTGATAGCTGAACATGCTTGTTCTCTGACAATAAATCACTGATTAGTGAAGGATAGATAAATTCCAATTGGATCCTTCAGTTTAACCCCTTTACGCTTGTGCCTCCGGCACTTAAAGAGGTTTCGGATACCGGGAGGCAGGGCAGGGTTTATGATCATGTGACAGCCATGATTGGCTGTCACAGCGATCTCATGATCGAAAAGCAAGAAGCGACCGGGAGCTTTCCGTTAGCCGCCGATAACTGTGTCAGGAACGTGCAGGATGTGCGCTCTCGGGTAATTGGTATGCAAATATGCGATCAGCTAATTACATTCCATGTATATCAGAACAAAAGATGTTCTTTTTGTCTTTTTTCAGCCACAGCCTGAATAGAAAGGATCCTTTGCTCTCTGTGTGGCAGCACTGGTCTCCCTCCAGAGGTATGACACACCCCCTGCTGAGTCAGACCTATAGCTCTGCAATCAGCAAAATTCATGCTTCTTACCGATTGGAGAGCTCTGGTTTTAAATTCGCAAGGGGAGAGTTAGACAAATGCAAAGGGAATATCAGAGAGCAAGGGTCTCACTCTACAATATGTTGGCAGGGGACAGGCTTTTCTTCTCAGACTGTGGCTGATTTTTAGGCTACTTTCACACTGAGGTGCTTTACAGGCAATATAGCACTAAAAATAGCACCTGTAAAGCGCTTCTCCTGTCAGTCCAGTGTGAAAGCAGAGGAGGAGCTCTGCGCTGGCAGGACGCTTAAAAAAAGACCTGCAAGCAGCATCTCCTAAAGCGCCCCTGCCTATTGAAATGGGCAGCGCAGCCGAAGTGCCGGAAAAGCACCACTACAGCGGCGCTTTGCAGGTGCTTTTAACCCTTTTTCGTCTGTTAGCGGGGGGTTAAAAGCGCCCCGCTAGCGGCTGAAAAGCGCCGCTAAAATGACGGTAAAGTGCCGCTAAAAATATCGACGCTTTACCGCTGACGCCGCAGCACCTCAGTGTGAAAGCACCCTTAAAGACAACAATCTGTAGGACTTTGCACACTTTTAGTTTAGATGCACCTGGAATGTAACTGATTAACCACTAGCTGCCCTCCCACAGTACATTTACTGCGAGTGGCACGGGCAGGCTGGATGATGTACATGTACATCATCCAGCCTGTTCTGGGTTAGGGGGATGCACACCGCACAATGTCAATAAAGCTGTTATGAATGAATTTCATTCATAACAGCCGTGTTTTCTATAGAGTGATGTTGTGATTGACCCACAGCTATCACATTGTACCTGCGCCAATCGCAGCACCCTGTACCATTGGAGTAGCTGTGGCCAAACACAGATCACTAGTAATCACAGCTGGTATGAAGGTAACCCATTCAGTTGAAAACATTGCTGTTATGGTGATCACCATTGTAACAGCAATTAAAGTAGTAAAAAAATACATCCATGATCACCCCTCCAAATAGTATATAAAAAAAAATGTAGAATAAAAAAAATGGTAAAGAATTATATGATACCAGTTATATGATGTTGCTGTACTGCACTGGTGACAGCATGTAAAAAAAAAAGTGACATTATGTTTACCTTACGCTGTCTACTTTCCAAAAAGGGGTCATTTAAAGTGGTTTTAAAGCCACTTTGTTTGCTTAAAGAAGTTTAGCCTGAGCTCGTTTTGCTGGACTTCTCCTAAGGGTCACAGGAGTACAATTCGTTTTGCACTCCTGTGACCTGTTTTCAGCAGAGATCGGTCTGAAGTCTGCTCTCTGCTGACGTCACACAGATCAGTCCAGGCACTGTGTCATCCCGACCCTGGGAGTCTGGATCCACCAGGTGCCTGGACTGATAGCTGTCTCAGGCCGCTCCCTGCCCCTCCACAGCTCAGCGCTCCAATAAGCGAGGAGGAGCAGAGTAGGAGAGATGCTGATTTGACAGGCAGCAGCTCTCTGCTCGGGGAGCTGAGAGAACCGAGCCATCGGCGGTGTTCGATGGCTCAGTTCTCAGTACAGAGACACCGGGGTAAAAAAATAAAAAGTACCGTATTTATCGGCGTATAACACGCACCGGCGTATAACACGCACATTCATTTTAAGAGGGAAGTTTCAGGAAAAAAACTTAAATTTTAATTAAGGAACATTGAAGCAAAATAAGGGTCAGTGCCCATCTGCAGCCTCACCATTGCCATCAATGCAGCCTGATCAATGCCCATCTGCAGCCTCACAAGTGCCATCAATGCAGCCTCGCCATTGCCATCAATGCAGCAGCCTCACCATTGCCATCAGTGCAGCCTGATCGATGCCCATCTGCAGCCCAGAGGGGACAGGGAGGGGGCGGGACGAGCGCTGACAGATTGCATACAGTGAGAATCTCCTATGATAGACAGAACAGTGGTGCAATGGTGGCCCAGGAGATGGGAGTTCCTATTACAGAGGCCGCCAAGTAAACAGGATATGTAATCTGAAGGTGCTCGTCCCGCCCCCCTCCCTGTCGCCTCCGAGGCAGCTAAAACTGAAGTATTGGCGTATAACACGCACACACTATTTGCACCCGATTTTCATGGTGAAAAAGTGAGTGTTATACGCCAATAAATACAGTAAATTCCCATACTTTTCTTTTAATAGAATATGTTCTGTTGTGCCCAGTGTATGTTCTATATAAAAAAAAAGTTGCTGTATACCTTATTTCTGAGCATCGCTTGGCGCTCACGTGACTGCCCGCCGCTCTCCTGCCCCGGTCCGATAACTACAGCAGGAGGGGCTGCAAATCCCCCACTGACGTCAGCCTGGAGACAAGGAGGAGAGCGGCGGGTGGTTATGTGAGCTCCGAGCGGTGCTCTGAAATAAGGTATACAGCAACATATTTTTTATATAGAACATACACTGGATCACATAACTTAATGAAACATAGGGGTTTCTATTAATAAAACACAATCATTTTAGCAGTAGGGGGGGAGGGGAGGGGTGGGGAGCAGATCGGCAGAAACTAGCTGACAGGCAGAGGGATGGAGGGGAAGAGAGGACAGAGGAGACGCAGCAGGATGACGGAGCAGTCACGATAAACGTGGTCAGTTTACAGAGGGGGAAGGGAAGCACCAGGCAGGATCAGCCAGGTATTGTAGATTATAGAAAGGGACAAATTACACAGCACAAGCACTGTTCTGTTATTCATGCTTTAAAGGAACAGGATCCTTTTTATTTTTTTTTCTCTTAAGGGCTACACCTAGGGAACTTTTACTGTCCTGGCATATTAAGGGCCCCAAGAAATGAGATAGGCCGTCAGTACATCAGGATTGATCCCATTTTTAAACATACTGTATATACCATAGTTTGTAGACACTTTAACTTCAACATAAACCAATTAATATACACTTATTGGGGATTTTTTTTTTACCAGACATGTAGCAGAATACATTTTGGCCTAAATATATGAAGAAATTTGATTTCATTGGAAATTTTTAATAACAAAAGAAAAAAATTTTTTTTTTAATTGTTTTTTTTTCTTGTTTATATACCAAAAAAAATTAAAACCCCAACGGTGATCAAATACCACCAAAAAAAAAGCTCTATTCGTGTGAAAAACATTATGTAAATGTAATTTGCGTACAGTGTTGCATGATGGCACAATTGCCAGTTAAAGTAGCGTAGTGCTGACTAAGAAAAAAATGACCTGGTCATGAAGGGGGTAAAACCTTCCGGTCAAGTGGTTAAGATCCTCTTCACACCAGTAAGCTGTGCTGATTGCTGTTTAAATTTTTATACAGAACTTAATTGAATTGTGTTCTATTCACTGCATTGTTATGTGGTGATTTACCTTGCAACCCGATTTGCATTTTAGCGCACATAACAGCAACACAGTGCAGTGCATCTTTGTAGAATTGATCAATCAGTGAAGATTGGTGATCAATGGGCACTATGTTTTTAATATTTGATGGTCAGGGCAAATATAAAGGACAGCCCATGGTTAGAGATAGGTGGAAAAGTGATGCCACAAATGAACATATGAATTACAATATACAAAGAAGCTGCAAACGTATGTAAATCTTTATGGAGTAAATTTAGAATTCCCTGCCTTGCTTATTTAAATTTCGCTTAAGAGGCCGTAGAAGAAAATTGTATTTAAATGAATAAAAGGATGGAAATTAGTTCAGAAATCATTTGCTGTGTACTGTTGAAAACTAATTTACATTTCATCTGTCTGTTGCCGTTTTACATTTTGTTCTAAAATGCTTCAATATCAGTTCATTAACCTGTGTAGCTACCATGCTAAGACTAGGAGCATGTGAAAATGTGATATTTTCTTGCAGCTGGGAGATTTAACCACTTGCTGACAGTCCCTTTGCTTCTGAAATGCATATGCTGCTAATTGAACAGTTTTTAGCAAGTGGATAAATCCCTCATTAGCAAGAGATTAAAAAAAACATCCTGTGTATCCCTAGCCTTAAAGACCACTGGGTTTGTATATTCATACTTAAAGTAGTATTAAACCCAAAAGCATTTTTATCAATGTTTCGATGTGATGACTGCATTCATTTTCTTTTTTACACTTTGTTTTTTTTTTATTTCACCTGGCGATCCATCCTGTAGTTCTGTTGTTTTTCAAAAGAACAAGAAATGTGAAAAACCGTTTAACACTAGCAGGGTTGCTTACAATCAACTAGTTTATTTAAAAAAACCTGTTGCTGTAACTGCTTATAAAGTATTAGATAAATGCGCAGATTTAGATACACCATGAAACTAAACTCCAGCTAACACTTCCCTCCCCCCAGACTGACAATACTGCTGCCTCCTGTGCTCATTCATCCAGAGTGGGGGCACTCTAATAGTGGATGTGTGTTACTGGCCAGATCACCAGGTTAAAACAGAGGGGAAAAAGAAATGCAGTCTTCATATCTAATTAGCTGCAATATATTACATTTTTGGTTTTTCGGTTTAATACCACTTCAAAGTGAACTATAGGCGAAATATAAAAAAATGCAATGTCTTTTCTGCAAAAAAAGGCACTGTTTGCAGTCCTCTGCAGAATGTACACTGAGCTGCGAATGTGTGGAAAATACCCCTTTTGGCCATTAGATGGAGCAAAGTATCATATGAATTTTTTATAATGCTTACCTCCATCTATTGGGCACAAGCAGTATTTTCTGTTTTAACTACTTCCCGCCGGGAGGGCGTACATGGACGTCCTCCTGTTTCAGTGGTTATACCGGGACGATGCCTGCACGTACAAGCATTATCCCGGTACCACATTCTTTTCAGCCGGCAATTTCCTACACCGTAAGAACAATAATAGCGCAGGCATTGCAAGTTTTCCGCAAGGTGTGGGAGTCTCCCGCATTTCTGCGGCAGCTCTCGAACACCCGCAAGCGCCTCCTGATATCCCAGGAATGATCGATGCGGTGGGGAACAGCTGTGAACACAGATCTCCCTGTATAGATTTTTAGCTGACAGCCGCTTCTTCTTTCCCTCCTGCGGTTGTCAGATAAAAATCTATACAGGGAGAGCTGTGTTCAAAGCTGTTTCCCGCTGCATCAATCATTCCCCGCTGTTCCCTGTGTGCTGCTCCCCTGCTCCTCCGGCCCCCCTGTTCTCCTCCGGCCCCCCCTGTTCTCCGGCTCCCCTCCGTGATCTCCTCCGGCCCCCCTCCGTGTTCTTCTCTGGCCCCCCTCCGTGTTCTTCTCTGGCCCCCCTCCGTGTTCTTCTCTGGCCCCCCTCCGTGTTCTTCTCTGGCCCCCCTCCGTGTTCTTCTCTGGCCCCCCTCCATGTTCTTCTCTGGCCCCCCTCCGTTTTCTCCTCTGGCCCCCCTCCGTGTTCTCCTCTGGCCTCCGCCCCCCCTCCGTGTTCTCCTCCGGCCTCCGCCCCCCCTCCGTGTTCTCCTCCGCCCCCCCTCTGTGTTCTCCTCCACCCCCCTTCGTCTCCCGCAGCCGGTTTCCCTCCTCACCTCTCCCACATTCTGAGGGGGACGTGTCAGGATAGAGAGCGGAGGAAAGCAAAAACATACGTACGTCACACCCACATATGTAAATGGCGTTCAAGCCACACATGTGAGGTATCACCACGAATGTTGGAGGGAGAGCAACAATTCTATTTCAAGAACTCCTCTGTAACTCTAAACATGTAACCTGTAAAAAAAATAAATCGTTGCCTATGGAGATTTTTAAGTACCAAAGTTTGGCGCCATTCCAAGATGTGCATAATTTTAAAGCGTGACATGTTAGGTATTTATTTACTCGACGTAACATCATCTTTCACATTATACAAAAAAAGTGGGCTAACATTAGTGTTTTCTTTTTTTTTAATTCATGAAACCGTTAAAAAAATAAAAAGTTTGAAAAATTGTTGCGCAAATACCATGTGACATAAAAAGTTGCAATGACCACCGTTTTATTCCCTAGGGTCTCTGCTAAAAAAGCATATATAATGTTTGGGGGTTCTGAGCAATTTTCTAGCAAAAAAATTATGATTTTTACATGTAGGAGTGAAATGCCAGAATAGGACCGGATGGCAAGTGGTTAAAATCAAAGATTTACATTTGAGCCACATATGATATAGCTCAGCCAGGGCCAGATTAAGAGCAACATGGGCCTGGTGCTAAATATTTTGGTGGGCCTTTTTATGGATATAAATAAAATGAAAACGCAAAAAATTTTTGTTAAATTTAAATTAAAGAGAGAGAGGGGTGTGAGAGAGTGGTTAAGAGAGAGAGGGGGGGGGGTAATAGCGAGATGGGGGGTTGAAAGAGAGGGGATGAGAGGGAGGGGGAAAGAGAGAGAAAGAGGGGGTGAGAGAGAGAGGGGACGAGAGAGAGGGGGTGAGAAAAAGGGGAATAGAGAGAGGGTGGAAAGAGAGAGAGGGTGGTAAGGGGTGAAGGGGGTGAGAGAGAGAACAGGGTGAAAGAGAGGGGATGAGAGAGAGAGGGGGTGAGGGGGGGTGAAAGAGAGAGGGGGGTGGGAGTGAGGGGGTGAGTCTGTGGGAGGCACAGCATAGTACATAACACGGGGGGGATATCACAGTACATTACATGGTTGACACAACACATTACATTACATGGTGGATACATGGATACAGCACATTTAATGGTAAGCAAAGCACAGTATATTACATGGTGGGCACAGCACATTACACAGTTGGCACTGCCTAATACAGCACATTACAAGGTAGGCACAGTTCATTATATGGTGGGCACAGCACATGACATAGTTGGTACTGCACAACACAGCACATTGCATGGTGGGCACAACACAGCACATGCACACGGTGGGCACAGGACCTTATATGATGGGCACAGCACATGACATCACGGGCACAGCTGAGCACATTACATGGTGGGCACTGCACATTACAAGTGGGCACTGAACAGCACATTATATGGTGGGCACAGCATATTATATGGTGGGCACTGCACATTACACGGTTGGCACTGTACAATACAGCACATTACAAGGTAGGCACAGTTCATTATATGGTAGGCACAGTACATGACATGGTTGGTACTGCACAACACAGCACATTGCATGGTGGGCACAACACAGCACATGCACACGGTGGGCACAGGACCTTATATGATGGGCACAGCACATGACATCACGGGCACAACTGAGCACATTACATGGTGGGCACTGCACATTACAAGTGGGCACTGAACAGCATATTATATGGTGGGCACAGCATATTATATGGTGGGCACTGCACATGGCATGGTGGGCACTGCACAGCACATGACAAGGTGGGTACTGCATGACACCACATGACATGGTGGGCACTGCACGACACAGCACAGCACATTACATTGGGAGCACAGCACATTAAATGGTGGACACCACACATGACATGGTGAGCCCTGCACACCACATTCCATTGGGCACATTGGTGGGCACTGCATGACACAGCACATTACATTGTGAGCACAGCCCATTAAATGGTGGACACAGCACATGACATGGTGAGCCCCACACAGCCCATTCCATTGTGGGTACTGCACGGCACATGCCATGGTGGACAATGTACAGCACATTACATGGTGAGTACAGCACATTAGATGGTAGGCACTGCATGGTGCAGCACATGACATGGTGGGCACAACACAGCACATGACATGGTGGGCACTGCACAGCAATTTACATGGTGGGCACTGCACATGACATGGTGGGCACTGCATGGCACAGCACATTACATGGTGGGTACAGCGCATTACATGGTGGGCACTGCATGGCACAGTACATTACATGGTGGGTAAAGCGCATTACATGGTGGGCACTGCATGGCACAGCACATGACGTGGTGGGCACAGCGCAATACATGGTGGGAACAACACATTACATGGTGGGCACTGCATGGCATAGCAGATTTCATGGTGGGCAATGCAACTGCACATTACATGTTAGGAACTGCACATGACATAGTGGGCACTGCTGAACAGCACAGTACATTACACGGTGGGCACAACACACTACATGCTGGGCACAACACATGGTGGGCACAGCACAGCACATGACATGGTGGGAACTGCACATGACATGGTGGGCACTGCATTGCACAGCGCATTACATGGTGGGCACTGCACATTACATGGTGGGATCACTGCAAGGCACAGAACATGACATGGTGGGCACTGCACATTACATGGGGGGCACTGAATGGCACAGCCCATGACATGGTGGGCACTGGATGGCACATCACATGACATGGTGAGCACTGGATGGCACATCACATGACATGGTGAGCACTGCACATTACATGGCGGGCACAGTGCATGACATGGTGGGCACTGGATGGCACATCACATGACATGGTGGGCACTGCAAGGCACAGCACGACATAGGGGGCACTGCACATCACATGAAGGGCAATGCACAGTACATGACATGGTGGGCACTGCACATTACATGGAGGGCACTGCAATGTACAGCATATTACTTACTGGACACAGCACATTACATGGGGGGCACTGCAATGTACAGCACATGACATGGTGGGCACAAGAGAGAGCATTACATGGGGGGTGGGAGCAGCAGTCTGTCCCCTAGCACAATAATTACACAACATCTCCCTAACAAATGTACTAACCTTATCATAACAGCATGTAAGATGTCCTTCCTCCCGGGCTCCTGCTGGTTAGGAGAACATCAGCGCCCCTCCCCCAGACAGCTCCCAGACACTGAGTAACTGTGTGAGTGTAACAGATCCTGTGATAGGAGTCAGGCATCGGCAGAGACAGGACTCAGCTGCAGTGACTAACTCTTGTCTCCTCCATGTGAGCACAGAGGGCTCCTCTTCCTTCAGGAAGGCACACAGATATCGATAAGCCATGGCCATGGGCCTATATTGAGGGAG
Organism: Lithobates clamitans; assembly: GCA_037952925.1. NCBI lineage: Eukaryota > Metazoa > Chordata > Amphibia > Anura > Ranidae > Lithobates > Lithobates clamitans. Next base: position 2,824,262 of record JBBGZY010001230.1, read on the forward strand.
GGGCCTGGAGCTGCAGCTCCACCAGCCCCTATGTTAATCCGGCCCTGAGCTCAGCCTTTTTCAACCAGGGTGCCTTCCGGTTTCTTCAGGGGTGCCTTGGCAAAATGCTTAAAAATAACCCAAAATGTGTATACAAACAGTTGGATCAAGTCTGCTTTTTAGTTACACTATTACAACCTTCCAGAAACAACCAATTATGTCATTGATTGATAAGGAGGACGTCGGGTGCCTGCACAGCATCCTTGTTTGCCCCTCTACTTCCTCTCTCTGTTAGTACTGGGGTCACATTGGCTGAGTGAAACAGAGGGAGAAGAGAAACATTGGAATACTAGTCACTACCAGTGTGCAAAAGGGTATTTGCTTTGGAAGAAAAAAATCAACTGTAGCGTTGGGTGTCCTACCTGTGTGGATGCCTCTGCATTATGTAAAACTGTTAGTTAACTTTTTTACATTTTAGAATGGGATGCCACGGGAATGTCAATAATTTTAAAGGGTGCCTTGACTGAAATAAGGTTGAAAAACACTGATATAGCCTATTTACAGTAGTTTTTTAACCTATTCACACCTGCACTTTCATTGGGTGAATGGCTATGCAAATTCTTTATAATTCCCTTTGTCTGAACTCACTTCTCCATGGTATCTGTAATATTAAACCTCATTTGCCATGTAGTAGCCCACCCCATTAATTTAGGTCTTCTAAGGTTTCCACATCCTGCATAGAAGTTATTGCCCTGCTTAACTTTGTATCCTCTGTAAATACTGAGAATAAGCTGTTTATCCCATCCCGCAGATCATTTATGGATAAATTAAATAGGATTGGTCCCAGGACAGAACTCTGGGGGACACTTTCCACACCAGACCATTCTGAGTACTTCCCATTTATCACCACCCTTTGAACTCACCCCTGTAGCCGGTTTTCAATCCAGGTACTCACCCTATGGTCTATGCTGACAGACCTTAGTTTGTACAGTAAATGCTTGTGGGGAACTGTATTGAATGCCTTTGTAAAATCCAGATACACTACATCTAAAGGGCCTTCCTTTATCTAGATGGCAGCTCACTTCTTCATAGAAGGTTAATAGATTGGTCTGGCAAAAACGATTCTTCATGAATCCATGCTGATTACTGCTAATGATATCGTTTTCATTAGAGCCCTTTCACACTGGGGCAGCGTCGGCGGTAAAACGCCGCTATTATTAGCAGCGTTTTACCGTCGGTATGCGGCCACTAGCGGGGCGGTTTTACCCCCCCCGCTAGCGACCGAGAAAGGGTTAAATACCACCGCAAAGTGCCTCTGCAGAGGCGCTTTGCCGGCGGTATAGCCACGCCGTCCCATTGATTTCAATGGGCAGGAGCGGTGAAGGAACGGTATACACTCCGCTCCTTCACCGCTCCGAAGATGCTGCTAGCAGGACTTTTTTTACCGTCCTGCTAGCGTACCGCTCCAGTGTGAAAGCCCTCGGGGCTTTCACACTGGAATGAAAGCAGCGGCACTTTTGGGTCGGTTTGCAGGCGCTATTATTAGCGCAATAGCGCCTGCAAACCGCTCCAGTGTGAAAGGGCTCTTACTGAAATCTTGTATGTAGTCTCCTATCATCCCCTCCAATAGCTTGCAGACTATTGATGTTAGGCTAACTGGCCTGTAGTTCCCAGGGATATACATTGCAGCTTGAGTGTCAGGGTTCAGAGTTCACCCTGAAATATGAGTTGCCATGGACTTACTGTGCATTGAAAAAGTATTCATACCCCTTGAGATTTTCCACATTTTGTCATGTTACAACCAAAAACATAAATGGATTTTATGTGATAGACCAACACAAAGTGGTGCATAATTGTGAAGTGGAAGGAAAATGATAAATGGTTTTCAAAATGTTTTACAAATAAATATCTAAAAAGCCCTTTACTCTGATACCCCTAACTAAAATCTAGTGGAACCAATTGCCTTCAGAAGTCAACTAAATAGTAAATAGAGTCCACCTGTGTGTAATTTAATTTCAGTATAAATACAGCTGTTTTGTGAAGCCCTCAGAGGTTTGTTAGAGAACCTTAGTGAACAAACAAAATCATTAAGGCCAAGCAACACACCAGACAGGTCAGGGATAAAGTTGTGGAGAAGTTTAAAGCAGGGTTAGGTTTTAAAAAAATATCCCAAGGAGCACTGTTCAATCCATCATCCGAAAATGGAAAGAGTATGGCAAAACTGCAAGCCTACCAAGACATGGCCGTCCGCCTAAACTAACAGGCCGGGCAAGGAGAGCACTAATCAGAGAAGCATCCAAGAGGCCCATGGTATCTCTGGAGGAGTTGCAGACATCCACAGCTCAGGTGGGAGAATCTGTCCCCAGGACAACAATTAGTCGTGCACTCTACAAATCTGGCCTTTATGGAAGAGTGGCAAGAGGAAAGCCATTGGTGAAAGAAAGCCATAAGAAGTCCCATTTGCAGTTTGTGAGGAGCCATGTGGGGGACACAGCAACATATGGAAGAAGGTGCTCTGGTCAGATGAGACCAAAATTGAACTTTTTGGGCTAAAAGCCAAACGCTATGTGTGGCGGAAAACTAACACTGCACATCACCCTGAACACACCATGAAACATAGTGGGGACAGCGTCATGTTGTGGGGATGCTTTTCTTCAGCTTTTCTTCAGCAGGGATGGGGAAGTTGATGGGAAGATGAATGGAGCCAAATACAGGGCAATCTTAGACTAAAACCTGTTAGAGTCTAGAGACAATGACCCAAAATATACAGCCAGAGCTACAATGGAATGGTTTTGATCAAGGCATATTCATGTGTTAGAATGGCCCAGTCAAAGTCCAGACCTAAATCCATTGAGAATCTGTGGCAAGATTCGAAAATTGCTGTTCAGACGCTCTCCATCCAATCTGACAGAGCTTGAGCTATTTTGCAAAGAATGCGCAAAAATGTTACTCTCTAGATGTGCAAAGCTGGTAGAGACATATCCAAAAAGACTTGCAGCTGTAATTGCAGTGAAAGGTGGTTCTACAAAGTATTGACTCAGGGAGGCTAAATACAAATGCACTCCACACTTTTCACATATTGATTTGTAAAACATTCTGAAAACAATTTATACATACTGTCTTCTAACTCATGAGTGTACAACTATATTAAATAACAGAGCCTTGTAGCTGTCTTTCTTTGTTACAGCTGTGGTGTCTGTTATTTTACACTGTTGTGCATGCTTAATATTGATAAGAGGGGGACAGTGTTTGAGGCCTGGCAGTTGATATGCTGAATTAAACTCTCCTATTCTTTACAACCAACAAGGCTGCCATCATGGCCTACGTTTGATCTGCAGGTGCCATGGTGGTGTTCATGTGATCAGTTATGACACCAGCCATTTGGTGGCTTCACAGTTCGGTTGAGAGCATAAGCAACTGTGACAGTTCTCGTTCTTGCCATGCTTAGGATGTAATTGTTTTTAGGAACGGTTAAATCAGTGGCTTTAGTTCTGCTTTAAGTTGGGTTGGAGTTGGTTTGGAGGTATTGGGTTCACACAAAATTAGCGCAGCTAATAAGGGACAAGTTTTAAAGTTTTTATAAGTAAGATGTTTCGGATTGTGTCCAATAATGTAGTAAGCATAAGTAAGATGTATCTGGCTGTGGCCAACTGGGTAAAAGGCATATCAGAAGAAGGTAGATGAACGAAGATGATACAGCAGAAATTGCATTACATAAATAATTTTTTGTGATCTTACTATTCTAATCACTTTATTTCAGTAATTACTGGGCAACATCGAAATGGCGTATATTCTGCACGGACGCGCATTGAATTGTTAGCAGAGACATTCCGGAAGAAGCAGCCTTTCACCCACTTTCTGTCATTTGCACTTAATCAGCCAGAGATTCAGGAGAGGTTCCTTCAGTTCAAAGAAGAGGTCCTGGCTAAGTGCTCAAAGGTAAAACATTAATGTGTAAGTTCATTAATGTGTAAGTTCTAATACTTCTAAATACTAGTATCTCTGGTATAAAACCTAATGCATAACAACCGATACATCTACCTGTCGTGTACGGTCATCTGTTAAATTACTCTTTCCCCCATACTTGGGAATAAAAAGCCATTGCTATTTTGTAAGACAACTTGCAGTATGGAATGAAAAACCCAACATACTGCACTACATGTAGTCAATATGCGGATATCCAGAGGCTGCAGTGCTTGCTGGTAGTTTATAATGATTCTGTGGAGTTGATTTACAAAAACTGGAACACTCAGAATCTGGTGCAGCTGTGCATGGTAGCCAATCAGCTTTTAATTTCAGCTTGTTCAATTAGGCTTTGACAATAACACCTGGAAGCTGGTTGGTTTCTATGCAGAGCTGCACCAGATTTTGCACTCTCCAGTTTTAGTAAATTACTCCTATATCTTATTTTATTTTTATATTATATGATGACTAATAATTATAGTTTGCAGGTTAATATATTTGTATCTGTTTTTTTTATCTTCCTAATTTTTTTTTTATAGTGAAATTATATAGGTAGGTGATTGGCATTGAATTCTTCCAGGAGTCAGACACATTGACATGTTCTCTTTCTTTCACTAAGCTCCAGTAAAGTAATCATGGTGTTGGACCTTGTCTGCTAACCAAATCGTTTACAAAAACACACTGCCCAGACCTCAGACAGCACTCTGCGATCTGACCTGCTTTAAAAATCGAAGGGGTTTGGAAGCTACAGTGTCTATAAAGAGTTTTCACTCCTTTTTGTATGTTTTTTTAAAGCAACGTGGATTCACTTTTTACACCTGAATTACAGAAATATATACGCTTAAAAGTAGAGTAAAGAAGAATTAGAACTCCTGTCAGGTTTTTATTGCTGTCTGTGGCCCTGTTAGGGAGAGTCACCCTCTCTATTCTGTTTACTATTCTAACTGAGAGTAAATGTTAAAGTGTTATTAAACCCAGGACCCTGAATTCATTATATCTGGTCTCCCACAGAACATGGAAATGCAATTAATTTAGTTACTATAAACTGCTAAATACCTTTTCTCATCAGCAGTATATAGCAGTCTTGTGACTTCTATCAGTGTCTGGTTAAAACGTGTAGGAGGAGTTTTTATTCTGCTCTGACTGTCTTATAAGGCTGCAGGACCCCTGACCCTCTGTCTGGACAGTGCTGACTGGCCCTGTGCTGATCACATGCACCCTCCCCTCAAAAAAAAATAAATCTTTTTTTAACAATACACACCAAACTGAGCATGTGCAGAGTGACTACATAGGGTCTATCTTATCAGGAGATAGATTGTGGACAGTGGAAGAAGGGGAGGATCAGAGAAGACAGGATCAAATAGCCTTTTTAGACAATGCGGAGAAATAACCCCTTAGGCTCCACAGTGAGTATAACAAGCATGCTTTACTGCATATACAGACTGATTTTACTGTTGTGGGCTTAGTAACACTTTAAAGAAAATCCCAAACTTTGGGTTGTCACCAAAACAGGGGAAATCTTTCAATTCCCTCATATTGGAGGAATTTTCTGTGATGGGAACAAAAGGTAAAGCTCGTCAATGGGACATGGGTGGCAAAAAAATAAAAATAAAAACCTCACAGAATAAATCTTGAACTCTGTAAACATGAGGCTTTTGGCTGCAGGTGATAAGGAGACAGAGGAAAACAAAAAATAAGGATCATAGAGCGCCACCTGTTGGCTGGCTGGAAAACAACATCATTTTCAAATTCTGTATTTCATATTTACTTGATTGAAAAACACGTTTGAAATGACTTCTTTATTCTTTTCTTTATTATAGCCAGGACTAAAGTACAAACAAAACCACTATACATTCCATTTAACAGAGAATTGGTCATCATTGAACTTAGGCATAGTCACTATTATGGAGTAAAACAACAATTGCATTTTCTGTTCTCAGGGCTGGAATGTAATGTGTCGTACTTGATAGGCAAAATAATGCAATGAGAGCAAACAGATTTAAATGATATTTAAGAAATAATATTGCAGGAAGACATATGTCTCATATCCTGTTTTGTGAGGGGAAATGGCAGATGGATACATGGCAGAGAGAGCAAGAAAGAGTCATTTTGTCTAAAGCTTGCTGCAAAACAGTTTAGCCACATCAATTTACATCAACAGCATATGTCCTTAGCTTGTTTATCTTCTAGATATGGCAAAAGATCAGGATTATGTTTCCTCTGATTTAGTATATTTTTTGGATTTTCAGGAAAAAGCTAGCTGCAATATGTGTTGTTAAATACTTCTTAAGCTTTTTTTAGTTAATCGTTTTTTTTTTTTTCTCCAATCACTTTAATTTGAGATAAGGGCAAATTTCTAGTTTTGTAATCATCTTTACGGAATTTTACTAAGACAGTCATTCAATATCTGCACCAAACACTGCTCACCTAGCCACTTTCACATGTGATTAGAAAAAGATATCAAACTTGAATGAGGAATTTTGCCCAAAACCCAGAACAGGCAGAACATGTAAATGGTGGACTGGAGATGGATCGTGCTTGTTGTGGTATTTACTGCTATTAAAGGAAAATTTTATGGTACATCGGAAAGCTTTCTCTTGACTTAACCCCTTTTGTGCCTGCAAACTGTAGCTTAATGTTCCCTTGCATGATGCTCCATGCAGATGAAACCCCAGTCTTTGTTCCAATTTTGAAAGAGCCCATTCTGTGCTTGCACTGTTACTGACAGCAATGCAGGTAGACTAGCGATCAGGAATCAATTGGCTTCATTTTTAGTGATGTGATCACCATATCAGCTTTGACATAATGATCGCGTGGCTTTGTTTGTAAACAGCTGATTGTGAAAGCTACCAGCATATTTCTCTGTGTATGCACTCACTGTGCACATAGAAATACTTTTCCTAAAGCGTTTAGCGTAAAGAGCACACCGTGGTCAGTTCACTAGCTATGCTGGGAACTCTGCCTGCTCTCCTCCAATGATCAGACTTGTCCTGACACGCCCCCCCCCCCCCCTGCACAGCTATTCACTGGGAAGATCAGGGTCCTGCTGCTTCTCCTCCCCCAGCTCTTATGCAGCTGAGAACAGAGGAAATGTGATCACTTAAAAAAATAGGGAAAGAAAGGTATTTATAATTTGTATTTATTTTTTTACACTATACACAAATGTTTTGCCTCATTTCTATTTCAAACTGAGTGAGTTGTTTTACAAGGTGATCATTTACAACCACTTTAACCCTTTCAATACCGGGCCAATTCTGACACTTCTCACATACATGTAAAAATCTACTTTTTTTTGCTAGAAAATTACTTAGTGGCGCCAAACTACAGTACTTAAAATTCTCCACAGGCAACGCTTTAAACATGTTACCAGTTTAGAGATATACAGCTGGTCTGGTGCTAGTATTATTGCTCTTGCTTTGACATTTGTGACAATACCTCACAAGTGTGGTGCGATCACCCTTGACATATGCGTATGAAACTTACGTATGCCTTCGTATTTGCGCATAAGCATGGGGGGACATGAGCGCTTTACTTTTTTTTTTAATTATTATTATTTATTTTATTTAAACCTTTTTTCACATTGTCTCTTTCATTTTTTTTTTTTTGTAATAATTTTTATTGTTATCACAAGGGATGAACAACATCCCTTGTTACATCATGGGCCGTGACAGGTCCTCTTTATGGAGAGATCTTAGACCCCAGATCTCTCCTCTGGCCTCAAATGCAGCCGATTAGAGCTGCATTTGAGTTGGCTGCTAAAGCTGATCGGCTGCTGTCCTGGCCACTAACGGCACAAACATTGGTAGTGACGAAATCCTCATTGCTTCCGGTTTCTGGGGTCACATAGAGGGAGGAACAACATTAGTTCCTATCTCTCTGTTTAGTGCCGCTGTTGCCACCGGTCGCATCACTCCTGGGCTCCGTGATCGGACGGCAGAGCCCGGGAAAGGCAGCAGCGGGAGGGGCCTTAGAGGGAATCACCGGCTGCAAATTTTGATACTGGGATGATGCCTGCAGCTGCAGACATCATCCTGTTATAACCACTTCAACCTAAAGACATCTATGGATGTCCTAACATCTTGAAGGGGTTAAAGAAGATAATACAGTGTTTTTTATGTCCTAAAAAAACTAATTAAAAATGAAATGGGTAGGTAAATTATTAACTTGGGTATTGTGGAATTATATGACACATACTGATGCTGCTAAACTGAACTGCACATCTAGCAATCAATGACCTCTGGTGTCATGAAAGCATTAAAGGCACATCTTTATACAACTCAAAAATTTCAGTTTTGGACAGATGCCAGCAAGTATCCATCAGTATCATTTTTCACTAGGGGACTCTGATGTTGAGATTGCCGCTTTTATCTTTCCAGATATTTCCTCCTGCCTCTGCCAATACTAGGAGGTCTACAAGTAGGATATTCATGTATTTTCCATTGAAGAAAATGCAGTAGGAGAACTGAAACTGCATGGAGTAGACTGGATCACAGGCTCGCTCAGCTAATTTAGGGTGGTGAGGTATTAATCCAGTGCATAAATCAGACCACTAGAGCCTATCTTAAAAGGAATATCTGTTTTGGGTGGATTGACTCTTTAACAGTGTTTAAAGTGGTTGTAAACCCACTTTGAAAAAAAAAACTTAACACCTGCAAGACAAAGGCATAATGAACTAGTATGCATAGGTACTCACCTGAGACCGAAGCCCTCGCTGCGGTGCACGTACACAGCACTGGCCGCCGACATTACTCCCGGGGGTTACTTCCGGGTATCGTGGCTCCGGTGCTGTGATTGGCCAGAACCACGATGACGTCACTCCCGAGCATGTGCGCGGTAATGGCGCACTCACTGAAGCAGCGGCACATACGTGCCGTTGCTTCAGTTTGTGTCAGTGCGCATGTGCCAATGACGTCGGCACATGCAAATACAGCGGATATCTCCTAAACCGTGCAGGTTTAGGAGATATCCTGGGTAGCTACAGGCAAGCCTTATTATAGGCTTACCTCTAGCACAAAGTGGTCTGTAAAGGTTTACAACCACTTTAAGATCATAAGAAACCTGTAGATGACCCTTAGAAGTTCTGAAGTTGGCATCCTGCAATCTCAGATTTTACCTGATGTGTAACCTGCAGGTGAAATGTAGATCACATCTTTTCATATAATGGACCTTTTATAATAGCTATAATTTCTTATGATTTCTATTACATAATTTCCCTTAAGTGTTTATGGCCAAAAATACGGTATGCTCTTTTACAAATTTGGTATGTGGTATGACACTGTGATTATAATGCACACCATTGGTACATTTCATTGCCTGTAATTATATGGCTTTGTCCTTTTTTATGCTTCCCATATCACATTTTTAATGGTATCCAAGACATTAGTATTTTACATGCTGAGTGAATTATTGTGACTTGCTCAGTCTATTCTTTGAGCTTGTAACGTTGCTAAAGCTGTTTAAAGTAGCTATGTGCTTAAACGTGAATTTGTATGCTTGAAAGCTATTTGTATGCTTAAAGGTGAGATGAAGTTATATGCTTACATGTGAAAAGTGCATCTAACCATATGTAAACCCATTTACACTTCCTCAGCTAATGTGTAAGCAATAAGATTCCCATCATGGTGTATACGATGGTACAATAAAACCTATCTGGTTTGCTCACATTACCTAAAGCCCCCAGGTTTATAAGCTACTTGCAAGCTGCAAATGAGGTACTTGAGATTGTGAATATGTTTTAGATTTTACTCATATTTTCACAACCTAAAACAGTATCAAACTCAAAAGCAAACATTTATCTTTCAGCGTATCAATTCTTAGATGTGATGGCTGCATTGGTTTTCTTTTTTAGGCTTTTTCTTTCTTCCATTTTCTTATATATATATATATATATATATATATATATATATATATATATATATATATATATATATATATATATATATATATATATATAATATTGCAGATGATATTTTGCTATTCCTTAAAAACCCATTGATAACTCTACCAAATGTCTTATCCGAATTTAAACAATTCCAATCTATTTCCAATCTTAAAATTAATCTGACGAAATCTTATGCTCTGAACATCTCTCTCCCACAAAACATAGTGGACCAATGCAAAGACAACTTTCCCTTCCAGTGGAAACATGACTCCATCACTTATCTGGGTATCCAAATTCCCTCCACGTTGACGGACCTATACATGAAGAATCACCTTCCCCTACTGAACAAATTAACCACTGATTTGAAAAAATGGAACAAACCCTTATGCCGCGTACACACGGTCAGACTTTCCGGCATACTTGGTCCGGCGGACCAGAGTGTGCCGGACAATCCGCCCGTGTGTGGGCGCCGGCGGACTTTTCCGGCGGACTTTTTCCCAAAAGCCCGCCGGACCTAGATTTGAAGAAAGTTTTAAATCTTTCCGCCGGACTCAGTTTCGGGCGGAAAGTCCGCTCGTGTGTGTGCTGGTCCGACGGAAAGCCCACTCGTGTGTATGCTGGTCCGACGGACCAGATACGACACGAGGGCAGGGTATTGCATCTCGCGCTCGCTGCAATAGGAAAAACAAATTTTCCTATTGCGGCGAGCGCGGGGCATACCAGGCCCTTAGGTCTGGTATGGATTATAAAGGGAACCCCCTACGCCGAAAAAACGGCGTGGGGTCCCCCCTAAAATCCATACCAGACCCCGATCCGAGCACGCAGCCTGGCCGGTCAGGAAAGGGGGTGGGGACGAGCGAGCGCCCCCCCCCTCCTGAACCGTACCAGGCCACATGCCCTCAACATGGGGGGTGGGTGCTTTGGGGGAGGGGGGCCGCCCTGCGGGCCCCCCCCACCCCAAAGCACCTTGTCCCCATGTTGATGAGGACAAGGGCCTCTTCCCGACAACCCTGGCCGTTGGTTGTCGGGGTCTGCGGGCGGGGGCTTATCGGAATCTGGGAGCCCCCTTTAATAAGGGGGCCCCCAGATCCCGGCCCCCCACCCTATGTGAATGAGTATGGGGTACATGGTACCCCTACCCATTCACCTAGGGAAAAAGTGTAAGTAATAAAACACACTACACAGGTTTTTAAAATATTTTATTAAACAGCTCCGGGGGGGATCTTCCTCCGGCTTCGGGGGTCTTCTTCCGGCTTCGGGGGTCCCTCCGCTTCATCTTCTCCCGGCGTCCGGTTGGTTCTTCTCCGCTCTCTTCTCTCCAGTTCTTCGGCCGGCTCCTCTGCTGTCTTCAGGTAGCTCTCTTGCCAGCAGAGGTCCGGACTTCTTGTCTTCTTCTCTTCTCCAGATGTTGACACGACGCTCTCTCCGGCTGGACTGCTCTCCGAGGGCTGCGTTGTGACTTATATAGGCGGAGACCCCGCCCCCTTTTGATGTCACAGTCCCTGGGCATGCTGGGACTGTGACGTTTTAGGGGGCGTGGTCACTGGGTGATGTTGACCACGCCCCCTAAACGTCACAGTCCCAGCATGCCCAGGGACTGTGACATCAAAAGGGGGCGGGGTCTCCGCCTATATAAGTCACAACGCAGCCCTCGGAGAGCAGTCCAGCCGGAGAGAGCGTCGTGTCAACATCTGGAGAAGAGAAGAAGACAAGAAGTCCGGACCTCTGCTGGCAAGAGAGCTACCTGAAGACAGCAGAGGAGCCGGCCGAAGAACTGGAGAGAAGAGAGCGGAGAAGAACCAACCGGACGCCGGGAGAAGATGAAGCGAAGGGACCCCCGAAGCCGGAAGAAGACCCCCGAAGCCGGAGGAAGATCCCCCCCGGAGCTGTTTAATAAAATATTTTAAAAACCTGTGTAGTGTGTTTTATTACTTACACTTTTTCCCTAGGTGAATGGGTAGGGGTACCATGTACCCCATACTCATTCACATAGGGTGGGGGGCCGGGATCTGGGGGCCCCCTTATTAAAGGGGGCTCCCAGATTCCGATAAGCCCCCGCCCGCAGACCCCGACAACCAACGGCCAGGGTTGTCGGGAAGAGGCCCTTGTCCTCATCAACATGGGGACAAGGTGCTTTGGGGTGGGGGGGGGCCCGCAGGGCGGCCCCCCTCCCCCAAAGCACCCACCCCCCATGTTTAGGGCATGTGGCCTGGTACGGTTCAGGAGGGGGGGGGGCGCTCGCTCGTCCCCACCCCCTTTCCTGACCGGCTAGGCTGCGTGCTCGGATCGGGGTCTGGTATGGATTTTAGGGGGGACCCCACGCCGTTTTTTCGGCGTAGGGGGTTCCCTTTATAATCCATACCAGACCTAAGGGCCTGGTATGCCCCGCGACGGGGCTCGCAAGGTGTCAATCTCGCCGATAAAAGCGGCAAGATTGACATCCTTTTCTAGTCCCGTCGCACCTGAGTCAGGTTCAAAATGAACGGACTTGTCCGTGTGTGGGCAAGTCCGTTCATTCTGAAAGTCCGCCGGAACTCCGGCGAAAGTCCGTCGGAAAGACGGGCGGACTTAGCCCGCCGGAAAGTCCGGGCGTGTGTGGGCAAGTCCGTCCGTTTTAAAGTCCGGCGCACCTGGCGGACAAAGTCCGTCGGAAAGTGTGCCGGACCAAGTAGGATAGAAAGTCCGACCGTGTGTACGCGGCATTATTCTCCTGGTTTGGTAGAGCAGCCATTCTGAAAATGAATGTTCTACCAAGGATCTTATAATTACTCCAAACGATCCCCATTCACATTCCACCCTCCTTTTTTAAGGCGTATAGACAACTATGCTCCAAATTTCTTTGGAGCGACCGCACACACAGAATCAGTTACACTCAACTTACTCGTCCAAAACACCTAGGAGGTCTCCCAAACCTCCGTAATTACCAAACTGCTTCGCTCCTTACCAGGATAGTGGACTGGAATATCCATTCTCTCCATAAAGACTGGGTCACTCTAGAAGCCTCGTATACATATATATCCCTGAGTACACTCCCGTGGATCCCACCGGGCCACGTTCCTCTGGAGATACGCCACCACCCACTAATAGTCCCCACTATACAATGTTTTCACCAAACATGTAAGAAAATGACCGTCTCCTTCATCCCTGGCCCCATGACTCTAATAAAACTGAACCCTGACTTCCCTCCAGGCATGCATCCTCTATTTCTGACTGACCAATGGCCATCAGACCATGTAAGAGCCCACCAATTTTTTCACCAGGGTAAGTTACTCTCTGCAAAACAAATTGCCAACAATCTAAAAAAAGCGCCCATCCCCCCTGGACATATTTACTAATAGCCCACTACCTGAAGATCTTAAACAAAGCTCCCCTCTGTTCAAAACAACTCTCCCCCTTTGAAACCATTTGTACTAAAACGACTCCCCAAACTCATCTCATCTCTTACATACACAACCTTCTCTTTGCTGACCTCAAAGCCAATGACAATCTAGCATGCAAAAAATGGGAAAAAGACCTTTCCATCTCACTCACAGAAGAGAACTGGGAGAATATATTTGAGACAAAGGGTCGATAAATGTAACCACCCAGGAAAATGGCTTTAAAATCCAATCCAAGTGGGACCGAACCCCTGCTCTCCTACATACCTTTAACTCCGAAATCCCAGAGACATGTTGGAGATGCCACAAAGAAAGAGGAACTCTTCTTCACATTTGGTGGTCATGCCCTCCCCTATTACACTACTGGTCTGAAGTACATCGTATCACAACCCAAATTACCTCCTAAAATCTAGACATGACCCCGTCACAATTCCTCCTCCATCACTCACCCAGGTCGCACACCTCATATCACAAATCTTTGTCAATGCATATGATCAACACCGCTAAACAATGCACCCTGATTCACTGGCACTCAACGCAGACATCCACCCTCAAAGAATGGTTCACAAGGATTCATAAGGTAGCAGAAATCGAGAAATTAATCCACATCTCTCGAGACACACCAACAAAATTCAGCTATAAATGGGCCTGCTGGTTACACTATCAGACGACACAAGAATACTCCGACATTATGAATCCACCTACATAATTGGATCGTCTAATTCTGATTGAACTCATTCTGTTTTCAGAACATCACTCCGCCCCCTTTTTACATTTGACGGATAGTAACTAAGGGAAACCAGAGACGCTCGTCCTTCCCTTCCTACCCCTCCCCTCGCCCTCCCTTCCCTCTCACCCTTCCCCTTTTCCCCATTTTCCTTTTCCCTTCCTTTCTCCCTCTCAATACATTAGCGCTATACCTGCCTAACCGATTTTTATCCCCACTTCACAAGTCTTATAGACGCCTGCCTCGAGATCCTATCACAAACAAAAAACTAGCTCACTTTAAAAAAAAAAAAAAAAAATCCTCAATTGGATCTTGATTTACACTTGCCCCTCTTGCTTCCTATCCCACTTCTTAAACATCCAAAGCCCCTTACAAGATAAAATATAACCCCCACTGACTCACACAGCTATTGACTACAATTTAGTTTCACCAACATAAGTTCTTGTTGGATTCCACCTAACACCAAATGAACCCATAGGCCGGGCCACATGTAAACTTATATGTAAACTTATGAGCACAACTCTCTCTCTCTATATATATATATATATATATATATATATATATATATATATATATATATATATATATATATATATATATATATATATTCTACTTTCTGTTGTAAAGCATATCCAATCAAATGTCTTCATAAATTTATGCCAAACTATTTTGCTACAGTGGTTAAAAAAAATCCCAATAACTGTATACTAATTGGTTTGTGTGAAAGTTATAGCGTCTATAAACTATGGTGTATATATTTTAAAATTGATTTAATCCTGATGTACTGACAGCCTGTCTCATTTCTTCTGGTCCTTAAAATGCCAGGACAGTACAAATACCCCCCAAATGGCCAATTTTTGCAATGTAGACGGTCTGAGGTATTTAGTGAGAGGCATAGCGAGTTTTTTGAAGTTGTCATTTTTTTCTCCAAGTTTGTGGAAAATTAAGAAATTAAATACAATTTTTTAATTAAAATGTTTTTTTCACTTTTGATTTACATACTGCCACCAGTGCAGTACAGCACCATCATATGACTGGTGTGGTGGTGATCAGGGACACTGACTAAGAAACAGCCTTAGTGTTGGATTCTGCAATAATGCCTGCCCTTGCATCAAGACCTTACTCCCAGGCCCAGATGCACAGGCTGCTTTAACTGCACACAATCAACCTATGGATACAGAACTACTTATCTTCGCTTTATCTAGCGCTATTCCTAGTGACCCCTTCCTATCTGATCATACCCTTCTGGTAATAGAGAGACTTAAAAAAATCTAAAAATGTTTATCCTGTTCACAATTGAACTAAAGGAACATACAATGAAGATTGGTGCAATCCAGGAAAGATTTTCTCCCCTTCAAAAATTATCACAAAACTCTATCTTATAGAAACTGAGTTTACTTTAAGATGGACCATACTGCTAGTGGATCCAGCCATCTTATAGTTGAATAGACATCTCACTATTTTCCCAAAAGGTATCCTTACATTTAAGTATGTTATACATAGAAAATGTAAAATAGCTCTTTTTAGGCTGGCAGGTCCAGCTCTGCAGCCAGCAATTGCTGCTTCATTGATCTTCAGACTGCAGCTGCCGGGACCTGGAACATGTACAACTAGCACGATCCTGATTACTTTAACAGAGCACCTTCAGTGGTTATCTCCTCTTCTACTTCACTGTGTTGACGCTTTTCAAGCAGGCATCACGCAAATTTCCAGGATGGCTTTGATTTCCATTAACATGCATAGAATTCAAGGCTTGAAGCCTGGTTGGCTAATTGTCAGAAACCATGAATCAGACCGAGACAGAAGTACAGTTAAATCACACTTGATTAATATTAAAAGGTAAATAGAACAAACGTAGTCAAAACATAGCCAAAGTTCGGTAGCCGGAACGGATAGTCAGACAAGCCAGAAATTCAGGAAGCCAGAGATCAGCATAGTGGAGCAGGATTTGGAGCCAGAAGGAATGTCGGCCAAGCAAGTCTTTAACCAAACCCGTAAATGTATTTTATGTGATAGACCAACACAAAGTGGCTCATAATTGTGAAGTGGAAGGAAAATGATAAATGGTTTTCAAAAATTTTGACAAATATCTGCAAAGTGTGGCGTGCATTTGTATTCAGCCCCCTTGAGTCAATACTTTGTAGAACCACCTTTCACTGCAATTACATCTGCAAGCCTTTTTGGGTATGTCTCTACCAGCTTTGCCCATCTAGAGAGTGAAATTTGTCCCCATTCTTCCTTGCAAAATAGCTCAAGCTCTGTCAGATTGGATGGAGAACGTCTGTGAACAGCAATGTTCAAGTCTTGCCACAGATTATCAACTGCATTCAGGTCTGGGCTTTGACTGGACCATTCTTATGCCCCGTACACACGGTCGGATTTTCCGACAGAAAATGTGTGATAGGACCTTGTTGTGGGAAATTCCGACCATGTGTAGGCCCCATCACACATTTTCCATCGGATTTTCCGACACACAAAGTTTGAGAGCAGGCTATAAAATTTTCCAACAACAAAATCCGTTGTCGGAATTTCCGATCATGTGTACACAAATCCGACGCACAAAGTGCCACGCATGCTCAGAATAAATAAAGAGATGAAAGCTATTGGCTACTGCCCCGTTTTATAGTCCCGACGTACGTGTTTTACGTCACCGCGTTCAGAATGATCGGATTTTCCGACAACTTTGTGTGACCGTGTGTATGCAATGGCTTTCTTTGTGGAGTGCAAGACTAATAGTTGTCCTATGGACAGATTCTCCCACCTGAGCTGTGGATCTCTGTAGCTCCTCCAGCGTTACTATGGGCCTCTTGGCTTTTTCTCTGATTAATGCTCTCCTTGCCCGGCCTGTCAGTTTAGGTGGATGGCCATGTCTTGGTAGGTTTGCAGTTGTGCCATTTGCTTTCCATTTTCGGATGATGGATTGAACAGTGCTCCATGACATGTTCAATGCTTGGGATATTTTTTATAACCTAACCCTGCTTTAAACTTCTCCACAACTTTATCCCTGACCTGTCTAGTGTATTCCTTGGCCGTCATGATGCTGTTTGTTCACTAAGGTTCTCTAACAAACCTCTGAGGGCTTCACAGAACAGCTGTATTTATACTGAGAATAAATTACACACAGGTGGACTCCATTTACTAATCGGGTGATTTCTGAAGGCAATTGGTTCCTCTAGATTTTAGTTAGGGGTATCAGAGTAAAGGGGGCTGAATACAAATGCACGTCACACTTTTCAGATATTTTTTTGTAAAAATTTTGAAAACTATTTGTCATTTTACTTCCACTTCACAATTATGTGCCACTTGCCACATAAAATCCCAATAAAATAAACTTGCCACATAAAATCCCAATAAAATAAATTTACATTTTTGGTTGTAACATGACAAAATGTGGAAAATTTCAAGGGGTGTGAATACTTTTTCAAGGCACTGTTTCTTTTGGATATTATGGCCAAAAAGTTCAACCTTGGTTTCATTAGACCATAACACATTTTCCCACATGCTTTTGGGAGACTTCATGTGTGTTTTTGCAAAATTTAGCCGGGCTTGGATGTTTTTCTTGGTAAGAAAAGGCTTCCGTCTTGCCACTCTACCACATATGAAGAACATGGGAGATTGTTGTCACATGTACCACACAGCCAGTACTTGCCAGATATTCCTGCATCTCCCCTAATGTTGCTGTAGGCCTCTTGGCAGCCTCCCTGTCCAGTTTTCTTCTAGTCTTTTCACCAATTTTGGAGGGACGTTCAGTTCTTGGTAATGTCACTGTTGTGCCATATTTTCTCCACTTGATGTCTTCACTGTGTTGCATGGTATATCTATTGCCTTGGAAATTCTTTTGTACCCTTCTCCTGACTGATACCTTTTAACAATGAGATCCCTCTGATGCTTTGGAAGCTCTCTGCGGACCATGGATTTTGGTGTAGGATGCGCCTAAGAAAATGTCAGGAAAGACCTACTAGAACAGCTGAACTTTATTGGGGGTTAATCAGAGGCACTTTAAATGATGGCAGATATGTACTGACCCCTATTTAACATGAGTTTGAATGTGATTGCCTAATTCTGAACACAGCTACATCCCCAGTTATAAGAGCATTAGCACACTTATGCAACCACATTATTTTATTTTTTTTTAATTTTTACTCCCTCCCCTCTAAAAGATTTAAGTTTGTTTTGTCATTTGAGTTGTACAGTTTATAGGTCACATTAAAAGTGAAAAAAGTTCTGAAATTATTTATCTTTGTCTCATTTTTTTTACATCACAGAAAACTGACATTTTAACAGGGGTGTGTAAACTTTTTATATTCACTGTATTATTATTTTTTTAATGACAAACATGTCATACTTTCCTGCTCTATGCAATGGTTTTGACCAGCACAGCCCTGATCCTCCTCTTCTGGGGTCTTCTTGCTATGACTTGTGTGGACTTAATCCCAAGCCACTTTGTGTGTGTCCATAGATGCACTCTATGTGGCTCGCCTTTGCCCCGCCCCCCCCCTCTTCCCTCACAGGCTGTAACTGACAGCAGTGGAAGATCATTCTCAGGTAAGTATTTAGGGGGGCTGGGGGGGGGGGGATCCTGTGCAAAGAGAGAGAATGCATTAAAGTAAAAAAAAACCCCTCTGCCTTTACAAAGAGCTACTTTCTAATTTTTCAGTTTTCATTTTTCATCGCCTTCTGATCTGCCAAGAAAGTCAGAATCACAGAATTCCATACTCTAATTCTAAAGATTAGTTCCTGTTTCCTAACCAATTAAATTTTTTTTATATAGGAGGATGATTAAAGTGGTTTTAAAGGCTGAAGGTTTTTTTTTTTTTTTTTTACTTCAATGCATTCTCTGTATAAAGGTAAAAAATCTTCTGAGTGCAGCCCTCCCCCTCATAACCTGAGCCTGCACAAGAGCAGCATATCTCTTTGCAAATCGCTTGCAATGGTAGGCACTTGGCAGAGGGGAGGGGGGGGTGACCGAGGAGCGTCAGCGGGTGACTTGAGAAGAGAAAGATTGGGCTTGCCTTGTGCAAAACCATTGCACAGAGCAGGCAAGTATGATGTTTGTTATTAGAAAAATATGGGTTTACAATAGCTTTAAGCCTTAGGTTTGTGGACCTTGTTATGACAATAAAAAATATTCATACACATTGGACTAGTTCCTATACCTGGAGTAACCTCTAAAGTCCTACAGTATCTTTACTCCTTAGAAACTCATGCAAGTTTTCTTGATGCAGGTAGAATTTCTAAAAAAGGCTATTTGGACAGATAACGCTTGGGTAGGTACCTCCCAAGGTCTCATTGCTACCCACCCTGTCTGTAAATACTTGGGCTTAATCCTTGGGTTTATCCCTACTCATACCCCAAAAAGTCAGATTTCTTTTAGTGAGATTCTGCTTTTTCTTTACCAAGGAATATTTATATCTTCCTTACCCACTTCCTGCCCAAGGTACATTATATGACGTCATGGACTTTAAGTGGTGATACCTGAAAGATGCCTGCAGCTACAGGCATCATCCAGATATCATTTTTCTCCGCTGGCGATTCTTTGCACAGTAAGAACAATCATAGCGGCAGTTTGGCCGTTTGATCGTTCTTACAGGTGAGCTGAAAGAAGCACCGGAGGGCGGCGAGAGGGGACCTCCCCTCCCGCCGCCCTCCAGTGCTTCTCCCGGTTCACCCGTACGATTGGTGAGCCGAAGAACTAATCAATCGCCACCGGAAGTTTACCTTAGAGATTTCTGGTGACCAGATAGTCCCCAGTCATCTCTTTGACCCTCGGAGGGTCAAAGAGATGACTCCAGCCTGAAGGAGAGAGTTGGGGTCTTATTGATCCCACATCTCTCCATAAAGAGGACCTGTCACGCATTATTCCTACTGTTTACATCCCTTGTAATAGGACTAAAAGTGATCAAAAAGTGATAGAAAAAAACGTGTAAAGAGAAAGTGTAGGTATATAAAAAAAAAGTAAAATAAAGAATACAATTTTTTTTAAGCACCTTCTTCCCCATGTGCTCGTGCACAGAAATTAACGCATACATAAGTCTCGCCCACATATATAAATGGCGTTCAAATCACACCTGTGAGGTATCGCCCTGTGCATTAGAGCAAAAGCAACAATTCTAGCCCAAGACCTAAACTGTAACTCTAAACATGTACTCGGTAAAAAAATGTTAAAGCATCGCCTATGGAGATTTTTAAGTACCGAAGTTTGGCGCCATTCCACGAGTGTGCGCACTTTTACAACGTGACATGTTAGGTATCTGTTTACTCGGCGTAACATCATTTTTCACATTATACAAAAAAAATTGGGCTAACTTTACTGTTTTTTGTTTTTTTTTAATTTCCAAATTTCCAAAAGGAGACGTGTTTTCAAAAATCGCTGCGCAAATACTGTGTGACATAAAAAATTGTAACGACCACCATTTTGTTCCCTAGGGTCTCTGCTAAAAAAAATATATATAATGTTTGGGGTTTTAAGTAATTTTCTAGAAAAAAATGATGATTTTTACATGTAGGAGCGAAGTGCCAGAATTGGCCCAGATGGGAAGTGATTAATCGAATCCTTGTTCTAAAATGTATATCAGGGATATCAACCCGTCACAGATATAGGTGAGCTCCTGAGGTTGTGAATTATCAAACACTCCCAGCCTCAGCCCGATAATGTTTGCATGGTAATTACCCCTTTCCTTCAACTGGGCCTTATCACAGTAATGAATCTCTCATACTATCTAACTATACATGTAGGCATATATCTTTCTTATACAGTGTTTTGAGCTTTTATATAATATTTGGAAAACATTTTCTCTGACTGTTACTTTCCATTTTGATTGCATATCTTTCTATATACCTGTTGTTTTGTATCTCATGTTTCCAAACAGCCCTGTTTCGGGGGGAGTCTTTGTTCCCCCCGAAACGCGTTAGCCTCATTTTATTGTTGTGACTCAAAATAAAACATTTTAAAATCTGCATCTACTGGACACCGGGCACTCCTTTACTTTCCCATCTTCTCAGGCAACCTTACTTGGCTTTGTCTTTTTTGATTTGATAAGATACTGCCCAACAATCATTCGGTCTATGGCACAAATTATAGAATGACTTGGACAACATATTATTCATTTTTGCATACGGTAGAGGATATATACCATCTCCTCTGACACAGTTCATTCCGTGTCACATCACATTCAAGAAAACTAATGGACCTATTGTCACTCCAACATATGGATTCATACATTTTAAAACTGAAGGCCAGAAAATGTTTCCTGGCCTCAACTGGTTTATTTTTACCCTAGGTTATGAAGATCTAGATTTTGTGGAGGATTCTTCCTTCCCTGCTTAGGTTGTATTTAACCTAACCACATTAGACCTTGTATTCTACCTATAGAACTACTCTATTCTCTTTTAAAGGATGCCTTGCCCCTTTTTCACAAGGCCTCTTTCTATCTTTACTTTACACCTCTGACGTTATGAGCTTTGATTTTAGTTACTGTTTCCCGACTAAGTATCATTAAGCCTAGACTGTGAAAAACTCTCATTACATGCTATACAGAGTGTTCATATTCAAAAATCCACTAAGGCGACTTTCACACTGGGGCGTGGGTGTTACCGCTGTTATAGCGGTGCTTTTTGGCCGCTAGCGGGGAGCTTTTAACCCCCGATAGCGGCCGAAGAAAAGGTTAAAAGCACCCAAAAAGCGCCGCTGCCGAAGTGCTGCCTATTGATTTCAATGGCAGGGGCTTCCACACCGCCCCAAAGATGCTGCTTGCAGGACTTTTTTTCCCGTCCTGCAAGCACACCGCCCCAGTTTGAAAGCACACGGGATCTCACACTGGGGAGACGTGAGAGGCGCTTCACAGGTGCTATTTTTTAGCGCTGAAACCCCTGAAAAGCACCTCAGTGTGAAAGGGGTCTAAAGCATAGTCTTCTGTGGGTCATTGTAGTTACCTGCATTTATACATGAGGAAAAAATGCAGGTAACTGCACACAGTGTAAAAAAAAAAAAGGTCTCCTCAATGTTGTTCAGGTGGATCTCCACCTCTCAAAGGTTGCCTACCCCTAGGGTAGACTAACTGGTGTCAATATCAATTCCCTTCTAAACCCTTCATTCCCTCCTTTTTCTTATCTGTTCAGCCCACATGAGTAACACATGTGGGTGTATACACAGTGGTAAATGACACTCCTCTCCCTCCCTCCTCCTCCATGTCCTCCTACTGCTAAACACTACGGAGGGGACGGTATATGGTATACCGATTAATTACATTTACTAAGAAATGAACTCACAAAAAAGACTAGTTTTAATATAAGTCATTAATAAATGTATCAAATGTAATTGCTAATACCTGCAAAGTAATAAAAAAAAGTGCCTTGGATGCAGATGTCGTCTGAACAAAGTGAAAGCCATTAAGCCAGTGTCAATCATCTAGACTCGGCATCCACCATATTAATGCACAAAAAAAAAAATACACATTTGATGTTCAATAAAGATTTACAGGGGGCTGAAAAACGGTTATTAGATATGCGTAATCTAATTTGAATAGCTCTTCTGAAACCGTTTTTTTAATTTTTTTTGTTCATGTGACTGCCACAAAATCAATCAGGGCTGGCCAGATACAGATTCACACTGTAGAGAGCATATTTCAGCAGAGTAAAGGAACCCTCCAAAACATCTTTCCCTGCAGAAGCCAAAGAACAGGGAAAGATCACGTTATCCTACAACGGCACTGCATAAATAATGTACTTGGAAGATTAAAATAAAACCTAAATACAGTGGCCTGATATATATGATTTATGTGAATTATTTATAGCAATTAACACTTCTCTGTTTAATATCACTTTAAAGGGATTTCTGAGTTCCTGAGCAGTTCTCTTTCCTAAGCTTATACAAGGTTAAACAATTTTTTCAGGCATACCCTTGGCATTTCTGCCTACCTTCTGCTTCCCTGTTACACAAGCAGAACCTCTTCTCTTCACAGTGTAGTCTGTAACGCGCCTGGTTTGCTCCGGATCTGTACCTTACACCTTAGTTATGGGACCTGTGATAACCTTTTGTTCTAGGTGTACACATTAGAGGTTTCCAGAATGAGATTGTACAGAGTAGGACCTTCAACTTCACTTTTAATTCAGTCTCTGTTCAACATTTGGTTCTTACTTGAAGCTTCACTCTGAGGGTTTGTGCGCTAACAGAGCACAACCATAGAATATATCGATTAAGTTGCGGCAGCTCTTTTATTTCAACCGCCTTTCAGGCTGCCTTCTCACTTTAGACATTCCTGACATCTCAGGCATCCCCATAAAGAGAACTTCTTCTTTTCCCCTTGAAAAGGATATAACACTTTTACGAGTAGATCCTTCCTTCTTACAGGTGGGTTACACACTTCCCATTGTCATGTAGGCAAAAGCGTTTTTTATCAGGGGTTCTTCTGAGGTAGCATACCCCAGAGGATGGCCTGGTAGGATTCCCACCAGTGGTGGCTGTTGCTCTATTTTTTGTTGGGCGACAAACATTAATTTGCTATTGTTACACAACTGGGTGGGCTCAGGGCACAGTGCTCCGAGCCCACCCTTTTTTGAAGCCAATTAGAGCCTCAGGCGTTGATCATGTGCTTAAAAAAAAAAAAAACCCTTGAAATCTATGCGTCCGACACCCTGCATGTAGATTAGGGGCTAGGCGCATGGATTGGGGGGCGGTGGCCCTGCACCCCTAATGGAGCGGCCGCCACTGATTTCCACTTTCAGGTTCTTCCTAGTGACATTCTGTCCTCCTCCCATCAGCACTAGCTAAGCTGGTTTCCTACCTCAGAAACCTAAACCTACTCCTCTTTCAATCATGTTATATTGCCACTAAGGAAGAACTCATTCTAAAAACTTGTAGTTATTCAGGGGGGTGGTCCATCATCATGTTTATATGGCCAAACATACATTATATGTATGGATATATATTTACATATATATAGATATACATATTTAGTGTCATTTTAAACAGGACAAAAAAACGGAAAAAAGGCAGACACAATCCAAACATTTCCCAGAACACTTAACAGCTAGCCAGCAAAAAAGAAGCTTTAGTTACATACCGTATATTTCCAAATATATGTGGCAGCCACTCTGCCTCCCCATGGTCCCTCTGTAAAGTGTTGTCTTTTATCTATGAAGCCTCAGACTTGGAGCATATACTTGTATAGCAATGAAGGCAGCCCACTCTTCCTTGAAGGCGCAGGGACATACAAAAAGCACAGCACAGCACAAAAACAATCGAAGACCTTCAGCTTGTCCCCATGCAAAATCTAGAAAGCAAATTAAAAATGGTGTCTTCTTAAAACAGTTTAAACTAGCTTTTTTTTTTTTTTTTTTTTTTTTTTTTTTTTTTAGTACATATATTTGCAAATGTATGCAACTACAGTAAAGCTCAGCAATGTAAATATGTTTTTTTTTTTTTTTTGCTGGCTAGCTGACAAGTGTGCTGGGAAATGTTTGTATTATGTTTGAAAAGCCCTTTCCATGTGCACCTTACTTTAGAGAGCTAGTTTACAATTAATTGGAGCAATTGCCATTTTTTGTTACATTTTTTTTGTCTATCGGTTTGCATAAAAAAATGGAATCAATTTTGCTAGACAATACCAACCCAAAGCATTATTTTTCCTAAAAAAAAATGCTGTTTATGTCCCTGTTGAGAAGATTTACCCTCACTTCCTGTTGTATGTACACGACAAGAAAAATTAGATCTTCTCTAGGTGACAGCAATTAAAATACTTTTTGTAGTACAGAGGGTAATGCCGCATACACACAGTCGGACTTTTCGACCGGACTGGTCCGACGGACGCCGACGGACCAAATCCGGCGGACAATCCGATCGTGTGTGGGCTCCACCGGACCTTTAGCAGACTTTTCTAGTAGCAAATCTGACGGACTTTAGATTTGGACCATGCTTCAAATCTTTACGTCGTAACTCCGCCAGACCCAGAAATCTGCTCGTCTGTATGCTAGTCCGACGGACAAAAACCGACGCTAGGACAGCTATTGGCTACTGGCTATCAACTTCCCTATTTTAGTCTGGTGTACGTCATCACGTACGAATCCGTCGGACTTTTGTGTGATCGTATGTAGTTAAGTCCGTTCGTTAGAAAGTCCGCCAAAAGTCCGTCGAAAGTCTGTCGAAAGTCTGTCGGATGGGCTGTCGGACTTTTGTAGCCGAAAAGTCCGACTGTGTGTACGCAGCATAAGAGTTATAACATCTAACAGATTTTTGTTTGTCTATGATTCCTTTGGAAAGATTTGTTCATGTCCTATTCTGTCAGAGACAATGACAAAAAAAAAAAAAAAAAGCGGCAGAGGTGGAAATCTTTCCCCCACTCATCCCCTAAATATTTTAACTGGAGTTTCACTTTAACCACTTCAGCCCTGGAAGGATTTACCCCCTTCCTGACCAGAGCACTTTTTACAATTTGGCACTGTGTCGCTTTAACTGCTAATTGCGCGGTCATGCAATGCCGTACCCAAACAAAATATGCGTCTTTTTCTTCCCACAAATAGAGCTTTCTTTTGATGGTATTTGATCACCTCTGCGGTTTTTATTTTTTGTGCTATAAATGGAAAAAGACTGAAAATTTTGAAAAAAAAATTATATTTTCTACTTTTTGTTATAAAAAAAATCCAATAAACTCAATTTTAGTCATACATTTAGGCCAAAATGTATTCGGCCACATGTCTTTGGTAAAAAAAGTGTCAATAAGCGTATATTTATTGGTTTGCGCAAAAGTTATAGCGTCTACAAACTAGGGTACATTTTCTGGAATTTACACAGCTTTTAGTTTATGACTGCCTATGTCATTTCTTGAGGTGCTAAAATGGCAGGGCAGTACAACCCCCCCCCCCCAAATGACCCCATTTTGGAAAGTAGACACCCCAAGCTATTTCCTGAGAGGCATGTTGAGTCCATGGAATATTTTATATTTTGACACAAGTTGCGGGAAATTGACAAATGTTTTATTTATTTTTTTGCACAAAGTTGTCACTAAATGATATATTGCTCACACAGGCCATGGGCATATGTGGAATTTCACCCCAAAATACATTTAGCTGCTTCTCCTGAGTATGGGGATACCCCATGTGTGGGACTTTTTGGGAGCCTAACCGCGTACGGGGCCCCGAAAACCAATCACCGCCTTCAGGATTTCTAAGGGTGTAAATTTTTTATTTCACTCTTCACTGCCTATCACAGTTTCGGAGGCCATGGAATGCCCAGGTGGCACAAGCCGCCCCCAAATGACCCCATTTTGGAAAGTAGACACCCCAAGCTATTTGCTGAGAGGCATGGTGAGTATTTTGAAGCTCTCATTTGTTTTTGAAAATGAAGACAGACAAGAAAAAAACTTTTTTTTTTCTTTTTTCAATTTTCAAAACTTTGTGACAAAAAGTGAGGTCTGCAAAATACTCACCATACCTCTCAGCAAATAGCTTGGGGTGTCTACTTTCCAAAATAGGGTCATTTGGGGGGGTTTTGAACTGTCTTGGCATTTTATGCACAACTTTTAGAAGCTTATGTCACACATTACCCACTCTTCTAACCACTTGAAGACAAAGCCCTTTCTGACACTTTTTGTTTACATGAAAAAATTATTTTTTTTTTGCAAGAAAATTACTTTGAACCCCCAAACATTATATATTTTTTAAAGGAAATGCCCTACAGATTAAAATGGTGGGTGTTTCATATTTTTTTTTCACACAGTATTTGCGCAGCGATTTTTCAAACGCATTTTTTGGGGAAAAAACACACTTTTTTAAATTTTAATGCACTACACACTATATTGCCCAAATGTTTGATGAAATAAAAAAGATGATCTTAGGCCGAGTACATGGATACCACACATGACATGCTTTAAAATTGCGAACAAACGTGCAGTGACGACAAACTATATACATTCTTAAAAGCCTTTACAGGTTACTACTTTAGATTTACAGAGGAGGTCTACTGCTAAAATTACTGCCCTCGATCTGACCTTCGCGGTGATACCTCACATGCATGGTGCAATTGCGGTTTACATTTGACGCCAGACTGACGCTTGCGTTCGCCTTTGCGCGAGAGCAGGGGGGGACAGGGGTGCTTTTTTTTTTTTTCTTTATTATTTTTTTTTCTTTTTTATCTTATTTTTAAACTGTTCCTTTTCATTTTTTTTTTAATCATTTTTATTGTTATTTTAGGGAATGTAAATATCTCCTATGATAGCAATAGGTAGTGACAGGTACTCTTTTTTTGAAAAAATTGGGGTCTATTAGACCCTAGATCTCTCCTCTCCCCTCAAAGCATCTGACCACACCAAGATCGGTGTGATAAAATGCCTTCCCAATTTCCCAATGGGGCTGTTTACATCCAGGGAAATCTAAGTCATGAAATGCTCGTAGCTTCCGGTTTCTTAGGCCATAGAGATGTTTGAAGCCACTCTGGTCTCTGATCAGCTCTATGGTCAGCTGGCTGAATCACCAGCTGCATTCTCAGGGTCCCTTTTGGGACAGGAGAGCCAGAGAAAAACATGGAAGATGTAAAAGCAGTCTAGAGGCTAATTAGCCGCTAGGATTGCTTTTACATGAAAGCCGACCGCTGGCTGAAAAGTGATACCAAGATGATACCTGAACCTGCAGGCATCATTCTGGTATAACCACTCAAAGTCCAGCAACATACCAGTACGTTGCTGGTCCTTGTTGAGCATATATTGTAATTTTTTTTTTTTCATGCCCAAGAGATTGATCGGTGGGTATGCCCACCATTAGAATACCAACCTTCATCCACCCACTTCTAATGATGGGCATAATTGTAACTTTTTTAACTGTAACCGGTTCCAGGTTCGGGTCTCTCAAAATTTGATGCCATCTTGAGAGACCCTGTGAAAGTGTGCCTAGTCTGTGCAATGCTGTACCCTACTCTAATACTCAACTAGTGTATGGTCGCGTTCAAAACATTCACCAATGCAAAGACCAGGATTGTCAGGACAGGAGGGACAATAATAGCGGGTGTCACGCCTATATCCACGCTTGCTGCAGACACAACATCTTTTTTGGGGGGGTTCGTTGGGTAGGGGTACTCGGGAGGACATAATGAAAATGCCTCTCATGCAGCTGACTGCATTTGGTTGGGGATGTGAATGGGGGAAGTACGGGTGCTGCAGAAGTGGTGGGTTCCCAATTAGGATTGGCGAATGCAGCAGGAAGGGCATTATGGGCACGACGGGCCTGTGTTTGTCTTCTTCTTGGTGGCAGCGGGACAGCGGGACACTACTTGTGCTTGCCACCTCACCAGTTTGAACTGCACTTATGGGACTCGCCACGTCACAAAGTGAATCTGCAGTGCTGGTTTGACTACGACCGGGGTGTACTAGGCCGCTGGTGCTTGCCAGTTCACCAAAACGCTACCAAAAAAACTGTTAGCGATCGCAGGGATCAGGCCTGACTCTTAGTGTTTTGTAAGTGGGCCGGGTGGAGGAGCAAAACGCAGGTGCTAGCAGGTATCTGGGCTGATCCTGCTAACACTGCGTTTTTGGGAACCCTAAACTGCTGGGGACGCTAGTATAGATCTGATCAGATATTGATCCTTTTAGATACTGTACCACTAAGGGACGTGTATGGTGCGTGCGTGGGTGTTAGCGGTATTGACACTAACCTGACGCTGCCTGGAGCGACGCAGACCCTGTCTGACCCTAAAACCTAAGTTATATCACCGCCGGGCGATCAGGGGGCTAAATCTTTATTCGGTAATAAACGGCAGGTGCCCTGACACTATAAAAAATAAACTAACTAACCAGCGTCACCCGTAACAGTTATACGGTGATCACAGGAAAAAGGGTTAACTAGGGGGCAATCAAGGGGTTAAAACCTTTATTAGGTAGTATATGGGGGTCTCTGACGCTATAAAACGCTGACGGCGAACCTATATATTTACCTCTAACTAGCATCACCAGTGACACTAATACAGCGATAAGAAAAATGATTGCTTAGTGACACTGGCGACGGGGGGTGATCAAGGGGTTAAAACTTTATTAGGGGGGTTTGGGGGTTCCCTAGACCTAAAGGGGGCTAACACTAACTGCCCTACCACACTAATAGGGCGTACACACGGTCGGACTTTGTTCGGACATTCCGACAACAAAATCCTAGGATTTTTTCCGACGGATGTTGGCTCAAACTTGTTTTGTCTACACACGGTCGCACAAAGTTGTCGGAAAATCCGATCGTTCTAAACGCGGTGACGTAAAACATGTACGTCGGGACTATAAACGGGGCAGTGGCCAATTGCTTTCATCTCTTTATTTATTCTGAGCATGCGTGGCACTTTGTCCGTCGGATTTGTTTACACACGATCGGAATTTCCGACAACGGATTTTGTTGTTGGAAAATTTTATCTCCTGCTCTCCAACTTTGTGTGTCGGAAAATCCGATGGAAAATGTCCGATGGAGCCCACACACGGTCGGAATTTCCGACAACACGCTCCGATCGGACATTTTCCATCGGAAAATCCGACCGTGTGTACGGGGCATTACTGTCACAAACTGACACCAATGCAGTAATCAGAAAAAAAAACTGCTTGGTGTCACTGTGACAGGGGGGGGGGAGTGATCAGGGGGTGATCGGGGGCTGATGGGGGGTGAAAAGTATGCCTGGCGTGTTCTACTGTGTGTGTATTGTGCACTCACATCGATGTCTTCTTTCCTCGGCGCCGGAACGGAAAATACTGTGCCGAGGAGAGATGACATCACTTCCTCTGCCGCTGTTTACTATACAGCAGCAGAGGAAGGATTTCATTGGCTGGGAGCGATCGCGAGGGGGGGCCACGAATGGATGGCCCGCGGGAGGCAGAACACGTACTGGTACGTGATTTTGCCTGCCCGTGCCATTCTGCCGCAGTATATCTGCGTGAGGCGGTTGGCAAGTGGTTAAGGCAGGGGTGTCAAACTAGTGGCCCTCCACCTGCTACAGTCCCATCATGCCTCTACCTGTGGGAGTCATGCTTGTAACTGTCAGCCCTTGCAATGCCTCTTGGGACTTGTAGTTCAGCAACAGCTTTGACACCTGTGCTTTAAGGGTTAAGTGGAAGAGAACCTAGTCCACATATACTCACCTTCGCTCCAGCTGTTTTAAGTCCACAATCTCCCTTGCCGGCACCAACCTCTTTGCCAGGTATTCTTCTGAGTTCAGGATCTTCAGCTGTCTTAATTGGCTGGGCCAGGATGATGTAACTCCCATGCATGTGCACAAAAGTTAGTTCTCCTTGTCATCCGGTAGATGCTGGCATTGTAAAGTGAGCTGAACATGTGCACCTTAGTGTACACTGTAAAGAATCTTGAAAAAGGGAAAGTAAGAATCCTTTGTTGCAGAAGAGATAATATTCTCTTCTGCAGTAACAAAACAAAAATCCTGCTCTCCCTTCTCACACTTTAACTATTTCATTGCTTAGTGAAAATCGTTTAAATGTGGAGGATGAGGCTGGTCACATAACAGCTTTAAAGTGCTGTTATCATTTTAAGAATTTCAGTTTATATGATTTGGTTTTAAACAAAACAAGAAGTGACAAAATGACCACTTTGCAATGTATGTGATGAATGAACGACACTTCCACTGTATTGTATTGTGTTGTATACAATCATTGTAATACCCATTAGGCTAATTTGTAAAAAGTGTCCCTGACTGCTGCCATTCAAACCATAATCTCCTTTGTCTGATTGCACAGGTTATTTGGCTACTTCAAACCTCTCCAGAGTATTGATTAATGGGTGTTTGGTGAGAGTTGACGTCAAATATGTGATTCGTTTCTGCTGTCTAAAGTGGTTGTAAATTATTTTTATTGTTATACAGGATTTATATAGCGTCGACAGTTTACGCAGCGCTTCACAACTTGAGGGTAGACAGTACAACTACAATACATATTAATACAATAGGAATCAGAGAGCCCTGCTCCTTAGAGCTTACAATCTAAGAGGGAGGAACGATACAAGAGGTAATAATTGTGGGGGGATGTGCTTATGGTGAAAATAAATATATAGTTGTTAGGTTGTGGCCAGATAGGCTTCTCTGAAGAGATGTGTTTTCAGGGATCATCTGAAAGTGGACAAAGTAGGAGATAGTCGGAAAGATTGGGGTAGAGCATTCCAGAGGATGGGAGAGGCTCGGGAGAAGTCCTGGAGGTGACAAGGGAGCTAGAGAGCAGGAGGTCTTGGGAGGAGCGAAGACAACGATTTGGTTGGTATTTTGAGACCAAGTTAGTAATGTAGCTGGGGTCCAAGTAATGCATGACTTTGTAGGGATTGGTTAGTATCTTGAATTTACTTAGTTGGTTGAGTGGCAGCCAGTGAAGGGATTGGCAAAGAGGGGTAGCAGACGCCAAGCGGTTTGTAAGGTGGATGAGCCTGGCAGCAGCATTCATGATGGACTGAAGTGGGGATAGCCTATTTAAAGACTGAAGGTTTTTTACCTTCTTGCATTCTATGCATGAGGGTAAAAAACCTTCAGTGTGCAGCTCCCCCCTCAGCCCCCAATACTTACCTAAGCCCAATCTCTAACCAGTGATGTACACGAGACCCGAGGCTCTCTCGGGTTTCTCCCTCCTGATTGGCTGAGATCCAGCAGCAGTAACCATTGGCTCCCGCTGCTGTCAATCACAGCCAGTAAGGCAGGAGCTTTTCCTTTACAATCACTTTAGGGCCCCTTTCACACTGAGGCATTGCAAAACCGTGGAAAAAACGATGAGCGTTATTAGCATGGTTTTACAGCGTTTTTGCCGCGTTAACGGTAAAAATAGCGCTAACGCCCATGCATTTTAATCACGTTTTTATTGTGTTTTTTTAACCGTTAGCGTCAGCAAACCTGACCATGTGACCATGAGATCATGTGACCTTCCCCACAGCTTCTGGGCGGTTTTAAAGCGGTATTACCGCGGTTTTACAGTGTTTCCCATTTCTTTTCAATTGGGATAGACGTTTTTACAGCGCTATTTTATGCGCCCAAAAGATGCTCCAAAAAAGCTGTTTGCAGGATTTTTTCCAACGCACAGCCAGCGCAACGCCTCAGTGTGAAAGGTTACACTGAGATACATGGGGGGCGTTTTTCATGCGGTATTTAGGCGGTAATTTTAGCGCTAAAATGCCTGAAAAACGCCTCAGTGTGAAAGGGGCCTAAGCCTAGTAAACACAGTGAGATTATCGGACGAAAGATTGTCTGTTTTTTTTTTT
Source organism: Lithobates clamitans (assembly GCA_037952925.1). Classification (NCBI taxonomy): domain Eukaryota; kingdom Metazoa; phylum Chordata; class Amphibia; order Anura; family Ranidae; genus Lithobates; species Lithobates clamitans. Next base: position 2,856,390 of record JBBGZY010001230.1, read on the forward strand.
TACATTCTGGTCTCCATATCCAAAACGAAGACATGACTAAAGTACAAAAATTCTTGTATGACAGAATAAAAATTTGAAAGTGATATAATGTATTTGTATTGTATTTTTGGACAGACATTATACTGATTAAACGAAAATCATACGATCTGGTGTCGAACGAGAAAAATGTTTTCATGTTTGTCCCTTTTGGATAATTTCAAACGAAAGCTGTGTAATGACAATCAGATTATCATACGATCGCTTCGAAAACTGTATTTATTGTACAGTTTTCTGATCGTGTGTATCGGGCTTTAGTGTTAGGGAAGCTTGAACAGGTAGGTTTCTCCATGATCACATATGTACAAGCCTCTTCAGTACCGAAGAAACATAAGCTAAAGGAAGGAGACTCATTTTTGGAGAATGATAGCATGAAAACTTGAATCAAGTGCAGCAACTGGTTGATAATTAAGAAACCACTCCCATTAGACTCACTTTTGCACATGGGCACAGACAAACACACAGGGATTTCTTCAGAATAACAAAAGGTGGAAATCTGCAACAAAGTCTGTCAAAATCCCTGTAATGTACATAGATCACCCAGAGGGGAATGCTTTTTTCTCAACAAAAGTGGAGTTACTCTTTAAAGAGGAACTGCAGTCTGCTAACATCATTTCTAAAAAAAAAAAAATCTTTGCCATTCTGAAGCTTCCCTCCAACCACTTTGCATATTATTTTATATAGACTGTGATTCTGTACTTGCCAAATATGCTGCAGAAGTCTCCCGCCACGGAGTCTGGCTGCATCCATTTTAACTGTGGGGCGCTGAAGCTGTTGCCTGTGCATTTCCTGGATTTACACAGACACACAGAGGCACACCTCCAGCTCTGCAACTCTCATTGGCCCTCTTATGACCCCTGGCAAATTCTCATGAGAATGAGAGATAGAGCTGTGCATGATGTCATAAGCCTAGGCTAATGACCAGACAAGAAACAGGAAGTGGGCTGTATAAGATATTTACTGGCAGAAAAAAAATGTTTTACTATCTCAAGTAAACAACAACAGCAGAGGATTTAATAGATGGAAGAATTGAAAAATGACTGAAGTTCTGTTTTAGAAAGGAAGTAAACCCATTCATTTAACAGTTTCAAAAAACGGTTACATTTCCGGCGCATGCCGGAAATGTAGCACTCCCATGGGTTGTGCTCTCAACCAAACAGTCAAACCACCCAATGGCTGGGGTCATAACTGATCTAATGTGCAGCATCATGGCAGTTGTAGATTAAATAGAGGCCAAGATGGCAGCTTCCTTGGCTGAAAACGAAAGGAGGCTTTACTTCCACTTTAAGTAGCTCAAAGGAGATTATCTGTCAATAGGTGCATGAACATCTCTTTTAAATAGGCTATACAAAGAGCAGAGTGCAGTAATTTATCAGAAATTTTGTTTTAGCTTGTCTTGTTACAGTAAGCTGTCTGTATGTGTTTTTTCTTTCTGCACTTTGCATGTCAACATTGCTCTGTGTGTTACCTGATTGAAAAATCCAATGAGTCAAAACCCTTACTTGTTTCTGACACATTGCTGTCAATCATCAGGATACATGAGCAATTTCACATCTGAATATAAAGCATGCCGAGCACTGGTGAGCAGCATAAACATACTGTCAGCGAGTTGTATGGGCCTCTGCAAATGATCATACATGACTGGTATTTGGGATAGCTCATTGTACATGTTTGTTGTTCAGTACCCATATTTAGATTTGGATGAACAGTTGTGCATTTTCTTTGGAATTTAGACCTATGATTGGTTTTGGGAATAAGGCAATGATATATGTGTTTTATGTGGAGAGATCACATAGGAATCCTAGAGCTTTGATACAAGAAAGCAATGATTACCTCTCCTTGTGCACATACAACAGTCTAATGCTGTGTACGCACGGTCAGATTTTCAGACGGGAAATGTTCGATGGGAGCTTGTTGTCGGAAATTCCGACCGCGTGTAGGCTCCATTGGACATTTTCCGTTGGAATTTCCGACAAACCAGAATTTGAGATCTGTATCTTAAATTTTCTGACAACAAAATCCTTTGTCCTAAATTCTGAACATGTGTACACAATTCCGACGCACAAAGTTCCACTCATGCTCGAAATCAAGCAGAAGAGCCGCACTGGCTATTGAACTTAATTTTTCTCGGCTCGTCGTACGTGTTGTACGTCACCACGTTCTTGACGTTTGGAATTTTCCGACAAGATTTGTGTGACCGTGTGTATGCAAGACAAGTTTGAGCCAACATCCATCGTGTACGCGGCATTGCTGTTCCTGTATGCTGCACTCGGGCAAATTTCAATTCTACAGATGTAGTGTGTGTACTGAGCCCTCTCTAAATCTAATCACTGTTGTGTGTCCAATTCCATTTTGAGTTGCCTGAAAAGATTAGGCTTCATCTGCATCTTGACACGGTAAAAGCCAATGTGTTATTTAGGCCCCAGAACTCTGACCAGCCATAACATCTATTTAATTCCTCCATTACAATACCTAGCAATTAAAACAGTGTGCTGGGAGGCTCTCACTTTGTTTGTTCTGTACGGTAGTCCCTTGGCAGCTGTTGTAGGTTTAATATTCTGCAGAGTAATCATTCTCAGTGCTAGGAATGGCTTCTTGGGACTGAGCTTGAAGGTAAGTGTGAAGCTGCCGTTGTAAAGCAGAGGTAATCAGTGATCAACATCGCCCTGAGAGGTTAGCAAGCATTCTTGCTGCAGTAATATATTGTTTTGTTATAATCATATACATGTGTGGAATGCACACATCACAAAATCACCTTACAACTTATAGAATAACACACATATTCCTTATCTTTGTATAGCAGTGATGTGAGGACCACAATGACACACAAAGGACAACTAGAAATTGCTTCTCTTGAGACTTTTTTGACAGTCTTCTGTTCTTATCTCCAACTCATCACCATCACCCTAGGAAATAATTTGATTTTCTGACAGATGCACATTGAAAAGAAAACGTGGACTGACCCCTACAAGCTTTTCTGCGTATTATTGAAGACTGGCCACACTTGAATGGTTTGGTAGTCTAAAACTTTTGCATTGGGTGCTGACATTTTGAATTGCTTTATGTGTGTGGAGGAGTGAAACTGGTGAATGCAAATAATCTGGTTGCACCAAATGATTCAGGCAGTAGATCTGTCATGCTGGAGCGTTTAGACATTATGGGGTGGATTTACTAGGCAAATAGGCTGTTCACTTTGCAAGGGAATTTTCCCCAAAGCTTGGGAAATGTGGTGAAATGTACAGTTTCTGTAACTTTGCAAAGAATACCCGATCATATCCAAGGAGAATAGAGAAGTAGCACAAAGAAAAGTCTATTTTCCTTTAGTAAATCAACCCTTGTATGTGGTTGAGCAGTTGGCAGTACATACTCAAGGCATACAAAGTTCTCGCATGAAGCTTTATTTTAGGCAGTTAACTCAAAGAATGAAGATTTGCTATGTTATATGGAATATCTAGAAATGTCAATTGCGCCTGACTGTACCCTGAAAAATCTGCATGGTGCCCTAAATTCCTCCTGAAATCCAGGAGAAAACTGCCTGTTCCAAGGCACTCCTGTAATCCCTTTTTGCGCTTGCCAGGAGCCCTGTGGGGTGTTAAAGTGGGTGTAAGCCTACTTTAAAAAAAAAACAAAAAAACTAATACCTGCAAGACAAAGGCATAATGAGCTAGTATGCATGTGATTTGCTCAGTGGTAGCAATTTTAGTGAGTCCATGCCAGTCCTAACTTGTGCCTTAGGACTTGATGGCCCACTTTTATTAGAGAAAAGCAAAATTCAACAAACACAGTTGCCCACGCAGGGGATTTTCACCATCAAAACAGGTAATGAAAATACTGAGTCACTTGATTCTCTCCTTAGCAGTGCTGCTGTTTAGGCCTTAAACCTTGGCTATGGGCTGATCTCCCAGACAATCTCACACGGTACCTTTTTGTTTCTACATCCCTCTCTCAGCTGTCCTGGCTCTCTGTCATTTCAGTTGCAGCACCCTGCTGCATGGGCCCACTCCCTGGCCTCTAGATGGGGGTCCTTCTAACCCCTGGGCTCTCTCAGTCCTTAGATCTCCACATTCCCTCAATCCTTAGACTCTCTCAGCACTATGGATAAGGAATGTCTCCTTCAGCATGGAGTGCTCTCTCTTGAGTGAAGCACATCTGTCTCCTAATGGGAACTCTGATCTGTGGTCAGGTCCTTCATTATAAGGGCCGTGCACACCTGCACTCACAGCATGCCAGTCTCCTGCAAGATCTGGACACTGGGCCGGACATTTCTTCCCTCTCAAAATACTTTAAAATCTCCAAACTTGGGAACCCAATCAATATGATAAGTACTTTTTATGGAGACATCAGGGGTCACTTAGACCCCCGATGTCTCCACTGCCCTCCAAAGCAGCTGAGCAAGCACAGATCATACTGATCAAGCACAGCTGCTTCCCTGGCTGTAACAGCTAGGGAATGACAGCTCTGAAACCAGAAGTGTTGAAATCATCATCACTTATGGCTTTATTAGTCACAAAGGAGATCAGGGAATGTTATGTTCCCCTGTCTCCCCTGTGTGAAAGGATCCTGGCTTTTTACTGAGGTCCCGAGCTCCCCAGAGGAACAGGTGAGCTCGAGAACCACTGCAGTGGGAGGGGGGCCCTTTTCGGTACTACGAAAGTGTTTTATTGCAGAGGTCCGGGTTTTTGGTGTTGCTGGGGGAGAGGGAGAGGAATTTTTGGCCTTATACAGTATTCTCATGATTACCATTTTGTTTGCATATTTTCACAATTTCTGTTTTTTGACCCCTATATGGGTTACAATTGACCATTTGTTGATTGTATATTTTCATTTTCACAGAGAATGATTTTTATAAATGGTTTTTGTATTGTGATTTTATGAAGTGTTGCTAAAGCCATTGCAGTGTTTTGGAGCAGTATTTGCTCTCATGGTTTGTTCCAAAATACAGTGCATCTGGAAAGTAGTCACAGCGCTTCACTTTTTCCATGTTTTGTTATGTTACAGCCTAATTCCAAAATGGATTAAATTAATTATTTTCCCTTAAAATTTTACGAACAATACCCCAAAATGACAACGTGAAAGGAGTCTGTTTGAAATCTTTGCAAATGTATTAAAAATAAAAAATCACATGTACATACAGTAAGTATTCACAGCCTTTGCCATGACACTCAAAATTGAGCTCAGGTGCATCCTGTTTCCACTGATCATCCTTGAGATGTTTCTACAACTTGATTGGACTCCACCTGTGGTTAATTCAGTTGATTGGACATGATTTGGAAAGGCACACATCTGTCTATATAAGGTCCCACAGTTACCAGTACATGTCAGAGCACAAACCAAGCCATGAAGTCCAAGGAATTGTCTGTAGACCTCAGAGACAGAATTGTATTGAGGCACAGATCTGGGGATAGGTACAGAAAAATTTCTGCAGCATTGAAGGTCACCAGTACTCTTCCTAGAGCAGGCTGCCTGGCCAAACTGAGCAATTGGGGGAGAAGGGCCTTAGTCAGGGAGGTGATGAAAAGCCCGATGGTCACTCTGACAAAGCTCCAGCATTTCTCTGTGGGGAGAGGAGAACCTTCCAGAAGAACAGCCATCTGTGTAGCACTCCACCAAACAGGCCTGTGTGGTAGAGTGGTCTGATGGAAGCCACTCCTCAGTAAAAGGCACATGACAGCCCACCTGGAGTTTGCCAAAAAGCACCTGAAGGACTTCTGAGAAACAAAATTCTCTGGTCTGATAAAACAAAGATTGAACTCTTTGACCTGAATGGCAAGTTTCATGTCTGAAGGAAACCAGGCACCACTCATAACCTGGCCAATTTCATCCCTACAGTGAAGCATGGTGGTGGTAGCATCCTGCTGTGGGGATGTTTTTCAGCAGCAGGAACTGGGAGACTTGTCAGGATTGAGGGAAAGATGAATGCAGCAATTTACAGAGACATCCTTCTCCAGAGCGCTCTGGACCTCTGACTGGGGTGAAGGTTCATCTTCCAACAGGACAATGACCCTAAGCACTAAGCCAAGATAACAAAGGAGTGGCTTTGGGACAACTATGTGAATGTCCTTGAGTGGCCCAGCCAAAGCCCAGACTTGAACTCGATTGAACATCTCTGGAGAGATCTGAAAATAGCTGTACGCTGATGCTCCCCATCCAACCTAATGGAGCTTGAGAGGTCTTGCAAAGAAGAATGGGAGAAACTGCTCAAAAATAGGTGTGCCAAGATTGTAGCATCATACTCAAAAAGACTTGTGGCTGTAATTGGTGCCAAAGGTGCTTCAACAAAGTACTGAGCAAAGGCTGTGAATACTTATGTACATGTGACTTTTTTCTTTTTAACAAATTTGCAAAGATTTCAAACAAACTTCTTTCACATGGTCAATTTGGGGTATTGTTTGTAGAATTTTGAGGAAATAATTAATTTAATTAATTTAAAATAAGGCTGTAACATAATTCTCAAACTCAGTACAGAATCAAAATCAAGAAATAAGATGGCAGCACACTGAATATCTGAATACTGGACCAAAAATATGCAACTGAAAAACGGTGTGCCATCACTTTAAATCAAACAAATTGAGATAAATGTCAAAATGAAAAAAGTGGTGCCAAAAAGACAAATCTCATATACAAATGAATATTGTGCAACAGCATTAATCAAGAAATGTATTCAAACAGCAAATATACAAATAATCCACATAAAAGTCTCAATTTTGCGATAAAATTCTGTGAAGTATTTGTTGTGAAAAAAAATACAGTGCCAGCAGTGAATCATTGCAAACTAAACTGTGCTCCAAAAGTGTGCCACTAGTGCTCCAAAGCTTTATACCAGATATTTTGCTCTCAGAAAACCGAGATCAGATGGACCTGGCTGTTATACATCTTTAGCATCTTCTCATTGCCTTGGTTCAGCAGCACTCCACATTAGCCACGCACAAAGCATAAACTAAACAAAAAGGGTCAAATCTCATACCGTAGTATCGAAAACTTTTTTTTGTAAAAGCCACTTACGTGAGAAGATGAAAGACTGACAATACACAGAGTAAAAACAGCGTCTCCGCGAGTCCCATCAGCTTGTGTAATGATGCTCCGTGAAATACACTGGCGACATCCAAAGCACAGTTTATATACCAAATGGGATAGAAGGACTGCAGCACTCTGCAATAAAGTGCAAATGCAAACAGAGACAGTTGAAACATCACCTATGTATTAAGCCAATATTTAATATGAAAAAATGAAAATAAAATAACAAGGGGGGGCATGCGTGAAGCCTTCTAAGCAGGACATGTCCGTTTGGAGCTCCGCACCGATCTCCTCATAATTGGTGGTGACTCATCTAGGTATGGCCCCTATTACTCTGCAAAGCATCCCAATTGGCTCTGACCTGCTTGCCCAATTTGAACGGGTCCTCCATAAGGCAGAACACCTCAGATGCCATTACTAACAAACTAACGCGGGAGATTTGTGAGGTAGGCCGACATACCTCTATCCTAGAACAGAGGGTAAATGAATTTGACATCACTACCTCTACACATACTGAAGAGTTAGAATCACTTAAAGATGATTATTCTAAAATTCAAACTCGGCTAGAAGATTTTGAGAATAGGGCCAGAAGATCAAATCTACGTATCCGTGGTATTCCTGAAGAAATTCAGGATCTACAATCAACAGTTACAGCACTCTTTCAAGAACTTGCTACATCTATCCCAATAGAACGTCTAGAAATGGACAGAATTCACAGAGCCCTAACTTCACTAAATAAAATGGACCCCCTAGAGATATAGTTTTAAAAATGCACTATTTTTGCACAAAAGAGCAATTGATGGAAGCTGCTGATGGAAGAAATAAAGAATCCTTGATTTTCCATGGACATAGGTACCAAATCTTCCAAGACCTATCTCAATTTACACTAGTTAAACACAAAGAAATGAAACCATACCTGCAAGTTCTCAGATACCACCACATATTCTATTGTTGGGGTTTCCCCTTTTCTCTTTGCTTTTCCTATAAAGGAGCTTCGTATAATTGCAAATCGACGAATGACCTTCTCACCACTATTCGAGACCTTCACTTGTCAACACCTGCAGCAATAACAGATGGACCCAAACATCAAATTAATTCTTCATCCTCTCAACAGCTCCAGGACCCCCAGGCAGCTCAGGTCCCTCTTAGCCCTCACAAAAGAGGACGCTTTTCTTCACCACCACCTGAAGAAGAAATTAGAGACTGATGTATTCTATATGGGTGATATCTATGTTTTAATTTCTTCTCTTTTCTAAAGGGCTTAGCCCTTTCAGCACAACATACGTTAATCCCTAGTGGCAACACCACCAGGAGTCTGTACTCTTAATTTGTCTCCAGGGTATATTACCAATGAAAGGTTCTCTTTTACTAAGTCTATTTGATTTAATACTACCTGGTTTGGTGGAGTTTATCTGGCCATCCACTTTCTATCGAATCTATAGACACAGATACTTAGACTCCTGCAAGCTATACCCTAAAAAAACAGTTTTGGTTTTTAAACGTTCTAATCCAAATTCCTTACATACTCTGGTAGTTACTCATCTATGAGTAGGCTTAGTGGTCTGTTTTGTCAGTTTTTAAACAATATGACCACAAATTATATACAAGGATAACCCCTTGCCTACTCAATAGTTTACGTTTTCTTTTGATAATTCTATACCATAATTGTATTCAGAATTATCCTACTTTACATCATAACATGCAATCTAACCGTTACATTAAACTTATTCTAAACTTATGACTCGTTGGTTAACCAGTTTTTATTTCTAAAATGTTTAATGGCTGTCGTAGTCCCGGAGACAGCTCACCGCACCTCCATTTCTTCCTCAAGTGCCCAACATTGATTTGGAAGCTCTTTGGAATATTTATATGCACTGGTTGGTGATTATCACCACCCCTTGGATGCTCGCTCCAATAAGGAGCCCTTTCCCTTTTATATTTTGCCTACTTTTTAGGTAGCTTCTCTTAAACACCGATTTCATCAGTGTTTATATACGCTGCACAACCCCTGTTGAGTTCCCTCTCCTATTCCTACTTTACAGAATATTCCAACCCTCCCTAACCTTCTCTTCTACAGAGAAGAAACCCTTTGTTTCACATTCAGTAGCCTCTTTTTAGACCTCGTCTGCATTCAGCAATGTCCTCCCTAAATAGATTGACGCTTAATGTACAAGGTCTCAACTGTCCTCTGAAATGCACTAAAGCTTTCAACTTTTTCTCCAAACTATCAGCACATGTGATTTGCCTACATGAGATACTTTATTTCACAATCCTCACCAAAATTTTTTAGCCGCAAATACCCCCAAGTTTACACTGCTTCGGCGACTACCAAAAAAACAGGGAGTCTTGATTGCATTCCATCGTACACCACTGTTTACCCCTAAAAAAGAACTTAAAGACCCCAAGAGTAGATTCCTGATCTTATCCGGACTACTATATTAGATATATTCCCATTTGTTTTCAGTTGTTGAATCACATAAACAAGGTTCCCTCATAATTGGTGGTGACTCAAACCAAATATTATAAACTAAAAAAATAGGGGGTTTGGCGCTGTTCACTAATAAAATAATGGTAAAATCTCTCACCACAAGGGAATATCTGCGCTACAAATCTGAGTGAAACAAATTCGCGAAAAAACGGTGAAAAAGTAATAATTGTTGAATACGTATAATCGCATAAACGTTAATTATAAAATGTGCAAATCCATCCAGAAAATGGTATATATATTTCCACGAAAATGACTGAGGTTACCAATAAACATACAAACTGCTTATAGTAAAAATTTAAATAGAAATGGAAGATATATACATATAAAAATAAAAAAAATAAAATATACAAAAAATAAAAAATATATGTATATTTTAAGTGTACCCTGGAGAACAGTGAATAATAAACAATCCAAATGGTGTTATACAAATAGTGTGTTTAGAATCTAAATTGTGATCATACAAAAAGTGAAACAAAAAATTTAAAAAATGTTGTGTGTGTAGAATCTAGTTGTTGTGATCATATACCAAGTGAAGCAATGGTAAAAAATTGAAAAATATAATAAAACATATAAAGATCAGTGATAATAGTCCGTGCATACAAAAATTTCAAAAGTATCAAAAGTGTGATGCATGTATCAAAAAATTGTCCTGTGTATAAAAAAATCTTTGTGCAGAAATCTGGTGTATCTCCAAGTAATTCCGGATGAGTCTGTTGAGATTGATGTGAACCGTCCTATATGGAACCCCCACTAGTGTCCCCACTCACCAGAACGCCCAACCCCTGCAGGGATAATGGGCATATAAACGTGAATCCGATGGTCCAAGCGATCGATGTCCCCTTCACCGACTCCTCCCCACTTGTATCACCAATATGCTCTTAATGGCATCCACCGGGAAAAATTCCATATACAGGGAGAAGAGAAGAGCCTCATAGCATAAATCCAGAGATTACTTTATTTAGCTTTTCCAGCTTACATTTAAAATGTTTAATCAATAAAAACTGGCAACTCTCTGCCGGCTGGCTCTACGCCAGAAGCCGCAGACAATGAAGTGGTAGCGGCGTGCGTTCCACGGCCCGTCTACGAAAAACCGGAAGTAAACAACATAGACAGAAGATAGAGCGACGTATGCGTACCAAGTGGCCACGGCTTACGCGTTTCATCATCAAGACGTCATCTTTGGTGACTCAAACCAAATATTATATCCAATACATGACAAATCCCCTACCCCAACTGCCAACCCTAAACTTTCCTACCAACGACTCCTACACCAATACTCTCTTCTTGACACATAGCGGGAACATAACCCTGCAAAAAAACAATACACACACTATTCCCATTCCCACAAACAATTTTCCCACATAGACCATTTTTTTGTTACTGTTAGCACCTCAGCACTCATTCTAGACTCACATATTATACCATGCAGTTGTAACAACCCTTTCGTCCTTGGCTCCAAGATCCAATCATTGTACTTGGTACATTAGTGATAGTCTGTTGGCAAATCCTACAAGGCCATAAAAGATTATCTTATACTCAACAATGCCACTGATACGGATCCCTTCACCCTTTGGGAAGCTCTCAAACCTTATGTCAGAGGGGTTTGTATCAGCCAAGCATCTTGCCACCGTAAGAAAAAACAACAACTTCGTAAACGCCTGGAAGAAGCATTTTATAAAGCTTCAGAAAATTTTCAGACCACACCCTCTACGTCAAATAAACTTATTTATGATAAAACACGCCTAGAAATTGACCTTTTTTTGACGGAGTCTGCTGAAAACACTCTTCGTAAATCTAAACATACTTTTTACATGAAAGCTAATAAACCAGACACTCTCCTGGCCTTAGCATTACGAAAGACTAATTATACCCCAAAACCCATCCGCTTTAAACTTACCAAAGATATCTATACTAGCAACCCACTAAAAATCCTTAAGGAGTTTAATAGAAAACTAACTTAATTATACAAAGATGCTAATATATTCGACCAATCTCATCTGACACCAATTTTATCTACAATTCCCTTCCCCTCTCTCTCCCCATCCCACCAAGAAATTCTAGATCAACCTATCACTGAATTACAAACCGCTATAAAGTCATTTAGTTAAACGCCCGGGCATAGATGGCCTTTCAAGCCCTTACTATAAATGTTTTACATCACTATTATCACAACTCATGGTTGATGCCTTTAACTCCCTCCTTAATGGTCACTAATTTCGCACAGAATCACTCACCGCCTCCATTTCTGTGATTCCTAAACCCAACACAGACGACACATCTTGGTCTAACTACAGACCAATATCCATCCTTAACATTGATATTAACATATTGGCCAAAATTCTCTCCTCCAGACTTAACCCCATTATAGGCTTCCTAATCCATAAAAACCAAACTGAATTTATCACCTCAAGACAAGCAGGTGACAATATACGCTGAGCTACACTCCTAGACCATGTAGCTCATTCTCCCCTTATTCCTACATGTTTCCTCTCGTTAGACATACGTAAGGCATTTGACTCATTATCGTCGCCTTATTTACACCTTATCCTTAATCAATGGGGATTCAGACCACATTTCTTGAGATGGATAGCTACCTTACACCCGAAAGCCTATATTTCCTATTCAGGATTTAAATCCGACCCCTTCAGTATTGAAAGAGGTACTAGACAGAGATGCCCCTTTTCCCCTCTCCTTTTTGCTCTGGCAATTGAACCCCTGACCCAACTCATTCGATCCAATCCGAATATCAGAGGACTAGAACTTGGTTATCACCATAAATTCTGTATGTTTGCAGACAACATCCTAATATTCCTTAGTTCACCCATAGTATCAGCACCTACTCTTCTAAATATCCTCCTATTTCATTGCCACCTGTTCTCCAAACCCAACTACTTCATTCCCTACCATTTGCCTGGTCAACAACGTTTATCTCCTAATTAGGAATTAACTTTACAGCTAACCCTATGGAGCTTTATGCAAAAAATTACCCACTGATGTTATCACAACTTAATAAACTCCTCACAAATTGGTCAACCTACCATTGGCATGGATGGGTAGAATTACTGTGATAAAAATGTCTATCCTCCCAAAAATCCTGTATCTTTTTAGAGTGCTTCCTATCACAATCCCATCAAATTTCTTACGCATCTTACAACATGAAACCTTGCAATTTATCTGGGGCAAAGCTAAACTCCCAGAATTCCAGGAGGTCTCAGCGTACCGGATTTGACCAAATATTATTATGCAGCCCAATTGTCACAATTACCCAAATCCCTTGCTATGGGTAGCATTTGAGTCAGTTGACTGTGACCCTCTTTCCACTGCAAATCTTTTATGGCTAACTCCTACACAACGTCGGACAATTACAAACCCCGTTACCAAACACAGCCTATCCATTTGGGACAGATTAAAAACCTGATTTGGTCTAAAATCTTGGCACAATTCTCTTCTTTCCTTTATCCATAACCCCTCATTTTACCCAGCCTGGTCCTCCCCAATCTCCTTAGCTTGGTCGAAAGCAGGATTAACATGCTCACCATTTCTACAAATCTACAACCATCACACCATTTCTAACCCTACGTGAAACTTATGATCTTCCACCCTCAGAAACCTTCAGATACCTTCAAATTAAAAATGTTTTGATCAATAATGCACCCTCAGACTCGACGTCCCCAGGTTTCACTATATTTGAACAAGCCTGTAAATCTGACCCTCACAAACGTGGACTCATTTCCGACTTATAGGCCCAACTACTTTTACACATCTCTTCTTCTCCCCCAACCTATACCAATAAATGGGAAATTGACCTTCAACTACATTCAGAAGACATAAATTAGACCCAAATCTGGCAATTTACCAAATCTGCCTCATTGAATATAGTGGCTCTTGAAACCAACTACAAGGTACTCACCAGATGGTACCTAGTCCCTGCCTGAATATCTAAATTCTCTTCACAATACCCCTCCCACTGCTTCCGAGGCTGCTCTGCTCTGGAAACACATGTACATATATGTTGGCAATGCAATATAGTCAGATCCTTTTGGTCAGAAGTGTTTAAAATTCTTTCCACTATGTTCAAGGTTCATTGCCACCTGATCCAACCACTCCTGAACAGCAAACCACATGCCTTATCCCACCGCCAGTTCAAACTCATGCTCTTCATAACTACAGCGGCAAAACAGACCATTGCGAAAGCTTGGAAATCTGACTAACTTTGTATATTGTCAGTCAAACACAGAGTTACTCACGTTCTATGAATCAAGCAAAAACAGAAGCTATCTTTCTCGATACCGTATTCAAATTTGAAGCCCTGTGGAACCCATGGATTGAACATTTCCTACCTCCGGGCTTTGATTTCATTATTACTTCCCTGAAGATAAATTACTTATAACTCACCATATTGCTCAATTCAGATTTCACTATCTAGACTAGTGAACCCCTCTGGAAACATTCCTCACTCTAGAGAATCATGCTCAGTATTGGAAATGGTCCTGATTTTTTGCTCTAAAAACTCATCTTGATATCCTGTCTGTTAAAAACGTTTGTTTAAAGTGGTTGTACACCGAAAAAACGAAAAAATCTGACCCTGTAAGACAAAGGCATAATGAGCTAGTATGCATCGCCTTCACTGACGACTCAGTACCAGGAGGAGTGGGAGGTGAGGGAGGCAAGGGTGGGACTGCAAAGTTCAGAGACAAATCAGGAGGTTCAGGAGGCTTCCGCAAGCGCTCCTTAAAAGAGTCTTTCTCTGAGTCTGGAGTCAATGAGGATGGTCAAACGTAATCAACTTCTCCAGCTCAGTAGGTATATCTTGGGCTGCTATCTCATCTTTGGTATCCGAGAGACCATTAGAAAAAGCAGCCGCAAGGGCCTCATTGTTCCACGCAAACTCTGCTGCCAGAGTACGGAATTCAATAGCGTAATCGGCAACAGTTCTCGTACTCTGTTCGATGGACATGAGGCACTTGGCAGCAGAAGCGGAGCATGCAGGAACATCAAATACCCTTTTAATGGAAGCCACAAACTCTGGGTAACTCAGGACAACGGGTTTTTGCATCTCCCATAGTGGGTTTGCCCAGGCCAAGGCTCTCACAGAACGCAAAGATATCACAAAACCTACTTTGCTTCTGTCCGTGGGAAATGCCTGGGGTAGCATCTCAAAGTATATCTCAACCTGATTGGGAAACCCTCTGCATTGAACTGGATTGCCCCCAAATCACTGGGGAAGCAGAGCAGGACCAGCCATACCTCTTATAAAGGTAATACTCAAGGCAGGTGCCTGCACAGAGACTGGAGCAGCAGCAGGGATGGCCTGCAACACAGGTTGTACAGGAGCAGCCACAGTGGGAGATTCCAGGTGAGCCGTGCGATTCATTAGCATCTGTAACGCTATGGCAAACTGATCCATGCGATGATCCTGCTCATCCAATCTGGAAAAAATATTACCAACAAGTGGATTGACTGTATCTTCTGAATTCATGGCCTTCGCCTACTGTCAGAAACAATGAATCAGACTGAGACAGAAGTGCAGTTCTGTCAAGGTGAAGGCAGAGAGGATCTGGACTGAACAGCTTAAGTAGCCAGCAGGACTGATGAGAAGGATATCATCACCAGGTGAGTCACTGTGGAAAGATTCGAGCTGACAATTAACTGACAGCTGAGCAGCCTGCTCTGAAAAGGAAGGGCTAAGCCCAGTCTTGACAGGACCCCAGAAGAAGAGGATTGGGGCTGCTCTATGAAATACCATTGCACCGACTTTCAATGCCTCTCAAATTAATGATTGCCAATAGCGCTTATTTCAACAGAACAAGCTTTCTCCCGGTGTTTAAATTTCCACTCCTCTTCCCCATTATGGGGTTCCACTGGTTGCTCGTGTTAAAGAAAAGAAACTCCAGTAGTGTAAATTTGTAAAAGAAGATTGCAATTATTCATACCACAATTAAAATACTACTCACAAACATAAATAAAAACAAGCTCATCTGAAGTGTCCCAAACAGTGATCCAATGACAGGTTTATCCGTTAGTGAAGCGAGTATCTCGGCATCTCCCCGCATCCCTGCTAGTGTGACTTCTGCCACGTCACTTCCGGTAGTTATCTGACGTCACTTCTTGTTGCCGTGCGGTCCACCCTGAGGTTTTGTCTACCTCTTTAGAGCTGTGTTTATTTTTACTATTGTATCATCAATATATCGTTTCCAGAGAAGCAAATCTGGAGGAGAATTATTGTAAATGGCCTGTTCTCTGTAAATAAAAAGTGCTCCGACACCAAAAATAATTATGCTTCATAGCAAACTTGAGCATTTTTAACACAAACTGTTTCGGAAAAAAGGGCCAGAACCCAAGTAGTATTCTGCTGCTTCCAGGCCTTCACCAATAATACATCTTCATACCTTAAACTACTCAGCTCATTAATGATTTATGTGGTATTAGTCACATATGAAAACGTCCGGCTTACCAAGGGTTGTAGAAAAAGAAAAATATATTTACCTATGGTTTATAGAATCTACAATAGGGCGTCCGAGTGGATTTTCCAAATTCTTGTGCACCTTAGGTAAACTTTAGATAATAGGATAAGTGTTATACACTAGGCACTAAAACAATCAGTGACATAAAAGAACAGCAGCGCTAAGAAAATATGCAAACATCTGAAGTGTTCATTATGAAAAATCCAAAATATAAATAGCAAAATATAAAAAAAGTCCAAAGGTGAATCTTGTGCAAAATAATAGGATAGTATGTCCAGGGTTGTCCTCCACCGGAAATAATAATTACACCCAGTGCCACCTCCACCAAAAGCAGAAAGTCACACTCACCCGATGTAGTTGCCGTCTAAGATATAGAACAGCAAATCTCGCATGTTACAGGATCTAGCTCTCAAGAGGTAAGCTGTTAACTTTTCCTCTCCATAACGATTTCCAATCCTAAGGCACTGTCACTTTAAATGTGCTTTTCATATACTTGAATTCTCCAAATTTTCCAAATTCTTGTGCACCTTAGGTAAACTATAGATAATATGAGTCCTAGGGACTGAAGAAATCAAAAATTATTTCTCCTTTTTATCTACAATACCTGCTTAATAGCCAGTTTTTTTAATCATTTCCAATGGCTTTTTATATGAAAAGGTGGGGTCTTTCCTAAGAACCTCCTATGTGTCCCTATTGGACAGAATATTAATAATTTCCTTTTAAATTGTCCTCTTTTTTTCAAGAGGTCTAGTGGGACAAATCACCATGTTCCTGTCACACAAGGTTTTAATACCAACCTGTAAATCCTTATCAGATCTACTCCTAATCTGAATCTTATCAAGGTCCTTAACAACTAAATCCTTGAAGACCATTCGATTTAGTAGTAATGTACCTGGGAGAAATAAAATAAAGAAGCATTGCAAAGACCAGAATGAACAACACCATTTGAACTAAGACCCTTCAACTGGCTATCATTTCTGCAGATGGTTAAAAAGAAAATACCTTTGAATGCTTTATTTCCTCATGTATTTTTGAACATCAATAAATGTCTCAAATTTACTACAAAAATGCACAGGGGCAAATTTGAATCCTTTACTGAGCGTAAACATCTCAGATCCAGCCAATTCTATCCTACTAAGATTATAAATACCTGTACAACCTAGAACTTTCTCCTTTTTTCTTTGGCACTGCTACCTCCTACTTCCGCTGTACCATCTCTTCTTCCTTTTTCTCTGCTCTGTGTTTTGTCTGAAAAATTACTGTTTTCCTCCAAAGAGAACTCTTTTAGGTAACACCCTCTCTTCATAAAG
This sequence comes from Lithobates clamitans, assembly GCA_037952925.1. Lineage (NCBI taxonomy): Eukaryota > Metazoa > Chordata > Amphibia > Anura > Ranidae > Lithobates > Lithobates clamitans. The sequence continues at coordinate 2,873,702 of JBBGZY010001230.1, forward strand.
ATGATTAGTGGAGGTGGGAGCATACCCATGATCAAATAGTCACTCATCATAATCATCACTCTCCTCATACATGGGTGCACAACAATTACTCAAAGGAACAGATTCACTCCCTCTATAGTTTGGAGGTCCACTGAAACCTTTTATTTGGTCCACTGAATTCCTTCTTACAGATCATTAACAATGATTCTCTCTACCTCACTGACCCCTCGGTCACATAGGACTTGATCCTAAATTCTGTTTTCTCTGGGAAAATCTAACCCCTACGTTTCAGCTTGCAGGAATAGATGCATTTGCCGAGGCAGTAATTCTAAGAGAGAATTTTTTCTATGTGAAACCTAGAAGTCAATATTTAGTCCCTGGGAATTGAACATCGACTGGGACATCAAATGCTTTATTAGTAACAGTTAATTTTTTTTATTGATTTTTATTGTTTATTCTATTTATATTGTAAACAGTTGAGATAAGGAATCTCAGGCTCTATTTATTTACTTTGTTGAATAATGTTTATGGTGGTATTAATAATAGTGTGTATATGGGTGAGATCTGTTTTATTTCCACTAGGTGTACAGTAAGCTGTACCCCAGTGTTATTTTAATTTTATACAATATATTTTATTTTTTCATTTTAAATTTTGGTTTCATACACCGACACCTGATGTTTCTATGGTCTCCGGTTGCATTTGCACTTTTTTGCAGAGTGCTTTGATCCTTCTTTCGCAATTGATATATAAACTATGCTTTAGACGTCGCTTGCCAGCCTCCTTCCCTGATGATGTCTGTATAGAAGAAACCTGTTCAGTGGAGCTTGGTTTGTTATGTCATCACGCATGCCGTGTATTGTTGATCTTTCATCTTCTCATGTGAGTGGCTTTTACAAATACATTTTAATTTATTTTTTGATATTACATTATAACATTTGCCCTTTGTTCCATTGCTTTGTGCATGGCTATTGTGTTGCGCTGCTCATCCAAGGCAATGGGAAGATTCTAAAACTGTGTAACAGCCAGGCCCATCTGATCTTGGTTTTCTGAGATCAAAATATCTGGTACAAAGCTTTGCAGCACTGGTGGCACACTTGTGGAGCACAATTTAGTTTGCAGTGGTTCACTGCTGATAATGTATTTTTTTCACAACAAATGTTTTACAGGATTTGATCGCAAAATTGGGACTTTCTTTTATGTGGATTATTTCTATGTTTGCTGTTTGAATACATTTGTTGATTAATGTTATTGCACAATATTCACTTGTATATAAGGTTTGTCTTTTTGCACTGCTTTTTTTTCATTTTGAGATTCATGTCGATTAGTTTGATTTAACATGATTTTTAGTTATCATGGTTTGTTAGCTGGCTGGAACATGGATGTGTACAGTATGCGGCCTAACATCCTTAAATTCCTTAGAGTCATGTGTTATTACAAATGCCATATGCATGTTGTCACATTTGTCAGTTTGTTGCCCCCAAATAGTTTAGTTATCATTGCTTGTTTGTTTCCTTCATGTAGTCACAATTGCCTTGGGTATTGTCCTGTTTTTGTATTGTTACCTACGTATTACGTACAACAGTTGACTGATTGCGTGTATTGTATACATTTCCTCATATGGGGGCCCATGCAATGACAGGATATCCATTTTGTTCTTAAGTATTTTAAGTTACAGCTGTTTAGAGGATCATATTACTATAATTTAGTCCCTTGTAGGCCTGTCACTATCAATGCATGCTGCTTTTATCCCTATGTTTCGCCATGGTACACCAGGTGCACTTCTATTAAAGCCTTCAATTTTATTTCATCTAGCACGCCATTATTATTCCTATGTTTCACTGCGGTGCACTACATGTGTCACTGCTAAAACCTTGTATTATACTTTATTCTGCATGCAGATAATTTCACCTTTTTTCACAGTGGTATGCCGCTATTAAACCTTCAACTGTATTATGTTTTTTACCAACATGACTATGTATGAAAACTTCAGATAAAGAAAATCTTTACTGTCTCCAGTTTTGATCTGCCCATTATTAGTATCCATTTAATTTCATAAATACTATTAAAAATAATTGCAGTGTATAAAGGAGCATGGGGGGAGGGGGTGATAAAAAAAATATTCCCTCTTGGTGTCAAACATGCAATGATTTGAGCATTGGAACAGGTGTGAATGGTTCTACAGTATGTACTCTTTAGAGTGCTGTAGAAAAGCGTTGGCAATATATAAATGAGTAAAATAAAATCTGTATACAAGGGAAAAGTACCCATGGAATGTGGAAATACATGTACATTTTTCTAAAGTAGCATCCATCAGTAGGCATACAAGTTTATTTTATTTCCTTTTAGAGAAACATGCTCAGAAATGATAGAATGTTTTATACTGTGTTTTTATATCCCTGGGATATGTCTTCTCATATTTTTTTGTATTGGTAGCTTATCAATATCCTAATTGAAGTGCTGTTTGAATACACCGTACCACATGTTTAGAAACTTATATTGGGTTTTTGAAATCTTATATTAGCCTGGAACAGCAAAGCAGTTCTTGCAGTGAGCCAAACTTAAAGCCCTGCCCAGGAGCAGACATCATAATATGCCTTTTATGACCTCCATTGGCTTGGAAAACTTTTGTGCAACTGATTTAGTTTGAATTTGATGCTAGAAGTGTGTCTTCTGACATCAGGGGTACATCCAGCTTGAATGCAATGACCTTATCTGGTGAGGACATTATACTGGCATTTTACAGTAGTTTTATTAAGCAGGGCACAGAGGGTTGGGTGTGGCTTAGAACAGTAGTCAGGGGAGTCAAGCCCTTGATAACAAACTCAAACTACATTAGAAACAAAATTTAGTGTACCTAAAACCAAAAACTGAAACTTAGTATATTACAGCTTACCAATCCTTGGGTATGGTGGCTCCATTAATTTTCTTTTTGTAGGGTTTTTCCTTTTTTTTCACCTAGTGATGTGGCCAGTAACACACTTCTTGTCTTGGGGTGGCTACACTCACTGTCTTTCTGGATGAGCAACGTAGCCACTTTTCAATAGCAGCACTGTCACCCAGTGTAGAGGGTACTGTTAGATGGACTAGTGGAATTTTAAATGGACTTTGCACAAGTGACTAACAAATTTAAAGCTTAGCTTCCCCATGTTTTTGGGGATAAGAGGAACATATGAATAAAAGCTGACCTTAACTCCTGTCAGTGTAAAATGGTTTGTCCGCAACGTTTGCTGGGAAGTTGATCCCGTTAAGTTGAAAAATAGAAGACTTGCAGTATTAATAGGTAATAAAATTATGTTGAAAGGGGGTAAAAATGATATTTGTCATTTTTGATTTTGCTGGTATGCTTACTGGCTTCAGGGGTAAACCTTACCCAAATGCCATCCTCTTGTCTGGAAATATTAAACATTAACTATGTACAGTACATATATATGCCAGTGGGTATGTAAAGCAGTTATTGACACCATATCCAAATTAAAATTAAATTATCTGATTTCTTGAGCCAAATTTTGCTCATCTATGTCATTATGGACCTTGCTTTGTGCACTGGTCCAAATCATTAGGTGGAGGGGGGATTATGGTGTGGAGTTATTTTTCAGGGGTTGGGCTTGGTCTCTTGGTTCCAGTGAAGGGAACTCTTAAGACGTCCGCATACCAAGACATTTGGGACAATTTCATGCTCCCAACTTTGTGGGAACAGTTTGGGGATGCCCCCTTCCTGTTCCAACATGACTGCGCACTAGTGCACAAAGCAAGGTCCATAAAGACATGGATGAGTGAGTTTGAAGTGGAGGAACTTGACTGGCCTGCACAGAGTCCTGACCTCAACCCGATAGAACACATTTGTGATGAATTAGAGCTGAGAGCCAGGCCTTCTCATCTAACATCGGTTCCTGACCTCACAAATGCGCTTCTGGAAGAATGGTCAAACTTTTCCATAGACACACTCCTAAACCTTGTGGACAGCCTTCCCAGAAGAGTTAAAGCTGTTATAGCTATAAAGGGTGGACCAACTCAATATTGAAGCCTACGGACTAAGACTGGTATGCCATTAAAGTTCATGTGCGTGTAAAGGCAGGTTCCCAATACTTTTGGCAATATAGTGTGTGTATATATATATATATATATATATATATATATATATATATATATATATATATTTCACTACGTCTTTTTATTTTTAATAGAATGAGCTTTGGTGAGTTCCATCCAAGTAGAATTACAAAGGGCCACCTTGGACATGCTATGTTTATATATATATATATATATATATATATATATATATATATATATATATATATTACTGTGTATATGTGTGTATGTGTATATATATATATATATATATATATATATATATATCTGACATTTGCTGCCTTTCATCACACACTGTGTGTCAGAAACAGTGAAATAGTGGGAAGGGTCAGGGAGTTGATAGGCAGCAATTGAAAGATCTAAGGTGATCTTTGAATTATTAGTCACAGAGCATACCTAAAAAAAAGGGAGCAGGTATAAATGTTTCAGATGTAAGCCGGCACAATTGCAATAAATTAAAATGTAAAGTTCTGATTCTTGCAAAAGCCTAATTGGTACAGGTTCACTTAAAATACATATTTTATCATTTCTAGATGTGTTAAGTTTGCCACTTGGGACCGTTTAGTTTACATAGTTGTATGGACAAGAAATGCTAGTAGATTGGGTCTTGGTGACCATATGGGTTTGCCGAATAGGTGAATCTGGTGCCCAGAATCAATGCAGGATGAAAATGAAGGACTGTTGGGTAAAGTCTACAGTGTTTTTGACAATTTTAAATAAGGTGAAGGTGTATGAATTCTAATTTTTGTGCGGTATATTGTAAATTTATAAAATGATTCCTCAATAAAGTACATTTAATATGTTTTAAGGTTACGCTGCATGGATCGTTATAGTAACCTCTATTTTCAGTAGGTTTCCTCTAACATCTGTCATTTCCTTATGATATAGTATTTTTGGTTACAAGACCTGCACACTTTTTGCTTGGTGAGCTACTGAACCCAAATAATTATTTACAATCTGAGTTTCCAATTCGAGTGTCTCCAGTGTTTCCAGAAATTAAAAACTTTTATGTTTTGGGATTTTGCTGGCCCACTGACAGATTAAGCATTTAGCCTCCTTGCCCAGCAGAAAGTGTCACCACATTTATCTATTTACATTGTAGTGTATGGGGTATCTTCGATGCTGCAAAGTGTCTCACTGCACCCATTAAGCAGCTATGATACATTACAGACTTATCGTATGTGCCAACCAATAGAGGAGAATAAATCATCTAGCCAAGTTTTCATCCAGGCTAGTCATAGGTGAACAGCAGATTCAGCGGATATGGATAAGATTAAATTCTCATCAGCAAGTGTTCTCCGAGAAATACAGTAGGCTAGAATACCTGTCTGTTTTGCTTTTCTTTTAAATTGGCTTCAGTATCTGTCTCAGATTAGATAGACTTAAGAAATCAACAGACAGGCAGTCACTTTCTTTTGAAGAGAACTGGCCCTTCTGTTTGCTTCTTTTTGGAAACTCATTTCTCTATCATTTATTGTCATGGAATTGGTAGATTTCTCCAATTTCCATATTAATAGAAGATAAAAGATATCCAAGACCACAATGCAGCTTTCATCTGCTTTGAATATTGTTGATGGGAAAGCCAATCAAAGTGGAAACAAAAGGAGAAAGCTGCAATACAACAATTTAATACACTTTGAAGGCCGATCGTCTTAAAAATAGAGCCTTGCCGTGCTCTGTGGCGGCTTCACAGATACATTATCTATTGTAATTGGGGTCACACATCTGAGGCTCTTCATTGGAAAATCTGCTGTACACAGCCCCATCAAGTCCAAAGACATAAAATGATTTGGATGTGCAGGGTTTATGCTGGGAACATTTCCTGTAAAGTTGTTGTATTGGAATTGTGGGGTCTATGGCTTTCAAAGTATAAAACCGCTGTCCTCCTTGTAACAGGAATCGAATAATAATTGTTGAGAAATGTGTTACCTGGCTTATGATCCCCACTGCCTATAGCAGCTTCTTGTATTATTTACTGAAATAATTAGACTGGACACATTCTATACTGTAATCTGATTGTCATTTTGTATTGTGTTCATTACTACGTCATGAGCATCTTCCTCTCTATATGCATCAAAAACTCTATGCAACAAAAATGTACTGAAACAGAAACGTGCTTATAATGTACCTATACAATCTAGTATTACTTAAATTATAGGAAAAATTACTATGACCAGACATGATTGCCTAATAACTCTGGGCAATTCTCAAAATCATTGGCGCTGAGTAGTCACATGGTACTGTTGTATTGTACAGTAGTGTAGTTTATACAGTATCTTTCATAATCCATTTAGCCAATTTAAGCTCTCAAATTTTTTTAACTAAAACCTTTAAAGTGATATTAACCCCTTCACGCCGAAATATGCAGCCCCTCTGCACTGGGCTTTTTTCCATGGGGCTGGATGTTTGAGTATCTCTCTTTGTGCTGGGAGCATGCCACACATCGCGCTCCCAGCACAGAGACTGGGGTCTCACCAAGAGCCCCGGGCCCCGTTCTAACGATTGCAACCCAAACTGGCCAATTCCGGGTCAATTGATCGCAGAGATAGCCTCTGATTGGCTATCACAATGATCGCCACTGTGAAGCCTGCCACTGTTTTTTCTGTCTCTGTGAATGGACGAGAAAGATACATTGCAGAGATAGGAAGAAAAAAAAGTGTGTGATGAAAAAAAAATTAAATAAATAATATATAAAAAAAAAACCTAGATCAAGGTTTGAATTATATCAGTGCCAGGGTTAGTGTTTGGGTTTAGGTCAGGGTTTAAAGGTTAAGGTCAGTATTTTTTTTTTTTTTTTTGGACAGTATTTTTTTTTTTTAAAGGAGTTGTAAAGGCAGAAGTTTTTTTTCTTAATGCATTCTATGCATTAAGATAAAAAGCCTTCTGTGTGTAGCAGCTATCCCAGCACCCCCTAATACCTCTGTCCAGCGATGTCCATGAGTCCCTCGGCTGTCCGGGACTCTCCCTCCTGATTACCTGAGCCCCTACTCCATCCAGCGATGTGCATGAGAGCCTCGGCTCTCTGGGGACTCTCCCTCATTGGCTGAGACAACAGCGGGAGCCATTTGCACCTGTTGCTGTCAGTCACAGCCAATGAGCCAATGAGGAGAGAGAGGGGGAGGGACCAAGCCATGGCTGTGTGTGTGTGTGAATGGACACATAGAGCAGCAGCTCAAAAGCGAGCCTGCTTGGGTGCTCCCATTGCAAGCTGCCTGCTCTGGGGCACACGGTATGAGAGAGGGGCCAAGAGTGCTGGCAGAGGACCTGAGAAGTGGAGGATCGGGGCTGCTCTGTGCAAAACCACTGCACAGAGCAGGTAAGTATGACATGTTTGTTATATATTTTTTTTTTTAAATTGCCTTTAATATCACTTTAAAGCTGAGTTCCAGGTAACACTTTTTAAGCAGTTATAGCAACAGTTTTTTTCCTTTTGGGATAAAGTTTTTACATAACTAAATAAAAGCTTACCATTTTAAGCACCCCTGTCAGTGGTAAATGGTTTGTCTCGACCCTCTAACTGCCACTTCTGCTGGACAACTTGGTCTGTTAAAGTAAGTTGAAAACTAACAGAATTACTGGATAGATCAGTAAGAAAATAAAGGAAAAATGCCTAAAAAATAGAACCAATGCAGCCACCACATCTAAGAATGTAATTAATTTTTATTACATGTATTTATATAGCACCATCAATTTACACAGCGCTTCACATATATATATTATACATTTACATCAGTCCATTAGGGCCAGTTAACCTACCAGCATGTCTTTGGAGTGTGGGAGGAAACTGGCGTACCCAGAGAAAACCCACGCAGGCACAGGGAGAACATGCAAACTCCAGGCAGGTAGTGTTGTGGAGAAAGAAAGATATCACCGCTCTAGGAAGGTCAATCAGGAACAGACATCTCCTCCATGCTGGAAGTAACAGGTGCTGGCAATGCTTATAATGAAGTAGAGAGAAAAGGTCCTGGACAGCCGCACTCAAAATAATGAATTACCTTTTATTGAATGATGATCATAAAAGATACATGCCACAGCAGGAAATCTGACGTGTTTCACACTGTAGTCAGTGCTTAATCATAGCTATGGTTAAGCACTGACTACAGTGTGAAACGCGTCAGATTTCCTGCTATTTTCTGCTGTGGCATTTATCTTTTATTATCATCATTCAATAAAGGTAATTCACTATTTTGAATGCGGCTGTCCAATACTTTTTCTCTCTACTTCAGGTAGTGTTGTGGTTGGGATTTGCATCGGCTATCCTAGTGCTTACTAGGAGGAAGTGCTTACCACTTAGCTACTGTACTAAGTGGCTTGGTGAGCTGCAATATATACAATTTTTGCTTTTGGTTTAGTACAGCTTTAATTTCAAATTTAAATCAGTAGTATCCAGCTTTAAAAACTCTATACTCCATTATTGGACTGTCTGTTATTTTTTCTTTTATTGCTTGCACTTTTTTCTTCAATTTTTACAATGATTTGGGAGCTAAAATGTTGTGCAACTGATAATAGGTAAGCAAGTCTTCCTCTGCATTAATAGAACCACTGGGAGCTGTAACAGACTGTTTTTTTTGGTCTGGATTTATTATACTCTGTACATTAATAAATAAGCTCTTAAGCTTTTATGTTTGCTACTTATGTTGTATCACTGAATGTTAACAGACTTCCATCAATCAAACCTCTGCTGCAAGTGATACATCTGTCTGTATTCCTGGACCATCTGATTGTCTAAGGCGGGTGCTGTAGATGGTATAAGATATAGCTAATACCAATTCTCTGCTACTTTCATTAGTAGAAAAATGGGTATGCTTTGCTTAAAGCGGAACTGTAGGCAGATTGCTAAAAACACAGCTAAGTTCTGACCTCACTTTTTTCTACTGCAGTTTCAGCAATACAGCTTTTAGTTGGATTATGAGAAGAGAGCAACATACAGATGAGGGCATCTAAGTGCTTTTCCCTTCTCATTTCCAGCCCCCTGTGCACTGTGCAATGTAGTATTCAGCTTCCAGTTCTTCTCTTCCTCAGAAAACTGCTGGAGGCTAATAAAAAGACAGACTGCTGTACTAAATAAAATACATTTAAGGATGTTTTTATTGATTTGTATAACTGGCTTAGAGTAGAAGTATTATTTGCATGTAAACTGACCACATAAACAAATAACCCAAATGCAGCTTAAAGTTAGTGTCCCTTCAGAGTAGAAGTACCACAGATGTAATCCTAAATTGTATGGCAGACACCACGGGGTGCCACATCCTACCTTAACAATTCCAACTCACCTCTCTAATACACCACTGGGGCTAATAATCCTCCTATGCAAAGTTAAAGTGATATTAAAGGCAACATATTCTTTTTTTTTAATAACAAACAAGTCATACTTACCTGCTCTGTGCAGTGGTTTTGCACCGAGCAGCCCCAATCCTCCTCTTCTTGGGTCCCCCGCCAGCACTCCTGGCCTCCCCCTCCTGTAGAGTGCCCCCAGAGCAAGCAGCTTGCAATGGGGGCACCCAAGCAGGTGCGCTTCCGAGCAGCTGCTCTGCATGTCCTTTCAGACATGGAGCCATGGCTCGGCCCCACCCCCTCTTTCTCCTCGTTGGCTGTCTGGCTGTGATTGACAACAGCAGGAGTCAATGTCTCACCCAATGAAGAGTGAGAGTTCCTGAGAGCCTACGCTCTCGTGCTCATCGCAGCACACAGAAGGTTTTTACCTTCATGCTTACAATGCATGGAGGTACAAACCTTCAACCTTTAGAACCACTTTAATATTTACACAGACCAAGAGACCCCTTCCCCCCCAAAGCATGTTGGAGTCTGGCTAAAGGCAGAGGGTAGGGGTATATCAGTATCGGTAAGCTTTTCAGAGGACTCCAGTGCCCCAGTGGGGCTTTACTGTAGAAGGTAGAATGTGGCACTTTATGGCATTTTCAATAGTGAAACATGACTGGCATAACGAAGGCTCAATCAGGAGCCCTTATATTGATCATAAAAATCCACACAGCCTATACAAACCAATCCACCTTATACTGTAGTATTCACCTTCAATGCTAGATGTCCTCAATCTGATGACAGCGTCATTTAGCCCACTTCATCTGAGCCCTGGACCTTCCCCAGCCTATTACTAAACAGTGAAAGGAGGAGCAGCACAGTGATGAACTCTTCGTCACTCTACCTTCTCTTCCCAATATCCTGCTTCCTGTCAGCACATGAGCTGATTGGTTCCTTGTGCTGTTACTTCCTCTCAGCTACGCTATACTGTACAGGGACTGCAAGAGGCTGATACCAGGTCCTTGCACTTCTTCCGTTTAGAAAATAAATTTATTTTATGTACTACCATTTGGATATAGAGCTGCATTAATTTGTGTCTAATTTATCTCCCTTCTAACATAGTTGTATTTAGAGGCACACCAAACAGACATTTTGGTGCCGAAACTGAAAATGCAGGATGCACGTGGCCGAAAACTGAAACTGAAAATCACAGTTTTTAATATGTATATATATATATATATATGTATAATTGTATTATGTTCGACTTTTTAATTAATATAAATTTAAATGAATATAAATTTATTGTTGGCTATTATCGCTACTTTTAGCGCAAGAAAAATGTATCCCTTTAAATTCTGTGTATGTCTTCACACTGGTCCGTTGCGCTTCTATTGTGGTGTGAAAAATCCTGCTTGCTACATTTTTAGCCAGTTAAAAAAAAATGCACCTCCCAGTTAAAATGCACTGAAACCGCAGCAGGAACGTAAAAAAGGCACCCGTGTTATGTTTTTTTATGCATTTTTTTGAGTCACCATTAGCACAGTAAAATCGTGGCAAAATTACAGCAAAAACGTGGCAAAATCGCGTGCATTTTCTGTGTCATTATGGCACTTTTTTCTTATATCGGCAAAATGCAGATAACACCATTTTCACCCAATATGTTTCAGCAGCTGAAATTTTGGTGCATTTCTAGTTGTATTATCTTTTGGCAGTAAACACAAACCCATGTAATATTGACAGACAGGGGTGCTTACAATGGTCCACTTTTATTCACATAGTTATAGCTTATAACCTATAGTTTAAAAAATAAATAAACTGCTGCTGTAATTGCTTACAAGTGTTAGCTGAGGTTAAAGTGATTGTAAAGACAGAAGGTTTTTTATCTTAATGCATTCTATGCATTAAGATAAAAATCCTTCTGTGTGCAGCAGCCCCTCCTAATACTTACCTGAGTCCAGCTAGATCCAGTGATGTTGTAGGATTGTCTCGGCTGCCCAGGACTCCCCTCCTCATTGGCTGAGACAGCAGTGGGGCGCCATTGGCTCCCGCTGCTGTCAATCAAAGTCAGTCAGCCAATGAGGAGAGAGAGAGAGGGGGCCGGGCCACAGCTCCATGTCTGAATGGACACAGGGAGCTTCAGACTCAGCTCGGATGCCCCCATAGCAAGCTGCTTGCTGTGGGGGCACTTGTCAGGAGGGAGGAGCCAGGAGAGCCAAAGAGGGACCCAAGAAGAGGTAGATCCAGGCTGCTCTGTGCAAATCCACTGCACAGAGCAGGTAAGTATAACATGTTCGTTATTTTTAACTACAAAAAATTTGACTTTACAATCACTTTAAGTTTTATTTTGAGAGTCATGTATGTAAGGTCCATCTAAATCCACTAGCCTCTTCACAGATTTACAATGCTGATATCCAAAGGTGGCTCCACTGCTCCGCCATAGATACAGTGGAGGAGTGAGTGTAACCATCCTAAGACAGGAGGTGCGTTACTGGACAGATCACTAGGTGAAAATAAAGGACAGCCAACAAATCTAAGGAGCTAGCTGCAATATATAACATTTTTATTCTTGGGTTTGGGTAGACTTTGGGTTATGTTTTCAGTGAGCCTAGTGTTACTAAGTTTTCATGTATATTTTCAAAGTTTAAAAAGATTATTTTTAAAAGTATAGTCAATATCGTCTGCTGTGTACGCAATATGGTGTGCTTTGTTGACCTTGATATATTTTTTTTTTGGCCTGTTTGATCGTTGTTTACTTGGGAACCTCAGATTAGAGTGATAGGACACTGTGATAATCAATGGAAATGCATCACCTCATTCAGAGCAATGGTTCTCCCTGAATGTTTAGCTCTGCAGTTTCTCTGTGCACAGGCGTGTAGAATTGATTTTTCATATATTTCCAGGTATTTTGATGAAGGATGCAGCATTCTGAAAGATCAACACAATTTTAAAACCATAATACTGTAGCATAATAATCAAGGCAATTTAAGCAGCTGTAGGCTAGTGAAATGTCAGAAAATTGATGTGGGGCCCCATACGCGAACAGGCACTGAAAATTATTTTGGGTGAGATCTTCATAGTCTGAGAGGTAAGGCACCACCTTCATGCTGCACCATGAAAAGCTCCAGATCCAGATTGCACCACATATTACGAGATTTAACAACATTTTGTAGTGTTAAATGTACAGGAAAGACAAGCACGGCGTTTTGGAACTTTTCCCAGTGTAGTGCTATACCAAGTGCGCACAACAAAAAGTACAGCACACACACATAGCAAATGTGAAATTACTTCTCTTCATCAGTATTTTCACTGTGGGTCAAGGCTGCTTTAAGACCTACTTTAAAGAATTGCTATAAAAATGGGCGCCCAATTGTTTAAAGAGGCATACTGTGTGGAAGAATGTTTTGTCGTATTTTCTCAGCAGTACCTAGTGCTTGTAGAAATATTTTTGCTGCATGAAACAAGCAATCCTGGTGGATCAGGGACCAAGTATAGCCATCTTCTATGTGTCCTCCGTCTACAATTAAAAAGCATAGTAATTCAGGTGCTGTAGAATAATGCTCTTGATATTGAACATCTTCATGCCAACTATCAAAATCCATAGGCTACGCTATCAGCTAAACTCTTTGTTTTCATTTTTGAAGACGATGTAAGTTTTAAAGGATTAAAGTTGCAATGTTGTGGATTATTAATGGTAATTTTTTAACATGAAGGTAAGTAAAAGGAAGTAATTTGAGGCTGTGTTCACACTTATGCGAATTGGAATCGGTTTCTACGCATCCAATTCGCATAACAGGAGAGTGTGACCGCCTCTCAATAAAAAAGGTTCACACATCTCTGGGGCAGCCGCGGAGCACACACAGCAGAAGGGTCCTGTGCGTCTGGCTCAGTTTCAGGTCCCAATTCAGGCAAAAATTCGGACCTAATTTGTACCTGAAATGGTGAACGAGAACGCATCGGACTCCCTGCTGTGCCCCACACCACACATAGTGTGAACCCAGCCTAAAGCAATACCGCTTTCCAAGTGTGATGTGCAGATACAGTATTTTAAAGGCCATTCATTAAAGGGCAATTTTTTTGTTAGTAAATGTTTCCATTAATAAATGCCCCCATTCAAGTATAGTCTGCTGTGTTCAATGCTTACCCTCCTGATTGATCCATTGATCTTACTGTATTGCTCTGTCCCATAATGTAAAGCCTTTCTTCTGAAAACTTTCCCTTTGATTCCTTTTCTTAGCCCACGTGCATTGTGCCTCTATTTGTTGCTGTGTATGAGCCATAGTCTCACAATAGTCTCACCATAGATTTCTGGAATAAGGCCCACCCCAAAGGGATGAATGGGGCCATGGTCCATGTGTGCATTAGGAGGAGTTAGCGGGGATGATTTTGGAATAAAGGCTGTACTGCATCTGGCAGGGCCGCACAGTATAGATTGCTGAATTGAGGAGGAAGGTCAAAGCAATGTCCTCTGCTCTGTGAAATTCTGCCCCAAGACCAAGTTATTCTCCCATTTGGTGTGGCTGTTTTTCCTCTTGCACAGCATGGAGAAGGTGAAACCAGGTTGTCAGAGCCTGCATGTCATGGACACCTCTGCTCCTCTGGAAGAGTAATAAGAGATGTTGAAGAGTGCTTGATTTTAACTATTGACTAAAGTCTAAATCTGCATATTGGTAAAAGACATGTTTAGTCTGCTTAGGCTGTGTGTTTGGGGAAAGATAGAAAGTGTCTGGAACCATTTTATACAGCAGATTCTGAAGATACTGTACTAAGTTTATATGCTTGGGGAATAGAAAAGCTCAGTTCAGTGGATTTCTGTTGATGATGCAGAGAGATTACAATGCATACTAGGTACACAAGAATTCCAGGTCTCATGTTATAGATGGACATCATGCTAATCCCATAAAGAGAATTCTTTTCCTGTTTTGTCTTATCAGCAATTGAAGAGTTCAGCAAGATGGACCATTAAATAGCATATCACTGAACATAGTGCATGCTAAGGGGTTGATTTACTAAAACTGGAGAGTGCAAAATCCAGTGCAGCTGTGTATGGTAACCAATCAGCTTCTAACTTCAGCTTGTTCAGTTAAAGTCTTACTAAACCTGGGACCCTGTATTCACTATATTTGGTCTCTCACAGTACACAGAACATGGAAATACATTTATTTTAGTAATTATTATCTGCTAAATACCTTTTATCATCAGCAGTATATAACAGTCTTATGACTTCTATCAGTCTCCAGCTGAGCACTGGTTAAAGCTTGTAGAAGTTTTCATGCTCCTCTGGCTGTCCTAATGAGGCTTCATAACCCCTGACTTTCTGTCTGGACAGTGCTGATTGGCCCTGTGCCGATCACATGTACCCTCTCAAAAAAACAAACTCTCTAGCCATATACAGCAAACTGAGCATGGGCAGATTGCCCCCAAGGCTCTGTTCTATCAGCAGATGGATTAGGGATAGTAAAAGAAGGGGAGGATCGGAGAAGACAGGATCAAACAGCCTTTTTATACAATGCAAAGGATTAACCCCTTCCACAGTGAGTATCACAAGCATGCTTTACGGCATATACAGACTGATTTTACTGTTGTGGGTTTAGTAACACTTTAAGCTTTGACAGAAAAACCTGGAGCCCGATTGATTTCTATGCCCCAGATTTTGCACTCTTCGGGTTTAGTAAATCAACCCCCAAGTGTATTAGAGAGCAGATTCTATTTTTCCATTAATTAGGCTTGATTTATCTTGAATATTACAAATTTTAGTTGTAGTGTTTCTGCATTCAATGCGTCATAATTCTTGTGACGTATTATATTGTATACACTGTAGATTGTTACATATATCTCGTTGATTGGAAACAAAATTGAGTTTTATGACACGTGGAAGCACATGTTAACATTTGTTTTTATTAAAGCTCATTTTTGTATTTTGGAATCCAGAAATATAACCAAATACATGAACAGAAGATTTTTATTTTTATTGCCTCTCCATTAGAAAGTCTTGCAGCCAGTTGTGTCCATCTTCTTCCAAAGATATGTATCTGCAACATGACTAGTAGATGTTTCATGGGCCTAGAAAGCAGCCCAGCAAAGCAGTAATGTTTATTCACACTTGCCACAATACAACAATAAGCATAGTATCTCTATTGTGGGATTGGGGGGGGGGGGGGGGGGGCTGATATAGAGCATCAGTTTAAAACCCATAAGGTTAAAAAAATTAAATAAAATTAACCAAGCCAATTTTATAGTTAGGGTTAGGTTGTCAGTTTTAGCTTTAGAGTCTTGATTGGCTCAGAGGGCTGCTATCACTGTCTGAACACTGCTATGCATACCATTACAGAAGGCTGATATTAGGGAAAATTCAGGTTGTTATGCTAGTTGTACATATTCATTTTAAAATAATATGTAACTGGATTTAATGACCGACTTTATCTTATAGGGAGAATGATGGTTAGTAGGTAAGGTAGCAGCTTTGGTTAATCTATACTTTGATTAACGTGGATGTAAACCCAATGTCATCCTTTCTTAACTACTGCCATAGGGGTTATCTATAAAGATATGCATGCCTCCTGCATGTATCTTTACCTGTCAAATGTCTCCCCTCTGTCTCCCCTCCACTCGGTGGGTGGAGTCGTGATGTCAGTAGACTCCCCGCCCACCTCTACACTCCCCTTGTCAATATGCATTTTCTCCTGTGTATTTCTAACACTGAACTTCTGCTATGATCTCTAACATCCAGTGAAAAGACAGAAAATTAACCACATGACTTCAGCATGCCAAATCATGCTGAGGTGTGGAACAGCCGATCCTTGCAGAGCTGCTGAAGAAAGGAGTGGGAGGGAATGAAAAAAACTGCATGTCTCTTAGGCTAGTGCATGAGAAATGTAAATCACCTGTCACTCACAGCAAGGGGGAGTATTTGACAAAGTTTTTCTTAGTTTGTCAAGATTTATCCCACAATCATGTTATGCTCCATGTTTACTTCAGGATTATAAAGATTGTAGCCCAGCCTCCTGGGCATCCACCAGAACCATTCCTAGAGCTGGCCGTCTGGCCAAACTGAGATATCGGGGGAGAAGAGCATTGGTGAGAGAGGTGAAGAAGAACCCAAAGATCACTGTGGCTGAGCTCCAGACATGCAGTCAGGAGATGGGAGAAAGTTGTAGAAAATCAACCATCACTGCAGCCCTCCACCAGTCGGGGCTTTATGGCAGAGTGGCACGACGGAAGCCTCTCCTCAGTACAAAACACATGAAAGCCCACATGGAGTTTGCTAAAAAAACACCTGAAGCACTCTAAGATGGTGAGAAATAAGATCCTCTGGTCTGATGAGACCAATATAGAACTTTTTGGTCTTAATTCTAAGCGGTATGTGTGGAGAAAACCAGGCACTGCTCATCACCTGTCCAATACAGTCCCAATAGTGAAGCATGGTGGTGGCAGCATCATGCTGTGGGGGTGTTTTTCAGCTGCAGGGGCGGGACGACTGTTTGCAATCAAGGGAAAGATGAATGCGGCCAAGTACAGGGATATCCTGGACGAAAACCTTCTCCAGAGTGCTCAGGACCTCAGACTGGGCCGAAGGTTTACCTTCCAACAAGACAATGACCCTAAGCTCATAGCTAAAATAACAAAGGAGTGGCTTGACAACAACTCCGCGACTGTTCTTGAATGGCCCAGCCAGAGCCCTGACTTAAACCCAATTGAGTATCTCTTGAGAGACCTAAAAATGGCTGTCCACCAACGTTTACCATCCAACCTGACAGAACTGGAAAGGATCTGCAAGGAGGAATGGCAGAGGATCCCCAAATCCAGGTGTGAAAAACTTGTTGCATCTTTCCCAAAAATACTCATGGCTGTATTAGATCAAAAGGGTCTTCTACTAAATACTGAGCAAAGGGTCTGAATACTTAGGACCATGTGATATTTCAGTTTTTCTTTTTTAATAAATCTGCAAAAATGTCAACAATTCTGTGTTTTTCTGTCAATATGAGGTGCTGTGTGTACATTAATGAGGAAAAAAATGAACTTAAATTATTTTAGCAAATGGCTGCAATATAACAAAGAGTGAAAAAATTTAAGGGGGTCTGAATACTTTCCGTCCCCACTGTACTTCTGGCCTTGGCCAGAATGAAGGTGGTGGAGCTGGGCAAAAAATAAAATTATTATAAATAAACTGAAAAAAAAACCCAAACAATTCTGCCTTGGAGGTGTTTGTTTTAAAGCATTTGTGCAGCCAAAAATCAAAGAAAGAAAAATCAGCACAAGGGACTCTACTATTAATAATAATTCTCCTCTGTCCTGTTCCTTGCCACCCTTTCATCAAGAGAGCATGACTATGCTTGCCCTTCCCGTCCTGCTCCACCATTTATAGAAGCTGCACTATGGCATTTATTATTGAAACATTATCTGTGAATGGAGGACGCAGAGCTATCATTCTCTCACCTGTTATTCATTTCTAGATTCTGTTTCATTTATAGAAGCTGTGGGTATGGTTTATATGACTGGAACAGATGGGAGGAAAGGGCAGGCAGAGTCAGGCTCTCTTGATGAGAGCTTGTGACAGCCCCTTAGTGGTATTAACCCCTGGCACCCTGGAATATTGTGGGGGTGGGGCAGGACGGAGGAGAATTAAGAAACAGTAGAAGAATCAACACAAGGGAGACATCCTACTGACTGTAAGTTATGTCCCTTCTGCTGATTTTTCTGTTTTTGATTTTGGCTGCACTTAGGCTTTAAACTGATCTTACTCCCTTTTGGGAGTTAAATTATGCTTTAATGCTCCCAAAATTTGCAACTCCCTCTAAAAGCTGGAAGTTCCCTCATCTCTCAAATCATGGTTTTCCAAAATGAACAACATCCAATATATGGAAGATTTGATGGTCTCTGTGAAGCACCAAAAGGTGACATTTCAAAATAATTAGTTCTACTTGATAGACTATACTTATTCCCGAGGAATACAATAATCCATTATTCCCGATACCTAACCAATCTTTGGAGGATCACCAGGATTGAGACCTGCGGCTCCTCCTTCACCTAGAGATAGGGAGTGTGATGGCGGCCACAAATACAGAGTACCTCTCCCCCTCCTCCTTTTTTTCTATATCTTTTTTTTTTTCATCTTTCACTTTTCTCCTTAGCCTTCCTCTGCTATAAAAAAAAAAGAAAAGAAAAAAGGAAACACGGTTGCGAACCTCAATATTGTAATCATAAAGAGACTGTTATTCAGCACATGATTTTGTATGTTAGGATTCTTTGGAATGTGCACTTGTGTTGCCATTTCTGTCATTTTGCTTGAAGTTTATAAAAACTGTCTCAACTGAATTCCAACCCCGTTGAAGAAAATAATTTACAAAAAGTACGTTTTGATTTCTGTTATTTTTCTTTTTCACAGGATCGTGGGGTGGAAAGCACCATTTTCCAGAACCCATCAAAACTCCACTTGACAATAGGAACACTGGTTTTGCTGAATGAAAATGAAGTGGATCAGGCATGCCAGCTGTTACAGAAGTGCAAAGGGGAATTTCTGGAGTGAGTGTATTATCTTTTATTATACCCATGTCATAAAATTGCAAAGGACTTTCTGAGGTGCTTTTGTGATTCTGTCAACTTGTTCTCTGTAATGCCATTTCTTGAGCGTTTGTAAGGAATACTAACATTGCTTATAGCCAGCATATAGCAGAGATACAAAAAGTCACCTTGAAGTTTTGTCTCTAACGAGTACAAGCTCTCTGCTTATGACCTTTAGACTTTCTATGGTAATAGAATATTACTGTAAGTTTTCATATAATTGGACATTACACTTTTTAAAGTCTCTGTGAGTCATATATATGACAAAATTAACCCCAGTACACAACTTCTTTGAAAAAATGCTGTCATTGCATTTTATGAACTGTGTCCACCTTTTGTAGGTGAAACCGCATTGGCTGTATATTTTCAAACTAAATTAGGAGAGAAAGACTAAGGGACTTTTAAGATACTGAAAAACGTCATAAAGTACATAAAGTATCATAGGAGTTGATAATTTTTATTTGAACAGTCTTAAAATTGTACATCATTGAACCCAATTCAACAAGAGGCACACGTAACAAAGCATCTTAAAAGCTACACCTCCGTGTTCATTTTCATCATGTTGCCTGTCTAATATTCTGAATAATGAGAACATCATTTTCTAAAAGTACATTTATAGCAACAATATTAGAGAAACAAACAAAGGTATTTGGAGTTCATCCCTATTCTAGATAAAAACAAGCAGAACATACATTGCACTGTGTTACATCCAAACTGCAGTGTATAATATAGATAAACAAATGTATGTAATCAATTAATTACCTAATACTTATGCCCCATACACACGGTCGGACATTGATCGGACATTCCGACAACAAAATCCTAGGATTTTTTTCCGACGGATGTTGGCTCAAACTTGTCTTGCATACACACGTTCACACAAAGTTGTCAGAAAATCCGATCATTCTGAACGCGGTGACGTAAAACACGTACGTCGGGACTATAAACGGGGCAGTAGCTACTAGCTTTCATCTCTTTATTTATTCTGAGCATGCGTTGCACTTTGTGCGTCGGATTTGTGTACACACGATCGGAAATTCAGACGACGGATTTTGTTGTCGGAAAATTTTATAGCCTGCTCTCAAACTTTGTGTGTCGGAAAATCCAATGGAAAAAGTCCGATGGAGCCCACACACGGTCGGAATTTCCGACAACACGCTCCGATCGCACATTTTCTGTCGGAAAATCTGACCGTGTGTACGGGGCATTACAGTGGGCCTCAGGCCAGGGCTACCCTGTGTTGCTCCTGCTATTTACCTTTAGCTTGTGAGTGCTTTGCCTCTACTTTTAGATATAACCCTCTCATAGAGTATAGGAATCCAAGTACAGTGAAACAACAAAGCAACAGTCTGTTGTCCCTGACAAAGCCTAGCAATGCTCTGGAAGCCATTATGGACTTTATTGAGAGATTTAGCATATTTTTGCCACCAAAATAACTGGAGGAAATCCATTTTATTTTCTCTGGACATCATAGGCTCACAGTTCATTTCTGCCAGATTCTACTTTCATGTCAGAAACTTTGGAGATATATACCATAGAGGGGCATGCCATTTTGACATGCTGTACAAAGCACCGGTCACAGAAAGGTTTCAGTGTAGTGCTGGTGTATTCCGTTTCAGTGTAGTGCTGGTGTATTCCGTGACCTGACTGTTTACAATTCTTCTAAGGTAGATGGTATTCTTTCTATCCATATCCAACTACCTTTTATTCCTTGCTTTACTAGATCTATCCAGCGGACCCTACTCCTAAAAGAGTGTAGTTTTCCATTTCCAAAGATATTTTAGTGTAGCTGCCAACATGCACAGCAGTGTACATATGATACAATAATGTGAAAATAAATATCAAATAACATTACTGCAAATATGAACAAAATATCAATAAATAAGTGAAGTCAATAAAGTAAATAAATAAATAAAAGTCCCCTCAGATGTATTTTTCTCCAGTGACCATAATTCTGATAGGAAATTGTGGGGTGTTTAATTTTCCAGCAGCTGCATTAGGACATGGAGTGTCTATAGCGTAGAGCAGTGGTTCTCAACTCCTGTCCTCAGGGCCCACGAACAGGCCAGGTTTGCAAGATAACTGAAATTCATCACAGGTGATCTCATTTGCTGCTCAGTGATTGCAGTATTCTAGTCTGCATCTCCCCAAGGTAATACATAAAATCTGGCCTGTTAGTGGGTCCTGAGGACAGGAGTTGAGAACCACTGGTGTAGAATATAATTATATTTGAAAATTAGAAATATAATTTTTTGAGGTGCTTTCCTATATTGTATATGTTGCTCTAAAGTGGTGCGTTGTTTGACCAGATGTATGCTTACACCTGTTCAAATCAGAAACAGATTGCTTACCCTAGATAAGATCAGTCCAGTGGCAAACACTTGGTTCACTTATATCACTTTATATAGAAATAGTAATGTTTTTTTCCCATTTTAACTTGGTAATGTACATAATAAGGGATTAAGTGCTGAAGACATTCATTTAGAAAGATTTAGTTTATTTTGAAAAATTTGGGACACATGGCAACCTCCCTCGCCATTCATGTGTTTAGCCTCTTCTTCTGTGAACAGATATTAGAAAGTCTTCCCTCCCTTGTAGATAAAGTGCACAGTTTCTGGAGACTTGTCATCCCATAACTTGACAAGGAAGATTGGGAGGAAGCCACAGATCATTTATTTCCTTCTGTAGTAAGTGATAGAGACAGGCTAATAGAATGAGGTCTGGCTGAATGGACAGCAGAACATAAGGACTGAAGGTCTGTTAGGCTGCCATTAATAAAGAAATGGATATCCTCAGCCTAGATTGCATCTGTCCTCATATTGCAAGTCATTTGTGTAACAATAAACAAAGAAGTCCATGTCTTTCTTGAAGTTGGGCTTTGATTTTGTGGCTCAATGCTGTGTTTTAATTGTGAGACCGAACTACTACATACAGTCAATCACCTCTGATGTGGGCTATGGGTAAACTAGAAATACAGTATGTAACTACATTGCATTCTTCTAGTTCTTATTCATGTATAGGACTGACCATCTCTGCCACATTCAGTTATGTGTTTGAATAACTAGTTACAAGTACTAACGAGGAGGAGACACTTTTTTGGTCTTGTATATTTATGTCAGCTAGTGCTTCTGCATTTATGAGCTTATGCCTAGAAAATAACAGAGTTGTATTAATGTTGAGAGGAAATGAATCAATGAATATACTTGATTTTGCTTACTACATTGCTGTTTTTCTTGACTTTGGAAATCCCATGTCTAACAGAGGATTACCAGATTTGAAAAATGGCATCATTTAGTTGTAGTGAGGCCCCTATGAATGTCAAACAGTATGTGGATAGATTAGCAAACTCTGTTGTTATACCCCTAATTTACACATTTGAAAGAACAACATTTGATTTCCTTCTACTTTCCATACCCTTGTATGCCCTTGCTCCTATCCCTCCCCTCTCCTATACTGCTACTCTTTTCTCTAGTCCTCCTTTTCTCTGCTTGTACCTAGTCTTGTTAATGCCAATATATACTTGAGTACAGTTCATTAAGGTTAGCTTTGTGACGCATTTGCTTTTCACCTCATTCACCTTATAGTCTTTTCCGGGGATGCAGCTTGTACTTATTAATTTATGTGTGTTATGTATGTACAGCTGGAGATTGCCCTTTATTGTCCCTAACCTTGTACCATGTTATTTATGTATGTGAAAACCCAATACAAATACTTTTGAAAAGAAAAAAAAACTAAAAAAATGTAACTACACAAACATGGAGGTATTTAAAACTTTAAACTAGTCTGCAGAGGCACCTGATTTGTCCCCAGTCAGTTTAATTTAGTAGTTTGTGAATATATATGCAGCTTGAAATGCTGAATAATTGACCGCCCATTTGATACAGACTTCAAAAGCATAAAATGAATGTTTTGATCCAAATGAAGGCATCATCTCTTAATTAATTGTATTTAATCTTCTTATCCTGATCCAAATGAAGGCTTCATCTCTTACTTACTTTTATTAAATCTGCTTATTTCAAATCAATTTGAATTGTAGTAATTTGCCCTAGGTACTGTGGGGTGAATTCACTAAGAGTTAAATGGCAATAAAATGCAGTAAAATAACGCATGCGGTAAATCAGTTGCGAAATTTCAATTCACTAAGAATTTTGCGTTAAATACCGAATGTGGTATTTATTCAATTTAGCAGTAATTACCGCATTTACTAAATGCAGTCATTTACGGCATTGAACTGGTTGCTTAGGGAGCAAGTCGGGAAGCCAGCCTTAACAACGGATGATTCATCAGCTATCAGCTCAATGTAAATAAAAAATGCAGACAGTTTAAAATGATGAAAAAAAATGCGTGGGGTCCCCCCCAAAATCCATACCAGTGCCTTATCTGAGCATGCAACCTGGCAGGTCAGGAAAGGGGGGGTTACGAGCGAGCGCCCCCCCCCGAACCATACCAGGCCACATGCCCTCAACATGGAGGGTGGGTGCTTTGGGGCAGAGGGCATGTGGCCTGGTATGGTTCGGGGGGGGCACTCGCTTGCCCCCCCCCTTTCCTGACCTGCCAGGCTGCATGCTCGCATAAGGGTCTGGTATGGATCTTGGGGGGCACCCCACGTCGTTTTTTGTTTTTTTAATTGTGGCGTGGGGTATCCCTTAAAATCCATACCACACACGAAGGGCCTGGTAAGCATTGGGGGTGGACCGTAAACCCCGCGTTTTTTCATTTTTAATTGTCGGCATGTTTTTTTTACATTCAGCTTTGGCAAATACTGCACGTGATACCGCCAGCAAAAACCTGGTGGCAAATATTGCATGGTTTTTTACTCTCTGGTCCGTTAAACATTAGTGAATTGAGCCCTATATGTTTTTATTCAAAGAATGTTTATAATCAATAAACTGCAAATAGGTGTTGCTAATTCAGGTTCTACTAGTGTTGTACCAGGTTCTATCAGTTTTATATTCTCTTATATTTTAGTAAAATTGCAGCTGGCAAACCAATGCAAGTGAAAATGTCTGGAATTGAATATATGAATGATGACCCAGGAATGGTGGATGTCCTTTATGCAAAAGTCGAAATGAAGGATCATTCAGAAAGGTTAGTATTGCAAAGTTTAGTTTGAATCTCATGTTACTTTTACTGTTGCATGCCTGAAAATAAAAGTAAATCCACTAATATTTGTCAACAGTTATGATATCAACATAGAAAAGTTGTTTTAGCCTGTGAGCCAGGTATAGCCTAGAATGCCTCCAATATTCTTCCCCATTGTTAAGTTTTGTCTAATAATAAGCAGACCTGTTGATTGTCTGCATCAGTGTTTTTCTTAGACCACTTTGCTGGGTTCTCCAACTGGCTGATTCTGATACGACACCCAACAGCCCTGCATTCATAGCACATGTAGTTCTTTTTCCCACCAGTACATTGCCTTAGCTGCCCCCCCCCCCCCTTATATGAGCAAAGAAGCAGCATGATTGTGTTCCTCGGGGGAACAAGCTGGTAATGATGTCTACAGAAGTCATTCTTATTCTTAGCTCATAGCCTAAAGCATCTTCTCTATATACCGTAGATATATAGTGGAGCTTCTAGGGATATTTTGGTGGACATTTGTGGGGTGAACACCAAGCTACACCTTCCTTTCACCTGCTTCCTGTTTACACAACCACAGCTTACTTTTACAGGTACAGGACGAGGGTTAGGCTCTGAAACAGATGTTCCCCAATATGGCAGTTAAGATGTAAACTGGTTGAATGGTGAAGTGGTGAATATGCGAGGACTAGTGTATTTGTGTGTATGTGTGAGCATGCGCCAGGTAAAGGACAGTTTTTCTGAGATTGTTTGCTCTCAGATCTCTGAATTTATATCCAGCATTTTCCTTGTTTAGACAGAGAACATATACAGTGCCTTGAAAAAGTATTCACACCCCTTGAAATTTTCCACATTTTGTCATGTTACAGCCAAAAATGTAAATGGATTTTATGCGATAAACCAGCACAAAGTGGCACATGTTTGTGAAGAGGAAGGAAAATGATAAATGGTTTTCAACATTTTTTACAAATAAATATCTGAAAAGTGTTGCATGCATTTGTATTCAGCCACCTTTACTCTGATACCCCTACCTAAAATCTAGTGCAACCAATTGCCTTCAGAAGTCACCTAATTAGTAAATATAGTCCACCTGTGTGTAATTTAGTCTCAGTATAAATACAGCTGCTCTGTGAAGCCATCAGAGGTTTGTTAGAGAACCTTAGTGAACAAACAGCATCATGAAGGCCAAGGAACACACCAGACGGGTCAGGGATAAAGTTGTGAAAAAGTTTAAAGCAGGGTTAGCTTATATAAAAATATCCCAAGCTTTGAACATCTAAAAGAGCACTGTTCAATCCATCATCCGAAAATGGAAAGAGTATGGCACAACTGCAAACCTACCAACACATGGACGTCCACCTAAACTGACAGGTTAGGCAAGGAGAGCATTAATCAGAGAAGCAGCCAAGAGGCCCATGGTAACTCTGGAGGTGCTGCAGAGATCCACAGCTCAGGTGGGAGAATCTGTCCACGGAACTATTAGTTGTGCACACCACAAATCTGGCCTTTATGGAAGAGTGGCAAGAAGAAAGCCATTGTTGACATGTGTGGGACACGGTAAACATGTGGAAGAAGATGCTATGGTCAGATAAGACAAAAATTTAACTTTTTGGTCTAAAAGCAAAACGCTATGTGTGGTGAAAAACTAACACTGCACATCACCCTGAACACACTATCCCCACCGTGAAACATGGTGGTGGCAGCATCATGTTGTGCGAATGCTTTTCCTTAGCAGGGACAGGGAAGCTGGTCAGAGTAGATGGGAAGATGGATGAATCCAAATACAGGGCAATCTTATAAGAAAACCTGTTAGAGTCTGCAAAAGACTTCAGACTGTGGCGGAGGTTCACCTTCCAGCAGGACAATGAAGGACATACTGCCAGAGCTACATTGGAATGGTTTAAATCAGTGGTTCTCAACCTGGGGGACGGGACCCCCTCGGGGGTTGAATGAGGATTTGCCAGGGGTCACCGAATCCTGGGCTGTTCCTGAAGCCTGCACCGCTCTCCCAGCCTTTTTGTGGCTGCCCAGCAGGGCTGTCCCTGGAGCCTGTGGCCATCCACTCAGCCTCTTTGCAGCCGCCCATTCAGTTCACGGCCAGGCTGGGGGGCAGAGACTAGAAGTCAACTGACTGGTGAGGAATGTGAAGTGGGAAGGGCTGGAGGAGACCCTATCTCCTGATTTCGACATAGGTGTCACCGCTGCAAGACACCACAGAGCTGGAGTCACAGTGAAGCCAGAAACATAGTGAGAAACACTACCTGTGATTAGAGTTCCCATTAAAAGTCCCCACTACAGATCTTAGATCAGCAGATGACCTTGATCAAGAACACTTAAGTTGGCTGATCAAAACTCCCCCAGCACTGCCACTGATCCCACCCCCCATCAGCACTGCCACTCATCCCAACTACCCACCAGCACTGCCACTCATGCCATTCCCCCCCACCAAGGAGTAAGAGAAGGAAATAAAAAAAAGAAAATACATGGAAGGGAGAGGAAAAGAGGGGGAGGAACAAAGAAAAAGGGAGAGAAAGAATAAGATAAAGAACAAGAAGGATGACTAGAGAGCGATGGGGGGGGGGGGGGGGGACAAGAAATTAGGATAGAGAGAGTTAAAATGGAAAGAAAAGAGAACAAAGAGAGAGTGGTACATCCTAAAATGTACCATAAGGGGTTTTAATACTGTACGAGTGGAAGGAACTCAGGGAGCGCTAAATGTCCGTGGGTTAGGGGCACAAATTACTTGTCTTGCCTTGGGTGCTGAAAACCCATGCTATGAAAATTATACTGTTAGGGGTCCCCACAACTTGGGAAATTTTATCAAGGGGTCACGGCACTAGAAAGGTTGAGGACCACTGGTTTAGATCAAAGCATATTCATGTGTTAGAATGGTCCAGTTAAAGTCCAGACCTAAATCCAATTGTGAATCTGTGGCAAGACTTGAAAATTGCTGCTCACAGACGCTCTCCATCCATTCTGACAGAGCTTGAGCTATTTTGCAAAGGAGAATGGGCAAATGTCCCTCTCTAGATGTGCAAAGCTGGTAGAGACATTCCCAAAAAGACTTGCAGTTGTAATTGCAGCAAAAGGTGGTTCTACAAAGTATTGATTCAAGGGGGCTGAATACAAATGCACGCCACACTTTTTAGATATTTATTTGTAAAAGTATTTGAAAACCATTTATCATTTTCCCTCCACTCCCCAATTATGTGCCACTTTGTGTTGGTCTTGCACATAAAATCACAATAAAATACATTTATGTCTTTGGAACATGCCAAAATGTGGAAAATTTCAAGGGGTATGAATACTTTTTCAAGGCACTGTGGGTACAATGTTCTTTATAAAATTACAGAGACGTTTCTTTCCATTACTATTTTCTGCTTTTTCCATTAGTACTCTTGCTACCCCTATCAGTTTTTAATTGATTATAATCTAATCTGTTTTGACTTTGATTTTTTTTATCGCACAAAGAAAATGTAATAAATTGTATTTCATTATTTTATCTAAAATACCTGGTGAATATTGTACTGTATCACGGTAACCTGTACAGAGTAGATGTGCACAGGCCACTAACTTTTGGGAATACTCAAAACCTATCTGGCTTTTTAGAGCAATTAACATGACAGTATCTGTTTCAACTAACCTGGGACTTTAGGCAAGAGAAATGTAATCCCAACACCTCAGATTAGACTGTTGTACTTCCAAAAAGCTGGCATCTGTCTTGACCAGACAATCATGGCTACAGGTTTTATTTTAACTTAAGATACGGCTATCATGTTCGTGGCAAGAATAAAGTCCTTTCAGGGAAGACCATCGATTGCAATTTTTTTAGATGTTTTGAGTAAAGGCTTTTCTTGTTTTTATATGTACTCTTTGAACTTGCATTAAACTACTTAAGACATTCAGCACATTTTATGTTTGATATTTAAAAGCGCTAACGATATTGATTTTATTTTATTTTATAATGCCTATAACATTTTTCACCCCTTGGACATTTTCATGTTTTATTGTCATAGAGCATTGAATTACAGTGGATCTGTTATAAATTAATTAAAGTTTACACAGATCAACAGAAATAGAATATTTCATGTTAGTACAGTGCAAAAAAGTAGAGACCCTTATAAAGTGCCCGTATTTATCTGCGTATAACATGCACCTTCATAAACAACTTTGGATTAAAATAAGGGGCCATCTGCAGCCTCCCCATTTCCCATCAATGCAGCATGATCAATGCCCATCTGCAGCCCATCTCCCATCATTGCAGCCTGATCAATGCCCATCTGCAGCCCATCTTCCATCAATGCAGTCTGATTAATGCCCATTTTTAGCCTCAATGCTCATCTGCAGCCTCACCATCTCTCATCAATTCAGCCTGAACAGTTCAGGAAATCACAGAGCCATCCTCTCCTGTTTAATCAGCTCTCACTCGGCTCTCAATCAGCAGTCACACACACAGTGCCGCCTCTGCCATCGATATTGGACCAGCTCCTGTAATAGACACTGGACCAATGCCGTTGGCGAAGGTGGGACTGTGTGTGTGACATGAGAGCCGAGTAAACAGGAGATGATGGCTCAGTGAATACCGGCAGCGCTTGTCCTCCTCCTTCCCCTACGAGGTCCACTATCGGCGTATAACACGCACCGGTGTTTTGCCCCCTTTTTTCAGGGGGAAAAGGTGCGTGTTATATGCCGATAAATACTGTACTCATCTCCCAACTGGGAACATAGCAGTAAAAATGTTTAAGCTTTTTCCACTCTGTCCAATAATTGGCTGGATCTGGGCTTAAAGTTAATTACAAAAAAAAAATGACTGCATAGGTATACATACCCCTCAGTGGCGGCTGGTGCTCCAAATTTTTTTTGGGGCGCAAACAAACTAAAAAAATTAAACTGTTAGTAATGCAGGGCTGTAAACAGCTATTTATGAGGTGATTATGTATCATTACTACTAGATAAAACTGTGCCCATCATATGCAGCCCCACTGTGCCCATCAATTTCAGCCTCCCTGTGCCCATCAATTTCAGCCTCCCTGTGCCCATCAATTGCAGCCTCACTGTGCCCATCATATGCAGCCTCACTGTGCCTGTTACAGTAGGCCAATCACATCCACATTTCAAGTAAAATAAAATAAAACCACTTAACAGAAGGTGTCCTCATCAGAGCCCCCTTTTACATCAGATGTCCCAATCGGAGTCCCCTTTTACAGCAGGCGCCCCATTTTAAATCAGGTGCCCCAATCGGAGTCCCCCTTTACAACAGGTGTTCCTATCAGCATCCCCCTATACATCAGCTGTCCCAATCAGGGTCCCCTTTTACAGCAGGTGCCCCCTTTACATCAGGTGTCCCCATCAGAGTCGTCCTTTACATCAGGTGTCCCAATCAGAGTCATCCTTTACATCAGGTGTCCCCATCAGAGTCGTCCTTTACATCAGGTGTCCCCATCAGAGTCGTCCTTTACATCAGGTATCCCCATCAGAGTCATCCTTTACATCAGGTGTCCCCAGCTGAGTCCCCCTTTACATCAGATGTCCCCACCTGAGTCCCCCTTTACATCAGATGTCCCCACCTGAGTCCCCCTTTACATCAGATGTCACCATCAGAGCCTCCCTTTACATTAGATGTCCCCATCAGAGTCCCCCTTTACAGCAGATGTCACCATCAGCGTCCTCCTTCACATTAGATGTCCCCATCAGAGTCCTCCTTTACATCAGAAAAGAAAACCTAGTGCACAAGGCACGGTATGACCCCTCGGGACTTTAATTGACAGACCAAATTTAATAGAAAAAGTCAATGTTTATTAGACAAAATTGGAAAAAGGTAAATACAAAGACATGTAAATATCAAAATTTAAAATATTGAACAAAATTAAAATACATGAAAAGCATGAGACTTAGCTGCCCTGGGTACATATGGTGGGCTAGCATAGACAAATGCCATATATGACGCCTGACATGTTTCGGACGGAATTGTCCTTCTTCAAAGGCTTGTGTCACATACAAAGATATGTAGTTTTCTATAATATAGACAAATCACATATTAGTACAGAAAGTCAATAAGATACGCATAATTATACCTTGCTGTTAAAGTCGCATATGCAACCCCAAAAAATATTTACATTAAACCAACATGTGTGAATTCAAAAAGATGCCCCCTCTTGTTTTTGCGACAGCATTGCAACATAGTGGTCTACTTTCCATCTTTTTGGCCCCTCCCTGAGCTGGTTCCATCTGGCTATATATGCCTTCTGATCTCCACATGTGCTCATCGTTGGCCAACTGCTATTGTAAGTACATTTGGTGCATCTTTTTGAATTCACACATGTTGGTTTAATGTAAATATTTTTCGGGGTCTCATATGCGACTTAAACAGCAAGGTATAATTATGCGTATCTTATTGACTTTTTGTACTAATATGTGATTTGTCTATATTATAGAAAAACTACATATCTTTGTATGTGACACAAGCCTTTGAAGAAGGACATTTCCGTCCGAAACATGTCAGGCGTCATATATGGCATTTGTCTATGCTAGCCCACCATATGTACCCAGGGCAGCTAAGTCTCATGCTTTTCATGTATTTTAATCTTGTTCAATATTTTATATTTTGATATTTACATGTCTTTGTATTTTACCTTTTTCCAATTTTGTCTAATAAACATTGACTTTTTCTTTTACATTTGGTCTGAAAAATAAAGTCCCGAGGGGTCATACCGTGCCTTGTGCACTAGGTTTTCTTTTCTATATTTAATGGATTGGACCGACCAAATGTTTTTACACTGAATGCCAACCCCCCTTTATATCCTTTACATTAGATGTCACCATTAGAGTCCTCCTTTACATTCAATGTCACCATTAGAGTCCCCCTTTACATTAGATGTCCCCATCAGAGTCCCCCTTTACATTAGATGTCCCCATCAGAGTCCCCCTTTACATTAGATGTCCCCATCAGAGTCCCCCTTTACATTAGATGTCCCCATCAGAGTCCTCCTTTACATTAAATGTCACCATCAGAGCCCCCTTTACATTAGATGCCATCATCAGAGCCCCCCTTTACATTAGATGTCACCATCAGAGTCCTTCTTTACAGCAGATGTCACCATCAGAGTCCCCCTTTAAATCACATGTTCCTATCAGAGCCCCCCTTTACATTAGATGTCTCCATCAGAGCCCCACTTTGCAGCAGATGTTCCCCCTCCCCCCCCCCTCGTACTCACAGCTCTCACAGAAAGTCGCCTGTCATTCACCTTCAGACCTGTGGGGATGAGCCAGAAAAACCGGAAGAGAAGGCACAGGACCCGCCAATCATACACCGCAGCAGGGAAAAATGCTATAATGATAGAGGGAGTGTGCAGGGCACAGAGCTCAGGGCCCGAGGACTTTCTAAAGAAAGCCAATAGAGCTTCTTGTTTGCAATCGCATGATTGCAAACATGTTATGCTTCCCGTAGCAGCTGTATGTCTGGCGCCTTGCACACACTTAAAGGGCCATTATTTTTTTATTCATTTTGTTTATTTATTTCAGTGATTGCAGCACGTCATGCTTCCCATACACCTGTATGTCCGGCATCCTGCACACACTTAAAGGGCCAGTATTTTTTTTTAACCACTTGAGCCCCGGACCATTATGCTGCCTAAGGACCAGAGGTCTTTTTCCAATTTGGCACTGCGTCGCTTTAACTGCTAATTGCGCGGTCATGCAATGCTGTACCCAAACGAAATTTGCGTCCTTTTCTTCCCACAAATAGAGCTTTCTTTTGATGGTATTTGATCACCTCTGCGGTTTTTATTTTTTGCGCTATAAACGGAAAAAGACCGAAAATTTAGAAAAAAAATGATATTTTCTACTTTTTGTTATAAAAAAAATCCAATAAACTAAATTTTAGTCATACATTTAGGCCAAAATGTATTCGGCCACATGTCTTTGGTAAAAAAAATGTCAATAAGCGTATATTTATTGGTTTGCGCAAAAGTTATAGCGTCTACAAACTAGGGTACATTTTCTGGAATTTACACAGCTTTTAGTTTATGACTGCCTATGTCATTTCTTGAGGTGCTAAAATGGCAGGGCAGTACAAAACCCCCCCAAATGACCCCATTTTGGAAAGTAGACACCCCAAGGAAATTGCTGAGAGGCATGTTGAACCCATTGAATATTTATTTTTTTTGTCCCAAGTGATTGAAAAATGACAAAAAAAAAAAAAATATTTACAAAAAGTCGTCACTAAATGATATATTGCTCACACAGGCCATGGGCCTATGTGGAATTGCACCCCAAAATACATTCTGCTGCTTCTCCTGAGTATGGGGATACCACATGTGTGGGACTTTTTGGGAGCCTAGCCGCGTACGGGGCCCCGAAAACCAATCACCGCCTTCAGGATTTCTAAGGGTGTAAATTTTTGCTTTCACTCTTCACTGCCTATCACAGTTTCGGAGGCCATGGAATGCCAAGATGGCACAAAACCCCCCAAAATGACCCCATTTTGGAAAGTAGACACCCCAAGCTATTTGCTGAGAGGCATATTGAGTCCATGGAATATTTTATATTTTGACACAAGTTGCGGGAAAGTGACACTTTTTTTTTTTTTTTTTTTTTTTTTTCATAAAGTTGTCACTAAACGATATATTGCTCACACAGGCCATGGGCATATGTGGAATTGCACCCCAAAATACATTTAGCTGCTTCTCCTGAGTATGGGGATACCACATGTGTGGGACTTTTTGGGAGCCTAGCCGCGTACTGGACCCCGAAAACCAAACACTGCCTTCAGGATTTCTAAGGGTAAAAATTTTTGATTTCACTCTTTACTGCCTATCACAGTTTCGGAGGCCATGGAATGCCCAGGTGGCACAAAACCCCCCCAAATGACCCCATTTTGGAAAGTAGACACCCCAAGCTATTTGCTGAGAGGCATGGTGAGTATTTTGCAGCTCTCATTTGTTTTTGAAAATGAAGAAAGACAAGAAAAAACATTTTTTTTTTCTTTTTTCAATTTTCAAAACTTTGTGACAAAAAGTGAGGTCTGCAAAATACTCACTATACCTCTCAGCAAATAGCTTGGGGTGTCTACTTTCCAAAATGGGGTCATTTGGGGGGGTTTTGTGCCACCTGGGCATTCCATGGCCTCCGAAACTGTGATAGGCAGTGAAGAGTGAAATCAAAAATTCACGCCCTTAGAAAGCCTGAAGGCGGTGCTTGGTTTTCGGGGTCCCGTACGCGGCTAGGCTCCCAAAAAGTCTCACACATGTGGTATCCCCATACTCAGGAGAAGCAGCAGAATGTATTTTGGGGTGTAATTTCACATATTTCCATGGCATGTTTGAGCAATATATCTTTTAGTGACAACTTTGTGCAAAAAAAAAAAAAAAAATTTGTTTCTTTCCCGCAACTTGTGTCGCAATATAAAATATTCCATGGACTCGACATGCCTCTCAGCAAATAGCTTGGGGTGTCTACTTTCCAAAATGGGGTCATTTGGGGGGGTTTTGAACTGTCCTGGCATTTTATGCACAACATTTAGAAGCTTATGTCACACATCACCCACTCTTCTAACCACTTGAAGACAAAGCCCTTTCTGACACTTATTGTTTACATGAAAAAGTTTTTTTTTTTTGCAAAAAAATTACTTTGAACCCCCAAACATTATATATTTTTTTAAAGCAAATGCCCTACAGATTAAAATGGTGGGTGTTTCATTTTTTTTTTTCACACAGTAATTGCGCAGCGATTTTTCAAACGCATTTTTTGGGGAAAAAACACACTTTTTTTAATTTTAATGCACTAAAACACACTATATTGCCCAAATGTTTGATGAAATAAAAAAGATGATCTTAGGCCGAGTACATGGATACCAAACATGACATGCTTTAAAATTGCGCACAAACGTGCAGTGGCAACAAAATAAATACATGTTTAAAAGCCTTCAAAAGCCTTTACAGGTTACCACTTTAGATTTACAGAGGAGGTCTACTGGAAAAATTACTGCACTCGATCTGGCCTTCGCGGTGATACCTCACATGCATGGTGCAATTGCTGTTTACGTTTGACGACAGACCGCCGCTTGCGTTTGCCTTAGCGCGAGAGCAGGGGGCGACAGGGGTGTTTTTTTTTTTTTGTTTTTTTTTCTTTATTATTTTTTTGCTTTTTTAATCTTACTTTTAAACTGTTCCTTTCATATTTTTTTTTTTAATCATTTTTATTGTTATCTCGGGGAATGTAAATATCCCCTATGATAGCAATAGGTAGTGACAGGTACTCTTTTTTGAAAAAATTGTGGTCTATTAGACCCTAGATCTCTCCTCTGCCCTCAAAGCATCTGACCACACCAAGATCGGTGTGATAAAATGCTTCCCCAATTTCCCAATTCACGCCCTTAGAAAGCCTGAAGGCGGTGCTTGGTTTTCGGGGTCCCGTACGCGGCTAGGCTCCCAAAAAGTCTCACACATGTGGTATCCCCGTACTCAGGAGAAGCAGCAGAATGTATTTTGGGGTGTAATTTCACATATTTCCATGGCATGTTTGAGCAATATATCTTTTAGTGACAACTTTGTGCAAAAAAAAAAAAAAAAATTTGTTTCTTTCCCGCAACTTGTGTCGCAATATAAAATATTCCATGGACTCGACATGCCTCTCAGCAAATAGCTTGGGGTGTCTACTTTCCAAAATGGGGTCATTTGGGGGGGTTTTGAACTGTCCTGGCATTTTATGCACAACATTTAGAAGCTTATGTCACACATCACCCACTCTTCTAACCACTTGAAGACAAAGCCCTTTCTGACACTTATTGTTTACATGAAAAAGTTTTTTTTTTTTGCAAAAAAATTACTTTGAACCCCCAAACATTATATATTTTTTTAAAGCAAATGCCCTACAGATTAAAATGGTGGGTGTTTCATTTTTTTTTTTCACACAGTAATTGCGCAGCGATTTTTCAAACGCATTTTTTGGGGAAAAAACACACTTTTTTTAATTTTAATGCACTAAAACACACTATATTGCCCAAATGTTTGATGAAATAAAAAAGATGATCTTAGGCCGAGTACATGGATACCAAACATGACATGCTTTAAAATTGCGCACAAACGTGCAGTGGCAACAAAATAAATACATGTTTAAAAGCCTTCAAAAGCCTTTACAGGTTACCACTTTAGATTTACAGAGGAGGTCTACTGGAAAAATTACTGCACTCGATCTGGCCTTCGCGGTGATACCTCACATGCATGGTGCAATTGCTGTTTACGTTTGACGACAGACCGCCGCTTGCGTTTGCCTTAGCGCGAGAGCAGGGGGCGACAGGGGTGTTTTTTTTTTTTTGTTTTTTTTTCTTTATTATTTTTTTGCTTTTTTAATCTTACTTTTAAACTGTTCCTTTCATATTTTTTTTTTTAATCATTTTTATTGTTATCTCGGGGAATGTAAATATCCCCTATGATAGCAATAGGTAGTGACAGGTACTCTTTTTTGAAAAAATTGTGGTCTATTAGACCCTAGATCTCTCCTCTGCCCTCAAAGCATCTGACCACACCAAGATCGGTGTGATAAAATGCTTCCCCAATTTCCCAATTCACGCCCTTAGAAAGCCTGAAGGCGGTGCTTGGTTTTCGGGGTCCCGTACGCGGCTAGGCTCCCAAAAAGTCTCACACATGTGGTATCCCCGTACTCAGGAGAAGCAGCAGAATGTATTTTGGGGTGTAATTTCACATATTTCCATGGCATGTTTGAGCAATATATCTTTTAGTGACAACTTTGTGCAAAAAAAAAAAAAAAAATTTGTTTCTTTCCCGCAACTTGTGTCGCAATATAAAATATTCCATGGACTCGACATGCCTCTCAGCAAATAGCTTGGGGTGTCTACTTTCCAAAATGGGGTCATTTGGGGGGGTTTTGAACTGTCCTGGCATTTTATGCACAACATTTAGAAGCTTATGTCACACATCACCCACTCTTCTAACCACTTGAAGACAAAGCCCTTTCTGACACTTATTGTTTACATGAAAAAGTTTTTTTTTTTTGCAAAAAAATTACTTTGAACCCCCAAACATTATATATTTTTTTAAAGCAAATGCCCTACAGATTAAAATGGTGGGTGTTTCATTTTTTTTTTTCACACAGTAATTGCGCAGCGATTTTTCAAACGCATTTTTTGGGGAAAAAACACACTTTTTTTAATTTTAATGCACTAAAACACACTATATTGCCCAAATGTTTGATGAAATAAAAAAGATGATCTTAGGCCGAGTACATGGATACCAAACATGACATGCTTTAAAATTGCGCACAAACGTGCAGTGGCAACAAAATAAATACATGTTTAAAAGCCTTCAAAAGCCTTTACAGGTTACCACTTTAGATTTACAGAGGAGGTCTACTGGAAAAATTACTGCACTCGATCTGGCCTTCGCGGTGATACCTCACATGCATGGTGCAATTGCTGTTTACGTTTGACGACAGACCGCCGCTTGCGTTTGCCTTAGCGCGAGAGCAGGGGGCGACAGGGGTGTTTTTTTTTTTTTTTGTTTTTTTTTCTTTATTATTTTTTTGCTTTTTTAATCTTACTTTTAAACTGTTCCTTTCATATTTTTTTTTTTAATCATTTTTATTGTTATCTCGGGGAATGTAAATATCCCCTATGATAGCAATAGGTAGTGACAGGTACTCTTTTTTGAAAAAATTGTGGTCTATTAGACCCTAGATCTCTCCTCTGCCCTCAAAGCATCTGACCACACCAAGATCGGTGTGATAAAATGCTTCCCCAATTTCCCAATGGCGCTATTTACATCCGGCGAAATCTAAGTCATGAAATACTCGTAGCTTCCGGTTTCTTAGGCCATAGAGATGTTTGGAGCCACTCTGGTCTCTGATCAGCTCTATGGTCAGCTGGCTGAATCACCGGCTGCATTCTCAGGTTCCCTGTTGAGACAGGAGAGCCAGAGAAAAACACGGAAGACGGTGGGGGGGGCATCCCCTCCCACGGCTTGTAAAAGCAGTCTAGAGGCTAATTAGCCGCTAGGATTGCTTTTACATGAAAGCCGACCGCTGGCTGAAAAGAATGATACCAAGATGATACCTAAACCTGCAGGCATCATTCTGGTATAACCACTCAAAGTCGTGAATGGCGTACCTGAAGACAAAAAAATGGTTAACAATGGTTAACAATAAAGCACAGTAAAGTGTAAATAATTACACACCTGAAAAACAAACATGATAAAACATAATAACAATAACAATAACAATAACAATAAAACATTGCAGAATAGAATACAGTAAAAAAGAGCAGAACAATAGAGAGAGAGAATAGAGAGAGAGAACAATAAAACAACAACTATTTTTTTTTATTTCATATTTTTTTTTTTTTTACACTTTTTTTGTAACTAACTTTTATAACGGTAACCGGTTCCAGGTTCGGGTCTCTCAAAATGCGCTGGCATCTTGGGAGACCCTGTGAAATGGCGCCTAGTCTGTGCAATGCTGTACCCTACGCTAATACTCAACTAGTGAATGGTAGCGTTCAAAACATTCACCAATGCAAAGACCAGGATTGTCAGGACAGGAGGGACAATAATAGTGGGCGTCACGCCTATATCCGCGCTTGCTGCAAACACGACATCTTTTTTGGGGGGTTCGTTGGGTAGGGGTACTCGGGAGGACATAAAAATGCCTCTCATGCAGCCGACTGCATTTGGTTGGGGATGTGAATGGGGGAAGTACGGGCGCTGCAGAAGCGGTGGGTTCCCAATTAGGATTGGCGAATGCAGCAGGAAGGGCACTATGGGCATGACGGGCCTGTGTTTGTCTTTTTGGTGGCGGCGGGACACTACTTGTGCTTGCCACCTCACCAGCTTCAACTGCACTTATGGGACTCGCCACGTCACCACGTGTTACTGCAGTGCTGGTTTGACTACGACCGGGGTGTACTAGGCCGCTGGCGCTTGCCAGTTCACCAAAACGCTACCAAAAAACTGTTAGCGATCGCAGGGATCAGGCCTGACTCTGCGAACGCTGCAGTTATGCGTTTAGTGTTTTGTAAGTGACAGTGATCGATCGATACTGCACTTGGGTGGGCTGGGCCGGGCTGGGCGGAGGGGCAAAACGCAGGTGCTAGCAGGTATCTGGGCTGATCCCGCTAACACTGCGTTTTTGGGAACCCTAAACTGCTGGTGACGCTAGTATAGATCTGATCGGATCAGATATTGATCCGTTCAGATACTATACCACTAAGGGAGGTGTATGCTGCGTGCGTGGGTGTTAGTGGTACTGGCGCTAACCTGACGCTGCCTGGGGCCGGTGCTTGCCAGTTCACCAAAATACTACCAAAAAAACTGTTAGCGATCGCAGGGATCAGGCCTGACTCTGCGAATGCTGCAGTTATGCGTTTAGTGTTTTGTAAGTGACAGTGATCGATCGATACTGCACTTGGGTGGGCTGGGCGGAGGCGCAAAACGCAGGTGCTAGCAGGTATCTGGGCTGATCCCGCTAACACTGCGTTTTTGGGAACCCTAAACTGCTGGGGACACTAGTATAGATCTGATCGGATCAGATATTGATCCGTTCAGATACTATACCACTAAGAGAGGCGTATGCTGCGTGCGTGGGTGTTAGCGGTACTGGTGCTAACCTGACGCCTGGGGCTGGTGCTTGCCAGTTCACCAAAATGCTACCAAAAAAACTGTTAGCGATCGCAGGGATCAGGCCTGACTCTGCGAACGCTGCAGTTATGCGTTTAGTGTTTTGTAAGTGACAGTGATCGATCGATACTGCACTTGGGTGGGCTGGGCCGGGCCGGGCGGAGGGGCAAAACGCAGGTGCTAGCGGGTATCTGGGCTGATCCCGCTAACACTGCATTTTTGGGAACCCTAAACTGCTGGGTACGCTAGTATAGATCTGATCGGATCAGATATTGATGCGTTCAGATACTATACCACTAAGGGAGGTGTATGCTGCGTGCGTGGGTGTTAGCGGTACTGGCGCTAATCTGACGCTGCCTGGGGCGACGCATATCACCGCCGGGCGATCGGGGGGCTAAACCTTTATTCGGTAATAAACGGCGGGTGCCCTGACACTATAAAAAATAAACAAACTAACCAGCGTCAACCGTAACGGTTATACGGTGATCAGTGGTGAAAGGGTTAACTAGGGGGCAATCAAGGGGTTAAAACATTTATTAGGTAGTATATGGGGGTCCCTGACGCTATAAAACGCTGACGGCGAACCTAAATATTTACCTCACTAACTAGCGTCACCAGCGACACTAATACAGCGATCAGAAAAATGATCGCTTAGTGACACTGGCGACAGGGGGTGATCAAGGGGTTAAAACTTTATTAGGGGGGGTTAGGGGGGTACCCTAGACCTAAAGGGGGGTAATACTAACTGCCCTAACACACTTACTGTCACAAACTGACACTATGCAGTAATCAGAAAAAAAAAAAAAAAAAAAAACTGCTGGTGTCAGTTTGTGACAGGGGGGGGGGGGTGATTGGGGGGGGATCGGGGGGCGATCGGGGGGGGGATCGGGGTGTTTTGTGTGCCTGGCATGTTCTACTGTGTGTGTGTGTGTTTGTGCACTCACATTGATGTCTTCTCTCCTCGGGCCGGAACGGAAATTACCGAGCTGAGGAGAGATGACATCATTTCCTTTGCTGCTGTTTAGCATACAGCAGCAAAGGAAGATTCTCATTGGCCGGCGGCGATCGCGAGGGGGGGGCCACGAACGGATGGTCTCCCCCTCATCACCGATCGCCGCTGGACAAACGACGACCGCCTCGGGCACCGGGGGGGGGTCCGATCGGACCCCCCACCCGCGGAAGGCAAATCACGTACCCTGTACGTGATTTTGCCTGTCCGTGCCACTTTGCCGACGTACATCGGCGTGAGGCGGTCGTCAAGTGGTTAATGAAGGGTAGCTTGGGGGGGGGGTGAGAGGTTATGAACAGCCTTACTGCTCACTCTTTGCTAGAGGCTACTGCATAATATTATTGGTCACCCATTGGTTGCTAGAGGTTACTGCACATCCTTACCGCTCCCTCTCACTGATCATTACCACTCGCTGATTGGTTGCTAGAGGTTGCTGCACATTATTGCCACTCACCCATTGGTTGCTAGAGGTTACTGCAAATTATTACTGCTCCCACTCACTAATTGGTTACTAGAGGTTACTGCACACCATTACCACTCACTAATTGGTTCTCAGAGGTTAATGCACATCATTACTGCTCACCCATTGGTTGCTAGAGGTTACTACACATCATTACCACTCACTGGTTGGTTGCTAGTGGTTACAGCACATCATTATTGCTCACCCATTGGTTGCTAGAGGTTACAGCAAATCCTTACTGCTCCTGCTCACTGGTTGCTAGATGTTACTGCACATAATTACTGCTCACCCAGCGGTTGCTAGAGGTTACTACTCATCATTACCACTCACTGACTGGTTGCTAGAGGTTACTGCACATGATTACCACTCACTGGTTGCTGGAGATTACTGCACATCATTACTGTTAACTGATTTATTGCTAGAGATTACTGCACATAATTACTACTCACTGATTGATTGCTAGATAAATTATGCCACAAGTTCACACAGCAGTCCCCTTAACAAAGTAGAAGTGTTGTCTTGCATCACTGGTACGAGCAGACAGGCAGGGAGGGGAGGGGGAGAAGACCAGAGGAGACACAGGAGACAGATAGGAAGGCTGCGGATGATGGATTCACGTAAACTGACCACAGTGTCAGGGCTCAGTGGCCATGATATACCATGGTCAGTTTGCAGAGGGGAGGGCATAGCCAGGCAGGATCAGCCAGGTTTTTTAGGTGTTACGGGGGGGGGGGGGCAATTTACACAGCACAAGCACTGTGCTGTATAACATGCTTTAAGGGAACATAATCTGTTTTTTTTTGGGTGGGGGGTTAACAAACCCTTTAACTCAGCAGAGCAAACTAGCTCATTCAGATTGCTAATCTCAAAACATACCAGCTGCCTGCTCATCCATGCCGACCAGTGTATGTACAGACATTCCTAGTAATGTTAATAGCGAGCAAACATCAGCTCAGCCAAGTACATGTTCTTTTTCACATTGTAACTTTCGCACCACCGGCTTTCCTTATCTTTGCTGCCTTAGGAATGTCATTATCTCCTCTATGCGATCCTCCTTCACTCCTCCGTTCTCTGCCACTGCTTGTCAGTGTGTCGCTCCACTTGGTCAGCTCTGCTGTCAGGCATGAACACCTCCAATCACTGCTTCTCTTTCCCTTCAGCTACAGCTGCACTATGTGCCAGGGAGCAATTGTTAGAATGTTGGGTCCCACAACAATGACAGGGCCCAGGGCAGCTGCCCCATTTGACCTGCCTTAAAGAGGGCCCTGATTGTAATATTTTCATGTTCAACCTCTAATTTTCTATTGGATAACATCTAGACTCTGATTTGGCCATTCCTGGACATTAACATTATTGTTGATACAGCCAGATGTTAGGCTCCAAACTCCTTCAGGGTTGCCACAGGTGTCTTGGCTTTCCTAACTAGTGTCCTTGCACGTTCACTCAATTTTGGTGCACAGCCAGGTCTTGCCAATGTACAGCTATGCTATACTCTTTCCATTTCTTAGTTATTGATTTAACTGTACCCCAAAGGAATATTTAGTGTCTTGGAAATTTGAATGCATCCATCCCCTGACTTGCACTTTACTATCTCCTTTTGATGGTGTTGCTTGAAGTGTTCTTTTGTCCTTATGGGACTGGTTATTCTATGATACTGGATCATAATAATTTAGACCTTCCAGATACATCTGTGTTTTTATTACAATGACTACAAACCTAGTAGTTGGTTGCAAAATGAGCAGGTGACGGCCCACCTAGAGGGATCCATAAAGTCATACTGGTCAATAAATACTGACTCTACTGAGCCACCAATGGTTTGGGATGCTTTTAAAGCAGTAACTAGAGGTGAATGTATATCAGCTATCAAAACTGTTAGAGTTAATGAAAATGAGGAATTGGACACCTTGAAATAGTACGAGAGGCAGTGCGCGGAGGTTCTGCGGGGTCTCCATCTGGGACCTCCTATGAATCACTGCTGGAGGCAAGAAGGCGATTGTCCTTACATGTGAAAAGTATAACTAGTTCTGAAATGACAAGAGCGGCTCACATGGTGTTTGCAGAGGGGGACAAGAATGGTAAGCTCCTGGCTATGCTGGTGGCGGATCGATTGCCCTCTGCTCATATCCCAGTTATTAGGAACGGGCAGGGTACACTGATAAGGGGCCCGTCCGCCATAATGCAGGAGTTTATTGATTTTTTTCTCCTCCCTGTACTCACCGATCCCAGAGTATAACACAGATGCTATGTCTGAGCTATTGGAGGGTTTACCCATCCCGAAACTGTCGGATGGGGACCGTCAAATACTCGAAGCAAACATAACAGTTAAAGAGATACAGGCTGCAATATTTGCCTTCCCGCCTAATAAGGCTCCTGGGCCGGATGGGTTTCCCATAGATTTCTACAAAGCTAATGTGGAGCAGCTAGCGAGTAGGCTTGGCTGGCTAATGGAGTACTGTCACCAGAATTCCTCCTTACCAAGCTCCATGTTGGAGGCATATATGATTCTGTTGTTGAAACCAGGGAAGGACCCGACGGAATGCGCGTCGTATAGACCAATAGCACTTTTGAACACAGACTTAAAGATTTTAACCAAAATACTAGCGACAAGACTGGCCACGGTGATACCGGCCTTAGTTAATATTGACCAGACGGGATTTATGCCAGGCAAATCTACAGACACAAACTTGAGAAGACTGTTCACCCACTTGCAGTTGCCACCCACAGACTCAGATACAAGGATAGTGGTTTCCATAGATATAGAAAAAGCCTTTGACTCTGTTGACTGGAAGTATATGCTCAAGGTGCTGGAGGTCATGGGTTTCGGTCCACATTTTAGGAAATGGATCTCTATGCTTTACAGGAATCCAAAGGTTGCCATACGATTAGGATCTACAGTGTCTCCATATTTTGAAGTGGGTAGAGGAACAAGACAGGGATGTCCATTATCCCTGTTTCTTTTTGCACTAGTAATGGAGCCAATGGCTATAGCTCTTAGGTCCTCTGGTAGTGTGGGGGCTATTAAAGTGGGTACTATTCATGAAACTTTGGCCTTATATGCTGACGACATGCTCCTGTTTCTTGACGACCCTAGGAAATCCTTAAAAGCAGTTTTAGATATTTTAAATAAATTTTCCCTTTTCTCAGGGCTCAGGGTGAATTGGAGTAAGTCGTCCATATTGCCTATAGATGTTAAAGCTAAGGAAGGGGCGGACCCAGATCTTTAATTACAATGGGTGGACACTATTAAATACCTCGGGGTCAAAATAACGGCGAAAATACAGGACTACTACACACTAAATTTACTCCCACTAATAACTCTCCTTAAGCAAAAAGTACAGTCATGGGTTAAAGTACACCTTTCTTTGATGGGCAGAATATGTCTTTTAAAAATGAAAATCCTTCCGGTAATTCTATATTTTCTCAGACATGCTCCGGTCTGGATACCAAAGACTTATTTCAAGCGTTTAGACAGCCTGGTAGGGTCATTTCTATGGGCTCCTAAGTCCCCCCGGGTGGGACTAAAAGTGCTTCAAGAGCCGAGTGCACAGGGTTGGCTTTACCGGACTGGTATAAGTATTATCTGGCGGGGCAAATGGTTTTTGCTCGCAGATGGCTAATATCAGATGATGGGGATGCGGCCACAGTTTTGGAAGCGGCTCATCTTGGGTCATATGAAAGCCTACGATTGGCCTTGTTTAGGGGCACAAAAACAGATTTACCTCTCACACTGTCAATGATAGCTACAATTAGGGCTTGGGGACTGGCAGTAAAATTATCATCTCCTAGTTATCGGGGGATGTCGCCATCCTCCCCGCTGTGGATGAATTCCCGACTGCCACATTTTTACAATATGCCGGACCCTGTGATATGGGCAACCAAGGGTGTTAAGACACTTAAAGACATTACCTCATTTGGTGAACTTTTGACTTTTCCTCAACTTAAGGCCAGACATGACTTACCTAACTCATACTTTTTTAGATTCCTCCAACTCAGACACGCATACCAAACACAATTCAAGGAGTTAAGGGTGGAGTCTCTGCCTTCGGCACTAGAGTCTATGCTTTCCATGAAGGACCTGCCAAAAACCCTCTCAACAACTTATAAAGAATTCTTCAAAACTACTCCCAAGGTGGTACTTAAATGTAGAACTAGTTGGGAGGAAGAGATTCCGGAATTACAGGGGGAGGATTGGGATGAT
The DNA here is from genome assembly GCA_037952925.1 of Lithobates clamitans. Lineage (NCBI taxonomy): Eukaryota > Metazoa > Chordata > Amphibia > Anura > Ranidae > Lithobates > Lithobates clamitans. The sequence continues at coordinate 2,917,955 of JBBGZY010001230.1, forward strand.
CTATGGGCGCAACCGTTTAATCATCTAGTCTCTGCGAGAGATAGACTGATACAGTTTAAAAATCTACATAGAAGCTACTATACACCGGCTAGGCTTGCAAAAATATATGGTAGTGACTCAGCAAAGTGCTGGAGATGCTCTTTCTCTCCAGCTAATGCGGAGCACATATTCTGGTCATGCCCACTCATTCAAGTTTATTGGAAGGAAATAACACAATGTATCTCGGAGCTGATATCAGTACCCATCCCAGTGTCAATCAAGGTTTGCTTGTTGGGTCTGGTGGATGAAGTGGTCCCAACCAGGGCTCTGAGAACATTACTTACCATCCTCCTGTTTTATGGGAAAAGGCTATTTTACTTAAATGGAAGAATAAGAATGCTCCAGAGAGTGGGTTTTGAAAACAGTCAACGGAATGCTACCATTTTACAAATCCACGTACAGAGCGAGAGGTTGTGAGAAAAAGTTCGATAAAATATGGAGGGTATGGTGGGAAGCTGATACTACTGTGGGCTAGGTGACACTTCCACAAAACTTAATTGGTAAAGGATAAATCCTTGTTGAGAAGGTTTTAAGGTGAAATATAATATGTGCACATAAATAGCAGTGTTAGTAGGTATGAGGTTGTAGAAGCTAAAGATGAAATTACTGTGATACCACAAATGGATTATATGTAAGTGTAAAATACAATTGACAATAATTTAGGCAGTATATATACCTGAGCCGTGACAAGTCAGAGGGCAGAGGGGGGGGGGTAAGGGGTATTGGTTAGGATAGAAGTGTATATGTTAGATTTAGGCATGTTAGGCCCTGCGAGGCCAAGTAACTGGGATAGTGTCACGTTGACACACCCAGCTGTATTTGTGCTATTGAAAAAACTTAATAAAAAGAAATTTTTAAAAAAAAGTACTACATGTACAGTAAAATCTTGGTTTGAGAGTAACTTGGTTTGAGAGAGTTTTGCAAGACAAGCTAAATGTTTTAATAAATTTTGACTTGATATACAAGCGATGTCTTGATATACAAGTAGCGTCATGTCACAACTGAGTATAAAAGAGAAGAGAGGCACCTCTAAGTGTAGCATTACAGTTAAATTTAATAAAGGTACAACATTTTGAAACTCACATGGTTGATGATTAAAACAAGCACATCTAAGTATACAGGCATCCGGGGTAAAGCTGTCCACATAGACCATCCTCCTCACCGCCATTGACTTTGCCCCTTCCACGCTGCGGTCCATGAGCGTTTCAAGCCTCACTTTCAGATCGCTCTACTGCAAGGTAGTCTTCCTCTTTTAATCATCAACCACGAGAGTTGCTAAATGTTGTACCTTCATTAAATTTAACCATATTGCTACACTTAAAGACGCCTCTCTTCTCTTTTATACTCTGTAGCTCCTGCTGGATTTTGCTTCTAATCCCCTCGTGGAGGCTTCCATTTGTGAATGGACATTTACATTTTTCACATTGCTATAAACTGAAGCACTTATTAATAAATGGTTATGGAATGGATCATTTGAGTTTCCATTATTTCTTATGGGGAAATTCACTTTGATATACAAGTGCTTTGGATTACAAGCTGCTTCTGGAACGAAATATGCTCGCAATCCAAGGTTTTACTGTATTTTGTTCCCTGGGGAACATAACACATTAATAGATTTCTTCTTTAAAGGGAATGTATAGTATTTTTATTAAGCAGTGCACTAAAAATAACTTTTTTTCTGAACCATACACCTGATATACTGCAGAAAAATGTAAATGGATTGATGGATGCACGTTACCATACTAATGCCCTGTACACACGATAGGACTTTCCGACAACAAATGTTGGATGTGAGCTTGTTGTCGGAAAGTTCGATCGTGTGTATGCTCCATAGAACATTTGTTGTTGGAATTTCCGCCAACAAATGTTTGGGAGCAGGTTCTCAAATTTTCCGACAACAAAACTTGTCGGAAATTCCGATCGTGTGTACATAAGTCAGACGCACAAAAGTCCACGCATGCTCAGAATGAAGCAGAAGAGCCGCACTGGCTATTAAACTTAATTTTTCTCGGCTCGTCGTACTTGTTGTACGTCACCACGTTCTTGACGGTCGGAATTTCCGACAACATTTGTATGACCGTGTGTATGCAAGACAAGTTTGAGCCAACATCCTTCGGAAAAAAATCCACGGTTTTGTTGTCAAAAAATCCTATCGTGTGTACAGGGCATAAGACCGGGGGTGCTTTTATAAAACTATTTAGAAAGGCAAAAATACAGGCACTGATAGATTAATAATGCACCACATCCCTATAGAACATACAAAAATACCAAAGTAAAGAATAGGACTTTATGGTGCTGGATATCTCAGAAATAAGACAATAGTGAAAGTTTTAAAAAAGATCTTTTAATAGATTACAAGGTAAAAAGACATTTTGATAAAGCCCTGAAAAGTTAAAAACAACAATAGGTATATCTTATGCCAGGCACAAATCTGCCTTTAACCCACTTGACATAACAATATCAAGAATAATGCAAGACTGATGGATTACAGATCCATAATAAGACAAGTGGGTCAAGGTAAATTTAAATTTCTACGCATTTTGCTGGTGCAGCTTCACTAGGAGAATTTTATTTGTCCAAGCATATACCACTAGAGGGAGCCCCCATAACCACCGAAGAAAAGGGGGGGACTTGAACTGAGCCAAACAGATGGCACCAATTTCAGGTCACATATTCACATACTGTACATAAAAAGGGAGGAACTCTGCCCAAGACAAGAATCAGTCTTGCATAGTCTCGAGGTACAGCAAGGATGTAAGAAAATATATCTAATACACAGATCCCCAACTGGCTGAGACTGCTGAATCCCGGGAACACATAGCCAGACTGTCTCCCCATCAACAGTATCACCACTTCTGGAATGTGTGGTATTATAATTTAGCAGTTTTCTGAACCATACACATGATATACTGCAGAGTAAATGGGTTGATGGGTGCAATGCTAAAATTTTAGAACTGAGGGTGGTTTTAGAAAACTATTTAGAAAACAATAAAAACAAACACACACACAAAAAATCACTTTTATGAAATTAATAGCATTAAGTTTATCAATTTCTACATATTTTAGGCGAAGTCTGGGCCAAGTCCCAAAAAAGTCTGTTTATGGAAAAATACTGTTCACTGTTCTACAACGAGCAGTCAATAGTTTTGCATGAGGTGATGGCTAAAGAAAAAAGGAAGATACTCAGCTTGGCCTCTTTCACTTCACTAGAACTAGGAAATAATACATTTGGATTTTTCTTCTTCTTTTAAGGCATCTACAACATTTTTTTCTAAACATAAGTATCCTCTGGCATCCTTGTCATAGCCTTTTAAGGCAGGGTGAATGGTCTTTTTCCTCTAGAATAATTGCACATCCCTTATATAATGCATGGCATGTTATCCTTTCAAGACAGACTACCCTGTGGCTGCAGATTCCTGTTTTGTCCTGTCTACAACTTTCACATTCCAGTGGAATGAACCAAATTGGGTGGGCAGGCAGCATGTGATGCAGGCTTTACTCATTTTTGCATTGGGAAAACTGTTACTTTCATAATTGTTTTATCACACACAAGTGATAAAATTACCCCTGTCCGAGTGCTGTGATGCATTTTCACAACGTTCACCTGTTGCTGCCACATCTACTGCTAATGCTAAAAAATCTATGATTTATATACATTCCACCATTTAGGATGTTATTGTTGTTCCTCAGACATAACTGATCATGAAGCAGGGCATTAATGACCCTGTAAATATTTTGTGCTATGTGGAGCAGAACATTTACATTTATGCCTTTTGTATAGATGTTGTTTATTCTAATTTGCCTGGCATCTGCAGTATTGACTGGTCGTGTTTACTACAACATGTAGTTTCAATCAGTGCATTAATGGTACAGTTTGCTACTTGATTGACCCCTGGACTTGTTCTACTGTATATTCACCTATTGTTTCCACTTTAGTTGTGCTTTCCCCCCTGTACCCTGAGCGCTAGCATTTTTGTATATTTTCTCAAGCTCCATCAGGTTGGATGGGGAGCGTCAGTGCACAGCCATTTTCAGATCTCTCCAGAGACATTCAATCGAGTTCAAGTCTGGGCTCTGGCTGGACCATTCAAGGACATTCACAGAGTTGTCCCGTAGCCACTCCTTTGTTATGTTGGCTGCATGCTTAGGGTCGTTGTCCTGTTGGAAGATAAACCTTCGCGCCAGTCTGAGGTCCAGAGAGCTCTGGAGCAGGTTTTCATCAAGGATATCTCTGTACATTGCTGCATTCATCTTTCTCTCAATCCTGACCAGTCTCCCAGTTCCTGCCACTGAAAAACATCCCTGCAGAATGATGCTGCCACCACCATGCTTTACTGTAGGGATGGTATTGGTCAGGTAATGAGCCGTGCCTGGTTTCCTCTAGACCTGACATTTGCCATTCAGGCCAAAGAGTTAAATTTTTGTTTCATAAGAGAATTTTGTTTCTCGTGGTCTGAGAGTCCTTCAGGTGCCTTTTGGCAAACTCCAGATGGGCTGTCTTGTGCCATTTACTGAGGGAGTGGCTTCCGTCTGGCCACTCTACCATACAGGCCTGATTGGTGGAGTGCTGCAGAGATGGTTTTTCTTCTGGAAGGTTCTCCTCTCTCCACATAGAAACACTGGAGCTCTGTCAGAGTGATCGTTGGGTTCTTGGGCACCTCTCTGACTAAGGCCCCTCCCCCAATCGCTCATTTTGGCCAGGTGGTCCGCTCTAGGAAGAGTGCTAGTGGTTCTAAAGTTCTTCTATTTACAGATTGTGGAGGCCACTGTGCTTATTGGGACCCTCAATGCTACAGAAATTTTTTCTGTGCCCTTCCCCAGATCTGTGCCTCTATACAATCCTGTCTCGGAGGTCTACTGTCGATTCCTTGGACTTCATGGCTTGGTTTGTGCTCTGACATGCACTGTTAACTGTGGAAACTTATATAGACAGGTGTGTGCCTATCCAAATCATGTCCAATCAACTGAATTTACCACAGGTGGACTCCAACCAAATTGTAGAGACATCTCAAGAATGATCAGTGGAACCAGGATGCACCTGAGCTCAATTTTTCATGTTATGGCAAAGGCTGTGAATACTTATGTACATGTCATTTTTATCTTTTGTGTTTTATTTTTAACAGATTTGTAAATATTTCAAACAAACTTCTTTCACATTGTCATTATGGGGTATTGTTTGTAGAATGTTGAGGAAAATAATGAATCTAATCCATTTTGGGAAAAGGCTGTAACATAACAAAATGTGGGAAAAATGAAGCGCTTGTGAATACTTTCCGGATGCACTGTACAAGTATATACTGGAATTTTAATTTATTTTTTATACTTTTTTTTTTTTTATACTACTAATGATGATGGTCAGCGACTTATAACGGGACTACGATAGTGCGATGGACAATCTGACACTGACACCGAGTGGGAACTGACTAACTGCCACTGACATCACCAGTGACAATAAAGGAGTTGTAAATGCAGAAGGCTTTTCTTCTTAATGCATTCAAATAAAAATCCTTCTGTGTGTAGGAGGCCCCCCTGCACCCGATAATACTTACCTGAGCCCCCACCCGTGTCCAGCGATGTCCACGAATCTCTCGGCCGTCCGGGACTCTCCCCCCTGATTGGCTAAGACACAGCAGCAGTGCTATTGGCTCCTGCAGCTGTCAATAAAAGTCAGTTAGCCAATCAGGGGAGAGATGGGTCCAAATGACAGCTCTGTGTCTGATTGGACACACAAGGCTGCAGCTCGACTCAGGGGCCCCCATAGCAAGCTGCTGGCTGTGGGGGCACTCAAAGGGAGGGAGGGGCCAGGAGAAGTGAAGAGGCATCTGAGAAGACGAGGATCCTGGCTGCCCTGTGCAAAACCACTGCAACAGGGCAGGTTTTTTTAAATAAGACTTTACAATCACTTTATTACAGTAATTAGTGATAATACTATACACTGTCACTGTTCTAATGACACTGGCTGGGAAAGTGTTAACATCTAGGGCGATGAAGGGGTTAAATGTGTGCCTATGTGTAATGTTACTACTAGATCTCATCCCTGCAAAACATAGCTCTGGGCTTTGACTGTACACAGCTGATTAGCCGTGAATCAGTGGCTGGGACTTGCTGACAGGCTTCCTCTGTGTACAATCACAGTGGGTGCCAGCTGGGGGCAAACATGTGCATGCTTGATACCCAAAGTAGGCAGCAACGTATAGGTACGTCGCTTTGCCTACAGCGGCCGTCCGTACGCATTACATTGCAGGAGGACGATTGTTACGTGGTTAAATAACAATTTTTCCGTATAACAAATCTACATTTTTGCCAATATAGATTATGAAAATGAAAATATATGCTCAAATATATCACCTTTTAATAAGCACTATTTGAATCCTGATCAAGATGTTTGCCTGTTAGGTCAAATAGGTTAAAAAGGCAACAATTTCCATGGGGTTTACTTACTTTTTCATATGGCTGTATATGTACTGTAGGTGGCTAAGTTTGTTAATTTATACACGTTAGGTTTATATGGGTGGGGAGTATAGCTACTCAGTCACGAGAGTCCAGCCATCTGGCCCAGATTTTGTGGATTTTTTTTTTTTTTTAGCTATCCCCTGGATTTGTAAGTAAGCTTGTAGTAAGGTATGGCCTTGTTTATCAGTGCTTGCCATTCAGAAAGTTTAGGTGTTTTCCACTGTATTGCTATTAGCTTCCTTACATAGTAGAGGAGAAGCTGGAGGAAAGTGTAGAGTAGATTGTCCTGTTTAAACATTAAGGGACAGTAGAAAGATGGATTTTCTTGGTGCCAAGACAAACTCACAACATTGTTAAAAATCCAAAAAAAGTTTATTACAAAATCATATGGTTAAAACTTCACTCAAATTGTACAGTCCCAATTCCAAAAAAAGTTTGCACACAGTGTAAAAGCTACATAAAAACAGAATGCAATGATTTACAAATCTTAGAAACCCAAATTTTAGTCACAATAGAAAACATATAAAATGTTTAAAAATTAAGAAAATGTATTATTTTAGGAAAAAAATAAAGTCATTTTAAAATGGATGGCAACAACTCCTCTCAAAAAAGTTGGGATAGGGCAACAAAAAGCTGTCAAAGTAAGTGGTAGTAACAAGGAAGAGCTGGAAGAACAGCTGCAACTAATTAGATTAATTGGCAACAGGTCAGTAACATAATTGGGTATAAAAAGAGCATCTTTGAGAGTCAGTGTCCCAGAAGTAAAAATGGCCAGGGGTTCACCAATCTGTGAAAAGATGTGTCTAAATGTTGTTGACCAATTTCAGAATAATATTCATGAACGTAAAATTGCAAAGACTTTAATCATATAATCATCTGCAATACATAATATAACACAAAGATTCTGAGAATCTGGAGCGATCTTTGTGGCCAAGGGATAAGGCCAAAACGCAATATTGGATGCCCGTGATCTTTTGGCCCTCAAATGGCACTGCAATAAAAACAGGCATGATTGTGTAATGGATATCACTGCATGGGCTCAGGAATACTTTCAAAAATCACTATCTGTGAACACAGTTTGTCATGCCATCCAAAAGTGTAAGTTAAAGCTCTTAATGCAAAGAAGAAGCTTTATCTGAACATGATGCAGAAACGCCACCATCTTCTCTGGCCAAAGCTCATTTAAAATGGGCTGTTGCTAAATGCTCTGTGGTCAGATGAATTGAAATTTGACATTTTTTGGCAACCATGGGCGCTGCATCCTCCAGACTAAAGAGGAGAGGGACCTTCCAGCTTGTTATCAGCGCTCAGTTCAAAAGCCTGCATCTCTGATGTTATGGGGGTGTATTAATGCATATGGAATGAGCAGCTTGCACATCTGGAAAGGCATCCTAAATGCTGAATGTCATATCCAGGTTTTAGAGCAGACATTGCTAAACCGCATACTGCATCTACTGTATGACAACAGCATGGCTTCGCAGTAGATGAGTCCGGGTGCTTATCTGGCCCACCTGCAGTCCAGACCTTTAACTATTTGAAAATATTTGACGCACCTTGAAATGAAAAATATGACAAAGAAGACCTAGGACTGTTGAGCTGTTAAATCCTATATCAGTCAAGAATGGGACAACAATCTTCTCCCAAAACTCAAACAACTGGTCTTCTCAATTCCCAGATGTTTACAGAGTGTTGTTAAAAGAAGAGGGGATATCACTGTCAGGTCACCTAGAGGCTGGGTGATAGGTGCACACCGTTGGGATCAGGAGTGCACCACAAGGCAGTGGACCCTACGGCTGACTGCTGCGGATGGGAGTCCGGGTGGTAAGGAAGGCAGGGCCGCTGGGACACCAACACTGATCCCACGGGGGTTAGAGCATAGGATTCCCTGGGGCGCAGAGTCTAAGAGCCAGCAGGTTTTCACCAGAGCCTCTAGAGGTGAGGATGGACTGGGCTGCAACTGGCTCCAGGTCGCGACCCCCAGGGTCCCCCAGCTCACACCCACAGTAAGCAACAGGAGGATAGGGATAGTAAAGGCATAAGCCAAGGTCAGGGCCACAAGCAGACAAGGACAACAGAGTTCACGCCAAGGTTCAGGGTCACAGGCAAACAGGGATAGTCGGGGACACACCAGAGGTCAGGGTCACGAGCAGACAGGAATAGTAGAGAACACGCCAAGGTCGGTAACAGAAAAAAAAACGTAGAGCACATGGCAGGCAGGAACAGGAAGCTAAACACACAAAGGTTGATCAGCAGGGCTGGCCTGCAGTGCAGAGGTTAATATAGAGTTCTCTGATAGGAGCTGGGGTGGAGTCGTGCTAGAGGAGAGTTAATAAAAGCAGTCAGGTGAGAGTCAGCTGGTCTTTAGAGATGAACACATGGAAACAGGTAAGCTGATAGACAACACTATTGCATAACCATGACAGTACCCCCCCCTTACGAGGCCTCCCCCTTCCCCGCTTGGGACCAGGTTTAGAGGGGAACTTCAAATGAAACTTCCTCAACAGACGAGGTGCAAAGACCTCAGAAGCCTTGACCCACGACCTCTCCTCAGGACCAAACCCCTTCCAATGCACAAGGTACTGGAGAATGCCTCTACAGAGTCGGGAATCCAAAATTTGGCTAACCTCGTACTCCTGATCATCCTCAGAGACCGGCACTGTGGTAGAAAGAGGACGAGGGAACTTACTGAGGACTAAAGGCTTCAGAAGGGCAACATGGAAGGAGTTAGAGATTTTGAGGCTTTTGGGAATCTGGAGCTTGAAACAAACCGGATTCAGTTTGGAAGTTATGGTGTACGGACCAATGAATCTTGGGGCAAATTTGAGAGAAGGAACCCGGAGTTTGATGTTCCTGGTGGAGAGCCAGACTTTGTCTCTTGGCTGAAGAGAAGGCGGCTTACGCCTGCGACGGTCGGCAAAATTCTTGAATTTGTTGGTAGCTTTCTGGAGGGAATCATGAACGTCAGCCCACATGGAATTGAATGATTCCTGAACAGTAGCCAAGACTGGAATGTCGGAAGAACAGGTCATAGGAAGAGGGAGTTGAGGATGTTTTCCATAAACAGTGATAAAGGGTGTTTTCTAAGAACTGACGTTGACATGATTATTGTGGGAGAACTCTGCCCAAGGGAGTAGTGATGCCCAATCATCGTGATGAGCCGAGACCAAGGTACGGAGAAAGACCTCCAACTCCTGATTAACCCTCTCAGTCTGGCCATTGGATTGGGGATGGTAAGAAGAGGTAAAATCCAAGGTAATGTTGAGCGATTTTCAAAAGGCTCTCCAAAAACGGGACGTAAATTGAACACCCCTCTCGGAAACGACATGGGAAGGAACACCATGAAGGCGGAAAATCCCTTGTACGAAAATGGGAACCAAGGCCGAGGCAGAAGGGAGACCAGGAAGAGGAACAAAATGAGCCAACTTGGAGAACCGATTGATTTCCACCCAAATGGCTGTATTATTCTCCGACAGTGGAAGATCGGTGATAAAATCCATGGCAAAGTGAGACCAGGGCTCCTTAGGAATGGGCAAGGGCATGAGAAGACCAGCAGGGGCTTGTGTGGAAGATTTAGACTGAGCACAGACATGACAAGCCTTAACATAATCTTTAACATCCGAGCGGAGGTTAGGCCACCAGTAGAGATGACTGATGAGCAGGAAGGATCGGAGGAACCCAGCATGACCTGCCACCTTGGAATCATGTCCCCAACGAAGGATCTTAGCTCTTAGCTCCGTGGGAACAAAGGTCTTGCCAGGAGGAATTTTTGATTCCAGGGTGGTAGAATGGGCAACAATGCATGAGGTTGGATTGATCAGCTCAGGATCAGGGGTGGACTCCTCGTCCAAAGTGTCAAATGACCTAGAGAGCACATCAGCCCGACCGTTGCAGGAACCAGGTTTATACGTAATCGTGAATTTAAAACGAGATAAGAAGAGACTCCACCTGGCCTGTCTGGGGTTCAGACGTTTAGCATTCTGTAGGTATCGTAGATTCTTGTGATCAGTAAAGATCGTATTGGAGTGAGGGGAACCCTCCAAGAGATGACGCCACTCTTCCAACGCCAATTTAATTGCGAGAAGTTCCTGATCACCAATGCCATAATTTCTGCCTGAGAAATTTTTTTTGAGAAGAACGCACATGGTTGACGTCTCTTCTCAAAGAACTGAAGAAGCACAGCTCCCACCCCCATCGAAGAAGCGTCTACTTCAATAAAAAATGGGTCCTCAGGATTTAGTCTCCTCAAGAGAGGTCCAGAAACAAAGGCCTGTTTCAGATCGTGAAACGCAGAGACAGCCTCCGGAGGACAGTCTTTTGGCATTCACACCCTTCTTGGTTAAAGCGATAATAGGCGCGGCAATGGAAGAGTAATTCCTTATGAACTGCCTATAATTTGTGAAGCCAAGAAAGCGCTGTGTGGCCTTAAGGCTAGCAGGAAGGGGCCAGTTGGTAATGGCTGAGACATTTCCAGGATCCATGCGAAGACCCAAACTAGAAACAAAACATCCCAGAAACAGGACCTCAGGACATTCAAAGGAACACTTCTCCAGCTTGGCATAAAGATTATTCTCTCTAAGGCGCTGAAGTACGGTGCGGACATGGTTCCTGTGAGCAAGCAGATTTTCAGAAAAGATGAGAATGTCATCCAGATAGATGACAACAACCTGGTATAGTAGATCCCTGAAGATTTCATTGACAAAGTTCTGGAACACAGCTGGAGCATTACACAAACCAAAAGGCATAACCAGGTATTCGTAATGCCCGTCCCTAGTGTTAAACGCAGTCTTCCATTCGTCACCTTCCTGTATTCTAATGAGATTGTATGCACCTCTGAGATCCAACTTGGTGAAAATGGAAGCCCCCTTCAACCTGTCAGATAGCTCAGATATTAGAGGTAAGGGGTATCGGTTTTTGATAGTCACTGCATTTAACCCTCGATAGTCGATGCAGGGTCTGAGGGTACCATCCTTTTTAGCAACGAAAAAGAACCCTGCTCCTGCAGGCGATGAGGATTTCCGGATGAGACCTCTCTCCAAATTCTCGGGGACATACTCAGACATGGCCTGGGTCTCTGGAATGGACAGAGGGTAGGTACGACCCCTGGATAGAGTTGCTCCAGGGACAAGGTCAATGGCACAGTCAAAAGATCAATGGGGAGGAAGCATCTCAGCAGACTTCTTACAGAACACATCCCGGTAATCGCTGTATGCCGAGGGAAGATCAGACAATACGGATGTGGTAGCAATGGGAAGTCTCTCCTTGGGGACCACCTTGAGAAGACAGGACGAGAAACACGAAGGGCCCCAAGCCAGGATCTACCCAGAGACCCAGTCCACATGTGGAGAGTGGAGCTGTAGCCAAGGAAGGCCTAATACAATGGGGATAGAGGCCTTGGATAGAATGAGGAAGGAAATCCACTCCTGGTGGAGTATCCCTACTGACATCCTAATAGGTAGTGTCTGGAAATGGATAGGGCCCCCTGGGAGCACAGTGCCATCAATTGCTGAGACTACCAGTGGTGTAGCGAGGGGAGAAAGGGTAAGCTTCATAGAAGAAGCAGTTCTCCAATCCATAAAATTGCCGGTAGCCCCGGAGTCCAGATATGCTAGGACTGATTGGGGAGAAGGGCCTACCTGGAGGAACACCGGAAGAAGAAGACGAGAAGGTGATGTTTCTGGGTCCAATACTCCACCTTCTACATGTATTAGACCCGAGCGTTTCCCGGACGAAGCGAGCAGGAGTCACGAAAATGACCCTTGCCCCCACAATAAAGACACAAGCCCAGAGTTCTGCGTCTAGCACGTTCTTCGGGGTTAGTCTGGTCCGGCCCAGCTGCATAGGTTCCTCAGCAGGCAGAGGATGCTCCACAGGGTGACGGGAGAAAAGTTCTGGCTGACTAGGACCTAGAGGGTGCTGGCGTCTTTTTTCTAGGGACCTCTCCTGGAAACGAATGTCAATCTGATTGCACAAGGAAATTACATCGTCCAGACCGGCGGGGATGGCTCTTCCTGCTAATTCGTCCTTCACTCGGTCAGAAAGGCCATGTAAAAAGGTTGTGACCAGGGCCTCATTGTTTCAGCTCAATTCAGCCGTGAGGATATGGAACTGAAGCGCATATTGTCCCACTGAACAAGATTCTTGGCGAAGGCGTAAAAGGGCACTAGCCGCTGAAGAAACCCGAGCTGGCTCCTCGAAGATGTTACGAAAAGCTTCAGGAAGTCGGACAGGCTGGAAACCACCGGGTCATTCTTCTCCCACAGGGGGGCAGCCCAAGCTAGAGCTTCACCAGAGAGGAGGGAAATTATATAGCTTAGCCCGATCAGACAGAAAGTTTTGAGGCTGGAGCTCAAAATGAATGGTGCATTGGCTGAGGAAGCCCCTGTAGGCCTTGGAGTCCCCAGAAAACAGGACGGAGCTGGCAGTGAATATGAATGTGTGGCTGCGACTGGTGCGATAGGTGCAGCTGCTGATTGCACTTGAGGCTGCAGGTTCGGGTTTTTCCAAGGAGGCCTGGAGCTGCTCGAAGCGGGAAGCCAGATCCTTAAGGAATCGCATCACCTAAGTCAGATTAGATTCCTGGGCCTCGAGTCTGCGAACTATGCCCTGCAATGGATCGGCTGCAGGAAGCGACACGTCAGCCGGGTCCATGGCTGATCAAATTGTCAGGTCACCTAGAGGCTGGGTGACAGGTGCACAACGTTGGGATCAGGAGTGCACCACAAGGCAGTGGACCCTACAGCTGACTGCTGCGGATGGGAGTCTGGGTGGTAAAGAAGGCAGGGCCGCTGGGACACCAACACTGATCCCACCGGGGTTAGAGCGTAGGATTCCCTGGGGCGCGGAGTCTAAGAGCCAGCAGGTTTTCACCAGAGCCTCTAGAGATGAGGATGGATTGGGGTGCAACTGGCTCCAGGTCGCGACCCCCAGGGTCCCCCAGGGTCCCCCAGCTCACACCCACAGTAGGCAACAGGAGGATAGGGATAGTAAAGGAATAAGCCAAGGTCAGGGCCACAAGCAGACAAGGACAACAGAGTTCACGCCAAGGTTCAGGGTCACAGGCAAACGGGGATAGTCGGGGACACGCCAGAGGTCAGGGTCACGAGCAGACAGGAATAGTAGAGAACACGCCAAGGTCGGTAACAGAAACAAACGTAGAGCACACGGCAGGCAGGAACAGGAAGCCAAACACACAAAGGTTGATCAGCAGGGCTGGCCTGCAGTGCAGAGGTTAATATAGAGTTCTCTGATAGGAGCTGGGGTGGAGCCGTGCTAGAGGAGAGTTAATAAAAGCAGTCAGGTGAGAGTCAGCTGGTCTTTAGAGATGAACACATGGAAACAGGTAAGCTGATAGACAACACTATTGCATAACCATGACAATCACACCATGGTAAACATGGCTCTGTCCCAACTTTTTTGAGATGTGTTGTTGCCATCGATTACAAAATTACCTGATTTTTCTCTTAAAATGGTACGTTTTCTCAGTTTAAACATTTGATGTGTTTTCTATTTAATTTTGTGAATAAAATACGGGTTTATGAGATTTGCAAATCATTGCATTCTGTTTTTATGTAGATTTTACACAGCGTCCCAACTTATATTTACTGTCATTTTAGGACAGTGAAGGTCACAGTAAAGAATGGAAGCGTTTATTAATTATAACTGAGGTTTTAATTACAGATTCATTATAAATAATTTGGGTAGATACGATCATTAGCATCTAGGTTTAGGAAAGTAAAATGTATGCAATAGCTTTTGATGTATAAATAATTAGGCACTTCCAATTTAGTGCATATAGGGTTCTTTAATCATATTTTGTAGTCCTGCAGCATGGGCAAACAAAACATCTCTATACTGCAGTTAATATTTCTTATTGTCTAAATTAAAGTTTATAACTTTATAAAATGTCATTCTCACTTAATACATCAGGTCTAATGCGGTACGACAATAATTTAATTACATTTCTCTCATTCATCTCCCCTCCTTTCTTCTTTGGTAATTTTAAAAACCACTGATGTAAAACAAGAAGGATTATGGAAAACATACGCTAATGTCTGTAGCAAAAATCTTGAATTGTATGAGTGTGCGTGCTGAGCAAGCTCTTTGCCATCTCAAACAATTGGGTATTGAAAGTAATTAAGCACTAAATCATCATTGTGAAAGTCTTTTTATATTTTTAAAACAATGCATCAACCACCGACCTTTGGCTTTTCCTGTAGAGTAGACACTCTCTGAAACTAGTCTGTGATTCATGGATTGTCCTGGTTGAAAACTGTTCAACTTCCTAAGCACAAAGACCTTAGTGCTTGCAGTGATGTGACTGCAAGGGATTGAGGGACCACATTCAGATGCATAAACTATCCATCAATCCCTCAACCCCTTGGCCAGTTTGGTTGTCACTTATAAAGATGTGCCCTGTTAACCATAATGCTTACACACCCTTAGCCATGACGTAACCAACTAGCCTTAAAGTGGAACCCCCGTTAAACCGTGTTCTTTTTGTTTTAGATGCAATGCACATGGGATGGGACCTCCTTTTTTTTTTTTTATTGCTTTTTGCGTGGGATATAATAATTGGTGTTGGAGCAGGTATTGTGTGACACTGATAACAACATAAATTTTTTCTGTATTTAAAAAAAAAAAAAAAAAGAGACAACTTTTTTTTCTATCTATTCAAAATGTGGACGAACAACTGTTTTCTCTTTTTCTGGTTCATCATCTGTAGTTCCCAGGTTCATTTTAAATAGGTCAGTTAATCAATATCCACACATCTGCATTTTCTCATGCATTGCAGATTTAGTTTGGTGAGTTTTGAGCATGTTTTAGGTGCATTTTACATGTTTTTAAATACAGCGTAAAATAATTATTAAACACGTCACCATTTTTCTAGGTAAATATATTTCTAAAGGTACTTTTAACATTACATTTTCACCCTTTCGGTCACAACCCATGCAATCCATACATACAAAGAAACCAAAACAAATAAGTTCAGAAATGAAGTTATGTGTAATGAAGTGGATGACAGGAAAATGAATGAGGAAAAATGGAAAATTGTATACTCACCTTTTCGGAATTTTCCTTTCCTGACGCATACCATGGCAGCACACAGAATGTGTGTGTGCTGCCATGATGCGTCAGGAAAACGGAAAATTGTATACTCACGTTTTTGTAATTTTCCTTTCCTGACGCATCCCATGGCAGCACACACACATTCTGTGTGCTGCCATGATGGGTCAGGAAAGGTATTTGTTGACTTCAAGACGCCTCCTATATGGAACAATTAGTCGCCTGCATTGTCTTCACATCTTGAAGGTTCCGTGAGCCTATTTTATAAACTCTGATCTTTAGTTCTTCCCATAGATTTTCTATTGGATTCAAGTCCAGTGATTGGCTGGGCCATTCATAGTAGCTTTATTTTCTTTGTTTGAAACCAATTGACAGTTTCCTTGGCTTTGTGTTTGGGATCAATTGTCTTGCTGAAATGTCCAACCTTGTTTCATCTTCATTATCCTGGTAGATTGCATCAGATTTTTATTAGGAATGTCTTGGTACATTTTTCCATTCATCCTTCCTTCAGTGATATGAAATTTGCCAGTACCGTATGCTGAAAAACAGCCCCACACCTGGGGAGGTTACCACCTCCAAACTTCACTATTGGTAAGCAGCTGTTTTTGGGGTGATGTGCAGTGCCATTTGACCTCCGAACATGGTTAGTATTATGGCATCCAAAGAGTTCAATTTTGGTCTCATCTAACCAGACTATATTCTCCCAGTATTTTACAGGCTTGTCTAAATGTTGTGCAGTAAACTTTAAACAAGCTTCAACATGCTTTTTCTTCAGCATTGGAGTCTTGCGTGGTGAGCGTGCATACAGGCCATGGCAGTTGAGTGCATTACTTATTGTTTTCTTTGAAATGATTGTACCTGCTAATTCCAGGTCCTTCTAAAGCTCTCTATAAGTGGTCCTTGGCTCTTGGACAACTCTTCTGATAATTATTTTCAACCCTCAGAAATCTTGAGAGGAGGACCTGATCGTGGCTGGTTTATAGTGAAATTATGTTCTTTCCACTTCAGGATCATGGCCCCAACTGTGCACACTGGACATTCAGAAGTTTAGAAATGCTTCTGTAACCAAGGCCATCAGTATGTTTTGTAACAATAAGGTTGCAAAGGTCTTGAGAGAGCTCTTTGCTTTAACCCATAATGAGATGTTTCTTGTGTGATACCTTGGTAATAAGACACCTTTTTATAGGCCATCAGTTGAGACAGAACCAGCTGATAATAATTTGCACTGACAAGGGGCAGGATTGCTTTCTAATTACTGATAGATTTCAGATGGTGTCTGGGCTTTCTATACCTTTTTGCACCCCCCTTTCTTCATGTGTTTAATACTTTTTCCCTTTGTCATTCCCATTTATTACACACAACTTAATTTCTGAACTTATTTGTTTTGATTCCTTTGTATGTACGGATTGCGTGGGTTGTTACCGACATGTGGTGAAAATTTCACTTCATTAGCACCTTTATACACTGCTCCAAAAAATTAAAAACACATCAGATTTCAATGGGGGAAAAAAATCATGCTGGATATCTATACTGATATGGACTGGGTAATGTGTTAGGAACTAAAGGATGCCACATCGTTTGATGGAAATGAAAATGATGAACCCACAGAGGGCTGAATTCAAAGACACCCCAAAAAAATCAAAGTGAAAAAATGATTCAGCAGGCTAATCTATTCTGCTGAAATTTCATTGCAGCAACTCAAAATGGTACTCAGTAGTTTGTATGACCCCTATGTGCTTGTATGCATGCCTGACAACGTCAGGGCATGCTCCTAATGAGACGACATATGGTGTCCTGGGGTATTTCCTCCCAGATCTGGACCAGGGCATCACTGCGCTCCTGAACAGACTGAGGTGCAAGCTTGCAGTGTCAGATGGACCGAAACATAATATCCCAGAGGTGTTAGATTTAGGTCAGGCGAGCAAGGGGGCCATTCAATGTTATTAATTCCTTCATCCTCCAGGAACTGGCTGCATACTCTCGCCACATGAGGCCGGGCATTGTTGTGCACCAGGAGGAACCCAGGACCCACTGCACCAGGTTAAGGTCTGACAAGGGGTCCAAGGATTTCATTCCGATACCTAATGGCAGTCAGGGTGCCATTGTCTAGCCTATAGAGGTCTGTGCGTCCCTCTATGGATATGCCTCCCCAGACCATCACTGACCCACCACCAAACCAGTCATGCTGAACAGTGTTACAGGCAGCTTAACGTTCTCTCCAGCTTCTCCAGACCCTTTCACCTCTGTCACATGTGCTCAGGGTGAACCTGCTGTCATCTGTGAAAAGCACAGGGCACCAGTAGTGGACCTGTCAATTCTGGTGTTCAGTGGCAAATGCCAATCAAATTCCATGGTACCGGACAGTGAGAACAGGGCCCACTAGAGGATGTTGGGCCCTCAGGCCACCCTCATAAAGTCTGTTTCTGATTGTTTGGTCAGAGATATTCACACCAATAGCCTGCTGGAGGTAATTTTGTAGGGCTCTGGCAGTGCTCATCCTGTTCCTCCTTGCACAAAGCAGCAGATACCAGTCCTGCTGATGGGTTAAGGACCTTCTACGGCCCTGTTCAGCTCTTTTTTTTTTTCTACAGCAGTTGATGTGCTTGTGATCTTTTGTGAGTTGTACAGATACTGTAAGGTGTTTTTATCTATTTATATTACACTATGGAATCGATTTATGAATGTTTCACCCAAAATGTATGCTTTTTTTTTTCTAGTTGGATTTGATTGAAAGAAAATGTATGAATCCAAGGTCCATTTATGAAAATATTAATAGACCTACATGCAAATATGTATGTAACTACACCCAAATAACAAAGTTAGGGTAATTGGATTCCTACTAAATTTGTCTTAGCCTGTGTGAAAATAGTAGGGACATTAGATTGTTGGTTACGTTAAAAGCCAAGGACTGATGTGGTTCAATGTACCCTGTAAATGACTGATTTTTATGTCATTTTATGTTTTTTATGTTATGTTTTACAAATACAGGAAATTATTTCTCTATGCAACTGCACTTAGTCTGTAGAATACATGTACATCATGCTCACCAATTCCCCTAGCAAATGCTAATAGGGTGTATATATAAGTCATGTACAATATTCATATTCATGTAACTAATATTTGATATTTCTTCTATAGTATAACAGTCCTTTGCAGAAATTTTATACCACATTTCTTCTAAAACACATAAATACCCATCCTGGTAAGGTGGCTCCATGTCCTGACTGACCTGCACTGTAATCTTCATTTGACAGCAGCGGAGAAAGTCTTATTGAATTCTAGGCTATTGAAAAAGCATTACTGTGGGACTGACTCACTATTTCACTATTTCATGTCTTGAAGGAGCAGATAAATTGAAATGATTCTTTAGAGAAAGAAGAGAATTTATAATGGTCGGTTCGAGCAGCCAGCCCTCATCCGCTTGTAGCACTGTTATTGTGCAATTGAACATTGAATTGTTAGTTGATGTAAGTCTTACAACCTGGTTGATATAGTTAATATTTTCAAGAGCTTGTATTTCTAACAATCCTCATCTTTCAAAAAAGAAGGTTATCACTGAAATGAAACATCGAGTTTTGTATGAGCTCCAGGGAGACTGAAATAACTTTGCCTTTGGAAACACTGAACTCCTTGAACTTCACATCCACCTTCTGCAGAAAACTAAACTTAATTTAGTTAGAATACCCTTACCAATTGCCTACACTGCCTTGCCTGCCTAGGGTCAGCACATATTCATTTTGTCCTTCAGTACTCCTAGCATGCTTTGAAATCCAGCATATGGTATGCATCATAAAGTGACAAATGGCTATCTCCAGAGCATGTGATGAACTAAACATTGAAGATGGACACTGTTTTGTTTATCATCTCCCAGCACATCAAAACTTATTGGGAGCGCTAAAGGACTAGAACCTTGTTGCAAGGCCTTTGCATGGTGAGAAAAAAAAAATCTGGAATGGATGTCCTGGGGTACAATTGGAAAATGTAATTGATTGGCAATAACTAATTAGAGGCAAATATCCAATTTACATACAATGGTTTTGTAATATTTTGCCTGGGATTGAACTCAGGAATTGCTGTTTTTTTCCATTTACCCATTGACCAGTCAATGGGTTTTTCAGCCAAGTTACTTGTTCTCTTGCTCAGTGTTTACTCTTATTCAAACCAATACTTATCTGTTTTGTTTTTTTAAGCTCGGCGCACTCCCAGGAGTGTGTATCCCCCTTTGCTCTCTTTCCCCAGGAAACTGCTGGGATTCTGGCTGCTGCAGTTTTGGTAATTTCCCTTCATTGTGTCTACCTCACTTCTTCCCTTATCAAAGCCAGTTTTGTAGCTATATTGACCAGGAACTTCCTGTTTGATGATGCATGTGCTAACATACCTTGTGTTGGCTTTTGCTTATTAGTTTTACCAGTGGCTTCTGTCAATTTATTTCACAGCCCATCTTTCTGTTTAGGTAAACCTACTTAGGTTACTGTTGGTTCTAAATCGTTTGCCCCTCCAGTGTCAGTCTGTAGTTTGTTGCATAGCCTGGATCCTGCTTCTCCATAAGCTCCTGCCTCCTTTATACTTGCCCCCTTATGCTTTCTGTGTTTCAATCCCCTGCCCTTTGTGACATCAGCCTGCCCCTCCCACTCAGCCAATCAGAAGAAGCTTTGTATTCATTCACAAAATACAAAACTGCCTATGAATGGTCGCTCAGCCAGACTCTGTTTTGTTCTGGGTGTCTCACAGCTGGAACCCAGCACTGTATACTGTATGTAGCTGAAGTTACATGCAGTACATACAGTGCTTATAGACACTGCAGCACTTAGTAAAGCAAATAGTTTGTTTGGACCAGCTAGGTCCAAACAAACTATTTAAAATGACATGAAACATGGACATCAGTTTTAACTGAATTGAATGTAATTACTACCTCATACCACAGCTTAAAGTGTTTGTTACCCCAACAATTCATATTCTTGATATGTGCCTGCTGTACCATGTACTTGTATGAGAAAGTATCCTGTTCTCTTTGTATTACTTCCTTTATGTGAAATCCCTGGTGATCCTACTAGTCCCCTTGCTTTCCTAGTAAAAACTGACCACACAAAGCGGTAGAGCACACCATGATTAGCTCTACCTATGCTTGGAACTCTGTGTACTCTCCTCTAATGGTTAGACTTTTTCTGACACACTCCTGCTGAATGAGAATCTCGGTGTGCTGCTGCTTCCCCTCCCCCAGATCTTAGGCTTCACGTACGCTGCTGGTAAACTGACGTTTAGGAGCAGTTGGGTGTTTTTTTCAGCTGCCTCTGAACTCTCCTCTGTTATCTTATCAGTACATGTACACAGGGTCATTTATAGTCATTTCTAGGCAGTTGAGTTTAGATGCATTTTTTGGAAAGCCAAAAAATGCGTTTAGGATGGATGTTCAGAGGCATTTGAAATGCCAAATGCCTGTAACAGCTTGTAAAAGCGGTAACTCGCGTTTAGCCGCATTTCGTTTACAGGCGTTTTTAATGGAGATACATTTTTGACTATTAAAAAAAAAAACCTCTTCTAAATGCAAATGTGGCTAAATGCAGCATGTCAACGCGGCAAAACTGACATTTTTAAACATCTGTTACTATCTGTCAAGTTGAATCGTTCAGGAGAGGGTTTTAAAACGTCCCGTGTACATTACGCCTTATGCAGCCGAGAACAAAGGGAATGTGATCACTTATAAAAAAAAGGGAAAAAAAGGTATTTATAGTTTTTTTTTTATATCTATACACAAATGTTTGGCCTTTGATTTCTATTTTAAACTGAATGGGTTCTTTTACAAGGTGACCCTTTACAATCACTTACAGTAATTTTTAACTCCAGGCAAAACGCTAAATACACAGTTTAATCACTTCAGCCCTGGAAGGATTTACCCCCAGAGCACTTTTTGCAATTCGGCACTGCTTCGTTTTAACTGACAATTGTGCGGTCGTGCGACCTTACATCAAAACAAAATTGACATCCTTTTTTTCCCCACAAATAGAGCTTTCTTTTGGTGGTATTTGATCATCTCTGTGGTTTTTATTTTTTGCGCTATAAACAAAAAAATGAGCGACAATTTTGAAAAAAAAGCAATATTTTTTACTTTTTGCTATAATAAATAACCCAAAAAAAATAAAAAAACTAATTTTTTTCTCAGTTTAGGTCGATATGTATCCTTCTACATATTTTTAGTAAAAAAAATTGCAATAAGCGTATATTGATTTGTTTGCACAAAAGTTATAGCATGTACAAAATAGGGGGTAGATTTATGGCATTTTTATTATTAATTGTTTTTTACTAGTAATGACAGCAATCTGCGATTTTTATCGTGACTGCGACATTGCGGCGGACACATCGGACACTTTTGACACTATTTCAGGACCATTGCCATTTATACAGTGATCAGTGCTATAAAAATGAACTGATTGTTGTGTAAATGACTCTGGCAGGGAAGGGGTTAAACACTAGGGGGAGATCAAGGGGTTAAATGTGTCCTAGGGAGTGATTCTAACTGTAGGGGGGATGGGCTCACTACAACATGACAGAGATCACTGCTCCCGATGATAGGGAGCAGTAGATCTCTTGTCATGTTCTAGGCAGAACAGGGAAATGCCTTGTTTTACATAAGCATCTCCCTGTTCTGGTGCTCCATGACACGATCGCGGGACACCGGTGGACATCGTGTCCGCGGGACCCGCGGGCATGGTGACGCAGTATGCGGTGGGCGCGCGCGCCCACTAGCCCGCAAATTAAAAGGGGACGTACCTGTACGCCCATTTGCCCACCGCTGACATTGTGCCAATGTATATCGGCGTGCTGCGGTCGAAATGTGGTTAAAAACAAATCTAGGAACTGTTTTACCTGTGTTTCTGCCCATGCTGGCAGTGCAGAAGACCCAATTTTTCAGTGCTGCAGATAAGTAACACTTAGGCCCCTTTCACACTACCGCGACTTATTTATTTATTTATTTCAGGTACTTATATAGCGCCGTCAATTTACGCAGCGCTTTACATATAGGTTGTACATTCACATCAGTCCCTACCCTCAAGGAGCTTACAATCTAAGGTCCCTAACTCACATTCATACATACTAGGGACAATTTAGACAGGATCCAATTAACCTACCAGCATGTCTTTGGAGTGTGGGAGGAAACCGGAGTACCCAGGGGAAACCCATGCAGGCACAGGGAGAACATGCAAACTCCAGGCAGGTAGTGTCGTGGTTGGGATTCGAACCAGTGACCCTTCTTACTGCTAGGCGAGAGTGCTACCCACTACACCACTGTGCTTCAATGTCTCGTGAATTTGCCACAATTTCACGGCCGCGACTTTGACACATTTTTCTGCCGCGATTTCAGGGAATGCCTGTGTAACTCACATCAAAGTCGGACCAAAGTAGTGCAGGGACTACTTTGAAGTCGGCATGGTAGTCATTGGAAATCACGGGGAACGACTTGTCATACGACTTTGCAGTCCCAAGTTGTAGGGCAAGTCGTACAAGTGTGAAAGGGGCCTTACAGGCCTTTTCGTCGCCCCCCCCCCCAGCAGCATACTATCACTGTACTCTGCACTGCAGTACAACTGACTCTGACTGTGCTTCACCCTCTTCCTGGTCTGAGCACTTCTAAACAGGGGCTGCAAGAGACTAATACCAAGTCAAATTCAGGTACTAGTCTGTTTCTATTAAAAAAAAAAGTTCCAATAATCAATCAAGAGATACATTACCCACTTCAGCCCCGGACAATTTGGCTGGCCAAAGACCAGAGCGTTTTTTGCGATTCGGCACTGCTTCATTTTAACTGACAATTGCGCGGGGCGTGGGACGTGGCTCCCAAACAAAATTGATATCCTTTTTTTCCCACAAATGGAGCTTTCTTTTGGTGGTATTTGATCACCTCTGCGGTTTTTAATTTTTGCGCTATAAACAAAAAAAGAGCGACAATTTTGAAAAAAAAAACAATATTTTTTACTTTTTGCTATAATAAATATTCCCAAAAAATATATAAAATAAAATTTCCTCAGTTTAGGCCGATACGTATTCTTCCACATATTTTTGGTAAAAAAGAAATCGCAATAAGCATTTATTGATTGGTTTGCACAAAAAAGTTAATGGCGGCCATCTGCGATTTTTATCGTGACTGCAACATTATGACGGACAGATCGGACACTTTTGGCGCTATTTTGGGACCATTCACATTTATACAGTGCTCAGTGCAATTAAAAATGCATTGATTACTGTGTAAATGTGACTGGCAGTGAAGGGGTTAACCAGTAGGGGGCGCTGTCCTAGGGAGTGATTCTAACTGTAGTGGGGGATGGGCTACGTGTGACATGACACTGATCACCGCTCCCAATCACAGGGAGCTGTGATCAGTGTCCTGTCAATAAGAAGAATGGGGAAATGCTTGTTTACATCAGCATTTCCCCGTTGTTCCTCTCCGTGACACGATGGCGGGTATCCCCGCGGACATCGAGTCCGCGGGACCTGCGATCACACTCATGGAGCTCGCGGCGGCCCGTGCCCACAATTCCGCATCCTAAAGGGCAACATACAGGTACGTTAATATGCCTGGTGTGCCCTTCTGCCAACCTATATCGGCATTAGCCGGTCAGCAAGGGGTTAATCAGTGTCTTTTATAGCTGCCTGAGGTTCAAATTTAAAGTTTTTCTAAAGCCTTGTTTGTTTTTTCTTTAAAATAGTAAACATATCATACTTTCCAGCAGCCCCGATCCTGCTCTTCTCGGGTCTCCCACCGGTGCTTCTGGCCCCTCCCCCTTTCTGAGTGCCCCCCAGAACAAACTGCTTGCTCTGGGGGCACTCTTGCTTGCTCGCTCCTGAGCCGCCTTTGGGTGTCTATGAGACACACAGAGCATGGCTCAGTCCCACCACCGCTCCCTCCTCAATGGCTGTGTCTTGGCCAATCAGGAGAGACAGTCCCAGGAGAGCCTCGGCTCTCATGCACGTCGCTGGATCAGGATTGGGCTCAGGTAAGTATTGGGGGGGGGGGGCTGTGGGGTGAGCTGCTCCCTAAAGGTGTTTTGTTTTCTTGTGTTTTCATGCATTGAAAAAACTTTAGAACCACTTTAACAACAGCCACAGCTAAAACAGTTAAACACACACAGTTGAATTCAAGGGTGTAACTATAGCCAAAGTAGACCATGCAACGTATATGGGGCCAAGAGCTGTCTTGCTACATACAATAGGTAGTAGTAACATATGGCACAATATAAAGTCTATATTGTTTGGAAACACCTATAAGTTTGCCAGGAATGCAATTAGTATTCTGTATCACAAGAGGAATTGCCTTTGCTAGAGAGATTAAAGAGCTGGGAAGGAGGAGGTTTAACAATGTTGGTGTGGGGTCCAATCATACATAGTCACAGCCCTGGTTGAAAACTTCCTGTGGGTGTAATAAATCTGGGTGGGTGTCTATTAATGTGATGTATACATAACTAAAATGACCGCTGTTCATTCATATATGCACAGAGTTGTGCTTTAAATTTAACTTGCATCTATGGTAAAAATCTAAAATCATACAGTACTGTGCAAAAGTTTTAGGCAAAATGCAAAGTGAGCAAACAGAAGTAAAATCTAAATCAAATCAACATTTGGTGTGACTACCCTCTGGCTTCAAATCAGCATCAATTCTTTCACTTGCACACTTACACACTTGCACAAAGTCAGGGATTTTGAAGGAGTAGAGTTTCAGGAATCAGCAACAGGGATGGCCAAATCTGTGTAGCTAGACTGAGACTGAGACCAGACAGGTGCAAATGATCATCAATTTCATATGTGGGTTGAAACACGGTAATTATAGGGGTTGTAAACTCATTTTTTTTCTCCTCAATGCATTCTATGCATTAAGGTAAAAAACCTTCTGTAGTGCAGCAGCCTTGCAGAGCCCCCCTTTTACTTACCTGAGCCTGATCTTTCCATGAAACTAGCACAACAGCTCCAGCCGCTGTCTCAGGTCCTCATTGAATAGATTGATAACAGCAGGAGACAGTCCTGGAACTGATGGTTTGGCCCCCACAGAGTCTTGATCTCAACATCATTAAGTCTGTCTGGGATCATTTGAGACAGAATGATGTGAGACAACCTACATCCACAGAGGATCTGTGGATCTGTGTTTAGAACAATCTACCTGCCAAGTTTCTTCAAAAACTATGTGCAAGTGTACCTAGAAGAATTGAATTTGTTTTCAAAGGCAAAGGGTGGTCAAACCAAATATTTATTTGATTTGGATTCCTCTTCTGTTCATTTACTTTCTATTTTGTTAAATAATAAATCTAAACCAATAACACTTCTATTTCTGAAAGCATTATTCATTTACAGCATTTTTTCACACCTGCCTGAAACTTTTGCCCAGTAGTGTATATTCATTTCTATATTGTATTTCATTATTGCTAGCCTACCCCAATTATTCTGAATGATTTTGATGTTTGTAAACTAACTTGAAGATCCCCGCATATTTACATCTTTGAATTCTGTGACTTGCATTTACAATGCCCTGTTTATAGGCACTGCTGTGTCACACATTTCACAGAGCCTGCCTTCTGAACTACAGACGTGCTGAGAGGAGGATTTTCTGGAGGCGGAGTAAGTACAGGAATCACGGCATGCAGGCAGCAAGATACCATAGGATATGTGGTCCTTAGAAATTGGAAGTAAAGAGCAGAGGAGAAGCTGCAAAGTATGTAGGGAATCCAGGAAGCTGTGGAAAGAGATGGCCAGAATACTGATGGCTCTAACCACATGAAGGGAACATTTTCACATAAGCTGTTGAATTGTCAAAAATAATTGTTGTTTGTAATCGGTGCCGAGACAAGGTCATCCAGCGCCCACGGCAAACATGCCAAACTGCACCCCCACCCCCCGGGTTTTGCATGAGTTAAATACTCATTAATGCCTAATACACATGATGAGAACATTTGACGAAAACAAGTGCATTTGGAGCAATTGTCTGAAAATCTGATTATTAGTACACAGCTTGCAAGGGCTGATTACGGCCGTTCATGTGAAAATATCACAAAATAGGCACAAAAAAGTTTCTTGAAAGATAACAGAAGGAACGATTTTCATATAATTAGTATGGCATTTGCACCAAAAAAATCTGTGCACGCTCGGAAATGAAAGAATACAATACATCATTTCTGAAGTTAGGAGCAGAGGATTAGGGTAAAACAACTTAAACTGGCATACATGCATAGGTTTTTTTCAGCCAGTGGGCTGAATTAAAAAAGCACTAAGGCTGGGTTCACACCAGTGCGAATTGGATGTGGGTTTCTTCGCATCCAATTCGCATGTCAGGAGATTGTGGCCGGCTCTCTATGGAGCCGATTCACATATCTCCAGGACGGCTGCAGAGCAAATTGCACAGGAGTCCTGTGCGCCTTCTGGTCCGTTCAGGTCTGAATTCAGCCCGAAATTTGGACCGAAATCGGACCTGAAACACAGAACAAGGATGCATCGGACCCCTTGCTGTGAGCCGCTCCTCACAGGAGTGTGAACCCAGCATATCAGATTCATACATCCACACAAGAGTGATGAATGCATATATCCCCTTTACTGAGAAGTATTCTGACAGTGGGGACTCTTCTCTGTCAGAATACACTGATCAGTACTGCAGCTTATTGGCTGCAAGCCACTGATCGAACAAGTTTCCAGCAGTCCCATTCTACAGAAGCTGATCTGATGGGGCGGCTTCTAACAGGCAAGGTCACACATAGATCAAAATTCTGATCCATGTGTACCCAGCTTTACCTTATTCCTTGCTCCAGTAGGCTTCTCCAATGTTGTGACTGGTCCTCTGGAGCTCCTGGGTGAATTGTGATTGGCTGTGGTCACACTCTAGGCTCATCATACCATACAGGGTTAATGTTCCTGAATGGTATGTGATAATGCTGAGATCTGGGTGGAGAGGGAGAGCACTGCAGCTGACTGGAACAAGTACAAGCTTTAACCCAGCACTGCAAGGGTGGATGGTTACACTTTGCTGGAGTTTGGCTGTGTTACATCACTTGCTGTTTATGGTCAAATCTTTGAATAGCTTAGAAATATACTAGGGCTGTTCAGGCTCTACATAGATGTATTCCACATACACACTATATCTTGTTAAAAGGCATGATTTTCATTAAGATAAGTGCGTGTGTGCAATAAATCTATGTAGAGCCAGAAAAGTCCCAGTATATTCCTAGCCTATTAGAAAACATTTTACTTTCTCTTTAGTAAACCTGCACTGCAAAGGTCAGCATAGGATTACAGCACAGCATTGCACAGTCTGGGAGGCAGAACAAGTCGAGACTCACTAGAGGAGAAAAAGCAGTCTGTTATCTGTCACTCCTTATCTTAAGTCTGTGAGAGGAGAGAGGAAAGCTCCATGTCTGCTGGGCAGTGATGATCGGGGCTCCAGTGTAGTGATGTCTGCTTGCTCGGCCTACCTGTACTGGGGCTCTCACTGTCCCGATCCAGCCACCCAGCCTGTCAGGGACCTGTGCCTGGGAGATAGAGTTTCTGTCCTTTCCAGCAAGGGGCGGGAAAGCCTGCAGGAGGTATGGGCACATTCTCAGCGGTGCTTTTGGACAGACTTTGGCAACACAGAGGCTGAGAAAAAGGGTGAAGCTCCAGTATTTTGGCACCCCCTCTCGAACTCCGCCCAGGGCAGTGGCCCCTCACGCCCCCCCCCCTTGTATATCGGCCCTGTTTGTAATGCAATAACAATGCTATAATATGAACTTATGCTGTGACTATAGATTTCCTTTAATTTGCCATTTAACTGGCTGTGTTGCTATTTTGTCAGGGTCCTTATGTAATGCATTATTGTCTTTCTAGGCATTCATATATTTTCCTTTTTTTTTTTTTTTTTAATGCTTTATTTATACGTTTTTCGAAAGGACAGTAATCAAGATACTACCAGCTTGATGCATGCAGGCATGAAAAGATCCTTATACATTTAAATATACTAAGAAAAATATTGAGGGAAAGAGCATAGGTTTAGGGGACTTTAAATGAGGCCAGTCATAATCAACAATCAATATACACATATAATGGTAATTTTATTACATGATAATAAAATACAATATAGTACACAATATACAAACATGATGGAATTGAGTAAAAACATTTAATTGAGCTGAGTCATATTGACTAATACCATAGGACTAATCAAGTAATAAATGACATTTCAAGATTGCACAATAAAAAACAATTGTGTGTGTGATTCCGCGCAAAACCTCTAAATGAATGATTCCAATAAATATACAATAAATATATAGATGCACAAATGAAACACTCTTATGAAATATAATGTAATAAAATTCCTCAAAATAATATGTGCATAACACACAGCTGATAAATATAAAAGTGATTGTCCATACGTGTATTAAAACGTGACTGAAGTGCTAATAAATCAAATAAAATCAATAAAATACATAAAAGTGTGACTGATATTAGTGAGCATGCGTTGATAGAAGGTCTGGTGACTTTCGTGGTGTTAGATCCCCACTAGGTTCTCCCAGAACTCTCACCTTGATGACACAATAAATGTGCCTATATGAATCCTTTGGAGATGTGATCTTTCTGGTCCGGTCGGTGATGGCGTTCCGTTCCGTCTATGGGGAGGGATCACTCCCTGCGGTTGATGCACTCCACTGTTAGATGCGAATAGGTGCCTGGATGAGTTGGAGCAGACATCAGATGTGATTATAGAGGCCTAGATTGCAGTGAAGATGACAGGAATTAGTCAGCCTGGATGACCTTTGTGCACTCTCAGAACTGTTGAGCATCTAACGCTGGTATATACCTTCGTTAGATGCTCAACAGTTCTGAGAGTGCACAAAGGTCATCCAGGCTGACTTATTCCTGTCATCTTCACTGCAATCTAGGCCTCTATAATCACATCTGATGTCTGCTCCAACTCATCCAGGCACCTATTCGCATCTAACAGTGGAGTCCATCAACCGTAGGGAGTGATCCCTCCCCATAGACGGAACGGAACGTCATCACCGACCGGACCAGAAAGATCACATCTCCAAAGGATTCATATAGGCACATTTATTGTGTCATCAAGGTGAGAGTTCTGGGAGCCCCTAGTGGGGATCTAACACCACGAAAGTCACCAGACCTTCTATCAACGCATGCTCACTAATATCAGTCACACTTTTATTGATTTTATTTGATTTATTAGAACTTCAGTCACGTTTTAATACACGTATGGACAATCACTTTTATATTTATCAGCTGTGTGTTATGCACATATTATTTTGAGGAATTTTATCACATTATATTTCATAAGAGTGTTTCATTTGTGCATCTATATATTTATTGTATATTTATTGGAATCATTCATTTAGAGGTTTTGCGCGGAATCACACACACAATTGTTTTTTATTGTGCAATCTTGAAGCCTTTTGGTAGTGAGTAGTGTTCACTATTTTTTGATTTTGCAGCATCACCTATATTTATTTCTACACGGTTTAAACTTAGTAGCGCAGAAGTCCATCTTAGGATCTTTTTAATAAATAACATTTCATAGATAAATACCAAGCACCAAACTTAATAACAGCAAGACAATCCAAAAATATATTTTCTAAGCATCCTATAACTCTACATGTTTTGTGGATTGATCTGCACTTCTTCAGGAGTAGATTCAGAAAAGGGAGTCTAGAATTAATATGAAAAAACAAAAATAATTCAAATATGTAGTGGGCATATTCCAGAAAGGGAAAGAGGGCACCCGGTTCTAGAAAACCAAGTAAGGGGTTACTTTAGTAACAATTTTTAATCATGTCAGAGGACTGGCAATATTATCAAAAAATGTATACATTTTATTAGATATTTATTATGGTACAGACATCAAAAGTGGTGTAAAGACCTATCAATTAAAACATGGTGTTAAAAATTACTAATTAGGTCCGGTGGAACCTAATGACTGGGTACATGATCACTAGACAAATTAGACAACACATGGGACATTACAAAACAAAAACAAACACAACGTATGACCACGTCCGGATGCTTTGGACTTTGCGGGCTGTCAATCGGTACTGGGAGATTGTGAGTAGTAGGGTAGTAATTATCCCTGCGGGCCAAAAAAACCTCAATGACAGCCGGAAAAATCCAATGGAGGAAAATGGGGGTGGGGGAGCGAGCTGCTCGTGTATTGATGGATACAATTGCTATAGCTGAGGTGATGTTAATTAGCTAGCCAGATAAAGATGTTGTAAATATCCAGAAAATTACTGTTAGTCCAATGGAGAAATTTGTAATGACTTGAGATTCATTTTCTGACGAAATTGTAGTTAGAATGCCAACCAAGGTAGTTCATATAAGAAAGTTAACTGTCAGTAGGAATTAAAGTCATATAATGAGCATCATATAATGAATATGGTAGACTTTACCGTTTGTTGTTTTCAATCAGTTGAAGGTGATCTGGTGGACTGGATCAGATGTGTTGCAGCATCACGATGGATGCTTCATATGCAGAGGGGGAGCCGTAATATACTTACAGGTTCCTCTGCTCAGTGGTTAGCTAGTTCGGTGTGTGTGGCGTCATTGGCTACAGGGGTGGCAGGAGATTCAAAGCTCCGATGCCTTCGCCTCCTTCCCGATCGGGTGCCGTGACGCTAACCTGCTAAACAAGTGTCCCGACTGAACGTGCGTCCCCGGGGGGGTGCAAACACAAAGAAGTGTGGAAGTATTTAGACCTCTTGATCCTCTTAAGACTCTGGCCGATCAGGTCGACCAGGCTGATTCACCTCGTCCGTGCATTTGCTCGCTGCTATCACCTCTCTGTCACCTCACACCCGAACTCCAGCGTCCGTGACGGGCCTGCATTGACGTCAACGGGTTTCGCTAGAACCAATAGCGTAGCTTCATCTCGTCCAAGATGAAGCTACGCTATAAAAATAAAAAACTAAAATAATGTGGTTGCATAATGCCGTGTACACACGAGCAGAATGTTCGACAGAAAAAGTCTGACGGTAGCTTTTCATCGTATATTCCGATCGTGTGTATGCCCCATCGGACTTTCTACGTTGAAAATTCTGAAGGACCTAGAAAGAGAACATGTTCTAAATTGGGAAAACCGATCGTCTGCATACTGTTCAGACGTACCAAAAACGTTGCATGCTCTGAAGCAAGTACGAGACAGAAGCTAGTGGCTACTGGCTATTGAACTTCCATTTTCTAGTCCCGTCATACGTGTTGTACGTCACCGCATTCTGGACAGTCGGAATTTGGTGTGACCGTGTGTATGCAAGACAGCTTGAGCGGAATTCCATCGGAAAAACCGGTTGTGTGTACAGGGCATTAGTGTGCACACCCTCTTATAGCTGGGGATGTAGCTGTGTTCAGAATTAGACATTCACATTCAAACTTATGTTAAATAGGAGTCAGTACACACCTGACATCATTTAAAGTGCCTCTGATTAACCCTAAATAAAGTTCAGCTGTTCTAGTAGGTATTTCCTGACATTTTCTTAGTCGCATCCTACAGCAAAAGCCATGGTCCGCAGAGAGCTTTCAAAGCATCAGAGGGATCTCATTGTTAAAAAGTATCAGTCAGGAGAAGGGTACAAAATAATTTCCAAGACATTAGATATACCATGGAACACAGAAGACAGTCATCATCAAGTGGAGAAAATATGACACAACAGTGACATTACCAAGAACTGGACGTCCCTCAAAAATTGATGAAAAGACGAGAAGAAAAATAGTCAGGGATGCTGCCAAGAGGCCTACAGCAACATTAAGGGAGCTGCAGGAATATCTGGCAAGTACTGGCTGTGTGGAACATGTGACAACAATCTCCTGTATTTTTCATATGTCTAGGCAGCGAAGCATGGTGGTGGCAGCATCATGCTTTGGGGCTGTTTTTTTTCTGCTGGAACAGGGGCCATAGTCAAGGTAGAGGAAATTATGAACAGTTCCAAATACCAGTCAATTTTGGCACAAAACCTTCAGGCTTCTGCTAGAAAGCTGAACATGAAGAAGAACTTCGTCTTTCAGCATGACAACGACCCAAAGCATACATCCGAATCAACAAAGGAATGGCTTCACCAGAAGAAGATTAAAGTATTGGAATGGCCCAGCTAGAGCTCAGATCTGAATCCGATTGAAAATCTGTGGGGTGATCTGAGGAGGGCTGTGCACAGGAGCTGCCCTCGCAATCTGACATATTTGGAGTGTTTTTGCAAAGAAGAGTGGGTAAATATTGCCAAGTCAAGATGGGCCATGCTGATAGACTCATACCTAAAAAAACTGAATGCTGTAATAAAATCAAAAGGTGCTTCGACAAAATATTAGTTTAAGGCTGTGCACACTTATGCAACAATATTATTTTATTTTTTTTATTTTTACTTCCCTCCACCTAAAAGATTTCAGTTTGACTTTCAACTGAGTTGTACAATTTATAGGTCACATTAAAGATTGAAAAAGTTCTAAAATGATTTATGTTTGTCTCATTTGTTTTACATCACAGAAACCTGCCATTTTAACAGGGGTGTGTAGACTTTTTATATCCACTGTAAGTGCCCAGGTCAGATTTCATGAATGAGGTTTACAACCACTTTAACCTCTTCCTTACAGGCACATAGTAATATGATGCCGGCAGGAACACTCTCTCCCTCTGGGCGGGTGTCATATGACGTTCACCCATTCTTGACACTCTTTCACACCCCCGGGGCACAGCCCATCCCCGATCAGGATAAGGAGCCAATGAAATTGGCTTTTTACCACGTGACCGGCTGTGTCCAGTCACAGCCGATCACAAATCTGAACAAACCACGCTAACTAGCTGTTACAGAGTTCTCCTCCTCACACACCGATCCTGTGCGAGGGGGAGATTGCGGTAACAGCTAGTTACCGATCACAGTGTACAGCACAAAACACACTAATTGCCCCAATAATAAAGAGTACCTGTCACCAGCCCATCAGAGCACCCGAGTACCTGTCACCAGCCCATCAGAGTAACTGAGTACCTGTCACCAGCCCATCAGAGTAACTGAGTACCTGTCACCAACCCATCAGAGTACCTGAATACCTTTCTCCAGCCCAGAGTACCCAAGTACTTATCTGCAGCCCATCAGAGTACTCAAGTACCCGTCTCCAGCCCATTGGACTACCCGAGTACCTATCTGCAGCCCATCAGAGTACCTGAGTACCTATCTGCAGCCCATGCCTCATCGAATATACGCTGGGGTGTTTGCTTTCCAAAATGGGGTCATTTTGTGGGTAATTCCATTGTCCTGGTGCCTTCAAAGGTGTGATAGGTTGTCAGGAAATTATATGTGTCATTTATGCTCCTAGAACACCTGATGGGTGCTCCTTAAACATTGGGCCTCTCTATGTGGCCAGGCTGTGTAAAAGTCACACATGTGGTATTGCCATACTCGGGAGGAGTAGCAAAATGTATTTTTGGGGGTAATTTTTGCTATGTACATGCAATGTGTTAGGAAAATCTTACAAATTGACAACTTTGTGTAAGAAAAAATATGTTTTCATTTTCTTTTCACATTTTCCAAAAATTTGTGGAAAAAAATGACATGTTCAAAAGACTCATTTTGCCTCATAGAATATATGTTGGGGTGTTTTCTTTCCAAAATGGGTTCATTTTTGTGGGTAATTCCACTGTCCTGGTGCTCAAGGACCTTCAAAAGTGTGATAGGTAGGAATGAAATTAGATGTGTAATTTATGCTCCTAGAACGCCTGACGGTGCTCCTTGCATGTTGAACCTCTCTGTGTGGCCAGGCTGTGAAAAAGTCTCATACATGTGGTATTGCCATACTCAGGATGTGTAGCAGAATGTATTTTGGGTGTAATTGTAAGTATGCATATGCTGTGTGTGAGAAATAACATATTATTTTGACAATTTAAAAAAAAAAAAATTGGGGGGAAAAAGTTACAACGTCAAAAAACTCACCATGCCTCTTACTAATTACCTTGGACTGTGTACTTCCAAAAGGGGGTCATTTGGGGGCAATTTGTACTGTCCTGACATTCCAGGGCCTCAAGAAATGAGATAGGCCGTCAGTACATTGGGTGTGATCAACTTTTAATGATTGGCAGCATAGCTTGTAGACTCTAAAACTTTGACACAGACCAATATCCACTAATTTGGGTTATTTTTACCAAAGATATGTAGCAGTATACATTTTGGCC
This sequence comes from Lithobates clamitans, assembly GCA_037952925.1. NCBI lineage: Eukaryota > Metazoa > Chordata > Amphibia > Anura > Ranidae > Lithobates > Lithobates clamitans. The sequence continues at coordinate 2,952,672 of JBBGZY010001230.1, forward strand.
CAAATTTATGTAAAAAAATACTTATTTGCAAAATTCTTTAATAGAAATTAAAAAAAGTGTTTTTTTTTTTTTTTCAAAAATTTCGCTCTTTTTTTTACTTATATCACAAAAAAGAAAAACCCAGTGGTGATTAAATCTCACCGAAAGAAAGCCCATTTGTGTGAAAAAAATTATAAAAATTTTGTTTGGGTACATTGCATGACTGAGTACTTGTCATTCAAAGTGTGAGAGCATTGAAAGCTGAAAATTGTTCTGGGCAAAAAGGGGGTGAAAATGCCCTGTATTGAAATGGTTAAAGCAACACACACACACACACACACACTAATGCCCCGTACACACGGTCGGCTTTTCCAACGGAGAATGTTCGATGGAAGACTTTTGTCGGAAATTCCGACCGTGTGTAGGCTCCATCGGACAGTTACCATCGGAATTTCTGTTGCACAAAATTTGAGATCTGGTTCTCAAATTTTCCGACAACAAAATCCGTTTGCGTAAATTCCGATCGTGTGTACACAATTCCGACGCACAAAGTGCCATGCATGCTCAGAATAAATTACGAGACGGAAGCACTCGGTCTGGTAAAACTACCGTTCATAATGGAGATAGCACATTCGTCATGCTGCAATTTTTTAAATAGTTTAATGCAGCGCATTGTCTTCTTCTTTAGAATGCTAGAAGAATGAAGTTTTTAGTGAGTTCTCACAAACTGATTTCTTTATTATTTCTTGTGATCTCATGAATAATATTAATTTTGTTTTTCGTCACATCTCCATAATAATGTTTTTTGTTTTTTTTATCAAGATCTGCATTTTTTTTTTCTAGCGCTCTCCATAATATTATTTCTAGTTGTGTGTGTCAAGTTACCACAACACCATTATTATCTTGTATTTTTTTACCTCAAGGAGGTTGGTTGGTGTTGTATATGTTCACCGATTTATGTGGGACATTGTTGTGTGTATGTACACATGCAGTCAATGTTGAACAGGCCAGAATGACAATGACAGAATGGTTGATTTGTCCAACTGAATTTTAACAGCTGAAGACTCTTTGATGTGTTAATCTTATGCAAGTCTATTTGAACATCTCAAAGGGTATTCAGGTGGTATGTTAATCTAATCTAATTACATATATCTAAAGGGGACGTGTTGATGTTGATATGCGGGAGTGCAAATTGGGGCGGTTTATGACTGCAACTGTTCACGGCTGGGGGTTGTTGTCTGTTTGAAAGACTCCTAAATTGAAAGGCCAATCAAATTGCTCAGCCATTCAATATTTAGTGAATATAACACAGCATTCAGTCTACAGTTTAGAAGAGTGGGGCTCGTCTGTGTATGAGTGTACAGTCTCCTCTGTCGGATTTCTTTGTCATCTGTGGACTTTGGACTTTGTTCTGTGTTGGAAGTCAATAAAGTGCATCTCTCTGGAAGAATTGGGTTGCTGCGGAAGAGTACTTACATCATCATCATTATAATAATACCTAAATATTAATTATCTATACACCCAATATTAATACATATATTAGATCACTACACTGGTGCCGTGACAAGTGACCAGAAGAGCATTTTCGGACTTAGGAACAGAAGTCGGTGGTGACAACAATCCTGTGAGGTGGACAGAAGTGTGATGAAGAACCAAGAGCTGTGCTGTGACTCTATTGTCTGGTTGTGACATAAGAGAGTCTGATCTACAAAATTTAACAAGTTGGGAACCCCAGAATTATTCTCTGGAGACTGGAAACAACAACAAAAAAGAAAAAGGACTGTGTCGTGTACCAGAAGACCTGAACTGGAAGCTGAAGGAGTAACTAATGCGGTGAGTAAAATATTTCTTTTTTTTAATTATTAGTAATATAGTCAAAATGCTTACTCAGTGTGAAGCTAGTGTCAGTTCTGATAAAGTTAACAGATGGGTATTAAAATGTATTAAGCGCCATGGCGGTCCTTATGAAATTCCAGAAAAATGTAAGCAGACGTGGACGATGATGAAGGAATTTTTAGAGAAAAATGTTTTTGATAGCAAAATTTCAGAAAGTAAAAGAAAAGGTTGTATTATACAGGGCTTGTTATCTTGCTGTCTAACAATGGAAAGTTCTTTGAATTATAAGGTTGAGGAAATTACCCAGTTACAGAAGGCAGTTGATAATAGCAACAATGTTTGTGAGAGGTTACAAAACCAATCAGACACTGAGACAGTAAATTTAAAATTGCATGCGGTTACCATTGGAGAAGCTTTACTTGAGAAATCTAAACGTTGTGATGAATTATCAGAGGAAAATGAGAGATTAAAATTAAGAATTATGGAATTAGAGAAGAGATCTCAGGAATGCAGATATGCATCAAATCTTGGATTCAGCAATCTGCAGCAAACAGAACCTCATATTGAATCTGATAATGCATTACCAGCTGCCCCCACTGTGACTACCACCGTTTATAACAATAATAATAATACAGGTGAAGTTCAGCTTGTAATTAAGCCATTGAAACCAAAATTATTAGACGCAATTCTTAAAGAAATAGGAATGGTTCCATACCATGATTTGAACAGATTTTTAAAATGGTTTTGTGACGTGCAGCAAGTCAGAGATATGTACAACCTCAACCCATCTGACTTAGAAAGAGTTTTGCAACATTCTATAGGAAGTGGTCTTTGGATGAGAATTAAACAAATCTGTATTCAGCCTCTGAGGACAAGGGACATATTACTGGAATTATTATGTGTTTTGTATGGCGTACGTTCTGATGTTACTATTCATGGGAAGATCCAACAAATGCAAAATGAATCTCCCTATGAATTGTCACACAGGATAGCAACTATTATGGAATTATTGGTCGGTAATAATCTTGCATTTGAGCGTGGGGGCTTGATACATATGAGTATATTTCTAGATGCGTTGCATGAAGATATCAAACAAAATATTTTATTAGTTACCCCAAATCCTCGTGATTTAAAAGACATATTGTTGAGAGCAGACCATTTATGGAGAAAGTCAAATGAGCAGGCTGTCAAAGTTGATTTAGCCACATTGTTTAGGACAAATACTGAACATAAAGATCAGAAGATAATATCCTATGATAACACCCAGAGAGGACACTCCGGGTCAAACATAGGTGATATTAATATGAAAAACAGAGCTGACCAAAATAATAATAAGAAAAAGTCCAAGACTTGGATACCGTTCTCTCAGTTAAAACATAAATATGACCACCTGAAAATTGAGTATGACAAGATGAGAGGGGAACGTGATAAATTATTAGAGCAGTTGAAGGGGATACAGGGTGTCATAAATGCAGAAGATGTACATTCTCCAGATCTGTTTTTGAATGCAAATGACACTTCTCTAGCAGTGGGGGTGAATTAGCTCCAAACTGTAAACGTGTAAATAGGGTTTTGTTTTAACTTCAAACAATGTTTAAGGACCTTGCTAATTAGTTTTGTTGGAGAGTTTTGTTTTTCAGGGATGTCTGAAGATGCTTGCATGTGAATAGCAGAAGTCTGAAATTGAATAGTGGTGGAGAATTATGGGAGAAATGCTGAATAGACAATATATCACTATACATGGAATTATAAAGCATTCATGGACTCTCTCGAAATTCATCAAGCAATGGACCTTTTTTTTCTTTTTTCTTCAACGCCCTAATTTTTAATTTTTCTCCCTTTTCCTGATATATTTTGCTTTTAATTTTTTATTTTTGTTTGTTTTATTTCTTGAACTTTATCTTAAAACCAAAGAGAGGCATTTTAACCTAAAATAATTTTCATAACATCTGTACATATTACATAATGCGTATTGATCAATATATTTGACATCTAAGGTGAGATGCTGCACAATGGCTTGGCATAGCATAAATTATAGTATGTTGGGTGGTTTTCCTAAATTTATAAGAGGGGTGAGTGAAATTCATCACTCTAGTCATGATTTGAAACTTTGTTGATTCAGTTGTTTATAATATGCTAAAGGCTATGACATATATGGATGAAAAAGAAGTTTCTACCTTTCATGGTGAAGATACTGGCAAGAATTTCCACTGCCGCTTTGTCTGGACAGAAGATCTGATAAACACTGATGTCAAGCTGATTCTATCTGAACCATCGTGTGGGGGTATATGTATATGTTGGTATACCATTCAAGTGTAATTATGGACTGAATGATCCAAGTAACTGCTCTATTGAAGACAATGAGGGGTCGGCCTACAGCAAATTACAAAAGCAAATTGTGGCTGGCAATCAACAAATTCTGGTACTTGACAGGTACACAACCCGGTCATCTTTGTTCAAATTGTGGAAATGGAAAGAAGCAGATGTGAATTGTAAAATGCTTGCAAGATGGACTCTTGAATGTCAAGTGCAAGGAAATAGTTTGCAGTACAGTTACCCTTTTGACCTTGAAAGTGAGTGCTGGTACATTGATGGTTCTGCTAACTATAAAGATGAAAGTAGAGTGTTTGCGTAAAAGCATCTTTAAAAATGAAAAGCTTGAGCCTGGAGAGGAGAGAATCCTGGACTTGTGGATTGGAGCTCCCAGAGCATGCCAAGTTTACTTTCAGTGAGATGGTGAGAGATGTGATGAAGTCAGACCGAAAAATGGACTGTGACATCAGCTCGTCTTTGCGCAATATTCAAGATCTTGATGTGATATAATAAGGCCTAACAGCTATATGGGCCACTGACGTTTACCAAATCCTTTTCCAGTCATGGTCTAAAAGTTATATTATCTAATAACTGTTTCATGGGGATATTTTAGAGGCTGGCGAAGAGAGATGTAACCAGTTTCAACTTCATATTTTATATGAGCCATTGTAAAGCATCCAGTACCTTAAATCGTAATGATATTTTTTGTTGTTTGATTTATGGGTCAGTTCTAGTAGATAGAACCGACCCAAGTGGGGGTATATGTTGTATATGTTCACCGATTTATGTGGGACATTGTTGTGTGTATGTACACATGCAGTCAATGTTGAACAGGCCAGAATGACAATGACAGAATGGTTGATTTGTCCAACTGAATTTTAACAGCTGAAGACTCTTTGATGTGTTAATCTTATGCAAGTCTATTTGAACATCTCAAAGGGTATTCAGGTGGTATGTTAATCTAATCTAATTACATATATCTAAAGGGGACGTGTTGATGTTGATATGCGGGAGTGCAAATTGGGGCGGTTTATGACTGCAACTGTTCACGGCTGGGGGTTGTTGTCTGTTTGAAAGACTCCTAAATTGAAAGGCCAATCAAATTGCTCAGCCATTCAATATTTAGTGAATATAACACAGCATTCAGTCTACAGTTTAGAAGAGTGGGGCTCGTCTGTGTATGAGTGTACAGTCTCCTCTGTCGGATTTCTTTGTCATCTGTGGACTTTGGACTTTGTTCTGTGTTGGAAGTCAATAAAGTGCATCTCTCTGGAAGAATTGGGTTGCTGCGGAAGAGTACTTACATCATCATCATTATAATAATACCTAAATATTAATTATCTATACACCCAATATTAATACATATATTAGATCACTACAGTTGGTGTCCCTTGTTAATTTGACCTTGTATTTTTGAAATGTACCTGCCTACTCACAAACAAACTGTCCTTTTTGAACTAAAACACATAGCCAAGTATTTGTGAAAAAGAAATAGCCATTTATTCTGGGTCATAACAAAATAAAGAGGAAGGCAACACTGGAGAAATTGCTGAAATTTGCAAAGCCTTTGTACCCCAGGGCACACATCAATTATTTTACAGTCAAAATTGGTGGCCTGAGGATTCCATATAATAGTGAGCACAACCCGGTCCATGACTACAAGATCTCAGGAACAGCTGCAGATGACATATCTGTCCTCAGGCTGTGGTCATACAACAGCCTGCATCTTTTGCCAGACCAGACTGAACCCAGGCCATCACTTTCTTGTCTTCCTTAGACGCTTCCTTCCAGGCTGTGGCTCTGGTGTTAGAGTTGTGGCAGGAGTTGGAGGAGGAGGACCTGGAGGAGGAGGAGGAGGACCATGGCTGAACTCACAAATGTGGCTTTGGCTCATGAGTTTGCCCCTCAACCCCCTATTTACAGCTTGTAACATAACTTCCTCACATGAGAGGCGTTGACCCTCCTCCATTTCCAGCATTTTGCAGGCTGTCACGTAGGCATAGTCCTCTTGAACACTGGGGGGGGGTTTCTGAGAACCGCAGTATCCTTCAGAAATAGGCCAATTGCTGCCTCTATTGGGTTACTCCTCTTCCTGGCACTTTTTTGTGGAAGGCCGAGGGGAGGGACCTGGGATTCGGGCAGGCTAATGGGCCCGGCCACCTCCTGGCTGCACACTTACCCCCGCCACTTCCTGGCTGACACTTTCCATGGCCTCCTCCTGTCTGAGACTTTCCTGTGTATGAAAAAGGGACATAGTTTTAGTTATTGGTTCATCAATCACACACAATTTTCAGCTCATGACTATTGCAAATTAAATGTTAATAAATAGAAAAGACTATCATTCTGACCCCAGCATTTTTCATTCTTGTCCCAATCCTTTGTGGCCATTACTGTCTATTGATATGTAAAACATTTTGTGAAATCAGAAATTAGTTATCAAAACTAACATATATTTAACATCATTAATTTGACAAACAGAAATATTTTGAAGAATGCTATACCTGACTCAAGCTGGGCTCCTCCACATGTTGCCTGGAAGGCCCAGGTTGATCATCGCAAGCCTCAGCTGGGGGGGAAGGAAGCCTTGAAGGAAGACTGGAGAGTGCTGGCCTGGGTTCAGTCTGGCCTTCCAGAAAATGCAGTCTGTCATAGTACCACAGCCTGGGTACATAAATGTCATCTGCTGCAGCTTCTGACCTCTGGGAATCCTGGACCTTCTTGCGCTCCCTATTATAAGTGCTCCTCATGCCACCAATTAGGGCCTTCAAATACGGGATGTCTGCCGTGGGGATAACCGGCTTCACAAATTCCAACAATTGATCCAGCACTGCCTTCCTCTTTGGTTTCATCGTTGAATAAATCCATTTTCTCTGCAAGACACAACACAAGACAAACCCTAATATCAGGTGAAACTCTCCTAAACTTGACCCAATATAGGCCTCAGTCTATAAGCAGATAGTACGTACGACGCGCGTGTGTTATGATTTATATACACTGCGCATGCGTGAAACTCCACCCGCCCCTGACGTTCTTTGTAGTCTATTCCCTGCCCCTTCTATTTCGGTGTAGTGGGAGAGCACATGGCGGAGAGACAACAGGTGCATGTAGAGGAGAGCAGCAACAATTAAAGGCCGGAGCCCCGAACTTCACGATCCCGGAGGAGATTGAAGGCCTCAAATATGGCCTTTGTAGAGATGGTGGAGATGGTGAACATCTTGAAGAGGGCCGACTATGATGGGAAGCATGGACCTTACCCAAACCAAAAAGTCAGAAAGGCCAAGATCATGCCTAAAGATGTGAAGAGTCTGCACAGGAATTTTGGGGTATGGTGATCCAAGGATTAACTGAGGAAACGATGGTCAGACCTCAAATTGAGGGAGCAGGATCAGTACAGAAGAATCAAGAGAGTGCTGCAAAAAAGTAAGTATTTTGTCATGTGTTCCTATTCTTCTTCTTCCTATTCTTCTTCACGTTCATGCAGCCCCATGTGCTTTTCTTTACTGTTGTACATTTTAAAATGGCTACTTTCATGTTCATGGGCACAGTAATCGGTCGTAGGAAACATTGTTCGTTCGCCCACTTTAAGATGTTTTTGGCAGATACAAGTTAACTACATTTGTTCATGCCTATTTGTATTAAAAAGAGGTTGTTGTCTAGATGGGTTTGTAACTACAATGAAATGTAAACTTGTTTCTGTGTAAGGTGAGGACACTCAGCAGCTGTTTACACATCTGGACGCAGGAGCACTAGTGTGGGACACCAGAACAAACCTTTTAGGGTGTCCCACACAGGTGGTCCAGTGGATACTATAGGGGTGTCTCCATGTGTGATACTTTAACAAAAAAGGAAAGTATTCCAACTTTAGAAAGGAAATAAAATGTTCTTCAGCTTGGAACTCTGCCAAAACAGACAATTGTACGACACTTCTAAGCAATGTTTCATATTCCTATTTCTGCCCTCCAATATCGGTGTGCTAAGTATACCTATTTTTTATTCACATAGGGGAGAAAAGACTCGGGACATCTGAGGACACCAGGGACCCCCCACCTCCTAAAGAAGGGGAAATCCCCACACCACAAGCAGAGGATGAGGAGGGAGAGGTTTATGAAGTGGGCGAAATTGTCACCACAACAGGTGAGTGTCTGAGACCACAGCTTCAAGTAAGAGATCTATGCCTGCATATTTCTAATACATGGTGTGTTCTTTTCTTTTAGGTGATATGGATGTTGTGGAAGAAGAATCTCATTTCACCAGTGAAAGTGCCCAGATCCTCATCGGGGAGAGTATGGGGTGCAATCGTGATTTAGAAAATATAAAGGAAAACATCAATGATGTTCAAAAAAATGAAGAACATCATTGATGTTTTAGGCAGAATATAAAAAACAACAAAATTGTACCGTTCTATCCTGTATTTTTTTATTTAAAAAAAATCTGTAAAGTATTTGAAAAGCCAAATTTTGAAAATGCACACAGTGTGTCGACATGTGCTATCTGCCATCAGGGGATATTAATGTACGCTTTTTTTGGGTGCAACCCCTTCCTCCCAACTCAATTAGCTGAGAGGAAGGGGTTGCACCCCCAAAACACGTCCATTGATCCCCCATGATGGGAGCTAGCACATGTTGACATTAGGCATGGGATCAGGAGGGAAATCCCCAGTTTGAATCCCAATTTGTGTGCATCTTCAAAATTTGACTTTTACAGGGGTGACATCACCCCATCTGATGAAGTTAATATCAACAAATCTTGGACATACTCATGTCTGATATTGCCTTCACTTTATCAAAGTTGAACTGTGTAAGTTCCTGAGTTTTGTATGTTATGCTTTGAAACATAAGTACATCTGCACCAGCACACCATGGATCAGCAATCAAGATTGTCCAAAAAAGGTTTTTTAATCGAAAATGGTCACATCACAGGGGAGGTGCGGCTTCTCCCCTGTGATGTGACCATTTTCGATTAAAAAACCTTTTTTGGACAATCTTGATTGCTGATCCATGGTGTGCTGGCGAAGATGTACTTCTGTTTGATGCTTCCAGAACCTAACTGGTAATCGTTACAGCACCCATTCTATTGCCATTTGTCCGGGAACGTGTGCAACTGGAATATCAAATTGACTATGCTTTGAAACATGCCTGTTTAACCAAAAAAGAAAGATCTTTACAATGTAAAAAAATTTGTTTGTTCAAAAACCCTTTTCTAACGCACATGTGAATGTGCTTTGAGTAAAATGTTTTCTACTCAACAATGTGTGGCTTCTTTTAATGCTCAATAGCAATTTTTGTAGTAAGTTGGTGTTTACAGTGACAATGGGGGTTATTTACTAAAGGCAAATCCACTTTGCACTACAAGTGCAGTTTCATGTACACTTTTAAGTGTTGGAGTACAAAGTGGATTTTCCTTTAGTAAATAACTCCCACGGTGCTTTCTAATTTGCCACAATTACGCCATTTTCATGACTCCACAAAATTCATTCATGGTGCTGAAAATGATTAATATTTTTGTCAGTAATGCATTACATACATTAACAACAAAAACAAGGTGTGTGTAGCAGACCCACAACATAATAATAGTTCGCTGAAGAAGAGATTGTCACCTCATGTATAAAATAAATTACATTTGCACTATTGAAGAAAATGTCCAAAAAGAAAAGCCCATTGGAGAACCTAGGAGACAGCTAAAAGAAACCTAGGCAGTAAATCAAAGAACTTCAGTTTAAGTTCAAAAATTGTTGATAAAATGTTTCTTAAACCATTTCTGGCATATCAATGGCCCCCCTACCCGCAAAGTACTCAACATACTTCTGTCTTACTTAGCGGGCGCTTTGGGGGGTAAGTCAGGACAGCCAGCTTCAAGCGCCGTCGGGGTTTCTTCTTGAAGTCCGGCCTCAAGCCCAACTGAGGCCACATAGTTTATTGACATTCTCCTTAAATATTTGTGGAGAATGCAGCATGCAAGGATTATATGGTTAAGTTTATATTCCGCCATGTTGATTGGTGTAAGGAATAGGCGGAACCGGCTGGCCATTATCCCGAAAACGTTCTCCACCGCTCTTCTGGCTCTGGCCAGACGGTAGTTATAAACCCTCTGGTCCAGGGTGAGGGTCCTCATGGCTTCAAAATGGTCGGCTGGTCAGAATGAACTAACAGAAAGCACTGAAAAACAGAAAGGCCGGAGCTGAAAATCAGAAACGAGCAGACAAGAACGCACTGACAATCAAATACGTAATAGAAATACTAACCCACAAGCACAAACCGAAGAGCCGTAATGATCGGAAAAGCAGGAGGCTGAAAAGCGTGAATCGTCTGTCACCAAACTTCTACTAACACGAGATTAGCGGAAGGAGCCCAAAGGGTGGCGCACTTGGTATTAAACTTCCTCTTTCTAGTGCCGTCGTACGTGTTGTACGTCACCGCGTTCTTGACGTTTGGAATTTCCGACCAACTTTGTGTGACCGTGTGTATGCAAGACAAATTTGAGCCAACATCCGAAAAAAAACCCATGGATTTTGTTGTTGGAATGTCCGATCATGTGTAGGAGGCATTAGGCTGGCCATACATTATACAATTGTCTTAACCAAAACCATATACAGGATCTCACAAAAGTGAGTACACCCCTCACATTTTTGTAAATTTTTTTTCTATCGTTCGTGTGACAACACTGAAGAAAGGACATTTTGCTACAATGTAAAGTAGTGAATGTACAGCTTGTATAACAGTGTAAATTTGCTGTCCCCTCAAAATAACTCAACACATGGCCATTAATGTCTAAACCGCCGGCAACAAAAGTGAGTACACTCCTAAAGCCTTGTACACGCGATCGGATTTTCCGCAAACAAAACCTCAGACTTTTGACTTCTGTCTTGCCATTCTACCCCATAGCTCAGACATATGAAGAATACGGGAGATCATTGTCACATGTACCACACAGCCAGTACTTGCCAGATTTACTGAAACTAAATCAGGTGGAGCTCTGCATAGAAGCCAATCCGCTTCCAGGTTTTTTTTGTTAAATCTTAAGGCCCCTTTCACACTGCTGTGACTTGAAAGTCGTGGGATTATGCTGTGATTGTAGCACGATTTCGCTGCCACGATTTCAGGGAATGTGTAAACTTGAGGTCTATGGACCTCAACTCGCATCAAAGTCGAACCAAAGTAGTGTAGGGACTACTTTGAAGTTGGTGCGACTTGAAGTCACACAGATATGAATGGTACTCATTGAAAATCATGGGGGATGACTTGTCATGCGACTTTGCAGTCCTAAGTCACAGGACAAGTCACATGAGTGTGAAAGGGGCCTACCTAAACAAGCTGAAGTTAGAAGCTAATTGGCTACCATGTACACCTGCACCAGATTTTGAACTCTCCAGTTTTAGTAAATCAACCCCAAAGAGCCAATCATGTGCTGGTAGTAGCGGAAAGGAGAGTGATAGAGATATTAGTGTATCACTGTGCAGCTTCTCCTTCAGCCCTCAGCCCTGGTTCACACTGATGCATTGCGGGAAACCTTATTTACAGATGTCTTATCAAGACTGTTATAATATATACCATTCATCCTAGCCCCAAGGTTATAGTGCCTTGTTTGTGAGTACCTGCTTTTTATAATAAATGGATATTGTTTCAGCCATACAGAGTGCACTATATATTTTTTTACTTTACATGTTATCACGACGAGAAATAAGGGCAACGGAGTATGGTTCTTCTAATTGAAGCGGCAACCTTTTTTATTGATCTACCCATCCAAGCCTCTATTCATGACCACTGTGAGTGGTGAAAGCTAATTTGACCCATCTGTTAGCTCAGGGGTCCATAAATTGAGGTGAGCGGTTCGGCTTACTGGTGGTGGTGGAATCACGGATTTTCTTGCTGCACCTTATGCATTTTGAGAGCACCCTCATCACCGTAGAGGAGACTACTTTCTACTTACTCTTTACTATCCATCTCAAGGGGACTTTCATTATATGTGCTATGAGCAATATGCCAGTCTGCTGATTTTATGTTTAGCGCTGCACTGTTATTTTATAGTATTTGTAAAAGGTGTTTATATGTTTACTTTTATTGTCCAGCTGCTGTCTTTTTAGATTAGGGTATTGTTTTTGCGCTGACTGATCTCTTACCTTACCAATGCGGGAAACACACAAGATTTGCTGCGCTTCCCCGCATTTCTGGCAATCCCACGACGTCCATAGAGTCTGCTGCAGGGGTCAATGTTAGATTAACAACACCCCGAAACAGATGGCAAAACGCAGTGTGATTGCCAGAATCTCATCTCATGGGTGTGAACTCCCATGCCATGTTATTCAGGTGCGGAGGAAAAAAGGGTCCTGCACCATTTAGGAGCGGGTGCGATGCAATGTGATTTGAGCCATACAAAATTTATGGCTCAAATCGCACTGCACAGACATCGCAAGTAATGTGCACAGGAATACTTTACGATTCCTGTGGGAATCACATTCTGTGTTTTCCACGCACCAGTGTAAACCTAGTCTCACTGTTCAAACACAGGCTGGGTGCGATTACATTAGAAATGTCTCCTGTGCGCGGGTGTCAAGAATCTTAGTGTGTGGTGCGACCAGCTTTTTGACGCAGTGCCTGCCGTCTTGCAGCCCTCCTCAGAATAATGGGTATTACATGACATTCTGGGCTCAGAGTAACAGGGTTGCTAAATGTCCAAGCCATCTTGAGGAGGAAAAAAAGTACTGCAGGCGCCAGCTCTGTATTTTGGAGGAATATTGCAGTTAAAGTTGCTTTTCTATCTTTTGTTAAGATAATATTGTTTTTTATTTTTATTTTTTTTACCTCGACTGAATATTTGCTTTAGGATTGAGATGAAGGAAGAGAGTAGCAGGACAGGTAGGAGGGAGAAAAAGATATGGCTATTTCAGTTTTATTCATTTGTTTTTGTTAATCTTTATTATGATGCTAAAGTCTACAGCTATGTAATGAACTTGTAAAAGTATTCATTTAAATTCATAACGTATAAACCATTCACAGTCTTATGATGCAATATTACCATCTGCCAGCTGGAAGGAGGCAGGGTACAGGGTGTAATTTTGTAATGGTTCAGGCCCCAATGTAGTGGTACTGAGTCTTTTGCATTTAATAGCTGTATTGCTTTTAGCAAGGTAAATACCTCTATAGAAAAATAGCTAATTTCTCTGTAGTGGTTTTGATAAACTGCTTTCTGAATTCTGTTTATGTATCTTACTTCTGTGCAGTTGCGGCATGCTATTAAATTATAAATATGTAAATGGGCTGTTTTGTATGATAACGGTCTCTTGAAGTTCTATGATGTATGACCTGGAAATGCCTTGTATTATTATTTATTTTTGTGGTACTCTATCCATGCCCCCTTGCAGCTCTGTTATGAGTGTGAGAATTGTCATCGTCCTTTGACAGGCCAAATTAGAAGTGAAAAATAAAGTGGACTTATGTAAAAGCAGCTAGATGTCTCTTTCTTAATCTGTCTAGAGAAAAAGAAAATATATTTCCTGACTAACTCCATGGCAGCATACGTATGGGTTAACCCCGCCTCCACTCTTCCCCTATAAGACCCCACTTCCATAAATTTTTGCTCTGAGCCAGAGGCCACGTTCCTCTTTGTCCTCCTCCTAAACTTCGACTACCTGAAGTTTTTACTTTCTGCGATCAAGACCGGCCAACGGCGACCACTGGGATGACAGGTCGCGATACTCCGATAAGCCTTAGCTATTAGCAGGGTATGGAGTGGGCAAACGGAAGAGGCACTGGAAGAGCTAAAGCCTTGCCATTGGCAGGCAAGCGGTGTAATGGCCAGATAGCCCAGCTATTAGCGGGTGGACCTATCAGTCCCAAGTACGGCGTGACCAGCCTTTCTGGCCCAGTTTGATTGTGGAAGCAGGATTGAATTGCAGATCTGTGTTCATTCCGTGTGCAGTGATGTATACTTTTATATTACATATTCCATGGCAGCAGTTTGTGTGTTTTTTTGTTTATCTGTTTTCTTCCCTGGCTGTAGTGTTTTTCAGTCTATGGCAGCTGGAGCGCATTGGTGTTCCAAGCCACTGCTTTCTCCTACCCAGGGGCTCAGCGCATGTGCGCTGTGGGCGGCGATGGCATCATTTCAGTGGAGAAATTCAATTAGCAGTCAGTACTGTTGATATTGGGATCTCTTTGTGGGCAGCTTGCAGCAGTTTCCCTAAATGCTGTGTGCAATCATCACAGGTATATGCTCTGCATTAACACCCTTGTATGCTGCCTGTTTGATTCTGCTATGATTTGATCACCTGTGCAGGTTGTCTATGCAGTTTCACTCTGGATGTTTCACTGCCCCCCTTCTGGCCAGCCCTTGTGTAGCAGGTATGAGAGGGTGAGTTTCACCCTTTACTTTCCTTGCTGACCTTGGTACTGTTTTGTTTTTTTAACCATTTCTTTTCTATCCTATTTTTGCTTCTTTTTTTTGTTTTTTTTTAATCCTTTTAGGTCAGTTTGACAATACATGGCACGAGATGATAAAGACCACATTAGGTCACAACATTCTTCTTCCAGATGTATTTGCCATAGGCCACCATCAAGGTCCAGCCTTCATAGCAGAACTCTGAATCCTCCTCTACGCACCCACTGATATGTCAGCCACTCCAAGGAGGGAGCCTGCTGGGGATGCAGGACTCCGGGCCCAGATGGCGAGTCTCTGTGAGCAATGTTAAGCCCAGGCGGTTGAGAAAGGCAGTGATGATTTCTAGCAAATGGAATCTCTGGTGAGGCACGTGGTGCAAGAATCCCTTAAAGAGTGAGATACAAGCCATACGCAAAGTTCAACAGCCATTGCGGCGTGTTCTCCCACTAAGATGACCAGGAAGAACTGGAACTGTCCCAACCAAGCTATCCATCTATGAAGACCTCAGACAGTGAGGCAATTCAGATGAGTCTCTTTAACCTTGTAATGCCTTTTGGTCAAGGCAATGATGGGTGCATTTACATAAATAGAAACTGTAGAGTCTCCTGCAAAGCAAGAGGAAGTTCTGTGAGCATCTTGGGATATGTTTAACTCTAGTGCAACTTGTCATGCGACTTTGAACACATAGGGTCACATGACGAGTCACAGCCCATCGATTTCAATGGCACCCATTCCAATTTATGCGACTTATAATAATAATAAAAAAGGAAAACAGTAAACGTAGTCAATACATAGCCAGAGTTCAGGAACCGGAAAGGATAGTCAGACAAGCCAAAACGTCAGGGAGCCAGAGATGAGCGTAGTAAAACAGCAAGCAGGATCTGGAGCCATAAGGAATGTCAGCCAAGCAAGTCTTTAACAGGAACACAGGAGAGCATCTCTAGAGATGTGACCAAGGCAAAGGCAGAGATCATCTGGGCTGGACGGCTTAAGTAGGCAGGACTGATGAGCAGGATATCATCAACAGGTGATTCACTGTGGAGAGAAAGGAGCTGGCAATTAGCTGAAAGCTGAGCGGCCAGCTTTGAGAAGGAGGGGCTGAGCCCAGCCCTGACATCATCCGTGCCACATCCATGCCACATCAGTTCTCATCTGTGCCACTTCCATGCCACATCAGTGCTCATCCATGCCACATCCATGCCACTACAGTGCCCATCAGTGCCACCACAGTGCCCATCAGTGCCTCACAAAAGTGTAATAGGTAGTCAAATTAGATTTGGAATTTATGTCCCTAGAACATATGAAGGTGCTCCCTGCATGGTGGGCCTCTGTATGTGGCCTGGCTGTGTAAAAGTTCACACAGGTGGTATCACCATATTTAGGAGGAGTAGCAGAATGTAATTTGGGGTGTCATTTTTGCTATGTGCATGCTATGTTTTAGAAATATCTTATAAATGGACAACTTGTGGAAAAAAAATCACATGTTTAAAAGACTCATTATGCCTCATAGAGTATACGTTGAGGTGTTTACTTTCCAAAATGGGGTCATTTTTTAGACATTTCTATTGTCCTGGTGCTCCAGGACTTTCAGAAATGTAAGAGGTAGTCTAGCAATTATATGTGTAATTTATGCTCCTAGAACGCCTGAAGGTGCTACTTCAATGTTGGGCCTCTGTATGTGGCCAGCCTGTGTAAAAGTCTCACACATGTGATATTGCCATACTCAGGAGGAGTAGCAGAATGTGTTTTGGGGTGTAATTTGTGGTATGCCTATGCTCTGTGAAAGAAATAACCTGTTAATATGATAATTTTGTGAAAAAAAAATGTTCATTTTGCAAAGAATTGTGGGAAAAAATTACAACTGCAAAAAACTCACCATGCCTCTTACTAAATATCTTGGAATGTCTACTTTCCAAAAAGGGGTCATTGGGGGGTATTTGTACTTTCCTGGCTTGTTAGTGTCTCAAGAAATGAGATAGAACGTCCGTACACCAGGTGTGAACAATTTACAATGATTGGCACCATAGCTTGTAGTCTCTATAACTTTCACAAAGACCAAATAATTTACACTGATTTTGGTTATTTTTACCAAAGATATGTAGCAGTATAAATTTTAGGCAAAATGTATAAAGGAAAATTACACATTTTCAAAATTTTATAACCGAAACAAAGAAAAGTGAATTTTCGTACAAAATGTTTGGTCTTTTTTCATTTATAGCGCAAAAAATAAAAGACCCAGTGGTGATCAAATACCACCAAAAGAAAGCTCTATTTGTGTGAAAAAAGGACAAAAATGTAATATGGGTACAGTGTTGCATGTCTGAGAAATTTCCATTCAAAATGTGAGAGCACCGAAAGCTGAAAATTGGTCTGGTTAGGAAGGGGGTGCCCCCCTTTTTCTGTGATCTGACTTCCTGTTAGAAGGTGGCTATTTATGTTCTCCATGGTCCCACTGTATGTAGGAAAGTAGCCACCCTCTCTCACACGCTCCTGAGATAAACTGAGATTATGGATTATGGACTGTGGAATTTGCAGTGTGCATGAAGCAGTGCACATAGCCAGAACTAATGTTCACAGGCTCAGACAACTACAATAAGGATATTTGCCAGCATACCACGAATCATCAGGTAACGTCCAAACATTTTTTTAATGAAGCATGACCACATCATAAAAAGTTAGTGCAACATTTCTGGGGAAGGGGTCCTGCGTGACTCCGAAACATTGCACTAACTTTTTGTAGTGTGCTCGTGCTTCAATAAAAAAACATTTGGACTCTACCTGATGATCCGTGATGTGCTGGAAAATATCCTTATTGTGGATAATTGAACCTTTAAATATATTATGTGTGAACATTCTTAAATCCTTTATTAAATCGGCTTCCTTGAATTGGAGTGGTAGCTGAAGAAAGTAAGGTTTTACATTGGGTTTTTTCCATGTGGGGCCAAGGAAGGAATCCATAGTTTTCTTTCACCTGGTGTCAGCAGTCAGAGTCACACTGGAGCAAAGAAAGGTGAATAAATGCTTCTGGAAAGAAGAGCGCTAAGTGAACCTTTTACTGTGCCCTGGGTGGGTAAAGAAAAGTGTCAGTTTAAACTGTAGTATTGACTGCAGTATGTCACAGCCAATAACCCTTATTTGCTTGCACTGGTTTTGTAAATACAGGGTATATGACCAGATATATCACACTGCAGGAGTGGTTTGCTGCAGGACTAGGCGGATATGAAAATATATGGGAGTTCTGTTGGGTAGATTATGCCAGAAGAAAGTATTATGATAACAGATGGATAACGTAATCAAGGCATTAGATGAGATCCCCATCAGGATCAGTAAATAATTTTTTGGCTGTGGGCAGTCTGCGACCTCTGCATTCACCCCATAATCAACCAACCTTGGAAGAAAAATCGATTTTGAAAGACGGTTGTCCCAGCCTGTTTATTTTGCCAGGAAAAAATATTTTCTTTTGCACCATGAATAAATGACAAAATAATTTCACATTAAGATCATGTTAGTTTGTAGGATATTTCTAATAATGTACAGAAATTACATCTCCGCAGTCTTGCTAAATGTAGTAAAACTAAGTTGCCAAATGCCCTGGCACGCACTCACGTTGTATCTCAGGGGACTCCACTTGTCTTGTTCTGATGGCTTGTGCTTTACTCTGCTGCTGTAATTAGGATACTCGCACTTTTTTCAGTCAAGCTACACTTTGTAAATGGTAGACTGAGCTGACATAAAATAATATGTATTCTCTCTCTCCCTGCACAGGTTGCAGCTCATAGCGGATCGTCTTATGCAGAGATTTCTGGGCTCGGGGCTGATGTTAAAAGAATGGGACAGGGTAAAACTTCATGCAACAGTTATGAATACACTGTTCCGGAGAGACCCCCTAGGCAAGTGCATATGTCTTACAAGTATTGATATCAAGAAGAGAATCCGTGTATTGTTCGTATGATCAACAATCCCTGTCTGCCTGATTTGGTTATTGTGTGCTTTAATACAGTTAATACTAGAGTGTATTGAAGATGAACTAGAGATGAAATAAGAAATAACGTGTACAGTTCTAGCAAGAAATATTTTTTATTATTTTTACATTTAAATAAAGACTCAGTAAAATCATGTATGTGACACATAAGGGAATCATAACTGCGTCTTAAATATTTGTTTACTTGACAAGTGTACCAGAAAGAGTGTAACACCGCTCAAACTGTGGATAAAGATTTCCTCATGGGTACTGGTATCGGCTCACCATGTCAATAGTACCTAAAGAAAAGGAAAATTGGTCGCACACCATAGAAGGAAGAACTTCTGTAGAATAGTTACTTTATTGCCAAAGGACATAGACAGGGCAATACAGGAACATTGGTAGAACGGTTTCACATGGATAACTCGTGCTTGTTTTTGGGCCTCTTGGTAGCCTCCTTTAAAGTGGTCCCCTTTGCTCAGTTCTATTCAAGACTCTTGCATTCAACATTCCCACGATGTGGGACAAGCAGATCTTTTTTCTGGATTACCCACTACTGCTATCCAGCCAGGAAAAAGTCTCCCTTGTATGGAGGTAATGACGGACACAGTTCTGACAGGCTGGGGTGGGCTCTATAAATCCTTAACACAAACCAACCATACACAGTGACAATCAGAAGTGACATTATACAGTCCAAAGTCTATACGCATAAAAGGTCAATGCTGTGACTGTGATTAACTGTGTATTAAATATCCATCTTCATGTGTAATCCAGCAAGTTCCACTCCACCTCCACTTTCACATAAAGGCTTACCAGAGCAAGTGTGACCCCCAAAAATATAAGAAGTCAAACCAGCACTCAATGTAAACACCCCGCTCCGCAGTTGCTGCAGGGTAAGATTTCATCTCTCCTTCAGCCCAATTGTACTTAGTAATAATTCGTATTAAGAGGAAAAAGGAGCATCAGGTTTCAATAGTGTGAAAGCCATGATAAAAAGTTTACTAAAACGCATGAGGCAAAGTCCCAAAAAGTATATCTTAGTCCAAGGAGATCAAAAGCTGCCCACTTGCAGAAGGGGGATCCCTCAGTTGTATCACCACCAATGTGAACCTCCACCAAGGGTCTAGGCTGCTCACCTTATTGAGTGGACCTTCTGCGTTAACAGCAAGGTCACTCATGCATTCCCTTCCACAGGGTAGATTATGGAGATAGGGGTCCACAGGCAGTATCCCAAATTCAGTCTCATCGGTTGATATACAGGTAAAAGCCAGTAAATTAGAATATTTTGAAAAACTTGATTTATTTCAGTAATTGCATTCAAAAGGTGTAACTTGTACATTATATTTATTCATTGCACACAGACTGATGCATTCAAATGTTTATTTCATTTAATTTTGATGATTTGAAGTGGCAACAAATGAAAATCCAAAATTCCGTGTGTCACAAAATTAGAATATTACTTAAGGCTAATACAAAAAAGGGATTTTTTAGAAATGTTGGCCAACTGAAAAGTATGAAAATGAAAAATATGAGCATGTACAATACTCAATACTTGGTTGGAGCTCCTTTTGCCTCAATTACTGCATTAATGCGGCGTGGCATGGAGTCGATGAGTTTCTGGCACTGCTCAGGTGTTATGAGAGCCCAGGTTGCTCTGATAGTGGCCTTCAACTCTTCTGCGTTGTTGGGTCTGGCATTCTGCATCTTCCTTTTCACAATACCCCACAGATTTTCTATGGGGCTAAGGTCAGGGGAGTTGGCTGGCCAATTTAGAACAGAAATACCATGGTCCGTAAACCAGGCACGGGTAGATTTTGCGCTGTGTGCAGGCGCCAAGTCCTGTTGGAACCTGAAATCTCCATAGAGCAGGTCAGCAGCAGGAAGCATGAAGTGCTCTAAAACTTGCTGGTAGACGGCTGCGTTGACCCTGGATCTCAGGAAACAGAGTGGACCGACACCAGCAGATGACATGGCACCCCAAACCATCACTGATGGTGGAAACTTTACACTAGACTTCAGGCAACGTGGATCCTGTGCCTCTCCTGTCTTCCTCCAGACTCTGGGACCTCGATTTCCAAAGGAAATGCAAAATTTGCTTTCGTCAGAAAACATGACTTTGGACCACTCAGCAGCAGTCCAGCTCTTTTTTTCCTTAGCCCAGGTGAGACGGTTTTCGCGCTGTTTCTTGGTCAACAGTGGCTTGACACAAGGTATGCGGCAGTTGAAACCCATGTCTTTCAAGCGTCTCTTGGTGGTGGATCTTGAAGCACTGACTCCAGCAGCTGTCCACTCCTTGTGAATCTCCCCCACATTTTTGAATGGGTTTTTTTTCACAATCTTGACTAGGGCGCTGTGATCCCTATCACTTGTACACTTTTTCTGACCACAGTTTTTCCTTCCCTTTGCCTCTCTATTAATGTGTTTGGACACAGAGCTCTGAGAACAGCCAGCCTCTTCAGCAATAACCTTTTGTGTCTTTCCCTCCTTGTGCAATGTGTCGATGGTCGCCTTTTGGACAGCTGTCAAATCTGAAGTCTTCCCCATGTTTGTGTAGGCTTCAGAACTGGACTGAGAGACCATTTAAAGCCCTTTGCAGGTGTTTTGAGTTAATCAGCTGATTAGTTTGTGGCACCAGGTGTCTTCAAAATTTAACCCTTACACAATATTCTAATTTTGTGACACACGGAATTTTGGATTTTCATTTGTTGCCACTTCAAATCATCAAAATTAAATGAAATAAACATTTGAATGCATCAGTCTGTGTGCAATGAATAAATATAATGTACAAGTTACACCTTTTGAATGCAATTACTGAAATAAATCAAGTTTTTCAAAATATTCTAATTTACTGGCTTTTACCTGTATATCATGTTAGAGACAAAAATAACAGAACATAGTGCTCTCCATACGAAAAGGTATAAAATTTATTAAATAAGAAAAATATTACTCATAATTCGCTGAGGAAGTCCACACGGACGGATACGCGTGCGAGGGGCTCTGTGATGTCAGTACAGCCACCCATCTGGTTCATTTTATGCTGTATACTCCTGCACTGGGAAACAGTGCTTGCTTTGTGAGTAATATTTTTCTTATTTAATACATTTTATACCTTTTCGTATGGAGAGCACTATGTCCTGTTATTTTTGTTTTTAACATGATATATATCAACCGATGAGACTGAATTTGGGATACTGCCTGTGGACCCCTATCTCCATAATCTACCCTGTGGAAGGGAATGCATGAGTGACCTTGCTGTTAACGCAGAAGGTCCACTCAATAAGGTGAGCAGCCTAGACCCTTGGTGGAGGTTCACATTGGTGGTGATACAACAAATACAATCTTATCCTATCACTGCACCATTTCCTTGCCAACTGAGGGATCCCCCTTCTGCAAGTGGGCAGCTTTTGATCTCCTTGGACTAAGATATACTTTTTGGGACTTTGCCTCATGCGTTTTATTTATGTACGTTTAATATGTACATTTTATGTGTATACATCTGACCTGTATTGAGCGCTGCACTGCTATATTTTGTGTATGTCTTTTTAGGTTTTGTATATTGACCTACAGTGTCCAGCTGCTGAGTTTTAGTAATTAGGTTTTGCGCTGTCTGTTTCTTCTGTTTAAAAAGTTTACTAAGTTGGTTAAAAAATGCTTTCATAGACATGCATCCTCAAACAAAACGAAATTTCCCAAAATTCCACCAGTAATTGCACGCATGTTGACGTCATGACTTTCGGCTTTTTAATGCGCGTTTCATCAGAACTGCCATCATCAGGGTTCTCAGAAGTGCTGCAAGTCCCCAGATTTAAATACTCCATGATTGTTAAGTGTGGAGAGGAACTCAGCACAAAGATAAGAAATAATGTCCAATAGGGACTAATGGACATAGCGTCATCTAGTGATGGAAACACAACATTATGCTAAAACTATTTCTCCAAATAGATAGCCATATACACCTACAAAGTACAAATTATCTATCACAAAAATTCTGCCTGACCTCACCTAGTGGCGAGAGATGCAAAAGGCTTACTGAATATAAAAAAATTAAACAAACCCAAATGGCTACTGCATGCCTCCCAAAGCCAGCCATTTATCACAATTAATTTAAAACAATCCAGGCAAACACAACTAAACTAATATACAAATATAAAATCTGTAAATATAAAAAGATATACTGTATAAAATGTATATGGATATACAAATACACTTTGAAAGTTACAGTGGATTGGAAGAATTATTTTCCTGTTATGCAAACCATTAGATTTAAAACTGTAAAATAAAAAGGGTCCACGATGTTGGGAGCAATCTTGTGCCTCAAGGATAGAACTCCTTTAAACAGGATATGGGGTTTATTCGGAAAAAGAGGATCTAACACTGTATCGTTTTTTGAGAACTGAGCAGTTTTTCCTGAAAATGTTTTAATCACATAATGTTGGTCAGAAAAAGCAGCGATCCCTCTCTATCTGTTGTACCTTGGAAATTATGGCATCCAAAATGGATTCATCATAACCCTTCTGGAGGAATTTTGTCCTGTGGACCAACTGCCTGATTGTTGAAGTCCTGTAAATGTAAAAAATTCCTCCTCAAAGGGAGGGATTGACTGCAAGGGATTGACTTATGCCAGGACTCATGGTGACAGCTACTTCCAACTTAATAAAAAGATTGGCTAAGCTGGGGGCTTGTCCTTTTGGTGGATCGAGAAAGACACAAATCAAAAAATAAATAAATACATTTTGTGTTGCATTCTGTTTATATATCATATTACTACTTGGGTATTATTTGTCTATCTATATATATATATTTGTCTATACTTCTATTGCCTATTGGTGCAATCGTTTTAGTGTAATATTGTGTTTCCATCACTAGATGTCACGTCATTATGGGACCCTTATTTCTTATCTTTGTGTTGGTCTCTTGGGTTGCTCCCCGCCGTTAACAGTCATCCAGTATCGCATTGCTTCTGGGCCCCTGTTGATGGCAGTTCTGGCGAAATGTGTAGGACAGAACTGAAAGTTGTGACATAACCACGCATGTGCACAATTACTGGTAGAATTCTGAAAAATGTAGTTTTGTTAGGTGCCGATTCATTTCATGTCTATGTAAGCATTTCTAACCAACTTAATATACTTTTTATTGTAGATTTCACACTATTGAAGCCTGGTGGTCTTTCTTTTTTCCTCTTAATGTGAGTTGTTGCTCAGTACAATTGGGCTGAAGAGAGGTGGAACCTTGCCCTGTAGCAGCTGCAGAGGGGTGTTTATATTGAGTGCTTGTTTAACTTCTCATATTTTGGGGGTCACACTTGCTCTGGTAAGCCTTTATGTGGAAGTGGAGGTGGAGGTGGCACTTGATGAAGTACACATGAAGATGGATATTCAATACATTGTTAATCACAGTCATGGCATCGGACCTTTATGTGTATAGACTTTGCACTGTTTATTGTGACTTTTGAATGTCACTAATTGTGTAGTGTATGGTTGGTTTGTGTGACACTTTTACTGAGTGGTTTTGATTTGATTTGTTTACCATATTTTTGCTATTTCATTATGGATCATGTGGCAAATGTAATTGTTTGTTTTGATTGATTAGCACGGCACGTTTTTTGAAAAAGAAATATGGATATTATATACAGTTGTGCTCATATGTTTACATACTCTGGCAGAATTTATGATTTCTTGGCCGTTTTTCAGAGAATATGAATGATAACACAAAAACTTTTTCACTCATGGTTTAGTGTTTGACTGAAGCCATTTATTATCAATCAACTGTGTTCACTTTTTTTAAATCATAATGGCAACAGAAACTACCCAAATGGCCCTAATCAAAAGTTTACATACCCCAGTCCTTCATAACGTGTATTGCCCCCTTTAACATCTATGACAGCTTGAAGTCTTTTGTGGTATATGTGTATGAGATTCTTTATCTTCTCAGATGGTAAAGCTGCCCATTCCTCTTGGCAAAAAGCCTCCAGTTCCTGTAAATTCTTGGGCTGTCTTGCGTGAACTGCACGTTTGAGAGTGGCTCAATGATATTTGGGGTCAGGAGACTGAGATGGCCACTCCAGAACCTTCACTTTATTCTGCTGTAGCCAATGACAGGTTGACTTGGTCTTGTGTTTTGGATCATTGTCATGTTGGAATGTCCAAGTACGTCCCATGCGCAGCTTCCTGGCTGATGAATGTATTTTTTGATAACATACTGCATTCATCTTGCCATCAATTTTGACCAAATTTCCTGTGCCTTTGTAGCTCACACATCCCTAAAACATCAGTGATCCACCTCTGTGTTTCACAGTAGGAATGGTGTACCTTTCATCATAGGCCTTGTTGACTCCTCTCCAAATGAGACATTTATGGTTGTGGCCAAAAATATAACATTTTGGTCTCATCACTCTAAATGACTTTGTGTCAGAAGGTTTGAGGCTTGTCTCTGTGCTGTTTGGCTTGTTGTAAGCGGGATACTTTGTGGCATTTGTGTAGTAATGGCTTTCTTCTGGCAACTCGACCATGCAGTCCATCTTTATTCAAGTGCCTCTTTTTTTTGTGCATCTTGAAACAGCCACACCACATGTTTTCAGAGTCCTGTATTTCACCTGAAGTTATTTGTGGTTTTTTCTTTGCATCCCAAACAATTTTCCTGGCAGTTGTGGCTGAAATTTTAGACGGTCTACCTGACCATGGTTTGGTTTTAACAGAACCCCTCATTTTCCACTTCTTGATTAGAGTTTGAACACTGCTGATTGCAATTCTCAATTCCTTGGATATCTTTTTATATTCCTTTCCTGTTTTATGCAGTTCAACTACATTTTCCCACAGATCCTTTAACAATTCTTTTGCTTTCCTCATGACTCAGAATCCAGAAACGTCAGTGCAGCACTGGATGAAAGACGCAAGGGTCTGTCAGGAGTCCAGAAACTCATTGACCTTTTATACACACACGCTAATTACAAGCAAACAGATCACAGGTGAGGTTGGTTACCTTTAATAGCCATTCAAACCCCTTTGTTTCAACTTGTGTGCATGTTCTCAGGCCAAAATCACCAGGGTAAGTAAACTTTTGATCAGGGCCATTTGGGTAGTTTCTCTTGTGATTATGATTTAAAAAGAGAAAACACAGTTGATTGATAATAAATGGCTTCAACCAAACACTAACCATGAGTGAAAGAAAAGTTTTTGTGTTATCATTCATACTCCCTGAAAAATGGCCAAGAAATCATAAATTCTGCGAGGGTTTAATCTTATGAGCACAACTGTATCCTATATTTTGTGCTGAAAGAAAACAGGAAGCACCGACCTAAGTGTATTATTAAGATGTACAATTTATTCACAAGATTAAAAACACTCACAGAGGCAAGGTGTATAATATGCTCGTCTGATGCTTGAGGGAGCCTATCCCATCCATCTCACAGGCATCGTGCTGCTTGCGGGGACCACAGGTGTAGATGTTGTTTGGTGTTGTTGGAATGGCGTCCCAGGAACCAGGAAGAACCAGAGTGGACAGCGTGGTTCTGAAGGCCTGGAGGTGTACTGCACTGCCAGCTATTTATGCTAAGTAGCTGGGCTGGGTGTGGGACTACAAACACCAGCAAGTCCTAAAAAATGGACAAAGTGAAATAAAATTGTGACAGCACTGCTAAAAAAAAAAGGGGGAGGGGGGCAAGACTGAGCAGCTGATGGTAGGTCAGAAGGATAAAGGGATATGTATAAAAAAAATATATAATCTCACAAAAGCACAAAAGTGAGTACACCCCCCTTTTTGTAAATATTTTATTATATCTTTTCATGTGACAACACTGAAGAAATGACACTTTGCTACAATGTAAAGTAGTGAGTGTACAGCTTGTATAACAGTGTAAATTTGCTGTCCTCTCAAAATAACTCGACATACAGCCATTAATGTCCTAAACCGCTGGCAACAAAAGTGAGTACACCCCTAAGTTATAATGTCCAAATTGGGCCCAAAGTTGGGCATGGAGTTCACCAGAGCTTCACAGGTTGCCACTGGAGTCCTCTTCCACTCCTCCATGACAACATCACGGAGCTGGTGGATATTAGAGACCCTGCGCTCCTCCACCTTCCATTTGAGGATGCCCCACAGATGCTCAATAGGGTTTAGGTCTGGAGACTTGCTTGGCCAGTCCATCACCTTTACCCTCAGCTTCTTTAGCAAGGCAGTGGTTGTTTTGAAGGTGTGTTTGCGGTTGTTATCATGTTGAGATACTGCCCTGCAGCCCAGTCTCCGAAGGGAAGGGATCATGCTCTGCTTCAGTATGTCACAGTACATGTTGGCATTCATGGTTTCCTCAATGAACTGTAGCTCCGCAGTGCCGACAGCACTCATGCAGCCCCAGACCATGACACTCCCACCACCATGCTTGACTATAGGCAAGACACAATTGTCTTTCTACTCCTTACCTGGTTGCTGCCACACACGCTTGACACCATCTGAACCAAATAAGTTTATCTTGGTCTCATCAGACCACAGGACATGGTTCCAGTAATCCAAGTCCTTAGTCTGCTAGTCTTCAGCAAACTTTTTGCTGGCTTTCTTGTGCATCATCTTTTTTTTTTTTTTTTTGTTACTTCTTTTTATTGAAGAAACTTCATAAATAAAATGCCAACATCTGTCCAGGCATTATAATTACACCATTTATACACAAGGCCAAAACATCAGTAAGCAAAAAATATACAATTTTTTATTAATTTATACCCCCCTTTCCCTCCCCCCCTTCCCCCCCAATTCTCATCTCTCTACACCCCCTTCCACCCAACACCCCATACCCCTCATCCTCCCCCACACACCCACCATCCATCCCTCCCACTACCACCAGCATCCTACCCAACTTCCATTCTGGCCTCATCCACATTCATCCATAACTTCAATATTTTTTTTTAAATGTCATATAGTTACCCCTCTTCTTGTGAATATATTTCTTTCTACTAACCACCTCCCTTACTACTTTCACCCATTCAGCCACCGTCGGGGGATCTTTTATCTGCCATTTTCGTGCGATAAGTTTATTGCCCTGAAACAAACACCTAATTATTGCGGTCTGTTCATCCCTTAATATCCCTTTTTCCTCCATCAAGCCCATTAAACAAGTCCTGACCTCCATGCCCAGCGATGTCACAAACACGGAGTTTATTTTATCCACAATACCCCTCCAATATCTATACAGTTTGGGGCATCGCCAAAACATATGTTCCAAATCTCCACTCCCTTCTCCACATCTTTGGCACTTCGCATCAGGCTTCTTTCCGAACCTAAACAACTTCAGTGGTGTATAATATGTCCTGTATATCAAAGCTTCCTCAAGGAGGTCATTTCACACCACACAAGTTCCTTCCCACTGAATTGTGCTTCTAGGGCATGCCTAATTTGCAGGTACCTGTAAAATGATCGTTTAGGAATTGCATACTTTTCCACTAACTCCTGGAATGCCATTTAATCTCCCAGCCTTATATAGCTGTATCAAGCAATAAATACCCTGACGGTCCCATTCTTCTATTATCCCCATTTTTTTAAGTTTGTTTAGATTATTGTTATCCCATAATGGGGAGAACTCCGAAAAGCCTGAATAACCCAGGATTTTCTTAACATATACCCAACTTTTGACCATCATCTGAGTGGTAGGACACTTGGTACCAAAGGAGTCTGCCTCCAAGGCCTCTACTATTGTATCATGGCTGGTGTCATTCAATAATACCTTACACCCTATTTCCATGTCCCTTGGTCTATTACTGCCTCCCACATGTTGCATTTGGGATGCTAGAATCGTGGGTCTGGCACTCCCATACCTCCCATCTCTCCCGGCCGCCGCAGCACCTGCAAGCTGATCCTTGCCACCCCGTTTTTCCAAATTAATTCTCTGAACAAACTGTCCATTTTTTTAAACCAATGCTTAGGAATCCACACTGGAGAATTATGTAATACCTATAAAATTTTGTGGCAACCAGACCATCTTAATTAAGTTGCAGCGCCCGGCGACCGAGAGAGGCAACCTGCTCCACACCCGGCATATCTGTTTTAATTTTTTCATAAGAGGGACCAAGTTTCCAGTTATATACTGCCCTGGATCTCTTGTTATAGTAATACCCAGATATTTCATCTGACTTACTACTTTAATTTGGGATATTTGTTGTGGAAGTGGCTCTATGAGAGGGTTAATTGGCAAGATTACAGATTTTTCTCTATTGATTGTTAGCCCAGAGAAATAACCAAATTCCTTAACTATACCCATAGCTATCTTCAAGGAAGCCTGTGTATCCCCCAAGAACAACAAAATGTCATCCGCAAACATAGCGACTTTCTCCTCCCCCCTCCTTCTTTTAAACCCCTGCATCCCTTGGGCAGACCTCAAGGCGATAGCCAGTGGCTCCATTGCCAGGGCAAAGAGCAGGGATGACAAAGGGCACCCAACATTTCCCTGTCTTCTTTTGATAAGGGGGTTATTTTCAGTTTCTCAAAAAAATCCCACATTTCCCCTTCTACGTTTGTTTGCACCGTACTATATAAATTTTTAAAATAATTACTAAATTCTTCTAAAATTTCCGGGGTAGCTTTTTTAATTATTCCTTCCCTCCCTTTGATTGCTGGTATAGTGGCCGAGGAGCCATTTGCCTTAATAATCAGAGACAAAGTTTTCCCAACTTGCTCACCTTCTCCAAAAAAACTTTGTCTCTGAAATAGTTTTTCCCTTTCCATCTTCTCTAAGACCACTCTTCTATATTTGTCTTGCCTCTCCACCCAGGTTTCATAACTAGTTAGTGTTGGTGTCTCCACATACTGCACTTCCGCACTTCTTACCCTCTCTTTTGCCTTTAACTCTTTAACTTGTGATTGTTTTTTGGCATGGGAGATTTTTTGAATTAGGACTCCTCGCAGAAAGGCCTTCAGGAAATCCCATATTATCCCTAGTGGGGCTGTTCCTAAATTTCGATTTATGAATTCCACCAGACTATCCATAATGGACCCTGTTTCCTCGACAATCTCAAGTCAAAAGGGATTTACTTTCTAATCACCTCTACTATAATGCTTCCCCACCTTCATAACAATTACCACTGGTGAGTGGTCCGAAATCCCTCTCATCTCCTCCACTACATTCAATGCTTCCCCATCACCCAGCACAAGGTCGATTCTAGATAAGGTGGCATATGTCCTGGAGTGGCATGAATACTGTCTCACCCCAGGATGCCTCCTCCTCCAGATATCCACCAACCCAATCTCATCACAATATTGTAAGAGGGGACTCTTGGGAGCTCCATTGCTGATAACTTTCGGTGGGAACCTGTCTATACCATTATTTATAGTCATATTAAAATCTCCGACCACTATAACCGGTACCCCTGGGAAATCCGCCATAAATCTAGTTAAGTCACCCAATATTTCCATACTAAATGGAGGAGGGATATAGACATTAGCTAGTACACATTTTCTGTCTTCAATTATACAAAAGAGAAAAATATACCGTCCATTTTCATCCACTTTACTCTGGCTTCAAGAGAAAACCAGACCCAAGCTTATCAGTATACTCACACCTCTTGAATAAGAATAGGTGGAGTGATACTGTATCTGATTTTTCCTATGCTACAGGATCCTGATTGTATCCTTCACCAGGTGTGTCTCTTGCAGACAGAGTATTTTTACTCTCCCTTTATTAGCCACAGAAAAGATCGCATGTCTTTTAGAGCTATCTTTTACCCCCCGCACATTCCATGAGCATATTTTGACTTGTTTTGTTAAGTCTAGGAATTTATTACAGCCATCTTTGCTACACACCATTCTTCGGTCCCTGTATCCTCATACCTCTCAGGACACCCTCTAACCTAATCCACCTACTCTTGTGACAGTAATATATTGACCTACCCCCTTCAAATCTAATTATTACTCCTACCTGAACATACATAGAATCTCCCAACTCAAACTTCCCCACTTTTCTTCCCTCCATGTGCGCCCACATATACACACGTTCACTCCACCCCCACCCCCCCAGCTCTCCCCCCTCACCCATCCACTCATTCGTTACCCTTTTGCCCAATTTTGGGCCCAACCTAGTGGCTATTGTGACCAAAGTAAAGTGAGAAATCCGTGCTGCCTAGACCTAGTAGGAGGGGAACTATCCCCATCATATTCAATGTGAATATAAATACATAAATATAAAACCCCCCTCCCCGCCCCCCCCATTTGCATATATATATCCCGTCATAAGTCCTAGAGGGGGATAGAGACAAAAAAAAAAAAAAAGAATGAAAGAGTCACTGAGCTGATATGCGTAGACGTGCAGGATAAAGTAGCGCATAATTGATTCTAAACTGCTGAAGCTTCCGTTTACACTCTGCAAATTTAGCTCTTTGTCTCTGTAGCTCAGGGGAAAAGTCTGGATATATTGAGATCCTTACACCATTATGCTGCATGTTCTTCATCTCTCTTGCTTTCTGAAGAATAGTAACTTTATCTCTGAAACACAGGAGTTTGAAAATAAGGGGTCTTGGATGTCCCCTGGAGACGGGGTCCTGAAGGTGATTCTGTGTGCAGGCTTGATCGAAAAAAAGTTTGAAAACAAATCTTTACCAAATTTCTCCTTTAGCCAGCCTTCCATAAATTTTATAGGATTATTTCCTTCACACCCCTCGGGGAGACCCAGTACCCTTAAATTCTCTCTACGCAGCCTATTTTCCATACTGTCCATCTTCTGCATACATGAATTTAGTTGGTCCCTCATAAGTGATACTTCTTGTCTTAATGGGTACACATCATCCTCCAACTGACTCAGTCTTCCCTCAAGGGCTGTTGTCTGGGTACAAACCACTTGTACTTCATTTTTTAAAGCAAGTAATTCATCTCTAATACCTTTAAGTTGCACTGATAAATCGGTTATTGATTTCTTACAGACATTGACTGCCAGGAAAATATTTTTCAAAGATGGCTCCTTCTCAGATGCAGGCGCTGATGCACCACCTCTTGCCTCTGACTCCATATTTGGGCCAGATTCCCCCTCCAGGACTTCACTTGCTACTAGATCTGGCGATGTAACTGTCCCAGCCCCTGTTACAGAGGCTTGACTTCTCCTCCCAGGGTGGCCCGCCTGATGCTGCGCTACCCCTGCATGACCGCTCTTCTTAGGTGTCTGATTTGTACTATGTGCAAAGCGCTCCAGTTTAGCGGCCACTTGATTTAATTTCTCCTTATGGCCACGCTGTGCAGGGGCCCCTGTTCCATCCTGCACTGCCACCTCCTCAATCCCCTTCTTCCTGGTCATATTGGCACCGTCCCCACCATCCTGATGGATCACACAGGTGTCCCCAGCAACCGCTCTCTCCTGGGTCTATGCACCTCCCTCTCTCACTGGGATTAATGCTGCTGTTCCCCTACCCAGTAGAGCTTCGAGAAAATGTACAGTTCTTCAGGAGAGTATGCAAACTACTCACCGCTCTGGCGCTTGGACCGACACTTCATACAACACTGTGTTCCCTGCAGCTGTCTTTAGCAGCCGCTCAATCCCGGGTATATGCGCCTCCCGTTCTCACCGGGATCGGCGCTGCTGATACCTTACCCAGGAGGGCTTCAGAAATATATGTGGACTGATCGCCGCTCAAACACTGGGGCCGGCTCTTTCCACACAGCGGCATCAGATTCCAGGCACTCCAGTTTTCGGCGTCTCCCTCTCCCCGCTATATGGCCGCGTCAGGCATAGGCGCAGGGGCTCTGTCCATCATCTTTAGAAGAGGCTTCCTTCTGGGATGACAGCCATGGCGAGGCCTGTTCTGAGTGCAACCTGTCCTGTTAAACCGCTGTATGGTGTTGGCCACCAAGCTGCAGCTCAGTTTCAGGGTCTTGGCAATCTTATAGCCTAGGCGATCTTTATGTAGAGCAACAATTCTTTTTTTCAGATCCTCAAACAGATCCTTGCCATGAGGTGCCATGTTGAACTTCCAGTGACCAGAATGAGAGAGTGAGAGTGATAACACCAAATTTAACACACCTGCTCTCCATTCACAGCTGAGACCTTGTAACACTAACGAGTCACATGACACCAGGGAGGGAAAATGGCTAATTGGCCCCAGTTTGGACATTTTCACGTAGGGGTGTACTCGCTTTTGTTGCCAGTGGTTTAGACATTAATGACTGTGTGTTGCGTTATTTTGAGGGGACAGCAAATATACACTGTTATACAAGCTGTATACTCACTACTTTACATTGTAGCAAAGTGTAATTTCTTCAGTGTCGTCACATGAAAAGATATAATAAAATATTTACAAAAATGTAAGAGGTGTACTCACTTTTGTGAGATACTGTATATACAAACACATATATATATGAAAAAAAAATTACGGTATAAAAAATATAGAAAATATATATAATGATATATCAGCTAGCATGAAATAAAGAATCGTATATGAACAACTTAGTTGCCAATCAATTTAATTAACTATAATTCTTAAAAAGGTTAAATTGCTTATACAAATTCCTAAAAAACCTTATGCAAGCAAGGAATATTTAAATGTTCAGGACTAATATATTAATGTCTGATATTACATAGTTAGTCAAGTTGAAAAAAGACACAAGTCCATTCAGTTCAACCATAAAAATAAATAAATAAAAAATAATATCAAACAGTCCCATATACCCAATCCTATATCCACAGTTGATCCAGAAGACGAAAAACCTCAGCAAAGCATTAACCAATTTGCTACAGCAGGGGAAAAAAATTCCTTCTGGACCCCCAAGAGGCAATCGGATTTTCCCTGGATCAACTTTACCTATAAATGTTAGTAACCAGTTATATTACAATGGAGGAAGATCGGCAGATTTTGTTACACTATAAATGTTTGTAAAAAGATCTACATATGCAAAATTAATAAAAAAGAAGAATTCAAATGTTGTATGTTCATGAATTAGAGTAAGGAATGGACCTCAATTTCTTCATTTAACCCTACAGGTGTGAGGGTACTCAAGGAATAAATCCAGGCATTTAAAACGCTCAGCCAGGGGGTATGGCCTCAATGATCCATTGAGGCCGGCGGTGGATTTGTCGGGATGGTGTAGGAAATGTTTGGAAACACCATGATTGTCCTTGCCTCCCTCTATGAACCTCCTATGTTCTCCGAAGTGTTTTGTAAGGGTTCTGATGGTTCTCCCTACGTAGAACAGGCCACAAGGGCACATGAGGCAATAAACCACAAACCCGGTAGAACAATTGTAGAACTCCCGGATGGTGTAAGTTTTCCCTTTCACTGTAAATGTCTTTTGGCCATGCTGAATGAAGGCGCAGGTAAGACAAAGGGCTTTTTTGCATTGAAACATCCCTATGAGTGGGATAAGTGTCAAGGAACGTGTGGTTTAAAACGGTTGTGATTTTACTGCGAGCTATTTGGCCCTTAATGTTCCTTGCTCTCCTATATGATACCTTGGGTTTAGTTGTCAGAGAGGCCTTAAGATGAGGGTCTTCGAGTAATATAGACCAGTGGTTTTCCAGGATGTTTTCCATTTTTTATATATTGGAATTGTGTGGTAAACCTAGTAGGTTGTATTACATTTGATGACATGTGATCTTTAGGCTTTTCAGGGACTGGGTTCAGGTACCATTGAAAGGCCTCATCTACTAATAAAGGAGGGTACCCCTTTTCCAAGAATTTTTTGCTCAATAGTTGCCCATGTACAACAGAGTCTTGTGTGCAATTTTTTCGCTGACGGCAAAATTGACTTCAGGGATGTTATGTATCTATTTAGGATGGTGACAACTGCGGTAATGTAAAAAGGAATTGCCTGCAGTGTGCTTGACAAAATTGGCAAAGATGACACTATCTTCATGACACAATTAAGTCCAAAAAGGCTAATGAATCTGGATTTGCTACGTGGGTGAACGCTAAACCCATGTAGTTATGGTTACAGTACTTGACAAAGGCATCAATGTCTTGCTGGAAGCCATCCCATACAATTTGCCCCCATCGCTGTGCCATTAACGTGCAGATAATGGGTACCGTTGAGTTCAAAATGGTTGTGTTTTAACCACTTACAAACCGCCCCCTGTCTTTATATGTCGGCACTTTGAAGAGGAATATCGTTGTTATGGCAGCAGCTAGCTGCTATAACCCCGGTATCCTCTTCTTCAGCGGGCGTCCGCTTTCAGATAAAAGCGGTCTCTAGGGCGGATTTACCGCAAAATCATTTTTTTCGGCGGCGGGAGAGGGGACCCCCCTCCTGCCATGTTCCAATGCCCTCCGCCACTTATCGTGTCCTCTCCCCTCTGTGGTATGGAGCTAAGTGAGGGGAAGATGACCCCCACCCTGCTCCATATCATTGCAACGACGTCAAAACTTCACTTTTGCCCATAGCTCTTTAAAGCAACAATTTTTTTTTTTTTTCAAACGACATTTTCTTAATTTTTTTATTGCATTTTTTTGTAAATATGAGATCTGAGGTCTTTTTGACACCAGATCTCATATTTAAGAGGTCCTGTCATGCTTTTTTTCTATTACAATGGATGTTTACATTCCTTGTAATAGGAATAAAAGTGACTCAATTTATTTTTTTTTAAAGAACAGTGTAAAAATAAAAGGTAAAATAAATAATAATAAAGAAAAAACATTTTAAACGTGCCCCGTCCCGCCGAGCTCGCATGTAGAAGCGAACGCATATGTGAGTAGCATCCGCATATGAAAACGGTGTTCAAACCACATGTGAGGTATAACCGCGATCGTTAGAGCGAGAGCAGTAATTCTAGCCCTAGACCTCCTCTGTAACGCAAAACATGCAACCTGTAGAATTTTTTAAACGTCGCATATGGAGATTTTTAAAGGGGAAAAAGTTTGTCGCCATTCCATGAGCAGGTGCAAATTTGAAGCGTGACATGTTGGGTTTTAATTTACTCAGCGTATCATCATCTTTCACAATATAAAAAAAAATGGGCTAACTTTACTGTTGTCTTATTTTTTAATTAAAAAAAGTGTCCAAAAAAAGTGCGCTTGTAAGACCTCTGTACAAATACGGTGTGACAAAAAGTATTGCAACGACCGCCATTTTATTCTTTAGGGTGTTAGAAAAAATATATATATAATGTTTGGGGGTTCCAGGTAATTTTCTAGCAAAAAAAAAAATATTTTAACTTGTAAACAACAATTTTGAAAAATAGGCCCGGTCCTTAAGTGGTTAAAAAGTAAGTTAATGATTCAATGATAAAATTGGCTTGCTTAGGATTTGTAAGTGGGTCCTCTGCCAAGTAGAATTCTACTTCTCGTATTCCCACTTCATGATAAATGGATTTTATTCCCCCCTTCTCTCTAATCACAGTTTAGTTACTGAAAATTGCACATATCCCATTGTTTATGTGCCCAATTTTATTATCCAGAGGGTTTCATTGTACATTGTATGTTGTGTATGTTTTTTCCTCTGTTTATTTTGTCTGTTGCGCCGGTTCATTTACTGTGTTTTCTATATTTTGGCCTAGCAGCTTTTCTATTAGATATTTTTACTATTTATTTAACCACATAGCGCAGTCACATTTTTTATTTAAATTAAGTTCAAGCTTAAGTCCCTGGGTCAGGAGTGCATAACACATGTGCAGTGCGTAACCACGAACAAGGCAGGGTTTGCCTCTAACCCATGGTAGACCCAAACTTAAACCTCACCCCTACTGAAGACATTCTCAGTGCATGCAACTCTGTACTCTAAATAGCCTGCGTTATTATTTTAATGTAAGGTTATCTTGAAATGCAGTAATATGTGTTTGATATGTTCTTGAAGGTATGATTGATATAATCAAAAATAAAACACTCAGCAGAGCATTTGGTGGGAGTGTTTTATTACCTTTTATAGATAAACTGCTTTAGCATTTCTATCCTAATTTTATGGACCTTTTTTTTAACAGAGAGCACTCTAGTTTTATTTATTCTAGTTCACAAAGGCGAATTAAATAACTGGTAACATTTTTTCCATTATAGCTGAAGAGAGAAGTACTGTATTTCCTGGAAAGCCTGGCCAAAGAGAAAGAGAATCATTTGATGCTAGAAATGTACTGAAGGTTAGTGAGAAATACTTTAGATACATATGCTGCTTTATGATTGTTCTAATTATATTTATACATAAACCAATAAAACATCTGTTAAGCTTGTCAATATTTATAAAAACTAGAGCATGACTACTCTTCTACAGGTGACATATCCTTTTGGTCTGTGATCCAGGCACAGCTTATTGATCTGGCAGAAAAACACCATTTGTCTGAGTTTCTGGTGGCTGCCTGGCTTAATAAAATAGTAGATGTCACTGGAATTTACAGTCATGTAAAAAGAACTAAGTAAACACCATCAAAACTGTTGACTTTTTAACATATTTGAACTGGCAAACATTGGATAATGAAAGACACCGCACACTGATGACATCACAAAGCTTACTAGTTTATTAAACAGAGAATCACAACAAATACTGTCTGTCCAAAGACCGGCTCTCCTAACGTGTTTCACCCAAAAGGGCTTAGTTGTACAGATAGGAGGTAATCAGGAAGAACATTCTTTTATACACACTAGACTAAAGCTGGGTATACTTTCCTAAAATTTAGCTTGACATTTTTTGCTTTAAGAACATTAGTATGATTTTCTAATTGTTAATGAGGCCAAATCGACATTCATTTTCGTCCATAGTAATGAGAAAATTCAAAGGAGCAGGATGGAACAATTTTCTCATACGAATTTCTAAGTGTATGCAGTTTTAATTCCGAAAAATCCATTCACTACAAAATCAAATGTAAAAAACAAATGAAATAGTGAGACTGCTTGCACACATGATTGTAAAAACATTTGTACAAATTTTTGTTAAAAAATCTAATGGTGTATTGCTGGCTTAATACTGGACGTCTCTTAAAGGAGAATCTATATAATAGACTGTTAGACATATGTGCGTTGGATTAAACACATTACAAATTTTAGGGAGGGGGTGGAGGGGGGGGGGGGGTGTTGGGTGCAGAGAGGAAGAAGGAAGGAAAAAAAAACAATGGGAAGAATAAACACACACACAAACAGGAGGTACTTTTACATGGAAGAGATATGTTTCTTTTCTTAAATTTAAATTTAAATTTAAAATTTAAAATTCTTTCTTCTGCTTTAATGGGTTTATCTACCCTCTCTATTCTATATTAAATGAGGTCAAATCTCCTTGATGACAATCTGCAAAATGCCTCATTATGTTTGTATCCCTATGCGTTCTGAAATTGGGGTATGCCCTGATAAAATGAGAATCTCCCAAATAGGCACAACTTGAGTAATAATAGTGTCCACATCTGTACATGCCTGGAGCACTCACCTATGTGCCTGAGCTATTTTTAGAGAGAGATAGTAGAAGTAGTAGAAGCTATGCTTTCTATGATAGGTGCTTTTCTAGCTACGAATTGGACTCCTGAGGATAAAACCTCTCTTGAACCCTTGCCACCATGTAACATGGGTAAATATCTATGAACAATATGTGTTATCTCATTAAATTGTAACCTATAGCGAATGGAGAATATAATCATTGGTAACTCTTTTTATTCTTTTCTTTCTTTCCATCTTGTTTTACATTCTATTTTAAAAGAGTTTCTCATTGGGTATGTCTGGCATTAGCATATGCTTTTCTTTTAGTTGGTAGAATCTAGCCACACTCCAGGGTTCTTTCCTGCACTGCAGAGGCCTACTTCTAATTCCATCCAAAGTGGAGCAATTCCATTGGGCCTTGATAAACTGGCACCCTAAAGTGGCTGTAAAGGCTTAAGGTAGAACTATAGGCAAAACTTTTTTAATTTTGGATAGAGCAAGGGAGGGTTCTAGCCCTTGTAAGGTTTATTTTTGCCATCGGTGTCCCATTGGGGAAATTTCCTCTCACTTCCTGTCCCATAGCCAGAACAGGAAGTAATATAAAATGTCTGCAAATTAAGGAAATCTCCTGGGGACTCCCTGATCACCAGAACTAATGCCCCCATTGGAATATTTCCCCTCTATTACTTTTCTGGGGACAACCCAAAATTTGGGATTTTCTTTTACTTTCACTTTCAATGATAACAGTAAACAGTCCAAATAGAGAGAGCGAAGCTTCCTAACAGGAGCACAGACAGCAATAGAAACTGACAGGTGTTCTAATCCCTCTCCACTCCATCCGAAACTAAAAAAAAGTTCTTTCCCATCTATTGACTATTTAAAAAATCTGTTATATCTAATTTTCCTTGTCCCTGGTATTTAACCACTAGGCGTCCGCGCTATAGCCGAAAGACGGCTACAGCGCGGACTCAAATTGCCGGGAGGGCGTCCCTGGACGGCCTCCTGTTTACTTCCGCATTGCGCGCTCCCGCGAGCGCGCATCGCGGAAGTTTTGTGCTGGCCGTGTCCCTCGGACACAGCCAGTCACAGATCACCGTAAACGGCCAATGACAGCGGCCGTTTACGGTGCGATCGGCGGTGCCAATGAGAGAGGATCTCATATGTAAACATATGAGATCATCTCTCATCGCCGGCTCTCCCTCCTCACACAGAGACAGCGTGTGAGGAGGGAGAGCGGAACCGCTGCGGCGGTGAGTGTAAAAAAAAAAAAAAAAAGTGTCCCGCTGTTAACAGTCCCTGCCATCTGCCCTGTCATCTGCCCCTG
Organism: Lithobates clamitans; assembly: GCA_037952925.1. Classification (NCBI taxonomy): domain Eukaryota; kingdom Metazoa; phylum Chordata; class Amphibia; order Anura; family Ranidae; genus Lithobates; species Lithobates clamitans. The sequence continues at coordinate 2,991,739 of JBBGZY010001230.1, forward strand.
CCATCTGCCCTGTCATCTGCCCTGTCATCTGCCCCTGCCATCTGCCCTGTCATCTGCCCTGTCATCTGCCCCTGCCATCTGCCCCTGCCATCTGCCCTGTCATCTGCCCCTGTCATCTGCCCTGTCATCTGCCCCTGCCATCTGCCCCTGCCATCTGCCCCTGCCATCTGCCCCTGCCATCTGCCCCTGCCATCTGCCCCTGTCATCTGCCCCTGTCATCTGCCCTGTCATCTGCCCCTGCCATCTGCCCCTGCCATCTGCCCCTGCCATCTGCCCCTGTCATCTGCCCCTGCCATCTGCCCCTGCCATCTGCCCCGTCATCTGCCCCGTCATCTGCCCCTGCCATCTGCCCTGTCATCTGCCCTGTCATCTGCCCCTGCCATCTGCCCCTGCCATCTGTCCCCACTGCCACGTATAAGTGCCATCTGTCATCAGTGCCACATAGTGCCATCTGTCATCAGTGCCACATAGTGCCATCTGTCATCAGTGCCACATAGTGCCATCTGTCATCAGTGCCACATAGTGCCATCTGTCATCAGTGCCATCTTTCATCAGTGCCACCTGTCAGTGTCACGTGCCATCTGTCATCAGTGTCACGTGTCATCAGTGCCACGTATTAGTGCCACCTGTCATCAGTGTCATCAGTGCCACGTATCAGTGCCACCTGTCATCAGTGTCATCAGTGCCACGTATTAGTGCCATCTGTCATCAGTGCCACGTATTAGTGCCATCTGTCATCAGTGCCACGTATTAGTGCCATCTTTCATCAGTGCCACATGTCATCAGTGCCACATATCAGTGCCACTTGTCATCAGCGCCACATATCAGTGCCATTTGTCATCAGCGCCACATGCCGTCAGTGCCACATATTAGTGCCATGTGTCATCAGTGCCACATATTAGTGCCATCTGTCAGTGCCACGTATTAGTGCCATCTGTCAGTGCCACGTATTAGTGCCATCTGTCATCAGTGCCATGTATTAGTGCCATCTGTCATCAGTGCCACGTCAGTGCCACGTATCAGTGCCATCTGTCATCAGTGCCACGTATCAGTGCCATTTGTCATCAGTGCCACCTCAGTGTCACGTGTCATTGTCCTGGTGCTCCAGGGCCTTCAAAAGTGTAATAGGTAGTCAACAAATTAGATGTGTAATTTTTGCTCCTAGAACACGTGATGGTGCTCCATGCATGTTGGGCCTCTCTATGTGGCCAGGCTGTGAAAAAAGTCCCACACATGTGGTATCGTAATACTCAGGAGGAGTAGCAGAATGTATTTTGGGGTGTCATTTGTGGTATATACATGCCATGTGAGAGAAATAACCTATTACAATGACAATTTTGTGGGGGAAAAAAAAAAAAAAAAAAAAATCTTCATTTTGCAAAGAATTGTGGGAAAAAATGACAACATCAAAAACCTCACCATGCATCTTACTAAATACCTTGGAATGTCTACTTTCAAAAAAGGGGTCATTTGGGGGGTATTTGTACTTTCCTGACTTGTTCGGGTCACAAGAAATGAGATAGGCCGTCAGTGCATCACGTGTGATCAATTTTTATGATTTGCACCATAACTTGTAGACTCTCTAACTTTTAGAAAGACCAAATAATATCCACTAATTTGGGTTATTTTTACCAAAGATATGTAGCAGTATAAATTGTGGCCAAAATTTATGAAGAAAAATTACTAATTTGAAAAATTTTATCACAGAAACTAAGAAAAATGCGTTTTTTTTCAAAATTTGCGGTCTTTTTTCATTTATAGCGCAAAAAATAAAAAACCCAGAGGTGATCAAATACCACCAAAAGAAAGCTCTATTTGTATGAAAAAAAGGACAAAAAATTCATTTGGGTACAGTATTGCATGACTGAGTAATTGTCATTCAAAGTGTGAGAGCGCTGAAAGCTGAAAATTGGTCTGGTCACGAAGGGGGTTTAAGTGCCCAGTTGTCAGGTGGTTAAGGACCTGTTGGTCTGAGGTGGTTAACTATGCCATTATACTGTTTACATTTATCTATATACTTTCCTTGAGGACTATGTGCACTTGGAAACTGATTGGTTACTATGCACAACTGTACAATAAATAATATATCAGCGCATGTATGCAAAAAAACAAAAAGCAGCTGAACACCAGGGTCAAACAATCAAATCCCTCAAGACAAATAGATAAAATAGGTGCAGCTCTAAAAATAAAAGGAAAAAAGAAAAACGTCCAGGGATAAAAAAGAAGGTATCAATATAACAGAAGTCCTTCAAAATATACAGAGCATAAATAATGTCCAGACTTCCTGTAGAATTCCACCGAGCAAACGCGATTTCACAGCAATATTATGTGACTGATAGAAGTGCCCTTCACCATATACTGAATGGCCTCTCATCTGATGACCAGGACCCTTGATTAAAGAGTCATAAAGGCATTCCCATAGGGATCATAAAGAGTGCAGGTTCAGTCCAGTGACAGGAGAGGGACAGACATAGTGCTCTCCGTATGCCAAACTTTAATGAAAAATAAAGAAAAACACTTACATATCATACACTTCACAAGTGCCAGGACGGTAACAATGCATAAAAACACACAGCGGAGTGTGTACAAACGATGGAGCATGCACAGTGGCCGCGGATGACGTCACGACGTCACATTCTGGACGCGTTGCGTCCCAGTGGGCGGGGACGCATCTGCTGAGGAAGTCCTCACCCACTGGGACGCAATGCGTCCAGAACGTGATATTGATTGATACCTTCTTTTTTTATCCCTGGACGTTTTTCTTTTTTCCTTTTATTTTTAGCGCTGCACCTATTTTATCTACTATGCACAACTGCACTAAATTCTGTGTGCACCAGTTTTCATAAATCACCCCCTTATTGTCCAAAAATAGGCACTACTAAAGTGTATTTGACAGGATTGTGTGGCAATCGCAGCAAACCGCGCCTTCACAAATCTTGTTAAGCTTTTTTTCTGGTGACAAACGTACTTCGCAGCCCATTCAAGTGAATGAGTTGGCCTATGTGACACACTGAATTGCATGAAAATCACATGTCAAAATTGCATAGCGGAAATGCTCACTCCCTCTATGTGATAAGGAGATCGGGCCGTAGTCCGGTGATGTGCAGGGCTTGCGTGAATTTCATTATCATCGTGTTTGCATTTCAAGATGGTCTAGTTATAAAGACCTGGGGCATAGCCAAAATTGTTAGAGAAAACTATACACCTCAAAAACTAAAAAAAGATAGAAGTTCGGATAGAGGTGAGTTCAGAGGACACTCAAGGTCATCTCTAGTAAATATAAAACCATGATGGTGGGGGGCAGCTCTCATTTGGGGTAGGGACATCTAAGTGAAAAAAAATTAAAGATGCATTTTAGGTAAGGCAGAAAACAATTCTGTCTGCATATTTTGCGCATTGGATCATCCAAGGGTTCACTGGGACACAGAAATTGAATAGAGTATTAACACAGGTACTAGTATCCACCATAAGGTGCCTGCACTTTAGCGGTTTTGTTTGTTTAAAGTCACCAATGTGCCTTTCAGTTTTGTTTTAACATACTGTAAGAAGTCCATACTTGGCCTATCTTTACATTGCTGCAACTCCTTTAGATTTAGCCATACAAACAAATATCACACTTTGGCTATATGACCACATTTTACTAAGAGGAATTTTTATGATGGCCATGGTCAGTTTTGCTTTACTGGTCAATCCAGGTGACATCTGAATAGGTAATAGGTGAAACACTTTTTAAGTGCTACACTCTCTGCAGTTTTGGAAGCCTTACACCTTAAATGGCAGCAGTTACAGTATGTGTATAAACAGCATTTAATTATACTTATACTTGTATTTTTAAAGGGACTCCTCTTAAAAAGGAATTTGTAAAAGTAACAGTTTGTAAATTAATGCAAAGAAACAGTGGGTTGATTTACTAAAACTAGAGCGTGCAACATCGAATGCAGTTCTGCATAGAAACCAATCAGCTTCCAGGTTTTTTTTTGTCAAAGCTTAATTGAATAAGCTGAAGTTACAAGCTGATCGGCTACCATGCACAGCTGCACCAGATTTTGCACTCTCCAGTTTTAGTAAATCAACCTCTGTGTCTGTTTTCTGCTGAGAATTTTCCCATTTTTTTTTTTTTTTTAATGACGGAGAACATGTCTTGTTTTTTACATAGTGTGCAGTACACATCATTTTGCATGTTCTGCTCATTTCTTATTCTGTTGAATTCACTCCCATTGTGAACCCAATCAGTATCATCACATTATATTTATCTGCTTGCTAGCTCAGTGGTGCATTACAATCTGGTCTCGTCCTAGCAGGTAGTAAAACATACACCTGTTAATCAGATCAAGATTTCGTAATGTAAATAATACATTTCATTTTGTCTTCTCCTTTATCATTGTTGGGAACAAAATGTCAATGTGTTACAGTGTAAAAAAAAAAAGATATTTTGTTTTGCATATCTAGCCAATATCACTGTGCAGTTCTGAATATTTTAATTCACAGCAGCCCAGCAGATTTCCACTACAGGTTCAGTTTTCATTTTCTAAATGACTGAAGCTTCTGGGCAAACAGTGCTGGTGTCATTTGAACTTTCTCGCATATGATTTATATGTCGTGCTTGGAAATAAATTAATGGTGAGTCGAGATTGCCCGGCACATCTTTGACTGTAGTTTGACAATTGAAAGTGATTGCGGAGAATGAATAGTTGAAGTGTGTGAACTAATGGAAGTTAAAATTTACAGGGTCTTTTTTTTTACATATATTGCTGGTGAAATGCATGTCACTATTTTGACTAATTACTAGCTACATAGATTATAAATATTAATAACCATGATTTTTTATATTGTATAGCCCTGCTGACTAAACAAAGTGCAAAGCTGTTGATGAGATCAGAGTCCCAATGTTGGCTAAATTTACTATAGCATGCATACTGTATATAAAAGAATAGTAGCTTGTGTTCGTGCATCATCCTGAAGCTGCCTATATGCTCTTGCGTTATTGATAGTTTAATAAGGAATCTACAAAGGATGTGTTGTTCTGACACCTTGTCTTGGCTTTCATATAGCAGAACAAGAGCATTGAAAACTAATTACATAAAACCATATTGACCAGCAACCCCAGAAATAATCTTTTGATTGCTCTAAATCAGCCTTTCCTAATATTTTTACCTTGAAGGAACCTTTACAATAATTTTCCAACTTTGGTAATCCCCTGCTTAAATTATATGTAGCGCACCCCATAAGGAGCAGCAAGTAGAAAGGGATCCCCCACCCTGCACAGCCAGGCACACCACATTTCACAGCACACTTAAGTCAGAAGAACAGTCCAGTGCTTTGTTTTTATGTTTTATGGATCTTGTTGCATGTTGCATGAATCTTGCTTTTAGAACTTCAACTCCCAGGACCAGCTGGCACTGTTTGAGTGATCTGACAAAGGCTCGGTTAGATAAGTAGCAAATGGCCTTTACAGGCAGGGACCGCGGGTCCCTTGTTTGTGTAGCAAAATCCTAGTGCCCAACTGTCCTCCTCCTGCGACTACTGATCCCAGCACCACCTCTTCAGGCACTGCCAGACCACCTGGCTGCAGCTGCTGCTTTCTCCATCTCTCTTGGCTACTTCTCCACAGTCCTCCCATACTGACTCTGCATCCATCCCAGACTGCTCTCTCCCAGTCCTCTCAGGCATGCCTCTCGGTCCTCTCCGACTGTAAAACTCACCAGTCCCCCTGGCTGTCTTCCTCCCTGGAGATTTGCCCGGTAGTGTTCTCCTGCCACTCCAGCCCCCCTAATACTTACCTGAGCCCCATCTCAATCCAGAGCGCTGAAATCTGAAAGTTTGCCTGGGCAGGAAGGGTGTGAAAGTGTCCGGTATTTAAGTGGTTTAATACATATTTAAGTGTTAATTCTCCATTTTCCAGGTCGTCAAATGTTGAGGAACTATGCTAAAATAATGAGTAGCATTCATAAGAACAGGTTTTGTGATCTAAACTGCTAACCCAAGATACTTATTGTACACTTCTGTTTAAGGCCACAGCCATACTATTTGAATACTAAAGCTCAATAGATTAATCCACATCACAAATACATAAATTCATCAATAATAGTACAATACCTTTTTATTTACAATTGGGCATAGTTAAAGCGGAAGTAAACCCATCCATAAAACAATTTGATTTCCGTCACGTGCCGGAAATGTAACACTCCCATTGATTGTACTCTCAACCAAACTGTCAAACCATCCAATGGCTGGTGTCATAACTGATCACATGTGCAGCATCATGGCAGTTGTAGATTAAACAGACGCAAAGATGGCTGCTTCCTTGGCTGAAAACGATAGGGGGGTTTACTTATACTTTAACAAAGCATAAGTCTTTTGTAAAGCAGGTACCAAATATGGCCATGCATCCATTGTGCTTCCCAAGTAACATATGGGCTTGTGTATTTGCATGTCGGACTCAAGAAGGAAGTCAGATTGAGATATTGGAAACCATGCTTCAGGTGCTTTCAGGAGAAAAATGGGTTGCTTTTGAGGCAAGGCTTTTTGCCATCCATTTACCTTTTGTTCACTTTGCATACCCTTTACAACGTAAACAAAAATCAACACTGCTGTATACTACCTAGTTCAAAACTCTTAACACTGCTTTCCAGGTTCTTTCAAAATGCTTAATAGACTCAAGTCCAGGACAAATAAAAAAAACCCCATGTACGCTAGCAATTTTTTTCTCTTTGTCTACTTCTGCCATCTTTGTAATTATGGACCATCTAGCCATGTGACTGTTGATAACAAAAGTGTTTCAACCTATAACTTTTTGGTATTGTATGATATTATTTTTGGTATGCTGTAATTACACCAGAATACAGTACTACTGTGCATCTTAATAAGGTACCAAGTGTAGTTTTTCTTCCTTTCTTGGCCTATGAAATGACAGCACAAGTAAAGTGAAAGGATCATTCCCTTTTTTTGGTGTGAAAAGTAAATACAAACACTTTCAGTGCTTGTTATCACATGGTAATAAATGATTGTGTGGCCAATTAGTTATAATTTAACCTGTTGCACTGCTTGCAAATATCAAGCAATATATAACCACCCTTCAAGAGCAAGATTGGCAAGTAACATACATGTAAACATTATAGCATATAGTTTTGCTCAGGAATATCAGTGTATATATAGTAGAGGAAAACATTTCCCTCATACTCTATTTTTTTTACTAGTTTATCCAAAGCTACGGTCTCACTAGAGAACTCTACTGTTATTCACAGTCTAGAGGTATTTTTCTCCAGAGCATTGATTCAAATATCACCATTTTTACTACCTTTTGATGTATTTGTGTTGTGCAGGTAGCTACCATTTTTTGACACTTAAAGTTAGATCATTTCCTTTGGAAATATGTCTTCAGGGATTGTGTGCTGTTTTTTTTTTGCCATACTCAGAAATCTTTTTAGTTGTAGACGGTAATCTTGGTGTGCATGATAAAAACTGGATTTTGTGCTTATCTGTAAAATCTATTTCTTGGAGAACATCACAGGACCCAGAACAGGCTTAGAGTGATTTAAAGTCTTGTTTTAAAAAATAAAATAAAAATAACAAACATGTTATACATAGTTGGTTTTGCACAGAGCAGCCTGGATTCTCCTTTTCTAAGGTCCCTCTTTGCTGCTCCTGGCCCCTCCCTCCTGTCAAGTGCCCCCACAGCAAACAGCTTGCTATGGGGGCACCCGAGCCAAGTCACAGCTCCCTGTGTCCATTTAGACACGGATATATAAACACACTTTGCAGCGCTAATAATGTAGATATAAATCCAATAAACTATATATAGCAAAGATATCTATAACATAACACCATACATAAAAGGAATATATAAATCAAAAGTACTTGTGCTCCATGATATTGCACTCAGTCCTCAATGAGGATAATATAAAACTAAACGACAATAGTCCATATAAAAAATGAAGTGCTCGTGCTCCGTGAATATCAATTAATCCTTGATGAAATATTTAGAACCAAACAGCAAAAGCCCATAGTAACATCAATCATGTGATATTGGTGTCTTCATGCATGGTGAACACACAACCCCCACTGGGTGTTCCCTCACCCTAGGGGCTTGAATAAGAAGCCTGTAATAGATAGCAGTAGCCTGCAGAGATCCTCCTTTGCTTTAGCCGATGCAGGTTTGTGGAACACTAATATGGAACACAGGACACCTGCTCCTTCTGATAATAACCCAGCTCAGAGGTCTCTATTTTCTCCTGGTATGTTCCTGGTATGTTCAGAAAATCTCCTCATACATCACATGCAGGAAATGACAGAGGCATGCAATAGCGTGATACCGTTTAAAAAGTTTTTAATTGCACATAAAACTCCACATACAAACAACTCATATTTCAAATAAATAAAAAATGCCTTTTAAAGTGCTATAGTGCTGAGGGGTGATAGAGTCACCTGTGGTCCGCCTCTGGAACCCCGAGTTTTCATGGCGATCCCCCTGTCCTGTGTCTGCACTTCCTGCTACCTCTCTCGTCAGCTGATCAAGCTCCTCCTACCGGTTTCGTCACTCTCGTGACTTCCAGAGGAATTTATATTTACATTATTAGCGCTGCACAGTGTATGTGTGTGTATATATATATATATATATATATATATATATGTAGTATTATCACACTTTGGGGAAGTGTGGGCAGTTGGCCACCGGATTATATTATTTTTTGTGTTTATTCAGGATATTTAGGTTTAGGGTGGCAGCCCCAGCCTGGCTCTGCCCCCTCTCTCCCCTGATTTGCTAACTGAATCAGGCGGGAGAGTCCTGGATGGCTAAGACACTCGTGGACATCACTGGAGAGAGACAGGGCTGAGGTAGGTAATTAGGGGGTGCTGGGGAGGCTGCTTCACACAGAAGGTTTTTTTATCTTAAAGGAGAAGTCCAGCCTGAGCTCATTCAGCTGGGCTTCTCCTATGGGTCACATGAGAGCAATCCGTTTTGCACTCCTGTGACCCGTTTTCATCAGAGAGCAGTCTGAAGTCCATTCTCTGCTGACGTCACCAGGGTCAGTCCAGGCACCGCGTCATCCCGACTTTCCAAGTCTGGATCCGCCAGGTGCCTGGACTGATGGCAGTCTCAGACTCTCAGCAAGCCGCTGAGACAACTGCTCCCCGCCCCTCCACAGCTCAGCGCTCCAATGAGCATGGAGGAGCAGAGTAGGAGAGCTGCTGACTGACAGGCAGCAGCTCTCTGCTCGGGGAGGTGAGAGAACTGAGCCATCTGCAATATTCGGTGGCTCTGTTCTCAGTGAATAAGCGGTGGGAGACAGATGATCGGTCCGATGCTGCATCCACCTAGGTAAGTATAAGTATGGGATAAAAAAAAAATCCCATACTTCTTTTAATGCCTAGAATGCATTAAGATAAAAAAACCTTCTGCCTTTACAACTCCTTTAATAGACATAAATACCTGGGTTATGCTCCATAGGTGTATGGACACTGGCAAACAAAGACAGGAAGTATCCCCTAAATAAAACCCACCTCTCAAAGAGAGCATCTGTTTTGTAGCAAGCTATATCTACCAAGAGGGAGGGAAGGGACCCCTGTGTCCTGCGATGTACTCAAAGAAATGCATTTTACAGGTAAGCACAAAAATCCAGTTTTTTTCTTTTTCATGCATCGGGAAACACAGAGCAGGCTTAATAAACATGACTACCTGGTAGAGCTGCACGATTCCGGCTAAAATGAGAATCACAATTTTTTTGCTTAGAATAAAGATCATGATTCTCGCGGCGTAACATCATCTCTCACATTATACAAAGAAATTGGGCTAACTTTACTGTTTGTTTTTTTTCAAATTCATCGAAGTGTTTTTTTTTAGCCAAAAATTGCATTTAAAAGACCGCTGCACAAATACAGTGTGACATAAAATATTGCAATAATCGCCATTTTATTCCCTAGGGTCTCTGCTAAAATGAATATATATATAATGTTTGGGGGTTTCAAGTAATTTTCTAGCAAAAAATACTGATTTTAACTTTGTAAGAAACAAGTGTCAGAAAAAGTGTCTTTAAGTAATTAAACTTAAAGACCGAAGTTCATTCCTTTGATCTAAGAAGGAAATGTTACAATGTTTATAGTTATCTACTAGAATGGACAATGTTGTGAAAAACTTGGCAGGCTGCTCGGCTTTTCTCTTTTGACAGCTGAGTGAGCAGAGAACTTTCTACACTTGTTACATGAATGAATTGGAAAATTCTGCATAGAGATCGTGAGGGGGGTTGAATCGAGATTGCGATTTTTTAACGAATGATCATGCAGCTCTATGACCTGGGGTGTCCCAGTGCACTGCCCACAAGGGGAGGGAGACACAGCCAACACTGCAAGTCCCAAGCTACACAGCAGCCCTAAAGACATTGCAACCAAATGCAGAATCATCAGTAGCAATTACATCTACCTAATAAAAACTCGTAAAGGTATGAATTGAAGACCAGGTTGCAGGCTTGCAAACCTGTTCCACTGAAGCCTGATGACAGCCCAATATGCCCCTACACTTCTGGTAGAGTAAACTAGCACACAAAATGGAGGATTCCTTCTTTTCAAGCCATATGCTTAAGAAATCGACTCAGTAGCCGGCTGCCCCTTCCTACGGTCTTCAGTAAGGACAAACAGTGAATCTGACTGGCTAACTGCAGCAGTCATTTTTAAATACAATGTTATATCTCGTAGCACACCCAACGTGTGAAGAGCCCTGTTCCATGGCAACTGAGGAAAAAAGAAGTCAAGACAATGTCCTAATTAAGATGCATATAATGCATTAAGATAAAAAACCTTCTGACTTTACAACCACTTTCAGAGAGCATTGGAAGCTTTTACATTTGACAGTTGACTGACAGAGCTAGGTCTTTGTTAGCATGAAAAAGGGTCTCCAGGTAAGAATCTTTAAACAGATTAATTTGCTGTTGTGGTTGTGAACCTCTAAAATAAAAGAGAAGAACAAATAATATAAAGTGTACTTGCTTCAGTCCATAGCACCTACGGTGGAATCTGGCTGATCTGCCCTTCTATTTAAAGGAGTCACTTCTGTCTACTTTATAAGGCTCTGGGAAAGAGTGCAGATAAACAGGTGAAACGTATGTAGAAGGAATTGCTTCTTCTCTGTATATCTCTTGAGGCTAGTCACTTCAATATGCTTATGTAAGGGTGTACTATCACTTTAAAGTGTATCTAAATGCAAAAACAAAAATGTAATGCACTACAGTTTACTAATCTTTAGGTGAGGTACCTGCATTAGTCTACTTGTTTCAGAGTTTTTTTTCTATTCTTTTACCTGGTAATCTGGCGAATAACACACTTCCTGTCCCTAGGCAACTACTCACAAGTCTCCACTGTATCTATGAAGGGAACTATAAGCGTCACTTTAACCGCTTGTGGACCAGCCGCCGTCAATCTACTGTGGCAGGACGGCACGTTCCAACGAAATGTCGTAGCTGTACGTCGGCCCTTTAAGTGGGGGTGCCGATGCGCGTGGCCGGAAGTCGTGGGCACGAGAGCCAGAACAGGGACATTTGTGTGTAAACACACAAATCCCTGCTCTGTGAGGAGAGACATATCATGTGTTTCTACTAGCTAGGAACAAAGATCTGTCATCTCCTCTAGTCAGTCCCATCCCCCTAAAGTTAGAACACACACAAGGGAACACAGTTAACCCCTTGATCACCCCCTAGTATACAACACACCTTCACTGCCCCAAAGACGCTGCTTGCAGGACTTTTTTTTTCGGTCCTGCAAGCAGACTTTTTTCAGGCGCTTTTATAGGTGCTATTTTTAGCCCTAAAACACCTCAGTGTGATAGGGGTCTTACCGTCTAAGGTCCCTAACTCACATTCATACATACACATACCAGGGCCAATTTTAGACAGGAGCCAATTAACCTACCAGCATGTCTTTGGAGTGTCGGAGGAAACTGGTGTACCCAGAGGAAACGCACGCAGGCACAGGGATTGTTGGGTATAGTTATTCTTTTAGAGAATTGTATACATTGAGACATGGAAATTCTGGATTTTTTTACACTTTAAAGACTAATACAGGTACTGTGGTTCCTGAACTGTATCACTGAGATTACTTAAAAATGTTTTAGGCCAGGTAAACTTCTTTATTAAATACCCTATATAGAAAAAAATGAATGTAAAAAATACTTTTAAGTAAACAGCAATAACTAAAACAGTGCGATCACTGAAAATATTGAGCCATGTTCTTTTAGAGCATAGTTACGATTAGATTTTCTTAGATTCTGTATATAACTCCCCCAGGGTTAGAGTATCATGCAGCATTTGCTCAGAATTCATCTATGCTTAGACATACGAGGATGATGACATTTACTGAATATTGCAGCCATGTCATTATTCACTTCCCGTTAGGAACTCCAGCAAGTCAAATGTTCAATTTACATATATACAAAGTGCTGAATATTGTTTTTAAAGCCTATTAAGTAAGAAATATGGCTTTGCAATCAATCATCTGTCTTGTATTAAATATCATTGCAATAAAACTGTGTGATGTTTCTATATTAAGAGATAGATCAGCATGTCAGGATCAACACATTTTAATTTTGGGGTAGAGGAGTAAGCTTATTGCCAAGGGGCAGGGTAATAATTCACTGTCAGTAGCTGCTGGTTATCATTGCAAACACGGGGCACAATCTCTTGTGATCCATAGCTACAAGCATTAAAATAGTCTTTTGCTGTATGACAATGGCAATATCATTCCCTAAAGAAACATTTTCCCTACAAAATGAACTAATTGGTAGCATTCCTCACCTTTTTCTACCAGTGTTCTCAAGATAGTGATGCTCAAAGTATTTTAGCATTCTAAACATGTATTTTTAATGCATATTATTTTGTTCTAGCCAATTAGCTTGTTTAATTACAAAGAACAGAAACAATAAGCAACAATTTACAAGACAGAAGAATAGCAGAAAACGTAAACTGTTCCACAATATTTCAATCAAGATGAAATTAGGTAATGAAAATAAACAGATAATGATGATCCCAAAACACTTGGCAGAATTCTCATTCATGAGGACCAGGATAGCAACCATGCAATTAAAAACAGCTTGAGGAGTTAATAACCAATGAAGCTTAAAGTTTAAAAAATAAATTTGGCGATGCTATTGAAATTTTATATTCATTTAGAGTATTGTCTTATTATTTATCCTGGTTTAAATAAGTTTGTTTTTCTCTGCTGTGGTTAGCATCCATGAACTATGGATAATAACTATAACAGTAACTGTAATATAAACATAAAATGCATCTGATTTGTGGTTTGCTTAATTCAGAAATGGACAATTTTATGAAATAATTTCTTTAGTACTGATAATATATTGTTATATAAAAAGTAATGATTTCTACACTTTTATGGCTTTTCCCCCAAACTTTTCATGATATTTGCTATGCATAGTTGTATCCACAAGATGGCATACCTATCTACAGTGCCTTGAGAAAGTATTCACACCCCTTGAAATTTCCCACATTTTGTCATGTTACAGCCAAAAATGTAAATGGCTTTTTTTGTGGATTTTATGTAATAGACCAACACAAAGTGACACATAATTGTGAAATGGAAGGAAAATGATAAATGGTTTTCAACATTTTTTACAAATAAATATGTGAAAACCTCCTCCCCAGTCTCAAGTCTTTTGCAGACTGTAATAGGGTTGCTTCTAAGATTGCCATGTATTTGGCTCCATCCATCTTCCTATCAACTCTGACCAGCTTCCCTGTCCCTGCTGAAGAAAAACATTCCCCCAATATGATGCTGCCACCACCATGTTTCACGGTGGGGATGGTGTGTTCGGGATGATGTGCAGTGTTAGTTTTCCGACACACATAGCGTTTTGCTTTTAGGCCAAAAAGTTACATTTTAGTCTCATCTGACCAGAGCACCTTCTTCCACATGTTTGCTGTGTCCCCCACATGGCTTTTCGTAAACTGCAAATGGGACTTCTTATGGCATTCTTTCAACAATAGCTTTCTTCTTGCCACTCTTCTATAAAGGCCAGATTTGTGGAGTGCACAACTAATAGTTGCCCTGTGGACAGATTCTCCCACCTGAGCTTTGGATCTCTGCAGCTCCTGAAGAGTTACCATGGGCCTCTTGGCTGCTTCTCTGATTAATGCTCTCCTTGCCCAGTCTGTCAGTTTATGTGTACGGCCATGTCTTGGTAGGTTTGCAGTTGTGCCATACTCTTTCCAACATTCCAAGTTGTTCAAAGCTTGGGATATTTTTTTTAAACCCAACCCTGCTTTAAAGTTCTCCACAACCTTATCCCAGACCTTGGCCTTCATGATGCTGATTGTTCACTTATGTTTTCTAACAAACCTCCGAGGGCTTCACAGAACAGCTGTATTTACACTGAGATTAAATTACACACAGGTGGACTCTATTTACTAATTAGGTGACTTCTAAAGGCAATTGGTTCCACTAGATTTTAGTTAGGGGTATCAGAGTAAAGAGGGCTGAATACAAATGCATGCCACACTTTTCACATATTTATTTGTAAAAAAAATTGAAAACCATTTATTATTTTCCTTCCACATCACAATTATGTGCCACTTTGTGTTGACCTATCACATAACATCCAAAAAAAACATTTTTGGTTGTAGCATGAAAAATGTGCAACATTTCAAGGGGTATGAATACTTTTTCAAGGCACTGTATATGTCCGACAGTGCATTCAGCATACTTGCTGGTTTGAGTAAAAAATTTACAGGATAAACGTGTTTATAGATGACTCTTTTTTTTTTTTTTTCCAATCAGCCAGGAGCTGATTGGGAAAAAAAAACAAATGAATTCCACCATCCACACAAGTGAGGAATCCTCCCCACTGAGACATTGTATTCTGACAGCAAGAAAAGTTTTCCAACATTCTCTTTCAACAGATGCAGACCTGAAGATGGGAAGACTTACCCTCTCTATTTATCCTGGTGACCATAAAGTAATGGAAAATCCAGACCTAAAGATGGGAAGACTTACCCTCTCTATTTATCCTGGTGACCATAAAGTAATGGAAAATCCAAAAATGTTTAGCTCTCACTTGAACTGGAGGTGTGGTGGATCTTCGTACGTAAACACCTCTTACACTGATAACTGAAGAGAGGACTTCAGCTAACATTAAATACATTTCCTGTAGTGTCCCCAGGACAGGAAATGAAGAGAAATGTGATATCTCTTCAGCAGGGCAAAGACTGCAAAAAAAAACAAAAAACAACCTTGTAGGGGCTTTGCCCATTCCCTGCTTTATCAAAAACTAAAACAGTTTTGACTACAGATGCATGTTACCCAGTTGCCACCCAGCCACAGTATATTTACTGCAACAGGGCGGCACAGGCACGCTGGATTACGTACATGTATGTCACCCAACCGAGGGGGGGAGCAGGCAGAGTGGCTTCCCGTACCCAGCCGTTCATATGATTGCTTTGTGATCACATGATCACAATGTCTACAAAGCTGTTATGATTACATTTCATTCATAACAGCTGTGATTCCTATAGTGATGCAGTGATTGGCCCAAAGTTATCACATGGTACCTGGGCCATTCACAGAACCCTGTACCATATGATAGCTGTGATTTGCAATTGCGTGCTGTGATTGGCCCACATCTGTTATGAATTTAACCCATTCAAGACATCTCAAAACCTTGCTGTTTACAGTGATAATCACTGTAACAGCAATCAAAGTGTAAAAAAAAAAAAATCTCCAATCACACCCCAGAGTAGTACAGTGTCACTGTGATGACACTGAACTTCTCTGATGAAGGTATGTAAAAACAAAATAAAAACAAAATAGTAAACAAAAAAAATGTAAAACAAAATAAAAATATAATAAAAATGATTTAATTTCTTTTACATACTGTGTGTCAGTATCCCTGATCAATTCCACACTAGCCATATAATTACACTGTACTGCACTGGAGACAGTATGTAAAAAAAACTTTGAAAAAAAAACTTATTTAATTTTTTAATTTTCAAAAAAATTGTGGCAAGAAAATTACAACTTCAAAAAACTCATGCCTCTTACTAAATACCTCAGACTGTCCACTTTCCAAAAAGTGGTCATTTGGGGGGTATTTGTACCACCCTGGCATTTAAAGGGCCTCAAGAAATTAGTACTGTACATCATGATTGATCAATTCAAATATACTCTATGTACCATAGTTTGTAAAGGCTATAACTTTCACACAAACCAATTAATATACACTTATTTTTTACCAAAGACATGTAGCAGAATATATTGTGGCCTAAATTTATGAAGAAATTTGATTTTATTGGACATGTTTTATAACAAAGTAGAAAATAATGTTTTTTTTCAAAATTTTCTGTATTACTTTGTTTATATAGCAAAACATGAAAAACCCAGTGGTGATCAAATACCACCAAAAGAAAGCTCTATTTCTTTGAAAAAAATTATATAAATTTCATTTGCGTACAGTGTTGCATGACTGCACAATTTCCAGGTAAAGTATACCAAAAAATGGCCTAGTCATGAAGGGGGTAAAACCTTCTGGAGGTTAAGTGGTAAAAGGAAACCTTTCCTAGCCCAAGCCTAAAAAGTTAAACTTGGGGTTTGTTTACACTTGTAGTAAGGGGTGGTAAAAATTGTTTTTTAACCCTCAACCGTCCCCCTCAATCACTTCCCGACTGTAGGACATCCTTAGGTTGAAGTGGTTATATCAGGATGATGCCTGCAGCTATAGGCATTATTTTTTTTTTTTTTTTAGACTTAGATTATCTTTTTTGTAAAAGCCATCCTAGTGGCTAATTAGCCACTGAAATGCGGACAGCGGGAGAGGACGTTCTCACCCGCTTCCACCCACCTGGGTCCATGTGATCGGGGAGCCCGGTATAAAATCTGACAGTTCCTCTTGGTTACTATAGAGCCGGCCGTGGACCAGATGGTCTCGGGCATCTCTGTGGTCCTGGGAGGCTGGAAGTGACGTCATGTCAAGATGTAACCACTGCCATTTTTTTTTTAATTTTTTTTTTAGTTTTTATCTCATGCTTTCCAAGGGAGAGGAGAGATTTGGGGTCTTATAGATCCCAAATGTCTCCATAAAGAGGACCTATCATGCCTTTTTTCTATTAGAAGGAATGTTTACATTTCTTGTGATAGGAATAAAAGTGATATAGAAAAAAAATGTAAGGGACAAAAAAAAAATCCAAAAATCTTAAAGCGCTCTCGTCCCCTCGTGCTCACGCACAGAAGCAAAGGCATGTGTAGGGCGCATCCACATATGGAAACAGTATTTGCACCACACGTGAGGTATCGCCCCGAACGTTATACCGAGAGCAATAATTCCAGCACTAGACCTCCTGTGTAACTCTAAACTGGTAACCTGTAAAAAATTTTAAAGCGTTGCCTATGGAGATTTTTAAGTGCCGTAGTTTGGCGCCATTCCACCAGTGTGCGCAATTTTAAAGCGTGACATATTAGGTATCTATTTACTCAGTGTAACATCATCTTATAAAAACATAATTTTTTACCAAAAAATTGGGTTACATATTGTGGGGTTTTTTTTGCATTAAAATTCATTAAAGTGTATTTTAAAAAAAATACAAAAATTGCATACAAAAATTGCAACGTCCACTATTTTATTCTCTAGGGCCTCTGCTTAAAAAAATATGTATAATGTTTGGGGGTTCTGAGTATTTTTCTAGCAAAAAAAATAATTTTTACATGTAGGAGACAAATGTCAGAATTGGCCCAGTAGGGAAGTAGTTAAGCTGCAAAGGCAGCTGGATGGGAATGTACCCATGCCAAGGCTGGGATGCTTTGGTTTGTGGGAGTGTCAAAAATGATACCCTATGTTGAATTTGGCGGGCAGTACCGCTGCCGAACCTGATCCATTCAAGTGATGATGCAGTGCACATGGTTTTGGTACAGGCTTTACAGGGCACTGAGGAGGTGACATATTGCCTCCTCAGTGCCTGTCACTTGTGTAAACTTGGCCATAAGTACACTTACACTTCCCTATATTAGTCTTCACACAGATCAGAAAAGTTGACATATTCATAGCATCTATGGGGGCCACATTTTAGTCACACTTAATTTACAGCATGGCACCAGAGGGGTGCAGCTGCATGGTCGCTTTGTGTGACTTTGTGACAGGTGGGCTTTAAAACCTTTAAACACAGTGATTATTTTTACTTAAGCTGGCCACGTTCACATATACTGTATATCTTAGCAAAAAGAAAGTCATCAGAGAGCAGGTATTGTAAGTGATGATTTATAACTTATTATGGCTTTGTATCGACCAGCCCTAAAGTTCCGGTTTATTTTATTTATTTATTTATTTGTTTGTGTCGAAGAGCGGCTTTTTGTTCTCAGCCACAAGTCATGTTGTTATATCTGCCTAATTTGCAGTCAAAGAGCAGTGTGTAGCTTGAGATGTAGACAGTGCATCACTGTGTTAAAGTTACTTTAGAGTTTTGTTTCTTTGCCTGTAATGCTTCTGCTGAAAAATAAAACAGGCAGCGTATTATGTTTGAGGCCTCATGTTTATGTATTTTTCTCGTGACAGTTGTATTTGCATCTGGAGGATAAAACTGGAAAAGGAGATAATGAAGGAAAAAAATGAATGGTTGGCTAGTGCTAGTGGCTTAAACATTCTACTGGTTATTCTTAATCATCTGTGTATGTCTCTTTTAATGAGCTTGTCTAGTTTCTATGATTCATGTCCACAATGACTTGAGATTATATAACATCCAAGTTTTGGGCATATAGATTAGTGGGGACCCTGGGTTCTTCTTCCCTCCCCCTCCCTATATGCTACTGCTTTATGGAGGGGTAGTGTGTATAATATTTATTTTATGAGGGGAAGATACATTGTTATAGCATGCCCATCAATATCTTCTTCTGTTTGGGATGTTCATTACAGACAGGGACATGGAATTTTATTTGTCCTCTGACGTATTTTACCTACAGTTGGGTGTCCATGTAAAGGGGTCCTGGCAGTCAGTTCCTGTAGGATATAAAGTGCCATCTAGGGTATTAGATGGAGACATAACATTTCTAGTTGGTTCCCTCTCTCTTCACCCCCCTGTCATGGTCAGGGGTCAGGCTCAAAGACCAGTTGCTATAGCAGTAGCGGGACTACCACAGACCAGTAGTATAAGTACACAGGCAGTCACCCTGGTGGATGGTGTGGGCTCACCTGAGGTGTGGAGTCTAAGTACTAACCAGTGTTCACCAGAGCTCCTGATGGTGGAGATGGAATTTGCTGCATGTTGGTATCAGGTTGTGGTCCTCAGGATTGCCCCACCAGGAGGTGAGCAAGCTGGGGTCCAGTAGCAGATAAGCAGGTAGGGATTAAAGAGAAGCTTAGTCAGTAAACAAGCCAAAGGTCAGTAGTGAGTGTTTGCTGCTGTAACGGCAGCCAGCTTTTCCGGTGAGTGTCCATTTCATAGGGGTGCAGTGGATGATTCTGGAGCACTGTACTGAATCACCTCTTCACTTTTCAAGTCGCCACACATTTTTTGTGCACATCTTTGCACTGAACAATTGTGTTTCTACCAATACGTTAATTTTGCTGAGCCTATCATGGGACTGTGCATTTAAATATATATTTTTCACTACATTGGTTTTTTATTGTTGATTTCCATCCGCAAGATTTGACTTGTATATATATTTTTTTCACTTTAGCATTTTTTTCACTTTAGCATTTCTTCACTGTAACACTTTTTTAGATTTTATTTCAATGTGCTGTTCATTTATAACACAGTATTCTTATCTCATCGCTGTTCATTTAATATTGGCGCTACGCACTTTTTCTTAAGGCCCCTTTCACACTGGGGCGGGGGCGGCGGTAAAGCGCCACTATTGTTAGCGGCGCTTTACCGTCGGTATTCTGTCACTAGCGCGGGTGGTTTTACCCCCCGCTAGCGGCCGAGAAAGGGTTGAAAACCACCGCAAAGCGCCTCTGCAGAGGCACTTCTCCGGCGGTATAGCTGCGCTGTCTCATTGATTTCAATGGGCAGGAGTGGTAAAGGTGTATACACCGCTCCGAAGATGCTGCTGGCAGGACCTTTTTTCCCGTCCTGGAAGTGCACCGCTCCAGTGTGAAAGCCCTCGGGGCTTTCACACTGGAGAGACAACAGCGGCTGTTTTGGGTCGGTTTGCAGGCGCTATTTTTAGCGCAATAGCGCCTGCAAACCTCACCAGTGTGAAAGGGGCCTAAGTGAGTAGTTGCAGGTTGGGATCAGGCAGAAGCGTAGTCGAGGAACAAACCAATGGTCGATAACAAGTGGTAGCAAAATAGGATGACAGTAGGGAAGACTAGAGTTAGATACTGGCTGAAGAGAGCACTCTAATCTGGCAAAAAGGAAGTGCAGAGACATGGCTTATATCAGGAAGTTCATGGGAGGAGCAAAGAGTTCAAGATTCAGCAAAAGTCAAGGCACAAGGCAGGGTTGTCCAACTACCCCTCCCCCATTGAGTTGTAACTATATAGTTTGTAATCAGTAGTGAATTTATAGGATTAAGCGCCTATATATTGTAATAGGACTGTTAAGTCTCACATGGCATTTTGTTATTTTGAGGTTTCTAGGTTAGTGCACATTGTGAATCTGGTGACCCTTATGTCTGCCTGAGAGTCTTTTTTTTTTTTTTTGTATGGTCACTACATTGCCCCAACATGTGAGCATGTCAGCATGTTGATATACAAAAAGTTTTGAAATTTGATGGTAAAAGTTGGTTTTATATTAATGTCTAGCATACCTTCTTACCACTGCCTTTGTCCTGCAGATGTGGTATTCTCCATGAAACGTATTGACGTAGTACATGGCAAGGATACCTTGTTGAACTTTTTCACAAATGTGATTGTAAAAGTGTTGAACGTCGGGGGGCGTGACCGGATGGGAGGGTGAACGGAGGTGTGTGTCTCTCCACCCTCCATGCTCCCTGCTGCAGCTGCTTATGCCTTCCATGACGGCTCGAGCTGATTTTTGAAATCTTCCACTGTATGTGACCCTTGTGTCCTTCCCCTGGCCCCGCGTTACCTTCAGCTTCAAACCCCGTGGGAAACATCTCTATCTGGCGGACCCCGACACGGGGGAATACGGCGGGCGAAGCCAGGGCCGTTCAGTTCAGCGGTGTGCGCACCACGCGGTTGCCTGGCAACGGTCTGTGCTCTCGCGAGAGCCGGAGCTTCACGTACTGACAGAGAGGGGAGTGTGACGGAAGGACAGGCTGATCTGCTCAGGGAAGCGAGGGAGCCGGCAGCTGCAGGACGGACCCTGGGACAATAGGGGGGCTCACTGGAGGGGCTTGATTGAACTGAGGGCTGGCTGAAAACCGCTCCAGCTCTGAAGCAGCAACAAGGTAAATCATCCCTCTTTTTGGCACCATAGCATAACATCAACAGGACTTATTGATTTATTGTTAGCAAGAACATACTATTGCCTGAATATTATTCTCTCCCGCTCTCCAAACTGGACTTGATCTTTTTGAACCTTTGATACTTGTATAACATTTTTACTTGTTGGGTCATAGTGAAACAGGGGATTTAACACTGGGCACCCCCTTCTAACACAACTTATCAGGACTGCTGACAGACACGCTAAAGATAAATAAAAATGACCAAAAAAAAGGGAGAGGAGCATCCTCAACAGTCTCATGAGAGCTCATTGGCGCAGGCTACCCGGGCAGCTAAAGAGAAGGGGAACTCAGCGGCGACTGCCTCTGCCGCGGCATCCAAACTGGAAAAATTTGCTCATACCCCCTCACACTCCCCAGCTAAAGGTGCTCAGCAATCCCAAGAGAAAACGGGAAGTATAGGGGATAGAAAAAGCTTAAGTAAAACTACAACAGCAGTATTAATAACTACGAAAATGGTGAATAAAAAAAGCACTGAAGGGGACCCCCCCGGGAAAGTTGAGTGAAGGCAATCCTGGTATCGAACTGCCCAACGAGACCAAACCCACACTGAAGGAGGTTCTGAGCGCAGTTAATGCTTGCAGGGGCTCATTAAGTGACTTATGCGATCAGTTAAGAGGCCTTAAAGAGGAGCTGTTTTCTATGAGCCAAGAGTTACAGAAAACCGTAGAAAGAACTTCTAAATTGGAGGAGAGGGTGAGCCAATTAGAAGACACTTTACACCCCATGAGGCAAGAATTTAGTATGATGCAGACTCAGTTGGAGTCCCATAAAAGCAAAATGGATGAAATGGAGAATCGTCTCCGCAGACAGAACGTGAGGATACTAGGCCTCCCAGAAGGAAGCGAGGGATCCTGTCCAGAAGTATTCCTGGAGAGGTGGCTTAGAGAGATCTTTGGGGCGGAGACTTTTTCTCATTTTTTTGCTATTGAAAGGGCCCATAGGGTGCCCACTAGGTTGAACTCTCCAGGCTCCCGTCCCAGGCCATTGATTTTGAAGCTGTTTAGCTACAGAGATAAGACAGTATTAATGCAGAAAGCCAGGGAAAAGGGAGATATTTTTTACAAAGACACTAGAATCTCAATGTACCCGGATTATTCCCCAGATCTGCAAAGGAAAAGAGCAGGATTTGTTGAAATTAAACGCATTTTGAGAAATCTGAAGATATCTTATGCATTGCTGTATCCTGCGCGACTACGTATTAATGCTCCAGGAGGGACACAATTTTTTGACTCTGCTGAAAGGGCCATGAAATGGCTGGAAGAAAAGAAAAAGAACTTGTAGGGTCGGAATTATATTAGTTTGATTAATTACCTGCTTTTTTTTTTTTTTTTTTTTTCAGCAGGGACTGGAGGGGGGGGGGGGGTTTGGCGTGTTGGTGAATAAGGTTTATGAGAGTTCATAATAGATGGGGAGTGATTGTTTGGTGGGTTATAGTGTTAACGGTGAAGGGGGGGGGAGGGAGGGAGAGTATAGAAGAGTTGGGGAATGATGTGATTGGGAGGGTTAAAAGGGTCACAAGGAATGCTCCTAGGGTAGGCCTAGAAAGGCAGGGGGTGAGGGGGGTGAAGGGGCACAAGGGTAAACAAATGGGAAAATTTTTCTTAAAATTGAAAGGTTGCTATACACTAGTAATAAATGCACAGAGGGTTAAGATAAATAGTATCTCAGAGTTGGAGGCATTGGGAGCGGGCCTGGTGTGCTTACAGGAGACTCACCTCACCAATGATTCCAAATCTTCAGTCTGGAACAAAAAGTTTCAAGCACAATACCATTCAGTGCATACCTCCTATTCGAGAGGGGTATGCATATTGGTTAAAAAGGGGATGGTGTTCTCCTGTAGGGACGTTAGGATCGACCCGCTGGGCTGTTATGTCTTTTTGTTTTGTACAGTGGAGGGTAAACCCTTTATTATAGCTAATGTGTACATCCCCCCCCCTTTCAAGATGGAGATTCTATATTGTCTCTTGGATTATGTTGAGGATAAAGAGGATATACCACTCATAGTGGTGGGTGATTTCAATATGGTACTCGATGGGAAAATAGACAGGTTCCCCCCAACAATAAGGGAGAACAGAGCAACTGAAGGACGGTTTACCCAGCTGCTCGAAGAGATAGGGTGGTGCGACCTCTGGAGAATTCATAATCCAGAGGAGCGGCAGTATTCTTGCTACTCGGAGTCGCACCAAACTCTCTCTCGCATAGATATGGCACTGGGAAATAAGGGGGCACTTCCCCTTATAGGGAAAATAGGGTATAGGCCGAGAGGGATATCGGACCATTCTCCTTTGACGTTGATAATAAACATTTATAATAAAAGTAATAAGAGAATATGGGCATTAAACCCTATATGGTTGGAGATTATGGGAAAAAAGGAAGAGATCCTGGAAAAAATAAATGAATTTGTGTTAATTAACTCAGGTTCGGCGTCGCAGGGAATGGTTTGGGATTCCCTCAAAGCATTTTTGAGGGGTATCCTCCTACAGCATATAACACGAGTTAAGAGGCAATCAAGAGAAAAGGGGGATCAAATTAGGAAAGAGGTTCTAGAATTAGAAAAACAATATGTGGCGGATCCTAGCCCAGGAAAACAGCAGCTTTGGGTAGAAAAGCAGCAGGAGTATAAGATGGATATGCTCAAAAACGCTGAAAACAAGAGACTATTCCAGAGGCGGAGATACTTTGAGGAGGGTAAAAAAGTGGGTCGGATGTTGGCATTGTTAGCTGATACTAATTCACCCTCCTCAACGATCACTGCGATTCGTACCCCTAGCGGGGTAGTTACCTCGGACCCCTCGATGGTAAGAAAGGTATTCTTTGAATACTATAGCAATTTATACAAATCGCATCAACAATTGGAAGTAGAGGAGATAGAGAACTTCTCAGAGGGGGTTAGTCTGCCACACCTTTCTGAAAGTGAAAGGGCCAGCCTGGACTCCCCCATAACTCTTGAGGAAGTACAGCAAGCTGTGGCAGATATGCCCAACCAGAAAACCCCAGGCCCTGATGGCCTGCCTGTGGAAATTTATAAGTACTTTGGGGAAGCATTGCTACCAGAGCTCTTGAAGACATTGAACTGGGCGATCAGGGAGGGTGTCTTGCCCACTTCAATGACTGAAACCAACATAACCCTGATAAAAAAGGAGGGGAAGGACCATCTCGAAGCAGCATCATATAGACCCATTTCGTTATTATGCTCTGACATTAAAATACTGGCAAAAATAATGGCCACTAGGTTAAAGAAGTACATATCAGACCTAGTACACCCGGATCAGTCTGGGTTCATCCCAAATAGATCCACTAGTACCAATATCAGAAGGGCGTACCTGAACCTTCAGTCCCCGGCGGGGACTAGGAACTCGAGAGCAGTCTTCGCCTTGGATATTTCCAAGGCGTTTGATAGCCTGGAGTGGGAGTATCTCTGGTGGGTACTGGGGAAGTTTGGGTTTGGCCCGAAATTTATTAATTGGGTAAAGACCCTGTACTTCCACCCCAAAGCTAGGTTAAAGATTAATAGCGAATACACGAGCTGGCTGCCCCTTGAGAGAGGGACGAGGCAGGGGTGTCCACTCTCGCCCCTGCTGTTCGCACTTGCGATGGAGCCATTAGCAGAGGTAATAAGACACTCCCCTGTAATACTAGGATTTGGAGAGAGAAATGGGCCAGAAAGATTGGCACTCTATGCTGATGATGTCCTGATCTTTCTTGGGGACACGGGACCTTCCCTTGAAAAGGCAATACAGCTGGTTGAAAGATTTGGAAAGACATCGGGCCTGATGGTCAATTGGGAAAAATCAATATTGCTCCCACTAGACTCATCATGTAATATTCATAGGGGTAGCCTGCCGAGATTAAGGGTAGTGGAGAAAATGCGCTATCTGGGGATAGTTATTTCAACAGACCCGGCACAGTACATTGTAGACAATCTAGTTCCTTTACTGGAAAAATTTAGAAGGAAAAGTGCTATTTGGTGCCAACTCCCGCTATCTCTGGCAGGGAGAGTTAATTTGATTAAGATGGTCTGGATGCCACAATTACTGTACGTACTTCACAACTCTCCGGTTTGGATTAGTAACACTTGGTTTCATAAATTAAATGGTATATTTAGAGAGTTAATATGGAAGAAAGGGCAGGCAAGGATCAAATTACAAACTCTTCAGCGCCCTGTCGGGGAAGGGGGTTTGGCAGTACCACATCCCTTTAGCTATTTTCTGGCGGCACAATTACAACATTTAGGAGGCTGTGAAAACCAGGACCGATCGAATTCCAATGCGAAACTTATGATGCAGGACATCACCCATGGGTCCCTGGCAGAGGCACTAGAGGCTGGGATAGGCCGGGAGGGATCACCAACATTTAAATTGGTTACTAAAGTCTGGCAAGCCACCAAGAGGATTATGGGGTATAGAGGCCACACTGAATTCTCGCCCATATGGGATAATAGGGGTTTGAGGGAGCTGTTAACGCTGGACAAAAACTGGATATGGGTTCTCCTTACTGTAGAAATCTCCTTTTCAGTAAAGCCAGGTTCTCTTCACAAAGCTGTACTGCTGGCACAACAGGGTTAACTGCCACAGGTCTAAAGTTGGCCATAGACAGAGCAATTTTTTTTCCTGCAACCACTGACTGTGTTGATGGGGGAATCCCCCTCCTATGGAGCCATTGTGTTCTCCCGGCGGTGGTGGAAGGTGGTGGAAAGCTGTCTCCGCCGGGAGAACACAGTGATTATTTCTAGCAGCTATAACAGCCACTAGCAATAATCACATTTAAAATCCAACAGGCTGGTTGTGCCTAAGTTGATCAATCAATCAACTTGGGTACATTCAGCTTGCCAATACATGGTTTGAATCTTGGCTGGTTCCTGCTGAACTTGCTGAGATTCAAACTGTCAATGGCTGACTTAACATTGTAAAATGTCCTGACAGCTGTCCAACGTCCAAGCGTTTGTCCCTAAGCACATAGCGCCATAAACACGAGTACCACTTGAGCTGCAGCCTGCCATAGACTTTGACAGGTGGCAGGCAGCAGGGCTAGAAGCTGCACCTGTCCCTCCTGGGTGCACTAAAATGCTAGGAGAGACACACAGCAGATAGATGTGCTATCTGCAAGGGCCTAACTAATAACTATCACAAGTGTACATGCTGGGCAGGTTAAAGTGGCACTGAAACCACATCATAAAAAACTATCAATAAATGGTGTATTACATGCTGTTCATACTCACTCAGTCACTATGAGATTTGTTTTCTGTATTCTGCAAAATACCTGGTTAATCTTGTTTCTCTCTGTCTCCACCTACTGTTCATATACCAAATTCCACTAGGGATTTTGCAACAGTTTAAAACAGTTAATTGATATTATTTATCTATTTTTACTCTGTATTCCAAAGGCTGCTTCTTCTTTTTTTCTTTTTTTTTTAAACATGTAACCAGCGGCAGAGGACTAGAAGCTCCTCCTGCCTATGTTTCCCTGCAGACAGGCTGGGAAAAATCTGGGTCATGTGATAGCTGTACAATATATCAATTAGGAAAAAGGCACTTAGATTTTTTTTTACTTAGAAATTAAAATAATGACAGTGCCATCATCTACATACAGAAAAAGAAGTGACTATGTAAATTAAACAGTGTGTGTTTGCTTAGGATACCTTTAAGCCAGGGGTAGGCAACCTTAGAGAGATGGAGATCTACTTGAACACTGATGAAGTCAAAAATCACCGGGCACAGTGTCTTGTTGTTAGGGCCGGTTCTAAAAATGCAGGGTTAAGGAATGTGTTACGCTCATAATTCAGGGATCAGGAGTGCTTTACCCTCAGAATGCAGGGATTAGGAATGCGTTACGCTCAGAATGCAGGGATCAGGAGTGTGTTACGCTCAGAATGCAGGGATCAGGAGTGTGTTACGCTCAGAATGCAGGGATCAGGAGTGTGTTACGCTCAGAATGCAGGGATCAGGCGTGTGTTACGCTTAGAATGCAGGGTTTAGGCGTGTGTTACGCTCAGAATGCAGGGTTCAGGAGTGCATTACACTCAGAATGCAGGGATAAGGATTGCGTTACCATCAGGATTAAATTACGCTCAGAATGCAGGGATCAGGGATGCACTCAGAATGCAGGGTTCACCAGTGCTTTATGCCGCGTACACACGGTCAGAATTTTCAGCTACAAAAGTCCAACAGCCCATCCAACAGACTTTCGACAGACTTTTGACTGACTTTTGGTGGACTTTCAACAGACTTTCTAACGACCGGACTTGCCTACACACGATCACACCAAAGTCCAACAGATTCGTACGTGATGACGTACACTGGACTAAAATAAGGAAGTTGATAGCCAGTAGCCAATAGCTTCCCTAGCGTGGGTTTTTGTCCGTCGGACTAGCATACAGATGAGCGGATTTCTGGGTCCGGCAGAGTTACGACGTAAAGATTTGAAGGATGTTCCAAATCTAAAGTCTGTCAGATTTGCGACTGGAAAAGTCCGCTGAAGGTCCGGTGAAGCCCACACACGATCGGATTTTCCGCCGGATTTGGTCCGTCGGTGTCCGTCGGACAAGTCCAGTCGAAAAGTCCGACCGTGTGTACGCGACATTACACTCAGAATGCAGGGTTCAGGAGTGCGTTATGCTTAGAATGCAGGGATCAATAGTGCATAACACTCAGAATGCAGGAATCAGGAGTGCGTTATGCGCTGAATGCAGGGTTCGGGGGGGGGGGGGTGATGTGAAGGGTGGTAGAAGAAGACACTGCTATGGGGGGTGGCCCTGCCCATAGCAGAGTCCACTGCCCCTTTACATCACCCTCCCACCCCACACACACAGTAGTGTCTTCTTCCCCTTTCCATTATAGCAGTGACCTCTGGACCCCCTCCCTCCCATTGCAGTGTTCCTTAACATCCTACCTGTGCACACAGCAGAGAGCGAACAGCAGCACGGTTCTGGACAGAGGGCGGGAGCTGGCAGAGTGACTTTTCATATTAACAAGCAGGTGATTGGTTGCTTAGAAAGTAGCAAACAATCACCTGCGGGTTAACTTTAAAAGTTAATTTGGCCAGCTCCTCCCCCCCCCCTCCATCCTGAGCTGTGCTGCCTCTCGTGCTCCGCTGTTCTCTGATGACAGCGGCGGAGGAGGCTGGAGGGTAGGGAGAGAGAAGGACCAAAGGCGCGGCGGAAGGGGGAAGGACTGGCACCTGGAAGTAGAAGGAGGGGGCAGCAACAAAGACCTGTTCATTGTCTACTTGTCCCCTGCACGCAGTTGACAGGTAAACCATGATCAACGGGTTGCCGACCTAGGCTTTAAGCTGTGTGTTAAATTTTTGTTTGCAGTATTAATCTATGGAAAATTTACATGTTAATAATGTTAATTATTGTTATTAAAGTGGTTTTACACTTTAGGCATGAAATATGAACAAAGCATAGCCATCTATAGTGTGTACTTGTCTCTATTAGGAGCACTAAAAGTCATTCTGCACTTTGAACGGATACAGAGAAGAAATGGCAGCAGAAAAACAGGTACAACTTATGTAGGAGGATTTGTTTCATCTCTGTGTATCACCTGAGGCCAGTCACTTCACTGTGTATATGTGAGGGTTTACAACCACTTTAAGGGAACTGGATGAAAGTAGAAAAAGAAAAATATACGATGAAGCAGCATGATAGTTAGGAATAGCAGACAGGGGATGGAGGAGAGTTGTGTGGAAATTGCAGTAAACATGCAGCCTTCATGGTGTTTGCATTATTTCCCTGTGTTTGCCCTCCAGCTATTTAGGTTTCCTCCCATAATGCCTGTAATTGCAGATTATACCTGTGTTATCAGGTGGATGTTTTATTTAAAATGGATATACATATATATATACATATATCTCTCACTCGCTCCCCCTTTCCAAAAACTGCAAGTCACTCAGCAATAGGCAGTGCTGTCAATCCAGAAAGTAGTGGGCAGGAATAGATGTGGCCAGGTGCTGATTGACAAGCTAAGGCTTGAGAATCAGCAGTGACAATGCCAGTAGCATGTTTCTTGCAACTTTTTTTTTTTTTACTACTTGAGGGTGGCAACTGGATTTGGCACTAAGTCAAAATTCAATTTTTTTGCACACATGTAAAATTCAGCATTTTTTGGCCATTCAATTACATACACATTATTTATTTTCTGAAAGCAGAGGCCTTGTAGAATAAAAAACAGTAGTTGCAATTTTTTTATGTTGCACAATATTTACGCAACTGTTTATCAAATATTTCAGGAAAAAATATAATAAAATAAATTTTAGTGCACGCAAATACAAGATAATAAATGGAATTATTCTCTGCGCACACCTGCTAGTAAATACTTGACCTCTGTTAAGTTGTTCCTACTTGCACTATAATGTGTTCCCACATCAATATGAATAGTAAGGAAAAAAAAACGCTAAGTCAAAAATAATAAACATTGAAACATATGTGAAAATTTTGAAATTCACAATGACTATAAACCATAAATAAAATCCAAAAAGCAGCAGCTCACAATGTGATAACACAAATAAACTATATAAAGGGAAAAAAAGGCTGCGCTACAAATGGAGAGTCCATACAGTAGTTCTTGGATGGACGATATTACTTCAATCAAGTGACGAACACCCAGGTGAATCAGAGTAATAACAAACGTCCCACCACCTGATGAAATACCTGCTTACCAGCTGGCAGGTATATCGAGCAATTGGCTTATACCCAGCCAGGGCCTTTCCTCATAAGGGGGATCCACTGACGGACTGGAGGTTGGATGCAAGTTGAAATGGATAGGGTACTCAAACTCCTCCTGGCAGCACAAGACCTTAACCAGACCACGAGACCCAGCCACATATAGAGGAAGAGAGACCATCCATAGCGTAATACTGTCACAATTTATAATTTTAAAATATCACAGATCAAATACGGAGCCGGCCAGCTGTACACAAAATCCCATCCTCCTAACGTAGAAGCGTGGTGACGTCAACACGTGTCCTCGCCCAGACACGTTTCGTCATAGATGACGTTATGAATGGGGAACGGGAAGCGTGTTGACTCGCCACCATTTATATTATTACCAAGCCTCGTTCTGAGTCCCGCAGGCAAAGTCACGAGGCGCCATCTTAGGCTTGGGCAACAGTACCTAGTCTAAGAGGAAAGTATGGGGAACCAAAGGGGAATGATTTATTCCTTAATGAAAAAAAAAAAATAGAAAAACATAATTAAAACAACACTAAGCCAAAACTAATATATACCTAGTGTCAGTACAACTTTGCAACACGATCAAAGAATAACTAATAACTAAGTGTATTTAAATTTACTACTAGTATTGAATAACGCAATATTATCCAAAATTAACAATAAATAATCAAAATTCACATGGTGAATAAGAGTAAGAGAATACTCAAATCCAACCAGAGCTTCTGTATGTAAAAAGTGTGTATATTAAATCAATAAATATCCAATTTAGGAGTGATTGGAAAAGAAATGGATAAATCAAAAAAGGGGAAAGCAAAAAATAGTGATAATAAATGTATAAATCACCAATCAATAATAAAGGTGTATTATAAATGTGAAGTGAAAAATATATATATTATTAAAAATATTAAATAAATAAATAAACCAGTGTATTTGACATTACATATTTATTTAGAATATAAATGTGCGTGTAGGTAAATATTAATGAATAAATTAATACACAAGAGTAAGGCCCCTTTCACACTGGAGCGGCTTTCAGGCGGTATTGCGCTAAAAATACCGCCTGAAAACCGCCCCTAAAACAGCCTCTGCTGTTTGTTCAGTGTGAAAGCCCGAGGGCTTTCACACTGAAGCGGTGCGCAGGCAGGGCGGTGAAAAAAGTCCTGCAAACCGCTTTTTTGGAGCGGGGAAGGAGCGGTGTATTCACCGCTCCTTCCCCGCTCCTGCCCATTGAAATCAATGGGACAGCGCGGCTATACCGCGGCAATACCGCGGCTATAGCCGCGCTGTATGAGGGATTTTAACCCTTTTTCGGCCGCCAGCGGGGGGTAAAACCGCACCGCTAGCGGCCGAATACCGCTGCAAGAACGACGATACAGCAGCGCTAAAAATAGCGCTGTTGTACCGCCGACGCCCCCACCGCCCCAGTGTGAAAGGGGCCTTAGGAATAAATAGGGGATCAATTAATTTATAATCACCTCAATCCAAATAATTAAAATAGGATAAATAAATAATGTAAACAATGTGAGTGTTAGAAAAAGTTGATGAATAAGCCTAAAAAGGCTATTTATGTTCAAAAAATAGAAGTGAAATTAAAATTAGAATACAAGGAAAAGAAAGAGCCTGATCTAATCCATCCCCATGCATAAAGGTCGTAGACCCCATAATTCAATAGGTGGAGCCCAATAATATTAAATAATAATGTATTATGCCGTCTTAAATATGATCAATAATTACAATTAGAATAAAAGGAATTAAAATAAAAATTAAATTCCTTAAATGTGTAAAATTAAAAATTAAATCAATATTGTTAAACCCGCCAACATGGCTCAGAACGAGTTCACATCAAAAAAAAAGAGAGAGTTGCAGGGAAAAAAAACACAGATATAATATCACAACAAACAGGCAAAGGCGTTATGAGTTATCAATAAAGGCATTTACATCAACCTCTATGTTTAACCCATACGGGGTATATGTTTTGACCTTATGAATCCACAGCATTTCAAGTTTTGAAATTTCACGTATCAGGGAACTCCCCCTCCAATTGGGACTATATTTATCAATGCCCAGAAATATTGTGTTGGAAGGGTCCCTATTGTGGACCAAACGATAGTGCTTGGACACCGAATGTTTTTTAAAACCAGACATGATGTTTGTAATGTGTTCATTAAGGGGGACTTGCAAGGGGCGTTTCGTTCGACCAATATACTGCAGCCCACAAGGGCATTGCAGTAGATAGACCACGCCCCTAGTGGTACAAGTGATGAAAGGATTGATGGTATGTTGTACTTGTGTGCTTGTAGATGTAAAACTGGTAGTCCTCCTACGTGTACAGTTATTGATAGAACACACACGACATCGCCCACACTGGTAAAAAAACAGTCAACTGGTCAAAAAATGTCACCTTCTTAGTAGGGGGGTCCAGTATATTGGGGGCTACCCTATTTCTAAGAGAACTGGCTCCTTTAAATACAATCTGAGGTTTTGTGGGTAACACACCTTTCAAGATGGTATCATTGTTGACAATATGCCAGTGTTTAGAAATAATCTGTTTGATACTCCTATGCTGAAGTGAATATGTGGTCACAAACGGAACCCCTGATTGGAAAGTTTTTTTATCTTTTGGTCGAGACGGTTTATCTCGAAGTAAGGACTCCCTATCCAGATCCTGGATCTCATCCAGTATAGGCATAAGGGACTCCCTGGTATATCCCTTCTCTAGGAATCTGTTCGTGAGGATGGCAGCCTGGGTTGAAAACATCTGTGGGTCGGAGCAATTCCTTCGTAGCCTCAAATATTGGCTCTTAGGGATTGAACTGAGCCAGGGACGATGATGGCAACTGTCCATTGGGATGTAAGCATTCCGATCAGTGTTTTTGAAAAAAGTGAATGTGGATAAAACCCCATCCACAATGGACAGTGTAAGGTCCAGGAAATGTATTTGAGACTGACTCATCTCGTAACTCAATCGTATGCCACGTTCGTTTGAGTTAAGAGAAGACATAAATTCCTGTAGGTCCTGACCATCACCGTCCCACAGGAGGAGGATGTCATCAAATTACCTAGCCCACAGGATGAGCTGAGGCCTCCTGTGGGTATAGATGACATCCTCCTCCCATCTGGCCATAAAAAGATTGTCCAGACTGGGGGCGTACTTAGCCCCCATAGCTACCCCCTGACACTGAAGAAAAAACTGATTAGAAAACCAAAAATAATTGTGAGAAGCTGCGTATTCCAAGAGCTCCATAAGAAAAGAGATCTGACAGGCTGGAAGTCCCGAATCTCTATCCAAAAAACCTTTAACTGCTTCAAGGCCCAGGGCATGGGGGATAATGGTGTACAGAGAGGCAACATCTGCAGTCACCATCCATACACCTGGAGTACGATCAACCTCTGAGAGGAGATTCAACACCTGCCGAGAGTCCTTCAAATAAGATGGCATATTACGGACTAGCAGTTGTAAGTAGAAGTCAATATATCTGCCCACCCGGGACGTATTCCACTCACGATGGGATGTCCCGGCGGGGGGGCAGACAGGGTTCTTGTGAACCTTCGGTAGATAGTAAATAGTCGGCGTTCTTGGCGCCTTAGGTACCAGGAATAAACTCTCTTTCTTATTTAAGATCCCCGCTGACAAACCTCTGGAGATAATAATCTCCAAATCTTTTTTATAGGCTTTTTTCAGATCAGAAGGGAGTGTGATATAGGTCTCAGTATCACTGAGAATCCTATCCATTTTGGCTAGATAGTCTTTACGATCAAGAACCACCACTCCACCCCCCTTATCCGCAGGTCTAATGACCAACTCTTTATTTTTACACAATGAGTCAAGGCCCTCCTGAATGACCTTGGAGTTCCTAGCCTTCCTAATTTCTAAATTCTCAAGATCTCTTAATACGACGTCCCTGAATACCTTATATCAATATGAATACATTTTTTTTTTAAAGTGCTGCGCAACACCTATGTGTCTCAAAGTTATTAGCCCTACTTGGTTATTGTGAGTGTTCAAAAAATAAATAAAATAAAAAGTAAATAACACTACTATAAATCGACAAAAATGCTCAAAACAACCAATCTCACGGTTGCATTCATCAAATCATCACCATCATTATCCTTAGAATGACAAAAATAATACAAATCACATAAACATGTCCTTTACATAAGTCCCTACATTTGTACCTTCTCCAAAGTGATGAAAAATACTTCTTTTTTAATCCTTCACATGCATCAACAGCAGAAGTATGTCCCAACACCATTCATCATGTGCTCTTAAACTTTTGGACCTATTAGTGTAAACATTAGGTCAAATGCACCTTGCCCTTTAAGGGGTCTATTCCCAGAGTTTTACCACCCTCTCCCTCCTAAGGATCTCTCCACTGGCTCCTGTGTAAAGCGCCACCAATATGCAGCCTCCACTTGCTACAAAAATAAAGAATAACCTATATCGTTATTACACAAAATCCCTTTATCAAAAAGCTTAAAATATGTGCACTCAGACAACAGTGCACCAGTTTAAACGCTTGACACAATATCTGGGTACAATGTCCCCTTAAGGCTAAGCGTCAGCATCACCTTTTTCCGGCAATCCTGCTGCACTTCTGAGTAGACGCAATGACATCATAGGCCCTGCCCTGACATGTTTCACCACACCCCTGTGACTTTTAACCTTTGATAAAGTCACAAGAGCGTGACGAAACATGTCAGAGGTAGATGGAATTATGTCATAGGCCCCACCCTGACAAATTTGGTTAGAGAGATCTCTATACGACGGCTCTGAAACCAGAAGTAATGCAGAATATACAAATGTACAGTCACAGTATACAAAGAATAGGGAACTAGTGAGTATGCTACCACTTAACACAGTATGTCCAGAGAACTACAAATCAACACAATATCAATCTTCAAGGGATTCTCTAAAGTTAGAGTCATTAATGTGCTGCTTTTTTTTCTTAATTTTATTCACAACTACTAGTCCCCTGTATCATATGTATTCCAAGTGTAACCTTCTGAAAAGTGACACTTCTGGACACGCTGTCGTGTTTATAAAATCTTTGACTGTCAGATGTTCTGAATGAGGGAGGCTTTGTTGCTTCTAGACAGCATGGTCAGCCAACTGTGTCTCAAAAGAGTGTGCAAAAAGAGGGCTATCAATTGTCCATCAAAGCTACCTGTGGGCTGTTCTCCAGAGTTTTCTTTATGATTTTGTTTAATTCCCAACAACACGCGGCTCTTAAACTGCAGATTACGCAGGTATAATAAATTTCATTGTGGCGGAGAACTAAATGCTGTTTTTTAGAGACAAAAACAAATAAGGTGGTATTAAACCCAAAAGTGAACAATTATTATATTCCAGCTTACCAGTTCTTAGATGTGGTAGCTGCATTCATTTTCTTTCTTAGGCTTTTATTCTTTTATTTTCACCTTGTGATCTGGCCAGTAAAACCGGACATACATGGATAAAAATTCAGCCGGTTCAGCAGTGACTGGCTGAATTTTGATCCATGTATGGACAGGGAAGTTGTACATAAGTTAATCTACCAAAGTCTATCGATCGGCTTCTGCACAACCGCCCTGTAGGATATTTCCGTCTTAATCAACATTGCAGGCTATAGCCTACAACGCTCATCGGTGTATTCTGATGGTGAGGAAGTCTCC
Source organism: Lithobates clamitans (assembly GCA_037952925.1). NCBI lineage: Eukaryota > Metazoa > Chordata > Amphibia > Anura > Ranidae > Lithobates > Lithobates clamitans. Next base: position 3,027,452 of record JBBGZY010001230.1, read on the forward strand.
CGCTGTCACAATATAATAGCTCAGTTGAGAGAATTCCACATCAAGTGTGTGGATGGGAAAATCGAGTCGGCCTACGAGTTGAACGGAAAAAAAACTCATGTATGAGCTGCCTTAGTCTGTTGTTTTTCAAAAGAACAAGCTCACTTGCAGATGTAGCAGTTTGAGGCATGAGACAAACTATTTACCACAGACAGGGCTGTTTACAATGATCAGATTTCATGTATTAATGTGAAACCTTTATTCCAAAAGGGAAAAAAATGATTGCTATATCTCCTTATAAAGTGTGAGCTGGAATTTGGCTTCAATTTATTAATGTATCTAAATCTGCTACCCCCCACCACCACCACCACATACACACATACACACTTATACACACACACACACACACACACACACACACACACACACACACACACACTGTTGCTATCCAAACATGATCCCATGCGTCTACATTTAGAGCAGGGGCACTCTAATACAGGAGGAGTGTTGCTGGCCAGTTCACCAGGTGAAAATCGAGGGAAGAAAAGCAAAAAAAAAAAAAAAAAGAAAAGAAAACTAATACAGCCACCACATCTAATGATTGGTAAGTTGCAATTTGTTGCTTTTTTGGGATGGTTTTAATACTACTTTAAATTAAACCCTGGAATCCTAAATCAGTCCAAAAGGCAGAATATACCTAGGTATTGTTTTTTTTTTTTTTTGCACACTTACAGTACTGGGAGCCTGTCGAGAGAAAAATATGGGGGCTCCCATTGCCAAATGACTGAACTACTGGGACCTTGTTTCACTACTTATGTCTACTGAAAAAGTATGATAGCAAGTGTGGCCCCAACTGAAGAGCCAGGGGCCTTATTCACTTTAAATCATCAAAACACTAGCAGACCTGCAATGGAGAGAAATCAGCCACGTCAATTAGTAAAAGCAGCACACATTACACAGTGCTTAATCAGTGGAGAATCTTGCGAGCTACCAATACAATAAACTAAGAATCCAACAAAACATCACCCCTCATGTGTGAGGAGGTGTCTTGATTTCTTTCAGCTGCTAGCACCAGACACACTCATATAAACTGTGTTAGAAAAAAATAAAATAAACGTGTGCCGCGCTGTGTGTACCTCTGTATAAGTACTATTATCCAATGTGCCAATACATAAATTGCAAATGCCAGTGATGATAAATCAAAGTAAAGTGTCAATAAATGTGCTATCTGTGTTGTCACTATGTAGAGCTCCCCGTCCTGCACACTAGATTCATTCACATTAGTTAATTAGTTAGTGCAGCTTAATCGCTGGTGGAGAGATAGTATTACATGGCGTGGGTTGGCGCGCATTTGAACTACAAGAAAATGGCCGTTGGGCCACTATATATTCTAGTAATTTCAGTTGTCCAATAGAATCTCCCTGATGAAGACACGTGACTAGCCCTGTGTCGAATACGCGTTGGGGAGGGGCCACGATGGAGGAGAAGCCAGCTGAGAAGCTGTTCTCTTGGCGAGGCATAACAATACACCGATCGCATTGGGACTGTTCGTTTATTCATTCTATGTATAGATCGGTGCGCTAGTAGCACCTCTAAGATGTGAGTACGATTTATAAACTATTTTAATAAATTGGAGTTTTAATCGTTGTCACACTATTTGAACCTTTCTTTGCATATATATATATATATATATATATATATATATATATATATATATGGTAGGGCCACAAGATGAGAGGGCTGCATGTGGCCCAGGGACACCCGTTTGGACATACCTGTCCCGAATTCTTTGCCACATTCTTTTTCTTTACCACAACAATTTAAATCCAGCCTTTAAAGCCAGAAGGTTGAATGCAAGAGGAATCTGTACCTAGATGTCAAAGCTCTTTTAATATATTTTCTCAGGCAGAGGTATGGTACGAATGTGGTAAAGGTTAGTCCTGGAATTATATCTGTGATTGAAGAAATACAGTTTTCCATAGTTTTTCACTTTGAAGAAAACCTTTCTCAAGGTTATAGCTGCAGCAACAGAAATTGTATACTTCAGTAATTCCAATGGCAGCCAGAACAAACAAAATCATTAACATACAATTTACCACTGTATCTGCATTGTTTTGTAAGGTGAATTGTGCATCAGGAGTGTCTGAACAGCTCCATTGTTTGCTCTTTATTATATATACAGATGCTTACATGTTTTTTCATTTGAGAAATCTGTGAGCACAAAATGCTTCCAGCCAGTCCATGAATAAAACAAAACCAGTCAATGACAGAATCTTTATGCTTTATTTTACCCTTATTCTGCATTGCTTGCTGCTTCTTTTTATAACATGATAATAAAAGAACACTACCTATTGCTTTACTATTTAATACCAATGAATGACATTGTATAATCCCATACACATTTCTCTCTCTGCTGCCCTGCTGTAGACCTTGGTATTTACTTTTATTTTTTACTAACTGGGTAAGTAAAGTAAATTATTCCATGTTTCAGTACTTACCTGCTCATGAAAACATTGCAATTTTACTGTCTGAAGTCATTGCATTCAATACATGTTTTGTTATATCCTGTGTGATAGAACAGAGCACATGAATGGATGTGAAAGTGCACATAAAAATCTGTTGAAAGGTCAGTCTACCTTTTAGTTTTGGTTATGTCTGGATCCTAGAGCGGTGGTTCTCAACCTCAGTCTTCAAGTACCCCCAACGGGCCATGTTTTGGGAACTTCCTTTAGATAAAATAGCTCTTATCGATACCATGTCATTGATATTGATTTAAAGCAGCTGTGCAAAGTAAAGGAAAACCTGAAAACATGGCCAGTTGAAGGGACTTGAGGACTGAGGTTGAGAACCACCATCCTAGTGGAGGGCCTAATCATCTAATTGTTTTTCTATACATTTTGGCAAAGCCAGCAGTCTGAACGCTCTGTCAGTTGTCCGTCTCTGCCTTTGCTGTTTTCCCGGTACAACAGAGTAAGCTGACTACTCAGAAATGTAGAATTACCCAACACAGTAAGTAAAGCTCCTGTCCATTGGCTGAGGAAGGTCCCAAGAAATAACACAAAATAAATTATTCAGCCAGCAGGTATCTCCATGAAGTTGGAAAGATTAGGTTTTAGTACACTGACTCTTTTGGAGAAAAAATGTTGGTAAGATGCTAAATAGGTTTTCTTGGTTTTGTTTTTAGTCCTGTACAATAGGTGATATGGTAATTATGATATGGCCAAACATTTCAGAAAAAGTCAGAATTCCTAACTTTATTATCACTTTTGACACAAGGTGGCCATAAATGGCTCAACCTCTGCATTATTGATGATGATGGTGAAAAGTAGGGCTTCCTTAGGGAACAATTTAAAGGATAAGTTCACTTTTCTAAAAAAAATGCACATTTTTTTGCAGGTAAAAAAATTTGCATTTATTTATTTTTTGGAGCCTGTAAAGCATTGCACGAGCGATCAGCAGATCGCAGGTCTCCTAAAGATCTGTTGGTGTATCTGTGTGCCCGTACATTCCATATGGGCAAGCAGATACACTGACAGGAAGAATCGAATAACTACCACAGCGCTCCACAGTGCCATGGTAGTTCATTGAGAACTACAAGCCAACAGCCGCAAAAGATGTTGGGGCTTGTAGTTCATTTACACACAGAGCTGTGTGAATGAATGATGTAGCTGTGTGGGTGGAAAAAAGTGATGGCTAGTACTGGGAACTTCTCCCGTACTGCTGTCACAAGGAGGGGGTTGGGGGATCAGTTAGCGGCTGCAGCATTGGGAACATGTTACATGTTCCACCCTAAAATCCCAAAGGTGAACTGATCTTTTAAAGTGCACATAAGGCTGACGTCTAACTAAAAAGCTAGCTCTACAGCATTGGTGGCCTAACTTGCCTGTAATGAAATATGTCCCATGTTGTGCAGGCTGCTGGATTTTGAATAAATCTTAACTGCAGGGATGCCAGTCCTCTTCCTGACTCTGAACATCCGACATTGCAGTGGTAAATAGCTTCAGGTTTCCAAGCTGAATTCAATAGAAAAAGCTCTTTCATTGCTTTCACTGCATGTAACACAATCACTGAAAATATGATCACTGAATAGAGGAGAGAACTCAATCATTCATCTGATTCTCCCCCAATCTCTGATTGTGCTACATGCAGTGTAAGCAATTAAATAACTTTTCTCAATGGAGGAGGAGGGGATGGTTATCTTAACAGGAGCATATGCTATTGAAATGAGCCTGAAGCTATCAACCATTGCAGTGCATGACGAGGCTCTAATTGGCTTCAAAAAAGGGTGGGCTCTGCGCCCGAGTCCACCCATTTGTGATGATAGCGAATTTTTTTCGCTATTTTCTTCCTGATTCTGCTTCCGGCCACTCAGGAAGTGGGTCCTGAAGCCCCTCATCCAATTGGCCGGGGAGGAGATGCAGGGGAAGCCGTCATGAAGTCCAGGAGGAGGAGACGTAGGGTGAAGCCGCCGCCCGGAGGAAGCGTTGCCAGCGACCTAGATGGGGTAAGTGCGGGGTTGTGACCAACCGATTGTTTTCCGCCCCCCCCAAAAAAAAACAACGACCACCACTGTTGTACAGATTGCTTTTTATATGGATACAGGGGAATGAACTGTATTTACCCACCAGGTAAGATAAGAGAGCTCCAAATATTTCCCAAAGTGATGCCCTGACAGTGGAAACACTTTCAGAATCATCTACAGCAACTGTGAAGATAGCTTTTTTGGATCCTGGCTTCATTGTAATCATGTTTACATTTGCAGACATTGCAGCTTTAACCTGGCCCAAGTCTCTTGCTGTGTTTTTAGGGTATTCGTATCTGAAATTATTGTATTTGTTCAAAAGATGTGCAAACCAAATTTGTTGTATTAAGCTTTTAAAAACTGAGCGTCAGACGTGATTTTACAGTAAGTTTTTTGAAATGTAAGCGCTGTATCCTTTGAGCTGTTAAACAAGACATTCAGACAGTATAAAACTTCATAAAGTTGTATCTGCCTTCTGTTGAAAGAACTTCTAAACATAAAGATGTGTTTAGCATTGTACAAGTACTGCAAGCCAGTGGCATGCCTCATGTATTTGGCACCCAGGACAGATTATTTTTTGTTTAACTCCCCACCACACACCCATTTACTTCTGTATGTTAAAATTATTTTCAGAAATAAACATGCAATTAAAAAATAATGGTTAGAAAAAAACAGAGACCATGAAGAATTATCTAATTGTATATAATTATGGTGGGTAACAAAAAAAAATTACATTCAAGAATTCACTACAAGCACTGTTGTAAAAAACACGGGGATAAAAGTGGCAAGTTAAATACAAAATCCGTATAGTAGTAGTGTGCTTTGATAGACAGAACTACAGGGGACTACATTTTTTAAAACAGTGACTTGACAATATATAGATAAAAATTCCAATTCTTACAATATATGGGCCACAAATGGGCAATCGTTTATGGCACACAGGCAACAAATAGTCAAATTTTACAATACCAAAGGCTACAAAGAAGTAAACATGACAACAAATGGACAGTTATTACAATACGTGTGCATCAAACTGCCAAATATGACAAACTGCAAGAAACAAATACTCAAAAGTGACAGCATGCAGTGAAAAATGGTCAAGCTTGACAAAGGGGGAATTGTGACAACAAAAAAACAATTGTGGCAATATGCGAGCATCAAGAGGGCAGTCATTAAAGTACCTGGGCAGCAGGTGGGCAACTGTGACCATATGTGGGTGGCAAATGGTTAAACAGTACAAAATGTGAAAGACAAATTGGCAATTGTGACTGTAAAGCTGGATACACACTATACAACTTTGTTGCTTGATTTCCTTTAGAATTACCTTCAACTATGTAGTCCAGGGGCCTGCCTGATTGCATATAAATTGAAAGTGTTTAGGTTTGTCCTCCTATTATATGGTTTTGGTAAATCTAAAGGAAAAAATCTAAAGAAAGTGGTATAGTGTGTATCCAGCTACAATGGGAAAAAATTCCTCCACTCTTAAGCCCGATTTCGGAGCAATCGTACGATAATCTGATCGTTATTAGAGAGCTTTCGAGAGCCGATCAGTACAGTTCATCCGATATTATTTGATCGGACATGCACAAATCTTTTTTTCGTACGATACCAGATCGGTCGTATGTACCGTTCATTTCACCAATTCAGTCACCTCAAAACAGATGAAGTTTTCAATGGTTTTTCATCTTTGCTCATCAGTTTTTCATCAGTTTTTTACAAAAAAAAGTGACGGAACTGGACTTCAAACACTGTATACAGCTGGTTGCTAAGGAGGGGCCCAGAAAACCGGCCGACGCATCCTGAACAACCCATGAGTCTTCAGCTGTCAGCGGTAACCCATTCCCCGGTTCCCCGCTGACAGCTGAATGTAAAGATAATTGCCGGCAAAAAAACTTGGCATGTGGTCCCCCCCAAAATCCATACCAGACCCTTATTCGAGCATGCAGCCCGGCAGGTCAGAAAAGGGAGGGGACGAATGAGCTCCTCCCCCTCCTGAACCATACCAGGCTGCATGCCCTCAACATGGGGGGCATGGGTGCCGTCTTCTCCCGGTGCCATCTTCTCCAGGTGCCGTCTTCTCCCGCTGCCTTCTTCTCCCGCTGCAGTCTTCTCCCGCTGCAATCTTCTCACGCTGCTGTCTTCTCCCGCTGCTGTCTTCTTCTTGCACTGTCTTCTCTCTCGCTGCTGTCTTCTTCCTTGCCGTCGATTACCTGCTAAAAACAAAAAAGTCAGCTGTTGTCCTGTCCTTTTACCAGGTAACCGGCAGCGAGGAAAAAGGCCGCAGTGGGAGAAGACAGCACCAGGAGAAGAGCTTCTGATAAGCCCCCCTCTCCACAGACCCTGACAACCACCGGCCAGGGTTGTCGGGAAGAGGCCCTTGTCCCCATCAACATCGGGGCAAGGTGCTCTGGGGGGCAGAGCCCCCCAAAGCACCCATCCCCCCATGTTGAGGGCATGCAGCCTGGCATAGTTCAAGGGGGGGTGCTCGCTCATCCCCTCCCTTTCCTGACCTTCCGGGCTGCATGCTCGGATAAGGGTCTGATATGGGTTTTGGGGGACCCTGTGCCATTTTCTTTTGCATTTTTGCTGGGGGGAGTCCCCTCTGGATCCATACTAGAACCGAAGGGCCTGGCATCGACCTGGGAAGGACCCCATACCGTTTTTTTTTTGCAATTTCTTTTTTTTTTTTTACATTCAGCTGTCAGCAGGGAACCCCACTGACAGCTGATGACTCATCGGTTGTTAAGGATGTGGCGGCCGGCTTCCAGGCCCCCTCCTTAGCAACCAGCTATATACAGTGTGTTTAAAGAGGGGGGAAAACGGGTTTAAAAACAGATGTCAGCAGATCAGCTGTAAAGCGTATGTCGTCCGCTTACATCCGTTTTTCATCCATTTCGTCTTTTGGATGGATGAAAAATAGGGCTTTCATTTGTTCAAAAAAACAGATGCTGACAGAAGCGGATGAAAACGAATGCAAACGAATGATCATCCGTTGTCATCCGTTTTTCCATAGGAATGCATTGATGTCCGTTTTTCATCCATCATCGGTCCTTATGTGTAAAAGGGGTCTTATAGCTCCACCTGCCAAAATCCCCCCTCATACCCCTTCCTCGTCCTGTAGCCAAAATCCCCATATTCTTCTCCAGCAAAAGTTCTCCATTTATCTATTCATCAGACCACAGAAATAGCAATGCCCAGCACAGTAAGAGGAGGTCCTCCCAGGTTTGACTCTGTCATATAACACATTAGAGCCAAGAGCCAACCATGCGGATGCTTTTACATAACTCCAGGCGGGGCTATTCACGGCTTTGAAGGGACCCTGCATCCAAGGTGATACCCTTGACCCCCCCCCCATACGCCACTGCTGTAAGATTCTTTGTGTTAAATAATATGGTTGCCAACATTATAACATTTTAAAATACTTTTCACACACATTTTTTTGTTGACTAGATGCATCTCAGTTATAATCAATATCATCTCATAAATACAGGACATTACTAATTATGTTGTTTTGCTCATTTGGAAGATAAATAAGATAAATAACTACATTTTAAATTCTGCCTCTGGCTAGGCCTTATTCTCACTGGGGCTCATATACCGCGTATAGACTCTAGGTACTGCGTTCAGGCAGCCCTTTGAAGTCTACAAGCTGCACAGATGCTTGTCCTAACGCGAGCAACCCAAAATACACACTATCTATGCGTGGGGCCTATCTGTTTGAGTTTAGGTTCAATCTAGCAGGATTCGCTAGATTTATAACATTACATACTAGATACCCTAATTACTCTCCATCCCCAATAAAGTTGGGTAGCTTTCTTATTTTGACAGCGTAGCTTTTGACAACGTTGCATTCTTATGACGAAATGCGTCAAGCCGACACTCTCATACGTCACTTCCGGCCTGAGATTGGAACGCACGCTGGAACGCACGCAGAACATACAGCATTCATCTCTTACATTAGGCCAATGTTAGAGATGATGCTAGTCCTGTCAGATTGACAGTTTTTTTATATTTGTAAGTTTTAAATAAACCAAGGGATTTTATTCTGTGAGAAGCTTTTCTCTCATTATTTGCCCACTGCACACTATCTGCATTTGAGAACCGGAGGACATCATTGGAGGTAATCCACCATAGAGACCCCACCTGGAGGAGACTGTTGGGATCACACTGTGATAGAGGATTAACCTGGAGGAGATCGCATTTGGATAGCACCCATATAGGGACCTACAAGCACGATTGACTCCTTTAGCCATAAGGCAAGGGAGTCCAACCTATCTGGTGAGTGCGGACCTGTTACCATTGCCCCCAAGAGGTGGAAGCAGGAACACCGTTGAGACAGGACACTTCGTGCACTTAAATAGACATTCAATTGCACTATTGTCACTTTACAGCACTCACCATTTGTGACTTTATAGTACCTTCTATGTATTGTATGCAAATTGACATGTATGCAGTGCTGTGTTTTGGCCTAGGCCAACAAGGCCCAGGCCTAGGGCGGCACTTTGGGGGGGGGGCGGCAAAAAAGCCGCCCCCCCACCAAAACGGCATCCGTGCCCTCCTCCCGGCTCCCGCACAGCAGGGCACATCAGCAGAGTAAAGCTCAGCAGTGCAGTGGCGTCGGGGCTGCAGATGGGGCCAGAAATCAGTGTAAACAGGAGCCGTCATTCTCTCTCTCCGATTGGTCCTCTGCTGTGGCCAATCATGGGGAGGGAAACAGCAGGGAGGAAGCTGGGCGGCGGCACTGCAAAACCAATTAGAGCTGCTCTCTCTCTTCCTTCTCTCTTCTCCCTTCCGCTGACAGAAAGGGGAGGGGGGCAAGCGGGGGAGTTCTCTAGTAAATGGAGCGGCAGCGTTGTGACAGGGAGAGGAGAGATGCGGGCTGTCTGTGTATCTCCCCCGCTCGCCCCCCTCCCCTTTCTGTCAGCCGAAGAGATAAGAGAGAGAAAGCGGCTCTAATTGGTTTCACCGTGCCGCCGCCCAGCTTCATGACCACTGTTTCCCTCCCCATAATTGGCCACAGCAAAGGGCCAATCAGAAGACTCTGGGGGCATCATAGGAAAAGTAGTCCCTGAAGAGTGGCGGCCCCTGTGTGTGTCCACAGACATCATGCTACAGCCCCCAGCATGCATGCACTCTGCTGGGGGGTGTTACAGGAGGAGAAAAGGAGTACTGTGCTGGGGAAGCCAGAGAGGGAGCCACGCTGTACCAGCACCACCAGAGCCACGCTGTACCCGCACCACCAGAGCCACGCTGTACCCGCACCACCAGAGAGCCACGATGTACCCGCACCGCCAGAGAGCCACGCTGTACCCGCACCGCCAGAGAGCCACGCTGTACCCGCACCGCCAGAGAGCCACGCTGTACCCGCACCGCCAGAGAGCCACGCTGTACCCGCACCACCAGAGAGCCACACTGTACCCGCACCACCAGAGCCACGCTGTGCACGCACCACCAGAGAGCCACACTGTACCTGCACCACCATAGAGAGCCATGCTGTACCCGCACCACCAGAGGAGGAGAAAGATGAAGCCACTGCCAGGGTAGAGACATGCTACACTACTGACTAGAGTCGGCCTGGGCAACCCAGAGTGAGCGACCGTCTAGCCAGAGGGATCACTGTTGCGGTTTCATCGGGTCTGGTAAGAGAGCCTGTTGGCCATTATCCATTACTGTTCCCAGGGACTGAGCCATTAGGAAGTGCCTAACCTGATATCCTCTAGGCCAACCCTAGTGACGCCACGGTCCCAGAGCCCACAAGTTCCGGCACTGAGTTTTGGTAACTGGCCAGACAGGGATGCGCCAGCGTGGGCACCCAGGACATTTGCCGCCCGGAGTCCCACAAGCGACGATGGGTTTTCCGTGGCAGCCGACACCTCTCTCCCCACTGTCAGCCACACACACTCCTCGGCTCCTCCTCCCTTCTCCTTCTCGGCTCCAATGTTCTAGTGTACACAGCCAGGAGGAGGAGCCACAGAGGAGGGACACGACTTCAGTGCAAGAGCCTCCCAAAGCACCCAGCACATATCCCCTTACCCCCCAAATGAAAAGATGCCGCATCCCTCACTGTCCTCCTCCCGCGGCGTCCCTCTGTCCTCCCATGAAGATGACAGGGCGGATCTTAAAAAGGAAGGGGTGTGGCCTTGACAGGAAGGGGTGGGTCATAGTTAAATTAGGGGGTGCGCGAGCTTAGTCAGGCCTAGGGCAGCACAAAACCTAAATACACCACTGCATGTATGCATTTAATATTGTTTATAAGTCATAATATTTATATAACTAAAACAAGATACACATAGGACTACATCAGTAATTTGCGTGGAGCTAGCGCAGTCCATTTTTTATTCAGTTCCTTTGCCCCCCGTAGGGGACAATACTAGAAAGCAGCAGCTCTAATTTGTAGCCATATAATAACAAGGCACGAGTGTTCCACTAATCAGATTTCTTACTTAAGCTAGCTGTGTTTGTGTTATGGACAGGTCTGAATGACTGTCTAGTATGTAACATTGTAAAACAAACATTATGTTTTCTATGTGCCCTAACATTGAGCCTGCATTGATCTGTGCAGATCAACGAAGCTGAACACAGATGATGTGAACAAAACCATGAAGCCATGATGAATCAATTTTAAGCAAATAATTATTTTTATTGGCAGCCAATAACATCATGTTATATAGGCATACAACAATAGCATCGTTCATACAAAATATAGGTTAAAAGATCATGTCACAAAAACTTTTTTGTAATGTAGACTGATTAGAAAACCTAGTATGTGACATTGTCAATTAATTTTTAACCAGCTGTTTGCTGCCATGTATATCTTTCATGTGCATGTTTCCTTAACAAGTTACTTGAGAGTTAAAGTAAACCTGTGGGATCATCTTACATTTGTACAATGGCCCCAGCATTCTCAGATTATCTTCAAAGCATCAAAATCCTCAAAACCTGAGGTGCGATATAATACAAATTTTAACCACAACGTTAGCTGTGAAGTTTAGGTCCACCTCAAGCCACTGCTTGACCATGGGAGCTGAGGTCAGTGTATGTCTAATCAAGCGGTTCTCGGGTTCACAGGGTGCTTTGAAGATGATCAGAATTTTTTATATATATTTTTTTAGCAATGTCGTTGTCATCAAACTGGATTTTCTTCCTGTGGCGTTTAACGACCAGTAACTGACACGGAGATGTTGATCAGCTTTTATTTTCCGCCCAGACACTCTGAGAATGACCTAACAAGTTTTGTCATTTACACTTCAGATTGTGGCAAAGCTAATGACTTAGCAGAAGTCTACTCATTAAGAACACTAAATGCAGGATTTCAGTCCAAATATAGTTTTCACTTCCATTGTGACATATGCTTCATGTTCTTATGTGCCTCCTTCTGTTTCCATAAGCATTTTCCTGACTTAGGGTCATTAACACTCTCCCATTTTTCTGCAGTAGAACCAATACATTTCACTCAAAGTAAATCCTAACTGAAAAACCTTTAGTTTGCTATAGCACTTTCAAGGGGATCCAATAAAGCATTTAAATCACTTTTCTGGCAGTAGTTCCCTTTAAAACTATCTGCACCTAATTCAGACAAGCATTTGTGCCAGTTTGAGTAACATTACCAACATGTGCAACAAATTCACTTTGTCGTTATTACCGCCACTTTTAGAACCTGTCCTTCCTAAAGATTCTCAAAGAGTTTGCAGATTAGGAAACTGGTGGTAATTGAGACAGACTCTGAGGTAGCATACAGAGAAATGCCAGTGCTCGGGGGGGGGGGGGTCATCTCTATGATAGGAAGCTGTCATGAATGTGACCACTTTCTGCACAGGGCTGTATCCTGGTAGATTCCCTGGCCAATAGCTAAATGTAAACATAGGGGCCAGAGATACCCAGATAGGCAATGGCAATGTTTGGGAAATGACAAGCTCACAGGAAAGGCAGACCCGATAAGGAACTTGGTGCCTCTTGGGTGGACAGAGCCTTATGGGCAACTGACAGACTAGTTCTGAGTAGGTCAGCCTTGCTTTTGATTGACAGCAGATGGATTGAGACTGTGGCTATTGATCTTCCCACTGTTGTCAAAAGCAAGGCAGACCTGATGGGGAACTAGTCTCTCGTTTCCCCATCAGGTTCCGCCTATTCCACTACAAGACTACTGTTTGTGTGATGCAGTGTTAATTTCGTCAACAAAAATGTTTTTGTCGGCTAAATTAACACTATTTTAGTCGATTAAAATATGACTAAATCTAAAACAGTTCAGACTACTTAAATACAACTAAAACTGAAATGGCATTTTAGTCAAAAGACTGTGACTAAAACTTAACTGAAATTTAACATAAAAAAAACACTGGTGTGATGGCTGCAGTGGCTAGGGAGTGAGTGAGTAAGTAGTGTCCAGTAAGGACATTCCAACTTTAGTGCCAGCCTCTAAAAGATGAATCTGGTGCAAACACTGTGCATGAATCTGGTGCAAACACTGACAATTTTGATGCAGCGGCCCAACAGATTTCACTCTGGGACACCCTTTATAAATTCCTGCCTGTGTATCATAAATATTTGCCATTTTTAGTAAACTATTAGTTTTCCCTTTATTTCATCCTTTGTTGCATTTTGGTGCTACTGCCGCATACATTTCTGGTGTGAACATGATGGTTATTGCATTGCGCAGCTGGTGGATTCGGTGTTTGTTTCTAATTGTGTGCCAGAACCTGAAAAAATAACCTTGAGGTCTGCTTGCAAGGAAGGATTTTAACAGTGTAAAAATATGCTTGGCCATGCTGTGGTCATGTATGAACATACAGTACATTTAAATTTTATGTTTATAGCATTTTAGTTGTAGATTTGAAAACTAATTTCTACAGTTTTTCTCTGTGTACACCAGTTGCAGGAAGCTTGATGAGGAGATGCAATTGTTTGCAGCTTTTGGGTAACCATTTAGTATATAAGAATTTTTTGTCTTCAACAGCCAGTGAAAACATTGCTGGTTGGGTCAAGGAGCAGATTGTGAATGTCTAGACTCTTGGCCCCCGGTCCTAAGAATTGCTGTGATCTTTTCAAGATTCGGCTGATGTTTAAATACAGTGAACAAAGTTTTTAATTTTTTTATTTCATAGAAATAACAGCATCATACAGATATCTTTCAGTTTAGTTGGAAAGTGCATCATTCTTCTCTAGTTAACCCCTACATGACCTTATGGTCACCTGGTCATCTTACACAATGCCTGTATAGGTGATATAACTTGTACTATGTGCTAGGTGACATAAGTTCGCCTTTTGGAGCACCCATATTTAGGTATTTAGGGTGTAATGTGTAACATGCTCCAGCACCTGTCATAGTTACATAGTAGGTAAGGTTGAAAAAAGACACAAGTCCATCAAGTCCAACCTCTGTGTTTGCGCTTTTATGTCAATATTACATTGTATATCCCTGTATGTTGTGGTCATTTAGGTGCTTATCTAATCGTTTTTTGAAATTATCTATGCTCCCTGCTGAAACCACAGCTTGTGGAAGAGAATTCCACATTCTTACCGCAAAGAACCGTCTACGCTGTTTTCGGTTAAATCGCTTTTCCTTTAATTTTAGTGAATGGCCACAAGTCTTTTTAAATGCCCTTTCGCAGAAAAGTTTTATCCCTATTGTGGGGTCACCAGTACGGTATTTGTACATTGAAATCATATCCCCTCTCAAGCGTCTCTTCTCCAGAGAGAATAAGTTCAGTGCTTGAAATCTTTCCTCATAACTAATATCCTCCAGTCCCTTTATTAGCTTTGTTGCCCTTCTCTGTACTCTCTCCATTTCCAGCACATCCTTGCTGAGGACTGGTGCCCAGAACTGGATGCATACTCCAGGTGCGGCCGGACCAGAGTGGGAGAATTATCATTTTATCTCTGGAATTAATTCCCTTTTTAATGCATGCCAATATTCTATTGGCTTTGCTTGCAGCAACTTGGCGTTGCTTGCTGAGCCTCTCATCTACTAGGTCCTTTTCTATCCTAGATTTCCCCAGAGGTTCTCCCCTAGTGAGTAGATTACATTCATGTTTTTGCCACCTAAATGCATTATTTTACATTTTTCCACATTACACCTCATTTGCTATGTAGTTGCCCACCCGATTATTCTGTTCAGGTCTTCTTGCAAGGTTTCCACATCCTGCGGAGAAACCATTTCCCTGCTTAGCTTAGTATTGTCCGCACCCCCCAGTAACAGAGCAGGAAATCCTCCCTCCACACCCGCTGTCACAATTCAAAAACAGCATGGCTGTGCAAGGACCAGAGGGCCACACAATATCAGTGTATGTTCATGCATTAATGTGAGGTGAATTACGTCAAGTTAGGCAGCCCATTCAATATGAATAGGTTATAACTCATCTCAGTGCCCAAAAAATGTTGGCCCTGCTGCTTTTTGCAGCGTATTGCAGGCACACCTGAAGATGTTGGAATAAAATAACCCTGAACTTTTGTGTCAGTGGCGGTAATAATAATAACCCACAGCATAGGGGCACTCCTGATGATGTCGTGAAAAAACGCATAGGGCGGAGCTACAGCGTCTATGCATCACTTCCCTTTTGGGTCTGTGGAGCGAATCGCATCCCAGACTTCCTGGTTCTCATGCTTGCAAACTGCTTGTATTCATTTTACCCATGTAAGTGCATTACTACTCACTTTTAATAAATAAGATAAACGGCGCCGCGCTATGGAGCTTGTTTTTATTATCTTTGCATATATATGAGATTGCTGGGGCAGTGCAAGTAAGGAGAAAAGAGAAATAGTCATCCGCTTGATATATGCAGCCATTGGTGCTGTAAATGCTGGTTACCCCCTGGTGGGGAGAGTTTTTTGGTGAGTGAAGCAAAAGAGGGGGAGCACTTGTGAAGACACCGTTTTTTTGTGATATTTTGCAGCATTATATTCAAGTGATCCCTTGCAGCACCATATCAAGGACTAATAATCATAGCACATGTCACTTTTTGCTGAATCACCAATGGACTTTGCACTATCTTATGACTTTTGTTTTTGACATTTTTATCTCATTGCATCATAAATGTATATTGAACCCACAGCTGGCACTTAAGTTCATACCATTTTGGCAACATATATACTATATTACCAAACGTATTGGAATGCATGCCTTTACACGCACATGAATTTTAATAGCATCCCAGTCTTAGTCCGTAGGGTTTAATATTGAGTTGGCCCACCCTGCAGCTATAACAGCTTCAACTCTTCTGGGAAGGCTGTCCACAAGTTTTAGGAGTGTGTCTATGAGAATGTTTAACCATTCTTCCAGAAGCACGTTCCACCAATTTCCCATAAGACCAGGCTGTCATGGACACACCCCTTGGGGTAGGGATTATAATTATAGAGTAGGTGTGGTACTGCTTATGGGAATGTTTGACTTGTTTTCTTCCATTTGGGAGGTCAGGCACTGATGTGGACAAGAAGGACTGGCTCACAGTCTCCGCTCTAATTCATCCCAAACGTATTCTATCGGGTTGAGGTCAGGACTCTGAGCAGGCCAGTCAAGTACCTCCACCCTAAACTTGATCATCCATGTCTTTATGAACCTTGCTTTGTGTACTCGTGTGCAGTCATGATGGAACATGAAGGGGCCATCCCCGAACTGTTTCCACAAAGTTAGGAGCATGTAATTGTCCAAAATGTCTCAATTTGCTGACACCCTGATGCCGCGTACACACGAGCGGACTTTCTATCCTACTTGGTCCGGCACACTTTCCGACGGACTTTGTCCGCCAGGTGCGCCGGACTTTAAAACGGACGGACTTGTCCACACACGCCGGGACTTTCCGGCGGGCTAAGTCCGCCCGTCTTTCCGACGGACTTTCGCCGGAGTTCCGGCGGACTTTCAGAATGAACGGACTTGCCCACACACGGACAAGTCCGTTCATTTTGAACGTGACTCAGGTGCGACGGGACTAGAAAAGGATGTCAATCTTGCCGCTTTTATCGGCGAGATTGACACCTTGCGAGCCCCGTCGCGGGGCATACCAGGCCCTTAGGTCTGGTATGGATTATAAAGGGGAACCCCTACGCCGAAAAAACGGCGTGGGGCCCCCCTAAAATCCATACCAGACCCCGATCCGAGCACGCAGCCTGGCCGGTCAGGAAAGGGGGTGGGGACGAGCGAGCGCCCCCCCCCCCTCCTGAACCGTACCAGGCCGCATGCCCTCAACATGGGGGGTGGGTGCTTTGGGGGAGGGGGGCTTCGAGGGTCCCTCTGCTTCATCTTCTCCCGGCGTCCGGTTGGTTCTTCTCCGCTCTCCGGCCTCTTCTCCCGGTGTCGCAGGTCTTCGGCCGGCCCCCTCCGCTGTCTTCATGTAGCTCTATTGCAAGCGGAGGTCCGGACTTCTTGGCTTCTTGGCTTCTTGGCTTCTCTTCTCTGCTCTTCCCCCAGATGTTGACACGACGCTCTCTCCGGCTGGACTGGTCTCTGAGGGCTGCGTTGTGACTTATATAGGCGGAGACCCCGCCCCATATGATGTCAGTCCTTGGGCATGCTGGGACTGTGACGTTTTAGGGGGCGTGGTCGACCACGCCCCCTAAAACATCACAGTCCCAGCATGCCCAAGGACTGTGACATCATATGGGGGCGGGGTCTCCGCCTATATAAGTCACAACGCAGCCCTCAGAGACCAGTCCAGCCGGAGAGAGCGTCATGTCAACATCTGGGGGAAGAGAAGAGAAGAGAAGCCAAGAAGCCAAGAAGTCCGGACCTCCGCTTGCAATAGAGCTACATGAAGACAGCAGAGGGGGCCGGCCGAAGACCTGCGACACCGGGAGAAGAGGCCGGAGAGCGGAGAAGAACCAACCGGACGCCGGGAGAAGATGAAGCGGAGGGACCCCCGAAGCCGGAAGAAGACCCCCGAAGCCGGAGGAAGATCCCCCCCCCGGAGCTGTTTAATAAAATATTTTAAAAACCTGTGTAGTGTGTTTTATTACTTACACTTTTTTCCTAGGTAAATGGGTAGGGGTACCATGTACCCCATACTCATTTAGATAGGGTGGGGGGCCGGGATCTGGGGGCCCCCTTATTAAAGGGGGCTCCCAGATTCCGATAAGCCCCCGCCCGCAGACCCCGACAACCAACGGCCAGGGTTGTCGGGAAGAGGCCCTTGTCCTCATCAACATGGGGACAAGGTGCTTTGGGGGGGGCGCAGGGCGCCCCCCTCCCCCAAAGCACCCACCCCCCATGTTGAGGGCATGCGGCCTGGTACGGTTCAGGAGGGGGGGGGGCGCTCGCTCGTCCCCACCCCCTTTCCTGACCGGCCAGGCTGCGTGCTCGGATCGGGGTCTGGTATGGATTTTAGGGGGGCCCCATGCCGTTTTTTCGGCGTAGGGGTTCCCCTTTATAATCCATACTAGACCTAAGGGCCTGGTATGCCCCGCGCTCGCCGCAATAGGAAGATTTGTTTTTCCTATTGCAGCGAGCGCGAGATGCAATACCCTGCCCTCGTGTCGTATTTGGTCTGTCGGACCAGCCTACACACGAGCGGGCTTTCCGTCGGACCAGCACACACACGGGCGGACTTTCCACCCGAAACTGAGTCCGACGGAAAGATTTGAAACTTTCTTTAAATCTAGGTCCGGCGGGCTTTTGGGAAGAAGTCCGCCGGAAAAGTCCGCCGCCGCCCACACACGGGCGGATTGTCCGGCACACTCTGGTCCGCCGGACCAAGTATGCCGGAAAGTCCGACCGTGTGTACGCGGCATAAGAGTTCCCTTCACTTGAACTAAGGGGCCAAGCCCAACCCCTGAAAAACAGCATGATTTTCATCCACATCAATGCCTGACCTCACAAATGCGCTTCTGGAAGAATGGTCAAACATTCCCGTAAGCAGCGCTACACCCACTCCATAATCGCTACTCCAGGGGGGGTGTCCATGACAGCCTGGTCTTACGGGAAATTGGTGGAATGATGCTGGCTGTCACTCCACTCGGATGAGGAGTGATGTGGGATCTTGGACAGGAGCAACATTTATTTAATGTGCTAAATGTTAAAAACACAACTGGAGTTCCATTTTAAGTTTAAACAAATACATCAGTGCCTACCAGGCTTTGAAATGTATCTGTCTATCTATGAGCAGACCAAACCGATCATTTCATTACACCGTCACATAATACTGTTCAGATATTGAAGCACTCATTGGCAAGTTCTAGAGCAGTTGGAGTTTTTCAAGGAGGACATAAGTTATTTTTTCAAATCTGCTGATTATACAGTTTCTTAGTAAGATTTAGAAAAGGCTATTTTTTTTCTTTTTAGTTTGTCTTTTATAAACTATACACTTGTGAGTCTGTGTCTATAGAATGGGCCATTTCAATATTTTATAATCCTCCCATTATCATGTAAAGCTTTTATGAGAATTCATGAATGTATAATAGAATAAAGTAATAATAATATAGCCTATTCCTGTAATCTACATTTAGCCCATGCATTTGGAATCAGCACATTGATTTGAATACAAATATCCAGTGAAGGATAAATCTTTCTCTGGCCATTTTAGGCGGCAGCGTAGGTGGCACAGAATGGGTGAGCATGCACTTCATTTAACTTGATTGCATTTCCTATTTACTTTATTCAGCACCTTAGTACCTTGAAGGAGTTCACCATCTGGCAGGATGAGTGTTATAAAAATGAAATGCATCTTAAATGTAATAAATGTCAGAAGCAAAGACACAGTTGGGCTAAATAAAGATTTGGTATTGAATTGCAGTTGAGAAATGTTGAACTAGCTCTTACCAACTTGTTTTATAAGTGTGAAATCATTAGGTATGCAGACGGATATCAAGGAAAGGTTGGATTTTAAGGCTTTCTTTTTTTCTTTTACTGTTTAGCTGAACGTGGATCTCAGGTGTATCATTTTTCAGTGGGATTGTCTGCTAATATTTAGACTTATAAACAGTGACTAGTAAATTGGGAAAGCTCACTGCATTCATCATGTGTATTACGGTTAAGGTAACAGTAGGCCTATAAATTTTTTGAAAAGGTCATCTGAGGTATCTGCTTTATGTAGCTTGAAAAGCCCAGTGTATACGAAAAATGGAAAGCCAACTTCATGGACGTATTTGTTTTTATATTTAAGTATTAACTGCAAGTTAATAATTTATGTTTAGTTATTGTAGGTACTTATATAGCGCTGTCAATTTACCAGCGCTTGATAATAATCCAAATAAGCACTGCATTTTAAATGTGTTAAAATGTCTTGCGACATAACTCTACATTTTCGCTTTTTTGACTCCAATAATGCTGATTATATTAACCTCAATGTTTTACGAAACAACGGGCCCCTTCACACCCTTGCATGTGATAACTCATGCGCTTTTACCTTTGTTGTGTTAGGGCAGCTCATTCAACCCATGGTGTGGAAAAAAAACACCTGCACTATTTATGGTATCTGTATAGCACAGCACAGTTATGTTTAGGTCTACTGTATATTTTGGTGTAGCGTTCAGAATGAATGGCAAAACAGATATATGGCATTTTACCATGCAGTGCTGTGCATGTGTTAAAAGGTGAGTTGTAACGCGAAATGCAAGGGAGGGAGAAAACAGCGCAGACCTCTGGTGTAGTAAAAGGATCAAACAACATATTATGTACTCACAAATTAAAATGTGAAAGAGCTCATATAGTCCACGAGAAAGAGCCCACTTAACACACACAACACAGTCACAAGGAAAGGATGGATGAGCAGCCACAGTGTCTGGATCACAGTGTGGTCAGCTGACAGGTGAAGAGCTGGGTTGGTTCTGTTCTAGGGAGACATTCTGGATCTTTAAGTTGAATTCTCTTTCTCCAAAGGGTCTGAACAAAGAGCTAGATATCTCCACTATTCTTTCCTTTACAGTGCCTTGAAAAAGTATTCATACCCCTTGAATTGTTGCACATTTTGTCATGTTACAACCAAAAACGTAAATGTATTTTATTGGGATTTTATGTGATAGACCAACACAAAGTGGCACATAATTGTGAAGTGGAAGGAAAATGATAAATGATTTTCAACATGTTTTACAAATAAATATGTGAAAAGTGTGTTGTGCATTTGTATTCAGCCCCCCTGAGTCAATACTTTGTAGAACCACCTTTCACTGCAATTACAGCTGCAAGACTTTTTGGGATGTCTCTACCAGCTTTGCACATCTAGAGAATGACACTTTTGCCCATTCTTCTTAGCAAAAAAGCTCAAGCTGTCAGATTGGATGGAGAGTGTCTGTGATAAGCAATTTTCAAGTCTTGCCACAGATTCTCAATAGGATTTAGGTCTGGACTTTGACTGGGCCAGTCTAACACATGAATATGCTTTCATCTAAACCAGGGATATGCAATTAGCGGACCTCTAGCTGTTGCAAAACTACAAGTCCCATCATGCCTCTGCCTCTGGGTGTCATGTTTGTGGCTGTCTTGCTATGCCTCGTAGGATTTATAGTTCTGCAACAGCTGGAGGTCCGCTAATTGCATATCCCTGATCTAAACCATTCCATTGTAGCTCTGGCTGTATGTTTAGGGTGGTTGTCCTACTGGAAGGTGAACCTCTGCCCCAGTCTCAAGTCTTTTGCGGACTCTGGCAGGTTTTCTTCTAAGATTGCCCTGTAGTTGGTTCCATTCATCTTCCCATCAACTCTGACCAACTTCCCTGTCCCTGCTGAAGAAAAGCATCCCCACAACATGATGCTGCCACCACCGTGTTTCATGGTGGAGATGATGTGTTCAGGGTGATGTGCAGTGTTCGTTTTCCACCACACATAGCGTTTTGCATACTTTTTCCATTTTCGGATGATGGATTGAACAGTGCTCCGTGAGATGTTCAAAGCTTGGAATATTTTTTTATAACGTAACCCTGCTTTAAACTTCTCCACAACTTTATCCCTGACCTGTCTGGTGTTCCTTGGCCTTCGTGATGCTGTTTGTTCACTAAGGTTCTCTAACAAACCTCTAAGGGCTTCAAAGAACAGCTATATTTATACTGAGATTAAATCACACACAGGTGGACTCTATTTACTAATTAAGTGAGTTCTGAAGGCAATTGGTTCTACTAGATTTTAGTTAGGGGTATCAAAGTGAAGGGGTCTGAATACAAATGCACACCACACTTTTCAGATATTTATTTGTAAAAAAAGTTTGAAAACCATTTATCATTTTGCTTCCACTTCACAATTATGTGCCAATTTGTGTTGATCTATCACATAAAATCCCAATAAAACACATTTACATTTTTGGTTGTAACATGACAAAATGTGGAACATTTCAAGGGGTATGAATACTTTTTCAAAGCACTGTATTGATGTACGTATTAAGATTAATCCCTAATTAATCCTTAATCCCTAATTCCTTGCTAAACCCAACCACCTTGGGGCTTCTTGGTTATCACCTACCTCAAAGGACCACTCCTGAGATTCACATCCACGGGGCCTAGTTTTCATGCACATGGATTTTTGTATGCCCATATATCCTTAGATTATCACAGGCGCCCATGTTTTCAAAATATCTCTCAAGGTTTATTCCGTTATAACCACCTGGCGCTCCAGTTTTAGCATAGAAGTTTGTTTTTTTGTTATCCCCAGTTAATTCGCTTGATACCCTTGTGTGTGTATGTATGTGTGTGTATGTGTATAATGTGTATAATATAATTTTTTAGATTTGTTTTTACACAGGATTATGTGTAGTCTTAGTTTGAGGAGACATGATGTGAGTCTCCTCAAACTAAGACTAAATGTCCTTTTTGAAGATCCAATCAAGAAAACATGTTTTGTATTTCCAACTTTAGTTGTGGTTTGGGGGTATAAGTTTAGTTTTTCGATTGATTTATTAGTACAGTTATTAAATATAATCAACTTCTGCGCTATGGAACACCAGGCAATTCCTAAGCAGCTGCTGTCACCAGGTATTATACCCTAGAATATAGGATATATGCAGATTTCTGGTGTCTGTGGTGTAGTGTTACAATACCCCCACTCCTTTGTATATAATGAAAAGGATAAAATCGAAAAATTACAATTTACAATTACAGTACAATATTTTCCCTCTTACCTGCATTTTTCTATTTGATTTCTATTGCATTTGTATATTATTCCTTTACAAATCCAGTTATACACACTTTTTTTTAAGTTTACATAGATTGTTGTGTTTATTTTCTATTATCATCTTTATTATTATTACTATTTATTTTTTTATTCTTTTTTTTGTCCATTTTGTCTTTTTTTGACATTGACTTTGCTTGGTTTTCCATCAGTAACACATTTGAACAAGCATGTGTGATTGTGTGATTTTTGCACACGTGATTACAATTTGGATTGTTTTGCTTCCCTGATCACTTTGTATCAGAGGTGTTATTCCATCCCTAGTTTTCCTTCCACCCAGCACGCTGTCAGTCTGTCTTGCTGCCCCCACGCCTTGCTTCGGAGTTTGTAATTGTCTGTTTATATGAGTGGGTAGCCCGTGGGGGTTATCTGAAGAAGAGGAGGAGTCCTTGAAACGCGTCCTACTTTTACAGGAGACCATCTTCTACTGAGAGCTGTCCTTGGGATTGAGCGAGCCGAACAGGAGCAGCAGAGATTTCTGACATCCAACCCAGCTCTTCACCTGTCAGCTGGCCACACAGTGATCCAGACACTGTGGCTGCTCATCCATCCTTTCCTTGTGACTGTGTTGTGTGTTAAGTGGGCTCTTTCTCGTCGATTATATGCGCTCTTTCACATTTTATTTTGTGAGTACATAATATGTTGTTTTTAATGAAGCCCTTTGATCCTTTTAAGACACCAGAGGCCTGCGCTGTTTTCTCCCTTCCCTTGCTTTAGTCTTCAGGTGGAGTTCCCTCTTCCTGATTAAGGCAGCAGCAGTAGTTGCGTGTCTGGGTGTTGGGCTACCCGTGCAGTAGATCACATTATTTTTTGATTGCTGTATTTATATTTACATTTATAATTTGTGGTCCTATTTATATCATACATAACTTTTTTTTTTTTTTTTTTTTATGTTCAATTCAGGGAGAGTGTAGCGCTGTAAGACGACCACCCTCCTGGTGTAAGGCTTTTTATGGTTTTTGCCATTGATACTGAAATGCAAAAGTCTTGATAGCTAGCAGGTTGGAAAATCTCTCTGTGGCAAATTAAATGCACCTGGCTATCTGAAATGTCCATTATCAATTTTCCTAACAGCTCAAGTCAATTTGTTTGCTTTATTTGAGGTGTTTATGGACAGTCTTAAAGTGATTGTAAAGCTTTTTTTTATTAAAATAATAAACATGTTATACTTATTTGCTGTGTGAAATGGTATTGCAGAGAGCGGCCCTGAACTTCCTCTTCTGGGGTCCCCTGCCTGCATTGTCTGCTCCTCCTCTTCTAGTGCCACCATAGCAAGCCACTTGCTATGGGGGCACTTGTGCAGGTACACTCCCGAGCTGGGCTATGTGTGTCCATAGATGCACACAGTGCGGCTTGGCCCTTCCCCTGCTTACTCCTCACAGGTTTCGACTGACAGCAGCCATTGGTCCCCACTGCTCTCAGTAAAGCCTGTGAATTCAGGAAGAGGACAGAGCAGGTCTTCTGGAGGGACAGCACTGGATCAAGAATGGTGTCAGCTAAGTGTTTGGGAGGGGACGGCGGGAGGCACAGACAGTGAAAGTATTTTTACCTTAATGCAGAGAATGCATTAAGGTAAAAAAACTTCTGCCTTTAGAACCACTTTAATTAATCTCCCTACCCTTGATGGTGTGCAGGGTTTGCTGCACTTCAGTAAACAGCATGCACGTGCACCCCTGTTTGATATAAGGTCTTGTGCTCCTGAGAAATTAGGCTCCCAAAAATGTTATTTCTTTTCAGACACCTGAGGACATTCTGGAACTATTCTCAGGACATCGGTAGTAGGTAGTGAGTAGGTATCTACTCCAGGCAATTCTTTTTTGTGCATTTTTTTTATGATTAAATAAATTGGTGACATACATTTATCAGTATGCTAAAAGCTTTGTGTGTCCAAAACCTTTGTAAATGCCCACCAGGTACAACACAGAGACCACCAGAAAATAATCTCCACATTTTACATTACCTTTTTTTTTTTATTTATATTTTCCCTCAGTTTTGGGCTACACTTCTCTGCTTCCGTTGTATGAGTTTTCATTTAATGAATCTTGGGTTGATCCTCTATTGGATCTGTTGTATGCATTGTGAGTTTCTCTGAGTATATAGCCAGCATATGTTAATTGCATCTTGGTTATTTAGATTCCATTAAGCTGGGAAGAACGCTTCAAAATATAACTTGGTGAATTGGATAGGAATTAAATTCATGCAGGTCTGTGAAGAAGAGCACAACTTTTCAAAGCAATACCTAGATAAAGGCAGGTAATTTGTAAATGAGGACCAAATGAATAGTTCTGTATTTAATGCTTCTATAATGACTATGTGGAATACAAATGAAAGCCTTGCTGCTTGTCCCTTCCAATTAAGATCATAACTCATAAATATTAGTGTATAATAAGCTGAGCAAAGCTTCACTTGGGCACAGCTGTGTAACTCTGTACAGCCAAAAAACAGATCACCCTTTGACAGCATTAAAAAAGTGTTACTTTTAACAAGAGGAAAGGTTCAAGGGAAAGATAACCTGTTCATTAGAGGGAGCTATTTTACTTTATATTAAATCTGCCCTGCATGAAATAACTGCATGACCATGGCACATTTCCTTCAGAGGTTGCTTCTCTACTTGGTTACCGAAGCAGGACAAGTGGACAAGAGTTCTTATCTCACTGTTTGCATATCTGATCCCAGGTCAGGGACTGACAAAATGGTTAGTGACACAAAACAATTTCCCTATTCTTCAAAAAAAATATACACATCCACTACTTGATGGTCCTGTCATCTTTACTCATGAAATCGTTTCTTACTGTGTTTTTTTTTTTTTGCCTCCTTGTAAAATCCTCCATCAGCTCCCGATCACCTTTTTCCCAACATTTTTTTCCCCCCTACTTTAGTTTGCTTGGAACAGGCAGCCTACATTCATTTCGGTCATATGCACTGCTCTATGTATGCTAGAAATACCCTGGTCCAAAGTCCCTGGTCCATCTCGGGAGCAAGTAAGAGATGGTGGCTAGGTCTCTACATACAATGTGACCATGGAGAGCGGTTGTGGTCACCCTCTAGCAAGAAGTCAGAACACAGCAGTGAAAAAAATGGAGTATTTGGAGGAGGCTGAGAGCAACAAAAGGTACTTTTTTAGTTTGGAAAACAGGAAGAGAATTTTGTTTTTAAACACTTGAAACTAATGGGAGGATTTGGGCGTATAGGAGGAGGGGAGTTGCATATCATTTGAAATTCAACCTGCATTTTTTTTTTTTGTGAATAATGTTTCTAAGAGAACTGGATAGAGGCAGAAAAACAAAGATGAGCCTTTAATATAAATAAAAAGTTATACATTGGGGCAGAATGAAGTAAATGTGTGTAAGGCAAGTATTTTTTTTTTTTCTAATATTTTGTTTTATGTGGCATTTTTTATATGGAGAGTTACAATAGAAGTAGATCATTTTGGTTTGAGCTGGCCTTAACTATTATAAAAAAAAAAGGAGAAATGGAAAGGCAACAGCAGTGCAATCAATGTTACAAAATAAATTTGTTACAGGCAACAGGTAACTGTCCTATTTTTATTTGTCAGTCAGCCAAAACAAATATCCATAATGCAAAATATTGCATATAGGATGTTAGAAGTGGCCATATGGGAACCTCATACTTGATAAAGGTGGTCTTTATGTGACAGTTACCATCCTTGTAATTGGACCTCAGTAGTTGCTGATCTGCTATTGATTGACTACACCTAAGGTTTTCTTATCATATGTTAGGTCTAAAATGTCCTTGCCTACCTTCTTTACTGACATGTGTGGACATCTTCACTACCTTGTGTTTGATTTTGGAGTAAAATTTGTATGCTTGACTTGTTACATTTAACATTGAGATACAGATAACATCTGTCATTTTGGTGGTACTTAATGAAAAAAGCTGTGCATGAAAAGTCATTTTCTACTGACGTGACATTTCTGAGTTGCCTGTGACCTTTTAAAACATCCAGGAGACATGAGTAATTGCCACATCTCACTAAGTACAGAATGATAAAGCTGATTATTTCCACCTGCCCTGGCAGCTCTTTCACACAGTTTTCATGTACTAATTTGTACCCAATCAGTAAAAATTTTCAACAAGTCTAAAATATTTTATTGGTTGAACTATAATAGTAATAGACTACAGTGAATTGTCAGGTAGTACACATTTTAAGTTGATTGGGTAACATTTTCCTGAAAGCAATTTTTCAGTTTCAAACATTTTTATTATTAAAAGTTTTGCACCAAAACATTCACAGAAAATGTCTTAAACTTAAAAAGAGAAAAGAAAACACCACAAGACTAGATAAATGATTGCAGTAAAATCTTTTGTATGAAGTCTACTGCCAGAAAAAAATCGAGTTGGGCTGAGTCAGCCATTCATAGTAAGCCTTGTATTTTTATTAAGGAATGCAAGGCTTCCTCTGATTGGCTGATGTGGAGATCATGAAGTCACCCGCCTACGTCACCAACTTGGCCAATCAGAGGAAGCCTTGTATTTATTGATAAATGCTCAGATTGACTCAATTTTATTTCAGCATCAGATGGGAAGTCCTTGTACCTTGTATGCTTAAAGCAGAGGTCCACCCACCCCTTTAAAAATTAAAAATCAGCAGTTACACATACTGTAGCTGCTGACTTTTAACATTAGAAAACTTACCTGTCCTGGAGTCCAGCGATGTCAGCACCACAGCTGGCGTTTCCATCAGCTGTCAGGTGCTGCTGCCGCCATTGCCGGTAAGGGAACCCGGCAGTGTAGCCTTTCGGCTTCACGACCGGGTCCCTACTGCGCATGCATGAAGTGCGCTACGCTCTCCCATTGGCCCGGGAGAAGAGGAGGAGGGGGACCAAGCTGTGACATACTTCGCCACAGCCCAGTTTCCCAGAAGTGGGGACAGAATACCTGTCAAAGACAGGTATCCACTCCCCCCTCCCCCGAAAGGTGCCAAATTTGGCATCGGAGGAGGGAGGAATCAGATAAGTGGAAGTTCCACTTTTGGGTGGAACTCCACTTTAATACAGTTTATAGAGCGCTAATAGCAGGTCCATTCATTAGTAAAGGTAATAGATAAAATTAAAAATAAACAGCACTATTGTTACAAATGATCCAAAAAAAATAAATATCTGCAAACACACTATGAGATATTTATCATAGATAAGCTAATACATAAAAATCATTTATGAGAAAAATAGTAATGTAAAGCCCACTAGTCCACTCTTGTAAAAAATCCTCTTTGGTGTACAAGTTAGATAAATAGATCAACATGTCCCAAAAAATAAAAACTGTGAGCTCAGCATGCTCAAAATTCAAATAGTAGACCAACACTGAAAATAATTTCCACCACCACAGGGCATAAATGCAGGCTTACCAGAAATCTATGACTCTCTAATACAGAGTAGTCATAGAAAGCATGTGGCATCAATGGTCATACACTAGCTGAATCTTTAACACACTCTCCTAGGTATGCGGATTGGCCCAAGATATCAATGTCACTGTATATTCTCCGTCAGTCTCCAACCTTCCTAGCACACTCAAAGGAAACATAAGGAATAAACGCTCCACATGTGAGCAAGTGTGAAATACAATATACATTTTTAAACAAAACGTTAAAATGCATATACTTCCAGAAAGTACATTATTGCGCAATAAAAAGGAATCCTAGCTGTCAAAATAAAGGTTTTTTTTAATGTAACTGTATATTTCTTGCTATTACCATACCCCATGCACCAAAAAACAACCTAAAATAAATTCTCTTACTTCTTGCGTTCCTCCTGACACCTGATCATTAGTGCAAGACCCGAGCAGTTGGTGACAGCTTTGTGCTGGCACTGGGAGCGCACTATGCACCGTGCTTCCTGCACAAACACAGGTACACACATATATGGCCCCACGAAAAAAGGCCCACTTCTGTGAGGCTGGGTTCACACTAATGCGAATTGGATGTGGGTTTGTGATAGTTCCAGTTCCTCTAATCTACTGAATTTTAACCGGAGTGATGTTTTGTTTTTATATTATATATATATACATATATATATATATATATATATATATATATATATATTCGTTATTCATTTGGTAGTGATGCAAGGCATACATTTATCTATAAACACATACTTAATTCATGTGCCATGATAATATAGATTTTTAGCTTTTGGTATAAAGCAAGGACTAGCTGTACGTATGTATGAACATGTACTGCAATACAAACTGAACCTTATCTGTAGTTTCCACAACAACTGGATTTCATTAGTGACCCACTTTTCTCCACATAATTGAAAGTAAATCTGATTGACTGTCCAGATCTTCTACTGCTTGTCTGTGTTCTTTTATAAGTCTCTGATGTGCAATTAAGACTGCTGCATGTCTTCTCTTCGAAAAAGAAAATTTCCTTTAAGCTATTTAAATAAGACTAGCATTTATTAATAAACATCAGCTTTCCACCAACAGCAAAACGACAAGAAAATTGTACCTGATGCATATTTTGTGGTGCATTTGGTTTATTTATTCATACAGTTAAATACAAGCAACATATTTGTCATGTAAATGTTGTGGTGACTGATTGCCAAATAATGCATATTGTCTTGAGAATTCTCGCTAATTATAATCAGTCACTAACTTAAATCTTTTCATTGCACATTGCTGTACCTACATCAGGTTTTGTTTCTGGGCTGTACCTACCTCAAATAAAGTGTGCCTTTATTATTGTAGTTACCCAAATGTCTTCCTTCAGTATCCCATACACAGAAAATAGTGAAAATAGTGAAGACCCACTAAAAACGATTGAATTATTTTCTCTGAGATATATGTAATAGATTTTATTCCTTCTGGAATATACTGTAACTAATAAAAATAATTGGAAAGAAAATTTCCATATCAATAATATAGTTTTCTGAGAACTCCTCTTGCAAAGCCATATGAATGTCCAGGTTATGTATGCTCGATCCCAGCAAATGCTCCTTGCTGTTTCCCACAACGAGATATGGGAAGTTGCCTGGTGCAGAATCCCATGAGTAGAGGCCACAGTCAAGTTAGAAGCACAACTAGATTTTTCATGGAATCTGACTGTATTTCATTGCCTGCAAGTTAGATAAAGATAAAAGTAGTCTGATTTTTTGCAGTTGTACTGCTGGTATTAGCAGATCAATGGGTATTTTGATTTATTGGAATTGTTCTTTGATTCCCTGCAAAATAATTTCTTGGCTATAAATTTCAAAAAGGAAAATACCCTCCAGCAATTTGGGGACTATTATAGGCAGTTCAGACTTCCCTGAAGAAGATTGTAAACCTATATTTTTGAAACATGCTGGATGTCTCATCTTCTGTTTGTTGTATGTCTAAGGTCTTGGCAGCCTTATGTGTGAGCTGCCAATATACACATATATACAAGCCAAACTCTCTTTTTAAACAATGTTTTTATAATGATATACAATAACATTTATACTGTTTTAATTTTTTTGTCTCTGGAGCTTTCCTTGTCTGAAGTGCCTATAATAGTCCCCAAATTGCTGGAGGGTATTTTCCTTTTTGTTTAGTCTGAGATGATGGCACTCTCACAGTTCCTCACCATACATGCTTGTTGGCTATACAGTAAATTTAATTTGCTATGTTGGAGCTGGTAATCTCATTGGTATGAATCATGTCTTTGTGTAACTGAATTGGAAAGCAAAACATAATGTATGAGCAGTCTGTTTGTTCATGAGTTTAGTAAAATCAGCTGAACTATGTTCTGGTCTCATGTCTATAGTACAGCCATGGCCAAAAGTTTTGAGAATGACGCAAATAATTATTTTCACAAAGTCTGCTGCTTCAGTGTGTTTCAGTCTTTTTGTAAGATGTTACTATGGTATGCTGAAGTATAATTACAAGCATTCCAGAAGTGTCAAAGGCTTTTATTGACAATTACATTAAGTTTTTACAAAGAGTCAATATTTGCAGCATTGACCCTTCTTTTTCAAGACCTCCGCAATTCGCCCTGGCATGCTGTCAATAAACTTCTGGGCCACATCCTGACTGATGGAAGCCCACTCTTGCATAATCAATGCTTGGAGTTTGTCAGAATTTGTGGGCGGGGTTTGTTCACCCGCCTCTTGAGTATTGACCACAAGTTCTCAATGGGATTAAGGTCTGAGGAGTTTCCTGGCCATGGACCCAAAATTTTGATGTTTTTTTTCCTCAAGCTACTTAGTTTTGACTTTTTCCTTATGGCAAGGTGTTCCATTATGCTGGAAAAAGCATTGTTTCTCACCAAACTGTTCTTGGATGGTTGGGAGAAGTTGCTCTCAGAGGATGTTTTTGTATCATTCTTTATTCATGGCTGTGTTCTTAGGCAAAATTGTCAATGAGTCCACTCCCTTGGCTGAGAAGCAACCTCACACATGAATGGTCTCAGGATGCTTTACTGTTGGTATGACACAGGACTGATTGTAGCGCTCGCCTTTTCTTCTCCGGGCAAGGCTTTATCCTGATGCCCCAAACAATCAGAAAGGGTATTCATCAGAGAAAATTACTTTACCCGAGTCCTCAGCAGTCCAATACCTGTACCTTTTGCAGAATATCAGTCTGTCTCTGATGTTTTTCCTGGAGAAAAGTGGCTTCTTTGCTGCCCTTCTTGACACCTGACCATCCTCCAAAAGTCTTCTCACTGTGCATGCAGATGCACTCACACCTCCCTCCTGCTATTCCCGAGCAAGCGCTGCACAGGTGGTGCCCCGATCCCACAGCTAAATCAACTGTAGGAGACGGTCCTGGTGCTTGCTGGTATTTCTTGGGCGCCCTGAAGCCTTCTTTGCAAAAGCAGTGGAAATGGTTTTTTATGGAATTGGATTCATTTTCAGGGCAAAGAGGGACTTTACAATTAATTGCAATTCATTTGATCACGCTTCATAACAAATTGGCGTCATAAAAACTGGGGCAGCAGACTTTGTGAAAATGAATATTTGTGTAATTCTCAAAAATTTTGGCCACGGCTATACAAGGAATCACATCTGGGCAACCATTATCTATGAGACTAGTTGATGAGACATTTTTGAAATCTTTGTCCAGTCATTCTTGCTCCCCTAGAGCTAAATTAGTGCCATCGGCCTTTTTTTTTCCATAGACAAAATGTCTGAGTGACCTTAGTGTATCTGTACAGTAGTTGCCCACATCCGGTCAATGCCATTTCTTCCAATGGAAAAACTTTTCCTGTATATCCGGCTCTTATATGAGGGCTATAGCTTGACTAAGGGTTGTGCACCTGAAGATGAAGCAACGCAAAATGTATTCATTCTGAATATTTGTTGACAGAGACTATGATTTTTAAACCATGAGAAATGTTAAAAAGGGATAAATTTACTATTTCTTAATACTTATGCACAAAGCATTAGATCATAGCTGAACAAATCCCAGGAGGCAGACAGCTGTACCCCTGCTGGTAACAAATGTATTTGAGTTATGTGTTTTGATATAAGCAGAAGCATTCCATATCTACATAAAAACCCATCTGGCTCCCTGTAGTCAATGACTGGCTTGTGAATTGTGCATGATTTGCCTACCCCTGACTTAAAGTGGTTGTAAACTCTCACATATACCCAGTGAAGCGACTGGCCTCAGATGATACACAGAGATTAAACAAATCCTCCTACATAAGTTTTACTTGTTTATCAGCAGTCTTCGGTTCCCTACACCCCTTCCAAAGGGCAGAATCATGTTAAAAACCTTCTCCATCTGTGAGTATCAGAGTATGAGGCAGAGAGCTGCAGTTACAGTGTGTGAAAGCTGATTGGAGGAAAACCACTCCCCCCCCCCCTTTTCTCCAGCACACAGGAGTGAAGGAAGGATACAGAGCTGTGTTTTGAATAGACAAAATGTGTACTAAGCTCCCTCCCCCGTTACAAATGTATCTTATGTTTTGGGAAAGCTTCTCAAAGGTGACTCATGCTGATAGCATAGGAACGAAGCACCAGAGAGAAACATCACTTAGAGCTTTGGAGAGAGATAAGTAAACACTACAGATATACAGTATGTGCTTTGTTCAGATTTCATGACTGAGGTTTACAGCCACTTTAATTAAAATCTGTGGGCTCTGTTCACCTGATAAATTTGCCTTAAGTAGTATGACAGGCACCTTCTGGGGATATTCCCAGTCCCATCTTTGCTAGAGGAATGAGAGAGAGTGGAAACTTTCAATTTTGTCCAGTTAAGGGTGATGTATTTAGGGTCATTTAGTTTGTATAATTTAGTGGTCTATTTATAAATGTTTTTACACAAGATTCACG
The DNA here is from genome assembly GCA_037952925.1 of Lithobates clamitans. NCBI lineage: Eukaryota > Metazoa > Chordata > Amphibia > Anura > Ranidae > Lithobates > Lithobates clamitans. The sequence goes on from JBBGZY010001230.1 coordinate 3,060,284, forward strand.
CAATTTTTAGCCAGGTTTAACGCAAGTTCTAATTGTATCAATTCAAAGATGTTTTTGAGTTCATGTAATATTTTTGCCCTGTGCTGCCTAGTTGTACATACCCTTGAGAGTAAAGAAGCAGAATTCTGTCTACTTGTAAAAGCAAAGGCCAGCCCTTTTCAACTGGGGTTCTGAGAAACACTAAGGTTTCTTTAGAGGATGGTGAGGGTTCAATGATCAGTGAACAAATTCTCTCTCTCAGTAACCACTGCCGTCAATTACCTTTTTATTTACAAAATGGGAGCAGACTTTCCACTAATCAACAATTTAACAGAGTTCTTCTACAACTGATCACTAATTAGTGGGCCCGTCTCCAACTGACCACCGAAGTAAGGGACCACTACAAAGACCATCAGTTTAATTGGGCACTTTTTCCACTGACCACCAACATAAGGGGAAATTTGTGAGGGGGTGCTACAGCTTTTTCTGGCCAGGTTTCTTTTTTAGCCATTATTTATTGTAATGATTATTCCTGAAAATAATTTTGATTTCTAGAACAGAAAAAAGTGTTAAAAATGATCTCCTCTGGGTGTAAAATAAGTTGGATATGACATGTTTTCTGCGTTTTGTTTTTGTTATAGCTAGAACTTATTGATGCACTGTGAGCTGTAGTGATAGTAATTAAGCAGAGGTTCCCTAAATGTAGGTTCACACCTATGGGGCTGCGTTTGATGCATTTTTCAGGCATGTTTTTCAGTGCATTTTGCATTTTTAAACCAGTGTTTTTTATGCATTTTTGCATGCAGTTCTCATGCATTTTGCGGCTTACGTTTTTTTCTTCTCTTTAAACCCACTGTAAAACCCACTGTATAAAGCTGGTTGCTAAGGAGGGGGCCGGGTAGCTCGTAGCCGCGTTCTTAGCAACCGAGGAGTCATCAGCAGTCAGCGGGGTTCCCGCTGAAAGCTGAATAAAAAAAAATTATGAAAAAAAAGGCATGGGGTTCCCCTTCCCAGGTCCATACCAGGCCCTTCGGGTTTAGTATGGATTCTGGTGGCCATCCAATGGGGTCGCCCAGAGAGCCCGCCCCTTGTGATGTCACATGTCATAAGGGATGGGCTCTCTGGGTGACTTCATTGGATGGCCACGCCCCATGCCTATATAAGAGGCGCCGGACAGCGGGGAACATAACAATGGCGAAAGACAGCTTTGCGACAAGACCACCTTTTTTTTGTGTTTTTTAGCGGGTAACTGGGGGCGGCAAGGAAGAAGAAGATGGCGACGTGAGGAGAAAGAAGAAGAGGAAGGTGGTGAGAAGGAAGAAGATGACGACACTGGGAGATGACAGCTCGGTGAGAAAACAGTGACGGAAGAAGATGAGGGCACCGGGAGAGTCGACAATGGGAGAGACGGCGGCTCTGAGCTATTTTACTAATAAAGGAATTGTCAAAAACTGTCTCTTGTTTTTTTTTTACTTTTCACTGCTTTTTTGGTGAATGTACCCGATACCCATTCACATTGGGTGGGGGGCTGGGATCTGGGGGTCCCCCTGTTAAAGGGGGCTTCCAGATGCCGATAAGCCCCCTGCCCACAGACCCCAACAACCACCGAGTAGGGTTGTCGGGAAGAGGACTTCGTCCTCATCAACATGGGGGCAAGGTGCTTTAGGGTGGGAGCAGCCCCCCTGCCCCAAAGCACCTATCCCCCCGTGTTGAGGGCATGTGGTCTGGTATGGTTCAGAAGGGGGTGCGCCCGCTCGTCCCCTCCCTTTCCTGACCTGCCAGGCGGCATGCTCAGATAAGGGTCTGGTATAGATTTTGAGGGGAACCCCATGCCGTTTTTTTTTCGCAAATTTTTTTGCCGGCAATTTTTTTTGTTTTTACATTAAGCTTTCATCGGGGAACCAAGCTGACAGCTGATGACTCATCGTTTGCTAAGGACGTAATGGCGGGCTTCCCGGCCCCCAGCTTAGCAACCAGCTATATACAGTGGTAAAATAAGAAACGCAAAACACATCAAAAATGTACCACTTGCATTTCTGGTGCAGCTCCATTGAAGTCTATAAGCCGCAAATCGTGGGAAAAAAGTCCAAGCCCCTTTCAAAAAATGCACCAGCCACAAAATGCATAGATGTGAACTAGTACCATAGGAACCCATGTTAAATGGACTGTAGTGTGTTTCTGCAAACTGCAAAATGCACTAAAAACGCATAGGTGTGAACATAGCGTGAGACATAAAAATTATTTCAAGTGTTCTTCTGTGTCAGAATCATTAAGAAATGCTGGGATAGACTGTTGTTGGTGTAACTTTCTTTCTGTAGTTCTGCTGCTTAGCTGCTCAACATTCCAAAGTATACTGGGACATTCAGGCTCTTCTTTTTTTTCTTCTTTATATTATGTATTTATTGTGGTGTAATTTTAAAGAAAACTGTTGCCATGTCCCTACTACTTAAACGCATGATTAACCTATCTAGGTTCTATATTAAATCTGTGAATTGTATTATTTTTCATACCACTGAAACAATATGACTGCTGCCACTGGTACAATAAAAGTAAATGTGCAGGAAACTTGAATATTTCTTCCTGGCATTTTACTGAGTATTTTTGTGGTTTTAGTGCACTTGGCAACATGAACTTTGTGGGGGGGGTTCTGAGTTTGTGTTTGTGCAGAAAAATGTCCATACTTTAATATTAAATTGCCTGGTTCATTAATTTCCTCTCCATATGCTTGTACTCTGAACAGACTGGCAGTTAGACAGAAGCGATCTGGGAAAGTGTTTTAGAAAGTGTTGGTAATTGTGCTGTTTCTGCAGGGTTGTTAGGCCACAGGCTAATGACATGATAATTTATCTGTCCTGCTTCAATGTGCTAGTCACTAGGGTCTGTTTTGTACTTGTTAATCTCTGAGGTCTGTTCCCCATGGCTGTTTTTTTTTTTTATTATTTCTGATGTTAAAAAGACTGCTGAGTCAGATCGCTTTTAAGGTAATGCTTTCAAATATGAGTTATGTTAGGAAGGGAAAGCAAAATAATTGAGATACCTATGCGCCTCTCTGCATACATTTTTGTTCTCTTATAGATTTCATTGACAGCTTGAGGTGCTGTCTTTTTAGTGTCTCCTTTGACTTTTAAACAGGTAGGTTATCCCCTTGGACAGAATGTTCATTATAACTACAACACTGTGGGAGGCTATACTTTTGACTAGTAACAAGAGTAGAGCCTCAAGGCATAAACTGTTTTTGAAAATGTAATATACATTTGCAAATTGGAGATCTGTTCCAGGAAATGTGAAACCAGTAGGTGAACTTTTCCTGAGAATGTTGCACCTGTGCTTGAAGTGGCTCTGGCTATTCCTTTTTCTATTTCTTTTTTTTATCCCTTCTAATGCCCCGTACACACGGTTGGACATTGATCGGACATTCCGACAACAAAATCCATGGATTTTTTCAGACGGATGTTGGCTCAAACTTGTCTTGCATACACACGGTCACACAAAGTTGTCGGAAAATCCGATCATTCTGAACGCGGTGACGTAAAACACGTACGTTGGGACTATAAACAGGGCAGTAGCCAATAGCTTTCATCTCTTTATTTATTCTGAGCATGCGTGGCACTTTGTGCATCGGATTTGTGTACACACGATCGGAAATTCCGACAACGGATTTTGTTGTCAGAAAATTTTATAGCCTGCTCTCAAACTTTGTGTGTCGGAAAATCCAATGGAAAATGTGTGATGGAGCCCACACACGGTCAGAATTTCCGACAACAAGGTCCTATCACACATTTTCCATCGGAAAATCCGACTGTGTGTACGGGGCATAAGTATCTGTGCATAGAGGCTGTTGTAAGCCCTTTTTTGTTTATACTTTGTTCTTACAACTCTCTAGCACCCCCTGGATAGCAGCTGTGAAACTCAGTATACCATGTTTCCCCGAAAAGAAGACCTACCCTGAAAATAAGACCTACTGTGATTTTCCAGGATGGCTGCAAAATAAGCCCTAGTGGTTGTAAAATCCTATAATCCACTCTATTATAGTAGTATATAATGTACAATGTGTGTTTCTGTAATAATATTGTGACAAATACCTTTGTTACAGCACTCCTTGGCGCTCACCTGACCCCCCGCTGTTCTCCTCCTATTCTCCCTGCTGTTAGCGGGGGATTTCGGCCCCTCCCTCTGCAGTGCTCGGAGAGGATAAGAGAGCTCCGGCGGGTCACATAAGCGCCCAGTGGCGCTATAACGAAGGTATTTGCCACAATAATATTACAGAAACACACACATTGTACATGATATAATACTGTAATAGAGTGGATTATAGGATTTTACAACCACTTTAACTCGGTTCACACTGGGGATTCCTAAATTCATAATGCTAAATACTAATGACTCCTGAGCTGACGGGGAGGGATAGAGGGAGAGAAGACAGGGGGCACGGGAACTGGCAAATACACATTACATGATAAGACCTACCCTAAAATAAAGCCCTACTGTGTCTTTCGTTGGCAAAATTAATATAAGACCCGGTCTTATTTTTGCGGAAACACAGAAATAATAATTTTACCTTTGTTATGTTCACAGCAGCAGCGTGTGCCTGTGTAGTATGTTTGTCCAGATACAGTGACTTATTCCTCCTTTCCAACATAACTATAATTATTATTTTTTTTATTAGCTTACAGTTCACGCGCATTGTATAGCGTGGTGAGCTGTCATAAAATATTGCAGCCAGCCTGGAAAACAAGGATAATATCATTGCATCTAGGCAGGCTTGTGAAGGTAAAGTTAATTTTTATACGGGGTTTCACAGCTGCTGTCTAGGGATTGCTAGCAAAGAGTGGCCTGAGAGGAAGAAAAAAAGAGCTTTTATGCACAGGTCCTGTTAGAAAGGACTATATTAGGAATAGAAAGCATTACTTTAGTGTTTGTAGTCTGGACAAATGTTGACTTTAAAGTATTTACATATCCTGAGCAAGCAGTAAAAGAACTTTAAATATTATGTGATTCCCCAGCCCTGCTGGTTCTATTCCTGCATCCTGCTAGCACTGTTACAGTGGGTATAGAAAATAATCACCCCCATTTAAATAACCACATTTTGTTGCTTTGCAGCCTGAAATGAAGACAGACACCGTTTTTGTTTTATGCAGCTGTATTTACAAGTGAAAGATATAACTCCAACTTGTCAGTAAAAAAGGTTGAATGAGATAAAGGTGAATGTCCTTGCATGGCCTAGTCAGAGCCCAGACTTAAACCGCATTGAAAATCTGTGAAATGACTTGAAGACTGCAGTCCACAAACGGTCACCATCAAATTTTACTGAACTTGAGCAGTTCTGAAGAGTGGGCAGGTCTAGATGTGCAAAGTTAGTAGAGACATATCCCAACAGACTTAAGGCTGTAATTAAAGCAAAAGGTGATCCTTTTTCCACTTCAGTGATCCTGTTTTTGATTTATTTTTTTCTGAAATGTTTGTGTTATAGCTTTCATTTAGATGTTATAAGCTGCACTGAGTAAATACAGCTGGATAAAACAAAAACTGTCTGTCTTCATTTCAGGTTGCAAAGCAACACATTGTGAATATTTTAAAGGGGGTGATTCGTATCTATACCCACTGTATATGATCTACACATCAAATTTATAAATACTCTATTTAGGTGCAGTGCTACACATACTTTTTTACCTTCTACATACAATTACCAATAATTATTAAAGCGGTTGTATACCGCTGGACGTTTTTATTTATTTTTTATCCTTCCTGCAAGAGAGTCATAATGTGCTAGTAAGCATCGCATACTAGCACATTATGTGAAACTTACCTTAAAACTAAGCTGTTCCAGCGACACAATGTCAGCGCTGCAGCCACTTCCATTTTCACCCATCTTGCTTCTGAGTTCGCGGGCTCCGGCTCTGTGACTGACCGGAGCTGCAATGGCGTCACTCCCGCGCATGCATGCAGGAGCCGCTGTTTACGACACAGGGCTCAGAAGTAACGGCACCGGTGGCCGTTTCTTCAGAGTGCATGTGCCAGTGATGTCACTGGCTGCATGTAATGCAATTATCTCCTAAACTGTACACATTTAGGAGATATATACACTACCTATAGGTAAGCTTTATTATAGGCCTACCTATAGGTAAATGTCAGCAGAGGAAGTTTACTTCCTCTTTAATCTTGTATACATCATGACTTTCTAAAATACATATGTGAAAAAACTGTGCAATACACCATAGGTGCTCAACCTGTGGCTCTCCAGCTTTTGCGGAACTACAAGACCCATCATGCCTTTGCCTTTGTCATGCTTTTAACTGTCAACTTTACAATGCCTCATGGGACTTGTAGCTCTGCAACAGCTGGAGGGCCACAGATTGAGCAGCCCTGCAAAACACCATGGTTCAATCAAAAAAACGTTTTGTGTATAACTTAGTGCCATTAAAAGGTCCACTGATATTTAAATACAATGTGACCCATGCTTCTCTTTCCCTCATATATTTTCATACCCTGGTCTTCAAAACCACTCCAACTCTTCCTTCACCTTGTGTCACACACCACCTAAGTTGTGCTCTCACCCCTACTCCACTGACTTTATATTAAAAAAACATCAAATCTTGCCTCCTTCCCTCTGGGGTATACAGGTAAAAGCCAGTAAATTAGAATATTTTGAAAAACTTGATTTATTTCAGTAATTGCATTCAAAAGGTGTAACTTGTACATTATATTTATTCATTGCACACAGACTGATGCATTCAAATGTTTATTTCATTTAATTTTGATGATTTGAAGTGGCAACAAATGAAAATCCAAAATTCCGTGTGTCACAAAATTAGAATATTGTGTAAGGGTTAAATTTTGAAGACACCTGGTGCCACAAACTAATCAGCTGATTAACTCAAAACACCTGCAAAGGGCTTTAAATGGTCTCTCAGTCCAGTTCTGAAGCCTACACAAACATGGGGAAGACTTCAGATTTGACAGCTGTCCAAAAGGCGACCATCGACACATTGCACAAGGAGGGAAAGACACAAAAGGTTATTGCTGAAGAGGCTGGCTGTTCTCAGAGCTCTGTGTCCAAACACATTAATAGAGAGGCAAAGGGAAGGAAAAACTGTGGTCAGAAAAAGTGTACAAGCGATAGGGATCACCGCGCCCTAGTCAAGATTGTGAAAAAAAACCCATTCAAAAATGTGGGGGAGATTCACAAGGAGTGGACAGCTGCTGGAGTCAGTGCTTCAAGATCCACCACCAAGAGACGCTTGAAAGACATGGGTTTCAACTGCCGCATACCTCGTGTCAAGCCACTGTTGACCAAGAAACAGCGCGAAAACCGTCTCACCTGGGCTAAGGAAAAAAAGAGCTGGACTGCTGCTGAGTGGTCCAAAGTCATGTTTTCTGACGAAAGCAAATTTTGCATTTCCTTTGGAAATCGAGGTCCCAGAGTCTGGAGGAAGACAGGAGAGGCACAGGATCCACGTTGCCTGAAGTCTAGTGTAAAGTTTCCACCATCAGTGATGGTTTGGGGTGCCATGTCATCTGCTGGTGTCGGTCCACTCTGTTTCCTGAGATCCAGGGTCAACGCAGCCGTCTACCAGCAAGTTTTAGAGCACTTCATGCTTCCTGCTGCTGACCTGCTCTATGGAGATTTCAGGTTCCAACAGGACTTGGCGCCTGCACACAGCGCAAAATCTACCCGTGCCTGGTTTACGGACCATGGTATTTCTGTTCTAAATTGGCCAGCCAACTCCCCTGACCTTAGCCCCATAGAAATTCTGTGGGGTATTGTGAAAAGGAAGATGCAGAATGCCAGACCCAACAACGCAGAAGAGTTGAAGGCCACTATCAGAGCAACCTGGGCTCTCATAACACCTGAGCAGTGCCAGAAACTCATCGACTCCATGCCACGCCGCATTAATGCAGTAATTGAGGCAAAAGGAGCTCCAACCAAGTATTGAGTATTGTACATGCTCATATTTTTCATTTTCATACTTTTCAGTTGGCCAACATTTCTAAAAAATCCCTTTTTTGTATTAGCCTTAAGTAATATTCTAATTTTGTGACACACGGAATTTTGGATTTTCATTTGTTGCCACTTCAAATCATCAAAATTAAATGAAATAAACATTTGAATGCATCAGTCTGTGTGCAATGAATAAATATAATGTACAAGTTACACCTTTTGAATGCAATTACTGAAATAAATCAAGTTTTTCAAAATATTCTAATTTACTGGCTTTTACCTGTATAGTACTCTTTCCAACTTTACACTTAATGGTCTTCCTATATCCAGGTAATGTAACTCAAGGCAAAAATGCAATATCCTAATAGTGTTTTCTATTAACTTTTCATTTATTAAACTAGGTTAAAATAATAAAATTCACATTTCAGCCATCACTCATGTACTAAGGGGACAGGCAAGTACAGGATAACATTAAGGCCACAGACTGCTCAATTCCAAGTAATGATGTATACAAGAATAATAATTATTGGTAGTTGTGTGTATAAGGTAAAAAGGATGTGTAGTGGTGCACTTAAATAGAGTGTTTAAAAAAAAGATACATGAAATATAGATAAGCGATCCCCTGTAACTGTTGGCATTTTGGAAAAATGTATCTTCAAAGTTCGCAAAAGTTTCTCTTACACCAGAATATTGGCAGCCTCTCAGCTCTCTAATGTGAAAAAAACATACATGTTTCAAAGCTACTTGAAAATGGATCGAATCCGACTTTAGAGGTTTTTTGTAACTTTTAAAGTTTATCTGTGGTCAAAATTTTAAATCATATATTTATTTCCACTTTGTATTTCAATTATTTCTATCCTACTCCTATTAATCTGAACAATCTTACTTTGTGAAGATCCTCACACATTTACTTCCTTGAATTCTGTGACATGTAGTCACTATGCTCGGTGAGTAGGCATTGCTGTGTAACAGAATTCACAGAGCCTGCCTTCTGACCTAAAGAGGCACTGAGAGGAGGAGTTTCAGGAGGCGGAGTCAGTGCAGGACTCGCTGCTTGCAGGCAGCAAGGTACCATGGGATTTATAGTTCTTTAGAAGTTGAAAGTAAATCAAAGGAATGAGTATAACCAAAGCTGCAAAGCATGCAGAAAATCCAGGAAGTTATGGAAAGAGTCATTCTAGCAGCACTCACAACATGAAAATATATTTTTCAAGCTTATATTGTATTGTCAAATATAACTGTTGTTTGTTGTGCAATTACATTGCTGATGTTGTAAAATGAAATAGAATTCTGTGACCATAAAACTCCTTTAAGGATCTCTTAGAATACTTTTCTGCACAGTACCAGGTAGAAGAGTCAGGGATGGCTAATTTTAAAGCTCTTATGCTGCTTGTTAAGAAATAGAAAGAAAAAAAACCAATGCCTGTAGTCTAAGCACGGGTTCCCCTTATGTCAGATATGACTTTAAATGTCATGTAAGCCAGATGAAATAGACTCCATAGAACACTGTATGGGCCTATGTGGATGGGTAAATGCAGCTTGCATTTGGGATCAGTTTGACACATTTCTGGGATTGATCCATGAGTTCTTCACAGGTGCCTTTTTTGCAGCAGTTGATCTTATAAGTTGCATAAAGCTTCTTTTGCATTCCCTTTGACTTGTACAGTATGTGGATAAAAGGAGTTCTTACACAAACAAAAACGTGTGCATAGGCACAAAAAGCTTTTTCTTGATATATCATCAATCTGATTCAAACTTCTGAACAGGTTTTTTTTTTTCTTACTGGTAGCTGTAAGAAGCTTGTTCTTAAAATAAAAAAGAAGCATCTTAGTGCTGGCTCATTAATACACCTGGATTTATATATCTGAGTAATAGCATGAGAGTCTGCAGTAGGTGTTTTTGCGATTACCTCCCTTGAATCACAAATACATAAGCTTAGAAGTTCTCAAAATAACCAGATTGCCAGTACAAAGATATGAAATGCTCAGTGGCAGTTTGTGGATGAATATCTGAATTTTGATTGGAGTGCACATTAAGATTATTGGGATAAAACCTAAAGAATGATTGGGATTAGTATATATGTAGTATCAGACATCCATGTTAATTCTGGTTGGAAGAGGATGTCATCACAGATACGTGCAGATGACTGTACACTAGACACAATGATCCTTTAGAAATACATTCCAGGTAAATTTGGTTGTGCCTGTGTTTAGAACCCCCCCCCCCCCCCCCGATCCTTTCCCATAGAACATATTTGCTGAGCATTCATCAGCCTGCTTGCTGAGCATTCCAAATTTTCATCCTGACAGTTATCTTCAATGCCCATTAACCTTGATGATCTCTCATCTACTAAATCCCTTGAATCTGAACCTGTGAAAATGCAGGCCAGTGTTCTTTGGCTCCAGCAATGCCCTCATTTTGAGTCCATTACAATTTTTCCCAGTTGTTCTTGAGTTTGGGAGTAGGGTTGCAATGCACAGACCCGTTTAAGAACTCTGCAGGGCAAAATAACAGGTCCTCTTCATAACTCGCTTTCTTTGCTATTATTAATTACCTCCACTGTGATTTGCTACTGTCCATTTTGTCAGCTGCATCTTCTGGAAATACATGATCAACTCGGGTATCAGGTAGCATGTGACCTTCTCCCCTTCCTCTTGTACAGTGCATGGAGCTAGAACAACCAATTCTAGGCCTGAATAATTTACATGGGGGCAGAAAGAACATCCTTTTTATTGTGTAAGCTCTGATACAGTATGTGCAGCAAAGTTATTGATAGCAGTCCACAAACTTGCACCTTTTAAAGTGCAACTATAAGCAAAATATAAAAAGGTGTCATACCACACTAAATAAATCTTTTGGGTGTGTATATAAATACCTGGCGAACCTGCCAATGACAATGGTGAATTCCATGTTGTTGGTTTACTGCATTGCTGAAGATCAGGGGGGTCCAACCTTTTGACCTATCTGGGCCACATTGGAAGAAGAGGAATTGTCTTATAGGGCGTACACACGGTCGGACTTTGTTCGGACATTCCGACAACAAAATCCTAGGATTTTTTCAGACGGATGTTGGCTCAAACTTGTTTTGTCTACACACGGTCGCACAAAGTTGTCGGAAAATCCGATCGTTTTAAACGCGGTGACGTAAAACATGTACATCGGGACTATAAACGGGGCAGTGGCCAATAGCTTTCATCTCTTTATTTATTCTGAGCATGCGTGGCACTTTGTCCGTCGGATTTGTGTACACACGATCGGAATTTCCGACAACGGATTTTGTTGTCGGAAAATTTTATCTCCTGCTCTCCAACTTTGTGTGTCGGAAAATCCAATGGAAAATGTCCGATGGAGCCCACACACGGTCGGAATTTCCGACAACACACTCCGATCGGACATTTTCCATCAGAAAATCCGACCGTGTGTACGGGGCATTAGGCTGCACATAAAGTACACTAACAATAAGGATAGCCGATGAGCAGAAACAGTTGGGCGGATCACAGGTACACAAACACTGATATAGATAATGTACCTGAGTAATAAAACTTATTTTTTTTTATATTTTTTATTATAAAAGTAAAAGCGGGCAACACAAAACCAGTGCAAAAGTTGAGACTGTTTTTGATAAACTAACTCATCAATATCTCGTTGGATGGATGTAGTAGCAATTCTTAATGAATTCTCAATGAATGCTCATCGGATATTTTGGTTACAATTATGCCCGTCGTGTGCTTCATCCTAGTCGCTCACAAATATAGGTGCTGCCGAAAACTGATGACCTGAATAAGGCGTGATTGTGAAGAGTGGGATATTTTTCTTTGATAGAAGATAAAACATATAAAAGTCTAGTAAGAGACACTGTCAAATTTTTCTTGCATTTGTTTGCGAAGTGTAAATGCATTTTTACTAAAAATTCCCAAAAAATCTAAATTTTTAAGTAAGTTTACGATTTTGTATATGGCCACATTCACAGCCATCTGGGGCTGCATGCCACCCGAGGGCCACAGGTTGGACACCCCTGCTGTAGATGCAGGGGTTTATTAGTATTGTCACTGTTGAAAACCCTACTCCCTACTACCACTCATGCTCACAGCACTGCTGGCCCCAGTGTTTGAGGGACGTGTAGTCTTAATAGCATCCTACATCTGACAGATGATATGCAAGACATTTTAACTTAATCCCTCCTACTGGTGATGACTGACAATTATGCTAAACTAAGGGAAAATTCCCTTGCAAAGTGAACACCCTATTTGTGTTTAGTAAATCAACCCCAAAGAGGGTAAATCTTTTGAAAACTAAAGGGAAAAAGCTACAGGTTGAAATTTGCTAAATGGCAACCTGCAGAAATGCATAGAGAAAATCAGTAGCGTGGAATACAATGCCACATACTTTTTTTTTTTTGCTGTATTTGTGTAGTTTGATTTCTTAGTTAACCAAAGATGTAGAGATGTGCTGTAAAAGCAAGGCAAATCTCTTTACTAACATCCAGGGCAGCATTTCACTGATAAATGGACACATGGAAAGGAATAGAGGAAGCTCTTGATACATTAATCCAATTCTCTTCCATTCTGTGTGACAATTGCTTCCATAGGTCTATGTTAATGCAAGCCATTCCATCACAACTACTCGCAATATGTTGTCTGTTCACTAAAAGCTTTCAGTGTTAACCTATCCGCTTTTATTGGAAATAATATGATTTTAGGACCAGAGAGCCTACTTTCCTGGGAATCCTCGGTATGGAACAGAGTTCTGGCAAGCTTGCAATAATTTTGATAGAATGAGTCAGTGATTAATTAATGAGCAGAGGGAGAGGAAAATTGCTGCCTTCCAGTTCTTGCACCTTAATTGTCAATATATAGGAGACTGTCAGCATACTGATATTCTCTAATCAGGTTTTATTATGGGAATGATTGGAGTGAATTACACATGTTGTAAATTGCTGAAACTCTATTGCATGCAACATGCAGTCTAACTTTCAGAGCCTAATTTTATATGATCAGCTTTCATATGTAAAATTTAATGTAATATAGTTAAGCACCTCTAGGTAAAAATACTGTGGAAGCCTAACTGTAGAAATACTTTCGCCACCCACTTCACCCAAGGTGTTTACCTATATTGGGTGATTTGTTCTTCATGTTTGCAGAAAGATAGGTTGTTTTCTTTTTATTTAAAGAGCAGGCAAAGTACAGTATGATGCTGCTGCTAGCTAGAATCGATAGAATGCTTGATACCTGATTATGAATGATTTTCCTGTTTTATCAGGAACTTATAAATGAGTTATGGAAACTGGGAATATGAGACTGATAAGTGGATTACTGTCATGTAGAAGCTCAGGGGCAAATGCAGTGTCTACCAACAAAGTGAAATTAGAGTAACCACAAATCACATATATGATGAGAAGATTAAATAAACAAATACGCAATGTGTAACAAATCTCAAACTAATAAGAAAACAAAAAACAAAAAAACAACCCGTCTCATAAATGAAATAAGTCCATAATCAGTTCATAATGTACATCCATCCAGATGGAGCAAATCTTCCACCAAAGAAAGTAAAACAAAACACCATGATATCCAAATCTTGCAAGGGGCAGGATGTGGAACCCAACACCAAGCAGTTTTTAACCACATCCAATTCGCATAACATGTGAATGTGACCAACTTTCAATGCAGCCGGTTCACACATGTGTGGGGTGGCCGCAGTGCCTTTTTTGAAAAGGGTCCTGTGCGTTTTTGGGTTCAGTTTAGGTGTGAATTCGGGGAAAAATTTGCACCTGAACTGGTGAACAGAAATGCACCAGATTATAGACTGCAAACCGCAGCCGCATATAAGTAAACCCAGCTTCAGTGTTTAAGATTACCAAAGTTTACCCTCAAAAGCAGAGGGGAACAGTGCATAGAATATTCCCAGGCTGAATGGATCTTACCTTGCTCTGTTTACACTACAGCTGAAGCCAAGACAGCTCTCTCACAGCAATCCTTGGACACCCCTGGATGGATGTTGCCCTGCTCCAGTTACACCATAGCTGAATCCTAGGCAGCTCTCACACTGCGATCCCTTGGTTGCCTCCTTGTCTCACTGATAATATGCTACTCAATAGCACAGCAGACATGCAAGATAATGAGAGGCTTTCAAAGTGTGGTATTAAAACATTTGTTATAAAAACATATACATAAATAAAATACAGATACCAGCTGGGAAACTTACAAAGATGCCTCTGTCTGACCTGGACTGCAGTGTGTGACATCAACATGCACAAACTCCGCCATGGAGCTTTATAAATTGGCTATGAACTTATTTTATTTATGACATGTTTCCTTTGTTTTTTTTTATCTTATTTTCCTATTAGTTTGAAATGTGTTACACATTGCTTGTTTATTTAAAGTGACTGTAAATGTAAAATTATTCAAAAAAGAAATAACAAGGGGAGGAGGCAGAGTCGCCGGCGACAGACATGTCCAGCTGAAGCTCCACATCTCTCGGGACTCCTCGGCTGATAAAGACACCCGCAAGGCATGGTAAACTGAAAATAATTTTACCATAAGCCTCCTCAGTGACCCTGGGATAAATAAAATGATCTTTGGTACCGCCCGAGGTAAAAATAAACTAAAGAGTGCTAAGGATACACAGACAAGAGGTCCCTGTAAAATTGCACAGCCTCCTTCCTCACACACAGGCATATTTCGTGTTGCTAAGCAACTGCAATTACCTCAGGATGCCTATAATGACTCTGTGAATACAGCGCCACCTAACAAGAAAAATAAACAGATTCCCTACATCCAAATATTTTGAGACAAATAGAAAACATGTTACAGAAAGCCTTAAAGCAGAGCTCAGACTATATAACTGAAAGTCTCACAAAAGAAATCCATGAGTTAGGCCAGTGCACTTCTGACCTAGAAATCAGAGTGGATGACATGGAAACAAATGTACTGTCCCCTTATTCTGCAAACACGCTTAGAGGACCTTGAAAATAGAGCACGTCGATCAAATCTTCGTATACGAGGAATACCTGAGACTATTGTTGACCTCCATTCTACTATGACCATACTTTTCCAAGAACTACTACCATCAATCCCGGTCAATCGTTTGGAGATGGATAGGATTCACAGAGCTTTAACACCACGCAAACCTGAAGGTCCCCCTCATGATATTATTGCGAAATTCCACTTCTATCGCACAAAAGACCAACTCATGGCTGCAGCTAGAGGAAAAGATTCCCTCATCTTTCAAGATCATCCTTATCAGCTTTTTGCTGACCTTTCCCAGATCCCTTATCAATGGGGATTCCCATTTTATATCCGCTTTACCTATCAAGGTGTCAAACACTCCTGTAGATCCTCAGATGAACTACAAAACACTCTACAAGAACTACATCTTATCGAAAGATCTTCAACTAGCCCTTGTCGACGCACAACATCCAGCTCCCCTCAAGAATCCTCCAAATCTGAAAAAGATAGAGGCAGACAAAATAGAGAAGTCTATTCAATTCTCCTGATATAGATCCTGTAGACGCAATGGACTGAATGACTTTCACTCCTCATCTTGAAGTGTATTGAATCTTAAGGCTTTGCCTTTCTTTGGTCACTAAGTAATTTACCACCTTCAGTTTAATCTGACTAAACTTATTTAAAATAATACTGTTCCCCCTTTTAACCCCCACAACTTCAGATAAACATAAATGTATGTTTTATCTATTTAGCCCTTCTCCCTCCCCTTTCCCTCTTCCCCCCTTTTGGTTCAGCTTATCCCCAAGTTTTCACAGCCTCTGCCAAAATGAAACAAGGAGGGGTGCTAATAGCGTTTCATCGTACTATACCCTTTTCCCTTCTGAAAGAGATCAAAGACTCAGAAGGTCGCTATCTTAGACTCACGGGATATCTATTTGATTTTCTAATCACAGTGATATCCTACTATGCTCTTCACTAAACTCTATCCTCATTCCACTTCCTTTTATTACAGGTAATTGATACTCATAAAACAGGCACACTTTTAATCTGTGGAGATTCAAATCAAGTCCTTTATCCTTTTTTAGATAAATCCCCAACTCCTATTGCATCTATTTCTCAATCTCGTAAGTTCCAACAACTTCTTCAACATCACTCTTTATTAGATTCTTGGCGTGAAATCAATCCTGCTAGGCGCCAATTTACTTTTTATTCTCATCCCCATAAATCATTTTTCCGTATTGATCACATTTTGATTGCAATAGGCATGACCCCTGAACTCCTTTCTTCATCTATTATTCCTTTTACATTGACTGACCACTGTGCTGTACTTTCAACTTTCACTTCTTTAATACCCAAAACACAAGATTCTACATGGCATATTAATGACTCAATCCTATCTCATTCATCACACTCCTCTGATCTAGAAATAGCTATAAAAGATTACCTGGACAATAGCGAGACCCCTGATATATCCCCACTGACCCTATGGGAAGCTCAAAAACCTGTTCCCTGTGGGGTTTGTATATGCCAAGCCTCATTTCTTAAAAGAGAAAAACGACAGCTAAAACAAAAATTAGAAGCAGAATTTAATACATGCCACACAATCTTTCAATCCAATCCTACCCCTGTGACTAAACTACAGCTTGATAAAGCACGTTTAAACCTTGATTTTTTTTTAATCAGAATCTGTAGATAAAATGTTATGTAAGTCTAAACATAAATTTTATCTTAAAGCAAATAAACCAGACACTCTTTTAGCCCGAGCATTTAAAAAACGAAATCGCCCCTTTAAAATGATTCGACTGAAATTATCTCATGATACATTTACTAGTAATCCAGTAAAGATCCTCCACACCTTTCCAAAACATCTTGCCTGCTTATATAAAAAGGAAGGATCTTTTGATCAAACTTTAGCAGAATCATTTTTTTCACAAATCAAACTTCCTACTTTTCCTTTAGCCCAACGTGATTGTCTTGAAATCCCCATTACAGCTATTGAAATTAAATTAGCAATTAACTCTCTTAAACCAAATAAACGTCCAGGCCCCAATGGCTTCTCTGCCCTATACTATAAGAAATTATCTCATATCCTTGCTCCAATGTTAACAGACACATTTATTTCTCTCCTTAACGATCAATTGTTTCACCCCGAAAAATTAATGGCTATAATTTCAATGATCCCCAAACCTCAGTCAGACGATACATCTTGTTCTAACTGTAGACCCATATCATTACTCAACCTTGACATTAAGTTACTAGCAAAAGTCTTAGTGACCCACTTAAATAGTGTAATCGGTTCTTTAATAAAAAAAGACCAGCTCGTCTTTATGCCACAGCGCCAAGCGACAGATAATGTACGCAGGACTACTTTACTAATTCAAGCAGCTAAATCACGACAAATACCCATCTGTCTCTATATTTAGATATCAAAAAAGCATTTGATACAGTTTCGTGGCATTACCTACATTTTGTCCTGCAGCGTTGGGGATTTGATCCTCATTTTATTAGCTGGGTTATTAGCTCATTATACAAAAATACCAAAGCTTATGTTAAATATGCTGGATATAAATCAATCCTACTTGACATCTGTAGGGGTACGCGTCAGGGATGTCCACTTTCCCCACTCTTATTTGTCCTACTTATTGAACCCCTTGCTCGATCAATCCGTACTGACCTCTCTATTAAAGGTCTAGATTTAGCTGGTCACCAACATAAACTTTGCCTATTTGCTGATGATATCTTAATCTTTATGTCATTTCCTCATATTTCTGCTCCTAATCTTATAAGTAAACTTGATCACTTTGCCCACCTATCTGGTCTAATTATTAACTCTCAAAAATCTATAGCCTTAAATATATCTTTACCTCCTGATATTTTACAACAAACGTAAACATCCCTCCTTTTCTCATGATCCACTTCATGCCTTCTTTACCTAGGGATAACTCTCACACCCAATCTTTCTGACATTTTCACTGCCAATTATCCTCCAATTTTGCATCAATTATGTAAACTTCTGACGCAATGGTCCTCTCTAACATTATCTTGGATAGGTAAAATTAACATAATAAAGATGGCTATACTGCCCAAAATTCTTTGTTTTTCGAGTTTTACCCATCCCTGTTCCAGCATACGTTCTCAGAATACTACAACGTAGGGCATTAACTTTCGTTTGGGGTTCCTTGGAACCCCCTCTGCCTGCCTTCCAAAGGGGGCTAGGGTTTCCTAATTTTACCACCTATTACCATGCAGCTCAATTAGCCCATATCCCTAACTATCACACAAAATGTGAAATTCCGCTTTGGGTTGTGCTGGAATCAATAGATTGCTACTCACTTTCATTAACCAACCTCGTATGGTCTAATTCCTCCGACCATAAAAAACTCAATAATCCTTTAACTAAACATACACTAGCCATTTGGGATAAGTTTAAATTAGTAAATGGACTACATACAATCTCCCCATATACCTCTTTTATCATTTCTTAAAAATCCACTTTTCTATCCTGCTTGGTCTTCTTTTAAATCTTTTGAAGCATGGACCTCCTCTAATTTAACTCAACTCTGTGAACTAGCATCCTCTACTTCATTCAAAGCTTTCCCTGACTTATGTGAAAGTCACAAACTTCCTAATTCAGAGCTCTTTCGATATTTTTAGATTAAAACATTTTTATGCCCTATATACAAAGAAGAATTCATTTAGATAAATTAACGTGCTTTGAAAATATAAGTAAACGTGACCCACACATTAAGGGACTTATTTCAACTCTTTACACTCATCTTATTACTAAACCCAACTCAGACCCACCATCCTATGTGGCTAAGTGGGAGATTGATCTTGGGTTTTCATTGGAAGCAGCCTATTGGGATAAGATTTGGATCATAACTAAGTCATCTTCACAAAACATAGCTGCCTTAGAAACAAATTACAAAGTACTCACATGGTGGTATTTGGTCCCTGTCACAATTGCAAAATATGCTCCAAATTATTCCCCATCTTGTTTTCATGGCTGTGGTAATCTTGGATCACATCTTCATACTTGGTGGGATTGCCCGGTAGCAAAAAAATTCTGTAAAGATGTATTTCTTATGATTTCAACACTGTTTGGAATCCCCATCAATCCTGATCCTACAATAGCACTTTTAAACTTAAAACCGGCCACTCTCTCCTACCGCCAATTCAAACTCCTATTACAGATCACTACAGCCACAAAACAAACAATTGCCAAAGCTTGGAAATCCCCGTCCTTAATAATTTAGTTTCAGCCAAATGTCTGGCTTCTGTCGAAGGAGCATGACCAAAAAAGGTCTGCCGATCGGCATCCAATCAGCATGGCTGAGAGCGCTGACCAGTGTGTTCTGGTGGAGGAGGGATGTGTCCCCCTGTCAGAACACAATAGCTTGGGAAGTTCAATGCACTAACATCGGATAGTTAGTACAGTTGCTCCTACTGAGCGCTTCAGTTTTTTTCATTCAGCCCACTGGGTTGAAAGAAAAGAACTTCTAGTGTGTACGAGGCTTAAACAAAGTTTCTCACTGCAGCAGCTGGAAAAACAACAACGCCCCCAAGCGTATACCAAATGTGTCTCATAAATGAGCACTTAAAAAACACTTATGGGTTTATCTTCCTCATAAATTAGACTCAATGGATTCTTACCAGATTTCTTGACCCCTAGCGAGTGTAGGTCAAATAAAGCAGGATTCCTAAAAAAAAGTATCTGTCTTGTCTTTATTCCTGCCATCTTCACAGCATTAAACAAAAAAACCCCCAAAAAGGCCAATATAGTGTAGTATATTCACACCCATTTTCAATAATAAATAAGTAATTTGTTGTGCTCACATATATCAGTGATTTTGTGCCAAACTTCAACTAGTTGTGTTTACTTTACTCCTCCATCTCCATATACTCTTACCGGGTGCAAACATTCTTCCAGTGCTATATCAATTATCCTCACTCCTTCAGGTTTTTCCAAGCCTTCAATTCTCATGAAAACATATAAAAAAACAACAAAAAATGTGATAGTGTAATATTGTCTATTCCACCAAAAACACAAATTATCCAATATGCGCTCACATTAAATTTGTGGATGTCAGTGTAAACCATAAATCCCCTTTGTCCCATGCTAAATAACCTTACCAAACAGAATGTCTACAGATCCAAGGATGAAACGAGTTAGGAAATGGAAAAGACAATATTACACTATCGAGTATTTTGTTGTTTATTTTATATATTTTCATGAGAATTGAAGGCTTGGAAAAACCTCAAGTAGTGAGGATAATTGATATATGACTGGAAGAATTTTTGCACCTGGTAAGAGTATATGGAGATGGGGGAGTAAAGGAAATAAGACTGGGTGAAGTTTGGGGCAAAATCACTGATAAATGATTGATTTATTATTGAAAGTGGGTTTGAATATGCTACACTATATTGGCCTTTTTGCTTTTTTTAAGTTTAAGCCCTGGCTCACATTGATGCATTTTGGCATGCGATTGGACATGTCAAATCGGCAGCAATGGCAGCGTCCGAATTGGTGCGGTGCCGCACGATTCACAAAAGTCATTTCTGTACTACTTTTGGCGATTTGGGATGCAAGTTTCCATTGACATCTGTGCAGAAACTCTGAAATCGCCCCCGAAGTCGGGCCTGACATGCAGGAATGAAATCGTGCGAGTTCTACTGAACTCGCACGATTTCATTCCTGCAGTCAGTGTGAACCTAGGCTTATTCTGTGGAGACTGCGGGAATGAAGACAAGATGCATGCGTTTTTTGTAATCAAGAAATCTGATGAGATCCACTGAGTCTAATTTATGGGTAATCTTGTCTGTATTCCCATAGCACATGTTCTTGGAAACGAGCCTCGTTGATAGTGGGTGCTGTAGCAACTTCCAGCTGGTTACTAAAAACATCACAGATAAATGCACATATTCATCAGCACACCAAGACCTCAATTATCGTCGAAAGGTTTTTATTGTAGGAAAATCACATCACAAGAGCAAGTGCAACGTTTCAGAGCTGCGCAGGACCCCTTCATCAGGCATATGGTGATTCATTTATAAGTAAGATAAGCCCATAAGTGGTTTCTAAGTGCTAATTTATGATACAAATTCTCTACCAAGATGGCTGCCTTCATGCACCAACAAAGTGTGGAATAAAGCATTATAAGTCAGAAATAAAGAGAAGGTCAGTTGCAGGACCTCTACAGGCAATGCTGGTGACTAATCCTTCACCCCCCTCTGCTTACCTTATTGGACACAGCTTTAACAGTGATGGTCATTTTTATTTTCCTTGAGAGGAGTCAGAGTTTGGCAATTCATAAGATCAGTGGCATATTCCAATTAAGAGGTATCAGGTAAGTTGGTTTTAAAATCCCATACAGATACCCCCAGGAGGCTTCATTTGGAGAAGATTTCATACATGTCCAACTAAAAGTACATCCTAAAGCTGATCCAAGCATTCAGCAAAATTATACTGTGTTTCCCAGCTGTTCTGAGATCTACTGTGGATGCCTTAGGATCATTTTAAGTCCTTGTTAGACAAAGAGGAATCTGAGCATATCTGTCTGGCTTGCTGTTGTTTTTTCCTAATAAGCCCTGTAGGAAATGCAAAGAAAAAATAAAAGCAGACATTGGATAAAATTCTGTTCATTTATTGATCTGAAATATTTTTTGATTGCATGTAATGGCCTATACAATTACTTATAAATTCACCCTCTCACCAGAAACCTATTTTAAGTCCAAAAAATTACAGGTGATGTCTGTGGCCCATACGGTAATAAGAGCTTGGAGTGTCTTAAAATTTAGAGGTAGGAATATGATATGAAAACCTTCATCAAACACTTTTGTCTGTTTTGGTGTTATTTACTGGCACAGTGAATAGAGAAGAGTGATGCTAAAATAAACCTGAGAACATTACACATTGATTAAAACTTAGATATTCTTGTTTTTGACCTTTAACTATTTTCAGTGTTATGTCAGATGCTGAAACTCTCTACAGTGAAGGGAGAGAAATGTTTTTATATCTTTGAGGAAACATAAAGGGAAGAGGACTGGCAATCAATCTCATAAAGAATCAGAATGTGGATCATTTACCAGGGCAATGAAAAGGTCAATGAAATCTTGTTTTCTATGATATAGATATTTTTTCACACAGAGCAGAAAAAAAGTAAACAATTAACTGGTGTTCAGAATTAGATGACAAGACCTAAGATACATTTCATGAGTTTGAATGTATAAAAAAAGCTAAAAAAAGAAAGCATTAAGAAACCCCAAAGCAGAAAATGATTATAGTGCAGCTTACAAATCCTTAAATGTAATGGCTGCATTAGTTTTCTTTTTTCCTTTTTTCTCTTTTATTTCCACCTGGTCTTGTGGCCAGTAACACAATTCCTGTCTTAGGCCCCGTACACACGATCAGACATTGATCGGACATTCCGACAACAAAATCCATGGATTTTTTTCGACGGATGTTGGCTCAAACTTGTCTTGCATACACACGGTCACACAAAGTTGTCGGAAAATCCGATCGTCCTGAACGTGGTGACGTAAAACACGTACGTCAGAACTATAAACAATAGCTTTCGTCTCTTAATTTATTCTGAGCATGCGTGGCACTTTGTGTGTCGGATTTGTGTACACACAATCGGAATTTCTGACAACTGATTTTGTTATCGGAATATGTTATAGCAAGCTCTCAAACTTTGTTTGTCGGAAATGCCTATGGAAAATGTGTGATGGAGCCTACACACAGTCGGAATTTGCGACAACAAGGTCCTATCACACATTTTCCATCGGAAAATCCTATCGTGTGTACGGGGCATTAGTGTGGCTACTATAACTATGGAAGAGCATTGGAGTCATCCTTGAACTCTCTGAAGAGGGTAGAGTTAGATAGACTAGATGATCTACTCTGAGTAGACATTACATAGGTGACTAACAAATTAAAACCTAACTCCAGCTAACAATTTTTAGCCACCTTACCCCCTGGAAAATTCTGACACTTCACATGCGGTAAAATCAGCATTTTTTTTGCTAGAAAATTACATAGAACCCTCACACATGTCCATGAGGAATTATTGCACAGAAGGTGTGACAAGCAGCGAGGAGAAGAGAGTGACACTGGATTGTTTAGCACAAGTGTGATTTGACCCATTATGCAAGAGGGGGCTTACTATCTGGTGAGCATTTAAGATATTGGTGAGAAGATCACTTGAAGAGGATTGTTGATTAGACATGGGCCCGATGTTCATTTGTTTGCAGAACAAATGAACATATGGGGTCTCGCGGGACGTTCACCCACCGATGAGCGGCCCATAATGCACTGCAAGATCGCAGTGCATTGACAGCTGCTGATTAGCCAAAGCATGCAACTGACCTGTATGCTTTGGCCAATCACAGTGCTATGTTCTGTGCGAGCCTTGATCAGCCAAAGGTAGGGTGCTTTTGGCAAATCATGGCTCGGGGCTAAGTCCATGTCCCACACTATATAAGGCTGCTTACATGGCGGCCGTATGTAGTGTGTTATCGTGGAGATAGATTAGGCAAGTTAGTTAGTGGATTGAGCGTGCATTCAGTGTAGAATATAAAATACAGTGCAGGCAGTGTAGAATATATAATACAATGCAGTCAGTGTAGTTTACAGTATATAATACAGTGCAGGCAGTGTAGAATATATAATACAATGCAGTCAGTGTAGTGTACAGTATATAATACAGTGCAGTCAGTGTAGTGTATATATTGCAGTGCAGTGCAGAGTATATAGTGCAGTGCAGAGTATATAATACAATGCAGTGTAGAGTATCCTGTTGCCGACCAGCCACCATCGTTATACAGTGGCATGTTGGCTCTTCTGCGTAAATCGCCATAGCTGTACAGTGGGCGCTTTAAGAGGCCCCCGGGCACCCGCGATCGCTTCTGAGAGAGACAGAACAGAGGTCTGTCAATGTAAACAGGCAGATCTCCACTCTGTCAGGGGAGAGGAGACAAGTCTGTTCATACTGATTATGAACAGCGATCAGTCTCTTCCTCCAGTCAGTCCCATCCCCCACAGTTAGAACACACACTGAGGGAACACATTTAATCCCTTGATCGCCCCCTAGTGTTAACCTCTTTCCTTGCCAGTGACATTTATACAGTAATCAGTGGCTATTTTTAGCTCTGATCGCTGTATAAATGTCAGTGGTCCCAAAAAAGTGTCCGATCCGCCGCAATGTTGCAGTCCCGCTAAAAATCGCAGATCGCCACCATTACTTGTAAAAAAAATATAATAAAAATGCCATAAATCTATCCCCTATTTTTAGACACTATAACTTTTGTAACTAAAAAACAAAAATAATAGTGCGCCAACCAAAACAAAGTGAAAAGACCAGCCAACACGACAATCAGACTAATTGTAACGAAGGTATAAGGTGAATAAGTGTGGCGCTAAACAATACATGTGCGTTATTGAGCAAAGCCTGACAGAATAGATATCTGAAAGGACAACAGCCCAATAAAGTGTATTTAATGAAACACAAAATTAATCGTGTATATACTAATGACTAAGCGTTAAACAAAATGCGTAGTGCGAAAGTGGTAATGGGGGCAATCTGTGTCTTAAAACGTAACAATAAGACACTCAAAGGATCCTGTATAAACTGGTAGCTAACATTAGTGGAATCGGGTCACTGTGGGGTAGTGATAGAAAAATTGCAAGGGGTAATTACTCACTATAGATCCCAAATTACTTTGGAAAAGCGTGAAAAATTAGACTAGCAAGGACCTCTTAAAGGTGCAGTGGCACAAATATATGGTAAACATGGAGTGAACAGATAAAATTGAAAATGATATGACACAATCACGACATAAACTGCTGTCAAAACTAAAAGTCCAGCGTGAACTTATAAGTAGCTGACATAGCTAGAAGTCCAACATCAATGAATGGGTAGGCATCTAGGAATGTGGCTAGAAGGTCAACAGCAACTGAAACCAATGGTATAGGGCCCTTAGATCCGGGGATGGCATCCACAGGATAAGGTATCCAACATATGTGTAAAAGGGATAGGCAAAAATACCCTTACCGGCAATGGTGGACTCCTCAGCCAGCGGCTTAGGAGTCAAACAGGCTTAGGATGGAGATGAGAGGTGATTCCACAGCGGCTGGAGATGATGGAGAAAAACTGCGGCACTCACCGACCGAACCTCTCTGGTCTCAGCGACTCCCAGTATCCAAGATGCGAGTGAGAAACTGCTTACAAGGATGTTGCCTCCATAGAGTGGATATAGGCCGTCAAGTAAAATGGGGATCAAAAAGAAGACTTCCCCATAGTGTGAATCAGCTTTTTGAAAAGCTTTATTTAAAAACAAGGCAATACAATACACCCTGACTTAAAGATTGAAGTCAGGTATAGAACAGTAAAAAGGGCTTAGATCAAAAATAGTGGCAAGACAGGCATAACCATCCGACGCGTTTCGTCCAATAGGACTTCAACTGGGGTACATGAATAAAAGACTGCAAACGCCTATTGATTCATTCAAAAAAATACACTGCTGCTCAGATTAAGTTCCTCCTTGATCTGCGTTGCGGCTTCACTTCCCAGTTCCCTACTGCGCATGCGCGAGTCACGCTGCGCATCGTAACTGGTCCCCGCTATCTCCTGGGACCTGTGTGTTTCCCAGGAGACAGCGCTGAGGGACAGGAAGAGGCATAGACTCCCGTGGGAGTCTATGCCGGAAGTGGGTGCAAATACCTGTCTTAGACAGGTATCTGCACCCCCCTCCCCCCTGAAAGGTGCCAAATGTGACACCGGAGGGGGGGAGGGTTCCGAAAAGCGGAAGTTCCATTTTTGTGTGGAACTCCGCTTTAAACTTCCTCTGGCTAGACATTTTGTTGAGCGGGGACACACGGCGTCACAGCTAAAATTTATAGTGATAGATGGTGTCACCATAAATAGACGTGGTGGGGACAGAGAAAAGTCTCTAAGAAAGAAAGAAGTGAGTTGGATCCATTGGCTGGGGTTCTGATTTTGATTTGTATTTATTTTTATAGTAAAAATTATGGATGCCTGATTTTATGGATGTCGTGGTGATGTCCTTTTGAAGATTTCAAAATAAATATGGTTTGTGCAGCAATCCCTTGTTTGGATTTTTTCTATGCCTTTAAAATGAGTACTTTGGATTTTTCATGTTCGTGTCCCATAGACTTTATTAGGATTCGCATGTTCGCTAGAACATTTTGTTCTGGTGCAAACCGAATCGGGGAGTGTTCGGCCCATCCCTATTGTTGATTAAGGAACTTTGCACATGTGGATAATACTAGTGCTGGGAATAAGAACTATCATATTAAGGACTTACGTATGCATTTGCGGTTGCACATGAGCACAGGCAGGTGAAGGCACTTTTACATTTTTTAAAATTTATTTTATTTAAAACTTTTTTTTTTTTTTATTAATGTTTTAGGAAAACAAGGCAGTTTCCAGATTATACAGGTGTCCATACACACAAAGATGGAAAAAAGAAAAAAAAACTGAGCCGTGTTTAAAACTTTTTTACATTGTCCCTTTATTATTTTTATTAACTTTATTGCTATCACAAGGAATGAACAAACAGCTGCTTGCTGTGGGGCACTCAACAGGAGGGAGGGGCCAGAAGCACCAAAGACGGACCCAAGAGAAGGAGGATTGGGGCTGCTCTGTGCAAAACCACTTCACAGAGCAGGTAAGTAGTAACATGTTTGTTATTTTTCTGTTTAATGGTTTTTGTTAGTATTTTGAAAAAGGCAAAAAGTAAATGAGTACTTTATAGAGCAGTAAACATTCCTTGTATGCTCTGAATCATACAACAAGAAATGGTATATAAGTGGGGGGAGACAATAAAACACCACAAGAAGATCTTGATAAACGGGTTAGGTTTTCCATAAGGCCGTGGGTGAACACATGGACATCAACAGAAGTAAACAAAGAAAATAAGCATTGAGCTATGAACAATAGTACAGGCGTTTCCCTAGTTACAAACATCCGACTTACAAAGGACTCCTACTTACAAACGGAGGGAGACAACAGGAAGTGAGAGGAAATCTACCCCTAGGAAGAGAAATTCACTCCTGTAAGAGTTACTATGGGAAAAAGGTGTCTCCACTGAAGCTTTATCACCAAGGCTTGTTTCCACAACAACCCAAAATTTTCAAAATCCAACTGTCATTGGGACAGAAAGTGAGGTGAAATCTTTGGAACAGGGGCACAGACAGCAAAACAAATGTTACAGGGGAGTTAACCCTTCCCTATGCTATCCAAAAAGCTTAAAATTGTTTGTTTTTTTTTGCTGGAGCTACACTTAAAAAAAATCTACCTGTTCTGACTTACAAACAGATTCAACTTAAGAACAAACCTACAGACCCTATCTTGTTTTTAACCCGGGGGCCGCCTGTATAATACAGGAACATTTTTAGCACTGGGAAGTAGATGTCTAGATGACTGCCCTTTAAGTCAGAATAAGAACCAATAAGTCATAAAGATTTGGAGGTCGAGACCTCACTAAAGTGTAATCACTGTGAATAAGCCTTCAGAATGGAAATGGCTTAGTCGATTTCCGCTCTTTGTTCCTCCTAAGACCTCCTGCTCTCTAGCTCCCTCATCACCTCCTCCCATATCTGCCTCCAGGACTTCTCCCAAGCCTCGCCCATCCTCTGGAATTCCCTACCCCAATCTGTCAGACTGTCTCCAAACGTATCCACTTTTAGGCAATCCCTGAAAACTTTCCTCTTCAGAGAAGCCTATCCTGCCTCCATCTAACAACTGCACTATTGTCTCTATTAGCTCATCCCCCACAGCTATTACCCTTTTGTATAACTTGACCCTCCCACCTAGATTGTGAGCCCTAAGGAGCAGGGCTCTCTGATTCCTCCTGTATTGAATTGTATTGTAATTGTACTGTCTGCCCTAATGTTGTAAAGTGTTGCGTAAACTGTCAGCGCTATATAAATCCTGTATAATAATAATAGTCCAGTGATTATAGCTTCCTAAGTATTTCCCGTTACCAGGCAATAGATGGTCCCCCATAAGGGGTTCCAATCCCCCGACTATAGACATAAGTTATTTGAGTAGGAAAAGAAGAAAAGAAAAAAAGGGGGGTTATATCATGGGACATTTTCAACAGGCTTATTTAGTAGGGCTATACTCGCATCTTTAGTGATATTAACCATCATAACTAAGAAAATAAACGAGTGAACCCTTATCCAAAAGCAAAGAACCTTAGGGCACATCCACCAAATGTGCAATGGTGTACCTATCCGGCCACAATCCCTAAATCATGTAGCTGAGGTGCCTGGATACATTTTTGACAAACACTCTGGTACCAAGTACCATCTGGAGTGGACTTTATAGCAAAGCTAAGGTTAGCAAAGATTTGAGAAAGTGGGAAATTTGTTGCCAGTGGAAGCTCTCAGTGGGGGCCATCTCCAAACTTTCCATTAAATAGGAGGAGGGACGTATGCCTCTGTAGTTGAAACAGTCACCTATACAGTACAGTCCCTTATTCAGCCACCAGCCATACCTGTCAGGTTACACACCTGGTGGGAATAGGGGGTTGCCGAAATAGGGGAGCTACTGGGGTATGTGTCGAACACAGAGGATATCTTCTGCAACTTGTGTCCCATACCTGAAGTGAGTGAGAGACCGTAGGGCTCAGTATAGTCCTACGATGTTTCAGAGTAATCCAAAGGATGAGATGCATTGCAAGTGGGAAACACGCCTGGGCCTCTATGGAAACCCAATCTGGTTGGTAGTTCTTACTATGAAGTTGGCATAGTTGGGCGATCTGTGCTGCCATGTAGTATTTCCTAAAGTCGGGCACACCTAGTCCGCCCATATCCTTAGGAGCATACATCATGGCCCGTGCTATTCTGGGGCCTTTGGTACCCCAGATTAAACGGAAAATGTTGGATTGAAACCATCGGGTGGCATTAACAGGGACCTGGATCAGCAAAGTACGGACAAAAATATAGTAGCCTGGGCAGGATTGTCATTTTCACAGAGACAATCCTACCCATTCATGACAAACTCACGTCTGACCATGCCTATACGTCTTCTAATAACAGCCGGATTCCTAAATAGGAGAGGGATGTCTGCTGCCACTGAAACGATTATTGAGACTAGATACTCTGTAGAGTCGGGGTTAGCAAATTAACATTCAACGCCTCTTGACTATGAGCCCCGAGTAGTGTGGGAAGAAGTGATGAACATCATCAGATCATCTGCGAATAAAGCACACCACTGGCTCCTCCCCCCACTCTCTATCCCCGAAATGTCTGGGTTCTGACGTATTGCTATTGCAAGAGTTTCGATAGCCATGACAAACAGTATAAGAGATAACAGACAACCTTGCCGAGTGCCCGGCGAGATGGGTATCAGGTCCGATCTGTGGCCCCGCAGAACTATCTGAGCTGTTTGTGAGCTATATAATGAGTGCAGCGAGGCCAAGAACTTGGGACCGAAGTTCCATCTCGACAACACCCGGAAAAGAAAAGACCACCATAGGGAATCAAAAGCTTTATGGATGTCAAGGGACAGCAGCATCCCAGTCCTATTCGTTCTGCCAACATGTATGTTATTTTTACAAAAAAAAAAATCACTTTAAGTTACTCTTAATCTGCCTTTTATAGTGCATTAAATTCCCGCCTTTCTCTTTCTATTGTGAAAAAAAAATTCCCGCCTTTCTCCATCACATCAGCTGAAATCACAGATCAGGCTCACAGGGAATTCCTTCTCAGTCTCCTAGGCTAATAAATAAGCTTTTGTGACAGGGTAAAGATGCTCTATTTATGACAGCAAAGAACTTGCTTGCCAGTATACTGCTCAAACATATCTGTGCAATCCTGTCAGTGAGGACGGAAGGCTTGCTAGTTTATGAAGCTTGTGTTTATTGCTTGTTGTGTGATAACATTGATGAGGTTGGTTGCCTCTGATGAAACGTCTGGTTTCTCTCATCAAACTGGTGCTGAAAAATGGCTTCATGTTTCATGCTGAGGATCACGTATGTTTACAGTGGGTATAGAAAAGAATCACTCCCCTTTAAAATAATCACATTTTGTTGCTTTGCAGCCTTAAATGAGGACACAGTTTTGGCTTATCCAGCTGTATTTACTCCAAGTGAAAGATATAACACCAACATGTCAGAAAAAAATAAAACAGATTCAAAAACAGAATCACTGAGTTGGAAAAAGCATCACCCCTTTGTGTCAGTATTTTGTTGAACAAACTTTTGTTTTAATTAAAGCCTTTGTTTGTTGGGATTTGTCTTTACTATCTTTACACATCTAGACTTTGCAATATTTGCCCACCCTTCTTTGCAGAACTGCTAAAGTTCAGTTAAATTTGATGGTGATCGTTTATGAGCTGCGGTCTTCAAATCATTCCACAGATTTGCAATGTGGTTTAAGTCTGGGCTCTGGTTAAGCTTTGCAAGTACATTCATCTTTTTCTCCTTCAACCCATGTGTGGTCATTTTTGCCTTGTGTTTTGGGTCATTGTCATGTTTAAAGGTAAACTTTATTCCCATTGACAACTTTCTGGCAGAGGGCAGCAGATTTTCCTCAAGAATTTAATGGTATTTTGCCCCATTCATTCTTCCTTCTATCCTGACAAGTGCTTTAGTCCCTGCTGCAGAGAAACGCCCACATAACAGGATATTACCACCTCCATGCTTTACTGTAGGAATGGTGTTATGTGGATGGTGAGCTTTATTGGATTTCCTCCAGACATATCGTTTGGTGTTGAGGCCAAATAATTCAATTTTAGTCTCATCTGACCATAACCTTTTTCCACCTGGCCTCAGAATCTTCAAGGTGTGTTTTTGGAAAGCTCAGTCGTGACTGCATGTGGCCTTTCTCGAGGAGTGAATTTTTTTCTTGCAACCCTCCCATACAAGCCACATTTGTGGAGAATTAGTGATATTGTTGTCACATGCAAACAATGTCCACTGTTTGTCATAAATTCCTGCAACTGCTTCAGAGTTTCTGTAGGACTCTTGGTAGCCTCTCTGACTAGTATCCTCCTGGCTCTTTCATCCAGTTTGGAGTGACCTCCTGAGCTAGGGAGGGTGTGTGTTGTATCATATACCTTCCCCTTTCTAATATTAGACTTCATTGTGCTTCTAGGCATTGATAAAGCCTTAGAATTTTTTTGTTGTATCCATCTCCTGACTTGTGCCTGTCCACAACCTTATCCCAGAGATCTTTTGACAGTGCCTTGCCACTTATAGTTGATTGTTTGCTTCAGTTGCACTACCAAGGACTGAAATGCTCCAGGAAAGCTCTTTTCATGCTGAGCTAAACAAAATGACCACAGGTGATCACAGTTGAAAGTCAAATTGCTTTGTGTGCCATTGAGAAGGTGATTAACTATACCTGGTTGAGTTTATAAGTTGTTTTTAGGAGGGGGTGATCCTTTTTCCAACTCAGTGATTCTGTTTTTGAATTTTTTTTTTCTTTCTGACATGTTGATGTTATATATTTCACTTGAATGTTTTAAGTTGCACTGTGTAAATACAGCTGGCTAAAACACAAACTGTGACTGTCTTCATTTCAGGCTGCAAAGCAACAAAATGTGATTATATTAAAGGGGTGATTCTTTTATATACCTGCTGTACATTACTTCAATGTAGAAATACCTGTGGTATTAATGCATTTTACCTTAGAATAATGTTTTCACACAAAGAATGTTTTTTAAAGCAAGTAATTATGACTGTAATACAATGTAGAAATACCTGTGGTATTAATGCATTTTACCTTAGAATAGTGTTTTCACACAAAGAATGTTTTTTTAAAGCAAGTAATTATGCCTGTAATACATTTATACAGTGTATGTGTGAAGCATCTTAAAGCAGGAATATATGTCCAAACAAGAAGTGTTTATTATATCTAACGTTTCATTGATGTACAGTCCATCTGTGCCACTATGCTCCATCGAAACGTTGGTTGTAATAAACACTTCTTATTTGAACTTGAAATGCTGTGCGTCTATTGGCACTCACAGTGTGGCTTGACCCTGCCCCCTGCTCACAGGATTTAATAACAGCAGCAGGTACCAATGGCTCCAGACTTTCCAAGCTATTTAGTAAGAGGAATGGGGAGTTTTTTCACATTTTCATTTTTTCACACGATTGTTTGCAAAATTAAGATTTTTTTTTCACAAAATTGTCATATTAACAGGTTATTTCTCTCACAAGTATTTCTACTTGCAACTACACCCCAAAATACATTCTGCTACTCCTGAGTATGGCTTTACCATATGTGTGAGATTTTTACACAGCCTGGCCACATACAGAGGCCCAACATGCAGGGAGCACTGTCAGGCGTTCTAGGGACATAAATAACACATATAATTTCCTTAACAACCTATAACACTTTTCTAGGCCCTGGAGCACCAGGACAATGGAAACGCCCACAAAATGACCCCATTTTGGAAAGAAAACACCCCGACATATATTCTTTGAGGCATAATGAGTCTTTTGAACATATCATTTTTTTCCACAAATTTTTGGAAAATGTGGAAATAAAATTAAATTGCATTTTTCTATGCATTTTTTTTACACATTTTTATGGCACTGACGGGTGCTGATGAGGATCCACTGATAGGGTGGCACTGATGAGCACTTACTGGTGGGCACTAATGTGGCACAGATGTGCACTGATGGGGCACTGCTGGGCACTGATGTGGCACTGTAGAGCACTGATGGGGCACAGATGTGGCACCACTACTGGGGCACTGTAAAGTGTTGCAGGGCACAGTTGTGGAACTGCTGGGTACTGATGGGGCACAGATGTGCACTGATGGGTCACTGCTGGGGAACAGATGTGGCACTGCTGGGCACTTGCAATACTTAAAAAAAAATCAAGAAGCCTCACGCTGCAGCTTCTCCCTCCTCTACTCACACGATCGGTGTGAGCAGAGTAGAGAACCAGACATGACGCTGGTTTGTTGACAGTGATCGCTCCATCATTGGATGGAGCAATCACATGGTAAAGAGCTGCTGGGATTGACCTATTACCCCGATCTGTGACGCGCCGAGTCCCTAGAACCCGGTGAGCACAGACACTCCCATGTGCATGCCTCAGGGGGCGCGATTCTGGGAGGACGTCATTGTACGCCCTCCCATAATTATCTGACCACGCTGTAGCCTTCATTCGGCTATGGCCCGATTGTTAAGTGGTAAAACATGCCCTCGCTGACAAAGAAATTGATCCTTAAAGATCACAACAGAGACTGTGAAGTTGGGTTGCTATATGTTTCTGGACAGCTTACTGTGCCTGCTGTTTACACTAGAAGGCTGGCAGGCCACCAAGTCCCTTTGTCACTACCGGAAACAGTATTGTCATAGTGACTGGTGGATGGAACCACAGCACATAGCAGTGGAACGCAAGTATCCTACAGTCCCCAAATTGTTGAATGTGAAGATCCTTCAAGCAGTCATTACTTTTGAACAATACAGAGATTGGAAGTACGGACAGGGAAATAATAAAGGTTCTCTTTTGCAGTTTTTTTTTTTTCATTAAAAAATGAGGGTCTCTTTAATAGCATGTTAATAATGGCATATACACACATGCCTCTAACCATATTGAAAACTTGCAAGCCGCAAAGCCTTTTGTAGTTGAAAGACACATAATGCTTCTTAGTTTTAGTGCAGGGTTGAAGGAGAAAGAGATAAGAATATTTTAATCACTTTCAAACTTAGTTCAACCAGACCAAGGGCTTGACAGCAGTTTATACCTTTTACTACCCATGTCGGTACACCACTGCTCTTCAAAATGGATAAAAATCATAAACAAAAGTGTCAGTCTTCCTGGTTGGGTTTATACAGCTACAGTTAGGTACAGGAGCCAAGGACTTTTGTGTACAGCTTTGGTTCCTTCAGTTCTATTTGGCGCAATACAACCACAACGTGTTTGTTACACAAAACGCCATTTATTACTGGATAACAGTGCAATGACAGACTACATTAGTCAATTAGACGGGACTGTTTGGCTAGGGAAATGGTTAAACGGCATTCCTCAGTCCATTCAGATTGAGTGGATCTAGATTAGTATTTATACCTACTTTAGCCTTGGTGAAAATATTTAGAGATTCAGTTAAAGTTATTCTAAGACAGTGTAAGAATACATTTAACTCCTTCACGCCGGATGTAACGCAAATATGCGGCCTTCGGTTCAAGGGGTTGTATTTGCAGCTTTCAGGCATCAACCCGGTACAGTTTTTTAGAGCCGACAGTTGGCTTTCTTATGATGACAATTGTGCGGCTAAGCAGCCGCTCGATCATTATTACTAGCAGTGGGAGGGGACTCCACCCCCCGCCGCCTTTTACATCTCGCCCGTGCTCTCCTGTCCCACCGGGAGGCCAGAGCGACCCGTCGGCACATCCGTTGGCTGGCCGGAGACCCGAACAATGCCAGAATCACCTTTCATCGGGTCTCGGATCTAGTAATCCAGAAGCGATGTAATGACATCACTTCCGGTTTACTGTAGCCTGGAAGGCGCCAGATTTAAAAAAATGACAGTATTCAAAACTGCCAAACTTGGCGTTCTGAATACTTTTAAGTGCCAAGCAGGTATTTGGGGTCTTATAGACCCCAGATCCCTCCATAAAGAGTACCTGTCACTGGCTATTACTACCACAGGGGATATTTACATTCCTTATGACAGCAATAAAAGTGATCAAAAAAATAATAATTTAAGGGACAGTGTAAAAATAATTAAAAAATAAAAATTGAATGCAGCCCGTCCTTCAGAGCTTGCGTGCAGTAGCGAACGCATACATAAGTCGCGCCCGCAAATGTAAACAGTGTTTAAACCACACATGTGAGGTATTGTCGCGATTGTTAGAGCGAGAGCAATAATTCTAACACTAGAACTGGTAACCGTTAACAATTTTTAAAGCTTAGAGTATGGAGATTTTTAAATACCGTAATTTGTTGCCATTCCACGAGCATGTGCAATTTTAAAGTATGGCATGTTAAATATGTATTTACTCGGCGTAACATCATCTTTCACATTATACAAAAAAATTGGGCTAACTTCACTGTTTTCTTTGATTTTAATTCATGAAAGTGTATTACTTCGAAAAAAATTGCATTTGAAAAACCGCTGCGCAAATACAGTGTAACATAAAATATTGCAACGATCACCATTTTATTCTCTAGGGTCTCTACTAAAAAATATATATAGTGTTTGGGGGTTCTAAGTAATTTTATAGCAAAAAATACTGATTTTCACTTGTAAGCAACAAGTGTCAGAAAAAGGCTGGGCATTAAGGAATATCTAAACACTTCTGGACTTAAGCAATTCCTAGGGCATATACAGTTTCCATCATCCTTCTTCTCCCACCACGATGTCCTGCCCGCTATTGCAAATGTATCATAGTAGCTGATGTAGCTGCTTCTGTGAGAAATGTAGCTATTGAACAGTAAGGTTTTATTGCAAAATTCAATATAACAACACTATAGGGTCTGAGTATCAATGTTTTGTTGATGTCTTAAGCATTCGCACAGAGACCACAGATGATCACTGTATTGTTTGTAATACGGTTTTCTCCTATGATTGTCAGCTTCATCTAGTGGCCATAATGCAGCATTCTGTTTTGATTGAGATATTTTAGGAAAATACTGCAATATGGCCAGTAGATGGGGAGAATGATTATAGGAGATAATAATTTTACAAACAATACTTGTGACATCTGCTTGGCATTTTTTTTTTTTATACATAGACCCCTAAATGTTTCATTCATATGTACAGTATATCAAAGGGATGACCTTTAATCTGCATATGACATCAGTTAAAGCAACCTTTTTTAAATTATGTGCGAAGGTTTTAAATCAGCAATCATACTGAAAACCCAATGAGAAAAGCTAAAAAAACACAATGGGCAATACAAATTACTGTTTCATATCGGAAAAGCAGTTGTTGAGGAAACCGTTGCCTAACTCACAACTAACTCTTCTTGAAGGATCGTGATTAAGATGTCCATCTCTAGACGCTCATTTTGAAAGTATGAAAGTCGTAGGTAAAGAAAATAGCATTTTCATAAGAGCACAGATTCCTTTCAGCGGCTGCCCTGTATTGCAGTCTGGGAGTATCACTGCCATCAATCAATAGAATTGTCTGGAAGTCCTCATTGTTTCCTAATGACCTCAATATTCCACCTCGTCATGGGCAGCAGTGTAATGTCGTATAGTATGATAGTGGAACTGATGCGTTTTGAATGGCCTGAATGAACTGCGTGTTTGTTTGTTTTTTTCCTTTTCAAACCCATGAGTATTTTGGTCTCAAGAGACTTGGTTCTCTCCATGTGAAAAGAAAAATTAGCTATACTTGCAGTGGAAAAAAAGCTTTAGCGCTTTTAAAGTGCATCAGCTACATTACCGCAAAATCAATAGTGCTCAGCATAATTCTCAGTAACATAAATAAATAAGGGTTTATTTGTAGGATGTGTTTTGCAATCACTTTTGCAGTGAGCAAAGTCTTTGCTCGTTATTTTCACTGAATACGATGGATTGTCAAACATGAATGCATTTAGAAGACAGGCAAAGAATAATGATTATGAAATGTATTCAGGCACTGTCTTTTCCTACTGATAACATACATGAACTGCTTTAAAAGTGCCTTTTTAAAAAAAAAAAATCTATACTACTGCAGGCGCAGTTGTTGGTGGCAATTATGGGTTCCTTTAAAAGAAAGGGAAAAAAAAAATCACTGCTGTTAAATATATCCTATGTGAATAATTATTTACTTCTATTGGTTTTCTATTTTTAATGTACTGAAAAAGAAAAAAAATAATGGTTTTTATTGTAATGCCCAAGGTTTGGCCACAGGAAGCCAACAAGATCACCAATGACGCAACGTTTTCTGTGTGAATTGTGACCTAAAGTAGACATTAAACACCGCAGGGGACATTTAGAAGATATGCGTGGGCAGTTTTTACACCTTTGTTAAAACAATACAATGTCGCTGAATATTTTCACACAGAAAGGAAAAATGTATGAATGGTTTGTTAGAAATAATATGAACATGCAAAAAAAATAATGAACGTTGTGAAATTATAAACAGTGCTTTCAAATTTTCTAAAGTAAGCCTATGAAATGTTTAATAATTTCACTCTGTGTTCTTTGTGCAAAAAGGGCTAATCTGATCCTAAGGGCCTATGTACAGGTCTCCACTGCGGTGCTACCACACACACACATTTACGAATGCACTTGCGTTGTCATGATGCAGTACCGATTTATTTTTTGAGACATCTCTGGTGCACGTACATTGAATGTGTGGTGTGTATACCATGTGTTGAGGTGCGCTGTATGTGAAAAAACAATATATATACCTTTATATATACCTTGCCAGACAGTGATGTTACAGGTATGGTCAGGTAGACCAGTGTTTCTCAACTCCAGTACTCAAGGCACCCCAACAGGTCATGTTTTCAGGATTTCCCTCAGATGAACAACTGTGGTAATTACTAAGGCAGTGAAACTGATCAAATCACCTGTGCAAAATAATGAAAAGCCTGAAAACATGACCTGTTGGGGTGCATTGAGGACTGGAGTTGAGAAACACTGAGGTAGACAACACCTTAGTTTCTTTGCCACATTCAAAACTGTCCTGGTCATGAACCCCTTTCACTTTTCGATGACTGGCTGAGCAGTGAGGTTGATAGAAGCTGAACTGTGCTCCCTATCATCAGATTCTGGTGCCAGAGGACCCCTGATGGTCCTATTGCCCTGGGTATACCAACCAGCATTCTTGGCAATACATTTTAGTAGGAAGGGGCTATGCTATTTTTTGTCTTTTTTGTTTTAATGAATTAAAAAAAGAAAGAGCAGAACTTGCGCTAAAAAAATGACAGTTCAGCACTTTCCATAGGAAGCCGATCATTTTCATTATAGAATGCATTGATTGGACATCTCAACCCTGGCAAATATTATTTTAAAGATGTGTTCAAATGTCAGGTGAATAGATAAGGAAAGTTAAATCAGAAAAAAAAGTTACAGTGAGAACCTTTTCCCATGCAAGAACAAATGTTGGCAAACTATTGTAAGGCCACTTTCACACTGAGGTGCTTTACAGGCACTATAGAGAGGGCTTTCACACTGGAGCGGTGCGCTTGGGGAACGTTAAAAAAAGTCCTGCAAGCAGCATCTTTGAGGTGCTTTAGGAGCAGTGTATACACCGCTGCTAAAGCGCCCCTGCCCATTGAAATCAATGGGCAGCGCCGGCAAAGCGCCTGCAAAGCGCTTCAGCAGTGGCGCTTTGCAGGTGCCTTTAACCCTTTTTCGGCCACTAGGGTGGATTATCTAGTGGCCGAAAAGCACCGCTAAAATGACAGTAAACTGCCGCTAAGCGCTTTACCGCCAATGCCCCAGTGTGAAAGTGCCCTTAACGTTTTTCTCACCAGGAAGATTTTAAGTGAATTTACATGAAAAAGTGCTTTATGAATAGAGTGATGTTTTTAGGTGAGCGTACAGCAAATGTCCTGTGGAATCCTTTATAAGTGTACCGTATGGTGTTGGAAGGGTGAGAACTGCCTGCAACTGGGCCAAATACTGCTAGGAAGGAGTGCAGTGTGAAAAAACCCTAACTTTAACCTCAGAGGGCTTCTGCTACCACACAAATATGATATTGTGGTGGGACATTTTATCTGCACATCTGCAGGACTTTTCTGTGAACAAGGAATCCTAACTTGCTGCAGCACTATTGAACTAGGCAACACTTCAGCTATGTACCAGTGTTGCACAAACCTATCCCCCTATTACCCCTTTTTCTTTATTTAGGCATTCTGCTACATACATCCAAGTCTACCTCTGTGACAGCATCAGAATGTGCAAGTGCAGAAACTGGCACTTATACCAGTAGTAGGTACAAATTACGGTTCATAAATGTGTTCCATCATAATCCAGTCTGCAGTTTACTATGGGCATATGATTTAGTAAATTGATGTAAATCTTATCAACTAAAATATTGTGACATTTTTACCATTGTATGTAATTGTAGCCCACTAACGTACAAGCACCAGAGCTATTGACTATGAGAACACAGATCTTTTGTATGCAGTTTTTCTGCAACACAATGTACAAGTGTAACTGGGGCTTTGCAGGGAACCAGTCAACTATGGCCATTTGCAAAAATCTCCACCCTTGAATTGTTATATTACTGCAACATTCTTACCAAAGGTACTTGATTTTTGAATATTTGCTTCTCCTGCCAGAGTTATGACGAGTGTCAGACTGTAGGGCTGTTATATCTCCTGCCTAAACTTAGTGCTGTTAACAGACTCTCAAAATCATATATTATCTATCAGGAGTAACTGAAAGATAACTTAAAGTCTTACTAAACCCACAACAGTAAAGTCAGTCTGTATATGCAGTAAAGCATGCTTGTTATACTCACTGTGGAACCTAAGGGGTTAATTCCCTGCATTGTGTAAATAGGCTGTTTGATCCTGTCTTCTCTCTTCCTCACCTTTTTCCACAGTCCCCAATCTATCTGCTGATAGAACAGAGGATAGGGGACAAGCTGCACATGCTCAGTTTGGTGTGTATTGCTAGAGAGTTTTTTGTTTTTTTCTTAGGAGGGTGCATGTGATCAGCACTGTCCAGACAAAGCGTCAGGGGTCCTGCAGCCTTATAGGACAGTCACAGCAGAATGAAAATGCCTCCTACAAGTTTTAACTAGACAATGATAGAAGTCACAAGACTGCTCTAACTACTTATGAGAAAAGCTATTTAGCAGTTTATATTTACCAAAACTATTGCATTTCCATGTTCTGTATACTGTGGGAAGCCAGATGCAGGGTCCTGGGTTTAGTAACACTTTAATGCCCCGTACACACGGTCGGATTTTCCGATGGAAAATGTCCGATCGGAGTGTGTTGTCGGAAATTCCGACCGTGTGTGGGCTCCATCGGACATTTTCCATCGGATTTTCCGACACACAAAGTTGGAGAGCAGGAGATAAATTTTTCCGACAACAAAATCCGTTGTCGGAAATTCCGATCGTGTGTACACAAATCCGACGGACAAAGTGCCACGCATGCTCAGAATAAATAAAGAGATGAAAGCTATTGGCCACTGCCCCGTTTATAGTCCCGACGTACGTGTTTTACGTCACCGCGTTTAGAACGATCGGATTTTTCGACAACTTTGTGCGACCGTGTGTAGACAAAACAAGTTTGAGCCAACATCCGTCGGAAAAAATCCTAGGATTTTGTTGTCGGAATGTCTGAACAAAGTCCGACCGTGTGTACGCCCTATTAGGCTTTGCTAATGAACAGCTTTTACCCTATTCTAGAAGTTCACAGGGTGTCAGCCCTGTGCTTAGGCAGGGGAAGGTAAGCCCCTGTAGCTGATTCACAGCCTGGTGCAGTTCTTACAGGGATTGAACATGTTAAAATAACAGAAACCTAATCACTGACTACACTGTTAAAACAACTTAATTCTGCTTCTTACAAATGCCTGTTCTTGCCTTGTTCTGTTTAAAGTGCCATGTTTTTGGTTACTAGATTTTGCCCTGAATATTTTTCTTTAAAAGCCTTAGTGCAGATACAGTTACAAGTGTGCATTTTTGTTTTTTCCATGCCGTCGTTATTTATTTATAACTGTCTTCAATAGCCATTCAGGGTTTAATAGCTTCCATTACGCTGTAATTTCCTTTTTATGAAGGTGTGTCAAATATCCACAATAACTATATTTGAGCTGGCCCTTGATGTGTTGGCAGTGATTGTAATGATTAAAGGGGCACTGTAGCCTTTACATATACGGTTAGGTCCATATATATTTGGACAAAATTAAAATGAAGTGCAGACTTTCAGCTTTAATTCAAGGAGTTGAACATAAATGTTAAGTACAAATTTTAGGAACTGCAACCATATTTATATACAGTCTCCCCATTTTCAGGGGCTCAAATGTAATTGGACAAAATTAATATAATCATAAACCGTCCAATCAACTTTGCTGAATTTGGCTGAATCTGGGCTGACAATATATCTCTAAACACTGTAGAATTTATCCAGCTGCTTCTGTCTTCACTCACATCATCAATAAACACCAATGACCCGGTGCCACTGGAAGCCATGCTTGCCCATGTCATCACACTGCCGCCACCATGTTTTACAGATGACTTTGTGTGCTTTGGATCATGAGCTGTTCCAAGCCTTCTCCGCGCTTTTTTCTTCCCGTCATTCTGGTACAGATTAAT
Organism: Lithobates clamitans; assembly: GCA_037952925.1. Classification (NCBI taxonomy): domain Eukaryota; kingdom Metazoa; phylum Chordata; class Amphibia; order Anura; family Ranidae; genus Lithobates; species Lithobates clamitans. The sequence goes on from JBBGZY010001230.1 coordinate 3,101,350, forward strand.
CTTTCATCCGTCCAATGAATGCTTTTCCAGAACTGGTCTGGCTTTTTTAGATTTTTTTTGGCAAAGTCTGACTTTTCTATTCTTCAGGCTTATGGATGGTTTGCACCTTTTGGTGAATCCTCTGTATTTGCTCTTGTGAAGTCTTCTCTTGATTGTAGACTTTGACAATGATAGTCCCATCTCCTGGAGAGTGTGCTTCACTTGTCTGGATGTTGTGAATGGGGTTTTCTTTACCATAGAGAGGATCCTGTGATCATCCACCACTGTTGTCTTCCGTGGATGTCCAGGCCTTTTTATGTTGCTGAACTCGCCAGTGCGTTCTACTTTCCTCAGAATGTACCAAACTGTTCATTTGGCCACTCCTAATGTTGATGCTATCTTTTAAATGGATTTGTTTAATTTTTGAAGCCTTAAAATTTTTTAGATTGCATGGACACCTCCTTTGAATGCATGATGTAGGTTCACAGCAATAGATTCCAAATGCAAATACCACACATAAGGCCCATACACACGATAGGACTTTGTACAAACTTTCCCGTGGATTTTTGTACAAAGGGCGTTGGCCGTAAACTAATTAAGCATACACACGGCAAGACTTTTTCATCCAACTTTCACCAAATCACATGGTTTTTCAGCTCTTTACTGCCACCCTTTGGTCAACTTCTGTATCAGCAAGATTTGACACCTGTCCCGTTAAGTTTTTTCCTTTCGCGATGAGCGACAAGCATTGGCGACAGGTGTTTGGTATGAATCAGGAGGGGGAACTCCACGCCAAATTTTAAATAAAAAAAACGGCATGGGTTCCCCTCCAGGAGCATACCAGACCCTTAGGTTTGGCATGGATTTTAAGGGGAACCCCTACGCTGAAAAAACAGCGTGGGGGTCCCCCCAAGATCTATACCAGACCCTTATCCGAGAACGCAGCCCGGCCGGTCAGGAAAGGGGGTGGGGACGAGCGAGCGCCCCCCCTGAACCATACCAGGCTGCATGCCCTCAACATGGGGGTGGGCGCTTTGGGAAAGGGGGGCACCCTGCAGCCCCCCACCCCAAAGCACCTTGTCCCCATGTTGATGAGGACAAGGGCCTCTTCCCGACAACCCTGGCCGTTGGTTGTCAGGATCTGCGGGTGGTGGGCTTATCGGAATCCAGGAGCCCCCTTTAATAAGGGGTCCCCCAGATTCCAGCCCCCCACCCTATGTGAATGAGCATGGGGTACATTGTACCCCTACCCATTCACCTGGGGGAAAAAGTGTCAACAAAAAAACACACTACACAGGTTTTTAAAGTAATTTATTAGGCAGCTCTGGGGGTCTTCTTCTGACTTTCGGGGGTCTTCTTCCGACCTCGGGGGTCTTCTTCCGACTTCTCCACTCTCTCCGGCCTCTTCTCCCGGTGTCTGGTTCTTCTCCCGCTCTCTGGCCCCTTCTCCCGGTGTCCGGTTCTTCTCCCACTCTCCGGCCTCTTCTCCTGGTGTCCGGTTCTTCTCCCGCTCTCCAGTTCTTCTGCCAGGCTCCTCCGCTATCTTCTGCTCTTTTGCCGCTCTTTTGCTAGCGGTGTCCCGGTCTTCTCTGTTGTCTTGTTCCGTCTTCTCTTCTTCCGATGTAATGCTGTGTGCGAGGTGCGCGACGACTTATATAGGCATGGGGCATGGTCACCGGGTGATGTCACCCAGTGATCCTGCCCCTTATGACGTCACAGTCCCATCGTGCATCTGAGAGCACCAGAGTTTTGGCAGAAAAAATGCTTGACATGTCTAAACTCGTCTAAACGTGCATTAACCCTAGGAGCATCAAGTGTTTGAGCATGAATTAATTTCAATGGCCAGAATAAATTATTATTCTGATCAATGAAATGAATGAATGCCCAAGTGAGTGACACACCTAAACACAGCTAGACAGCATCTACACACATTTACACTCATCCCAAAAGCTATCCTTAAGCTTCAGTGGCAAACAGGATTGTACACATGTCATGAGCGCAATGCTTTACTTCTTGGCTACAGCAAATTTTATACCCCATGTCACATTTGATCGACAGCACTGCCACCAAAAACTTCATTCAAGTGAATTGGGTCAAACCGCTCCTGGCCTACAACGTGGCTCGGTGGTGTGGGCTTTTCAGGGTTAAAACAAGTGACAATGAGTCAACATATCTCTCTCCCAGATGACTGTCAACCTTCACCATGGATCACTTTTCAGGAGGGCAGCAAGGGCTTCTGCAAATGTGAAGGACCCCTTCACTAAATGGGCTTATTTCAATAGTTAGATGCTAGTCACATTTCATGATATACAGATGATCACTAGATGGAGCATTATAAATACATATTTAATTCTTCCGCAGTCTATATATTAATGTTCTTTGGCTCTGTGCTATGTGTTGGGGATACATGAATAAATGTCTTCCTACTTTGAGAGCTGTAGCAGGGTTACCCCATTCTACTCGATAAAATGGTGGTTTTTGACAGATTTTTAGAGAAGCTGGCACACTGATGGCTCAGGTGTGTGTTGGCTTCATAATAGAGTCAGAGTAATGCCGCGTACACACGAGCGGACTTTACGGCAGACTTTGCCCGGCGGACTGGATTTCGTCAGACAATTCGATCGTGTGTGGGCTCCAGCGGACTTTGTTTTCTCAAAAGTTGGACGGACTTAGCTATTGACTACTGGCTATGAACTTCCTTGTTTTAGTCCGGTCGTATGTCATCACGTACGAATTCGACAGACTTTGGTGGACTGTGTGTAGGCAAGTCCGTTCATTCAGAAAGTACGTTGAAAAGTCCGCCGGGCAAAGTCTGCCGTAAAGTCCGACCGTGTGTATGCGGCATTAGAGTTCAGGGCCCCAGGCTCCTGAGGAAGGTCAGTGTGTCTGAGGGGAGCCATGTGAGATGCTGCCCTGCATCAAGGTGTTTAGGTTGGGACAGAGGACGGCCCAAGCCTGAGAGGAAGTCCATGTGGGATGGTAGCAGCTAGGAGGCTGTAGAGAGAGTCCGGGAGGGACAAGCGCAGCTAGAGAGTTGCAAGGAAAAACGCAGAGCTAATGTTCAGCCTCTGCGCATTCTACGGGGATGTGTTTGATGGTTGGGAAGTCCAAAAGGAGTTTTATAGTCAGGAAAACCCTGCAGAGGTACTCAGAGCAGTAAAGCTGCCACAAGAAAGTTAGGAGGCTAAACGTTAGGTTTTCACAGTGATGGTGAAAACCCCCAGCTTGAGAAGACTTATCTGTATAAACTTTGACATGCTTTTAAATAAAACTGGGTTGCCATGTCCTAAAATACAGTTTGGACTGGTTCAACTCATTGTAAACGCACCTACCACTTGAGTTTAATCAGCCCAATCTTACAGAGCCCACTATGGAACAAAAACTACTACTACAAAAGTAGTTATGATAATGTAATGAAATGTGTCTGCTGTGGCATATTAGTGCAGTAATCACATTCAGGCAGGAGGCTTCATTGACAAACTAAGCCTTCAGCCTGCAGTCTTAAATTGGCAGTGTACATATTTTTAGTACTGTAATTGTCATGTACAATGAAAGTATTAAAAATAAAAATAATAATACTGCTGTCACCGATGAAGTGTGCTGTGGGAACCAGAAGCAGCAGAATCAGCTGAATGGCAGAGTGGGAGATTGAGCTGCCACAAGGAAATCACGGGACTGCTCTGAAGCAGCATAATCAGCTGAATGGCAGAGCGGGAGATTGAGTTGCCACAAGGAAATCGCTGGACTGCTGTGTAGCAGCCTTTTGAATAAGTGGAGAGTGACTGAATCACTGGAGTGCTGGAGCAGCCATCTGAGTGATTGAAAAGTGGCTGAAACGGTGTACGGGAATCCACAGAGCTGCTGGATTAAGGAGTGGCAGGTGTGTGCAGTTAAGATGCCGGAGGCTGTGTTCACTTCAACAGTGCAGGGAACTGTCAGAGCAGACGCTGGAACACCCTGAGCTATGAAGGCTGCTCTGGGAGTGCTGTGTGGGAAACTGCTGTGAGAAACTGCTGGACATTGTGAGTACTGAGGGGCACTGTGAATACCAAGGACTACTGAGGGCACTGTGAGTACCGTGGAGTACTGGAGACAACCTAAGTCCTGAAGACATTGTGAGTACTGAAGATAACTATGAGTACGGAGACTACTGAAAAGCACTGGGAGTATAGTACTAAGCAGTACTGAGTGGTCACTGTGCATACTGAGTACTAAAGAGCACTGGTAGTACCATGGAGTCACTGTAAATACTGAGTACTGAAGAGCACTGGGAGTACCAAGGAGTACTAATGGGTGACTGTGAGTATTGAGTACTGAAGAGCACGGTGAATCCCAAGGAGTACTAAGGGGTTCATCGTGAGTAAATCAAGTGGCACCGTGTGTAACTATTTTGGCACATGGGAGTACTGAGGAGTTCTTGTTACATTCTCAAATAGTGCTCAGAATAAAATTTAAAAAGAAATATTAAAAATGAATAAAATAAAGTTTAGTTTTTTTAGTATCCCCATTACGTCAGTGAGTAACATGTCCTACAAGAGTGGTAATGCGACCCAGTGCACATCTTGCTCCATGTATACATTCCTTGAACAACTGTTCAAGGGCAAATTCAGCTGTGTGACACTGCAGAGCAACAGCAACCTGTCAGAGCGATCTGTCACAAAGATCACAGTCACTGAACAGTAAGTTGTTTTCTGGGAGTGCTTGGGTTTGGCACATTGAAGACCAGATGGACATATTGTTGAGTGGGCCTGGGGAAGAACTGACAAAGTCAGAGGCAGATGGAGCATTCTTAAAAATGATTTCAGGGACTTAGGGGCTATATTAAAGAAAAGTACCTTTAAAGCCGTGTACACACGGGTGGACTTTTCAGCATCAAACGTCCGACTGTCTTTCCAACGGACTTTCTACGGAGTTACGACGGACTTTCGGACGACACGAACGGGCTAAAGTCCATTCGAAAGTACGTTGGTATGAACGTGATGGCGTACGAAGGGACTAGAATAGGGAAGTTCATAGCCAGTAGCCAATAGCTGCCCGTGCATCCTTTTTTGTCCATCGGACTAGCATACAGACAAACTGATTTTTCGACCGGACTCGAGTCCGTCGGAAAGATTTGAAACATATTCCAAATCTAAAGTCCGTCTGATTTTCGACAGAAAAAGTCCACTGAAGGTCCGATGAAGCCCACACATGGTCGTATTGTCCGACGGATTCGTTCCGTCGGACCAATCCGGTCGAAAAGTCGGCCCCTGTGTACACGGCATAAGGTAGTATTCTCATAAACGCTGCCTGTACCACACCAGAGAGGCAATAGCTAAGGAACTGGTGTAGGAAGGAGGGTTTTGGTTTCATGTTGAGTTTGGCCGACTTTGCAGTCAGTTAATGGTCCTATAGCAGAGACATGCTGCACCTAAATGGGGAGGGTGCAGCTCTGTTGGGGGGAGAAGATGACCAGAAGATTTGAGGAACTTTTAAACTAGGATGTGGGGAAAGGGATCAGTGAGAGGTATAAAGTGCAGTGAGCGATGATCACAGTTTACAGATGAGGGGGAAGTTGCTGGCTGGTTTGACAGCTTACAACTCTCCAGGGGTACTCCCTTTATTAAAGGGACAGGATAGGTAGGAGAGAGGGGGGAAGGGTGTGCCTGTTTGTAAAGAGCGATTTGATAGTGAATAAGAGGAATGACATTGCTAATGGGGCTAGTAAAGAAGTGAAGTTTTTGTGGCTAGAGCTATAAAAAGATGAAAAAAAAGTATAAAGTTTAATCGAGCAGTGTTTTTGAACAGCTATGAAGAGAGTGAAGTAAATCTGTGTAGAATTAATGGAAAGCTGTTTTATTTTTTGCAAAATAAGTACATTAATGCTATAGGGGAGCTGGAATTTAGCACAAAAAAAAGTGAACAAATGTGAACTTGGCCTTTAAGCCTGTTCAGCCTTGCTCAGGCGGAGTAGTGTTCAGATGAAATCAAATGTTAAAATAATGCCACATGCATATAATTATTTATGACCCAAAGACACTAGATTTTAATACAGAGGGTTTTTTTTTATTTTATTTATTTGACATTGTAGTGTATTGTATGATTTTGTGGACAATTCAAAGTAGAACTCCTGCTGAAAATAAAATAAAAATCAATATTTTATTAAAAGTTCAAATAAAACCAGCGTATGATGAAATATGCACATTTAATCCAGCGTTTTACCTCCACAGTACATTTTTCTCTTAAGTCTGGTGGCCAGCATTAAAAAATGGAAAGTGTAGTGCTAAAATTTTGAGTGAACAAGGATAATTGAATAAATCTCACAAATAATAAATACAAGCGATGTGAAGCTCTAATGCGATAAATGCTCAGTGATCATATATCAAAAAATCAACCAGAAAACAAACAAGCAATAAGTCTATAGGTGGACTGAAAATTGTGATGAATCTGGATGGCCCTTACAAGGACATGCGCCAAGTGTTCATAACATCTTTAAGACATCTGAAAATGGTGAATGAATGATAAAACAATATGTGAATATAGTCCACCACCGATAGGATGAAGGCTTACCAGATGGTTTGAACTCAAAAGGACATACGTCCTATGAGTCAAACAGGCTTGTATTGGCAAATGCCAAAATTGTAGACATCCGATCTGGAAACCTTTGACACAGAAGCCAGGTCCTCACACGGTCAGTGGGGTGGTAGTCTCCATAGAGGGTATTTCATAAGAAAAATGGACGGTTTCTCCCAATGTTCATATAAATATCGAGAAAAGGAGAACAAAAAAGGGCCACATAGCATAATTCCATATGAAAATTAAAAATGTAATAAAGTTAAAAAACATTTTCGGATGTCTTAAAGATGTAATGAACACTTGGAGCATGTCCCTGTAAGGGCCATCCAGATTCATCACGTTTTTCACTCCACCTATGGACTTATTGTTTATTTGTTTTCTGGTTGATTTTTTTATATAGTATCACTGAGCACTTATCGCATTAGAGCTTCACATCGCTTGTATTTATTATTTGTGAGATTTATTCAATCATCCTTGTTCACTCAAAATTTTAGTGCTGCACTTTCCTTTTTTTATTAGTATTGCAATTGTCGTGTTGCTGTGTCAGCTGCCTTTTTCAGCGTGTAGTGCAGTATTATATTTGCACTTTTCATTTTGGTGGCCAGCATTATTCAACCCTGAACCCAGGTCATCTGGACCTAGCCCAGCCTGTGACTGGACAGCGAAAGGGGAAGCAGCAGAGTGAGCCCACTTCTCTGTCACTCTGATCTCTCTTTCTATTTACATGCTCCTTGTAAGCACACGAACAGGTTTGCTACTTGTACTGCCTTTTCGTCTCACGCTTGCTGTAAAGGGGTTGCAAGAGGTTGATACCAGGTCAAATTCAGGTACTTAAAGAAAATTACCCTTAAAAAAAAAAAGAATTCATTATGTATTGATAATTAAAGCTGCAATAATGTTGTGTCTTTTAAACCTACCTCATTTTCAACTCTAAATGCAAATTGCTCTAATGGTAGTTCTCCATTAAGACCTCAAAAACATCTATGTTGAATATGTAATTTTTGCATTGTAAGGAATAATACAAAGCAACAACGTGTATATAAATATAAGCCTGCTCATCAAGGCTTACAAATTCAAACTGCAGTGTAAACATTTAAACTTATTCATGTGTTCCATTCCATGAAATTAGGGGGGAAAGTTCTACTTGATATGGCACTAACATAATATGGAAAAGTAACAGGGTCAAAAACAAAAGCAGAACATTAATTAGAGATTGTGTCTAATGTCCTAATAAAATAGAAAACTGCAGAATCTGCAGTTAGTGGTAATTAGGAATAGTGGCCAAACCATCATTAAAAGTAGCAAGACTTTGCTTGATTTCTCGGTGTTGTATATTTTTAATCTATTAGTAAACCAATATTGCCTAGAAATTATTTCATAGGTAATTTTCCCATACATAACAATGGTCATATTAAAAGAAAAAATTATTGTTGGAGAGGGTAGCAGAATGCAAGAGGTATACATGCACAGTAAGCAAACAATATTAGACTTGGCTACAGCTCTAGCAAATCAAGACAGAGAAATTGCTGTTTATTGAGACCCATGTTTCATTAGGGCATAGCCCAACTTTTTCAAGGCTCTAGACAACACACCAATAAATGATAGATTTATATACTGAAAGAAAACCACTACAAACTTAATAAACCTGCTCACTCTTGCCTGTGATAGAACATGGGTGCTTACCCACTGTGATAAAACAATTGAGCAGCAGGAGTTCCAGTTATAAAGATTTTATTATTTTACATTTCCACTCTTATTTTACTGCAAGCCTGTTGATAGAGTCCTGTCAGTAAGATTTAAAACTGTCCTTCCTTGATGGTCTATCTTGTAATTTAATTAACTTGCAACAGTTTTTCAATATGGATGCTGTATGCTCTTTTACATACATTTACATGTATAGATAACCTAGAGAAAAAAAATTATTTTGAAGAAGCTTGTATTAAGAAAAACATGTAGACAGCCATTGCTGAGCTCCTTCTGAAAATGCTCATTGCCTGACTGTGTCTAAGCGTAACAAACCTGTAGCATGTATGCAGCCTGTGAAGTCAGAGCTCCAGATCTGCACACTTGTTTCTGGAAATATTGGACCCAAAGAGAGCCAGACAACTGGCACTTTTGGGAGACAAGCCCAGACCTGTCAGGTGGCATAAAGGTAAAATTCACAATTCAGAATGATTGAAACTAATTGATAATTTCTTTTATAAATAACAGTGAAATCTTTTTAAAAATTAAGTGACTCGTGTATCCTCGTCCACTGAACTACAATACCACTGTGAATCCAGTAATAACCACTCCTTCACCCCAATCTAGTGTAACTCACCAGATAAAATTGCCTTTCATATTTCAAATAGGCAATAATGACATTAGAACAGCATCCAAGCAATATAATTCCACCTCTACAGGCACCTCTCCATCCCAGCTCCGCTCCAAACACTTCCAATAGTGCAGTAAAACTCTAGATATATATTTCCTCCCATAAGAAAAAGCTCACCAAACAATATCTCGTAATGTAGCATAGCATACAGAACATATAGACCATGACCACTAATGTAAAGCCTGACACCACACTCAGAAAACCGCCTGAGTCCCACCACCACACTCGGCCAAAAGTCTGACATCACTTCCGGTCACATCACTTGTGCCGACATCACTTCAGAAGAAGTGAAATATATAGTAGCTCCTAGGTTTCTCCTGCCAAGTCCAGCAAAATCATAACTAGCCAGACAAGATGTGATACATTTTGATTTATTTTTGCAACCTACTTGTCAGATAAGACTTTATTTTGCAAGTAGCTGGCTTTGTCTCAATATTTTCAAAGTTTTAGCATCCATTCTTTTCTTTGCTTAGACCCTGACATATGACAAAGAATCTTGGAAATATAACTGAATTGTCAAGGGAATTAGAAGAGATTGTTAGAAAAGCAAACATAAAAGAAAGAGTACAACATAAAAAAGAATAACTAGACTCTTTTATTTTTTTCCAGAGAAGTGTACATATTACAATGTAAAACACTGTCCCAAATGTGACCATGGACTAACACAAATGTTTTTATCTCGATACTGAATCATGTTCTACAAGAAGCTTAGTTACTCCTAGTGGAGAAAGACATAGTTTTACAGAAAACTGAAGCTGCCGATGTGCTGTCTGTAATGACCAGTTCTCATTCAGTATAGGAAACTCAAAGAAAACATTTGCTGTTTAATTCATCTCAATTCTTTACTCTATCTCAAATTTGTACAGAAATATTAGTAGCCTCCTGGAAACCAGGTCCATTAAAGGGACAACCATTGTCTTTCTAACATCACTTTGTCTTCTGTACAGATTGTATCTGTAGTATTGCATTGCGCATTATTGTACCTAGTGTGGTTAATATTGTTAACTTTGTGTCTCTTTTGTAATATACTGTATATTCATTCTCCATCAGTATTATAATCTGCATACATTTGTTTTTTCTGTGACTCGTTTTGGGCTCTGTAAACCACCAGCTTTTCACAACAGTTGAAAAAGATAGTTTGAATTGCTGACTTAATAATATACAAATGTATAACTTCAAGCCCATCTTCAGGATAATAAAACATTTTAAAAAAGATTCCTTTTGCCAAGTTAAAATAAAAAAGCATCTATGTTTGCAATACTACTCTCCTCTCTGGGCCTGCCCTGTGCAAACTCACTGATTTTGAATCAAGTGCTGGTCCTCTTTCAGGGTTTAATGACACCCAGCATCATTCATCCCACTTCATGTGCGCCCATGTGAGCTTCATGTGAGCCCAAGATATCAAGGACACACACTTAATTAGACCACCCTGGAATAATAGGAGAATGTAGTGCATTTTTCTGTAGTATTCAGGACTCGCTAGCCGAGGAAGAAGAGGATCAAGGACATCATGTAGCCAGACCAAAGATCCATGGAAAAAGTATATGTGGCACATAATTGTTAAGTGGAAGGAAAATGATAAATGGTTTTCAACATTTTTTACAAATAAATATCTGAAAAGTGTGGCATGCATTTGTATTCAGCCTGAATCAATACTTTGTAGAACTACCTTTCACTGCAATTACAGCTGCAAGTCTTTTTGGATATGTCTCTAGCAGCTTTGCACATCTAGAGAGTGACATTTTTGCACATTCTTCTTTGCAAATTTGCTCTGTCAGATTGGATGGAGAGCCTCTGTGAATAGCTATTTTCAAGTCTTGCCACAGATTCTCAATTGGATTTAGGTCTGGACCTTGACTGGGCCATTCTATCACATGCAAATGCTTTGATCTAAACCATTCCATTGTAGCTCTGGCTGTATGGTAAGGGTTGTTGTTCTGCTGGAAGGTGAACCTCCACCCCAGTCTCAAGTCTTTTGCAGACTCTAACAGGTTTTCTTCTAAGATTGTGCAAAAAATTGACAAAAAATAGAAACCATCAACTTGCTATTGTATGTGCTCTGCACCATCAAATTGATGTGCATAACGGGTACAGCGTCTCTTGAAATGCAAGCTCACCAGTTAAGGTGTGGTCTCCGGGACTTAAAACTCTAATGCCCTGTACACACGGTCGAATTTTCAGATGGAAAAAGTGCGATCGGATTGTGTTGTCGGAAATTCCGATGGTGTGCGGGCTCCATCGGGCTTTTTCCGCCGGAATTTCCGACACACAAAGTTTGAGAGCAGGATATAAAATTTTCCGACAACAAAATCCGATCGATTAAATCCTGATCGTGTGTACACAAATCCGACGCACAAAGTGCCACACATGCTCAGAATAAATTAAGAGACAAAAGCTATTGGCTACTGCCCCGTTTATAGTCCCGACGTACGTGTTCAGAACGATCGGATTTTCCGACAACTTTGTGCGACCGTGTTTATGCAAGACAAGTTTGAGACAACATCCGTCGGAAAAAATCCATGTATTATGTTGTCGGAATGTCCGATCAATGTCCGATCGTGTGTACAGGGCATAACAGAAGTAATAGTACAGGGGAAAGAGGGCCCCCCCTGGAAAAGGAAGTCACAGGCGGACCAAGCTGCTTATAAAGAGATTTTTTATTGCACAATTAATAAGGACAAAATTACAAAAACTAGTTACCCACCACCAACCCCTAGACTAATGTTAAAATAAGACAACGTTGTCTATATAATAGCAGCTGTGTCACGTATACATCAAGCACACACCATATACACCCAAATAAATGTAAGGTACAGAGAGTGGCGGTTAAATAGGCATGTAAATCCTGGTGACTAACACCATTACTAGACGTGCATATCCCGTCACTGTTGACCATCAGGCCCTCATCTGGGGGATACAGGGGTATTATATTGGGAGTCCACACATTTGAAAAATAAACCCTGTAAAAAGTAATACCACTGGGTTAACTGAATTGACTCAACTGGTGATATACATATATATAGCCACTGGCAGTCCATAATTCATTCATATCTTCAACTTCAGGCCAAGCTGTATTAGCAGGGGTAACCCAATGTGGGGTTTATTTAGCTAGGACAGTGGGTAAAGCTTATCTGCAGGTCAGGACAGAGGTAGTTGTGCAAGAGTATAGACAGTCAAAGGATCAAGGGTCCGCTCACCTGACCGTTATGGACAAGAGTCTCTGATATCTGACAATTGTCCCAGGTATCTCTATAAGGTTCCATCCTGGGTGCTCAATCGCCACACAGAAATCCGGGGAGCTTCACAGTATAGATCCGCTGATAGCACTATAGCGTTGTGAGGCCATCTAGGCACACCACACCTGATATCTCATGTGGAGATGGCTCCCACTATCCTCATGGTGTGTAGTGCGCTTGCGCTGACTTTACGTGGTGCGCCATCCGTGACATATAAAGCGTCACTGCCATGGTGTCTTTGCCGACATATTTCACCCAGTCATGTGGTTTTTTCTTTCAACAATTACTTTTGTTCTTGCCACTCTTCCATAAAGGCCAGATTTGTGGAGTGCAGAACTAATAGGTGTCCTGTGGACAGATTCTCCCACCTGAGCTGTGGATCTCTGAAGCTTCTCCAGAGTTACCATGGGCCTCTTGGCTGCTTCTCTTATTAGTGCTCTCCTTGCTCGGCCTGTCAGTTTAGGTGGACGGCCATGTCTTGGTAGGTTTGCAGTTGTGCCATACGCTTTTCATTTTCGGATGATGAATTGAACAGTGCTCCATGAGATGTTCAAAGCTTGGGATATTTTTTTTTATAACCCAACCCTGTTTTAAACTTCTCCACAAATGTATCCCTGACTTGCCTGGTGTGTTCCTTGGCCTTCATGATGCTGATTGTTCACTAAGGTTCTCTAACAAACCTTTGAGGTCTTCACAGAACAGCTGTATTTATACTGAGATTAAATTACACACAGGTGGCCTCTTTTTACTAATTAGGTAACTTCTGAAGGCAATTGGTTCCACTAGATTTTAGTTAGGGGTATCAGAGTAAAGGGAGCTGAATAAAAATGCATGCCACACTTTTCAGATATTTATTTGTAAAATATTTTGAAAACCAGTTATTTTCTCTCTACTTCTCAATTATGTGCCATTTTTGTGTTGGTCTATCACATAAAATCCAAATAGAATACATTTACGTGTTTGGTTGTAACATGACAACATGTGGAAAATTTCAAGGTGTATGAATACTTTTTCAAGCCACTGTAAGGACAGCTGTAATATGCACAGGTACTGGTTGTGTAGTAGGTGATATATTCATGACATATAAGGTCCAATAAAATACAAATCTTGAAATCCACTACTGCTTAAAAGGCCTGACATTACAGTGCTGTAACACATGATCTATCCCAAATAGTAGGGACAAGGAATGAGACATAAGTGTCTGTAAAGAGGTGTTTGTCATTGGGTGCTGACTATTATGAGTGATGCTTACAGAACAGATTTCTAGAAGGCTTAGGTAGCTCTTCTGTAGGTACTCCAGGCTATGATTATCAGTTGCTAGGGAAATAGGTGTATTGGTCAGAAGAGATGAGCAGCAGACATTTGTGTTATTTATTTTAGTTTGTAAGACGTACCAGCAGGGCACAGTCCGGTCTGGTAAGATACATTTCAAAATGTAAAATTTCTTTTCATGATACCCAGAATCTTTTGTTATCAGGCACCTAGCAGTTTAACTGGCTGAGCAGTGAGCTATGAATAATGCATCTTGCACTATTTTATTGCTGGGAATCACAATTTCTCACTTGAGTGAACTGTCAGCTACACAAGAAAAAAAAGGAACCACGCAGCAGAGCTGACAGTGTTCAAGACAGACCAAGTGCTTCAGGCTAAGGATAATCGAGGTTTAATCCCAAGTGAGCAGATAATCTATCCTCTAAAGAGCTTGTAATCATTTTTAAAAAGGGATAGAATACAGATAAATTCATATTGTTACCAATCAGTGTGTTATACAGTAAAATCCAGTATGTTAAATTATAGCACCTTATGCCGAAAAATTCTTCTTCTCCAGCTTCTCTGTTTAAAAGAATAAATTATGGCAAGATTCGGGTGGAATGGATTTTGTTGAAAATTTTGGTGTAAATTATGATGTATTTATTATTTTTACCTCTGTTACAATTTGGCAAAAATTAGTTGTTAAAGTAAATTATTAAAATCTCATATAATCCTTATCATGTTTAACATGTTGATGTAAAAGGAGCACAGCATGTTCAGTACAGTGAGACAAAGTGAATGTACACTTTGCAAAGAATACCCAATCATGGACTAACTGAATGATCTAAAAAAAAAAAAATCTTCCACGTGATTGGAATATTAATGTCCACACAACCTCACTTTATTTACTAAACTAATTACATTTTCTGTTTGCAAAGTTAATGTGCACTTAGCTTAGGCAGGCTGTGGATGGTTCAAATTTCTTTCCTGCAACCACAGGCACAAATTTGCATGATTCCCCTATTAACACAGATTAGGGAATCCCACCTGCTGAGACACTGTATTATCCCTGCGGGGGGCGGGGGAAGCCATTCCCACCGGGAGAAGACAGTGATTATTGCTAGCGGCTATAGCAGCTGCTAATTATAATTGCAATTAAAATCTGACAGGCTGGTTGAGTACCTGATCACATGACAAATGTGACTGGTTGTCACAGTGGTCACATGATCAGGAGCCCATCCCGCTGACTCCCGAGCATAACTAGAGACCAGGAGCTGTCAATTCAGTCACTGTACTTGAAGCATGCAGCAGTGCACTTTCAGCCCAGAAAACACAGCTGATATGAACGCATAAGTGCAAATCCATTTTAATCTGTGAATTTCTTCTATTTTTTTCCAAAATAAATAGAGGCCAATATGTTCTATATGTTCCATACAACGAAGTCAGCATGAAACACATACACAGTTCAAACATGTGCTGCAACCAATCCACATTTCCTGAAATGAATGGAAGGGAGGTAAAACTGCTTATCACAGTTCAGTCACTTTCTGCCAGCTTTTGCTATGCATCACCAGGCACCCACCATCCGTTCCATAATCCTTTAATGACACTCTCATTCTTCCAAGTAAACCCTTGAAATTGTATTATTGAACACGCATTATTGTTTTAGGCCAGCTTTTTTTTTTGCAAACTTTTTTTTTTAAAGATTAGAAGACATTGTTATTTGTTGCATTTGGTCTTCTCAATGTTTATCACATTAATTTTGTAAATAAGCTTCCTACTTTTAAATTACATAATCCCAATTTTTTAACAACATGTTGTGGTGTGGCATGTTACCTACAGCAGCCAGTCATATCTTTTTGTAGTGTGGTATGGCTGCAGCAATGCAAGATTATTTTTCATTGGATGTGCTTTGTTACAATAATATGCACTTCACTCTTTCTCATTGAAGTGATTGTAATTCTTGCATTGCATTCTATACATTAAGATAAAAAGCCTGTTGTGCCCCCCTCAGCTCCCTAATACTTACCTGAGCCCCATCTAGATCCAGCGATGTTGTAGGAATGTCTCGGCTGCCCAGGATTCCCCTCCGCATTGGCTGAGACAGCAGTGCGGTGCCATTGGCCCACCCGCTGCAGTCAGTCAGCCAATGAGAAGAGAAAGGGGGCGGCCACAGCTCTGTGTCTGAATGGACACAGGGAACTGTGACTTGGCTCGGGTGCCCCCATAGCAAACTGCTTACTGTGGGGGCACTAGACAGGTGGGAGGGGCTAGGAGCAGCGAAGAGGGACCCTAAAGGAGGAGGAACCAGGCTGCTCTGTGCAAATCCACTGCACAGGGCAGGTAAGTATAACATGTTTATTATTTTTACCCAAGAAAAAAACAATGAGACTTTACAATCACTTTAAACAAAGACTGACATGATAAGTGGTGGACATTGTAGGAACTGTGGTGTTCATACCTAGCTTCAAAAGGGCCAACAGACCTGCAACAGTATAACAGTCTCGCTCTTGCTCGAGCCAGGATAGCAGCAGTTGACATCACAATGTGTAGCTCCACCTCCCGGAGAAGGAACTACACTTTGTGAGATCACCTGGGTGATTGTGAACTTTTTTTATCCTTGCGCGGAGATTTTATGGCCTAATGGACTTTTCTACTATTCTTGGCATTTGGGCTTCGGACTTTAAAAAGGATATTTAGATCATAAGGTTGCGCTGCAGTGTTTGGATTTTTTATTCTGATTGAAGGTACTGTAAAATATTCCTGTAGTGTTCAGCTTGCAACACTGTTCATTTATTTATATAGGTTTTGAGTTTGCGCTGATTGAATTCATTTTGAGATTTGCATCTTATTTGCTAGTGTTTGGCATTTCTGAAGTAGTAGGAAGCGCACCTGTATATTTATTTAATGCGCAAATCGTTCATTTCTGGTATTTATCAAACTTTACTTGACTGTCCATAATCCAACAGAGTCATTCAGCACAGTAACACCTGATTTGAAATAGTGATTTGGAGTGTGCCTGGGGCATTTGAGGATCCATCAGCTATGTAGTGACGAAGCACATTTTAAAATTTATTTAGGCATGCAGGCCCATGGGGGGTTTTTTAAGCATGTTTAAAAGCTATGTAAGGTTCAATTGGCCCAACTTGGAAAAGTATAAATTAAATCATCAGTGACGAAAACATGCGAACCTACCTGGATCTAAAGGCGTGTTTGCCGAATGGAATGAGGATGTCAGCTACATGCAGGCCCAGTAGCTGACTAACAATATTCGATCATATTTTGCCTTACCAGAGCAACGCAAGTTGAATTTCATGGTAAATCCCATAATACGTTGCAGGTTTATAGCCAGTTGGTTACTTTGAGGCACACAAGCTGTCCTTACTTCAGATTCCTTCTTAAATAAAGCTAGCAATAATTATAGTAATTTGTTATGTTAAAGGAGCATTACACTACAATTGCCAAGCAATACTCACCAGCCCTGCAGCCCTGCCCCAATCATCCTCCTTTGTGGCCCAGCTCAGATTCCCAGTGTCATTGAGCCCAATTTTTGTGAGCCCAGGATGTCAAAGGACATATTACACATTACACCCATACCCCACCCACAACATATCTGCATTTTACCAAAGCGCACTGAATGCCACTGCACTGAATGTCTCTGCACTGCAGGACATGAGTGAAAAAAAAAGGTAGGCAGTGTGATGCGCAGAAATGCGTGTTGCACTGCTTTCTGCTGGATTTCATGCTGACCGCTGCCCTGCACAGTAGAATGCTGTGTTTTACCATGTGAGTCGGCGTGAACCGGACATAACATTAGAGGTTACTCTTGAAAACACCCTCTTATTTTTATGTGTTTACTAGAATGCTCAATGCCATGAATACAAACTTTGAGTTAAACTTTACAGTAATTGCTCATAAAGCACTAAAATTACATGAGTGTCACAAAGGGTTTAAAAGAATCTTAATTTTTTCCAGCTACTGGCAAAAGATGACTGCTTGAAGGGCAGAGGAAAAAATTAGGACATATGGCAAACAAACCATATTTTAAAAATGCAGAAGCCATTCATAAAAAGTTGACCGCATAAATGATTGTCTTGTCTAGTCTTGAGTGTTTCTAAAATGTTTTTTTCGTCTGTGCTGCCGTCATTGAAAGTTTATAGGGAAAAAACACCAGGGGGATAACCAGTAGCTCACTGGTGTGTATGGGCTGGGAAGGCTCTGTATGAGAGCAAACACAGCGTCCCTCAAATAGCTGATTCACCTCAATAAGGTGTGATCCTGGTAATCAACCAAGCATACAAAAGAAAAGGGTGAAAAGAGAGCCTAACCTGCAGTAATTACTAGGGACCATGCAGCTTATAGATAAGGGAACTTTATTACACAAAAATATCAAATGGTAATACAAAAAACACCGGATAAAAATCCCAGCACCTCAGTAAAAAATTAAAAAAATTAAAAAATAGACAACATTGTCTGATAAAGATGCAGCTGCATATAAATATATATATATATATATATATATATATATATATATCATATATAATTAACACTGTAACAGTGGTTAGGATATCAGTCCAGCGTATAGCATGGTATATTGTTCTCAGTGTGACCAGTGTGCACTGCAGTGCAAAAAGACACAGCATAAGAGTATAGTGCATGGACCAACAGGTCCGCTCACCCAGCCTGGAAGCAGTGTGGACTTGCGTGAATACTGGCTGTAGCTATCCTGCCTGCACATCTGTTGGATTTGGATCAGGGATGTGGCCATGTTGCCAGTCAGGCACTAGGTCAGCGGCGGGTGCAGTTTGATGTGGTCCAGTAACAGTGGTGTCATGACAACCTGGTTGTTACGACACCACATGAATAATGCACTGATGTCACCATCGATGTTGGCTTGCTAGCCCACACATGCTCACGGGAATCTGCGAGTCCCACTCGCATTCATCTTAACTAAGGGATGCTGAGACCGCTACGGGACCGGATCACATCAAACTGCACCCGGCAACACGGCCACATCCCTGATCCAAATCCAATAAATGTGCAGGTGGGATAGCTATGGGTGCCACTGCTTTCTCTATGCAGCAAATCATTTTTTATGTAGAGATGGAATCTTTATTATGGTGCCGCAAAGCTGTTAGCACATTTGTTTTCTGAAACACCTTGTTTCTTGGTGATAGCATTGCTTCTGAAGGTTCTAGTGTCAGGGTCACCCAACAACAGTTTTGGTATGCAGGGTGTTTTCAGATTTCCCCTCTTGCCTGAACTTTGTTACAATAGTAGCTACTACTGAAAACCTGGACAATGGTAATGGTTTTATGGTCTCTTCCCTTATGTGGGCTGCCAGCTAGGAGATTTAGGACTGGAAAAATATGGTGCTTCTGTAATTGAAGTGTAATCACTAAAAGTGAACCTTTTATCATTTAGAATTAGAAACCCTTGACAATTTTGCTTCTTATCACCACCAAATTTGTTTAAGCCTCTTAGTCGGTTCAGAAGAGTTTCAGGCCTTCAAGTGAACTGGTAAAAATCAGAAACTATGAATGTCAACCAGGATGAGGCTATCATGGGAATTCTCAGTATGCATTTTTCTTGGCAATCAACCTTGATACCTTATCTGGGGATCAAACTGACTTCAAATAAAACAACACCATATACAAATTCCTTGACTCTGTTTGATAAATTGGTTGGGGAATTGGAGATGTAGTCAACCAACTATTTATCCTTATTTTTGTACTTTTTCAGAAGCCTGCCCATAGCTTTTACGGTTAATGAGCTTTCAAGCCAAGACATTCATATTTATCCCGGGGCCTAAGGGAAGCAGACTTGCCCGCTGCACTCTTTATGCCTGTAAAAGAACACAAACAAGGGGAGGGGGAGAAAGCACTACTGTCTAAAGCCAGCCATAGACTGAGCGATTTTCTTTCCTGCAACCACAAGCCACAGACTGACTGACTTTGTTGATGGGGAATGCCTCCCGAGGAGTAATTGTGTTCTCCCAGCAGGGAACTGGGGGGTTTGGGGGGGGGAGCCATCCCTGCAGGAAGAGCAGAGTGATTATTGCTAGTGCCTATAACAGTCACTAACATTAATCACATGTAAATTGAGACAGGCTGGTTGTGCCCAAGTTGATTGATCGATAAACTTGGTTACATTCAGCCAGCCCATACGTGGTTTGAATCTTGGTAGGTTCCTGATGAACCTGCCAAGATTCAAAACGCATTTGGCCGGCTTAAGTGTAGCAAATGTGAAAAGGGTATATGAATATTTAGAAATAGATGTTGCACTCGCATACAAACAGTTAGGTATGACTTTTCAAGATGGATATTATGTGGAATCCCTAAGGTGGCAGCGTCTTTGACTCGAAAATGGCATGAAAAATAGAAAATAGAGAAAAAAAGCACCACTCTCAGTGTAGTATTAGTAAAAGCTAAGTGAAAAAAGAGGATTGAACATTATTGCACTCACATATGGGAAGTGAGAAACCGTCATTACTGAAGATCTCCAGCAGATGGCGTTCTATTGGGCCTCAATAGGGAGCATGTGGAGGATGAGCTGGTGGATGACCTTAGGGTGGGAGCAGTGTGAAGATAATCAAAGAGGAAAAAACAAAGAGCACGCAACTCAGTGTAGCATTTATTAGAAGATATTAAAATTTGAAAATATACAATTTTTCACTCGCATGTAGCAAGTGGAAAAACAGTTATTACTACAAAGTTATAGCAGATGGCATCATTCCAGTGGTCCTAATGGAGAAGCACATAGAGGATGGTTTGAAGGCTTCAAATGGTGGATGGCAAGGACAGGAAGCAAAATCACAAAGGCAGAAACGCAGGAAGCAGTTCTGTGCCTGATGCTGTCTCATTCCTTACGCTTACAAGATTCCACCTGTAAGATGATACCACTCCAGACTCATCATAAACCAACGGCCCAGATATTTATCAATCCTGGGTTCCCACCTGGCCTGCATTCTTCATAATTTCAATGGTGGATAGACAAAGGAATGTATCATATTGGACACTTTGTTGATCAAAAGGGTATTTGTACTCATACTTACTTCATCCAACAATTTGGGATGCCGCTCTCTGAACTATTCCACTTGAGACATACTACATGTAATTAAGCATATTCCTGCATAGTTCTCATTTGGATTTGTTACTATATGAATTGGGATTGAGTTACTAAAACTGTAAAGTGCAAAATCTAGTAAACCTAGTAGAACAAGCTGATTGTCTACCATGCACAGCTGCACCAGATTTTGCACTCTCCAGTTTGTACCCCACTGTATTGCACATCGCCTCAGGAAATAATTGTTGGAAAATGTTCTCCCTTTGCTTGTATTACAGGTGATACTCGAAAAATTTGAATATCATGCAAAAGTTTATTTATTTCACTAATGCAACTTAAAAGGTGAAACTAATATATGAGATAGACTCATTACATGCAAAGCAAGATAATTCACGCCGTGATTTGTCATATTTGTGATTATTATGGATTACAGCTCATGAAAACCCCAAATCCACAATCTCAGAAAATTAGAATATTACATGTAATCAATAAATCAAGGATTGTACATAGAACAATATTGGACCTCTGAAAAGAATAAGCATGCATATGTACTCAGTGCTTTTTTTGGGCCCCTTTTGCAGCAATTACTGCCTCAATGCGGCGTGGCATGGAAGCTATTAGCCTGTAGCACTGCTGAGGTGTTATGGAAGACCAGGATACTTCAATAGTGGCCTTCAGCTCTTCTGCATTGTCCGGTCTCATGTCTCTCATCTTTCTCTTGGCAATGCCCTATAGATTTTGTATAGGGTTCAGGTCAGGTGAGTTTGCTGGCCAATCAAGCACAGTAATCCCATGGTCATTGAACCAGGTTTTGGTGTATCTGGATTTTGCAAAAGCATTTGACACAGTTCCCCATAAACGTTTACTGTACAAAATAAAGTCCGTTGGCATGGACCATAGGGTGAGTACATGGATTGAAAACTGGCTACAAGGGCGAGTTCAGAGGGTGGTGATAAATGGGGAGTACTCAGAATGGTCAGGGGTGGATAGTGGGGTTCCCCAGGGTTCTGTGCTGGGACCAATCCTATTTAATTTGTTTATAAACGACCTGGAGTATGGGATAAACAGTTCAATCTCTGTATTTGCAGACGATACTAAGCTAAGCAGGGCAATAACTTCTCCGCAGGATGTGGAAACCTTGCAAAAAGACCTGAACAAATTAATGGGGTGGGCGACTACATGGCAAATGAGGTTCAATGTAGAAAAATGTAAAATAATGCATTTGGGTGGCAAAAATATGAATGCAATCTATACACTGGGGGGAGAACCTCTGGGGGAATCTAGGATGGAAAAGGACCTGGGGGTCATAGTAGATGATAGGCTCAGCAATGGCATGCAATGCCAAGCTGCTGCTAAAAAAGCAAACAGAATATTGGCATGCATTAAAAGGGGGATCAATGCAAGAGATAAAACGATAATTCTCCCACTCTACAAGGCTCTGGTCCGGCCGCACCTGGAGTATGCTGTCCAGTTCTGGGCACCAGTCCTCAGGAAGGATGTACTGGAAATGGAGCGAGTACAAAGAAGGGCAACAAAGCTAATAAAGGGTCTGGAGGATCTTAGTTATGAGGAAAGGTTGCAAGCACTGAACTTATTCTCTCTGGAGAAGAGACGCTTGAGAGGGGATATGATTTCAATTTAAAAATACTGTACTGGTGACCCTACAATAGGGATAAAACTTTTTCGCAGAAGAGAGTTTAATAAGACTCATGGCCACTCATTACAATTAGAAGAAAAGAGGTTTAACCTTAAACTACGTAGAGGGTTCTTTACTGTAAGAGCGGCAAGGATGTGGAATTCCCTTCCACAGGCGGTGGTCTCAGCGGGGGGCATTGATAGCTTCAAGAAACTATTAGATAATCACCTGAATGACCGCAACATACAGGGATATATAATGTAATACTGACACATAATCACACACATAGGTTGAACTTGATGGACTTGTGTCTTTTTTCAACCTCACCTACTATGTAACTATGTAACTATGGTGCTTTTGGCAGTGTGGGCAGGTGCCAAGTCCTGCTGGAAAAAGAAGTCAGCATCCCCATAGAGCTCATCTGCGGAAGTAAGCATGAAGTGCTCCAAAATCTCCTGGTAGAAGGCTGCGTTGACCCTGGACTTAATGAAGCACAGTGGACCAACACCAGCAGATGGCTTCCCAAATCAACACAGACTGTAGAAACTTTCCACTGGACTTCAAGCATCTTGCAGTGTGTGCCTCTCCATTGTTCCTCCATACTCTGGATCTTTGGTTTCCAAATGAGATGCAAAATTTGCTCTCATCAGAAAAGAGAACTTTGGACCACTGAGCAACAAACTAGGTCTGTTTTTCTTTAGCCCAGGTAAGACGCTTCTGACGTTGTTTGTTGTTCAGGAGTGGCTTGACAAGAGGAATACGACATTTGAAGTCCATGTCCAGGATCCGTCTGTGTGTGTGGTGGCTCTTGATGCACTGACTCCAGCCTCAGTCCACTCCTTGTGAAAGTCCCCAACACTTTTGAATGGCCTTTTCCTGACAATCCTCTCCAGGCCGCGATCATCCCTGCTGCTTGTGCACCTTTTTCTTCCACACTTTTCTCTTCCACATAACTTTCTTTTAATGTGCTTTGATACAGCACTTTGGGAACAAATTGCCAATTTTTTTTTTTGCAATTACCTTTTGAGGCTTTCCCTCATTGTGGAGGGTGTCAATGATGGTTTTCTGCACAACTGTCAGGTCAGCAGTCTTTCCCATGATTGTGATTCCTACTGAACCAGACTGAGAGACCATTTAAAGGCTCAGGAACCCTTTGCAGGTGTTATGGCTTAATTAGCTGTTTAGAGTGGGACACTTTGAGCCTAGAATATTGCACCTTTTCACAATATTCTAATTTTCTGGGGTTTTCATGAGCTGTAAGCCATAATCATCACAATTATGACAAATCACGGCTTGAACTATTTTGCTTTGCATATAATGAGTCTATCTCATATATTAGTTTCACCTTTTAAGTTGCATTACTGAAATAAATTAACCTTTGCACGATATTCAAATTTTTCGAGTATCACCTGTATGCTCATATGTCTTTGGGTACTTTCTATCGATACGTTTTGCAGGGCTCAAAATTTCAAGTCCTGAGCTACTTGCCAGGCCTTAAGAGTTACTCGTCACCAGTTGCCATGCCCCTAATCCCGCCCCTAAACGCCCTAGTAAATTATCATTTCTTATCCAGATCATACACGGGTATGCCATGATTGCAAATGCCCCCCCAGTTCTCTCACCTCTCACAAATGCCCCCAGTTCTCTCACCAATGCCCCCCAGCTCTCTCACTAATGCTACCTACCAGCTCTCTCACTAATCTAACCACCCAGCTCTCTCACTAATGCTACCCCCCAGCTCTCTCACTAACGCTACCCCCCAGCTCTCTCACTAACGCTACCCCCCAGCTCACTTACTAATACCCCCCAACTCTCATCAATACTACCCCCTAGCTCTCACACCAATGCTGCCCCCAGCTCTCACACCAATGCTGCCCCCAGCTCTCTCACCAATCACCCCCAGCTCTCTCACCAATACCCCCCCAGCTCTCTCACCAATACCCCCCCAGCTCTCTCACCAATACCCCCCAGCTCTCTCACTAATACCCCCCAGCTCTCTCACTAATTCCCCCCTCAGCTCTCTCACTAATACCCCCCAGCTCTCTCACCAATACCCCCAGCTCTCTCACAAATCCCCCCCAGCAGCTCTGTCACCTCTTGGAAAATTAGAATGCTGCCGGAACCGCGCTGTTTGGTATTTTTTTTCTTCAGCACAGTGCCGCTGACAGAGCTCCGACTGTCGGGACTGTAGCACAGAGCCAAGGAGAAGTTTTACAGCACTTCACTCGGCTCCATGCTACATTCCCGACAGTCGGAGAAAGAAGGCGCCTCGGACTAAAACGAAAGCAATGCGGGCGGGTGCGGGACACCTACCAGAAAATGCGGGGTATATGCCCTGGGTGCCTGGCGCTCGCACAAAAAAGCGGTCTCTCCAAACGAAAACATAATGTGGCTGCAGGATTCCTTACCAGGGGAGCCGCTGAGACCAAGGCAAAAAGCAGGCACAGGAGCGGAAGGTGGAGGGCGGAGCTAGCCTGAAAATTGTGAGATCGGTGTCTGCACTGAGGAGGGGGGGAGAGCAGAGATTGCCAGCAAGCCAGGACGGTTGGGGGATATCCCCTCAGCATCCACCGGGCGCCTCTTCTCCTCCCTGAGCAGCATCCTGGTTGCTTCTGCCTGCTGCACTCGCCCTACCTAAATATCCACTCGCCAAATGCGAGCAGGCGAGTGGAATTTTTGAGGGCTGGTTTTGTATCACTTTCTATGGAAAATGTAATACATATTATTGAAAAAGAATAGACATTGCAAGATGTTTTGTGGTTACCTTTGTTAGGTAGAGAAGCTTCCTCTGCTATCTTTGATTTTTTTTTCAGCAGCTGTGACATTGCTAAATCAAGCTGCTGTTTGAACATTGTTTTTTATTTTGAAGCTTGTACTAGAAAAATGGTGGTTGTTAGCTGCATGGTTTTAATCAGAAAGATATTTGAGGTATGAGGTATTTTGTATTCTACATATTCTACTGTTTCTAAATACCATAGTGCTGGACATACATTTCTTGCTGCCCTAAAGAAGGTTGATCTATGCAGTAAAATGGAATGCCTCAAATTATTTTTCAGTAATATGTCAATATTTCAAGCGAATAAGAAAAAAAAAAATCAGTGACTATCTCAAGATTTTATTGTAACTGTACAATAGAACAAGACTTCTCACAGCTTCAATCCTAATATGACTTAGCAGGAAACACTTACTTTTTTCCTGTTGTGCTTTCACTTTTATGAAAAGCAGCAGCAGGATGTATCTGAAAACACAATAGTCAAAACATATCATTTTTATTCAAGCTGCTACATATATGAAAGCGAAAAAATATCCTGAAAAGCTTATGCATTAAATAGGCACACTACATGCAAAATAAGTTAAATGGAATAGAAAATAGTGTGATTTTAATAAAGTTTGTTGAAAAATAATGCAGGAACATTACAGCTAAGATATTATTATAACACTCAACGGTATCAATAAGTACACATGTGTGGGTTCATATAGTTTTAGGATTATGAATGTATAGCTAAATATTTTTGTTGTTTCTTATGCATTTTTTTACAAACTCTAAAAAATTTATCATAGCGGCTGTAGGGAATTAGGCTTGTGGCAGGGACAAACTCAGTTTCTTTAACCTCTTGCCATCCGCATACATGCCGGCAAGGCGTCTCTCCTGCGCTAGTACGTGATCCAGCACTTCTAAATTGGGGGGCACGCCACCGCCAGCCTGCTCCCCCTGTGATTATTCACAGCGGGAGCCGATCAGCGGGTACCTTGGACTCGCTGTCTGCTGGCACCCACCGATTATTCGTTACTCAGGCAGAATGTCTGCATATGTAAACAAGGCAAATTGCCATTCTGTCTGTGGGGAAGACATTGATCCTGTGTTCCTTATAAGCAGGAACATGGATCTCTGCCTTCCTCTAGTTCAAGCACCTCCCACAGCTTAGTAAAACACAGGCTAGGAACACATTTAACCCTTTGATCGCCCCTGATGTTACCCCTTCCCAGGTAGTGTCATTAGTACAGTGACAGTGCATATTTTTTAGCACTGATGACTATTGATGTCACTGGTCCCCAAAATGTATCAAAAGTGTAAGTTAGTGTCCCGACTGTCCGCCGCAATATCACAGTCCTGCTATAAGTCACTGATTGCTGCCATTACTAGTAAAAATAAATAAATATTTCATAAATATATCCCATAGTTTGCAGATGCTCTGACTTTTGCACAAACCAATTAATAAACGTTTATTGGGATTTTCTTTAACAAAAATATGTAGCAGAATTCATACTGGCCTAAATTGATGAAGAAATTCGAGTTTTTTTTATTGGATGTGTTTTATAGCAGAAAGAAAAAAATGTCAGTCTGTTTTTGTTTATAGCGCAGAAAATAAAAAACGAAGAGGTGATCAAATACCACCAAAAGAAAGCTCCATGTGTGGGAAAAGAAGGACATACATTTTATTTGGGTACAGCGTCGCACGACCGCACAATTGTCAGTTAAAGTAACACAGTGCCGTATCACAAAAAATGGCCTGGTCATGAAGGAGGATAAATCTTCCGGAGTTGAAGTGGTTAACAAAAAGTGTCAGGTTTTAATACAAAGGATAGTCACAAATAGAAAGTAGTGGCCTCTGGCCATAACTCATAGGAGAGTAAACGTCTGCTCTACTAAACCTTAATGTATCCATGGTCCGACAAAGTCCTTGGTTAAAGGAAAGTGTTCTTTACAAAGCAAACAATTGCAGCCCAGTTTGGCTACAAATGGCCCCCTGATAGTCGTCTCCTCACACACAGACACACTCTCTCTCAGAGCTAGGATCACCTGCCTTAATCAAGACCTAGGCAGAAAACATCAAAATGCGGTCCACGGATTTGGGAGTCTGTCTCTCCCAGAGCTCTATCAGACTCCCAGTAAAACCAGCCCCAGGTTTTACGAACACAGGGAGGATAAAGAACTATCCTTCTTTACCATGAAATCGTTGCTGGCCTTACCTTGGTTTGCAAATCTAAGAATCCATGGAGGAACACACTGTATATCCCATAGATCACTTTTCCTGACACTCTAATCGTTTTCACAGGCACCCCGATACAATAATTGTGTGCAAGAAATCCTGAATGTCCATCCTGTGAAGTTAACATAGCAAGCTAAAAACAGACCATCCCTTTATTTTCATTTTAACCAGTTTCTGCTATGGGTACTCCCCTCCCTCACCTCAAATCACACATTGCACTATATGTGCATCTTTGTAAAATGTATGGAATAGGAAAGAAGCATTCAAGACATTCAACTTAGAAGAAAAAAAATTAAAATAGTCCCATGTAATAGAACAGTCAATGATGTGTGAGCACTATGAAATATCTGTGGAGGTAGCCACTGCCATGACAATCAAAACAAAAAAATAATGATGATGGAACCAGACCTAACCCTGGTGTGAGTAAAATGCAACTCAGGGAGATACCCAGATGGTAGAGTTTAATAATGATAGAGGAAGCTGCCACAACAAGAAGCATTTGCTGTCTACTGTGAGACGCACTCTTACCACATGTGTTTAGGAAAGAAAAACTTTCAATACGTACTCAAACAGGTAAAAGAAGTAATCCAATAGATAGCAATTCATGTACTTTTAATCAGCAGTAAAATCCATTATTTATGTGGACATCAACTTACAAGAAGAGAGAACACTAGACTAATCTAGTCTGGGAGGTCTTCATTAGCATGACCAGTTTTTGGACATAAGTAAAGTTTCCCTTCATCCAAAACCCATTTTGGATACTCCTACCAGATTTTGTTTATCCCCTGCATTCACCTGCAGGTTCATGATTTTTAAATTTTTGCCAACATACATTAGCTGCCTGTGAATGAATGTATTTTGAAAGCATGTATGAATATGTTTTAGGGCTTAGTGGGTTCTGTGCGTAGAGAGAAATTGACACGCAGCTCTCTTGTGATTACCCACATAGTATCCTGTAATTAATTTGGTTCTGGATAGTCAGGAGAATTTATTGGCATGTCTATATAGGTAGTGGCTGCATAAGATAAGAAGTTTTGAAATGCATCCACGGGTGGAAAAAAAAATATGCCAGTAGTTTATGAAACATGGTGATTTTGGATAGAGTAGTAGTTTTTGTTTGTTCTGTGTGTTTCTCAGTGGGGAGATTTTCCTAGAAACAACAAGAAATAATAAGCGATTTCTCCAAAGTGATAAGAAGTCCCTTCTTAAACAGTTGTCACTGGACCAAATGTTCCCATTGGAAGTTTTCGCTCTCTTTTTGTTTAGATTAGAGTCCCAGTTTAACCTGAAGATGCCCGTTAGCCTAATCCTGAAATATAACTCCACCCACATGATCCAATAGGTATCATTTTACCCCCCTGCTCCGTGTAATGTCAAACGTAAAATAAAAAAAAAGAACCCTGAATGAGGCTCGTCTTGGCCTACAGATCGAGTCCCATTACCACAATAGTGTGCATTGACCAAACTGTGGGAGATCCCAGCCCCATTCCTTCCCTTCACTTCTCTCTTCCTTCTTTTCTCCTTTCTTTTCAATGAAGCCATAATTGTACTTTTTTCTACAACTCCATCTGTTATACCTTGGAGCTCTTAGGCTCATCCTATCCCCTAGATTCTGGAGACCACTTTTTTGAAGTATCTTTAGCATCTGGTATAGAAAAACAAGACTATGGCTCACCGCCAGTAACACTTGTTCCTTAACAGGGTTTTAAAGTCCTCGCCTGTTCCAGGGGTCCAGAAAGTTTGCAGGAGCCTAGCAAGGTCTCAGCTGATCAAGTCTATAGTCCTGTCACAGCTGTGTGCTGTTCTACACTACACCTGCTGGCTGCTTCCTGTCCTGCTTCTTCAGCCTTCCCCCAATGGTGGGTTTACCCCATTCAGGACCACAGTACTCATAGTTTGGAGGAGGAAAAGAAGAATTGCCCGTGGCACTCAATCCAGCTCAGGGATTCGTATGCTCACAAAAAAAACAAAACAGAAATTTGATAAACCTCACCTGGGTATAAAGTGATCAGAACCCAATTATGGTAATAGAATAAAATAATCAACTATGAAGAGTAAACAATGCAATCAAAAGTAAGGTATTCCCGAAGTTTAACTATACATAAGGTGCTAGGTAAACTAGGGCTGGGAACCTGGAATCTGCAAAAACACACAAGGGAAGGAGAGAGGGGCACCAAGCATCATATAGTTTAGTATTACATTTTATTGATTCAGTAAGTAAAAACAAATATATTACACTCATAAGTGTGGATGGATCAAATGCATGTCTGACACTGTAAGTCCTGAGTGGTAATGGCTGGAGCAGGTGACTTATTCAATCCTGTGAGAAGCTCAGCCACCTGTGTGTTTACTGCAGCCGCCGAGGACGAGCCGCCGCCAAAGCCAAAACCTGGAGAATCACAGGACCGCCAATTAAGCCACACTGTGACAATGTGGGAACATCCACCACTGCAAAGACACCTGCGATATGCGGTTTGGGAGCTTTTACATGCCTCTTCCTCAGACTGAAGCCACGTCTTCTTTAGAGTCCCAAGATTAAATAGTTTTCCCCCAATGATACAGTCAATATTTAAAGATTTATATATTGCAATCAAAGCCCCTCTTCAGTGTCTCTTCTCCAAGAATGAATTTAATGTTTGTAGTCGTTCCTCATAACTGAGTTTCTCCAGCTCTATTATTAGTTTCGTTGCCCTTCCCTAGTCTCTCTCCAGTTCAGGGACATCCTTCCTGAGGATTTGTTTCCAAAACTTGACTCCATATTCAAAATGTGGCAGAACCACTGTTTTGTAAAGTGGTAGAATTATAGTTTTTTTTTTTGTTTGTTTTTTTCAATTCTTTGTTATAATTTTTCATAATTAATTACAGAAGTGAAACACTCTCCAGAAAAGCAAAAACAATAGAAAACAAATGACCACAAAAGGAAAAATACACAAGACAAATTGCACAGTGAACGATATGTAAGACGGTAATGCATTATATTAGCCTGCTAGCCTTGCTTGCTTCAGCTTTGCATAGAATCCTTTTGTTGAATCTGTCAACTCCTCGGACCCCCTGATGCGATACCCCCCAGATGTTCTTCCTCTAGCAAGTAACATGCATGCATAAAATTATATAAAAAAGCGATGTGCTCAAAGCAAACGTGCAAATACTCCACCCAGTGCTAGGCCAAGCACTCACATCCTCTGTAGACCTCCTAGTTTTTATAGGAGGTCTAACAGCACATTATTGAGGTCCCCAGCAATGTTTTTTCTTCCTATGCTGGCATCATGCACATCAGCACATCCAGGGATAAACAGGAAGAGTCCTTATGCAGTCCCCACTTTACATGTAATTAACTACTTTCCAACTGGGCCAAAGCTGAAAGACAGTTACAGGGCCATCGTCCTGTTCTGGGAAAGCATCTATTGATGTCCTGATGTCCCAGAACCCTGCCCTCGTGTGCCTTCAGGGTGATTGCTGTGTCCATCAGACACAGCTGATCACAGACTGAGTTAAAGAACCAATCACAGTGGCCCTTTACCATGTAATCAGCTGTGTCCAATCACAGCTCATCACATGTAAACAATGTCAGTTATCGGCATTTCCTTTCCTCTGCACTGTCTGTGTGTGAAGAAAGACAATAACTGTCTATCAAAGAGAAGACTTCACTAGAGCAAATACAGAGGGTTCACCACAATGTGCAAATTATCATGAGCCTGAAGAATAGAAAAGCCAGATTAGACTTTGCCAAAAGACATCTAAAAAAGTCAGACAGGTTCTGGAAAAGCATTCTTTGGATGGATGAAACTAAGATTAATATGTACCAGAATGACGCGAAGAAAAAATTGTGGAGAAGGCTTGGAACAGCTCATGCTCCAAAGCACACAACATCATCTGTAAAACATGGTGGAGGCAGTGTGATGGCATGGGCATGCGTGGCTTCCAGTGGCGCTGGGTCATTGATGTTTATTGATGATGTGAGAGAAGACAGAAGCAGCTGGATGAATTCTGCAGTGTTTAGCGATATACTGTCAGCCCAGATTCAGCCAAATGCAGCAAAGTCGATTGGACAGCGCTCCACAGTACAGATGGACAATAATCCAAAACACACTGCAAAATAACCTACGCGCTTTTAAAGAAAAAGAAGTGGAATATTCTGCAATGGCTGAGTCAATCGCCTGATCTCAATCCCAACTGAGCAAGCATTTCACTTGCTGAAGGCAAAACTAAATGCAGAAAGACCCACATGCAAAGAACAACTGAAGACAGCTGCAGTTAGTGCCCGACAAAGCATCGGAAAGGAGTAAACCCAGTCTTTGTTAATGTCCAAGGATTCCAGACTTCAGGCAGTCATTGCCAGTAAAGGATTGTCAACAAAATATTAAAAATTAACATTTTATTTATGATTATATTCATTTGTCCAAATACATTTGAGCCCCTGAAAATGGGTGACTGTTTATAAAAATGGTTGCAGTTCCTAAAATTTGTACTTAATATTTATGTTCAACCCCTTGAATTAACCACTTCTGCCCCGGAAGGATTTACCCCCTTAATGACCAGGCCATTTTTTGAGATAAGGCACTGCGCCGCTTTAACTGACAATTGCGCGGTCACGCGACGTTGTACCCAAACAAAATTGATGTCCTTTATTTCCAGAAATGGAGCTTTCTTTTGGTGGTATTTGATCACCTCTGTGGTTTTAAAAAAAAAAAAATGTTTTAACTTTTCGCTATAATAAATATCCCCCCCCCAAAAAAAATTAAAAAACAAATATCTTCATCAGTTTAGGCCAATATGTATTCTGCTACATATTTTTGGTAAAAAAAAATGCAATAAGCATATATTGATTGGTTTGCACAAAAGTTATAGCATCTACAAAATGGGGGATAGATTTATAGCATTTTTATTATTATTTTTTTTTTTTTTACTAGTAATGGCGGTGATCAATGATTTTTTAGCGGGATTGTGGCGGAACACTTTTGACACTTTTTTGGGACCAGTGACACTTATACAGCGATCAGTGCTATAAAAATGCACTGATTACTGTATAAATGACAGTGGCAGGGAAGGTGTTAACACTAGGGGGTGATCTAGGGGTTAAGTGTGTCCTGGTGAGGTGTTTCTATCTGTGGGGGGAGTAAACTGACTGAGAGTACAGAGAGATTGCTGTTCCTGATCACTTGGAACAGACGATCACACTGTACTCCCCTGACAGGACAGGGGTCTGCTTTGTTTACAAAGTCAGATCCCCGTTCTACTCCTCTGTGGAGCGATCGTGGGTGGCCACGTGCATTGGCTTGTGTGCTGCATGCGTCCGCTATATCTTTTAAACGAAGCACCGTACCGGCACGCTGATTTGCGCAATAGAGCAGCCCTGCTGCCGTATATGTGCGGTGGCTGGTGGGCAAGTAGTTAAAGCTGAAAATCTGCACTTCAAATTCATTTTGATTGTTTTGTTTTAATTTTATTCTGGTGGCATACAGAGCCAAATTGTGCCTGTGTCCAAATATATATGGACCTAACTGTATGTCCACAGGGCTTCCTCTATTCAGATTATAGTTTACTTCCTTATAGAATGCTAAAAGGCTGATCTGGCAAGAAACAGTCTTTCATAAATCCATGTTGGTTACTACTAATGATACTATTTTCAGCAGCAAATTCTTGGAAATCTGTCCCTTATCCTTCCATATTGCCTCAATGAACCCCCCCCCTCGGAGGACCACCAGGCTTGAGGGGAAAACGTCTATGGAAATCACGGAGGAGGACAGGGGCATGTACGTCTGAGAATGAGACCCAAGAGCGCTCCTCCGGACCGTACCCTTTCCAATGCACCAGGTACTGTATGCACCCACGGAAACTACAGGAGTCAATAATGGACTGTACTTCATACTCCTCATGGTTCTCAACCTGTACAGGGTGAGGACGTGGCACCGAGGTGGTAAAGCGGTTGCAGATTAAAGGTTTTAATAAGGAGACATGAAATACATTCGAAATACGCATATTAGAAGGAAGGTCTAATGCGTAAGCCACTGGGTTAATCCTGAAAAGAATACGGAAAGGCCCAATAAACCGAGGTGCGAACTCGAACACGAAGTCAGAGATTGTGAGATGACAGCCAGACCCTGTCCCCAACCTGGTAGGAAGGCGCAGGCAGGTGTCTGCGGTCAGCATGGAGTCTGTACCTATCATTAGCATGACGCAAAGCCTCCTGGACTTGTGCCCAAGTAGAACGAAGGCCACAGAGATGCTCCTCCAATGCATGAATACTCCACGGAACAAACGAGTCAGGAAGGTTGGAAACCATAATTTGCCATAAACGGGGACAATCGGGATACAGAATTCAAGGCACGTTGTGAGCAAACTCTGCCCATGGTAACAGGTCTGACCAGTTGTTATGATGGTCAGAAATATAGCAACGTAGGAATTGCTCCAAGGACTGGTTGGCTCGTTCTGCAGCCCCATTAGACTGCGGGTGATATGCAGAGGAAAAAGCAAGCTGAATTCCCAACTGTGCACAAAAGGCTCGCCAGAACCGGGACACAAACTTACTACCCCTGTCCGAGACAATCACCTTGGGTAGCCCATGTAAGCGAAAGTTCTCCCGAGCAAAAATGGAAGCCAGTTCCTTAGAAGTGGGCAACTTCTTAAGTGGAATACAATGACACATCTTTGACAACCGGTCAACCACCATAAGGATAACTGTGTTGCCCTGGGAGTTGGGTAACTCCACAATGAAATCCATAGACAGGTGGGTCCAGGGCTTCTCTCCATTGGGTATGGGTTGTAGGAGGCCCACTGGAAGGTGTCGTGGAGTCTTACTCTGAGCACACACTGAACAGGCAGCTACGAAGGCGGCTACATCAGCACGTAGGCTAGGCCACCAGAATTGCTGGGAAATGGCCCAAACGAGTTGATTCTTGACAGGGTGACCAGCTGCCTTGGGAGAATGGTAAGTCTGGAGCATGGCAGTATGGAGACACTCTGGGACAAAGCAGCGGTCACAAGGTTTCTCAGGAGTAGCATGGACCTGAGCAGCAAGAATTTTGTCACCCAAAGGAGAAGTGAGACTGGTGCGAACCGTAGCCAGGACACGATCGGGGGAATCACAGGAACCGGAACCGACTCCAACTTGGAAGTGGAGGAAAATTGTTGTGACAAGGCGTCAGCCCTTACATTCTTAGTACCAGGTTAGCATGAGACAATGTAATTGAAACTTGACAAGAAAAGAGCCCATTGCACCCTTCTGGGAGAGAGGCGTTTAGCCTCAGACAAGAATGTGAGATTCTTATGGTCAGTAAGAATAAGAACTGGCACAGTGGTACCTTCGAGGAGATGTCTGCATTCTTTCAGGGCTAAAATGGTTGCCAACAGCTCTCTGTCACCAATCTCGAAATTGCACTCAACAGGTGACAATTTCTTGGAAAAGTAGCCACAAGGATTATAGGACGTTGAGACAGAAGACCGCCAACACCAGTCTCAGAAGCATCAACCTCAAGGATAAACGGTAACGTAGGATCAGGATGTGCAACACAGGAGCAGAAACAAAGGCAGCCTTGAGACTCTAAAAGGCCCTAATGGACACCGGAGACCAACTCTGTGGGTTACCGTCCTTTCAGGTCATATCAGTCAGGGGCTTGACCAGAGACGAGACGTTACAAATAAACTTCCGATAATAGTTGGCAAAGCCCAGGAAACGTTGCAGAGGACGTAAAGACACGGGTCAGAGCCACTGTTGGACTGCCGAAAGTTTCTCTGGGTCCATCGAAAAACCAGGAAATTACATAGCCCAGGATGTTAACCTGTTCACGATGGAACTCACACTTCTCCAGTTTACAATGGAGATTGTTCTCTCTTAGTTTCTGAAGCACACAACAGACATCTGTGTGGTGGCTCTCCAGGGACTTGGAAAATATGAGGATATCATCGAGATAAACCATCACACATACCTGCAACAAATCTCGAAGGACATTGTTAATAAATTCCTGGAAAACTGCCAGGCGTTACAAAGGCCAAAAGGTATTACTAGGTACTCATAATGGCCTGTTCTGGTATTAAACGCAGTTTTCCACTCATCGCCCTCTTTAATTCTTACGAGATTGTATGCCCCTCTCAAATCAAGCTTTGTGAAAACCGTTGCTCCCTTGAGGCGGTCAAATAACTCTGTAATCAACGGAATCGGATAGGCATTCTTAATCATGAAACTATTGAGACCCCTATAATTAATACAAGGTCTCAGTTTACCACTCTTCTTCTTCACAAAGAAGAAACCAGCACCAGCAGGAGATGAGGATTTGCAGATGAAACCTTGAGAAAGTGCGTCTGCAACATACTCCTCCATGGCCTTATTCTCCAAGACCGACAAAGGGTAAACCCAGCCACGAGGGGGTATGGCACCAGGTTGAAGGTCAATTGCACAATCATACGGCCGGTGTGGAGGCAAACTACCGGCTTGACCTTTGTCAAAGACATTGCTAAAATCGCGGTATTCCTCCGGCAGGGAGGAGAGTGAAGAGGTACACAGGGCCTTGGCTACCTTCTGGCAGAATGTCTCACTGCATTGTGGTGACCAGGAGAGAACCTCAGCACGGAACCAATCAAAAGAGGGGTTGTTCCTCTATAACCAAGGATAACCAATAACCAGCGGAAACTTAGGTGAGGAAATAACTTGGAATTGAATTATCTTATGGTGAAGAGCCCCTACGGCCATGGACAACGGAACCGTCTCATGAGTCACATGGGCAGGCTGTATAGGTCTCCCGTCAAGAGCCTCAATGGCAAGTGGAGTGTCATGCAGCTGCAGCAGAATCGAGTGCTTCGATACAAAGGCAGCATCAATGAACAGGCCTGCAGCCCCAGAGTTGATTAGAGCCTGTATCTCGACGGACAACTCAGCACAAGAAAGGGTGACCGAAACCAGGGGCTTATCCTTCTGGGTAACTGGGGATGAAACAACGCCACCTAAGGTCTATCCGTGACAGCACCTCAAGGTTCAGGCGTTCCCTGGATGGGTAGTACAAGAGTTCAAAAAGTGACCTGCCTGGCCACAATAAAGGCGCACAATATCTCCCTCCTCCTAGAGGTTCTCTCATCCGCGGAGAGACGCAAGAAACCCAAGTGCATGGGTTCACCTTCACTGCCTGACTCGGTACCAGGAGGCATAGGAAGTGAGGGAGGCATGGGTGGGACTGCAAAGCTTGGAGACAAACTTACAGGCGGCTTCTGCAAGCACTCCTTAAAAGAGAGTCTTTCTCTGAGTTTGGAATCAATGAGGATGGCAAACGTGATCAACTTATCCAGCTCGGTGGGCATATCTGGGGCTGATATCTCATCCTTGATGGTATCCGAGAGATGAAGAGAAAAAGCAGCCACGAGGGCCTGATAGTTACACGCAATCTCTGCTTCCAGAGTACGGAATTCAATGGCGCAGTCGACAATAGTTCTTGTACTCTGTTCGATGGACATGAGGCACTTGGCAGCAGAAGCAGAGCGTGCGGGAACGTCAAATACCCTTTTAAACAAAGCCACAAACTCAGGGTAACTCAAGACAACAGGTTTTTGTATCTCCCATAGATGGTTTTCCCAGGCCAAGGCTCTCTCAGAAAGCAAAGATATCACAAAACCGACTTTGCTTCTGTCCGTAGGAAACGCCTGGGGCAGCATCTCAAAGTATATCTCAACCTGGTTGAGAAACCCTCTGCATTTGACTGGATGGCCCCCAAATCACTGGGGAAGTGGAGTGGAACCAGACATACCTCTTATACATGTAATACTCGAGATGGGTGCCTGCACAGAGACTGGAGCAGCAGCAGGGTCGGCCTGCAACAT
Organism: Lithobates clamitans; assembly: GCA_037952925.1. Classification (NCBI taxonomy): domain Eukaryota; kingdom Metazoa; phylum Chordata; class Amphibia; order Anura; family Ranidae; genus Lithobates; species Lithobates clamitans. The sequence continues at coordinate 3,138,241 of JBBGZY010001230.1, forward strand.
AGGTTGTATCGGGGCAGCCACAGTGGGAGATTCCAGCTGAGCCGTGCGACTCAGGAACGCTTGTAACGCCATGGCAAACTGATCCATGCGGTGATCCAGTTCATCCAATCTGAAAAAAAATATTACCAACAAGTGGATCGGCTGCATCTTCTGAATTCATGGCCTTCGCCTACTGTCAAAAACCATGAAATCAGACTGAAACAGAAATACAGTTAAATCACACTTGTTTAATAATAAAAGTAAAAAGAACAAACGTAGTCAAAACATAGCCAAAGTTCAGTAACCGGAAGGGATAGTCAGCCAAGATCAAAAGTCAGGGATCAAAGTAGTGGAACAGGAAGCAGGATCAGGAGCCAGAAGGGATGTCAGCCAAGCCGGTCTTTAAACAGGAACGCAGGAGATGTTTCTTGTGATGTTGACCAAGGCGAAGGCAGAGCTCCTCTGGACTGGATAGCTTAAGTAGGCAGGACTGACGAGCAGGATATCAACAACAGCTGAGTAATTGTGGAGAGAGATGGGAGCTGGCAATTAGCTGAGCCCAGCCCTGACATTCCTGTGTGCGCCGAAATCAAGTTAAAAAAAGTTTTCAACCAAAAATTTGCGATGAAAACAAATGAAGCAATTTAGAATGCTATCTGTTAGCAGTATAAGAACTTTTATAAGAAGCAGTTTTAGACCACTTAGAAATGAATTGCAGGCTTATAACAACAAACCATCTTTGGAAATTCAAACCTGTTGAGTTCTAGGTAATGCAATATTATTAGTTACTCTTAAGCTACATCTGTTTATTTCCCTTGTTATATTGCTTTTTTTTTTTTGGTGTGGAAATGATGACTCGAAAACCCCGAGAGTATATTATGTTTTTCCTCCTGTTTGTTTGAGGTTGCTGTCATTCAGTGATTTGACATTGTTTATTACACTTGACAGGTGATTGTAGCTGTTGGAGCTTTTTTGCTGTTTTATTTTGCTATCTAGAATATGAATGAAGACAAACAAAGCAGCACAGTGAAGTAGGGCCATTGTCATAATTGTATGTTCTTTTTTGTTCATTAGTGAAAGCTTTTTGCAGTTTGATTTTCATTGCAAAGCATTATGCAAGTCACAGTAATATTTCACTAAATTCTTAGTGGGAAATTCATTAGGAAACTGGCAGACATTGATTTGAGTGCTGCTAGAGAATTGAAAAGCATAAAACACTACACAAGCAGCATAAAGCCTATGAAAATGTATCTTTTGAAAGCAGTGGTAGATGCTTGTGACTACCATTTGACAGCTTTAATAAAGAGCAATTAAACTGTAGATTTGGCAGTTAAAGTTATATTGTATTTTAAAAGAAACCCATGGCTTACGTTTTGCTTGTTTGATATGTTCATGTTGAATCTACCAATTTTCATGTATGTGTTTTAAAGTAAACAAAGATACAATGATGATTATAAAAATAATTATATATAAAGGTGTCAGAATGTACAGTATTGTTACCTATAGAATTAGAAGTATACTTGGTTTTATACTGTTCAGAACTACCCCACAGGACGCACCTTAATCTGAAGGCATGAGATATTTTATAGTTCTAAAATGAGTCAGTTGTCCCACTATTGATTGATTTCTACTCTACAGCTGTCCAGACTCTGAGGTGCTGTATTTAGAAATGTGCTTTCCTCAAGCTAATACATACATTTTTTGAGAGATGCAGAAAAAGATTGGGCTCCTTTTAAGATGAAAACATGAAATCCTGAATCCATCAGAAATCAAAACCTCTACCTTTTCAAGGAGAGCTTCATAAGTGATATCTAGAAAAGGCAGTAGAAGTTATGTGTAATGTGTTTGTTAATGCCGTGTACACATGGGTGGACTTTTCGGCATCAAAGGTCCGACTGTCTTTCCAACAGACTTACAACGGACTTCCAACGGACTTTCGAATGAAAGGACTTGCCTACACACGATCACACCAAAGTCCGACAGATTCGTACGTGGTGACATACGACCGGACTAAAATAAGGAAGTTGATAGCCAGTAGCCAATAGCTGCCCTTGCGTCGGTTTTCATCCGTCGGACTAGCATACAGACGAGCAAATTTTTCGACTGGACTCGAGTCCATCGGAAATATTTGAAACATGTTCCAAATCTAAAGTCCGTCTGATTTGCGACCGAAAAAGTCCGCTGCAGGTCCGATGAAGCCCACACGTGGTCGGATTGTTCGGTCTAAAAGTCCGCCCGTGTGTACATGGCATTACTCTTTCTTGCGGCCTCCTATAATAATGAGATTCTGCAGGCAACAGTGACGTATGGTGGAGATTCCTTGTAATTTTGGGGCTGCATTTCTGCAAATGGATTTGGAGATTTGGTCAGGAGCAGTGGTGTCCCCAAAGCTGAGAAATACAGACAGATACTTATGCGTCATGCCATACCATCAGGGAGGCATGTGAGTGGCCCCAAATGTATTCTGCAGCAGGACAACAACCCCAAACATACAGCCAATGTCATTAGGAACTATCTACAGCATAAAGAAGAACAAGGAGTCCTGAAAGTGATGGTTTGGCACCCACACAGCCCAGATCTCAACATGTATGCCCTGTACACACGTTCGGTCATTGATCGGACATTCCGACAACAAAATCCATGTTTTTTTTCCAACGAATGTTGGCTCAAACTTGTCTTGCATACACACGGTCACACAAAGTTGTCGGAAAATCCGATCGTTCTAAACACGGTGATGTAAAACACGTACGTCGGGACTATAAACGGGGCAGTAGCCAATAGCTTTCGTCTCTTCATTTATTCTGAGTATGTGTGGCACTTTGTGCGTCGGATTTGTGTACACACGGTCGGAATTTCCAACAACGGGTTTTGTTGTCGGAAAATTTTATAGCAAGCTCTCAAACTTTGTGTGTCGGAAATTCCAATGGAAAATGTGTGATGGAGCCCACACACGGTCGGAATTTCCGACAGCAAGGTCCTATCACACATTTTCCGTCGGAAAATCCGACCATGTGTACAGGGCATTAGTCTTTCTGGGATTACATGAAGAGACAGGAGAATTTGAGGCATCCTACATCCACAGAAGAGCTGTGGTTAGTTAGTACTTAGAGTAATTATTGCTGTTTTGAAGGCAAAGGGTGGTCACACCAAATATTGATTTGATTTAGATTTGTCTTCAGTTCATTTACTTTCCACGTTGTTAATTGATAAAACTATTAACACTTCTGTTTCTAAAAGCATTTTTACTTTTGCACAGTAATATATAAATAATATATATATATATATATATATATATATATATATATATATATATATATATATATATATCCAGTGCCTTGAAAAAGTATTCATACCCCTAGAAATTTTCCACATTTTGTCGTGTTATAACCAAAATGTAAATGTATTTTATTGGGATTTTATGTGATAGACCAACACAAAGTGGCATGTAATTGTGAAGTGGAAGGTAAATGATAAATGGTTTTCAAAATATTTTACAAATAAATATGTGAAAAGTGTGGTGTTTGTATGGTGTTTGTATTTAACCCCCCTGAGTCAATACTTTTCACTGCAATTACAGCTGAAAGTCTTTTTGGGTATGCCTCTACCAGCTTTGCACATATAGAGAGTGACATTTTTGGCTGTACATTTAGGGTCATGGTCTTGCTGGAAGGTGAACCTCCTCCCCAGTCTCAAGTCTTTTGCAGACTCTAACAGGTTTTCTTCTAAGATTGCACTGTATTTGGCTCCATCCATCTTCCAATCAACTCTGACCAGCTTCCCTGTCCCTGTTAAAGAAAAGCATCCCCACAACATGATGCTGCCACCACCATGTTTCACAGTGGGAATTATGTGTTCAGGGTGCAGTGTTAGTTTTCCATCACACATAGCATTTTGCTTTTAGGCCAAAAAGTTCAATTTTGGTCTCATCTGACCAGAGCACCTTCTTTTACATGTTTGCTGTCTCCCCACATGGCTTCTCACAAACTGCAAACGGGACGACTTATGGCTTTCCTTCAACAATGGCTTTCTTCTTGCCACTCTTCAATAAATGTGGAGTGCAGAATTAATAGTTGTCCTGTGGACAGATTCTCCCACCTGAGCTGTGGATCTCTGAAACTCCTGCAGAGTTACCATAGGCTTCTTGGCTGCTTTGCGGATTAATGCTCTCCTTGCCCAGCCTGTCACTTGGGTGGATCGCCATGTCTTGGTAGATTTGCAGTTGTGCTATACTATTTCCATTTTTTGGTAATGGATTGAACAGTGCTCCGTGAGATGTTCAAAGCTTGGGATATTTTTGTATAACCTAACCCTGTTTTAAACTTTTCAACAACATTATCCCTGACCTGTCTGGTGTGTTCCTTGGCCTTCATGATGCTGTGTGTTCACTAAATTCTCGTACACACAATCGGATTTTCGACAGGCAATTGTGTGATGACAGACTGTTAGTACGCTCCTTCAGACAATTGTGGTCCAACTTTTGACCAACAAATGTTGGATAGTAGGCTAGTAAATTTTTGGCGGACAATGGTCTGTTGTCAGATTTTCATATCGTCTGTACACAAGTCCATCACACAAAAGTCTAAAGTACAAACACGCATGCTTGGAATCAATGCTCACTAAACACGAAATTAGCAGAAGGTGCCCAAAGGGTAGCGCTCAAGAGCTGAAATACCATGTAGTACGTCACTACGTTCGTGTTTGTTGGCCAACAATTGTGTACCGTTTGTATGCAAGACAAGTTCCTGGCACACGTCCTTCGGACAAAAGTCTGACGCTCTGATGGCCAACAATCGGATCATGTGTACGAGGCTTAAGGTTCTCTAACAAACCTCTGAGGGCTTTATATATCTATATATATAGATATACATATATATGTATGTGTATATCTATATATATATATAAAGATATATATATAATCTTTTTTTTTTTTTTGTATTTTTTTTTTTATCTTTTCTATTTTTGTAATTATGCTCCTCTAATAGAGTTAGAGCACTCTGATAATTTGTTAGTGACAATAATAATAATAAAAGTACTGTCAGTGATAAGAGAAGCACGTTTTATTTAATTACACAGAAAGGAAAATTGCTACTATGTACAAACTGTAAATAGATCCAATTGATGTTACAAAGTAATTAATGCTATAAGAGCAAAATTGATATGTTACATAAGTTTGTCCTCAAGTTCTGCATGGGTGAACTCCAGTAATAGGAGAGAGAGAAAATTATCTGACTTGGCATTTCATAACACACACGCAACTCAAATACCACTTACATCAACATCTCTCACTGGATAGTCCCCTGTCTAATCCATACGTATATATTATGGATTATGCAGCGATTATCAATATCCTCCAGCAACTGGCGTCTGTAAACTGTGAGCAAATTCCCTGACCCAGGTCGATATTTAGCGCCACAGCTTTCCCTTTGATCTCTTACACATCTACTTCTCAATGGCTTTATAATCTATTTTGAATATCAATCCTCTCCATATATGCACATTCACAGCTCTGAGCGCAGGCATTTCTGGTTACAGATTTCACTGAAATCTGGCATTGCAATGGGTCAGTAAAATGCAACAGACTTTTTCCTTTTTCTTTTTTAAATGCTGAAGTTTATTTTAGACTTTAAACTTTATGATTATTATGTTTCTCAGCTTTATGGTCAGAAGTATTGCAGTTGAACATGCTGTGTAAAATTTTATGGCAAGCCACATCTACTTCAAAAATAACAATAGTTTAAATATTTATGGGGCTAACTGTACCATTCACCTGCCCCATCCAATGTGTAGTACCCACTATGGACCTCAGATCATCTGGTGTTGACCGCCATGGGCCACAGCCTATGCCAGATAAGACAGCTCATCAGTCCTCTAAACAGTACTGCTCATGAGCAGTCTTTTCTTCTTTAAAATCACATAATAGGCTATCTATTTACAGGTTTGCAAGTAGACGGCTTCTCCATTGGAGTCTATGAAGAAAAGACCTTGCATGTGCAGTATACCATAGCCCACTGACTTATTGGAAAATATGAAGAAGACACCCTAACTGATGTTGGCCACAGCCTGGGGAAAGGGGTTGTCAACTGATCTGAGCAGTGGGAAGTTAGCCCTACAATTATTTAAACTCTTAGTACCTAGAGCTGTTCATACCATCTTTGTGTAATCTTGCCCACTGAAACTATAGGAAATGGGTTTATCTGAGATTCACTGGCAGGCCAGACTGGTGTGATCGGTAAATGGTCTCTTAGACAAAACAGTCTGGTTACTGGTGTAGTGATCCTCACAAAAATAAAAATTAAACAAACAGCAATAGGTAGCAAACTTATTTGACTAGATGACGTTGCATGTTCATATATTACCAAGGCCTTAATAATGGATTTATAGAGACATTGTATGCAGTCAGGGGAGGTCTCAGGTGGCATGCTTCATTGGATGATATGTCATCCTTGAAAAAGGATCAACAAATCCTAAAAGCTTGATGTTACATAGTTTTAGAAATAGCAGTTGACAGATTTCACATATCTTTTTCTGTTTTTCTCAATAAAAACAAAATATGTTTATCTCTCCCATAACAGCTTCCTAAAAATGCCACCTTAGGCAAGATACTTGCCTTTCCCTGTGGCAGATGTGATCATTGACTAACCATACCTTAATTCAAGCACTAATAGCTTATATCTTCATCCAAATGTATCTGAAAACCATCTCATAATTGAAGCTGGAAGCACCATGATGATTAACATGCAAATAGCCAATTAGTATTTAAAGTGAAGAAAAGGCCTTGCATCTGCTGTATACCATAGCCCACTGACTTATTGGAAAATATGAAGAAGACACCCTAACTGATGTTGGCCACAGCCTGGGGAGAGGGGGTGTCAACTGATCTGAGCAGTGGGAAGTTAGCCCTACAATTATTTAAACTCTTAGTACCTAGAGCTGTTCATACCATCTTTGTGTAACCTTGCCCACTGGAACTATAGGAAATGGGTTTATCTGAGATTCACTGGCAGGCCAGACTGGTGTGACTGGTAAATGGTCTCTTGGACAAAACAGTCTGGTTACTGGTGTAGTGATCCTCACAAAAATAAAAATTAAACAAACAGCAATAGGTAGCAAACTTATTTGACTAGATGACGTTGCATGTTCATATATTACCAAGGCCTTAATAATGGATTCATAGAGACAGGGTATGCAGTCAGGGGAGGTCTCAGGTGACATGCTTCATTGGATGATATGTCATCCTTGAAAAAGGATCAACAAATCCTAAAAGCTTGATGTTACATAGTTTTAGAAATAGCAGTTGACAGATTTCACATATCTTTTTCTGTTTTTCTCAATAAAAACAAAATATGTTTATCTCTCCCGTAACAGCTTCCTAAAAATGCCACCTTAGGCAAGATACTTGCCTTTCCCTGTGGCAGATGTGATCATTGACTAACCATACCTTAATTCAAGCACTAATAGCTTATATCTTCATCCAAATGTATCTGAAAACCATCTCATAATTGAAGCTGGAAGCACCATGGTGATTAACATGCAAATAGCCAATTAGTATTTAAAGTATCTAAATTTTCCCACAGGAACATAATTCCCAGAATCCTCTGTATACCGAAAACTAGAAGCCGTAGTGAAAAACAGGCATCTTAGCTAAATCTACTTTCAGGCTAGAAGTCTTCTGGCAATGAAGGAGTTGTGGAAATATTTTGATGCCTTTCACATGTTTGGTCTCCTGATGTAAGTGAATTTTGAATGAGCACAGACCTAAAATAAGCCCCTGGGAAGTCTTCATGCCGAATCCTGTGTAACCTCGACAGCAGTGTGAGATGGAAATCTTGTTTGACAGAAGAGCACCGTGGCCTATTGAAAATAATGAAATAAAGTGATATTATTGAGCTTTTGCCCTGTAACTAATCTGTCCCCAGTGACTGCTTACATGGAATATTTTTGTCTTTGCAGATTTTTGACAAATTCTGTTTTGGAGAAGTGGAGCTGGACATGGTTTACCTTTCTCAGAGGTTTTCTACAGATAGCTCTGGCTACTACACATCTGCTGGACAAATCCAAATCTCCTGAGGATCAAGTTTGCAAACAACTCCTATAATCCTCTGCTGGAGGATTCCAAGAGATTATTTGATATATGGTGATTTTCTAGGAAATAATTTCATTTTTTTCTGGTTGCTCAGAATTGGGATGCGTAAACCAAATAAATAAACAATTCTGAAACAAGGTTTACCCAGCATTTTATATTTGTGTGTCAGAAAGCTATACAATGATCTTAATATTAGAAGGGCCCCTAAATGCTGATAAAAACTATATGTAAAATATTCACTGATTAGTTAAAGCAAAACTTCATGTCTGTGCACGCATGGGAGATCCCTGTGCAGGCTTTTGTTGGTGCCATCAGTTTGAAATAGTCTTTAATGGGAAAGCAAATCTTATATGGTGCAAACAAAAGTCCATCGACAAAGGCCCCAATACTCACCTCTTCCACTGACTGCAATGCCAATCTCTGCAGTAGAGAAGGAAAACCATCAGCTGAAGATCCTGCAGAATCCGACACTTGTGGTAGTCTGGATATCTTGGTACTCCGCCGCACATTGTGGTCCTTCCCACCATCCCCTATGTCACTACAGAACACAGTAGTGAAGTTAGGTTGGTTAGGCTAGGATAGGCTAAGATTGGTTAGGTTAGGAAATCAGCAGTGCTTGCAGAAATATCTTCTTTGCTTGGAGCACCTTATTGTGTGCATTTACTGTATGTACTGTAATTTATCGTATGTTGTAGTGAAGGCCAAGAGGTCACAGCACCATCGGATTTTGTAATAAGCCTGGTCCAATACTAAGTAAGATCTCTGTACAGATTATTTCACAAATGTTCATTTTATCCCCTTCTGTATATTATGTCTATTGATATAATTATTAAAAAGTTGAACCTGAGCCAAAACCTTTTTTCTAGTTTTGGATAAATATGTAAGGGTTAGAATCTCTCTGAGATTTTATCTGCTGTGTGTGTGCTGGAGTGATTACATTTCACTTCCTCCCCAAGTGACAACATTCGCACCAGCATAGGGTGCTAAGGAAAGTCTCTCCAGCCATGATGCAACATAAGTAAAACCACTGTTTTTTTGGAATTGAAGAAGGCTATAACCTCCACCAAGTTTTTATTGCTGTCAGTGCCTTTGGTGGAGATTCACCCTATCTTCCCGTCTTAGGCACTGCATTGTTACCAAAGCAGGAAGCGAGGGTTAATCTACCAATTTGGTCCACTGACAGTAACACAAACCTGAAAGAGAATCCAATCCTTCTGCTAAATAAACAAATAAATAAATTATTGGAGTTATACTTTAATTATTTGAACTGAAACATTGCCAAATACAAATTGTATTATTATTACTTATTGTGAATCTCTATACATTGATCAGTTAGTCTCAGCATTATTTATTCTGTCATTAATAAAGATTGCCATATATTGCTGCCCAGGTGTCCATTCTAAAGCTTCACTTTCTCATGTTAGCATTTTATAACCAGGTAAACATGTATTTTGTAGTTCCACTGCAGAACTTCATTTGTTATCTAAATTATACATCAACGAGTCATTTGTCTTTGTTGGAGGGAAAGAGAGCACTTTCATTTATTTCCTTTTTTTTTGCTTCCTTACACACTGACACATCCATTGCCACCAGCACAAAATATTTTTGTTCCTGTCATTTTCGCACAAGTCACCTTAAAAGTTTGTGGCATATTTTTTACCACCCCATAAGTGTCACAGAATCTCTGCTTTCAGGGAAAAATATCAAAATAGATTAAGGGACGACACAGAAATGTAGGACGCATGATTTGCATAGCACTGTAGGCTGCAAACAACATTAACTTCAAACCACCCCTTAGAAGCCTGGACTACTGATCTTACGGTTTGTTGTAATGATTAGCACATTTTGTGCTATGCAATGCAGAGCAAGGTGTACATCATCAGCCTGCGTTCTCCTGAGGTGGTCGTTTACTCTTACCTCAGGTAACCTAGTAATGAGCTTCTCAAGGCCTCAAAAACTCATATATATTCCTAAAAATGTGTGTTATTTAATTATCTCCAGCTATTCCTTTCTCTTATTTTTTTCCTTTAATTCAGAAAAATAAATTACTTGCTATTGAGGCTAGGCAGAAATGAAAGGAGGCTAAAATTAAATTGATATGTTTGTGTACAGCTCAGTATCCTGTTTTTGTTTGGTACACATTATTACCACATGAGGCCTGCTCATCATTTGCAACTTTTTGTCATTTCTTGTGGTGGTATGGTAATGGTAGGAGATGCTCCACATCTTTCAGTATGTGCTCTATGCCAGCTATTTACAGTGCCTTGCAAAAGTATTCACCCCCCTTGGCTTTTTACCTATTTTGTTACATTACAGCCTTTAGTTCAATGTTTTTATAATCTGAATTATATGTGATGGATCAGAACACAATAGTCTAAGTTGGTGAAGTAAAATTATAAAAATATATACATAAAACTATTTTTCAGAGATAAAAAAATGATAATTGGCATGTGCGTATGTATTCACCCCCTTTGTTATGAAGACCATAAAAAGCTCTGGTGCAACCAATTACCTTCAGAAGTCACATAATTAGTGAAATCATGTCCACCTGTGTGCAATCTAAGTGTCACATGATCTGTCATTACATATACACACCTTTTTGAAAGGCTCCAGAGGCTGCAACACCTAAGCAAGAAGCACCACTAACCAAACACTGCCATGAAGACCAAGGAACTCCCCAAACAAGTAAGGGACAATGTTGTTGAGAAATATAAGTCAGGGTTAGGTTTTAAAAAAATATCCAATTTTTTGATGATCCCTAGGAGCACCATCAAATCTATCATAACCAAATAGAAAGAACATGGAACAACAGCAAACCTGGCAAGAGATGGCCGCACACCAAAACTCACGGACTGGGCAAGGAGGCCATTAATCATAGAGGCAGCACAGAGGTAACCCTGGAGGGGCTGCAGAGTTCCACAGCAGAGACTGGAGTATCTGTACAAAGGACGACAATAAGCCGTACGCTCCATAGAGTTGGCCTTTATGGCAGAGTGGCCAGAAGAAAGTCATTACTTTCAGCAAAAAACAAAATGGCACGTTTTGAGTTTGCGAAAAGGCATGTGGGAGACTCCCAAAATGTATGGAGGAAGGTGCTCTGGTCTGATGAGACTAAAATTGAACTTTTTGACCATCAAAGAAAACACTATGTCTGGCGCAAACCCAACACATCACATCACCCAAAGAACACCATCCCTATCCCCACAGTGAAACGTGGTGGTGGCAGCATCATGCTGTTGGGGATGTTTTTTAGCAGTCGGGACTGGGAAACTGATCAGAGTTGAGGGAAAGATGGATGGTGCTAAATACAGGGATATTCTTGAGCAAAACCTGTACCACTCTGTGTGTGTGATTTGAGGCTAGAACGGAGGTTCACCTTCCAGCAGGACAATGACCCCAAACACACTGCTAAAGCAACACTTGCGTGGTTTAAGGGGAAACATGTAAATGTGTTGGAATGGCCTAGTCAAAGCCCAGACCTCAATCTGATAGACAATCTGTGGTCAAACTTAAAGATTGCTGTTCACAAGCACAAACCATCCTACTTGAAGGAGCTGGAGCAGTTTTGCAAGGAGGAATGGGCAAAAATCCCAGTGGTAAGATGTGGCAAGCTCATAGAGACTTATCCAAAGTGACTTGGAGCTGTGATAGCCGCAAAGGATGGCTCTACAAAGTATTGACTTTAGGGGGGTGAATAGTTATGCACATTGACTTTTTATGTTATTTTGTCCTATTTGTTGTTTGCTTCACAATAAAAAAAAAATCTTCAAAGTTGTGGGCATGTTCTGTAAAATAAATTATGCAAATCCTCAAACAATCCATGTAAATTCCAGGTTGTGAGGCAACAAAACTCGAAAAATGCCAAGGGGGGGGGGGGGGGGTAATACTTTTGCAAGGCACTGTAGAGATTTTAAAGAATTTTCTAATTACCTGGAATAATTGCAGAACTTTCATGGATAAGTCAACACCCCCATCTACTTAAATTAAAACCTCAATCCTCAGAACTTATAAAACAGCACTCAGTGCAATTCAAAAACCAAACTGTGCAAAAATAGTGCTAAAAAATTAACGAATAAAACTTTGGTGCAAACCTGCAACACATGATAAACTAGTTTAATAAAAATGCACTCAGTTCATTTGAATATTTACTTACAGTGTTTTGAAAAATGTGATATCTTAATACAGCACGAAGACTGAGTATTCATAGACCCTGGGTAATAGGCTCCGATCACTAGGCGATTGCCCTCCCATGTTTTTAAATTCCTTCTGTGCTGTTTATATATTCCTATTATCTAGTTTTTTTTTCTTCAGAAAAGATGTTCTGACGCCAATGTCCTAAAAGTTAGTCTTTATTTCAACTATACATCTCATATTTAGAAATATCAAGAATAAAAAAAAAAAATCCTAAATCCATGATCTTGTTTTTTGGGTCAATGCTATTGTTCTGTTAATGTTGTAAATTTTAACTATATACTAAATGAAAACATGTTTCTATGTGCTGCCAGTTATATCTTTGTCTTTTGGTGAGTAACCAAAAAAAATAAAAAATCAAGAACAGGATGTGCTAAATTTCAAAACACAGCAATGTGCACCAGAAGACATGTAAAGGATTAAAGGATTTTCTCATTAACTAATGAATGATTGCAGAACTTTTTTAGAGGAGTCAAAAACTCCATTTGTACCTTCAGGTGATCGGACACTGGCAAAGCTTTTGAGGACACACTGCCTGGGCACCTCCCCTATAACCCTACCTCACTCTGTGAGTCCTCAGTTTTTTGGTAGTGCCCTAAGGTGATGCACCTCTTCTCCTGTACGGACAAATCAAAATCATGCTTAGCTTAACCACTTCTGCCCCGGAAGATTTTACTCCCTTAATGACCAGAGCATTTTTTGTGATTCGGCACTGCGTTGCTTTAACTGACAATTGCGCGGTCATGCGACATTGTACCCAAACAAAATTGATGTCCTTTTTTTTTCCACAAATAGAGCTTTCTTTTGGTGGTATTTGATCATCTTTGCAGTTTTTATTTTTTACGCTATAAACAAAAAAAGACTGACAAGTTTGAAAAAAAAAAAGCTATTTTTACTTTTTGCTATAATAAATATCCCCCAAAAATATATAAAAAATGAAATTTCTTTCTCAGTTTAGGCCGATATGCATTCTTCTACATATTTTTGGTAAAATCGCAATAAGTGTATATTGATTGGCTTGCGCAAAAGTTGTAGCGTCTACAAAATAGGGGATGGATTTATGGCATTTTTGTTATACATTTTTTTTTTAATTAGTAATGGCGGTGATCTGTGATTTTTATCAGGACTGCGACATTGCGGCGGACAGATCGGATACTTGACACTATTTTGGGACCATTGACATTTATACAGCGATCAGAGCTATAAATAGCCACTGATTACTGTGTAAATGTCACTGGCAGGGAAGGGGTTAAACACTAGGGGGGGATCAAGGGGTTAAATGTGTTCCCTCAGCGTGTTCTCACTGTAGGGGGGATGGGCTACCACTGATATGACAGAGATCACTGCTCCAGATAACAGGGAACAGTAGATCCCTGTCATGTCACTAGGCAGAACAGGGAAATGCCTTGTTTACATAGGAATTTCCTCGTTCTGCCTCTCCTCATCGTGATCGCGGGCCACTGGCGGACATCAAGTCCGCGGGCACGCTCCCGCGGTGCACGCACCCGCTAGCCCGGGATTACGAAGGGACGTATGGGTACACCCTTTTGTGCACCCGTGCCATTCTGCCGACGTACATCGGCGTGCAGCAGTCGAGAAGCGTTTAACTAGTTCAATATTTTATCTCAGATTCTTCAATCAAATGTTTACTGTCTTCTAATACAACAATAGTGGTGCATTCGGATTGGTGCAACCTTAGTAGGACCTTGGGAGCCACACCCTATCCTCTGGGGATGACTTGTGATGTTCCTTTGGGCAATGAATCCTGCACGGGCACTTCAGCACCTAGTGCAATGTGTGTAGCCAGATGTAAGGTGCTATACAGGTGCAGGTTTGTGGTCTATTCTTATGGAACCCACACCCTGAAGATCCCTTTGGGGGCATGCAAAATTGTGATGGGCAAAGCCTGAACCCTATAAAGGGGCCAGTGTCTTAGGTAAGACAGGATACAGGGTTACCAAAACATGGGCTTGTTTGTAATGTATTAACTTCATGGTGCAAACTTTTAAAATTGGAACTAAAACTCAACCACATAGAGCCTAGGCTCAAGTGGATGACCAGGTGTTGCAACCCATCATGAGCCACACACTTTACTGCCACTTCTGCCTAAAGTCTTTATAAGGTATTCAGGGGCTTTCTCCCACTGTTTAAATATATGGACCTCACTGCAAGACAGTCTACACTCAGGTGGTTGCATTCTGCTTCCAGACTGGTTTACCCTATATTCCACACTCCACTTCGCAAGTACCCCACAGGGGAATACCCTAATCTGTAGCAATGGCTACTCAACCTCACAATGACGATGCTTCCCTTGAGGAGGACCTTAGTTTAACAAGGTCTCTGCATCCAAATCTAGTTCTGTCTCAGGCTACCTGACAAAAGCAAATTTTCTGCAATCATGTCAAATTTTCTGGACAACTAACAGCCTTAACCACTTGCCCACTGGATACTCCCCAGGGGTGCACTTGAGCGCGATTCTGGGAGGACGTTAATGTATGCCCTCCCAGAGTAGCTGTCATTCAATCAAGGACCCCAAAATACCAGGCTCCTTTCCAGCCTATGGAAGGGAATGAAGAGGATCCAGAGGTATATTCAGACAGTGAGAGAGGGAGCTTTATGCATAATGCTTGCAAGGGGGAACATACTCTTTGCCGCACCCAATTCTTCTCCATCTTGCCATGCCCCTTTGGGTACGAAGAGTCCTGCAAAATGTAAAAAGACATTCCCTGTTCATTAAAAAATAAAATAGCCAATTTATGATGACTGGGCCTTCCTAGCAGTGGCATTGCTACAGGGCGGCAAGGAGTGGCAATTGCTCCCCTAGGTTATTCCTTACCCCCCCTACTAACTTAGGCTGCTGGGCAGTGGTGGAACTACCAGTGTTGCAGCGAGCGGACCCTGTTGTTCCGCCAGCTGCTCTCCCAAATCCCGGCCCTGCTTACTCCATTCCTCCTCCTCCCTGACAGATGCAGGGCAGAGAGAGAAAGATGGCCTTCCTCTGAGACACCCCCTCTCCCTTCAGCCCTTGAGACTCACAATGCTAAAAATAATCCCTCCTCCCACCTGGGCGGTAGCAGAGAGGAAGACAAAGATCTCCAGTCCAGCATCACACAGAGACAATTGCTGCTGAACTGGTGGGAGTGTGAGAGGAGGTGGAGCCTGGGGAGGAGCCGAGTGAGACCAGGGGGGGCCAGGGTCAGCAGAAGGCACAGAAGGAGCGCGAGTGGCACTGGCACAGCACGGATGAAAATCATCACTGTTGAAGGTAGGGCAGGCAAGATCGATGCTGCTTTTGGCTTTGGGATGTCTGAGTCTGATTGGCTGTGCATATTATTGTACCCGCCCTGCCCTCTAGAGACACTTGATCTGTCTGCAGTCTAATCATCTCTTGTGCCATGTCCACAGTCTCTGACCATCTCTTGTGCCATGTCAGCAGTATCGGACCAGCTCTTGTGCCATGTTTGCAGTCTCTGACCATCTCTTTTGTGGAAAACTCTTTAAAGCTTGTTTTTTTTTCAGTGTAAGGTTAGTACAATAAAAAGGTTTCATTGCATACAGCATTACTTTCATAGTTTGTAATCTTAGTTTGTAATCTTATTTATATCTACTTATTTCGTTTTTTTTCAGCGGAGTGATTTAGTGGTGCAAATTATAAGTGCCCCCCCTCCCCATTTTGACTGTGGTATCTTATGTGCCCCCCCTTATATACAGTATTGTTCCAATAGAGTCGCCACTACTTCCTGTAGAAGATTTTCACTCCTCCATAAGTTATTGCTGAACTCTATTCAGCGGAAAAAGAGTTCTCCATTATGTGGTCTTTCCTGATGTCATTTCAGCCTTAACAAAAATATCTCACTGTACCAATGGAAGACAAGTTTTTATTCAAAGTTTGAAAGTTTGAGATGCTCTTAAACACTGCTACCAGCTGTCACCACGATAATTGGTCTAGCTGGAGCCAACTGGACTAGGGCAATGAACAACCAACAAGACCCGTATTTCAGGACTGTAGCTTAACAGAGCAAGTGCAGTAATTATATTCTGTTTTGCTCTTTTGTGTGGATGCTCTAGAACATGTGATAAAACTAATTTTCAGAATGGCCCTAAAGTCCATTCATATACGCAGAAACTTATGGCTAAAAGCCTGGACTAAAAAAAATTGGAAATGAAAAAATGGACTCAGATAACACCTCCAAGATATAGAGATATATATTAATCGAGATTGGTGCAGTAGTAAAAATAACCAGTAGCAGCATTCAATGCAGATAAAGTGTGTGGAGTAGTTGAGTCACAATATGAGGTGACACAAATATATCTCTTCTATGCGTGTGCCTACAAAGCCCATTTTTTCATTTCCAGTTTTTTCTTCCAAACTATATTAGGACGCTGATACACATTTATCTGTGTATCCAAAGTGTCACCTTGTGAGGATACATTTACATTGCAACATTTTTTTGCTAAAAGCTTGGACAGCTGAGGCTACCTATAAAGGATGCCTCACGCACATGCCTTTTGAAGGTAGCCATGTTTTTGGCGAGCCACTTGTAAATTCATTAAAGATTTAACAAGAGGGAAGATTCTTTTAACTTTTAAGAATATTCCAAAACCCACCTCCACCTCTTCTAGATGCAGAATGCTATATTGCTTCACACAGGCTTCAACTTCAAAATGTTCAGCCCTTCCCTTGGGTGTAGGAATTGGGCCACAAAGCCCACTAAATCTTCCCCAAAGCCATCTTCCCACTTAGGGGATGCCCTCACTCCTAAGAGTGGGGGGACATCTGTTTCAATTTTCTTCTCTGTATCACAGACTTCCTGGACCTGTGAGTTAAATTTGTCGTTTCAAAGAGGTACAAAATATAAATGAGAACTCTGCACTTTCAGCTCTCAAATCAACTAAATCTGCCCAGGGGTAGTTCGATTTGGAGAATGCCCTGAATCATCTCTTTTTTTAGGGAGTAGTTTTGCCACTACCTCCAAAAGACAGGTTCAAGGGTTCTATTCAAATCTGCTCACGGTACCAAAGCCCAATGGGGGTATTTACCCTATTTTGGACTTCAACCACCTCATAAAGATCCTTCAAATTCCCAAATTTTGCATGGAATCTGCAAGGTTGGTTATTTCCTGCCTGAGACATGGGTATACCTTGCATCCAGAGAAAGGTATAAATCACATTATAGGATAACATTGGGGCAATGCCAAGCCATACAACTCTATAAATGTACAAACTTGCATTGGTACGGTATGCAGATGCCAGAGATACCTAGTTACGGCGGACATAGGTTAAACACCAAATCTCACCTGACCAATACGTCAAACCACACTGAGCTTCCAGTGTATCAGTAAGGCCCGCACCATACCCATAAAACAAACACAAAAAACAAGGTCACAGATACCTATGTCTGGACTAATGGGACTGGGTGGGATGCAGATGTTGGCGCTGTGCCACAGCGGGAAGTTAATGAGGCGATTACTCCGCTCCAAATTCCAGCACCCGCATCTGTTACCCACTCAGCGCCCTGTGGCTGACCACAAATGCACTGGCTGTAATTTGATACAATATGCACTATTTTAGGCATGTGTAATACACACAATCAGTTGGCCATTTTCAAGCAATTATCTTCAGCACGCCAGAAGAAAAATAAGTGTGGGGCCCTATGAGGGTGGATATTCCTAGGGGTGGAACAGGTCTCAGCATAACATGGAAAAACTTTGAGTCATGCGATGAACCACATTGGCTGAGTCTATGCGTAGCCGTGGATAAATGGATAGTCTTACTGGAGATGCATACAACATGCGGAGTGAATATGGAGCTGATGGTCTTACCGCTCAATGTTAGACAGTCACTCAGGGCCGCGGTAAACTTGCCATCACTATGTGCAGTGAATGGGGCAACTGCCACTGCTTGTATCTAGTGGTAATCCTTGTTCCTACAGCTGCTGGCCAGCATTGCTGTATGAGCCAGTCAAGGTGGAGGCTGACGCCTCGTGTCAGACTCAGGGCTTCCGTGCCGGCTGGATGTGCGTGCACTACGCAGTCCAATGCCTGTGTGGAATCAGAGGAAGTCCCCTACGTAATCGGCTCAGTGTTCATCCATACAGGGCGTGTGTCCCTGCAGTCTGTGACGTGTCTGTGATTTCAACACGTTTTTGCTACGTCTAAGCGAAGCTTCGTCAGGATAGTGTGACCACCGTCCTCATGTCCTTAAATAATGAACCGTCTCATGAAGGGGACGCCTACTAATTTTTCACAGTGACACAGTATTAAAATCAAGGTGGTGACTTCCTTTCTCATAGTAGGTTTATTGTGCACATTGCAAAGCAGGCTAGCTAACATCCCACCCAAAACACCCTAGAGCTCATACAGTTGAATGTATGCATTTCCTCACCATAGGGCAATACAAACATATAAATTGCAGAATAAAATCCTGCAGGGAGAATAGTTTTAGAGGCAGTGTATTATTCCTCCAAAAAGATTTGACAGTTCAGTTCAGTATTCAAGCCTAGCGGTATCAAAGCTCCAGGTTTATAGATCCACCATTTTAGGGGCAGGTTCAGGGTATAAATGCCCTTAACTTTCATCCCCTCACAACAACCTCCATTTACCTTCTGGAAGTGCTTCGCTAAAGGTTGTTCCGATTCTTTCTCTTTCATTTCTCTAATATGTTCACCTATCCTCACACGTAACTGTCTTTTAGTTTTCCCTATATCAAATTTATTACAGGGACAGGTGAGCATGTAGTCTATCCTAGTGGCAGCACAATTTATTAAATCCTTTATTCTATACTGTTTCCTATTTTCAGAAGAACCCATAAAAGAATCTCTGCGATCCACAAAGGGGCATAGTTGGCATTTCCTACAGGGGAACATCCCTTTGGATCTAGGGCAAGTAGACAGTCAGTTGTCCGTTGGTGATTTCACAAACTCTGAATAGAATAAGATATCGCCTAGATTTCTTGCTATTCGCTTTTGATCAAAAGAATACATCAGTTGTACATTACTTTTGTTTCTATTCAAACCCTCAATAAATGAATGTAATTATTCCACATCTCCTCTCCACAGCAACAGCACATCATCAATGTACCTCAACCAGGTATGTACATGGCTGAGGTACATTGGTGAGGTATAAACCTCTGCCTCATCCTACAGACCTAGATGGAGGCACGCGTATGGGGGAGCCCACGATGCCCTCATCGAGGTGCCCCTAATCTGTTGAAAGTAATGACCTAAGGCCGGACAGCTTTTTAAATGTTTTTTATGGTGGAGACATGTTCTCTGCCCTTTTGAGCAATTAAAGCTTTTTAATTTTACTACACTATCGGAGCTTTTTTGGGGTTTTTTTGCACTCATGGCCCTCCAGACCAGTGAGTGTTTCTCCCTAGGCTGATACCTTGGAGTGGCCTCCCCCTGGAACGCCATGAACACCTGAGGATCTGGTCGTTGGAATCCATCTGTCCCTGCAGAGGGCCGTATCTGCATGTGCATATGACCTTGCTATAAGGGAGGTCCACCACTTCTGGTAAGGGCTTAATTTTACTGCCATCTGGATCCACTGCCTGCTTGGACACTTCCCTCACATTCCCTTTTTTCCTTTCACACGGGCTGGGACCGATGAACTGTGGATGTGTGACTCTCCTCCACGAGATTTGCTCGTTCTCACCAAAGCCTTTATGAATGGACTTATTTACTCACAAATTATTTATTCACAAGCAATTTATGAATTTTAATCATGATTTATTAATTTTTTTGGGTCACTTGGTTGTAAGTGCACATAATTCATCATTGTATTTTACTTTTTACTATTTATTTACAGGCAATTTATGAACTTTTATTATTATTCAATTTTATATATTTGGTCACTTGATTGCAAGCGTACTTATTTTATCCTTTTTATTCTTATTACACTGATATTTGTGTTTTTTTGTTGCAGCTGCAGTTTAGTGTTTACACAGTGGTTTGCTCTTTAGCGCGTTTTTTTTCTTTTATGTATTTATCCAGAAAGTAACAACGTGCAAATTGGAAAAAGTTATTCTCCAGAGCAAAGGAAAGACGATCCAAAATAAATTCATTCTGTGGGCCCATGTCAGGAAAAAGACAATCCAAAAAGGACTCAATCGCCTGTAGGCCTATTCTGTATGTGATAGACCTGTACAGGGATTCCACATCTATCCCAACGAGCCACACATCTTCATTGATTGACAAATTGTCAATCTTACATAGGACCTCACTAGTATCCTTAACATAGGATTCAAGTTTCATTACCATGTCAGTATTTAGTGGAAGAACCCTTTTGATCTAATACAGCCATGAGTCTTTTTGGGAAAGATGCAACAAGTTTTTCACACCTGGATTTGGGGATCCTCTGCCATTCCACCTTGCAGATCCTCTCCAGTTCTGTCAGGTTGGATGGTAAACGTTTGTGGACTGCCATTTTTAGGTCTCTCCAGAGATGCTCAATTGGGTTTAAGTCAGGGCTCTGGCTGGGCCATTCAAGAACAGTCACGGAGTTGTTGTGAAGTCACTTCTTCCTTATTTTAGCTGTGTGCTTAGGGTCACTGTCTTATTGGAAGGTAAACCTTCGGCCCAGTCTGAGGTCCTGAGCACCTGGATATCCTGGAGAAGGTTTTCATCCAGGATATCCCTGTACTTGGCTGTGTTCATCTTTCCCTCGATTGCAACCAGTCGTCCTGTCCCTGCAGCTGAAAAACACCACCACAGCATGATGTTGCCACTGTTGGGACTGTATTGGACAGGTGATGAGCAGTGCCTGGTTTTCTCCACACTTAGAATTAAAACCAAAAAGTTCTATCTTAGTCTCGTCAGACCAGAGAATCTTATTTCTCACCATCTTGGAGTCCTTCCGGTGTTTTTTAGCAAACTCCATGCAGGCTTTCATGTGTCTTGCACTGAGGAGAGGCTTCCGTTGGGCCACTCTGCATAAACCCCGACTGGTGGAGGGCTGCAGTGATGGTTGACTTTCTACAACTTTCTCCCATCTCCCGACTGCATCTCTGGAGCTCAGCCACAGTGATCTTTGAATTCTTCTTTACCTCTCTCACCAAGGCTCTTCTCCCCCGACAGCTCAGTTTGGCCGGACGGCCAGCTCTAGGAAGGGTTCTGGTCGTCCCAAACGTCTTCCATTTAAGGATTATGGAGGCGACTGTGCTCTTAGGAACCTTAAGTGCAGCAGAAATTTTTTGTAACCTTGGCCAGATCTGTGCCTTGCCACAATTCTGTCTCTGAGCTCAAAGGCAGTTCCTTTGACTTCATGATTCTCATTTGCTCTGACATGCACTGTGAGCTGTAAGGTCTTATATAGACAGGTGTGTGGCTTTCCTAATCAAGTCCAATCAGTATAATCAAACACAGCTGGACTCAAATAAAGGTGTAGAACCATCTCAAGGATGATCAGAAGAAATGGACAGCACCTGAGTTACATATATGAGTGTCACAGCAAAGAGTCTGAATACTTAGGACCATGTGATATTTCAGTTTTTCTTTTTTAATAAATCTGCAAAAATGTCAACAATTCTGTGTTTTTCTGTCAACATGGGATGCTGTGTGTACATTAATGAGGAAAAAATATGAACTTAAATGATTTTAGCAAATGGCTGCAATATAACAAAGAATGAAAAATTTAAGGGGGTCTGAATACTTTCTATCCCCACTGTATGCTTGGAGTTCAGGGATCCTCCCTATCTTGAAATTTGTTTCAGATGGAACTTCATAATTGCTTATGTTTATTTCCCTATATCACATTGCTTGAACTGGACTTCTTAACCACTTCCCTACCCGCCCATAGTCATATGACGTCCACAGATGGGATCTCCCATCCTGGGTGGGCGTCATATGACGTCCTGGGATTCCCGGCCGCCTAGGGGGCGCGCGCGCGCCCGCCGCGTTCCTCGGGACCCGGTGCGTGTGCCCGGCGGCCGCGATGTCCGCCGGGCACCCGCGATTGCCCGTTAACCGGGCCGGCATGTGGATCTGTGTGTGTAAACACACAGATCCACAGCCTGTCAGCTCAGAGGAGAGCGATCTGTGTTCCCAGAACGGAGGAACACTGATCGGTCTCCTCCCCTTGAGCGTCCCCTCCCCCTTCAGTTAGTAATCACTCCCTAGGTAACATATTAACCCCTCCCCGCCCCCTAGTGGTTAACCCCTTCACTGCCTGTCACATTTACACAGTAATCAATGCAATTGTATAGCATTGATCGCTGTATAAATGTGAACGGTCCCAAAAATGTGTCAAAAGTGTCCGATGTGTCCGCCATAATGTCGCAGTCACGAAAAAAAATTGCGATCGCCGCTAAAAAAATAAATAATTTTTTTTTTTTTAAAATGCCATAAATCTATCCCCTATTTTGTAGACGCTATAACTTTTGCGCAAACCAATCAATATACACTTATTGCGATTTTTTTTTACCAAAAATATGTAGAAGAATACGTATCGGCCGAAACTGAGGAAAAAATTTGTTTTTTAAAAAAAAAATTGGGATATTTATTATAGCAAAAAGTAAAAAATATTGTGTTTTTTTCAAAATTGTCGCTCTTCTTTTGTTTATAGCGCAAAAAATAAAAACCGCAGAGGCGATCAAATACCACCAAAAGAAAGCTCTATTTGTGGTGAAAAAAGGACGTCAATTTTTTTTGGGTACAACATCGCACGACCGCGCAATTGACGTTTAAAATGCGACAGCACTGAAAACTAAAATTTGGCCTGGGAAGGAAGGGGGTGAAATTGCCCTGTATTTAACGGTTAAACAGGTCAACATTTTTTTGATTTTGTTGCATTACTGCTACAGTTCCTTCTTGTGTGGCATTTATTCTGTGGACCAAAGCATTTTTTTTCATTACTGTCAGTATTAAAGTGCCTACACCTCAAACATCTTTTTTCTACTATTTTATTTTATTTAAACTTACTTTCCTAATATAAACATGAAATTTACTGTTTTTTTCTACAAGTGCAAACAGCATATGTAGTTATTCAGACTATAATATTAAATGATAACATATAAACCAGTAATAATCAATCTAGATAAACTAAAAATATATGACAAGTTTACGTTATAAAAGATTAACAGCTCAATTAAAAAACACCTAGATAATTTAGCCAACATCAAACAAACTGACCTAATCGATAAATAATGACCAAATCAAATCAATAATTACAAATGGAGCCTAATGAATTAATCAGTTATTAGATGAAGTAATTCATTATTAGATTATTTCAATTAGACGATAGTGGCAATGATATATAGTGGCAACATAGATGTCTGGACACAACATTTTTTTCAAAAAAATGCAGCAAGTGCCCTTGCTGTACTAATATGCTGCTTCTTCAAGCTGTTGTGCAGTGGGATTGGGACGGTTTAGGGGAAAATATACTTCCCCAAATATAGGCATTAAATAAATAATTAGGGTAAAGTAACTCTCCTATATAATCAGGACCTAATGTATTAAATCATAAACTATGAACCGATTAGCCTATTATGAACACTAACCTGTTAGCTTGTCTCAATTAACCACTTCAGCCCTGGAGATATTTACCCCCTTAATGACCAGAGCACTTTTTACAATTTGGCACTGCGTCGCTTTAACTGCTAATTGCGCGGTCATGCAATGCTGTATCCAAACAAAATTTACGTCCTTTTCTTCCCACAAATAGAGCTTTCTTTTGATGGTATTTGATCACCTCTGCCGTTTTTATTTTTTGCGCTATAAACGGAAAAATACCGAAAATTTTGAAAAAAAATGATATTTTCTACTTTTTGTTATAAAAAAAATCCAATAAACTCAATTTTAGTCATACATTTAGGCCAAAATGTATTCGGCCACATGTCTTTGGTAAAAAAAATGTCAATAAGTGTATATTTATTGGTTTGCGCAAAAGTTATAGCGCCTACAAACTAGGGTACATCTTCTGGAATTTACACAGCCTTTAATTTATGACTGCCTATGTCATTTCTTGAGGTGCTAAAATGGCAGGGCAGTAAAAAACCTCCACAAATTACCCCATTTTGGAAAGTAGACACCCCAAGGAAATTGCTGAGAGGCATGTTGAACCCATTGAATATTATTTTTTTTGTCCCAAGTGATTGAATAATGACAAAAAAAAAAAATACAAAACGTTGTCACTAAATGATATATTGCTCACTCAGGCCATGAGCATATGTAAAATTGCACCCCAAAATATATTCAGCTGCTTCTCCTGAGTATGGGGATACCACATGTGTGGGACTTTTTGGGAGCCTAGCCGCGTACGGGGCCCCGAAAACCAATCACTGCCTTCAGGATTTCTAAGGGCGTAAATTTTTGATTTTACTCCTCACTACCTATCACAGTTTTGAAGGCCATAAAATGCCCAGATGGCATAAAAAACGCCCAAATGGTAAAAAATGGACAGTTTCCCCGGTGGGGCTTTAGACAGCAATATCTTGAAATCCAGAATAATAAAAAAATGTATAACCAGTAAGTGCTTTTATTTAACCATGAACAATTGTAGTACAATACATATTCCACAATATAAAGTCGACACATCTTTACACAGAATTATATACAGTCATACATTTCCGGGCTGTTGACGGTATAAATCCCCGACGCGTTTCGACCTGTGTACGGTCATCATCAGGGGGATAGTTGGTTCTATAAAATACATTGAATATCTTCAAAATTTAAGAACATGTCATCATAAATCTCATTGTAAGGTTAAAAATGGTAGTATATTTACCGCTGAAAAGTAGAGGGAATAATCCTTTGGCCAGTAAAAGCCGTAAATGGATCCGGGGGGCCCCCATATGTTCGCCCCTGTCTCCCCAGAGCGCATGAGTCCAGCCCAAGGGGCTTGCAAGGAGCCACATAGACGCCCTCCAGGAGAAGGAGAAGTCAGCACCTGCGACAAATACCCAATAAGTCAAAATTATTCTCAGCACATTGGCAAAAGTATGAAGTGTAGGGGCTAACTGCAATCCTAGTGATCAATATATATTGATCTGGTGTCCTAAGGTTTCATGATTATAATTAATTATATAGAAGGTGGCAAAACCATAAAAGAAATGGTTGTATAGTTATAGGGTTGTTTGAGTGGTGTGGTGTGTAAACACAAGTGAGTGGGAAGTGATATGTGGTACTAGGAATATGAAAAACCCTTTGAGTGATAAAGTAAAATTAGATGGATGGCCAGCACAATGCTGACTACAGTGCCATGTCCAGGTGAATGAAATGAGTGTGTAGTGTCAGCCAACACATGGTGGAATAAAAGTGAAAAACAAGTCAAAAGGAGAGTGTGTGAATGAATAAAACCAAATGAAACAATCAAAAACATGTGTGAAAGATCTAAACTGATTATAGGAATAGGAGTATGAGTGTAGTGTTGTGATATTAGAGAAGTAGGAATATATGTATGGTATAATAATTTACCTTATGCCACAGTGTGGCTGATGTAGTATGGTAAAGTTTGACTTGTATGAACCAAATTGCAATGAAGCAAAAAAGGTAAAAAGCTGAAGCCAAAAAAGGATTTGTGCAGTGCCATCCATTACGGTCTGCATGGAGTCATAGTAAGACTCACAGGCAGCTGATCATGGATATATGCCTAAAGTAGGCAATTAATTGAGTAGGCACAGGTGCTGATCTCCTCCCCCCCAGAGTGAGCAGCCCACATGTGGCTCCCCCGGCATCCCTGTAGGCAAAAAAAAACAAAAACCCCGGCAGCTGCCGTCAACTCCGCCGCAAACCGCGAGATGTCGCGGCGCCGTGCACACGCCAAAGTAACTCGCACATGTGCACCTCGTCACGGCTCATCCGGAGGTGATCAAGGGATGCCGCCGGCAGAGTGCCGCCGGCAGACGTGAGCTTTACTCTGCCGGCGGCATCCCTTAATCACCTCCGGATGAGCCGCTGCGAGGTGCGCATGTGCGAGTTACTTTGGTGTGTGCACGGCGCTGCGACATCTCGCGGTTTGCGGCGGAGTTGACGGCAGCTGCCGGGGTTTTTTTTTTGCCTACAGGGATGCCGGGGGAGCCACATGTGGGCTGCTCACTCTGGGGGGGAGGAGATCAGCACCCGTGCCTACTCAATTAATTGCCTACTTTAGGCATATATCCATGATCGGCTGCCTGTGAGTCTTACTATGACTCCATGCAGACCGTAATGGATGGCACTGCACAAATCCTTTTTTGGCTCCAGCTTTTTACCTTTTTTGCTTCATTGCAATTTGGTTCATACAAGTCAAACTTTACCATACTACATCAGCCACACTGTGGCACAAGGTAAATTATTATACTATACATATATTCCTACTTCTCTAATATCACAACACTACACTCATACTCCTATTCCTATAATCAGTTTAGATCTTTCACACATGTTTTTGATTGTTTCATTTGGTTTTATTCATTCACACACTCTCCTTTTGACTTGTTTTTCACTTTTAGGCTGGGTTCACACTGGTGCGACACGACAGCCGTCCTACTTTGGATCCGACTTTGCCCTGCGACATGAAGCCGGCATGTGTCCGACTTTCAATGAACGGGGATCCGACTTGGATCCCCGCCAATGCTCGGCATTGTGTTTGGTATGAATCTTTAGGGGGAACTCCGCGCCAAATTTTAAATAAAAAACCGGCATGGGTTCCCCCTCCAAGAGCATACCAGGCCCTTGGGTCTGGTATGGACCTTAAGGGGAACCCCCTACGCCGAAAAAACGGCGTGGGGGGTCGCCCCCAATCCATACCAGACCCTTATCCGAGCACGCAGCCCGGCCGGACAGGAATGGGGTGGGGACGAGCGAGCGCCCCCCCTCCTGAACCGTACCAGGCCGCATGCCCTCAACATGGGGGGTTGGTGCCTTGGGGGAGGGGGCGCGCTGCGGCCCCCCACCCCAAAGCACCTTGTCCCCATGTTGATGAGGACAAGGGCCTCTTCCCGACAACCCTGGCCGTTGGTTGTTGGGGTCTGCGGGCGGAGGGCTTATCGGAATCCAGGAGCCCCCTTTAATAAGGGGACCCCCAGATCCCGGCCCCCCACCCTATGTAAATGAGTATGGGGTACATGGTACCCCTACCCATTCACCTAAGGAAGTTTCAATAAAAAAAAAACACAGTACACAGGTTTCAAAATTAATTTATTGGGCAGCTCCGGTATCTTCTTCCGACTTCTCCCGGTGTTCCGCCTCTTCTCCCGGGCCCCGCCGCTATCTTCTTCCAGCTCTATTGCCAGCGAGGGGCCCGGTCTGCTGCCGCTGTCTTGTCGCCGCTGTCTCGCCGCTACTTCTCTTCATCTCTTCTTCCGATGTTGACACGACGCTCTCTGGGGCTGGAATGCTCTCTGTGCGCTCTGCTCTGACTTATATAGGCGGTGACCCCGCCCCCTTATGACGTCACAGTCCCTGTTTTTTTTTAAATTGACACTTTTTCCCTAGGTGAATGGGTAGGGGTTCGATGTACCCCATACTCATTCACATAGGGTGGGGGGCGGGATCTGGGGGCCCCCTTATTAAAGGGGGCTCCCGGATTCCGATAAGCCCCCCGCCCGCAGACCCCGACAACCAACAGCAACCAACGGTCATCAACATGGGGACAAGGTGCTTTGGGGTGGGGGGGCCGCAGCGCGCCCCCTCCCCCAAGGCACCAACCCCCCCATGTTGAGGGCATGCGGCCTGGTACGGTTCAGGAGGGGGGGGGGGCACTCGCTCGTCCCCACCCCCATTCCTGTCCGGCCGGGCTGCGTGCTCGGATAAGGGTCTGGTATGGATTGTGGGGACCCCCCACGCCGCTTTTTCGGCGTAGGGGGTTCCCCTCAAGGTCCATACCAGACCCAAGGGCCTGGTATGCTCTTGGAGGGGGAACCCATGCCGGATTTTTATTTAAAATTTGGCGCGGAGTTCCCCCTCAAGATCATCTGAGCACAAGTCGCGTGCCGAAGTCGGATCATGCAAGACGGCAATCTGACTTTGATCCGACTTCAATGATAGTCAATAGGCTGAAGTAGGATCAAAGTCGGACCAAAGTAGTACAGGGAGCATTTCTAAAGTCGGAACGACTTGTGTCGGACCAGTTAGGACGGCTCCCATAGGGAAACATTAAATTTCACACGTCATGCGACATGAGCTCCCAATGTCGGAACGTTTGTCGGACCAGTGTGAACCCAGCCTTATTCCACCATGTGTTGGCTGACACTACACACTCATTTCATTCACCTGGACATGGCACTGTAGTCAGCATTGTGCTGGCCATCCATCTAATTTTACTTTATCACTCAAAGGGTTTTTCATATTCCTAGTACCACATATCACTTCCCACTCACTTGTGTTTACACACCACACCACTCAAACAACCCTATAACTATACAACCATTTCTTTTATGGTTTTGCCACCTTCTATATAATTAATTATAATCATGAAACCTTAGGACACCAGATCAATATATATTGATCACTAGGATTGCAGTTAGCCCCTACACTTCATACTTTTGCCAATGTGCTGAGAATAATTTTGACTTATTGGGTATTTGTCGCAGGTGCTGACTTCTCCTTCTCCTGGAGGGCGTCTATGTGGCTCCTTGCAAGCCCCTTGGGCTGGACTCATGCGCTCTGGGGAGACAGGGGCGAACATATGGGGGCCCCCGGATCCATTTACGGCTTTTACTGGCCAAAGGATTATTCCCTCTACTTTTCAGCGGTAAATATACTACCATTTTTAACCTTACAATGAGATTTATGATGACATGTTCTTAAATTTTGAAGATATTCAATGTATTTTATAGAACCAACTATCCCCCTGATGATGACCGTACACAGGTCGAAACGCGTCGGGGATTTATACCGTCAACAGCCCGGAAATGTATGACTGTATATAATTCTGTGTAAAGATGTGTCGACTTTATATTGTGGAATATGTATTGTACTACTTGGCCAGCGCTCTATGTTGTAATGCCAATTGAATTATAACATTACAATTGTTCATGGTTAAATAAAAGCACTTACTGGTTATACATTTTTTTATTATTCTGGATTTCAAGATATTGCTGTCTAAAGCCCCACCGGGGAAACTGTCCATTTTTTACCATTATTGTTTTGGGGTGTGCAGCGCATGCGTCTCTCCCACATGTGTTTTTCTCTTTATTAAAAAACGCCCAAATGACCTCATTTTGGAAAGTAGACACCCCAAGCTATTTGCTTTGAGGCATGTTGAGTCCATGGAATATTTTATATTTTGACACAAAATGCGGGAAAGTGACAATTTTTTTTTTTTTTGCACAAAGTTGTCACTAAATGATATATTGCTCACACAGGCCATGGGCATATGTGGAATTGCCCCCCAAAATACATTTAGCTGCTTCTCCTGAGTATGGGGATACCACATGTGTGGTACTTTTTAGGAGCCTAGCCGCGTACGGGGCCCCGAAAACCAATCACCGCCTTTTTGATTTCACTCTTCACTGCCTATCACAGTTTCAGAGGCCATGGAATGCCCAGGTGGCACAAACCCCCCCCCAAATGACCCCATTTTGGAAAGTAGACACCCCAAGCTATTTGCTGAGAGGCACGGTGAGTATTTTGCAGCTCTCATATGTTTCTGAAAATGAAGAAAGACAAGAAAAACATTTTTTCTTCTTTTTTCAATTTTCAAAACTTTGTGACAAAAAGTGAGGTCTGCAAAATACTCACTATACCTCTCAGCAAATAGCTTGGAGTGTCTACTTTCCAAAATGGGGTCATTTGGGGGGGTTTTGTGCCACCTGGGCATTCCATGGCCTCCGAAACTGTGATGGGCAGTGAAGAGTGAAATAAAAAATGTACGCCCTTAGAAAGCCTGAAGGCGGTGCTTGGTTTTCGGGGTCCCGTACGAGGCTAGGCTCCAAAAAAGTCTCACACATGTGGTATCCCCATACTCAGGAGAAGCAACAAAATGTATTTTGGGGTGTAATTTCACATATTCCCATGGCATATTTGAGCAATATATCATTTAGTGACAACTTTGTGCAAAAAAAAAAAAAAAAATTGTCTCTTTCCTGCAACTTGTGTCACAATATAAAATATTCCATGGACTCGACATGCCTCTCAGCAAATAGCTTGGGGTGTCTACTTTCCAAAATGGGGTCATTTGGGGGGGTTTTGAACTGTCCTGGCATTTTATGCACAACATTTAGAAGCTTATGTCACACATCACCCACTCTTCTAACCACTTGAAGACAAAGCCCTTTCTGACACTATTTGTTTACATGAAAAAATTATTTTTTTTTGCATGAAAATTACTTTGAACCCCCAAACATTATATATTTTTTTAAAGCAAATGCCCTACAGATTAAAATGGTGGGTGTTTCATTTTTTTTTTCACACAGTATTTGCGCAGCGATTTTTCAAACGCATTTTTTGGGGAAAAAACACACTTTTTTAAAATTTTAATGCACTAAAACACACTATATTGCCCAAATGTTTGATGAAATAAAAAAGATGATCTTAGGCCGAGTACATGGATACCAAACATGACATGCTTTAAAATTACGCACAAACGTGCAGTGGCAACAAAATAAATACATTTTTAAAAGCCTTTACAGGTTATCACTTTAGATTTACAGAGGAAGTCTACTACTAAAATTACTGCCCTCGATCTAACCTTCGCGGTGATACCTCACATGCATGGTGCAATTGCTGTTTACATTTGATGCCAGACTGACGCTTGTGTTCGCCTTAGCGCGAGAGCAGAGGGGGACAGGGGTGCTTTTTTTTTTTTTCTTTATTATTTTTTTACTTTTTTATCTTATTTTTAAACTGTTCCTTTCATTTTTTTTAAATCATTTTTATTGTTATCTCAGGGAATGTAAATATTCCCTATGATAGCAATAGGTAATGACAGGTACTCTTTTTTGAAAAAATTGGGGTCTATTAGACCCTAGATTTCTCCTCTGCCCTCAAAGCATCTGACCACACCAAGATTGGTGTGATAAAATGCTTCCCCAATTTCCCAATGGCGCTGTTTACATCCGGCGATATCTAAGTCATAAAATGCTCTTAGCTTCCGGTTTCTTAGGCCATAGAGGTGTTTGGAGCCACTCTGGTCTCTGATCAGCTCTATGGTCAGCTGGCTGAATCACTGGCTGCATTCTCAGGTTCCCTGTTGAGACAGGAGAGCCAGAGAAAAACACGGAAGATGGTGGGGGAGGGGGGGCATTACCTCCCACTACTTGTAAAAGCAGTCTAGAGGCTAATTAGCCACTAGGATTGCTTTTACATGAAAGCCGACCGCTGGCTGAAAAGAATGATACCAAGATGATACCTAAACCTGCAAGCATCATTCTGGTGTAACCACTCAAAGTCTAGAATGGCGTACATGAAGACAAAAAAATGGTTAACAATAAAGCACAGTAAACGGTAAATTATAAAAAATTGCATACCTGAAAAGCAAACATGATAAAACATAATAACAATAAAACATTGCAGAATAGAATACAGTAAAAAAGAGCAGAACAATAGAGAGAGAGAGAACAATAAAACGACAACTATTTTTTTTTATTTTATATTTTTGTTTGTGTTTTTTTATTTTTTTTTTACACTTTTTTTTGTAACTAACTTTTATAACTGTAACCAGTTCCAGGTTCGGGTCCCTCAAAATGCAATGGCATCTTGGGAGACCCTGTGAAAGTGTGCCTAGTCTGTGGAATGCTGTACCCTACGCTAATACTCAACTAGTGTATGGTAGCGTTCAAAACATTCACCAATGCAAAGACCAGGATTGTCAGGACAGGAGGGACAATAATAGCGGGTGTCACGCCTATATTTGCGCTTGCTGCAGACACAACATCTTTTTTGGGGGGGTTCGTTGGGTAGGGGTACTCGGGAGGACATAAAAATGCCTCTCATGCAGCCGACTGCATTTGGTTGGGGATGTGAATGGGGGAAGTACGGGCGCTGCAGAAGCGGTTGGTTCCCAATTAGGATTGGCGAATGCAGCAGGAAGGGCATTATGGGCACTATGGGCCTGTTTGTCTTCTTCTTGGTGGCAGCGGGACACTACTTGTGCTTGCCACCTCACCAGCTTGAACTGCACTTATGGGACTCGCCACGTCACCAAGTGTTACTGCAGTGCTGGTTTGACTACGCCCGGGGTGTACTACGCCGCTGGTGCTTGCCAGTTCACCAAAACGCTACCAAAAAAACTGTTAGCGATCGCAGGGATCAGGCCTGACTCTGCGAACGCTGCAGTTATGCATTTAGTGTTTTGTAAGTGACAGTGATCGATCGAAACTGCACTTGGGTGGGCTGGGCCGGGCGGAGGGGCAAAATGCAGGTGCTAGCAGGTATCTGGGCTGATCCCGCTAACACTGCGTTTTTGGGAACCCTAAACTGCTGGGGACACTAGTATAGATCTGATCGGATCAGATATTGATCCGTTCAGATACTATACCACTAAGTGGGGCGTATGCTACGTGCGTGGGTGTTAGCGGTACTGGCGCTAACCTGACGCTGCTTGGGACTAGTGTTTGCCAGTTCACCAAAACGCTACCAAAAAAACTGTTAGCGATCGCAGGGATCAGGCCTGACTCTGCGAACGCTGCAGTTATGCGTTTAGTGTTTTGTAAGTGACAGTGATCGATCGAAACTGCACTTGGGTGGGCTGGGCCGGGCGGAGGGGCAAAATGCAGGTGCTAGCAGGTATCTGGGCTGATCCCGCTAACACTGCGTTTTTGGGAACTCTAAACTGCTGGGGACACTAGTATAGATCTGATCGGATCAGATATTGATCCGTTCAGATACTATACCACTAAGTGGGGCGTATGCTGCGTGCGTGGGTGTTAGCGGTAGTGGCGCTAACCTGACGCTGCTTGGGGCTAGTGTTTGCCAGTTCACCAAAACGCTACCAAAAAAACTGTTAGCGATCGCAGGGATCAGGCCTGACTCTGCGAACGCTGCAGTTATGCGTTTAGTGTTTTGTAAGTGACAGTGATCGATCAATACTGCACTTGGGTGGGCTGGGCTGGGCTGGGCAGAGGGGCAAAACGCAGGTGCTAGCAGGTATCTGGGCTGATCCCGCTAACACTGCGTTTTTGGGAACCCTAAACTGCTGGGGACGCTAGTATAGATCTGATCGGATCAGATATTGATCCATTCAGATACTACACCACTAAGGGAGGCGTATGCTGCGTGCGTGGGTGTTAGCCGTACTGGCGCTAATCTGACGCTGCCTGGGGCGACGCATATCACCGCCGGGCGATCAGGGGGCTAAACCTTTATTCGGTAATAAACGGCGGGTGCCCTGACACTATAAAAAATAAACGAACTAACCAGCGTCACCCGTAACGGTTATACGGTGATCACTGGTGAAAGGGTTAACTAGGGGGCAATCAAGGGGTTAAAACATTTATTAGGTAGTATATGGGGGTGCCTGTCACTATAAAACGCTGACGGCGAACCTAAATATTTAGCTCCCTAACTTTCGTCACCAGCGACGCTAATACAGCGATCAGAAAAATGATCGCTTAGCGACACTGGCGACGGGGGGTGATCAAGGAGTTAAAACTTTATTAGGGGGGTTAGGGGGGTACCCTAGACCTAAAGGGGGCTAACCCTAACTGCCCTACCACACTAACTGTCACAAACTGACACCATGCAGTAATCAGAAAAAAAAAACTGCTTGGTGTCAGTGTGACGGGGGGGCGGTGATTGGGGGGTGATCGGGGGGCGATCAGGGGGGGATCGGGGGTGTAATGTGTGCCTGGCATGTTCTACTGAGTGTGTTTGTGTTTTACACTCACAGTGATGTCTTCTCTCCTCGGCACCGGAACGGAAAATACGGAGCCGAGAAGAGATGACATCATTTCCTTTGCCGCTGTTTAGCATACAGCAGCAAAGGAAGATTCTCATTGGCTGGGAGCGATCGCGATGGGGGGGCCACGAACGGATGGTCTCCCCCTCACCTCTCATCGCTCCCAGTCACAAGCCGACCGCCTCGGGCACCGGGGGGGGTCCGATTGGACCCCCCGCCCGCGGGAGGCAGATCACGTACGGGTACGTGATTCTGCCTGCCTGTGCCATTCTGCTGACGTATATCGGCGTGAGGCGGTCGGGAAGTGGTTAAAATGTTAAAGTGTAACTATAGCCAAATTTTTAAAAAAAATACAGGTGCATCTCAAAAAATTTGAATATCATCAAAAAGTTAATTTATTTCAGTAATTCAATTCAAAAAGTGAAACTCATATATTATATAGATTCATTACACAGAGTGATATATTTCAAGCATTGCTTTCTTTTATGTTGATGATTATGGCTAACTGCTAGTGAAAACCCAAAATTCAGTATCTCAGAAAATGTGAATATTGTGAAAAAGTTCAATATTGTAGACTCATTGTGTCACACTCTAATCAGCTAATTAACTTAAAACACCTTTAAAGGTTTCCTTTATAGTGATGTTATAGTGGTTCTAAATGCTCAATTGTTTTTCTTTAAAATGTAGCCAAGTCACAGGGCCCCTGAGGCCTAATGATGACCTCTAGGGTTAGGGACAGCTGACATTCTTCTGTGTAGAGTGGGTTACAAGGCATGGTGGGTGTAATGCAAAGTAGATTTATGGGCGCCAGACACTTCTTAAATGCAAAGAGATTTATTGTCTCTTAAACAGAACTGTGGGAGAGAGGGTTGGGGCCAGGACACCCTTAAGTAGATGCAATGTTAATTGGCAGACTCCGAGACTTCTATAGGCAGACAGCCATGCAGGGAAGGGTATCTAGCCACACACCACATCTGCATGAGTAGGAATGCTGTCTTCTATGGCAACAGTCTTGTAACAGTTTCTAACAAAGGTTTCAACAAACTCCTTCACTTCTCCTACAATCTCCTATTGTAGAACTTCACTCCGCTGAGCTCCCAGTCTTTCACTAGACTAACAGATCCA
The DNA here is from genome assembly GCA_037952925.1 of Lithobates clamitans. Lineage (NCBI taxonomy): Eukaryota > Metazoa > Chordata > Amphibia > Anura > Ranidae > Lithobates > Lithobates clamitans. Next base: position 3,173,377 of record JBBGZY010001230.1, read on the forward strand.
CTCACCACTGTATCTTCTGAGCTTTTCCAATCCTTTCACTCAGTATCTTCCTCACGCGTCACCCCACGTCCCTGCTGGGTCCCTAGCTTGGTGCACAATAATGCACTGCAAGCGTCACCTCCAATGGCTGGGTCCATGGCTTGGCACCTGCTAAAGTTTCCCAATTCTTCACTGTCCCCAGCTGGTGAATATACTGCTCAGGTACTTGCTTCAGCTACTCACAGTGGTCTCCGGTAGCAAGGTGGATGGTCCCTTAGTGGTGACAGCTTCCCTTCTACTTCCGACTACAGCTGGTTCTCCGGGCCGGCAGAACCGTTGCTTCTGGTTGGAATGCAAGCCACAGTCCCAACCCTACGCTACTCTCTTGCTTCTGGATAGGCCCTCAGACAGCCTAGCAGCCAGATGTCCCCGGGATAGGCCCAAGGCTTATTGCCTAGCAGCCCGGGGCATTACAACACACGTCCACCCAGACAGCCATCCAGGTGGCACAGAACTCCGATCACCTGACTCCACCCAAATAAATAGGCTCTCCCAGCAGGCCAAGGGACCCAATAAAATCCCTGCCCATTGGCTGAGACACCCCATTCATTCCTAATTTGTCCTTGCAATGCCCTTGTCTTATCTAATGCCACCAGATACCCGGCCTTCTAGTGACAGAAAAGAAAAGTGCAGCAATTACAGAATTATGGTGAAATCAATTGACCTCCTATGAGTTAGCCAAGGCAACTATCACTTGGCAAATAAATTTGATAGCAACCCTGCCTAAACATCAGGGTGCTACAAAAATAATGAACACATCATAATTACCTGCTCTGTGCAATGTTTTTGTACCCCCCATCCCCCTCTTCTCGGGTTCCCTGCCAGTGCTTCTGGCCCCTTCCCCTTACCAAGTGCCTCAGAGCAAACTACTTGCTATAGGGACACTCGTGCATGCTCACTCCTGAGCGACCTCTATATCTTTATGGGACACACAGACCGTGGCTCAGTCCCTCCCCCTGATCCCTTCTCACTGGCTGTGATTGACAGCAATTGGAGCCAATAGCTCCCACTGCTGTGTCTCAGCCAATGAGGAGAGAGAGACCCAGGAGAACCACTGCTCTCCTACACCTCGCTGGATTGAGATGGGGCTCAGGGAGGTATTAGGAGGGGGCTGCAGGGGAAGCTGCACATTGAAGGTTTTTTACCTGCATGCATAGAGTGCATGAAAGTAAACAACCTTCAGCATTTAGAACCACTTTCAATGTCTCCCTTTGCAGCCTCTTTTAAAATATCATAATATCAAAAAGATATTATATTGATATTGATATATCAACTCAAGAGCCATTTTACTGCACGCAAGATGTGGCTGGCTTTTGATAGTTGTTAAAGCTATTGTAGGGGTTCTGTGTACTGTAAGTGGCTGCATGGGCAGTAACAGGGGAGCAGAATGCTCCTCTATCATTATTACAGCAATGGGTAAGCTCAGTAAGTGACACATGCCATGTCCACAACTTTTCCCTGAACAAAAGTACAGTGGGCTGAAACAGATGGAGAAAGGAAAACTTTTGCTTTCTGGCTGACTGTTGCTCCGACAGCTTCATGCAGGGTGTCAGAAGTTGTGATGAGCTGGGGAGGGTGAGGCTGCTAGAAGGCAGCTGGTTAGCAGTCTGGAGAAACAGCCAGCTCCATGATGGAAATTTGTATTGCAATGTGGCGGAGTTGTGACAAGCAGGAAGAGTTTCCCTCCATCAGAATCCAATGATAAGTGTTGCTGGCTATAGTCGGCAACTCTGATCAGAAAAAAAAAAAAAAAAAAACGACAGGCTGGTTGTACAAAAGTAAATTAAGAGATCAACTTCTGTACAACCAGCCTGCCTACAGATGTATCAAAATTCACCTGGTCCCTGCTAATCCAGCAAAATTCTGACCTATCTATAGCTGACTTTAGGTATGTACAGTGCCTTGCAAAAGTATTAACACCCCTTGTATTGTTCCAAATTTTGTCATGTTACAACCAAAAACATAAATGTATTTTATAGGGAGTTTATGTGATAGACCAACACAAAGTGGCACATAATTGTGAAGTGGAAGGAAAATGATAAAAGGTTTTCAAAATCTGAAAAATGTGGCATGCATTTGTATTCAGCCCCCCTGAGTCAATACTTTGTAGAACCACCTTCCGCTGCAATCACAGCTGCAAGTCTTTTTTGGTATGTCTCTACCAGCTTTGCACATCTAGAGAGTACATTTTTTGCCCATTCTTCTTTGCAAAATACCTCAAGCTCTGTCAAATTGGATGGAGAGTGTCTGCGAACAGCAATTTTCAAATCTTAGGTCTGGGCTTTGACTAAGCCATTCTAACACATGAATATGCTTGATCTATACCATTCCATTGTAGCTATGGCTGTATGTTTATGGTTGTTGTCTTGCTGGAAGGTAAAGTCTTAAGTCTTTTGCCGAATCCAACAGGTTTTCTCCTAAGATTTCCCTGTATTTGGCTCCATCCATCTTCCCATCAACTCTGACCAGCTTCCCTGTCTCTGCTGAAGAAAAGCATCTCCACAACATGATGCTGTCACCACCATGTTTCACGGTGGGGTGGTGTGTTCAGGGTGATGTGCAGTGTTAGTTTTCCACCACACATAATGTTTCGCTTCTAGGCCAAAAAGCTCAACTTTGGTTTCATCTGACCAGAGCACCTTCTTCCACAGGTTTGCTGTGTCCCTCACATGGCTTCTCGCAAACTGCAAACAGAACTTCCTATAGCTTTCTTTTAACAATGGCTTTCTTCTTGCCACTCTTCCATAAAGGCCAGATTTGTGGAGTGCACAACTAATAGTTTTCCTGTGGACAGATTCTCCCACCTGAGCTGTGGATCTCTGCAGCTCCTCCAGAGTTACGGTGGGCCTGTTGGCTGCTTCCCTGATTAATACTCTCCTTGCCCGGCCTGTCAGTTTAGGTGGACGGCCATGTCTTGGTAGTTGTGCCATACTCTTTCCATTTTCGGATGATGGATTGAACAGTGCTCCGTGAGCTGTTCAAAGCTTGGAATATTTTTAAATAACCTAACCCTACTTGAAACTTCTCTACAGCTTGACCTCTGACCTGTATGGTGCGTTCCTTGACCTTCATGATGCTGTTTGTTTACTAGGGTTCTCTAACAAACCTCTGAGGGATTCACGGGAACAACTGTATTTATACTGAGATTAAATTACACACAAGTGGACTCTATTTACTAATTAGGTGACTTCTGAAGGCAATTGGTTCCATTAGATTTTAGTTAGGGGTATCAAAGTAAAGGGGGCTGAATACAAATGCACGCCACACTTTTCAGATATTTATTTGTAGAAAAATTTGAACACCATTTATCATTTTCCTTCCACTTCACAACTATGTGCCACTGTGTGTTGGTCTATCACATAAAATCCAAATAAAATACATTTACGTTTTTGGTTGTAACAGGACAAAATGTGGGGGGGTGAATACTTTTTCAAGGCACTGTAAATGGCCTACACCTATAGCACGGCATTATTCAAATTTCGTTAAAGCTGCACAAATTATTTTTATCTATAGCTGTCCCTTATCTGCAGTTTTTTGGTAAAGGTAAACTAACCCTTTAAGCAAAAATAACATCCAACATTGAAAAGACACTTGAATAAGTCAATGGCACAAAACAAGTGTTACTCTGCAATTAAATACACTCTTGAACTGATGCACTATATTAGATCTTATTTTTAGGGGATTTGTTTGTACTTTGGAGCTATGCATTGAAAAAAAAGTAGATTGCTTTCCCTGGTTCTTTTGTGATTAATATTAAAAAATGATTAGAGTTCTGATTGGATTAGAGTTCTGGTAAGAGCAATTCCAATTATTTTTCTGTTTAATGTTTACAAGTTCTCTGTTAATCATTTTATTAAAAAACCCAGATACATAAGCCTTTATTTTTTGCATTGTTTCATGTATGAACACATTTATAAGATGTCACTTCACCTTCTTGTGGTTTATACCTTTATAATAATCCTTTAATTCTACTTCTTGGTTTTATATTTTCAAATTGCCATATGTTTGGTGGTGGCCTTTTTATTATACAATTAACACGTGACTCATTTTACCATTATTGTTTGCAGTCAGTCTGAGAAGGCTGATTGGCATGCACTGACAAAGTCATTGTCAGCCATCATCATCTAACCATTCAATGCCTGCATGTGTAATAAAGAAATCTAGCTTCCCTGTGTACATTTGTAATTAAAAACTGTAAATAGAAACTGTAAACAGATTTTTAAAAATATTAGAACAAGTTGATGATGATTATTACATTAACGACTTCAGCCCCGGAAGGACTTGCCCCCTTCCTAACCAGGCAATTTTTTACGATACGGCACCCCGCCACTTTAACTGACAATTGCGCGGTCGTGTGACGTTGTATCAAAACAAAATTTGTGTCCCCTTTTCCCCACAAATAGAGCTTTCTTTTGGTGGTATTTGATCACCTCTGCAGTTTTTATTTTTAGTGCTAAAAAAGAGCGACAGTTTTGAAAAAAACACAATATTTCGTAGTTTTTGCTATAATAAATATCACAATTTAGAAAAAAAATGTTCCTCAGTTTAGGCTGATATGTATTCCTCTACATATTTTTGTTAAAAAAATTGAAATAAGCGTATATTGATTGGTTCGCGCAAAAGTTATAGCGTGTACAAATAGGGGATAGTTTTATGTCATTTTTATTATTATTTTTTTTACTAGTAATGGCGGCGATCGCTGATTTTTATCAGGACTGTGACATTGCGGCAGGACAGATCGGACACTTTTGACAGGCTTACAGTATATACAGTTGCGATAAAAAGTATGTAAACCCTTTTGGAATGATAGAATGATATGGATTTCTGCACAAATTGGTCATAAAATGTGATCTGATCTTCATCTAAGTCACAACAATAGACAATCACAGTCTGCTCAAACTAATAACACACAAAGAATTAAATGTTACCATGATTTTATTGAACACACCATGTAAACATTCACAGTGCAGGTGGAAAAAGTATGTGAACTCCTAGACTAATGAGATCTCCAAGAGCTAATTGGAGTGAGATGTCAGCCAACTGGAGTCCAATCAATGAGATGAGATTGGAGGTGTTGGTTACAGCTGCTCTGCCCTATAAAAAACACACACCAGTTCTGGGTTTGCTTTTCATAAGAAGCATTGCCTGATGTGAATGATGCCTTGCACAAAAGAGCTCTCAGAAGACCTACGATTAAGAATTGTTGACTTGCATAATGCTGGAAAGGGTTATAAAAGTATCTCCAAAAGCCTTGCTGTTCATCAGTCCATGGTAAGACAAATTGTCTATAAATGGAGAAAGTATAGCACTGCCGCTACTCTCCCTAGGAGTGGGTGTCCTGTAAAGATGACTGCAAGAGCACAGCTCAGACTGCTCAATGAGGTGAAGAAGAATCCTAGAGTGTCAGCTAAAGACTGACAAAAGTCTCTGGCATAGGCTAACATCCCTGTTAGCGAATCTACCATACGTAAAACACTAAACAAGAATGGATTTCATGGGAGGATACCACAAAGGAAGCCACTGCTATCCAAAAAAAACATTGCTGCACGTTTACAGTTTGCACAAGAGCACCTGGATGTTCCACAGCAGTACTGGCAAAATATTCTGTGGACAGATGAAACCAAAGTTGAGTTGTTTGGAAGAAATACACAACACTATGTGTGGAGGAAAAGAGGCACAGCCCACCAACATCAAAACCTCATCCCAACTGTGAAGTATGGTGGTGGGGGCATCATGGTTTGGGGCTGCTTTGCTGCGTCAGGGCCTGGACGGATTGCTATCATCAAAGGAAAAATGAATTCCCAAGATTATCAAGACATTTTGCAGGAGAACTTAAGGCCATCTGTCCACCAGCTGAAGCTCAACAGAAGATGGGTGTTGCAACAGGACAACGACCCAAAGCATAGAAGTAAATCAACAACAGAATGCCTTAAACAGAAGAAAATACGCCTTCTGGAGTGGCCCAGTCAGAGTCCTGACCTCAACCCAATTGAGATACTGTGGCATGACCTCAAGAAAGCGATTCACACCAGACATCCCAAGAATATTGCTGAACTGAAACAGTTCTGTAAAGAAGAATGGTCAAGAATTACTCCTGACCATTGTGAAAGTCTGATCTGCAACTACAGGAAACGTTTGGTTGAAGTTATTGCTGCCAAAGGAGGTTAAACCAGTTATTGCAACTGTATTTCTTGAAAAAGGGTATTCAAAAGGGTATAATGTAAACTTCTATCTTTCTGCATTAAACCTTGGATATCACAATACAATACTCTACCATTGCTATGATGGATTATTCACATCAATGTAGCTAGGAGCTGGCTAAATTGCCTGCAGTGACAGAGGACACTTCACAGCATTTGCCACAGGGAGACTGTTCCCCATGGTGTCCAGCACAGACTCTGTTGCAACATCCTGAATGCAGAGCAAGTGAGGACTTGCAAGAGAAGGGCAAAGGCTCTTTGGACATGCAGTCTGGAAAGCCAAGTTTACATGGGAGCCAGACCGTTGTGGAACACTAGTTCCAACCGGCTGGAGAGAATACAGAATGCTGAGAGAGGAGATAAATAGCCTGAGGAGAGGAGGAGTTGGTCTCATGAGACCATGGCCTTCATCTGGGAGCAGTGATCCAGAAATTCGGGGAGAGCGCTGTCATGCTGTGGCCTAGGCAGCAGGGGAGAGCCTCCAGAATGGAGTGTGGGCGCATCCATTGTAGGCAGTATCTGGTTGTCGGCTGGCAGTCGGGAGGCCACCCTTATCACCTGCATCACAGATCCAGTTGAGCTGTGGCGCTGAGAGGCGTGGGGTTGAGTTCCATCCTTTGAGCACAGTGGCTTGTAGCAGTATCTTCATATCATCCCTCCTGAGCTTGGGACCTCTTGGATTGGTAAGCGGGCGCATGCCCATCCTCTTTATACCCAAGGACACTGCATGCAGACACCTTTGCTTTGTTCCCTTCCTTAAAGTTCTACCAGGAGACACTCACAATCACTATTGCACTGATTGAATGCTATACTCATCAAACTCATCAAATCATACTGGGCCTATTCAACTGAACTAGCTGAAGACACAAGATTTCTACATCAAAGAACTACTGTATCTTCCCATCCCCCTTTCCACAAGAGACTGGAACACTGAGCATCTATCTAGCTTCATATCACCTAGAAACTCTTTTATTTAGAGACCAAGGTCAAAGACACTAGATACATCTAGATACATACGTAGGTCACGTAGGCATGACCTACATATGCGTGCATCACTGCGCACGAGCATGGGAGGATGGCGGTGCTTTAAAAATGTTGTTTTTAATTATTATTCAGTTTATTACATTTTTTTTTACATTTTCCCTTTAAAAAATGTTTTCTTTGATCACTTTTTTCCAATCCCTTGTGATAGAAATAAGCAATGACAGGTCCTCTTTATGGAGAGATCTGGGCTCAATAAGACCCCGTATCTTTCCTCTACATTGTAAAGATTGAAAAAAAAACATTGATCTAGTGCTTAAAAAAATGACCTTGTTGTGCCGGAACCAGAAGTGACATCATGAAGTTGCTTCAGTCCTCCTAGACCATAGAGATAAGCAGAGGCCTTTTTTCCTCTACTTATCTCTGTGTCTAGCCGCAACCACTGGGCCATGCCCCCCCCCCGCTTCTAAATATGATCCAGCAAATGCGCCACTAGATCCACTTTTATCGGTTAGAGAATAGCCAGCTGAAAAAAACAATAGAGGTTATGGCATATTGCTGCAGCCATAACTCTGGTTATTCCACTGCCAATCAAGGACTTCTTTTGACTATGGCCCAGTTGGCAAGTGGTTAAAAAGGATAACTGGCATGGCTCACTGGTAAGATCTACACTGAGCTAAACACCCCCAAACATTACAACACATTATTTGGCAAATGAGACATCGGTCCCCTTTTTTGTAGTAAGAATGCTAATTTGTTCATACATGTTTGTAAAATACACGGTCTTTCAGGGAATCCTTCGAGTAACCCTTTGGGCAAACCTCTGTTGTCTCTTTTTGGGTGGGGACCTATCAAATGACATACAGTGGTTTTATTGATTGGCTGACATAATCTATAAACCAGTATTTCTGTTTATGCTCACGCTGCCCTCTGAGAAAGAATGCATCAAAATGTGTTGGATTATTTGCAAAGACAACGCCATGTGTATTGTGACGATCTTTATGACGTTTGATGGATTGGAGAGTGTGTAACTTTATCCTTTTGTATGAGGAATAAGAATATACAGCAATTGTCAGCCTTGATCTTATGTGTAGTTTTTTTTTAAGAAAAAATTTGTTTTACAATAAAATGTTTTAATGATTCTATTCATATACTATTATTATTATGCAGGATTTATATAGTGCCAACAGTTTAAGCGGCATATGTTGGAATTTAACGTGAATTAATATCACATTTCTGGATTGTCTACATATGTTTCCTGTTGCAAAGCTCAGCCAGGTAAACTCAGTTGGAATGAAACACATCAAAGCTTTGTGATGAGAAGAAGAATGGCTTGGCTCAAGCCCACCTGCTGTGACATGTGTGATTACAGGCTTCAAAGAGAATAGGAGCTAGCTGAGAAGGCACAGGGCTAATGGAGCTGCCCCTAGTGGACAATACAGCATGCTTCCTGGAGAATGGGCAGACATTTGAAGGAATACCTCTCGGCAATATCTATTGGATGAAAGGCAAATGGGGGTGGCTACGAGAGGGCGTGTATGTTTGAATGAAAGAGCACACACACACAGGCGATTCTGTCTCTCTGCCCTTTGCTCTCTCTCTGCTGATGTTGGTCTGTGCAAGCCTCAGGTGGCTCGGCCATCTTGAGGCCTTGCTCTGGGTGCTGGTTTCAGCCTAAACTTCATGCAGCATTGAGCTCTTGCTATTCAACACTTGGAGACCAGCCGATAGGATGTGTTAAGTATAAGTCTTGTATTGTGTTCTGATTGTAAGCTTTGTAACATTGCAATTTCTTGTAATACCTTTATGTTAGTTTCCTAATTCTTTGGGAAATAAATAAAATATTGCTTTACTAGCAGCACCATGTGTTTGGTTTCATAGCTAACCTAGTATTATTGTGATATTAACAATAACATGTGCTCAGAGTTTAACCACTTAAGGACCGCCTCACGCCGATGTACGTCGGCAAGGCGGCACGGGCAGGCAAAATCACGTACATGTACGTGATTTGCTTCCCGCGGGTGGGGGGTCCGATCGGACCCCCCCCCGCCGCCCGAGGCGGTCCCGTTCTGTCCCCCGGCGATCAGAGACGAGGGGGAGGCCATCCATTCGTGGCCCCCCCCCTCGCGATCGCCGCCGGCCAATGGGAACACTCCTTTGCTGCTGTATGCTAAACAGCAGCAAAGGAAGTGATGTCATCTCCCCTCGGGTCGGTAGTTTCCGTTCCGGCCCGAGGAGAGACGACATGTGAGTGAGTGCACAACACTACACACACACAGTAGAACATGCCAGGCATACAAAACACCCCGATCCCCCCCCCGATCGCCCCCCGATCCCCCCCCAATCACCCCCCCCCCCCCCCTGTCACAAACTGACACCAGCAGTTTTTTTTTTTTTTTTTTCTGATTACTGCTGTGTCAGTTTGTGACAGTTACTGTGTTAGCACAGTTACTGTTACCCCCCTGTAGGTCTAGGGTACCCCCCTAACCCCCCCTAATAAAGTTTTAACCCCTTGATCACCCCCCGTCACCAGTGTCGCTAAGCGATCATTTTTCTGATCGCTGTATTAGTGTCGCTGGTGACGCTAGTTAGTGAGGTAAATATTTAGGTTCGCCGTCAGCGTTTTATAGCGTCAGGGACCCCCATATACTACCTAATAAATGTTTTAACCCCTTGATTGCCCCCTAGTTAACCCTTTCACCACTGATCACCGTATCACCGTTACGGTTGACGCTGGCTAGTTCGTTTATTTTTTATAGTGTCAGGGCACCCGCCGTTTATTACCGAATAAAGGTTTAGCCCCCCGATCGCCCGGCGGTGATATGCGTCGCCCCAGGCAGCGTCAGATTAGCGCCAGTACCGCTAACACCCACGCACGCAGCATGCGCCTCCCTTAGTGGTATAGTATCTGATCGGATCAATATCTGATCCGATCAGATCTATACTAGCGTCCCCAGCAGTTTAGGGTTCCCAAAAACGCAGTGTTAGCGGGATCAGCCCAGATACCCGCTAGCACCTGCGTTTTGTGCCTCCGCCCAGCCCACCCAAGTGCAGTATCGATCGATCACTGTCACTTACAAAACACTAAACCCATAACTGCAGCGTTCGCAGAGTCAGGCCTGATCCCTGCGATCGCTAACAGTTTTTTTGGTAGCATTTTGGTGAACTGGCAAGCACCAGCCCCAGGCGTCAGGTTAGCGCCAGTACCGCTAACACCCACGCACGCAGCATACGCCTCCCTTAGTGGTATAGTATCTGAACGGATCAATATCTGATCCGATCAGATCTATACTAGCGTCACCAGCAGTTTAGGGTTCCCACAAACGCAGTGTTAGCGGGATCAGCCCAGATACCTGCTAGCACCTGCGTTTTGCCCCTCCGCCCGGCCCAGCCCAGCCCACCCAAGTGCAGTATCGATCGATCACTGACACTTACAAAACACTAAACGCATAACTGCAGCGTTCGCAGAGTCAGGCCTGATCCCTGCGATCGCTAACAGTTTTTTTTGTAGCGTTTTGGTGAACTGGCAAGCACCAGCCCCAGGCAGCGTCAGGTTAGCGCCAGTACCGCTAACACCCACGCACGCACCATACACCTCCCTTAGTGGTATAGTATCTGAACGGATCAATATCTGATCCGATCAGATCTATACTAGCGTCACCAGCAGTTTAGGGTTCCCAAAAACGCAGTGTTAGCGGGATCAGCCCAGATACCTGCTAGCACCTGCGTTTTGCCCCTCCGCCCGGCCCAGCCCACCCAAGTGCAGTATCGATCGATCACTGTCACTTACAAAACACTAAACGCATAACTGCAGCATTCGCAGAGTCAGGCCTGATCCCTGCGATCGCTAACAGTTTTTTGGTAGCGTTTTGGTGAACTGGCAAGCGCCAGCGGCCTAGTACACCCCGGTCGTAGTCAAACCAGCACTGCAGTAACACGTGGTGACGTGGCGAGTCCCATAAGTGCAGTTCAAGCTGGTGAGGTGGCAAGCACAAGTAGTGTCCCGCTGCCACCAAAAAGACAAACACAGGCCCGTCGTGCCCATAATGCCCTTCCTGCTGCATTCGCCAATCCTAATTGGGAACCCACCGCTTCTGCAGCGCCCGTACTTCCCCCATTCACATCCCCAACCAAATGCAGTCGGCTGCATGAGAGGCATTTTTATGTCCTCCCGAGTACCCCTACCCAACGAACCCCCCAAAAAAAATGTTGTGTCTGCAGCAAGCGCGGATATAGGCGTGACACCCGCTATTATTGTCCCTCCTGTCCTGACAATTCTGGTCTTTGCATTGGTGAATGTTTTGAACGCTACCATTCACTAGTTGAGTATTAGCGTAGGGTACAGCATTGCACAGACTAGGCGCCATTTCTCAGGGTCTCCCAAGATGCCATCGCATTTTGAGAGACCCGAACCTAGAACCGGTTACCGTTATAAAAGTTAGTTACAAAAAAAGTGTAAAAAAAAAAAAAAAATATGAAATAAAAAAAAATAGTTGTTGTTTTATTGTTCTCTCTCTCTCTATTCTCTCTCTCTATTGTTCTGCTCTTTTTTACTGTATTCTATTCTGCAATGTTTTATTGTTATTGTTATTGTTATTATGTTTTATCATGTTTGTTTTTCAGGTGTGTAATTATTTACACTTTACTGTTTACTGTGCTTTATTGTTAACCATTGTTAACCATTTTTTTGTCTTCAGGTACGCCATTCACGACTTTGAGTGGTTATACCAGAATGATGCCTGCAGGTTTAGGTATCATCTTGGTATCATTCTTTTCAGCCAGCGGTCGGATTTCATGTAAAAGCAATCCTAGTGGCTAATTAGCCTCTAGACTGCTTTTACAAGCCGTAGGAGGGAATGCCCCCCCCCCACCGTCTTCCGTGTTTTTCTCTGGCTCTCCTGTCTCAACAGGGAACCTGAGAATGCAGCCGGTGATTCAGCCAGCTGACCATAGAGCTGATCAGAGACCAGAGTGGCTCCAAACATCTCTATGGCCTAAGAAACCGGAAGCTACGAGTATTTCATGACTTAGATTTCGCCGGATGTAAATAGCGCCATTGGGAAATTGGGGAAGCATTTTATCACACCGATCTTGGTGTGGTCAGATGCTTTGAGGGCAGAGGAGAGATCTAGGGTCTAATAGACCACAATTTTTTAAAAAAAGAGTACCTGTCACTACCTATTGCTATCATAGGGGATATTTACATTCCCCGAGATAACAATAAAAATGATTAAAAAAAAAAATATGAAAGGAACAGTTTAAAAGTAAGATTAAAAAAGCAAAAAAATAATAAAGAAAAAAAAAAAAACACCCCTGTCGCCCCCTGCTCTAGCGCTAAGGCGAACGCAAGCGGCGGTCTGTCGTCAAACGTAAACAGCAATTGCACCATGCATGTGAGGTATCGCCGCGAAAGGTCAGATCGAGTGCAGTAATTTTTCCAGTAGACCTCCTCTGTAAATCTAAAGTGGTAACCTGTAAAGGCTTTTGAAGGCTTTTAAACATGTATTTATTTTGTTGCCACTGCACGTTTGTGCGCAATTTTAAAGCATGTCATGTTTGGTATCCATGTACTCGGCCTAAGATCATCTTTTTTATTTCATCAAACATTTGGGCAATATAGCGTGTTTTAGTGCATTAAAATTTAAAAAAGTGTGTTTTTTCCCCAAAAAATGCGTTTGAAAAATCGCTGCGCAATTACTGTGTGAAAAAAAAAAATGAAACACCCACCATTTTAATCTGTAGGGCATTTGCTTTAAAAAAATATATAATGTTTGGGGGTTCAAAATAATTTTTTTGCAAAAAAAAAAAAACTTTTTCATGTAAACAATAAGTGTCAGAAAGGGCTTTGTCTTCAAGTGGTTAGAAGAGTGGGTGATGTGTGACATAAGCTTCTAAATGTTGTGCATAAAATGCCAGGACAGTTCAAAACCCCCCCAAATGACCCCATTTTGGAAAGTAGACACCCCAAGCTATTTGCTGAGAGGCATGTCGAGTCCATGGAATATTTTATATTGCGACACAAGTTGCGGGAAAGAGACAAATTTTTTTTTTTTTTTTGCACAAAGTTGTCACTAAATGATATATTGCTCAAACATGCCATGGGAATATGTGAAATTACACCCCAAAATACATTCTGCTGCTTCTCCTGAGTACGGGGATACCACATGTGTGAGACTTTTTGGGAGCCTAGCCGCGTACGGGACCCCGAAAACCAAGCACCGCCTTCAGGCTTTCTAAGGGCGTGAATTTTTAATTTCACTCTTCACTGCCTATCACAGTTTTGGAGGCCATGGAATGCCCAGGTGGCACAAAACCCTCCCAAATGACCCCATTTTGGAAAGCAGACACCCCAAGCTATTTGCTGAGAGGTATAGTGAGTATTTTGCAGACCTCACTTTTTGTCACAAAGTTTTGAAAATTGAAAAAAGAAAAAAAAATGTTTTTTCTTGTCTTTCTTCATTTTCAAAAACAAATGAGAGCTGCAAAATACTCACCATGCCTTTCAGCAAATAGCTTGGGGTGTCTACTTTCCAAAATGGGGTCATTTGGGGGGGTTTTGTGCCACCTGGGCATTCCATGGCCTCCGAAACTGTGATAGGCAGTAAAGAGTGAAATCAAAAATTTTCACCCTTAGAAATCCTAAAGGCAGTGATTGGTTTTCGGGGTCCCGTACGCGGCTAGGCTCCCAAAAAGTCCCACACATGTGGTATCCCCATACTCAGGAGAAGCAGCTAAATGTATTTTGGGGTGCAATTCCACATATGCCCATGGCCTGTGTGAGCAATATATCATTTAGTGACAACTTTATGAAAAAAAAAAAAAAAAAAAAGTGTCACTTTCCCGCAACTTGTGTCAAAATATAAAATATTCCATGGACTCAATATGCCTCTCAGCAAATAGCTTGGGGTGTCTACTTTCCAAAATGGGGTCATTTTGGGGGGTTTTGTGCCACCTGGGCATTCCATGGCCTCCGAAACTGTGATAGGCAGTGAAGAGTGAAAGCAAAAATTTACACCCTTAGAAATCCTGAAGGCGGTGATTGGTTTTCGGGGCCCCGTACGCGGCTAGGCTCCCAAAAAGTCCCACACATGTGGTATCCCCATACTCAGGAGAAGCAGCTAAATGTATTTTGGGGTGCAATTCCACATAGGCCCATGGCCTGTGTGAGCAATATATCATTTAGTGACAACTTTTTGTAAATATATATTTTTTTTTTTGTCATTTTTCAATCACTTGGGACAAAAAAAATAAATATTCAATGGGTTCAACATGCCTCTCAGCAATTTCCTTGGGGTGTCTACTTTCCAAAATGGGGTCATTTGGGGGGGGGTTTGTACTGCCCTGCCATTTTAGCACCTCAAGAAATGACATAGGCAGTCATAAACTAAAAGCTGTGTAAATTCCAGAAAATGTACCCTAGTTTGTAGACGCTATAACTTTTGCGCAAACCAATAAATATACGCTTATTGACATTTTTTTTACCAAAGACATGTGGCCGAATACATTTTGGCCTAAATGTATGACTAAAATTTAGTTTATTGGATTTTTTTTATAACAAAAAGTAGAAAATATCATTTTTTTTCAAAATTTTCGGTCTTTTTCCGTTTATAGCGCAAAAAATAAAAACCGCAGAGGTGATCAAATACCATCAAAAGAAAGCTCTATTTGTGGGAAGAAAAGGACGCAAATTTCGTTTGGGTACAGCATTGCATGACCGCGCAATTAGCAGTTAAAGCGACGCAGTGCCAAATTGGAAAAAGACCTCTGGTCCTTAGGCAGCATAATGGTCCGGGGCTCAAGTGGTTAATAGACTTACAATAGTTTAATCAAATTACAGGGACTAGACAAATGAATACACAGATGGAATATTATTAATTATATTGATTACATCAACAATATAAAAGGGAGACAATACAGTTATAGCATAACTTTAAGGGGACCCTGCTCAGAAGAGCTTACAATCTAATCTAATATACAGTGTGTATCAGAAATTTTAGTACATAATGGTGCCTAAAGAGTCCCACCATAAATAATGTAGTTTCAAAAGATTGATGTTAATTGGGATGTTGACACAAATTCCTCCATGCTTTTGTTGTTTTGATAGAGCGTATTGAACTAAATCAGCCCTGAGAGAATGGAGAATTTAGCCCTGAAAGAATGGAGACGTCTCCCCGAAGGTTACCACTGTGCCAGTTCTCATTCTTTCTGACCATAAGAATCTCATATCCTTGTCTGAGGCTAAATGCCTCTCTCCCAGAAGGGCGCGATGGGCTCTTTTCTTGTCAAGTTTCAATTACATCGTCTCATTTTTACCCGGTACTAAGAATGTAAGGGCTGATGCCTTGTCACAACAATTTTCCTCCATTTCCAAGTTGGAGTCGGTTCCGGTTCCTGTGATTCCTCCTGATCGTATTCTGGCTACGGTTCGCACCAGTCTCACTTCTCCTTTGGGTGACAAAATTCCTGCTGCTCAGGTCCATGCTCCTCCTCAGCCTGGTGCCATACCCCCTCGTGGCCGGGTTTACCCCTTGTCGGTCTTGGAGGATAAGGCCATGGAGGAGTATGTTGCAGACCCACTTTCTTGAGGTTTCATCCACAAATCCTCGACTCCTGCTGGTGCTGGTTTCTTCTTTGTGAAGAAGAAGAGTGGTGAACTGAGACCTTGTATTGATTATAGAAACCTTGTGATCGCTTCTTTGTCCCCGAGAGTCTCCATACTGCCGTGCTCCAGACTTACCATTCTCCAAAGGCAGCTGGCCAACCTTGGAAGAATCAACTCGTTTTTGGCCATTTCCCAACAATTCTGGTGGCCTAGTCTATGTGCTGATGTAACTGCCTTCGTAGCTGCCTGTTCCGCGTGTGCTTAGAGTAAGACTCCACGACACCTTCCAGTGGGCCTCCTACAACCCATACCCAATGGAGAGAGGCCCTGGATGCACCGGTCTATGGATTTCATTGTGGAGTTACCCAACTCCCAAGTCAACACTGTTATCCTTATGGTGGTTGACCGGATCTCAAAGTGTGTCATTGTATTCCACTTAAGAAGTTGCCCACTTCTAAGGAACTGGCCTCCATTTTTGCTCGGGAGAGCTTTCGCTTACATGGGCTACCCAAGGTGATTGTCTCGGACAGGGGTAGTCAGTTTGTGTCCTGGTTCTGGTGAGCCTTTTGTGCACAGTTGGGAATTAAGCTTGCCTTCTCTTCTGCATATCACCTGCAGTCCAATGGGGCCACGGAACGAGCCAATCAGTCCTTGGAGCAATTCCTACATGCCCTTGTCCTCCTCCGTGATTTCCATAGACGTTTTCACCTCAAGGCTGGTGGTCCTCTGAGGGGGAGGGGTCGTTGAGGAGGGGGTACTGTCAGGGCTAGGCTCAGCCCTTCCTTCTCTGAGCTGGCCTCTCAGCTGTCGCCTAATTGCCAGCTCCCATCTCTCTCCACAGTTACCCAGCTGTTGATGATCCTGCTTGTCAGTCCTGCCTACATGAGCTGTCCAGTCCAGAGGAGCTCTGCCTTCGCCTTGGTCACATCACAAGAAACTATCTCCTGCATTCCTGTTTTAAGACTGGCTTTGCTGACATCCCTTCTGGCTACAGATCCTGCTTGCTGTTCCACTACTTTGATCCCTGACTCCTGGCTTGGCTGACTATCCGTTCCGGCTATGTTTTGACTACGTTTGATCTTTTTACTTTTATTATTAAACAAGTGTGATTTAACTGTACTTCTGTCTTGGTCTGATTTCATGGTTTCTGACAAATGTAAAGAAGTGAGTGTACAGCTCATATAACAGTGTAAATTTGCTGTCCCGTCAAAATAACTCAACATACAGCCATTAATGTCTAAACCTCTGGCGACAAAAGTGAGTACATCCCTAAGTGAAAATGTCCAAATTGGGCACAAAGTGTCAATATTTTGTGTGGCCACCATTATTTTTCAGCACTGCCTCAACCCTCTTGGGCATGAAGTTCACCAGAGCTTCACAGGCTGCCACTGGAGTCCTCTTCCACTCCTCCATGACAACATCACAGAGCTGGTGGACGTTAGAGACCTTGCACTCCTCCGCCTTTCGTTTGAGGACACAGATTCCCTACAGATGCTCAATAGGGTTTATGTCTGGAGACATGCTTGGCCAGTCCATCACCTTTACCCTCACCTTCTTTACCAAGGCAGTGATCATCTTGGAGGTGTGTTGGGGTCGTTATCATGTTGGAATACTGCCTCTTCTGCCAAGTCCCCAAAGGGAGGGGATCATGCTTTGCTTCAGTATGTCACAGTACATGTTGGCAATCATGGTTCCCTAAATGATCTGTAGCTCCCCAGTGCCGGCAGCACTCATGCAGCCCCAGACCATGACACTCCCACCACCATGCTACTGTAGGCAAGACACACTTGTCTTTGTACTCCTCACCTGGTTGCCGCCACACAGGCTTGACACTGTCTGAACCAAATACATTTATTTTGGTCTCATCAGACCACAGGACATGGTTCCAGTAATCCATGTCCTTAGTCTGCTTGTCTTCAGCAAACTATTTGCGGGCTTTCTTGTGCATCATCTTTAGAAGAGGCTTCCTTCTGAGATGACAGCTATGCAGACCAATTTGATGCAGTGTGCGGCATATGATCTGAGCACTGACAGGCTGACCCCCCACCCCTTCAACCTCTGCTGCAATGCTGGCAGCACTCATACGTCTATTTCCCAAAGACAATCTCTGGATATGATGCTGAGCACGTGCACTCAACTTCTTTGGTTGACCATGGCGAGTCCTGTTCTGAGTGGAACCTGTCCTGTTAAACCGCTGTATGGTCTTGGCCACCATGCTGCAGCTCAGTTTCAGGGTCTTGGCAATCTTCTTATAGCTTAGGCCATCTTTATGTAAAGCACCAATTCATTTTTTTCAGATCCTCAGAGAATTATTTGCCATGAGGTGCCATATTGAACTTCCAGTGACCAGTATGAAAGAGTGAGAGCAATAACACCAAATTTAACACACCCGAGACCTTGTAACACTAACGAGTCACATGACACCGGGGAGGGAAAATGGCTAATTGGGCTCAATTTGGACATTTTCACTTAGGGGTGTACTCACCTTTGTTGCCAGTGATTTAGACATTAATGGTTGTGTGTTGGGTTATTTTGAGGGGACAGCAAATTTACACTGTTATACAAGCTGTACACTCACTACATTGTAGCAAAGTACCAATTCTTCAGTGTTGTCACATGAAAAGATATAATAAAATATTTACAAAAATGTGAGGAGTGTACTCACTTTTGTGAGATACTGTATGATGTAAGTTACTTGACTAAGGGAGGACAGAGAGTTTATATCCCAACAAGGTGGAGATGAATTGGGATACTTACTACACAGCCTCAAGGCCAGGTCTGGTATACATTATTTTTAAGGTGCCCCTCCGGTAAAAAAAAAAGAAGACCTGTTCATGTGAAGCATACCCCAATCAAAATGGGGGATGGAATCATCTCCAGGGATACTTGGAATTTTATGTACAATAGATATCCAAAGACTCCTGCATTTTATCCACCACCCAAGATTCGTAAGTCAAAAAAGAATCCCCCCCCGGCAGACCTATTATTTCTGGCAATTCCAAGCTCACAGAAAATGCCAGCAAGTGGGTCGACACTTTTCTGCAACCATTTGTTATAAGTTTGTTATCGTATGTCAAAGGCACAATCCATTTTTTGCAGCTAATTGAGGATCTGAATGTTCCGTATAGTGCCTTATTGGTAACCATTGATGTGGAAAGTCTTTATTGTTCTATTCCACATTCCAATGGTGCACGCATTGTAAAAAACTTTTTTGGTCAGAGCATTCAACACCCCAAAGCTCTGTTTGATTTGTTATTGCAAATTCTGGATTTTATTTTGAAACATATTATGTTATCTTTAATAACTCCAACTTCCTCCAGGTGCAAGGCGTAGCGATGGGGACTTGTTGTGCCCCATTCTACGACAATTTGTACCTGGGGGAGTGGGAGAATTTTTTCTTACGTTCAGAGAATTTTTACAAGTATTCGTCCTGTATCTTGACTTGACAACATTTTTTTGGTCTGGGATGGTCCTGTGGACCTGTTACTTAAATGCCTTACAATTATGAACATCAAAAATTTTACCTTTACCATGTCCTATGATTGCCATAAGGTCACTTTTTTGGATGTGTTGGTTGAGGTTGATGACAATTGATCTTTAAAGAGCAATTCATACAGAAAACCAACGGCTGGGAATACAATCTTGCAGGCCCAGAGTTTCCATCCCAGACCTTTATTCCTTTTTGGAAGGTTTTATTTCGGGCACGACCGAATATCTGATGTAGTATTTCTAGACTTGGCACACTTCTTCTCCCCCCCCCTCCCCGCCTTTTTTGGTTATATTGATGTGTATATATGTATATATATATGTTTTGTATTTATTATACATTTCTATTTTGTAAACGTGTTTTTCATATTTTTATATCATTTTTGTGTTTGTAACTTGTGGACAACAAATCAGTTCCTTCAATCTGGATTATAGGACCATTCCTGGCATGGGTAGCCCCACACAGTTTTCCTGGAGTGGGAGACCATCTCCTTTCCTTGGTTAGCTGCGGTTCCATCTGCATGCACCTTTGGTTCAGAACTATGTCTGGGAGTATTCTCACAATCTCCATTTCCGGTGTCACGTCCTGTGTCGCCAGATGTGTGGATCATGTTAGACGTGCTGGAATGACTGCATTAACATCATGCAAACATGACTGGATGTGACATTTCACCCCCACCAGAAATTACGCGCTATCACATTTTGTGTGATGGGGGAAGGCCATGGCTTCTGGAACGCACGCCATGCGTGGTTAATGGCACAACATTTCCCTGCAAACCAGAATCCACATGGAGGCTTGGCTGTCCCAGCTGTTTATGCTGAGACAATGATTGGAGCCAATTGGTGCTAATTCAGCACATGTAAACAGGATGAGATCTACCACTTGTTCAGCGGACACTCAACCTGTTGCCTATGAAGGATGTTCACTATCTACTAGGAGCATTTTTAATCTGGTAAGTCAAGGAGTTATTGGTGGATTTCTGTATTTGGCACCTTATGGTGCCTGTTTCCATTAAGGCCACAATCTAAAAGGTACTCCCAGGTTTCTTTCCGGTGGGTGGTTTTCTCTTATACAGGTTTTTTTTTTTGCCAAACCAAGATCTTTTTGTGGGTCAACCAAATCCCTATACTCCTATTTGAATGTACCCGGTTAGTGAATTCTAACCATTGGACCTACAATGTTCTGGTAGATTTGTGTGGATCAATGAGTAACTAATTTCTTTAATTTCTTTTCAATGTTTGATGTACATGTTTGAACATGAATTTTGAAAAATGTGTTTCTGATTGACATTTGTCTTTCAGTGTCTATTCAATGTACTCCTCAACAAAGAACTCCCTGAAGAAGACTGTTATAGTTGAAACGCGTAGGGGTATTGTTGTGTTGCAGTATTGCTTTCTTGAGGAATGACATCATATGCAATTATTTAACCTTGACATGTATGGCCTACTTCCTTGTATGCATCATGTTTTAAGTGTACATGGATTTTAAATATTTGTACCAATAAAATTCTTAAACTTAATACCTTTGTCTCCATTCCTAAGTGTCCTCTGGTGCCTCCAAAATCCTGTCCTACTTTCTCTTTTTTGTTCCAATATTTATTGGGAAGTGGCACCTCCTTGACACTTGCATATTTTAGGCCTCTCTGATAAAAAATGTCTCTGGTTTTCTCTTTTCTCATAAACTTTCTACATATTCCTTTTTCCAAGAAAAAAAGCTATAAGATACTGTCTTTATGGTACAGGACTCCGGATGTCCTTCATTGCATATACAGTTGCAAGAAAAAGTATATTAACCCTTTTGGAATGATATGGATTTCTGCACAAATTGGTCATAAAATGTGATCTGCTCTTCATCTAAGTCACAACAATCACAGTCTGCTTAAACTAATAACACACAAAGAATTAAATGTTATCATGTTTTTATTGAACACACCATGTAAACATTCACAGTGCAGGTGGAAAAAGTATGTGAACCCCTAGACTAATGAGATCTCCAAGTGCTAAATGGAGTGAGGTGTCAGCCAACTGGAGTCCAATCAATGAGATGAGCTTGGAGGTGTTAGTTACATCTGCCCTGCCCTATAAAAAACACACACCAGTTCTGGGTTTGCTTTTCACAAGAAGCATTGCCTGATGTGAATGATAACAAAAAATATAAAAAAGTGTAGCGCTATAAACTCAATAAATGTGTACAACAAAAAGCCCATAAATGCATATATACAGTGAATAAATTATGTCAAAACCATATATGACTAAAAAAGTTAATGACAATATGTAATTAGTCGGCAAAACTATTAAGTGAAACAATAGTGTACCTTATAAGCAAATATAACAGTGACTAGTATGAAAGAAACAGTAACAGTTCAATACATTCAGCATCTCAAATAATATGTGAAAAACCTTAGAACGTAATAGTCCATTTCAAATTTGTGAAACATTTGTGAAAAGCACCAAAAGTCTATGGGGGTAGTGCATAAGCAATGATGGAAAATGCCTCCCAAGCTCACAGATGGGTAATTAAACCAAATTTGGCAGATAAATGGACAGTGGAAGAACCGTAGGTGCACAGAAGATTTAGATCAGTGCCGGGGCCATCACCAGAAAATGAAGAGGCTTACCGGAACTCAATGACCTGAAATGGCATACGCCATACAAGTCAAAAAGGCTTGCTGACCAACAGGTCTGGGTAGTATGTCTTGTCAGATGTCATCAGCATACAGCAGAAAGGGATATCAGCACGGCTTCCACATCCATAGACACTCCTCTGCTGCCAGTTTCAGCAATGTCTCCTCTCTACTTCCTCCCAACTGAGTGCTGATGTCATTCACTTTTTTAGTCATATATGGTTTTGACATAATTTATTCACTGTATATATGCATTTTTGGGCTTTTTGTTGTACACATTTATTGAGTTTATAGCGCTACACTTTTTTATATTTTTTGTTATTATTTTTACCCTGAGTCTATGGGTGTGTTAGCTGCTACCTCAATATTCTTCTCCTTTTTTTAATTTAGCGCAGCGCTGTACTTACCCTTTTTTACCTGATGTGAATGATGCTCGCACAAAAGAGCTCTCAGAAGACCTACGATTAAGAGTTGTTGACTTGCATAAAGCTGGAAAGGGTTATAAAAGTATCTCCAAAAGCCTTGCTGTTTATCAGTCCATGGTAAGACAAATTGTCTATAAATGGAGAAAGTTCAGCAGTGCTGCTACTCTCCCTAGGAGTGAGCGTCCTGTAAAGATTACTGCAAGAACACAGCTCAGACTGCTCAATGAGGTGAAGAAGAATCCTAGAGTGTCAGCTAAAGTCTTACAAAAGTCTCCGGCATATGCTAACATCCCTGTTAGCGAATCTACGATACGTAAAACACTAAACAAGAATGGATTTCATGGAAGGATACCACAGAGGAAGCCACTGCTGTCCAAAAAAAAACATTGCTGCATGTTTACAGTTTGCACAAGAGCACCTGGATGTTCCACAGCAGTACTGGCAAAATATTCTGTGGACAGATGAAACCAAAGTTGAGTTGTTTGGAAGAAACACACAACACTATATGTGGAAAAAAAGAGACACAGCACACCAACATCAAAACCTCATCCCAGCTGTGAAGTATGGTGGTGGGGGCATCATGGTTTGGGCTGCTTTGCTGCATCAGGGCCTGGACAGATTGCTATAATCGAAGGAAAAATGAATTCCCAAGTTTAACAAGACATTGTGCAGGAGAACTTAAGGCCATCTGTCCACCAGCTGAAGCTCAACAGAAGATGGGTGTTGCAACAGGACAACGACCCAAAGCATAGAAGTAAATCAACAACACCTGCACTGTGAATGTTTACATGGTGTGTTCAATAAAAACATGGTAACATTTAATTCTTTGTGTTATTAGTTTAAGCAGACTGTGATTGTCTATTGTTGTGACTTA
Source organism: Lithobates clamitans (assembly GCA_037952925.1). Classification (NCBI taxonomy): domain Eukaryota; kingdom Metazoa; phylum Chordata; class Amphibia; order Anura; family Ranidae; genus Lithobates; species Lithobates clamitans. Next base: position 3,196,608 of record JBBGZY010001230.1, read on the forward strand.
GATGAAGATCAGATCACATTTTATGACCAATTTATGCAGAAATCCATATCATTCCAAAATGGTTCACATACTTTTTATTGCAACTGTATATCCCACCATCTCAAATGTCTGTTGGCGGTGTTTTGAGGAAGTGGGTACCTACAGGTATCTTCACATATGGTTGAGTTGCCGCTTGCTTACTCAGTTCTGGGAGAAAGTTTTTACTGCATGCAAATCTATTTTTTTTCTATCTGCATTTCGGATGTTCAAGCTGTCCCTGAAATTGCCCTTTTGTCTATATTTCCCAGACCCATATCCAAAATAAAAAAAGATACCCTACAACACTGCCTATTGGTGGCTCGAGTTGGTATCTCCTGTCACTGGAAGACTGCCTCTTCCCCCTCCCTCTTGGAATGGACCTAGGTTCTTAATGACAAAATGGCAATAGAGATGTTGGTAGTGGAGGATAGTGCAAAAACCTGATAACGTTTTCACTACCTGGACTTGCTGGCACGCATATAGTTATTCTGCAAACTTCCAGGATCTGCTCAATTAATCTTTAACCTGAACTTATTTGACTATAAACAGTCCAGGTCCTTGGTAAGATAATTGGACTTAAAGTGGTTCTAAAGCCTCAAGGTTTTTCACCTTAATGCATTCTATGCATTAAGGTAAAAAACCTTCTGTGCTGCAGCTCCCCCCCAGACCCCCTTTTTCTTACCTGAGCCCGAATTGAACTAGTGATGTGCACAAGCTCAGTGGCTCCAGCCGCTGTCTCTCCTCATTTGACAGATTGATAGCAGTAGGAGTCATTGCTGTCAATGAAATCCTGTGACACGGGAGCGGGGGGCCGAGTCCCCCTGTCTGTGTCAATGAATGCAGCAACAAGACTTAGGAGCGAGCCTGCACGGTTGACCCCAGGGAAAGCAGCTTTCCGTGAGGGCACCAGATGAAGAGGAGGGGCCTGGAGCGTCGGCGGGGGACCCCAGAAGAAGAGGATCGGGGCTGATCTGTGCAAAACGATGGCATAGAGCAGGTAAGTATAGGCATGTGTGTTGTTTTTATTTAAAAAAGATTTAGAACAATTTTAATTATTTCAATAAATCGGAAAAAAGAAAGAAGACCTATTCATGTGAAGCATACCCCATTCAAAATGGGCATATAACACAAAAGCTGAATTGTTGGCAAAAAAATGTTTCCCTAATAGGAAGGAAAATGTCACTACATGCCTGCACTAAACATAATCTTTTGAAGCATGGTGTAGGGGACATTATAGATTGGGAACATCTTTCTGATTTAGGGCCTGAATCGTTATAAAGGGAATAATAAATTCAGAACTGCTAAAAGAAGTCCATCCCCCTTGCCTTAATCGAACATAATGGCTGAATTGGAACAACGAAAAATTGCTATCAGTACTCACCGTAATTTTCCTTTCCCGGTCCGTCCTCACGTCAGCACGCCGCGGGTTAACCTCTCTCCTTTAACCCCCCAGGACCACCTTCTTCCAGCTCAATAAAGTTAGGCCCTCCCCTCCCCCTCTTATTCTATTGCGTAGCGGCGACAGGGAAATAAAACTGAGCTGAAGATGGACCAGGAAAGGAAAATTATGATGAGTATTGATATATCCACTTTCCTGGTCGTCCTCCCGTCAACACACTATGGGATATACCCTAGCCAATATAGGGTGGGAAAGAAAAGACAAATACCCCAGATTCCATGCTTTACCACACTTCAATTAACTCAACAAAGTGGATACCACCACCGTTCCAAATAAAGAAGAGCTAGCGGAGTGTATGTCCAATTTATACTGACGAGCAAAAGTCTAGCAGGAACTCCAGCTAGCGGTTCTGCATATGTTTTCAACAGGTACTTTTGCCACGGATGCCCATGAGGCTGCCATCTCTCTAGTCGAGTGAGCTCTTGTACGCTGCGGAGGAGCAAGGCCCTGTTGTTTGTAGCCAGGATTCCTGGCGATGCTGCCTCCGCTTTCTTAGGTCCGCCAGTGAGGATAAATAGATTCTCGGACTTGCGTATCTGCTGAGCCCACCTGAAGCCGACAGGAAGTTTAGGGATGGCAGGGAGGCTGAACTGCAGTAGGAAGATCCCAAGGAAGCCTAGCTGCAAGGAGAAGGTAGGATGAGAGAGGAGGCATGAGACACACGAGACAAGGGAGGGAGGGTGGCCACCTGGCGGGATACTATCGCCGCCCGGTGGGACATCTTACCTGCAAGGAAGGAATACAAGTCACGGCATACAGCACAGCTGCAGCCGCGGCTTCTAGTTTTTAAGCTTGCCGGTTGCTCGGAAATGCATGGACGCTCCTGCAGATTCTCACCTCTCCTCCAGAAGTGATCTGACCATGCCAGAAAACTGGGAGACCTTATGAAAGGAGAGTGTCTTCAACCCGCCACAGCCAGAGATGATTAGTGGTATCTAACCACTCAGTGCCTGCAGCCCCGGCAACCAGGGTGTCCAGTGTGCTAAGAGGATTTACCTCTATCTTTTCTGGACCTTCCACCCCCTGGAAGGGGAGGAGCAACGTTCAGTGGGGGGGGGGGTAAAGCTGGAGTACCTTGTCTGGTGGCCTGGTCGACAAGAGAAAAAAAGAACAAGTGGGGAAGGGGAGGACCTAACTTTATTGAGCTGAAAGAAGGTGGTCCTGGGGGTTAAAGGAGAGAGGTTAACCCATAGTGTGCTGACGGGAGGACGACCAGGAAAATTTTTTTATTCTGAAATGGCCATGGCAAAGTCCAGGCCTCAGCCAAATTAATATGCTATGACATGACCTAAAAAGGGTCATTCATGCAAAGAACCATTAAAATATTGGTGAACTAAGAATTATTTAGAGAAATTGAATAAAATTCACGCTATTGTGTAAGTCTGATCAAAATCTTTAAAAAGGCATTTGTTGGAGATCATTGCTGATTAAAGAGGGTCTACCAGTCCACAAACTTTTTCTTGAATAATTTGTATATGTTTAAACAGTGTTTCATGTGACATGTGCGACTATTCTATGATTTATGTTTTATTAGTTAAAAGCAGAACGTTTACCTATTGGTATGGCTTAATTGAAAGTCAGACCACATTTTGGGATTCATTCACGCAAGAAATCAAGATAGCTCCACATATTTTTTAATCTTTGTTTTAACTATGGTAGATGGTTAAACCGATTTTCTGTCCACCATCTTAAATCAGAAGGCAATATAACAGTGGGAAGTAAGGAATTTCCCCAAAAAGTAAACCTTCTTCTTTTACATACTAGTAAGGGAAAAGCCATAGTCAGGGGGGATACGAAAAGAGTAGCAGTGGATGTAAAATTATTTTTTTAGGGACATCTATCAAGAGAAGGGAGCTGGTCTGACAGGAGCAATGAAATTGTTCCTAACATCAATCCATTCTGTAACTTCCGCTTAAAGATATAATTTCTGTCTGGGCTAGCTGATAGGCTCTCTGATAGGGGGGCCATAAATTTGGATGAAGGCAAGCAATTTTTGCCAGATGAATAGCATCACTTTGCAGTGCAATTCAAGCTCTGATATCGGAACCTTAATAGGTATGTATGCAAATAAAGACATTCTGGGCAAGAGGCAAAATTTCCTTGTGTGTAATTACTACTAATAAAACAATGGTGTCATTTTCCAAATGACAATCCAAAATGATTGTGTTACACATTGCACAGCAAACAGAGGGCTGGGAGTGCATTTCTGTTGTCTATATTATTTGAAAAATGTCATCCTTTAGATAGTATTTTTTACTTAAAGGTCAAGGGCCGGAGGCCAGGTCTAATGACAAGTAAGATGTGACTTCCAGTATGAGGGTTTGCCATCTGTTATTTGTTGACTTTAAGTGAATTATTTCTTCCTGTGATCGAAGTGTGATAGAATTTCTTCGTCCATCAATCTGACTTTCTGCAGAGGCAGCCAACACTTTACTCTTTACTGGTTGTTTATCCTACTCAAATTGACTTACAGTACTTCTAGACTGTATAGCTAATCTTATGCTACTTGACAAATGGGATACAGTAAAGCTGGCTATATGCTATGCGTTTTTCACAAATCATGTAATGGATGTTAGTATCATTTGAGATAATCCGGTAATGTGTGGGCTAAGGAGCAAATGTAAAAACAACAACAAAAAAGACATCTAAAAGCTATGTATTTAAACATTTTATAGCTTGTTCAGTTTGGAAGGTAATTTTTGTTTGGAATTGAATTTTCCCTGAATTTGGTGACTGAGGTAAAACTCAGCTAATTTGCATCATTCATTCATATGCAGGCAGAATACAGCTTTTTTTGTTCTTGCACATGATTGCATATTCTTTGCAAAGTGAATTTTCACCACATTCACTAAGTTAAAGGAAAATTCCCTTGCAAACAGACAGTTTGCCTTTAGTAAATGAACCCCAATGTCTCAAAGGAATATATCAACAGGATGAAGGTTTTTTTTAATTAATATTTATTATTTTAAGGACTACTGCGCTAATATGCTGTCTGACCCAGAATAAGTATTTTGATAGGAACTTTTGTCTTCAATAGCTTCTTGGTTTGGATTAGTGACTAAGAAACTATGAAGCCAGGGAAAGGCAAGCAATAACAATACCCCCCTTCATCCCAGCATTGGTGGTCAATGGTTGTCTGAAACAACACAATAACCCTCTCAGCATTGGTGATTACTTCCCTAAGCACACCCTTCCACACTGTTACCCCTTACCCCCCCTAGTCTGACTACACTTATACTGTACCTGTCACACTGTTACTTCTCTGCATGTAACTGGAGGCCACAACATGGTACCCTTCAAATCATGGTACCTGATGTGGACTGCAAGTCGTGCCCCCCCCCCAGGAATGCTACTGTATACATACTGTACCCACAGATCTTTTTACATATAAACATACAGATTGTGTGCATTTTCACACAGCATTTTTCACAGGCAGTGGGAAGAGAATGGAGAATAATTGCTTCTTTCAGCAATTTCCTGTCAAAATAGGTCTGCTCTACTGTATTAGACATAGACAAGTGTAACTGTCTAAGCTCTGTGCACAAGCACACTAAATTCCATGGACTGGCTGACATCTGGTTGACAAACACATCTGACAAATCCTCTGTTATTCTGCTCTTGGGTGATAATAATTTTCCATGTAGATAGTAGATGTAGACAGAGTAATCTACGGCACCTGGCTCTTCTAAATGTAAGCCATTTGTCAGTTTATCTGCTCACTGCCCTGATTGTGGCTGTGCTATTACTGCTTTATGTGTTTTTTTTTTTTTTTTACAGTCTATCAATTTATTGTACATGTATTAAATGTTCATTAGATGATCTAGTTATGTTATTCTAATGTCCAAATACTATACCAGCTAGAAATTCCTGAATGGCTGCATAACCTTTAGGTCTCATTCACCCCAGAAATAACATACAGTATCTCACAAAAGTAAGTACACCCCTCAAATTTTTGTAAATATTTTATTGTATCTTTTCATGTGACAACACTGAAGAAATTACACATTGCTACAATGTAAAGTAGTGAGTGTACAGCTTGTATAACAATGTAAACTTGTCCCCTCAAAATAACTCAACACAGTTGAGTCAATATTTTGTGTGCCCACCATTATTTTCTAGCACTGCCTTAACCCTCTTGGGCATGGAGTTCACCAGAGCTTCACAGGTTGCCTCTGGAGTCCTCTTCCACTCCTCCATGACAACATCACGGAGCTGGTGGATGTTAGAGATCTTGCACTCCTCCACCTTCCGTTTGAGGATGCCCCATAGATGTTCAATAGGCTCAACACTGCTCAATAATTTAACACACCTGCTCCCCATTCACACCTGAGACCTTGTAATACTAACAAGTCACATGAAACCGAGGAGTAAAAATGGCATTCGTAGGACATTTCTAAATATATATATATAAATGCATGTAATCATTTTAAATGGTATTATTCATACAGTGTTTTTGCCTCTATTTAAAGTGGTTGTAAACTCTAGAAAAAAAAAAACTGAAAAAAAAGACAAAGGCATAATGAGCTAGTATGCATAACATACTAGCTCATTATGAAATACTCACCTTAGATCGAAGCCATCCCGGCACACTGCTCTGCCCGGCGGCAGGTCTCCCGGAGTTATTTCCAGGTTTTGCGGGCTCCGGCGCTGTGATTGGACAGAGCCACGATGACGTCACTCCCGCGCATGTGTGCGGGAGCCGCTGGTAACAGCACATCAGCTTAAGCAACGGCACAAACAAGCTGTTGCTTCAATGCGCATGTGGCGATGATGTTGGTACATGCTGATACAGGGGATATCTCCTAAACCATGCAGGTTTAGGAGATATCCAAGGTAGCTACAAGAAAGCCTTATTATAGGCTTACCTGTAGTGAAAAGTGGTTGTAAAGGGTTAACAACCACTTTAACCACTTCAGCCCCGGAAGATTTGTCTGCTCAATGACCAAACCTTTTTTCTGCGATACGGCACTACGTCGCTTTAACTGACAATCTGACAGCGTCGTGCAATGCTGTACCCAAACAAAATTGACATCCTTTTTCCCCACAAATAGAGCTTTCTTTTGGTGGTATTTGATCATCTCTGTGGTTTTTAAACAAAAAAAGACCGACAATTTTGAAAAAAACACAATATTTTGTACTTTTTGCTATAATAAATATCTCCATTTTTTTTTTTAAAAAAAGCAAATTTTTTTCTCAGTTTAGGCCGATATGTATTCTTCTACATATTTTTGGTAATAATAATCGTAATAAGCGTATATTGATTGGTTTGCGCAAAAGTTATAGCATCTACAAAATAGGGGATAGATTTATGGCATTTTTATTATTTTTTTTTTTTTTTTTTTACTAGTAATGGCGGCAATCTGTGATTTAGTGGAAGAAGTTTGGGATAACCAGAACCCTTCCTAGAGCTGGCTGTCCAGCCAAACTGAGCTATCGGGGAAGAAGAGCCTTGGTGTGAGAGGTAAAAAAAAAAAAAGAGGATATTTATTATAGCAAAAAGTACAAAATATTGTGTTTTTTTCAAAATTGTCGCTCTTTTTTTGTTGATAAAGCACAATATAAAAAAAGCAGAGGTGCTTCAAATACCACCAAAAGAAAGCTCTATTTGTGGGAAAAAAAAGGATGTCAATTTTGTTTGGGTACAACGTCACATGACCGCGCAATTGTCAGTTAAAGCGACGCAGTGCCGAATCTCAAAAAACGCTCTGGTCAGGAATGGAATAAATTCTTCCGGGGCTGAAGTGGTTAAAATTCTTTGCAGGTTACCAGTTTAGATTTACACAGGATGTCGGGTGCTAGAATTATTGCTCTCTGATGATCGCAGTGATACCTCACATGTGGGGTGCGATCACTATTTACATATGAGCACGGTACCGACGTGTGTGTTCGCCACTCTGTGTGAGCACGGGAAGTTGTTAAAAAAAAAAAAACTATTTTGATCACATTTATTGCTGTCAAAAGGAAGGTAAACATCCCTTGTGACAGCAATAGCAGACTGCCCATCTTTCCTTTGGGATCCACTGCAGCTGATCAGACACAGATCAGTCTGATTGGCTGCTTCACTGGCCACTATGCGGCCAGTAAACAAAGAGCCGGAACTGGAAGTGACAAAATAATCATCGCTTCCAGGTTCTGATGTCACACAGTGGGAGGAACAAGTTCAGTTCCTCTCACTGTGAGTCTGGAGCTGGATGCCGCCACCTGCATCATTACTGGGCTTCCTGGTCACTCGGATTACTTTTACATGAATCGCTGGCACTAAAAACTGATAACGAGATCATGGTTTTAGCCTCAACCATTATCCTGGTATAATCACAATGTATATATACTGTGGCCAGTAGGGAAGCAGTTAATGGTTCAAATCTTGGCTGGTTCCTGCTGAACTGGCCATGAATCGAACCGTGGCTGGCCTAAGGCTAGGCACTTTCATGCAATTTATGTGCATTATTTATGCATTTTAATGCATATTTCATGCTCTTTTTTGCATTTGAATACTATTCCATGGGGACAAAAATGCATTAGGTTGCACCAAAAGAAGTGCCTGCAACTTTTTTGAAGTCACATAGAAGTGCTTTGCATAGGTGTGAAGGGCCCCTTAGAAAATAATGTGATTCCTTCTGTCATGCATTGTCGCACAGGTGTGAATAGGGACAATTGTGAACCCAGCCATACACAGGCAACAAAATTGATATGCCTCTGTCATTGTTCAGCTAGTATCTTGGTTCAGGAAGAGGATGCTGATCCTTGATGATGCCTGAACAAAGATGGCTCCATCTCTGTGATCTCTGTGAGAGATAATACATACTTATAAATGTTATACTTGACTCTTACTTAGCATGCAAGCACATACGATAAGAAATATATAGTATGGTAGGTCCACAGTCACTTTAAGTATGTAAGGCTGATCATTTGGTCTGCTTAACCTCTGCAGCAGTAAAAGTAGTGGTCATCGTAGCTTAATAGACCAAGGCAGTTTATCTTTCTGGTCTTTTTTTCGCAGCAGCATGTAAGAAGCTAGAACTTGGAATTCCGAGAGGAAGACATACACCACAAAAGGGCAATAGTGTCCTCAGGCACAATTTCTGATTATGATATCTTAGTATTAATTCAAATAACACAGCAAGACAGTGGAGCAACTACAGTTCAGTACTTGGAATAATATAAACCCACACTGTTAGCTTGCAATGCGTGTAATTGTGCTGAGAACAATGTCTATACTGTTTTGTAGTATGTACCAAATACCAGTATACTAAATACATTTTCAGTTAATTAACCTAAGTGTATTTATTTTTAAACGTTACCTTTTTATGACATTTTTTTTTGGTCTGTACCTTTAGATCTCTAATGATCTTTGCACTGGATAGCCACTGGGTAAGAGCTTTCATTTTGATTTCCCATTCTTGGGATCTGTTACAAGGATATTAAAAGTTATTGCTTCGCTTCCTTGGAAGCCCCTAAGCAGGAAATGAGTGCATCTCTATTATACCATCTACTCTACTGTGCTAAATAGGATACAGAACTAACATTGCAGCTTCCCACCAGACAAAAGATTGAAAATGATTCTGGGAAGATCACAGAACAGGATGCAGTTACCAGAAACACACAACAATGCTGAAGCTGCTGATCAGAGAACTGGGGGCATGGAGGTGAATGCGATCAATACATTGCAATCACCATCCCCCCCATACGTACTTTGTATTCCCTGTGGAAATACTATCTGTCCAGTGACTACACTCATTTATTCAGCTGCAGTTCTTGGTTGTCCTGTTTGGCAATTTGTAGTAGGTAAACATTGCTTCCTCTAGCTGCCAGTCTTGTAACTATTTACATAGATGTAATGAGAGCCTTAGCAGGCCCAGCAGCTACCATGGTGCCCAGTTACACAGGGAGACCAGCGCCTAAAGAAAATCATGTCTCAAAGTCACTCACAGTCTGACTGAATTCTGTTATATGTAGGTATTTATATAATGCGGTTTAATTATTGTTTTAGAATGATGCTGATCTTTGTAGTTAAAATGGAACATTGAAGGTCCCATATCTACACTATATAACCAAAAATATTGGGACGCCTGCCTTTACACACACATGAACTTTAATGGCATCCTAGCCTTAGTCCGTAAGGTTCAATGTTGGGTTGGCCCAACCTTTTCAGCTATAACAGCTCTTCTGGGAAGGCTGTCCACAAGGTTTAGGAGTGCGTCTATTAGAGGTGTAGGCCAGTTGAGGTGTGGGGTTGAGGTGCAGGCTAGCCAAGTTCCTCCACCCCAAACTCGCTCATTCATGTCTTTATGGACCTTGCTTTGTGCACTGGTGTGCAGTCATGTTTGAACAGGAAGAGGCCATCCCCAAACAGTTCCCGCAAAATTGGCAGTATGAAATTGTCCAAAATGTCTTGGTATGCTGACACCTTAAGAGTTCCCTACACTGGAACTAAGGGGTCAAGCCCAACCCCTGAAAAACAACCCCACACCATAATCCCCCCCTCCACAAATGATTTGGACCAGTGCACAAAGCAAAGTCCATAAAGACATGGATGAGCGATTTTGGGGTGGAGGAACTTGACTGGCCTGCACAGAGTCCTGACCTCAACCCAATAGAACACCTTTGGAATGAATTTGAGTGGAGACTGTGAGCCAGGCCTTCTCGTCCAACATCATGGCCTGACCTCACAAATGCACCTCTGGAAGAATGGTCAAACATTCACACAGACACACCCCTAAACCTTGTGGACAGGCTTCCCAGAAGAGTTTAATCTGTTATAGCTGCAAAGGGTGGGCCAACTCAATATTGAACCCTACGGACTAAGACTGGGTTGCCATTAAAGTTCATGTGCGTGTAAAGGCAGGTGTCCCAATACTTTTGGTTATATAGTGTATTTCGCATGCTGAATTCTACACAGATACAAAAGACACAAAGTAATGCAATTCTGTATATAGTAATACATTAATAAATGATTTATTTATTTTATGCAAGCATTATCCGTACCTGAATTTGAGCCTGTTGCAGACCCTTTACAGCAGAGCTCAGAGTGGTAGAGGAGAAAGGAGCACAAGGAGCCCATCATTTCATGTGCTGGTAGAAAGATAAAGCAGAGTGATAGAGCCTGTGCTGCTTCCCCTTCACCATACAGTCTCAGGCTAGGAGCAGACCCATGACAGTCTGGGATCACAAGAAGTTGATTGAATGATGCTGGTTGCCATTTAGCCCGATTGACAAGGGCAAATAATTAGTGGAAAATAAGTACTGCAGACGACAACTCTTTATTAAAGCTTAGTACCGTATTTTTTTTCTATCTTTAAATTCTATTCATTTTAATCAAAATATATAACGAGACTTCTGCTTTACCATTACATTGCAGATAGGCCTCCAATATTTACATCTTTAAAGAGTAACTCCACTTTTGTTGAGAAAAAAGCATTCCCCTCTGGGTGATCTATGTACATTGCAGGGATTTTAAGAAACTTTGTTGAAGATTCCTACCTTTTGTTATTCAGAGTAAATCCCTGTGTGTTTGTCTGTGTCCATGTGGTAAATGAATATAATGGGAGTGGTTTCTTAATTATCAATCAGCTGCTGCACCTGCAGGGCTCTAATGAGGAAAACTGCAGGGTCTGCATCCCTTTAGACATGTTTTCCTATTGGGAGTATCTCACCAAAAATGAAATTTTTGTTGCAGAGGATGCCTGATATCTGACTTCTTTCTTAGTGCAGAAAATCAGTGAGCCAATCACACAAGTAGGAAATGATGTTTCTGGGGGCGTCCTGTACACATGGGAATGCAGGCCACACCTATTCCCTCTCCCGAATACTAGCTTAAATTCTAAATATATACTGTAAATTAAAACACAGACACACTTGATGGCAAAAATGTTGGCCGCGGCACATTTATTAGTGTAAAGAAATATCAAAAAAATACCAACATCATACTGATCATCACTTATTAATAATTAAACTTTTATCAACTGCAAATCCAAATTTGCTCAGTCATAAAGTCCTTGAGCAGTGATGTATTTAGGTTTTGAGCTGCCCTAGGCCTGACTAAACTTGTGCACCCCCTAATTTAAATGTGACCCACCTCTTCGTGTCAAGGCCACACCCCTTCCTGTTTAAGACCCGCCCTGAAATTTTCCAGTGGGGACACTAGTTCTGAGGGCCTTGGGGGTGGGGGGATTCCCTTAATTTGCAGGGATTTCCTCTCACTTCCTGTTTGACTATGGGGCAGGAAATTAAGGGAAATCTCCGCAATGGGACAGGGATGGTGAAATATAAACTGACAGGGGCTATAACCCTCCCTTACTCTATCCAAAAGGAAAAAAAGGGTTGGCTATAGTTCTACTTTAAGCACTAACTTCTGCTAAATTTATGGAGAGGACTAAGAGGATATGACCATGCCAGTGGTGCAGCAGAAAACATATAGCACAGTGATGAAGGTATGCGGTCTAGGCATTGAGCAAAGGAAGGATTGGGGGCAGGAACACCTAAATCCCTCTGTTTATTTTCCTCGTCAGCAATCAACTGTACTGCTACCTACCTGCCCAGGTATAGGTGACCATGTCAGTGTCCCTTGTGTCTGCACCATTCCCAGATTAAAAGCCCTTTGGCAGCTAGGTAAGTGCCATGCAAGTTTCACCCAAATAGTGTAGCTTTCCTCTTACCCTGGGTACTCCATACTATATAATCTAGTCAGCTACTGTATAAACATTAACACCTACCTTCTCTATATATTACCAGTAGCTGATATCTATGGTAAGTCGTTATAATATATAGAGACTCCTCTGCCAAAGGCAAATAAATAAGAAGATGAAGATTTAACTGCCACATGCATAATTACAAGCTCAAAAGCCCTCAGGTGTTTCTAGTATATACATTATATATATTTTAGATTGTGATCACCCAAAGGTTTGCAGGAAAGTCTTACTACCTACCTCCTAAGTGTAGCTGACCATCTCAGGCTCCCTTGCATCTGCACCATCCCTACTACCCAGATTGGAAGCCCTGTGGCAGCTAGGAAGTTGTCCTGCAATTACCACTCAACTGGTGCGGTTTTCCTTGCAGCCTGGGTACACTTTCAGCCTGCCTGGCTCCCTTCACGTGTCTCCACTGCACCTCTCCCAACATGGGGTCACCTCACACAGTGGAGAGCTTCTCCCCTTCTCTCTACTGGCCCCTTGCCCGTCAGCTGACTTTCTCCTCCAGACAGTTTCAGCCTCCCGACATGGCATCTGTCTCTCTGTAGCTGAGAACTGAGGTGAGAGGTCTGCTATGATGATAGGACAGTCAAAACTAGAAACGGCCCCCACAGTTGTGGAACGCCGGCTTCCTGCAGCAGTGCTGCCGCTTTATGGGGGGGTCCAGACCGATTTGCCTCACGGCCCAGTCCACCCAATGAGACTGGCGCTACATTAAAAGCGTAGCACAAGCAGACAGGGACTTTTTTCATGCTGCCCCCCTGCAAAGTGCCGCCCTTGGCCTGGGCCTTGTTGGCCTAGGCCAAGATACAGCGTTGACTCAAGCACAAATAGCATAAATCATAACTACCAGTCCCCCCTTTCAATAAAAAAAGTTGACAAACCACATAACGTGATTTACGACAAGGGGGAGTGGGGAGCTTGATGCCCCGACACAGATATAAATAAATGAGATAGCGGTCTCATTTTCTCATTTAAAAAATAAATAAATAATTTAAGGAAGCTAATAAAATATATTTATTATTTATAATAACTTATTTATTTATATGCCTTAGCTCCTGCCCTGCTTTCCCAGCTTTAGCCCAGGACACAGTAAGACAGGACCGCATGCCGGGCCTGTGCACTAAGTGCCATTAGAGCGAAAATTTCTGAGGGTGCTTAGTGTGCACCCTGATAACCATTTAGTGAATAAACCCCACATCACCATTTAGCAAATAAACCCCCACATTATTTAGTGAATAAACCTCCACAGTGTAGCCAAACGCTGTAGGATGAAAAATGTAATCTTCATCTTCAGCCAATTGGCTTACGCTTAAAAACCCGTGCGTCAGGACGGTACATTTAGATTCCCCCAGACAAATAAGCGTCTGGTGAAAGGAATCTATTGGACAGCAGATTTTTATTTTTTATTTCTGCATTCTGTAACAGCCCTATGCAGAAATAAAAAATAAAAATTACACTGTGCTCTATATAGCTACTAACAGTCCTGATTTTATTAAAACAAGACCTTATGTTGGTTAAGTTAGTAAACTATGAGAACTAATGAAAGTGCCATATATAATCTTTATAATAAAAGAATAGAACCTGAACCATTCTCTGATTATATATAGCACCTTCATTAGTTCTCATAGTTTACTAATTTAGCCAACATAAGGACTTGTTTTAGCATATATAAACGACATTCAAGCCACACATGTGTGATATCGCCACGAACGTTAGAGCGAGAACAATAATTCTAGCACTACACCTCCTCTGTAACTTCAAACAGGTAACCTGTAAAAAAGAGTTGGCTATGGAGATTTTTAAATACTGAAGTTTGGCGCCATTCCACAAGTGTGCGCAATTTTAAAGTGTGACATGTTAGGTATCTATTTACTCAGCGTAACATCATCTTTCACATTATACAAAAAATCTGGCTAAATTTGTGTTTTGTTTTTTTTTTATTTACCAAAAAAAGTGTTTGAAAAATTGCTGCGCAAATACCCTGTAACATAAAAAGTTGCAACAGCCACCATTTTATTGCCTAGGGTGTCTGCTAAAAAATACATATATTATGTTTGGGGCTTCTGAGTAATTTTCTAGCAAAAAAAAAATGATTTTTACATGTAGGAGAGAAGTGTCAGAATTGGCCTCGGTGACAAGTGGTTAATTACCATAAGTAAGTAATATACAAATAATTATTATATATTGTTTTTAAGATAATTTGCTCTATTTTTTCAAAAACTGTACTCAAGCAGGTGGCTTAACGGACAAATTGCTGAAGTTTGAAGTTATAACTTCAAACCAGTAATTTCATAGTAAATAGATAAATAATAAATGATTATGTTAAAACATATAGCATAATAATATATTATTTAGCTTAATTTAAAAAGTACCTTTTCAGCAGCAGATTCTCTTAACTGTGTGAGAAAAACATGGCATTATGGGTAAACCTTATACCCATAAACCCATGTTTTTTCCTTGTAGTTACGAGGGCTGAGCTGGAAGGGAGCATTTGTCTTTTAGACACATGCCCCCTTTTATGACACGGCAGTGAGAGGAGAGTCTCCGCTGCAGCATTTTAATTGGACAGCTTGGACCAATGGTACTTTACCGTTGGTCCAAGGCTCCAAGCATCCCATTGTGCTCACACTGTATGTACTGTAGCTTCTGACAGGCTGTGCAAGGAGCCCCGTATCTCCAGAACCATAGGTCTCTGTGACCCCAGGTCGCCGAGCTACAACCCTGAAAGCTTGATCCTTTTTTTTTTTTTTTAATGTTCATGTCTCTGCCTTACCTGCCTCCCCTGATTGCACTTTTCCGGTACCTTTATTTCTGAGGATTTTTTTTTTTTAAATGAGGGAGGGGCGACCCCATGCTCATGCTGTTGGGCCCAAATGTTTGTGCCCTCCTTTTTCATTCTGTGTACAGAACACCTCCAGGTAGCCATATTGCATTGCATTTTACAGAAAATTACAGAGCTGCAGATTGGAAAGGAAAAGTAATTTTTAATAACATTCAATTACAATATGACTTGAGTCGCAATTGTATATGCTATATTATTATTTTTTTTTTAATTTGCTATTTTTTTCCAATAAAGGGGAGTTACCCTTTAAAACAACAAACCTGACTAGAGACACAATAGCAACAATAGGTTTTGTGTATCAAGACTATCTGCAATTACTGAGATGCAATACCTTTCTTTTGAGGGTACTTGTGCCAGTTTGAAGTTGTCTAAATCTTGTTATTGGGCTAAGATATTTTTAAGTACATTTTTAACTGATGGGTTACCGAGGCATGCTCTTTCTCTCGTTCTCTTATATAATAGCAAAGCTGTTGTTCAAAGCAAAACCTTCTCCCTAGTCTATTACATAGCCAGTGACCAGAAAGATTGCTTTTTTCATGTTGTATAGACTTCGGATCAACCAAAATCAATAAACAGTAAACTGGATGAACCATGGAATGATTGTCAGGGGAAAGTGTAACATATGAAAAATTGCTGAATTCCTGGAATTGTCACTTAATAGTGATTTAGTGATCAGCAGTTCTGTTCAGTTCTTGTTACAAAGAGGTCAGAGGAGACTTTTTAACCTTCTCATTGAAACAAAGTCCACAGCTTCTCAAATAGCCATTCATTTCAGGAAAGGTGTTCAAGCCGGTATCTCTAAATGTACAGGTGGTCAAACTTTAAAGAAGGAAGGGCTGAAGAAACAGAAAACCAACAGGATTCCACTTCTGTCTGCTAAGAGTAGAAAAACGAGGTTATCTTGAGTATGGGATGGAAACTATTTTCGCAAGGGCTAGGGAATCTCAGTTGATTTAACTTGCAGATAGCATGAGCAATTTAGGATGAGAGGGTATGGAAGATATGTAGAACAAATACTGTATGTTGTTCCAAAATGCACAGGAACTCTGTCTTGACTCTGCAAGGACTTAAAGTGGTTGTAAAAGAGAGAAACTTTTTTACCTTAATGCATTCTCTTACCTGAGCCCAATCTCAATCCAGCACAGTGGCTCTCTCCATGCTCTCTCCTCAGTGGACATGAAGGCAACCTCCATTGGCTCCTGCTGCTAATCAATCACAGAGTGTCACGGGAGAGCGGAGGCAGGGCTGAGCTGCACTCTGCCTGTCTATGGACACACGGAGCTTGGCTTGGGATCAAGCCCACAGGGATGCCCCATAGAAAGCGGCTTGCTTAGGTGGCACTCGGCAGGGGGAGGTAGCCAGAAGAGGAAGATTGGGGCTGTTCTGTGCAAAACCACTGCACAAAGCAAGTGAGTATGACAGTATTAAAAAAAAAACTTTATAATCACTTTAAAAGCCTAATGAACAATTTATATGGCTTGCTAAACCCATGTCATGGGTAATTAACGCTGATCTAAAGGCAATTAAGTTGCCACTGTGTGTAAATGGGTGCAAATTCCCATTACCAAATTCTATTATTATTTTAAGTTACAAAAAAAGACCCTCTACCTTACCTGAATAAAAAAAAAATGCTGATCCTGTGGCCTAGGAAGCCTAGATCTTAAAGTTTTACTAAACCCAGTAATATGAAAATAGTTAATCCTCCCCACCACTGTGCCCACATCTTATAAATCTTCTCTTTACATTAAAGTACTGCCACTATATACCTTTTTGGCTGATCTGTATACCATGGTCATGTGATAAACTGCAGGGTTTGCCCGAGTGCTATGTGTTCAAGTAGGAAGAGATTTCCACTACAGCCTGTGTGCTCATGTTGTTATGGGAGGTGGATCATCCATGAACCAAGATGTGACATCCCACCCACTGTGTTCTTTTTTAGTTACTGGGCATGGAGGAGGGAGGGACTGATCTGTCATTTAGGATCTGTATACACCCAAATGTAGGATGTCAATATCATGTGACTTGAAAAGCTCAGCTCAAGTAGGAAATATACTCTCCAGCAATAGAGACCAAACTGAGCATGTGCATCTTCACTACCCTCACTGTGTCTTATCTGGCCTTGCCAAGAGAGACCCTGCAGGAGGGGGAGGATCTGTGTATACAGGATCAAAGAGCCTCTTTAAACAATACAGAGGATTAACCCCTTAAGTTCCACAGTGAGTATAACAAGCATGCTATTCTTAATATACAGACTGATTTTACTGTTGTAGGTTTATTAACACGTTAAGATCTCTGGCTACCAATTATTACTGCATAGAATATGTTTTTTGGGGTTTTTTTTAGTCTGCACAGAGATAGAATGATCAAAAAGGCTGCTCCTGTGTACTCTGTTAATTGTAAGCTGTACATATATTTTTTTTTATATATATTACCCTCTTCCTGCCAGCTGCACACATACAGTATCTCACAAAAGTGAGTACACCCCTCTCATTTTGAAAAATATTTTATTATATCTTTTCATGTGACAACACAGAAGAAATGACACTTTACTACAATGTAAAGTAGTAAGTGTACAGCTTGTATAACAGTGTAAATATGCTGTCCCCTCAAAATAACTCAACACACAGCTATTAATGTCTAAACCATTGGCAACAAAAGTGAGTACATGGTAGGTAGGTGGCTCCAGGATTTGTGCCTGTTATGGAGAAGACAAATATGTGGCGGGAGATGTAGAACAGGAACTCATACCAGCTGTCATCACAGGAACTTGTGAATACAGAAGACAGAACTGTGATCTGGTTGTTATTAAGTGAAATAGGCAGAAGTTGGAAGCAAAAGGGCAGGAGAGGTGCAGATGCATGAAACAAGTGCATAAACAGAAGCCAAGCCAGAGTCAGTATCACAGGGGCAGGAAACAGTTCCCATACAATGAACAAGATGTCCTGCTGGAAGGTGAACCTCCGCTCCAGTCTCAAGTCTTTTGCTGACTCTAAGATTGCCCTGTATTTGGCTCCATTCATCTTCCCATCAACTTTAATCATCCCCACAACATGATGCTGCCACCACCATGTTTCACGGCGCGGATGGTGTGTTCAGGGTCATGTGTAGTGTTGGTTTTCGGCCACTTATAGCGTTTTGCTTTTAGGCCAAAAAGTTCAATCTGACCAGAGCACCTTCTTCCACAGGTTTGCTGTGTCCCCCACATGGCTTCTTGCAAACTGCAAATGGGATTCTTATGGCTTTCTTTCGATAATGGCTTTCTTTTTGCCACTCTTCCATAAAGGTCAGATTTGTGGAGTGCATGACTAAAAGTCTCCCACCTGAGCTGTGGATCTCTGCAGCTCCTCCAGAGTTACCATGGGCCTCCTGGCTGCTTTTCTGATTAAAGCTCTCCTTGTCCGGCCTGTCAGTTTAGGTGGACGGTCATGTCTTGGCAGGTTTGCAGTTGTGCCATACTCTTTCCATTTTCGGATTCAACAGTGCTCCATGAAATGTTCAAAGTTTGGGATATTTTTTTATAACCTAACCCTGCTTTAAACTTCTCCACAACTTTATCCCTGACCTGTCTGGTGTGTTCCTTGGCCTTCATAATGCTGTTTGTGTACTAAGGTTCTCTAACAAACCTCTGAGGACTTCACAGAACAGTTGTATTTATACTGAGATTAAATTACACACATGTGGACTCTATTTACTAATTAGGTGCCTTCTGAAGGCAATTGGTTAGACTGGATTTTAGTTAGGGGTATCAGAGTAAAGGGGGCTGAATACAAGTGCACGCCACACTTTTCAGATATTTATTTGTCAAAAATAATGAAAACCATTTATCATTTTCCTTCCACTTCACAATGATGTGCCACTTTGTGTTGGTCTATCACATAAAATCCCAATAGAATACATTTACGGTTTTGGTTGTAACATGACAACATGTGGAAAATGTCAAGGGGTGTGAATACTTTTTCAAGGCACTGTGTGTGTGTATATATATATATATATATATATATATATATAGATGGATAGGTAGATACACACACATACTGTGTATAAACTGAGTTTATACTAATATATATATATATATATATATATATATATATATATATATATATATGCAAACATTTGTGCAGTGATCGTGCTAGAATTGTGGATATAGTTTGCTATGTCACTAAGGTACCATAATGACTGCTGGGTACTCTTACTCTTATGTTTAATTTATTACCCTCAAAGTGCAATCATGCATATGTAACTGACAATATGAGAATAACTTTAGAAGTGCATGTGATGTACACAGCAAACACAGTGATGTTATTTTCATTAAAAATAAATCTATATACATATATAGCTCAAATCTGGCTGGTGTGTCCAGGCAGCTATGGTTTATAGGGTCTTTGCAATGCTGTCATGTAAGATTAGAAATGTTTATTATCTTTCTGAAGTTTGTAATCCTGTTAGTATATTGTAGCATTGGTGCTTTAGAGATTAATTATATCTGTTTTTAAACCATTACACACCGGAGTGCAAAGGGGATCAAGGGAATATATTTTAGTGTTCAGTGCTAATTACAGTTACAGGGGCGATCACCCACAGGACCAGAGTTAGTGTGCAGTAATTTTTCAATTTTAAAAGGTTGTATCTTGGTGATTGGAATCATCATATGTTTAAGAACAAAGCTCCAATTTAGATTAAATTATGTTCTAAAGTAATCATAGAATTTGGAAGTTAATATTTCTATGAACGAATTAGTGTTGTGTGGTATCCTTAGGATGGCCATGGACAGGCAGATGTGACGCAAAGAAAAACCTGCTGGGACCCACTGTTCTGTGGCTTGCAGCTCGGTCTATGAATAGAAGCAGTTCATTCACTTCTTGTCTTTTTTTCTCACTCAAAAAGGATCTGCCAATTAGTACAAAGATTTTCTAATAGGTCAATTTAAACATAGCTTCAATGGCACAAGGAGCCATTTGAGTAATGTTACATAAATAGACAGTGTAAATCCTCTTTAAAGGATAGTAAATGGAAAAGTAAAGTTATGCCGTGTACACACGATCGGAATTTCAGCCGGCAAAAGACCGATGAGAGTTATTCGTCGGAAAATGCGACCATGTGTATGCTCCATCGGACTTTTGCTGGCCGAATTACAGCCAGCAAATGATTGCGAGCATGCTCTCAATTTTTTGGTCGGAAAAAGTTCCTGTCCGAAAATGCGATCGTCTGTGGCAATTCCGACACGCAAAATTCCTACGCATGCTCGGAAACAATTCGATGCCTGCTCAAAAGCATTGAACCTCATTTTCTCGTCTCGTCATAGTGTTGTACGTCACCGCATTCTTGACGATCGTAAGTTCAGCGAACTTTTGTGTGACCGTGTGTATGCAAGGCAAGCTTGAGCGGAATCCCGTCGGAAAAACCGCCATATCTTTTTCAGACGAGAAATCCGCTTGTGTGTATGCGGCATTACAGTTTATGCACACAAGAAGCATCAATGGACATGAAGGTGGTTCAATGTCCATCCTCTGCACACACTAAATTTTATGTACAGCTGTGGCCAAAAGTTTTGAGAATGATATAAATATTAATTTCCCCAAAGTCTGCTGCTTCAGTGTTTTTAGATCTTTTTGTCAGATGTTACTATGGTATACTGAAGTATAATTACAAGCATTTCATAAGTGTCAAAGGCTTTTATTGACAATTACATAAGTACAGTAGGGAAGGAAAGTATTCAGACCCCCTTAATTTTTTCACTCTTTGTTATATTGCAGCCATTTACTAAAATAATTTAAGTTCATTTTTTTCCTCATCAATGTACACACAGCACCCCATATGGACAGAAAAACACAGAATTGTTGACATTTTTGCAGATTTATAAAAAAAAAGAAAAACTGAAATATCACATGGTCCTAAGTATTCAGATCCTTTGCTCAGTATTTAGTAGAAGCACCCTTTTGATCTAATACAGCCATGAGTCTTTTTGGGAAAGATGCAGCGAGTTTCTCACACCTGGATTTGGGGATCATCTGCCATTCCTCCTTGCAGATCCTCTCCAGTTCTGTCAGGTTGGATGGTAAACAATGGTGGACAGCCATTTTTAGGTCTCTCCAGAGATGCTCAATTGGGTTTAAGTCAGGGCTCTGGCTGGGCCATTCAAGAAAAGTCACAGAGTTGTTGTGAAGCCACTCCTTCGTTATTTTAGCTGTATGCTTAGGGTCATTGTCTTGTTGGAAGGTAAACCTACGACCCAGTCTGAGGTCCTGAGCACTCTGGAGAAAGTTTTTGTCCAGGATATCCCTGTACTTGGCCGCATTCATCTTTCCCTTGATTGCAACCTGTCGTCCTGTCCCTGCAGCTGAAAAACACCCCCACAGCATGATGCTGCCACCACCATGCTTCACTGTTTGGACTGTATTGGACAGGTGATGAGCAGTGCCTGGTTTTCTCCACACATACCGCTTAGAATTAAGGCCAAAAAGTTCTATCTTGGTCTCATCAGACCAAAGAATCTTATTTCTCACCATCTTGGAGTCCTTCAGGTGTTTTTTAACAAACTTCATGTGTCTTGCGCTGAGGAGAGGCTTCTGTCCGGCCATTCTGCCATAAAGCCCTGACTGCTGGAGGGCTGCAGTGATGGTTGATTTTCTACAACTTTCTCCCATCTCCCGACTGCATCTCTGGAGCTCATCCACAGTGATCTTTGGGTTCTTCTTTACCTCTCTCACCAAGGCTCTTCTCCCCCGATAGCTCAGTTTGGCCGGACGGTCAGCTCTAGGAAGGGTTCTGGTCATCCCAAACAACTTCCATTTAAGGATTATGGAGGCCACTGTGCTCTTAGGAACCTTAAGTGCAGCAGAAATGTTTTTGTAACCTTGGCCAGATCTGTGCATTGCCACAATTCTGTCTCTGAGCTCTTCAGGCAGTTCCTTTGACCTCATGATTCTCATTTGCTCTGACATGCACTGCCAGCTGTAAGGTCTATATATAGGTATATAATAGACAGGTGTGTGTCTTTCCTAATCAAATCCAATCAGTATAATCAAACACAACTGGACTCAAATGAAGGTGTAGAACCATTTCAAGGATGATCAGAAGAAATGGACAGCACCTGGGTTAAATATATGAGTGTCACAGCAAAGGGTCTGAATACTTAGGACCATGGGATATTTCAGTTTTTCTTTTTCAATAAATCTGCAAAAATGTCAACAATTCTGTGTTTTTCTGTCAATATGGGGTGCTGTGTGTACATTAATGAGGAAAAAAAATTATTTTAGCAAATGGCTGCAATATAACAAAGAGTGAAATGTTTAGGGGGGTCTGAATACTTTCCGTCCCCACTGTATATGCAGAGTCAACATTTGCAGTGTTGACCCTTCTTTTTAAAGACCTCAGAATTCCCCCTGGCATGCTGTCAATCAACATCTGGGCCACATCCTGACTGATGGCAACCCATTCTTGCATAATCAATGCTTGAAGTTTGTCAGAATTTGTGGGGGTGGGGGGGTTTGTTCACCCGCCTCTTGAGGGTTGACAAGTTCTCAATGGGATTAAGGTCTGGGGAGTTTCCTGGCCATGGACCCAAAATTTTGATGCTTTGTTCCCCAAGCCACTTCCCCAAGCTGGAAAGGCATTGTTCATTATCAAACTGTTCTTGGATGGTTGGAAGAAGTTGCTCTCGTGAGGATGTATTTGTACCATTCTTTTTATTCATGGCTGTGTTATTAGACAAAACTGTGAGTGAGCCCACACTCTTGGCTGAGAATCAACCCCACACATCCACTCAGGATGCTTTACTGTTGGCATGACACAGGACTGATGGTAGCACTCACTAATTTTTCCAGATGCCCCAAAGAGAAAATTACTCAGCAGTCCCATCTCTGTACCTTTTGCAGAATATCAGTCTGTCACTGATGTTTTTCCTGGAGAGAAGTGGCTTCTTTGCTGCCCTTCTGGACACCAGGCCATCCTCCAAAACTGTTCTCCTCACTGTGCGTGCAGATGCACTCACACCTGCCTGCTGCCATTCCTGAGCAAGCTCTGCACTGGTGGTGCCTCGATCCCACAGCTGAATCAACTGTAGGAGACGGTCCTGGTGCTTGCTGGACTTTCTTGGGCTTTCTTGGGCATCCTGAAGCTTTCTCCACAACACTTGAACCTCTCTCCTTGAAGCTCTTGTTGATCATCCGATAATTGGTTGATTAAGGTGCAATCTTAGTAGCAGCAATATCCTTGCCTGTGAATCCCTTTTTGTGCAAAACAACGATGACTGCACTTGTTTCCTTGCAGATAACCATGATTAACAGAGATAGAACAATGATTTCAAGAACCACACTCCTTTTAAAGCTTCCAGTCTGTTATTCTAAAGGCCCGTACACACGATACGAAAATCAGATGGGAAAATTTGTAAGACGAGTTGTCTAGGGATTTTCAGATCGTTAGTACGGTGCTTTTAACAGGCGATTTCACTTTTTCGTCAGACAAAAGGCTATAAAATTTTTGTCTGATGTGAACCCAATGTCTGATTTTTGGATGGTCAGTACAGAAATCGTCACACAAAAGTCGAAAGTACAACCACGCATGATCGGAATCAAGGAACAAGCCGGAAGAGTTCGGTCTTGTAAACTACTGCTCGTAATCTAGAATTAACATTCGTAGTGTGGCAATTGATGAAATGTCAAAATGCAGTGCACATTCTCAACTTCTTTAATGGGATAATAATGAAGCTGCTTTGCTGGTGATGCTGATGTAGTTATGCCAAACGGATTTTAAAAGGCATTTGTTTTGTAGTGATATAAATATTTATAATATGGTTGTTGTTAGATTTTTTGGGGAATATGCCACAACACCATTATCCCTGAGTTTTTAAGATCAAAGATACAACTATGTTGGTGCCCCAAAAAAGTGCAAATCAACGCTCACCAAACTTCTACTAACATGAAATTAGCAGGGGTCCAAAGGGTGGCGCTTGAGAGATGAACTTCCTCTTTATACTCTCGTCACCACGTTCGTGTTTGTCAAACGACAATCTGCACATAGTTAGTATGCTAGACAAAATCCTGCACACTTGCGTTTAAAAGAATCAGACGCTTGGTCGTACAACAATCGAACCGTGTGTACGAGGCTTTACTCAATCAACATTACAGAGTGATTTCCAGCCTTGTCGTCGTCAACACTGACACCTGTGTTAACAAGAGAATCACTGACATGATGTCAGCTGGTCCTTTTGTGGCAGGGCTGAAATGCAGTGGAAATGTTTTTTGGGAGTACATTCATTTTCATGGCAAAGAGGGACTTTGCAATAAATCATCTGATCACTCTTCATAACATTTTGGAGTATATGCAAATTGACATCATAAAAATGGAGGCAGCAGATTTTGTGAAAATTTATATTTGTGTCACTCTCAAAACTTTTGGCCAGGGCTGTACAATAAAACAGTGCAATTGGGGTTGGGTTTTAATAATTCAGTTCCATTTTGAGGTTTGAACAGGGCTCTTATAGCCACTGAGATTTAGAAGAATACATACATTCAGCATAGATATGTGTCTGTCTCTTTCTTTTCTAAACCTAATTGCTGCTGGGTGAGTCCTAAACAGAAATGTATAGAGCAATAGTAGGGATGTCAGATTTTATGTCTGTCTTTCTGCAACTACCCAGAGAAAAATGTATCATTCTGGTTGAACTAAAGCTGTTGATTTAGCCCTTGTTCACACTGAACACGGCTTTGAAATCGTGAGAGTTCAGATGATTTCAAAGTTACATTTCAGTCTGACTTGGGGGGCGACATGAAAGACATCTGTGTGGGTTCATACACAGATATCTATTGAAATCACACCTTAAGTCGCCAAAAGTAGTGAAGGAACTACTTTTGGAAATCGGTGCGGCGCCGCAAAGCCGGCGTTGCACCGCTTGGGGCACTCCTATTGCCGGCAATAGACTCCGATTTGACATGTGATTTGACCTGTCAAATTGCATGTCTAATCGCGCCAATGTGAACAGGGGCTAAGAGTTGAGATTCCATCTGGCTCTGTTTTTTGCATGCTGGCTTATGATCAGTGACTTGGAAAGTATTGAAGTTATTGGACCAACATGACAGTCCAAAAACAAGCATGTTTAGAAGGGGGTCAGAAATGGCAGCCTCTACGCTTCGCCCACAACAGTTTTCCTTTATAAAGATAGGGATTAAACTAGATTTAATAAATTAAATTGTCATTCATCAAAGCCTTCAGATCTTTGAACTGTTTTTGCTGAAATCAACTAATCCTATTAGTACCAGATCATCACATTTTTAGGCAGGGGTTGCACTTTGTTTTTGGAAAGCTATGACAACTAAAAGATGGACTTTCAAGACACATAGATATGCTAACTATAAAAGGTAAAAATGGTTTTATTTCATTATGATCTACAAAAAATAGAAACAATGAATACATGTAATACAGTCCATAGAGCAAAAATATTTGCATATAATTAATATTTCCTACCCTACATACAACCAAGACACCACTTAATGTAATACATGTATGCAATAAAGCATTGAGAAACGGGTGGGGAACAGATTCCCAAGCCAATGTTATGATTGTAGATGTGAAATAGCAAGTTGTGGGTCGGATTGTAGGTCCGGGTAGGTATGTTCTTAATAGCTCGACATGTTGCGCGTATGGAGAAAGCTTCTTCAGGAGCTAAGGAAATTTCTGCTGGATATACATAAAATGCATCAATAAATACAGTGTATATCAAAGTATAAACACAAACCATAATTAAAGATAGAGATAGCGGCGCTAATATAAATTGTGTAAAATAATGGGTTAGAGCAGTATAATGCCTACGACCCTCTACTTATGCATAAAAATAATAGTAATAATAGTGTCATGAAAAATATTAATTTTATCATGAAAAGAAATTTCTTTAACACCCAGTGAAAAGTGTCACTATAAATAATAAATTACAAGAAATGAATGATCAAGTTCAACAGTTGTTTTTCAATCTTCTTGTGAAAAATCTTCTTCTACTCTTCCACCACACCACCGTGATAGTGACACCACTCCCTCTGAAGAGCGCACTCACCAGATTGTATAGCCTCCCACTCTCGTGTTTGGCAAAACAGCAATTGAACCACACCTGGGTTGCATGTGATGAACCGTGACTCCAATCAAGCCAGCTCCATATGTGAAAAAATGAATAAAGTGCTCCACATAGCGTGATACCATTTTGACAGATTTATTAAAATCACTTCAAACACACTTCAATGGTTACACTCACTTTTAAACTGAAACATAAAGGCCTTTAAAAAGAAATCCACAGCAAGCACAGCAAGCAACAAGATCAGTGATCCAACGGTGCACCGCGGTCACAGCGGACCTGAAGTGTAAACTGGTGTATCTCTCACCCAACCTTCTAAGGCCCAGCCATCCGATCGGTGTAGTCCTCCTCAGACAGCGGCATCTAATGTCAGTGCGATGGAATGCCGTGTAACCATGCCCAAGACATGTTTCGTCGAATAGACTTTTTCAAATGGGATTGGCTACACGGATGGTTCATCAATCCTTATATACTATCTATGATTAGTCATGTGATCACCATCAGTCATGTGATCACCATCAGTCATGTGATCACCATCAGTCATGTGACCTCCTGCTCTGCACATGCTCACACTTCATGTCCCCCTGACCGTGAAGCACAGGTGAAAAGACTGAATGCATTAGTAGATCCCAAACATTTTTACGGCGTGTAGTTAGAATGCTGCGTCCAGCATTACCATATATGACATATGACATATCCTAACTTATAATCCACCACTAGTTACAGTGCTAATGTGGAAAAGTAACCAATAAAAATGAATATTAATAAATTAAAATGAACATTTCAACAGGAGATAATGAATTTGTCTGGTTTAAAATACAAGCTATATAAATTAGTCATGATACTATCATACAGCTGCATAGGACAAACAATGACTGAAACACAATCTGATCCTATTAATAAAAATTATGGATGACTGCAGACGAGTCTAAAAAAAAGGAGAATAAAATGATATATCATCAGTGGTCAATGAATAAAACCACCTCAAACATGAAAACATCCCACCAAGTTTTAACTTGTTTACAATTAATGGCATCTAAGGCTGCAGGTGGTAAATAAATAGACAATGGTTTGTAGCAAGAGATACAAATAAACCGCCCCTGAATCTCTTACTCCACTGCGCCAAAGAAAAGTGCAAAGCTGCATAAAAGATGTGTAAATGAATACAAAATATGTGTACATCCACAGTGTACAGTGAAAAAAAGCTGCCACTTAAATAAATACATAGACTGATCAAAATCCCAAAACTATACCTCTCACACGTGTACAGATAGAGATAGCGGCGCTAATATAAATTGTGTAAAATAATGGGTTAGAGCAGTATAATGCCTACGACCCTCTACTTATGCATAAAAATAATAGTAATAATAATAATAGTGTCATGAAAAATATTAATTTTATCATGAAAAGAAATTTCTTTAACACCCAGTGAAAAGTGTCACTATAAATAATAAATTACAAGAAATGAATGATCAAGTTCAACAGTTGTTTTTCAATCTTCTTGTGAAAAATTGGGCATGGTTACACGGCATTCCATCGCACTGACATTAGATGCCTGCTGAAGTGTGTTTGAAGTGATTTTAATAAATCTGTCAAAATGGTATCACGCTATGTGGAGCACTTCATTCATTTTTTCACATATGGAGCTGGCTTGATTGGAGTCACGGTTCATCACATGCAACCCAGGTGTGGTTCAATTGCTGTTTTGCCAAACACGAGAGTGGGAGGCTATACAATCTGGTGAGTGCGCTCTTCAGAGGGAGTGGTGTCACTATCACGGTGGTGTGGTGGAAGAGTAGAAGAAGATTTTTCACAAGAAGATTGAAAAACAACTGTTGAACTTGATCATTCATTTCTTGTAATTTATTATTTATAGTGACACTTTTCACTGGGTGTTAATGAAATTTCTTTTCATGATAAAATTAATATTTTTCATGACACTATTATTATTATTACTATTATTTTTATGCATAAGTAGAGGGTCGTAGGCATTATACTGCTCTAACCCATTATTTTACACAATTTATATTAGCGCCGCTATCTCTATCTGTACACGTGTGAGAGGTATAGTTTTGGGATTTTGATCAGTCTATGTATTTATTTAAGTGGCAGCTTTTTTTCACTGTACACTGTGGATGTACACATATTTTGTATTCATTTACACATCTTTTATGCAGCTTTGCACTTTTCTTTGGCGCAGTGGAGTAAGAGATTCAGGGGCGGTTTATTTGTATCTCTTGCTACAAACCATAGCATAATTAAAGATAAAATACAAAACATCAAATAAGTGCAAAATTTGCTCCGACCGTGTATAACGGCTGCATGGAAACCCCATAAAGGAACTGGTCACCTGGGGGCAGAACGGTAAAGCCAAGTAACTGGGGGACCTAGTGTATAATAATATATAGGTTAAAGTATATATTAGTAGAGCCTAGAACAGGGTAGATCATGCCTTTTCCAGGATAACAACCAAGGGGGGGTGGAGGGGGAAAAGGGGAATGTGGGAGGGGACCAAGTTATCCCAAAGGAGAAGGTTCCTGGGGTATAATACATCAACAGGTATGAAAACAGTTGGAAAAACAATAAAAACCAAAGAGTACACACAGCTTACCATATGGTAATCAGACATGGTGAAAAAATATATAAGTATGGTATCTCAGCTGGTAAGCTAGATAACCACTTATTTCTATAACAAAATCAGCAGTATGGACAGAACGCTGTGGAGGCACCGTATATAGCCAGGTATTCCGAATTGGAAGTGAGCACATGCAAATTATTTATAAGTAGTCTCAAAGGTAGCAATGAGTTAATGACTTGAAGATAAAGATCTACAAAGTAAAAAACAGAAAAAAGAAAAATATAAAATGTTTTGAAAGAAAGTTTTTTCTTTTTTGGTATCCAAAGTCCCTCAATGGGGATCAGAGTCAAAAAAGTAACAGGCGTTGGTAGTGGTAGCTTACCTCAAACCTGCTTAGGAGAGGCTATAGAGTAGGGTGCAGCTCTCAGTGGTAAAACAGCATCTGCTGACAGTGAAGCAGAGCTGTGTGTATTAAATAGATCCCCCCACCGGAAATGCGCCAAGCCCCGGTGGGTGTGGCGCATACCGGTCCGACCGCTGGCTACTGCGCATGCGCCAAGCTACGCCGCTGATGCGGCAGTGCTCGGCCTATTTGGCAGTAGCAGAGGGGAGGACTTGAGGGAGCCAGAAGGTGTCCCGTGTCCCCGTCAATCGCCGCATATCCGGTCAGAGAAGAGAACCGGATGTGCGGAGCTGTGTGGTCGAGCTTACCGCCCGAAGACCATTGAGCCAGCCAGGCGATCAGGACCAGGGGAGAAACTCATGGGGCTGTGAACAGGGATAGAGCAAGTGAACATAGTATATAATTCACAATATAAAATAAGCGATATAGCAAATACAAGATAAGTATACTTATAGAGATTTCATAGTACTAAATGGTATTGGTATCCACATGTATAATTTGATGAGGTAAATAGTAAGTTTATAAACCAAAGCGGAGTGTTTATAAAATAAATGACCTTATTCATATTGGTTTCTTGTTTTATATTATTTGGCATAGGGATATGACTGAGAGTTGGTTATTGTTACATAATTAATGTTGACTATGATATAAACTGAGTAAGACAAGTCAGTTGACTATAATATAAACTGAATAGGACAAGTCAGTTGTCAGTGCATTATTTACGTAGGACAGACAGTAATAAGGGATTGGAAAATATAAAGTTATCAATATCTTTCCCTAGATGAGGCTATCCCAAATTTTAAAGTGTCTAGGATGTATATGATAATCCAATTGATAGGAGGGGATTTTAGAGAAAGGGTTTATAAGACTGAGTTTCATTGAGCCCTGGCGCGCGAGTAGCGTTCAGGCGCTCTATCCATAGAGTCCATACATTCTGGAATGACGGAAATAACTGGACCCTAAGGTCAATAGGTCTGATATTTTCACGTGCATATTGCTGAAGGACATCTACATGCCAATGTAGATTGGACTTTTTCTTAACCAATACATCAGCAAGATGAAAAGATTGCTTAAGTCCTATTTCTTGTCCTGAAATCATTTCTCTCCAGGCCACTAGTGAAACACTTAAAAACCATGCACAATTTAATAAAAAATGGCAGGAAGTCAAAGATTATATCACCAAGATTAACAAGGACATTATTTTTAAAAAACAAAACAAATTAATCAAAGATAGAACAGCCTTCACCAAAGGTTTTGCCTATCGGTGGCAGACTCCCTTCCAAGGTCGCGGGCCTAGAAAAACTAATTATAGAAACAAACAATTAGGAAATGAAATGGCCACTACTGATGAAGATACCGAAATTGACTCTGATTCTTTTGTCTTTTGTCTGCTTTCCTTCCACAGCTACCAATGGGAAGAGGAACAAACATGACGTACAACGACACTGGTGCACGTAAGAGACAACATGGTGGGGGGCACTATACACCCTATCCCAAAAAAAGATCTGACAATCACGATACTAGACTAATGGATATCTCACTTTGCCATGCTGCTAATCTTGACAGAGGTGGTGGGAATAGTCCACAAACCAAATACATGGGGCCCAATGCTCAAAAAGCACTACAAATACTGAACTCTTAGAGTCAAACCAACCATTCATCTACCACATCCCAATCATTGGGAGCAGTGGGAGGAACGTTCAGCAACATACAATCTATTCATACACCCATGAACATTGCACCCCAATTTAATTTTTCTAATTCACAAAATACACTCAACTCACTCCCTTTAGCACAGCTACAAACTTGCAAAAAGCAAAGCACTCTTAATTCTCGCATCAATCAAACAACCACACCTATTCTATATTTTCCAACACTGGGGATTCAGTTGCCCCAAACGTAGAATTATATATTATTAATCTCACCCCCTATCACTTCACTGAGCAAGAACTTAGTGTACTCAAACTTGTCAAAAGTTTTTGCCCTTCACAACAAATAGATAAATATGAAACCATTAAAGATGTTTACGTGTTTAATCGTAATCTGATATTCAAATTTCTATTTGATAAAGAACGTTTGAGAGCTAAAGAAGAATGCGACTTTTCAGAAAGAATCAAGTATTTCAAAATGGAGGACTTTCAAGCCCTCCGAGATCTGATGCTACTCTTAGATGAGAATGACGACACAAATTTCACTGATACCGTTACTCATGAGACACCCTTACCCTCAGTCACCAAATTCAAACCAAAAGCCAAACAATTTCCAGATTTATCTTTAAATCCTCAAGCTTGGATTTTTCTACAAAATGTCGTAAGTGACATCAAACGCATGCATATTCTTCCCAAGAAAAGTAATTTAACTTTGATACAGCATCAAACTATCTCCAAAATGCAAAATCACCCCAATGTAGTGAAGGCGGCAGACAAGGGTGGCAATATAGTCCTTATGACTAGGAATTTCTACGAAACTATGTGCCTTAACATTCTGTCCAACCACCACGGATATCAACGTATTTCTTTATCACGTACTTCTTCCTTCAGGAATAAAATTTCTTGATATTATCAATGATGCCTACTCTAAGGGTCTTATTGATAATTTCAGGTATCGGTTGCCTCACTGAAAATGCCAGTAGGTTTGTAGATTCTGTTTTAATGCCACATGTTATGGCCTTACCATCATTTACTAAAGACACGTTAGATTTGCTCAAACAAATTGAGGGGGTGTCGTTCCCCCCCGACTCCCTGTTCGTGACATTAGATGTGGAGGCTTTATACTCCAGCATCCCTTACGAGCGGGGAGTCGAGACGGTCCGCACCTTCCTCTATGAGGAAGACCACCATCAGTGGAACAACTGGTTTGAATTTATGGGCTCCCACTACCTCCAGGTGCAGGGCGTAGCCATGGGCACCTTCTGTGCTCCTAGCCAAGCCAACCTGTACCTGGGGGGGTGGGAGCGCCATGTTTTTTCCTATGAACCCCTGACTAAATTTACTGATCATATCCTGTGCTGGAAACGATACATTGATGACGTTTTTATCATCTGGACAGACACTCGTAGGTCTCTTGACAAGTTTATTTGAGCCTTAAACAACAATCAATTCAACTTAAAATTTACTTATAGTTGCGATACTAGGACAACCAACTTCCTTGACCTTATTATATACAAGGACAAGGATAATACACTAGCAACAAACCTGTTTTGCAAAACGACAGCTGGAAACACACTATTGCACGCCACCAGTAAACACCCCCCAGCAATTATTCGAAGCATACCATACACGCAATACATTAGGCTTCGCCGCAACTGTACACATACATCAGATTTTCAACATCAAGCCAACCTTTTAAAATCACGCTTACTGGCATGAGGATATAGCCGATCTCTGTTACATCAGGCCTATAACAAAACTGCGCGTAAATCACGCAATGATCTACTATACAAAACTAAGACTCCCTAGAAAGAACCTACTGTTAAATTATTCACCAAATTCTCATCACAGCATGAGGATATCAGGAGAATTATGGGTACGCATTGGCATCTGCTACAGGAAGACCCAATTTAAAAAAAAATACATCTGTACACACCCAGAAATCGTATTCAGACGTGCCAATTCCCTTAGAGACAGACTTGTATCCAGTCACTACACTGTTCAGAATCCATCTGCACCCAAGTTACCCTTGGGCACATCACGCTGTTGTAACTGTACATTTTGCCCATGGGTATCACCTGGACATCAAGTTCTACTTCCCAACGGTGAGGTTTACTATCCCAAATTTTCTGCTACATGTAGTACACAAGGCGTGATATACCTAATGATGTGCAAATGTGGGGCTTTTTATGTGGGGAAGACGGCCAGACAGCTGAGACAGAGGATTAACGACCACTTATACTATTCGTGGGAACGGCAAAATGCTTACTCCCATCAGCCAACACCTCGATTTTTACCATCGCTTTGATACCTCCTCTGTCTCCTTTGCTGTTCTGGCCATCATCCCTAAAAGCCCTAGAGGGGGTGAGTGAGATAAGCTTATTCTACAAAAAGAGACTCTATGGATAGAGCACCTGAACGCTACTCGCGCGCCAGGGCTCAATGAAACTCAGTCTTATAAACCCTTCCTCTAAAATCCCCTCCTATTAGATGCGCCTTACTCTGTACAATTGGATTATCATATACATCCTAGACACTTTAAAATTTGGGATAGCCTCATCTAGGGAAAGATATTGATCACTTTATATTTTCCAATCCCTTATTATTGTCTGTCCTATGTAATTAATGCACTGACAACTGACTTGTCCTATTCAGTTTATATTATAGTCAACTGACTTGTCTTATTCAGTTTATAACATAGTCAAAATAATTATGTAACAATAACCAACTCTCAGTATGCCAAATAATATAAAACAAAAAAAAATCATGAATAAGGTAATTTATTTTATAAACACTCCGCTTTGGTTTATAAACTTACTATCTACCTCATCAACTTATACATGTGGATACCAATACCATTTAGTACTATGAAATCTCTATAAGTATACCTATTTTGTATTTGCTATATCGCTTATTTTATATTGTGAATTATATACTATGTTCACTTGCTCCGTCCCTGTTCATAGCCTCATGGGTTTCTCCCCTGGTCCTGATCGCCTGGCTGGCTCGATGGTCTTAGGCCGGTAAGCTCGACTGCACAGCGCCGCACATCCGGTTCTCTTCTCTGACCGGATATGCGGCGATTGACGGGGACACAGGGCGTCTTCTGGCTCCCTCAAGTCCTCGCCTCTGCCCCTGCCACATTGGCCGAGCCCCGCCGCGTCAGTGGTGTAGCTCAGTGCATGCGCAGTAGCCAACGGTCAGACTGTTTGGCGCATTTCCGGTGGGGGGGTCTATTTAATACACACAGCTCTGCCTCACTATCAGAAGATGCTGTTTTACCACTGAGAGCTGCACCCTACTCTATAGCCTCTCCTAAGCAGGTTTGAGGTAAGCTACCACTACCAACGCCTGTTACTTTTTTGACTCTGATCCCCATTGAGGGACTTTGGATACAAAAAAAGAAAAAAACTTTCTTTCAAAATGTTTTATATTTTTCTTTTTTCTGTTTTTTACTTTATAGATCTTTATCTTCAAGTCATTAACTTATTGCTACCTTTGAGACTACTTATAAATAATTTGCACATGCTCACTTCCAATTCGGAATACCTGGCTATATACGGTGCCTCCACAGCATTCTGTCCATACTGCTGATTTTTTAATAGAAATAAGTGGTTATCTAGCTTACCAGCTGAGATACCATACTTATATGTTTTTCACCATGTCTGACTACCATGTGGTAAGCTGTGTGTACTCTTTGGTTTTTATTGTTTTTCCAACTGTTTTCATACCCGTTGATGTATTATACCCTGGGAACCTTCTCCTTTGTTATAACTTGGTCCCCTCCCCGTTCCCCTTTTCCCCCTCCCCCCCTTGGTTGTTATCGTGGGGAAGGAATGATCTACCCTGTACTAGGCTCTACTAATATATACTTTAACCTATATATTATTATACACTAGGTCCCCCAGTTACTTGGCTTTACCTTCTGCCCCCAGGTGACCAGTTCCTTTATGGGGTTTACATGCGGCCGTTATACTCGGTAGCTCCTGAAGAAGCGTTCTCCATACGCGCAACATGTCGAGCTATTAAGTACATACCTACCCGGACCTACAATCCGACCCACAACACAGCTATTTCACATCTACAATCGTAACATCGGTTTCGGAATCCGTAACCCCACCCGTTGCATACATGTATTACATTAAGTGGTGTCTTGGTTGTATGAAGGGTAGGAAATAGTAATTATATGCAAATATTTTTGCTCTGTGGACTGTATTAAATGTATTAATTGTTTCTATTTTTTGTAGATCATAATCAAATAAAATAATTTTTACCTTTTATAGTTAGCATATCTATGTGCCCTGAAAGTCCATCTTTTAGTTGTCATAGCTTTACAAGTTTAATATTGGGATGTTGGCATATTGTTACTGATGTACCTACAGTGTCACCCTGTATTTAGGTACACATCTATTTGGGAACTTACACTTTGTTTTATCAACATTTTTCTTTAAGTGTTGCATAGACTTTTAATTTTTAATTTTCTATCTGAAATTCCTGTTTAAGGCATTTATTGCATTTGCAGTGCTGGTGTGTCACCAAACACTAATGGCAACTGCTAGGAGCCAATAGTAATTTTTTGTTCTGCATCCAAAAAAGTAATGGTTTCATGGATTTAGTCATCTAATTCTTGTTCTCAAGTCAAAATGATATTTTAGGTCAATTCTGTTGAGTTGCCTTATAGATACCAATTCTGCAAATAACTCTTATGATCATAACTCACCAAGCAGAATCATACATGTTTCTGTTTTTACTGTTTGTACCTAAAAAAAAGTGTTTAGCAACATGGCCAAAATGTGCCATGTGGAGTGACTTTGGTTTCAGGGGGGAGCACCTTGGACAACTTTGTTTTTGTCTTTTTTTCTCTGACACAGGACCTAGGTGTCAAAATAAAGCCATGAAGTAGGTTGCAGGGTGCAACAGTATTTGCCTACACCTGCTGTCCCACTGACCAACGAGACAGCTCAAGCCAAAAGATAGGTGCTTTATTGAAATGGGGAATGGCAGAGTGTGTAGTCATTTATAATTTGAAGTATAATAAAGTGATTTTTGGCTCAGTTTAGCGCATCCAGACCATGTCAGCTGTTCAACTGAAGGAATGAGTGAGTATTCCATAATGATTTGCTTTTAGATAACACAAAAACATAGTGGACCGGTGGCTCTACAATGAATTGGAACTGCCACTAGTGGCTTAGAATGGAGTAAATATCAATTACATAGGAACCTGAGATGCGGAAAGGGAGGCTTAATGCTTGCATCGCTGTAAAGTTCGCTCTGTACCAACAGTTGATCCCTCTTCTGCAAATCACTGAGCTTAAAGCCTAACTCAGGTCTAAAATCCCCCTGCCATATAGAGCACTTGTACCCTTTCCAGGAGGTGAGTATAGCAGTTGGGGGGGGGGCTTTTTTTTTAAAGCTTAACTCTGGCTAAAACCTATTTTTCTTCATTTGCACTTCAAGAAGTGAATGACTACTAATGCACTCTGTCCCATGTCTGGCTGCTGCTTCGTTGCTTAAAAATATTGTGTTCATTAAACCTGCAAAGAGCTGTGAACACCACACTTCCAGGGTGAGACTTACAGTCCCACTGTACCCAGAGTACCAAAATGACTGCATGTTGCTAGCTCCACATCCCTGCTATTTACAAAACACTTTGAAGTCTATTTAATGAATGCAAGGAAATTTGTGATTGGAGGAGATGTGGATGAAAATAAAAATCTATCCTCCTCCAATAAAAGAGCATATTTATTTCATTGAAAAGAATGGAAGTCATTTTGTGAATGGTGGGGATGCTGAGTGAGGGACCTGCAGTGATCTCAGTACTCCCAGCAGGACTGTAATGAGGACCATAGAGGGCCAATTTTCTTTCCTGCAACCATGGATTGAAAGAAAGAAAATCGCTCAATTCCTTCAACAACCCAGTTAGTGTTGATGGGGGAATCCCTCCTGCAGACCTATTGTGTTCTCCTGGCAGGGGGAGCTGTGCTGGCCGGGGGAACACATAGTGATTATTGCAAGCAGCTATAGCGTCTGGCAATAATCAGGCTGGTTGTGCCCAAGTTAATTGATTGATCAACTTGAGTACAATCATCCTTCCCATACATGGTTGGAATCTCGGCCAGTCCGTGCTGAACCAGCCGAAATTCAAACCATCTATGGTTGTCTTTAGCTTCAGCACTAGAAATTCAACAATTGCAGCTCTGTGCAGGGTTAATATAAGTACATTTTAAACAACAAAGCAGGAGCCAGACATAGGACAGACTGCATTAGTGGTCATTTATTTTGGCTTTTGGCCAGAGTTCAGCTTTAACTGCTGCCGGAAATAATCAAACGTTAATCTTTTTACTCAAACTAGAATTGGGTTTTAAAACTGTCTTTAGAAAGGCCACCCGCCGCAGGCAGCTTGTTTATCTTTTTTCTTCCTCCAATCCCAAAGTTAGGTTAAAGATCCTTCCCCGTGTTATATAACCAATCATTCATGGCTTCCAATTGTTCTATGATGCCATCCAATTGGCC
The DNA here is from genome assembly GCA_037952925.1 of Lithobates clamitans. Classification (NCBI taxonomy): domain Eukaryota; kingdom Metazoa; phylum Chordata; class Amphibia; order Anura; family Ranidae; genus Lithobates; species Lithobates clamitans. The sequence continues at coordinate 3,233,820 of JBBGZY010001230.1, forward strand.
AACACATATGTGACTACACATGTCACACATTAAAATATAGGATGCAGACCACTGTCCCTCATCATATAGCCCTGATATCTGGAAGTGTTTCCAAAGCCCAGATTCATCAGCTTTTCATGTTTTTACTATTAATCCTTATTCAGGCAGCTTTGTTTTGTTGTTTTTCCCAAGCCATTTGAAATGTTTCTTTCATTTATGTAGTCAGTGTAGCTGTACACCATGTACTTGGTGGGAATACAGATTTATTTCATGTTCAGTTTGATTCTGCAGTGGATCTCATTTAGCAAATTGTGGAAATGAGAACTGTTTGCAGTTTCCATAACAACCAGTCAGTTTAAAACTCTCATTTTCCAGTTTAGCTATGGAGCAGAAACCATTTTCATTTCAGAAACAAATTTTTGAGGCCCAGAGCTGCAAAACACTTTGAGATGTGAACTTTGTTAATTGGCCTTGGATTTTTGATTTCTATATTCACCCAGGGGGTCGTGTAACAGCTGAACCATAAACGTCTTATCTTTAACAACATGCTTATTAAAACACCTTTCACACTGGGACAGTTTTCAGGCGCTTTAGCGCCGGAAATAGCCTCTGCTAAGCGCCTGCAAACAGCCTCCCATTCATTGAAGTGTGACTTTTCACACTGGGGCTGTGCGCTTGCGGGATGTTCCACAAGCAGCATCTTTGGGGCGGGTTGCCTATTGGAATGAATGGGCAGCGCTTCCAAAGCACCGCAACACATGAGTTTTTAACCCCCTTCTTTGGGGTTAAAAGCACCCACCTCTTAAACAGCGGTAAAGCGGCGCTTTAGAGCAAACGCGGCTGCGGCCCCAGTGTGAAAGGGATCTTAAGATTTGAGTCATTTTATTCTGTCTTTTTTCCAACAGCCCCTCTCAATAAAGTAGATTTACTTTCAAAGATGAGCAGATATACTCCTGTTTAGTACATCTTAAGCTGCACAGCATGACTATTATACAAGATAAAAAGATTTCCCCTACAAGCAATCCTGAAACTAATTCATTTTTATTTATTTTTTTTTGTTAAATTCCCATGTAACTAGCTAGGTAACGCTAATAATTAACAACATATTGGAGTTTATTGACTAAAGCTAGAGACTGCAAAATCAGGCTCACTTCTGCATAGAAACCAATCAGCTTCCAGGTTTTATTGCCAAAGCTTAATTGAACAAGCTGAGGTTAGAAGCTGATTAGTTTCTATGTAGAAGTAAGTCTGATTTTGCCATTGATGAGTGGGTTTGGGGTGGAAGAACTCGATTGGCCTGACCTCAACCCAATAGAACACCTTTGGGATGATTAAAGTGGACACTACGAGCCAGGCCTTCTCATCTAACATCAGTGCCTGACCGCACAAATGCACTTATGGAAGAATGGTCAAACACTCCCATAGACACACTCCTAAACCTTGTGGACAGCCTTCCCAGAAGAGTTGAAGCTGTTATAGCTTCAAAGGGTATCCCAACTCAATATTGAACCCTACGGACTAAGGCTGGGATGCCATTAAAATTCATGTGCCTGTAAAGGCAGGACATCCCAATACTTTTGTCAATATAGTGTATATTATTCTGTGCGGTGCCTGTTCACATTAAGGCAACATGGAGTAGTGTAATTTTTGAAAAGGTTCGGGTGCTTCTTTTGGCGCAGCATTTTGGCCCCATAGATTTCAATTGAAGCACATGAAATAAGCATAAAAAACACATGTTGGCAGGTGCCAACTGCTGTCACTGTATTTTATGTGTATATTAATGCCTGTTAACTGTGGGGTTAACTATGTGCATGGGCACATTAGCTGGAGGCTAGGTAATTTCCCATCAAAAAAGTGGTATATAAAGGAGAGGAAGTTGTTCCAGGGGTGTTTGGAAGTAATGGGAAGCAGGAGAGCAGGAGAAAGGCCACAAATGCTGTGATGTAAATAGTAACATTGGGTTTAGATTACCCAAAATGGAAGTTGCAAAACCCGGATTTGCCAAAGCACACAAAGTTTTTTAATCAAGTAAATAGGAAGCATCACAGCTAAAGGTATGCAGACTACTGCCACAGCTGGCCACAGCCTAAGCCTTATTATCAAGTACTTACTGTATATTACCTCTGCAAGGTTATTGTTATTGTAAAGTTACAAAGCAAGAATTACATAGTTACATAGTTGGTAAGGTTGAATAAAGACATCGGTTCATCCAGTTCAACCTGTGTGCGTGTGTGTGTTCATGTCAAATACCATTTCCCATATCCCTGTTAAGGATGAACCGAACACCCCCCAGTTCGGTTCGCACCACAACATACCGAACAGGCAAAAAATTCGGCAGAACACACGAACACAGTTAAAGTCTATGGGACACGAACATGAATAATCAAAAGTGATCATTTTGAAGGCTTATATGCAAGTTATTGTCATAAAAAGTGTTTGGGGACCTGGGTCCTGCCCCAGGGGACATGTATCAATGCAAAATGAACAAAAAAAAAACGGTTAGTTTTTGGGAGCAGTGATATTTTAATGCTTAAAGTGAAACAATAAAAATGAAATATTCCTTTAAATATCATGCCTGGGGGGTGTCTATAGTATGCCTGTAACGTGGCGCATTTTACCCGTGTTTAGAAAAGTACCACAGCACTTCTAAAGGAAAAAATGTCATTTAAATGTCATTTAAAACTGATCATGGCTGTAATGAATTCTCGGGTCTCGGCAATATAGATAAAACTCATTGAAAAAAAGAGCATGGGGTCCCCCCAAGTCCATTACCAGGCCCTTCGGATCTTGTATGAATATTAAGGGGAACCCTAAACCAAAATTTAAAAAAAAAAATGCGTGGGGATCCCCCTAAAATCCATACCAGGCCCATCAGATTGAAATTGTAATTGCTGTGGGAAATAACAACCCAGTCTGGGGGCTGAACCAAACAATATCTCATAGGGTGACAGACCAGGTTTCCCCTTGGAGTGTACCTAACACTGAATAGGGCAATGGGTAGGCTGTCTGGCCATTTCATTCCCGTTTCCTGAGACATTTTTAGCATTCTAGATTTTATTGTGCCATTCAATCTTTCCACCTTCCCACTGCTCTGAGGATGGTATGAGGTATGGAAAGCTAGTGTGACCCCTAAAGCTGCCCATATTTCTTGGTCACTGAGGCAGTGAAAGCCGGACCCTGGTCACTCTCTATGACCTCTGGGACACCATATCTGCACACTGTTTCCGTTAAAAGTCTTTTAGCCGTGGTCTTTGCCATCATGTTGGTAACGGGATAGCCTTCTGGCCATGAGAAGAACATGTCAATGACAATCAATGCATATACATATTGGCATCTGGATGTGGTCGATCTGTATCCTTTGGAAGGGCTACTGGGCTTTTGCTAGATGCTTCAAAGGAACCTTCTTTGTCCTTCCTGGATTGCATTTAGCACAGATGGTGCATGACTTGCAGAAGTTGTTGGGGAGTGGGGTGATCCCTGGAGCCAAGTAGTATTTGTTGATCAGGGCATTCATCAAGGTTTTTGACAGCTGAAAGGCACCGTGGGCCCACTGTACCACTGCAGGAAACATTGATCGTAGCAGACACGGTCTCTTGTTTAATTCCATGATTCCCTCAACTTCTGTGGCTCCTTTTTTGATCCACACTTCTTTTCCTTCTTTGTCAGCTGCCTCCTGTTGCTCCAGGTGAGTCCTGTTTACAGGATGGTTTTGTAGAATCATGGTGGTTTGTACAGTCTCTTCAGGGGTGTCTATTGGGTCATCCAGGATAGGTGCATTCACTCTGCTGACCACTTCTCCCGTCCCATCTGCAGCTTGTTTCGCAGCGGTATCTGCCAGGTGATTGCCTCATGCTTCTTGTGCTGGGAGGAGTAGGGCACCTATTAAGTCCTTGATAGCTGCACTGTGTTCTACAGGTGTTCCTGCTGCTGTCAGGGACCCTCTGGTTTTCCAGATGATCCCAAAATCGCAGGCCACACCAAGGGCATATCTTCATCACTTTGAAGCAGTCATGAGCGGTGAGGTGAGGATCATTCTCCAAAGAGGTTCCCCCCTCGAGAAGAGGAAGCAGAGTGGATGGGTTAAGGGTATCACATCGGAGGATGGTGATGTTATTGGGGAGAAGCAAAGCACACTGGAGTCTGAGGTGCCTCTGCGAGGCTGTACTTGGTTTAATATAGCAGTTATGTCATGAGGGGCCAGGAAGATCAAAGGATGGCCCAACACGAGGTCAGCAGTCCTGTCCAAAAGGGCTTGGGCTGCAAAGACGGCTCTGAGACAAGAGGGTCCACCCCTGGCCACAGAGTCCAGTTGACAGGAGTAATACCCAATGGGTCTGAGTCTGTTACCATGGGCCTGAGCCAAAACTCCTGTGGCATGTCCTTGTCTCTCTGAGACAAAATTGTCCACAGCTTCTGGGGAAGCAGGAAAGGGTCAGATTTCAGGGTATCTGTCAGAGAACCATTACAAACACTCGTTCCCGTGCGCAAGCCAGACGTGCGGCACGAACGTGTGAACCCCGGACCAGGCACGCACATTAGTACTCTCATACGAACGAGTGCACGTCGGCGTGGGCATGTCCGCAAGCCAACGAATCACAGCACAGGGCGCCCTATTTAAAGGATCAGCATATTAGTATCAGTGCTGTATTGTCTCAGCTAGTTCCTGTATCCTTGATTGCTGTTTGATTGAACCTTGATCCTGAAACCTTGGCCTTCCTGACTACTCTTTTGGATTATCCCTGCAACACTGTTTACTTCTGCTTCCTGTACTGAACCCGGCTTGAACTGCTGACCACGGCTCTGTCTTCCGATCTTGTACCTCTCTGCCAGCCCATTGCCAACCTCCGCTAGCCCCTGACTACGAACCTGCCTATCGATTGTGCACCTTCCTGGCAGCACTTTGCCCACTCCTGCTTGTTCCCGACCTTGCAAGTTCTCCTGTTGGACTTTCCTGAACCTATCCAGGATCAACATCTCACCAGCATCTCTGGGCTCCGGTGTTCCTGATCCTGCCAACAGGCACCTGCACCCTTCCATTGCCCTAGCAGCCCTGTCTCCACCTCCAGGGGTGTTAGGACCGGAACCGTGCAAGAGGCCACCCTCGTCATTTCAGATTCCACAGTAAGGTACGTGACAGTACAATCCAGCCAAATGGAGTCTGAAAGGGGGGCCTCAGCTATGGATGCTCTGTGCCAGCAGATTGCAAACCTCACTCAAGCAGTCCAGGGCCTGCAGGATGGCTATCAGCGACTTGAAACAAAAAGAAGAGAGGGCGCACCAACCTAGCGCATTACCACTGATAGCGTTTCTTAAAACAGTAAAATAGCTAGTATATACTCACAAATGAGCTTGAAATACAGGCATGGACATAGACTGCAGGTATGCAGTAACAGACATCAGGATAAAAATGGGACCGTCATCAGGTGCATGCGGCAATGGCTAACGCGTTTCGGGGGCGAGCCCCTTTCCTCAGAGCCTAAGCGGGTGGTAACTGCTCACAAGTGGGAGCTCCTCTATATATGTGTGCATGCATGTGACCAAGCCTCCCAGTAATCACCAGCACCAGCCCACCATGGCCACTCCCCCTTACTGAAAGCAAAACCCTCCCAGCTGGAAAGACCCTCCCTGATGTCACGAAGTCTTCATAGTAACACCATGGTAATAATCTCACATCCATGAAAGGAACGTGCATGTTAATCAATCATTATTGTTGGTGTAATGGGTGTACCCAATCATAAGAAAGGACTCTACCTGCGGGCTAATAAAGACCATCTAAGGCTATGATCCGGCCACATCTCAAGTGTAGATGTAAGTGTAGAAGTAAACAAGCGAAAGTACCAATACCATCAGTGCCACCTCTACAAATCAATCAATCATAGTGCACAAGAATCAGCGACTTGAGCAACGAGTGGAGTCTCTCTCCCCAAGCACCTCGGCACACCAGACAGCCGCAGCACCTGCACCGTCGATCTCAACTTCTACTCCCACAGTAGTGGTGCCACCCCCAGAGCCATGAGTTCCTGCTCCAGAAAGATTCATGGGAGACCGCAGTAAATTCCGCGCTTTCAGAAACGCTTGCCATCTGTATTTCCTACAGCCTCGCACCTTCTCCTTGGAAAGTACCAAGGTGGGATTCATCATCTCGTTGCTACAGGGAGAACCCCAGACCTGGGCTCACCATCTATTAGAACAAGCTAGTCCCTTGCTAGGCACCATGGACTCTTTTTTGGATGAAATGGCTAAGCTTTATGATGACCCTCAGCGCACCACTACAGCTGAGGCTAGTCTCCACTCCCTCCAGCAAGGCCATAGGCCTGTGGAGGACTATGTCACAGACTTTAGACGGTGGAGTTCCGACACACAGTGGAACGACGCCGCTCTTCGTTTTCAGTTCCGCTCAGGACTGTCAGAGGCATTGAAAGATGAACTAGCTCGGGTGGGGGTCCCCAATTCTCTTGAAGAACTGATTCAGCTATCTATTCAGATCGATCGCTGGCTGAGGGAGCGAAGATCTGAAAGAACCAGCCAGTACCGGCCCATGTGGATGTTACCTAGGGTACCCAGCCACCCACCTATTCCTGCAACCCCACTATCTGCTCCAGTCAATGAAGCTCCAGAGCCAATGCAATTTAGCCTGCTTCGTGCCCCATTGATACCAGAAGAGAAGCAGCGCCGCCGTATGAATAATCTCTGCCTTTACTGTGGAGGAGCCGGTCATTACGCCAACATGTGTCCTAACAAGACTCGTAAGTGTGTCTCTCCTTCTCTTGATCCTTGTGCTTTGGCTCTATCAAGATCAACTCACATTGCTGTTCCTGTCTCCCTACAGCTTCCGGAAGGGGCACTCCAGGTCCAGGCCATCGTTGACTCAGGCGCCTGTAGTTGCTTCGTCGACCATGCCTTCGCCCTGCAACACAAGATTCCTCTACGTCCCAAGCAACACAAATTGTCCATACGACTAGCTGATGGGTCCAACATCAAATCTGGGCCCATCATTCAAAAAACTCAACCTCTGCCAGCTGATATCTCACCCAACCACCAAGAACTGTTATGCCTAGACGTGATATCCTCACCGCTCTTCCCAATCATCCTGGGAATGCCATGGTTGCAAGCACACAACCCACAGATCGATTGGACAACCGGCAAGGTGGTCTTTCAGTCTGCCTATTGCCTCCATAACTGCCTCTAAACCCCCCATCACTCAGTACCAGTTGTTGGCTGTCTCAAACCCACATCCGAATCCCAAGATCTTGTTCCACCTGTATACCACGATTTCCTGGATGTCTTTGATAAACAGAAAGCAGACATCCTTCCTCCCCACCGGGCCTACGATTGCCCAATTGAACTTTTACCAGGGGCAGAAATCCCCTTTGGCCGAATTTTCCCCCTCTCGGAACCTGAACTCTTGGTCCTGAAAGACTACGTCAACAAGAACTTCAAAAAGGGGTTCATCCGACACTCTACTTCTCCAGCCGGAGCAGGAATATTCTTTGTTGAAAAGAAGGACCACTCACTCCGGCCGTGTGTGGATTACAGGGAACTAAATCGGATTACCGTTAAAAACCGCTACCCCTTGCCTCTAATTCCAGAATTACTCCAGAGACTCCGCTCTGCAACGATTTTCACTAAGTTGGATCTATGAGGTGCTTACAACTTGATCAGGATCAAAAAGGGTGATGAGTGGAAAACGGCCTTCCAGATGCGGTTTGGACATTTCGAGTACCTCGTTATGCCCTTTGGGTTATGTAACGCACCAGCAACTTTCCAGCATTTCGTAAATAATATTTTCAGAGACTTCCTAGACTTATTCATGATCATTTATCTAGACGACATTCTGATTTTCTCGGTTTCCCTGGAACTACATCGTAACCATGTGAAACAGGTCCTTCTTAGGTTAAGACAAAATGGACTCTATGCCAAGGCCGAGAAGTGTGAATTCGAACGGCAGACCATTCACTTTCTCGAACTAGTAATCTCTACAGGAGGGATGGCAATGGATCCTCAAAAGGTCGCAGCCATAATGTCCTGGCCGCCTCCCGTTAACAAGAAAGGGGTACAACGGTTTATTGGTTTCTCCAATTTTTACAGGAAATTTATTAAAAACCTTTCGGGTATCATCATGCCCATCACTCAGCTCACCAAAAAACAGAACCGCTTTCAGTGGACAGAGGTAGCTCAAGCTGCTTTTGACAAATTAAAGAGACTATTCACCTCTGCCCCGGTATTGAAGCACCCTGATCCTGCCCTTCCATACATACTGGAAGTAGATGCTTCAGAGAGCGCTGTAGGGGCCATCCTGTCTCAGCGCCAAGGACCTAAAGCTTTAATGCACCCTGTGGCCTTTTTCTCGAAGAAATTAGGGCCTTCAGAAAGGAACTATGATGTGGGGGACCGGGAACTGTTGGCAATCAAATCGGCTCTGGAAGAGTGGCGGTACCTCTTGGAGGGAGCAACACACCCAATACTGATCTTCACAGATCACAAAAATTTAGAGTATCTCAGGACTGCTAAACGTCTCAGACCCAGACAAGCAAGATGGACTTTTTTTTTTTCTCGCTTCAGTTTTCATATAACCTACCGGCCCGGATCCAAGAATGTGAAACCAGACGCGTTGTCGCGTATGTTCACGGAAATCGAGGTTCCACCTCAAACGGATACCATATTACAGGCTGGGAATTTTTTGCTCACACAAAATGATTTAATGACACAGATACGTCAAGCATCCAGGGGAATCTCTCTGCCTCCAGATATGAACCTTCCAAGAAGACGATGGGCTCTATTGGCAGGGGAATAAAATTTTCGTACCACAGAATCTGCGTACTACTATTCTACAAGTGTGCCATGACTACCCGCTGGCCGGCCATTTCAGGGGACACAAGACCATGGATTTGGTCCAGAGACATTTTTGGTGGCCCAGCTTAGCAAGGGACTGCAGGAAATATGTCGGCTCGTGCTCAATTTGTCTCAGAAACAAGAACAGCAAAAGCAAAGCATGGGGATTATTAAGACCACTACCCATTCCTGAAAGACCCTGGGATAAGATTGCGATGGATTTTATTGTAGAGCTCCCTCCATCGGAAGGATTTTCATCCATCTTTGTAGTGGTGGACCGCCTCTCCAGGATGTCACATTTTGTCCCCATGAAAGGGACCCCATCAGCAACAGAAACTGCTGAAGTTTTTATTAAAGAAGTGGTGAGATTGCATGGAATCATTAGTGACATTGTTTCAGATCATGGAGTGCAGTTTACTTCAAGATTTTGGAAAACACTGTGCGAAGCACTGGGCATCAAACTAAATTTCTCCTCAGCGTATCATCCCCAGTCCAATGGGCAGACTGAGCGTACCAACCAAACGCTAGAACAATACCTGCGATGCTTTACCACTTTTTCCCAGGAAGATTGGGCATTTAACAACTCTACCCATACAGCTACCAACCAATCTCCCTTCTTCTCTAATTATGGGTTCCATCCCTCTTTCTTGCCAACGCTAATTCCAGACTCTCCGTTACCAGCTGTTCAGGACAGACTAAATTTCCTTGCTACTAATAACCAGGTGCTGAGAGAGACCATTGCCAGGACACAGGAGGTTAATAAAAGATTCTTTGACAGAAAGAGGAGAGGAGAACTGGATTTGAAAGTGGGTGACCGTGTGTGGCTTTCAACAGTCAATCTGAAACTGGCCTGCCCGTCCAGGAAATTGGGACCTAAATATCTGGGAACTTTCCCAGTCAAGAGAAAGATCAATTCAGTGGCGTATGAACTTGAACTTCCCGACACATTCAAGATACATCCTGTGTTTCATACTTCCTTGTTGAAACCTGACGTGGTTAATCCCTTTCCAGGACGTGAAATGGGGCCCCCAGAGGCCATAATGGTGGATGGAGAGGAGGAGTTCGAGATCGAGACCATTGTGGACTGCAGAAAAAGGCAAGGACATAATCAATATTTAATTAAATGGAAAGGTTTTGGCCCAGAAGAAAACTCCTGGGAACCGGAAGCAAACCTTCATGCCCCAAGGCTTATACAAGCCTTTCATCGCTCTCATCCAGAAAGAAGGATCCAGAGGGGCATCCGGAGGCTGCCCGTAAGGAGGGGGCAATGTCAGAGAACCATTACAAACGCTCGTTCCCGTGCGCCAGCTAGACGTGCGGCACGAACGTGTGAACCCCGGACCAGGCACGCACATTAGTACTCTTATACGAACGAGTGCATGTCGGCGTGGGCATGTCCGCAAGCCAACAAATCACAGCACAGGGCGCCCTATTTAAAGGATCAGTATACTAGTATCAGTGCTGGATTGTCTCAGCTAGTTCCTGTATCCTTAATTGCTGTTTGAACCTTGATCCTGAAACCTTGGCCTTCCTGACTACTCTTTTGGATTATCCCTGCAACTCTGTTTACTTCTGCTTCCTGTACTGAACCCGGCTTGAACTGCTGGCCACGGCTCTGTCTTCCGATCTTGTACCTCTCTGCCAGCCCATTGCCAACCTCCGCTAGCCCCTGACTACGAACCTGCCTATCGATTGTGCACCTTCCTGCCAGCACGTTGCCCACTCCTGCTTGTTCCCGACCTTGCAAGTTCTCCTGTTGGACTTTCCTGAACCTATCCAGGATCAACATCTCACCAGCATCTCTGGGCTCCGGTGTTCCTGATCCTGCCAACAGGCACCTGCACCCTTCCGTTGCCCTAGCAGCCCTGTCTCCACCTCCAGGGGTGTTAGGACCAGAACCGTGCAAGAGGCCACCTCGTCATTTCAGATTCCACAGTAAGGTATGTGACAGTGTCTTAGAGAGGTTGCATCAAGAGGGAGGCTTCTGGGATCCAAGAACGGCAGTAGGAGATTAATCCTAGAAAGGCGTGAGGGGGCTTTTGACCTCGAGGCAAAGGGATGGCCTTGATTGCAGCAACTCTTTCTTCAGTGAGATGTCGGGTGCCTTGGGAGATGCATTGGCCTAGAAAAATTACCTTCTCTCTGCACCACTGAACCTTTTGCTTTGAGGCCCTGTATCCCTGCTCAGCCAGGTAGTGGAGGAGGCTTTCAGAGAAGATTGAGGCATCACCAAGGGTATCTGCACAAAGTAGGAGGTCATCTACATACTGAAGAAGTACAATGTCTGGGTGAAACTTCATCCAGGTGTCCAGAATGAGGGCCATTACCTTGACGAATTAGGAGGGGGAGTTCTGGGTACCTTGTGGCATAACAGTCCAGGTGTAGCGGGCAGGTGACACAGGCTTGCCTGAATCCTAGCGGAGAAGGTCCATGTGATCCGGAAGGGGGTGGGGTGTCATGTTTCTGGTACTGAGCGCTTTCATGTGCACCACGGTTGGAGCTTGGTTGACTGTGGGTGAATTTCCGGGGGCTTCGGCATTCCCTTCTGGAGTGGCCGGGTCTTCCGCAGTTGTAGCAGACACGTGAAGTTGGTACTGGTGGGCGCAGATGCAGTGTGTCAGAGGCCATCATGAGAGGAGTTACCTTTCTACTGCTCTGGGAGGATTCTGGACCTATTAACCACTAATAACAACATCTCAAGCTCCATTACTCTACACTCTGGGCGTGATAGGAGCAGACCCTTTCGGATTGACTCTTTAAGACCTGAGATAAATGCGGCAGCTAGCATAGCATGTGTCTATGTGCTTTGTTCAGCATGCTAAAACCCAAATCAGTTAACATTTGTGCTATTCTATTGCATAAAATTACGCAACCTTAAATCACTTCCTTTCTTTTACTAACCACAATTCATCTGGCATTACACCCAGAATATATATAACTTCCCCATTATAATATTCTTAAAACTTGTATCTGGTTAAAAATCAACATTTTAAAATCCCCAATTATTGTTAATACAGCTTAAACTCAATTAAAACCATTTGCACAAATATAACACATTTGCTACATTTGCTGTTATTAGAAAAGAAACACCTTTTAACTTCAATAATGCAAGGATAGGCAACTACAACTAAATCAATCCTTAAAGTCAGACTCTGACCGAAATAATCAAGACACCCTATACATAAATTGAAATGCTACTTTGATTGTAATATGTTCTATCACATGAAACATGTGGGTGGGTTTCAGTGTGGGTGGTTCAGGGACGGTGGCATAGGGCGTGTTGCCACAGGGGGAGGTGTCACTTGGAACAGAGGGGCGGTAGATGAAGGGCAGCGTCTACTTCCTGGGGACCAGACGCCATTATAGGGTGGTGGATGACTACTTAACTTCCTCTTTTCTGTTTTTTTATACACATATACAATACGACCATTCTGATTCGTTTCCTGCTCTGTCCACTCTTCCTCATGAATAGCTTTTGCAATTTTAAACCAAGCATCTACTGCTTGTAGCAATCCTTGGTCTGACAACAAACTCCTTTTTCGTTTCAAAATAGTATGCCATTCATCTACTTGTAGCCTTCCGCCCAAATGCATATCAACCCCACACACTTTCGCCAACTTCTTTCCCTTTTTGACAGCACCCTCTCCTTTCTGCTCTTATACCAAATCACAAGCCAAACTGCCCTCTTTGGGCCTCACTAACTTTTGCCCCATCATTAGCTATTGAAGAGTCCGGGCTCAGGGTTGGTATGGTGGTTTTATGAAGCTGTCCTGGACTCAAAGGGTCCAACAATTCCTCTGACCGCCACCTGTCCTCTTTCGGACCACTTTCCAATATATAACACTACCTTGCTATGTTCTGTCTTGATGACTGGGATATTTATGTGTCTGCTCAGGATTTTCAGACGAGTCACAAGTCTGTCTTGGACTCAAGGGGTCCGACAATCCCTCTATCCTCTATCCGTCACCTGGTACCGGTTTGGACCATATCACAGTCTCAAGTTAACGAGGACAAGACAAATAGAGAGTGAGAGAGAGAGAAAGAGAAACGTCTACAGCAGGCATGTCCAAAGTCCGGCCCACGGCTGAATGAGGAAACTGGAAAGGTACAGTACTGTGATTGAAGCTAGATTCATTTTAAAAGGGCTTTATTCATGTGTCTGTGCATGTGTGTCTGTATGTGTGTGTGTGTGCATGTGTCTGTATGTGTGTGCATGTGTCTGTATGTGTGTATGTGTGTGCATGTGTCTGTATGTATGTCTGTATGTGCATGTGGCTGTGTGTGTGTGTGTGCATGTGTATATGTGTGTGTGTTCATGTGTCTGTATGTATGTGTGTGTGCATGTGTCTGTATGTGTGTATGTGTCTGTATGTGTGTGTGTGCATGTGTCTGTATGTGTGTGTGTGTCTGTATATGTGTGTGTGTCTGTATGTGTGTGTGTGTGTGTATGTGTCTGTATGTATGTGTGTGCATGTGTCTGTATGTGTCTGTATGTGTGTGCATATGTGTCTGTATGTGTGTGCATGTGTCTGTATGTGTGTGCATGTGTTTGTATGTGTGTGCATGTGTCTGTATGTATGTGTCTGTGTGTGTGTGCATGTGTCTGTATGTAAGTGTGTGCATGTGTCTGTATGTGTGTGCATGTGTCTGTATGTGTGTGCATGTGTCTGTATGTGTGTGCGTGTGCATGTGTCTGTATGTATGTCTGTATGTATGTGTATGCATGTGTCTGTATGTGTGTGCGTGTGCATGTGTCTGAATGTATGTCTGTATGCATGTGTCTGTATGCATGTGTCTGTATGTGTGTGCATTTGTCTGTATGTGTGTATGCATCTGCATGTGTGTGCATGTGTCTGTGTGTATGTATGCGTGTATGTTACTTTTAATCTGCCCCCCCCCATTCCTGTACTATCAGAACTGCTTTTGTAGGGCTTGTTTGTGATAGCAGCGAGGACTGCTGCTCCTCTGAAAAGAAATCCACTGATCGCTTTTCAGAGGCATTTGACAGGCGGTAAAGAGGCATTATGTTGCCTCCTCACCACCTGTTTTAAGCCCGTAAATGCAGCATCACTATACTGCAACCGTGCAATGCACACAGTTGCAGGATAGTTGCAGTGAAGCCCCATTCAGCCTGGGTATACCTCCAGCTGCAGCCACAGCATGTGTACACCCCCAGCTGCTCCCTCTGCAGCTAAAGGGGGTGAAGTTGGGGGTGGTAAAAACAGCTTAACCATGTGGTTTTACTGCCCCTCCAGCCTGACATGTGAACAAGCCCTTGGTTCACATGTGTGTGGCTGCGCGCTGCGTGTAGGGCAGCGCATTCATTTCAATGGGCTTCCCTACCCACAAAAATGCAGGGAAAGAAGTCCCTGACCTTTTTTTTTTAAATTGCACTGCACCAAAAGCACAATGTGTGGGGTACCATTAAGAATTAACGGTACCCCTAAAGAGCAGAGCATTCGTCTGTGTGTCAGGAACAAGCGCGACAAAGGCAAGAGAATTCTTGTTGGGCAGTGTATTAGTGCTCGAATGAACACATTTGACCGAATTTTAATGGTTCAAAGAATGTCAGGGCAAAATGGAAGGCCCTCACACATGTTCACTTCATCAAATCTGGCCCTCTTTGAAAAAAGTTTGGATACCCCTAGTTTACAGTGTTCGGCTGCCAAGCAAGCCTCCTTGCATGCGCCTTCCCAAAACGTAGACCAGTCACAGCCCTGTCGACCCCCGAGGTGGCTGCAGGTAGGGGAGCAAAGTAATATGTGACCACTTATTACTCTCAACAAGACATTTAACAAACAAATAAGGAGTACAGCAGTTAATATTCAATGCACCACTTTAAATGTTATTCACATTTCCCCAAACCATGCCCAAATTCCTCACTCTGGCTTTTTCCCTTTCCTCAAGTTCTTCTGGTTGTTGGGTTTGTAAGGGGCATCTTTCGGCTGCGTGTCCCCTCCTTTTGACTTCGCTTTCTATAGCCTGTGGTGACTTGCCAACCTCAAATTTAACTGGGTAATGCACATTTAATCTGAATACCAACACGTGTGATCTCCGCTAACAAGGGTTTATAACCCGGACATTTCCTTTTATATCCTGGCTCGATCACTTTAACCAACCCCCAACCCTCTTCATGTATGGCAAACAACAGTCCACAAACACACTTAGGACATGACATTACCACCAACAGGATGTGACCAACAACCAACAACAAGCAACAAGATGTGTGACGACCATAGAGAAATACAGGATTGTTCAGATCTCACTGGATCCCCATGCCACTACTGGGCATATTCTGATGCCCCCTCCTGGTTTTTTCATGCTTTGCCACACCCGTGCTTTATCACACAATTATTTATTCCCCGGGAGGAGTTTAAACCACGTCAACTAATTTAATCCGTGACTATATAAGGAATCCCTTATTCCCAATAGCCACCACAAAACACAAGATCGATCAACAAAACAGAACAGAACAAAACAGGCGGCAGATATAATTGCAGGTTCCTTATTATATCAACAGACTCGAGGCAAGCTATATACCTGTCTTTGAGGGCCTCAGGAAGTCGATATGGACACAGAGGTTAACCAGCCACAGTTTTCAGAGGTGATCATTCTCCTTCCTGTGCCCGTGTTGGTTTGTCCTCAGTCTCCTCTGGATCGGCTAGCCTTTGGGCCTAGCCTCGAGCCCCACGTTGGGTGCCAGATGTATTGGATGAGAACAAAAGTCCGATATTATTATATCTACCCCTGATCAAATTGTATATAGAGATATAGAGCATGCACGCTCAAGTAAACTCACATTGAGACTTTTTTTTTTATTTCCAATTTATTCTTTATTACATTTTAAAAATTTTAACAATTCAGTTAATAAAAACAAGTAAACATAGTCTTATCTTCATAATAAGGTTAATAAATAAGCAGAAATGGGAGCACATTATACTAGAAGAAAATAGAAAAGAAAAAAAAAAAAACGGGGGGAAAGGGAACACTCTTAACCCCCCTTGTTCACCCATTTCCAATGTTATAAAATTACATTGCTCCGTAATTCCTCGCCTCTTTTCCACCCCTCCCCTTTTCCTTCCAGTGAGCTTGTGCTTAAGTACCTATATCGATTTTATCAATCTTTTCGTACATCTCACGTGGTTTACCTTATTAAAATTAGCTAACCCTTTACTCCCATTTCCTCTAGTATCTCCTTTTCCTATCAGTTTATCTATTCTAATTGTTTCTCCAGCTCTATTTTATATTTTACACTCTATATGAAGGGACCCATTTTTTCCGGCCAGAGCCTGTACATCCTGTCAAATTCCTTGAGGTTACCTCTCTTTGTGTACACTGCTCTTTCTCTGCAGAGAGTCTCATTTATTTTCCTAATCCAGTCTCTTACTGTAGGGGGTGCCTTCGATTGCCATCTAATTGCAATCATTTTCCTAGCTTGGAACAAGCATCTTAACCCTTTCATGACTAAGCCTATTTTTGAAATTTGGTGTTTACAAGTTAAAATCCATATTTTTTGCTAGAAAATTACTTAGAGTTCCCAAACATTATATATATTTTTTTAGCAGAGAATCTAGAGAATAAAATGGCGATTGTTGCAATATTTTTTATCACACGGTATTTGTGCAGCGGTGTTTTAAACGCAAATTTTTGGAAAAGGGACACTTTCATGAATTTTAAAAAATCCAAACAGTAAAGTTATCCCAATTTTTTTGTATAATGTGAAAGATGATGTTACGCCGAGTAAATAGATACCAAACATGTCACCCTTTATAATTGCACGCACTCGTGGAATGGCGACAAACTACGGTACCTATGAATTTCCATAGGCGACGCTTTAAAATTTTTTTACGGTTACCAGGTTTGAGTTACAGAGGAGGTCTAGGGCTAGAATTATTGCTCTCGCTCTGACGATCGCGGCGATACCTCACATGTGTGATTTGAAAACCGTTTACATATGCGGGCGCGACTTCCGTATGCGTTTTCTTCGCTGCGCGAGCTCGCGGGGACAGGGGCACTTTAAAAAAAATTTTTTGTTTTTTTTTATTTATTTGATTTATTTTTTTACTTTATAAATTGTGTTTTAAAAAAAAAATTTTTTTTTTTTACTTTTATTGCTGTCACAAGGAATGTAAACATCCCTTGTGACAGTAATAGGTGGTGACAGGTACTCTTTATGGAGAGATCTGGGGTCTAAAAGACCCCCCATCCCTCCTTTACACTTCAAAGTATTCAGATCGCCGAAAACGGCGATTCTGAATACTGTGTACTTTTTTAAATTCGGCGCCATTGGCAGCCGAGTAAACGGGAAGTGACGTCATGACGTCGCTTCCGCGTTTACAACGAGAAGGCTGGAACGAAGCCGCCCACGGCTTCGTTCCAGCCCGCCCCCAGCTGCCGAGGGCGGCCGGTTGGACACCGAGCTTCCCGATCGCACGGGAGGCCCGGTAACAGCGGCGGGAGGCGGCGGGAGGGGGGGACGTCCCCTCCCGCTCCCCCGGTATAACAACCGAGCGGCTTTTAGCCGCATCGGTTGTTATACTCGGGTAGCCGATCGCCCGCTGTAAACAACGGTACCGGGATGATGCCTGCAGCTGCAGGCATCATCCCGGTATAACCCCGGAAAGCCGAGTACGCATATCTGCGTACGGTCGGCGGGAAGGGGTTAATATTGCTATTGTGGTGTTCTTCCTGTCTCCCCCTTCCTTCCTATACCCCAGTATACATACTATGGCCTCCATCTCCAATGTAGTTCCAAATATATCTCTCATTGTATTAATCACTCCTTCCCAATATCGGAACAACTTGGGACATCTCCACAACATATGCATGAGATCACCAGTCCCCTGGCATCTTTTGCATTTATCATCAGATCTTCTACCAAACCTAAACAGTCGTTTGGGAGTATAGTAAGCTCTATTTATCAACATCAGGTGAGATGTCTTCTGCAGGGGAGAGACCAATATCATTGGTCCCATCGCTAGGATTCTCCTCCACTGCTCCTGTGTTATTGCCCCTATATCCTCTTCCCATCTTACTCTTTCAGTATGGAGTTTCCCCCCAATGTTGGCTTCTTTACTTATTTGCCCATATATTTCAGATATTAAACCCTTAGTGGGGCCTACCTGAAGTATACTTTGAAAGAGGGGTGTTTTTTTTTTTCATTCTAAGTGTTGTTTCCTAAATTGAGCTTCAAGGGTGCGCCCTACCTGTAAGTAGGTGTAAAATGTGCAGTTCGGTATATTGATTTCGCGTTTCAAGTCCAAGAATTTTTTAAGAGTATTACCCACATAGACTTGTCTCAGCCTTTTAATGCCTTGTTTTTCCCACTCTCTAGCTTTTCCTATCCAGGGGATTTCCTGCAGGTTGCTGTTGTTCCAAAGGGGGTGTATTCAGTTAACCCATTGTGTCTCATCTGTTTTTTAACTGTTTTCCATATTTTAATTATCATTTTTATTGTTGGATACCTATAGCGAAAAGACTCCGCCTCTAGCGCTTCAATTATTGTATTATGTAAAGCGCCAGTTAATGTTATTCTTCCATTAGGGGTACCTCCGTTTGGAACATTGCATCCCATTAACTGCTGCAGCTGTGATGACAAATAGTAGCGCTCGGGGTGGGGTAACGCGAAACCACCTTCCCCTACCGGGAGCTGAAGTGTACGAAGTCGGATCCTGCCTTGTCCCCCTTTCCATATTAGCTCCCTGAAAAGGCTCTCGATTTTATTGAACCATTTCTTGCATATCCAAACTAGGGAATTGTGCAATATGTACAGCAATTGTGGAATCCAGATCATTTTTATTAAACTGCACCTTCCTGCCACCGACAATGGGAACCGTTTCCAGATGCCAGTTTTTTGTTTAAATTTGGCCAATAGTGGTATAAGATTTTTACTTATAAATTGGTTAGGATCTTTCGACAGGGCTATCCCTAAGTATTTCAATGTATCCACTACTGTCAGCTGAGGCATTCCTGGTATTATTAAATCACTAATGGGGTATATTGGTAACAGCTCAGATTTCTCCCAATTTATCTCTAACCCTGTAAAGCTACCAAATTCTTCCACTATGCTCATTGTTTTTGTCAATGATTGACCCGTATCTCCCAGGAAGAGCAAAATATCGTCCGCGTATAACGCGATTCTTTCTTCTCCCGTCTTCCTCTGAAAGCCAGTTATCTCGGAGCTTGTTCTTATAGAAATAGCCAGGGGTTCCATTGCTAGAACAAAGAGCAGGAGTGACAACGGGCACCCCTGTCTCATCCCCCTCTCCAGTTCTATCTTATCCGAGAATTCGTTATTAATTTTAAGTCTGGCACTGGGCCTATCATAAAGAATTTTTATCCAGCCTGTGAAGAGGGACCAAATCCAAATTTCCCCAACACCATCCATATGTATCCCCACTCCACGCTGTCAAAAGCTTTGGTCACATCCAGTGACAATACGTCTCTTGGTCCCTCGTTCTCCGTCGGGGTCTGTAGATTTAAAAATGTGCTTCTGATATTCGTACTTGTCGATCTGTTGGCTATAAATCCCGCCTGGTCTGGATGGATCAGTTTTGGAGTAATTCTGTTCAGCCTAGCTGCCAGAACCTTGGCCAAGATTTTGGCATTGGGGCATAAGAGAGAAATTGGCCTATATGCAGCTACGTCTAAAGAATCCTTCCCTTCTTTCTGTAAAACTATAATGGTTGCTTCCAACATTGAAGCGGGTAATCATCCCTCCCTGGCCGCCCCCCCCCCCCAGTGCTTTTAGTAACTCCAAGAGTAATATTCCACCATAATATTTGTACACCTCAGTCAGGAGCCCATCTGGACTGGGAGATTTTTGGCAATATCCCTTTTTATTAATTCAAACCAGATTTATTTTCCACTACCTCTGGGCTCTTTTCCCTCCAAATTACTTTCTGTTTTAATATTTCCGCTTTTCAAGTTTTTATATGATTAAGATATGTCAGATAAGGCTGGCGCATGCAAACCACAAAACAGCCACAAATATATTAATATATTATGACAAAGTATGTGACAAAGTATTGGTTTTTAGATGGGACTTTCATGAGGAAGTAGCCATGTTCTTGCTTTGTCCTTGCTCCTTTTTAGACCATTGGTGTTATCTTGTTATTTTTTGAGTGTATTCTCAGAGCACGTGCGAACTTCTCTGTTAACTCTTGCAGTCCAGTTCCACAATAAAAGAAGGGCAAGCTTTGATATCTACTGTATATTGTTTTTAAGGCTTATAAGCATAGAAGCTGATATATGATAGATGTATAAAACATGTACATATATATTTATGTTGTAATAGACATTTCATGATACTCTTAATCACATCCATTACAGAACCATTCTCCCATCCCTAATCCCTGTATACTGTGTTTGCTAAGATGCCCATCTAAGATACTGGACTGTGTTGATGATGCATTGTTTAATGTGTCAAGAGATGGTCCTCAGTAAAGAAGCTCAGTTTATTCAAACGCATTTAGTCACTTGAGAAAAGTACTGGGTACTAATGCCCTGTACACACGGTCAGATTTTCCGACGGAAAATGTGTGATAGGACCTTGTTGTTGGAAATTCTGACCGTGCGTAGGCTCCATCACACATTTTCCATCGGAATTTCCGACACACAAATTTTGAGAGCTTGCTATAAAATTTTCCGACAACAAAATCCGTTGTCGGAAATTCCGATCGTGTGTACACAAATCCGACGCACAAAGTGCCAAGCATGCTCAGAATAAATTAAGAGACAAAAGCTATTGGCTACTGCCCTGTTTATAGTCCCGACGTACGTGTTTTACGTCACCGAGTTTAGAACGATCGGATTTTCTGACAACTTTGTGTGACCGTGTGTATGCAAGACAAGTTTGAGCCAACATCCGTTGGAAAAAATCCATGGATTTTTTTGTCGGAATGTCCGATCAATGTCTGACCGTGTGTACAGGGCATTATAGTGTATGCTATAAAGGGGAACAGAATGTTAGCGAGTGAAATGAACAAATGAGTTAGAGTGTGAAATCTACATATAGAAGGAGTAACAGTCAGTTTCGGACGGGGATAGTGGTGGCCGGTGATGGAAGGATCCAGTCAGAAGGTTGGTTTGGTGCTTGACTAAATATGCCCATCCTAACAGTGGGTCCTAATCCTAGGGCCACTGTGGTATGGAGTATTTCCAGAGACCAGGCCTGGACCATGGAAGAAGCGAGGCCTTGCAAATGAATGGTGTCCCCTTCCATATCGAGGGGTGGGAGCAAGACAAATGTGCTGTGCTGAAGTACCGGTGAAGGATGGCTGGTGCTCTGCCCTGTTAACCTTGAAATGTCTCTGTAGTTTAGTGTCAGGGCTGGTAGGAATAAAGTAATGTCACTGGCTGAAGAGAAAAAACTTCTGTTGTGAGGCCTCGTGAAGGATATGGACTTTGGCTGCAAGATGACGTTAAAGGGTTTGTAAAGACTCGTGGTTTTTCACCTTAATGCATTCTATGCATGTCATAAACAGGTGTGACCAGAACTGTGTGGACTGCAACAGAGTGAACCAAAATGTATGTAAGGTGAAAAAGTAATGTAACTTAGCAAGACAAGTGAACACAGATATAAATGTACCTCCAATACCAAACAGTGTAAAACAAATCAACAACCAAACAGTGACCCACAAAGAACAACAATCTAAACTAGTATATACAGCAAAAAGGGACTATCATAATCATAGCCTGGCCAGGGTCATAAAAGGGAGATCAGCAGATGGGGGCAAGGAGCAAGAGAGGACAGGAACAAGGTGGAAGGGATCAGGCTGCAGGGCAAGGGTACAGGATAACAGGATCACAGGAGGGACGTGAACAGGTACAAATACAGGTTCAGGTCCTCAAGATCACAGGATTACAGGCCAGGGCTCAAGGACAATACCAAGGCAAGTGTGTGAGTTCTAGCCGGGTATAAATACACGTCTCCTGCAATTAGTCTCAGGTGACACCTGATTGCAGTAGATGATGTAGGCTCCAGATTGCTAGGAGACACCCGCTGTTGGACATCAGTACTGCGGCCCAAACATCGGACAGTGCCACCAGCAGGTGAAACCTTTCCCGACAGCTCAAGACTGCTAGGAGACACCCGCTGGTGGACACCAGTACTGCGGCTGAAAGATCTGACAGTGCCACTAGCAGGTGAAACCTTTCCTGACAATGCATTAGGGTGAAAAACCTTCTGTGCTGCAGCTGGCCCCCAGAGCCCCCCCTTTTTCTTACCTGAACCCGATCATTCCACGAGCACGAGCCCAGCAGCTCCAGCTGTCTTGAGTCCTCATTGGATATATTGATAGCAGCAGGAGCCATTGGCTTCCACTGCTGTCAATCAAATCCAGTTACACGGGAGCGAGGGGCGGGGCTAAGTGATGCTGTCTGTGTCAATGGATGCAGCAGCAGGACTCGGGAGCGTGCCCGCACAGGACCCCCCATAGAATGCAACTCTCCGTGGGGCACTCGATGAAGAGGAGGAGCCAGGAGTGCCTCCGGGAGACCCCAGAAAAAAGGATCAGGACCACTCTTTGCAAAACCCTTGCACAGAGCAGGTAAGTATGACATGTTTTTTATTTAAAAAAAAAACAAAAAAAACCCTTTCCAATCACTTTAACTCACACGAGAGCAAACAAAACATTGTCACACTGACTGCATGCATTTCCCCACCATGTGGCCACCATGCCAACAATTATGCACAGGCTATTTTGGTGCATTTTGTGTTTAGCAACCAATCTCCTCCTACAAAGAAACAAAATGCATCAAAAGCATGCTACATAAACACATTAAAAAAACCTAAGCTAATGTGAAAAATGAAAACCTACAACAGGTTTATTGCAATTTTGCAGAAATAAAAAACAAATCACATTGTTTGAAGTTTAAATATTCAATTCCCCAGTTCATTCAATAATCAATTTTTTCTATGTTTTTTTTTGTCTGGTTTCTTGTGTAATATAATGCACATGTTACCTTCACACACAGCAAGGTAGTATATTTTAGACTGCATTAGTATTAAAGTGTATTCAAATCCTAACAATGAACATCTCTTAGCACCCTTTGGTCTGTTAAGTATACCGATTGAAGTGCCAGAAAACCTGTGAGTTAATAACTTCCTGTGCTCTCTGTCTCTGCTAGCTTATCAGTTATCATTGTTCCCAGCTCTTTCTGTGGACAACAAAACACCTCTCATCTATGTTATAGAGATGAGGAGATGATAAATGTAGTCCTAACTAATTTTCCTGTTCTAGGGAGACAATGTTGCTCTTCCATAGATACAGTATAGTGACAGCATTGCCACCCTGGAGCAGGACATGTGTTACTGGCAGGATAACCATGGATGGCATGATGATGTCCCTCTGGGCACATATGGTTACTCTTTAGATTATCCTATGGACAGGATTTGAGTGAAGTCTGGCAAAAGCCAGCCCGTTAGGCTAAGGTCCTTCCTCTCAAGTCTGCATCTCCTTTCAGATGCTCGACTTGTGATTCTGCCCTATATTGCTCTGCCACCAAAGATTTCTGCAGTCAGTCTCTGGAGAGTACACAACACAGCAGCAGACTCATGGTCAATCAGTAGCCCTCACCTTACCTGCAGCACAGCACCACAGCATGTGGTCCTCACACAGCAACTCATCTCATAAAGCTCTGGGCTCCTGGAACACCCTGCCCAGCAACTCTCTACGTAGGCTGGGCACATGGCATGTCCCCTGGTTCTATGTAGGTCTCCAATAGACTCAGTCCTGGTTTTCCTTGGAGCATAGTGGGATTCTCAATGCATGTTTCTGGCACACTGGTCCTGTTCTGACAAGCTACACTCGCTCTGCCTAGCAGTTTTCACTCACTGGATCCCAGCAGTTAGCAGGAGTAGCTTGAGCATTGTGCACAGGCTTTTGGCCACTCTGAACTCACAATCCTAGTCCTGACCTCTCTCCTTGGACTTCTAAGGTACCTCTGGACACACACCAGCTCCCAGTCATGCTGATAGGCTTACCATTTACTCTGTTCGGGTAGTGGGTGGATCTATCCCCTGGCTGCAGTCCAACAGAATCTGCCTGCCCTATTTCCAAGGGCAGGCTTCTGTCTTTGGTCATAGTGGCAGCCAACCAAGTCCTTCCAGTGTCCTCCCCACTCCCTGTGATCTGTCACTGACAGGAAAGGGAAATTTTCTGTGGCCAGAGAGAAATGATCTGCTAGGCAGTGCCACACGTTGGCCAGTCCCATGCGTAAAATGTTTGCTCTTGGGTTTAGATATGCTGTAATTGTAAAACTTTGCATCTATTCATTGAGAAGAAGCAGTAAGAGCTTGAGCATAGCCAAACCAGTTTACAAGCTGTCCTTGGTTCTTGGCAGATTGATAGCTGTACACTGTGCATAGGTGATTGTCGTTCTTTGAAAAAGATGTAATGAAGAAATTATTTTCCTAAGGATTCCAACCTTACAATAACTCCAAATGTTTATAAAAATGTCTAAAAAATTGCCTTACACTTCAAAAATTTCCCTTTAGAATAAGCCATTAGTCATTTCTTGGCAAAAGAAACCCAAATATTTTAGTAGGCATGGTTTATTTTATTAGCACTGTTATCATGAATGTTTTATACTGCAGCACACTGGGACAACAGCAAAGTGACATACAGAATACAATAACAAACACATCAATAGAGTAAGTGTCGAGAGCTCAGCACACCATCCTGCTCCTTATATTATGTTTATTCTCCCAGGCATGTTTGCTTCATAGAAAGCTGGGATTTATGCTGCTTGTTTTGTTGGCTCTGCAATTATTCCTGCTCGCATTCAGAACACCAGACTTGAAATATGATAACTTCAAAGGCCACACAACATTCCCGACAGATGCTGTGACAGCTTACTTTGGGAATGATGCAGCGATGAATCTCAGAAAATGGAACCTGCATATATAACTGTAAAGAGGCTGTAGATTGCAGATTGTGCATACAGTATTTCAGATGGGTCTGCTTACTTTGCTAGCAATACTAAACAGAACTACTTCATCTGTAAAACCATTAAATAATACCAGCTGAAATGTTGACAAATTATATCTCTATGTATACCCTTATAAGAAATGCATTCCAAAATGGAACGACCATGGTCCTACCATGAAAAGGCCTTTATAGATCAGAGCATTTACTGAACTACACAAGATGACAAAATACCTGTGATAGTTTAAATAATTAACAAGCTATAATCCAAATTTCCCGCACCACTGGGGTTCCAGACACTTATCAATGAGTTCAGGAAGGGGGAGGGGGGGTTATGTCATTGCAATTTTATCGTGTATACAAAAAATCAGTGTAGGGTGCTTTGTGTGACTCAGAAGTGCTTTAGGTATTAGGACAGATGGAGCGGCTATGGTAGGTATGGCTAAAGTCAAAGAAGGATAGTGTATAGGCAGGGTTTCATCCACGCACTCTAGATTAGCTTTTCTCAACCAGGGTTCCATGGAACTCTAGGGTTCTCCTTACCACCAATATGAGCGATCATGTCTACGCTTCTAATGTAAAGGGGCACCACATTTCGTTTTTTCATTTCAAGATTCTGATATTATGAAAATGATTTTGATGTTTATAACAGGTGTGTGATAAAAAAAAATGTCTTGGGTGTAAAATACACTACGTAGCCCATATTTTTTTATTTAAAACATTTACAACTCTTTACAGTGATTATACTAATGTACCATGAGCTGTTTAATAAAATCTTGAAGGGGTTCTCCGAGACATGAAACTTTTTTAAAGGTTCCTCTGACAAGGTTGAGAAAGGCTGCTCTAGGTGATATCTTTCTTTCTTTCCTAATACCTTGGCATAATGGCATTGTGAAGCAGGTGGCCAAGGTATTGAACTGAGGTAGCCTGGGCCTGTGCCATAGCTAAACATGGGAATTGCTTAAGTTTGAATTGGTGGGGTTACATACGCATGGTTTAACATCAAAGGCTAAGTCTTGGTATAGAATGGGAGGACCAATTTTTAAAAGCAAATTTCTGATCAAGAAAGCTACCATTCATTTTTTTAGTAGCATCAATCCTTAAATGCAATCTCGTTTTACTGCTCACATGTTGTAAAACACTGTCAAAGACTGTTCACATGTATCAAGTCTGACTGACAGAAACTGCTGACATGTATGGAAAGACTGTCATAGATTGACTGCTTGTTAACAAAAGACTGTCAGACTACCGTCAGGTTAATGTACACCATTGCCCATTCAGTGTCATAGAAAGTGTTCTATAGGCACCTCACTTCACCAGGTTGATTCATATTGGACACTATCTGACAGGAGCTCTGTTTGTGACCATATATACCACATGGGGCAACACAGTGGTTAGCACTTCCGCCTAGCAGCACTAAAGTTGCCCGTTAAGATCCCAACCATGACACTACTTGCCTGGAGTTTGCATGTTATCCTTGTGTCTGCGTGGGTTTCCTCCAGTTACTTTGGTTTCCTCTCACACTCCAAAGTTTTGTAGTTAGTAAGGTTGAAAAAAGACACCAGTCCATCCAGTTCAACCTGAGTGAGTGTGCATGTCTACAATTGTCCCTATCCCTGTACATTGCATCTCATTAAGATGTTCATCTATCATATTATTATTATTTTTTTTTTTATTCTTTTTATTGTGTTTTTAAACAGACAAACACATACAACACAAGTGCTATGATACAGTCTTATTACATTTCAAGCTTAATGTAGCAGTATATATCCATGGATATTCGATACGTGAAATGTCAGTAATCTACATATAGGTGCTACATCCCATTCCCAATTCACAGTTCCGTATGTTGGGATGCCCTCTCTTGTTTAACTGTTAACACAATTTATAATATCATTAAACTTCCTTACTCCGTTATGCTGTATCTGAATCGGCTAGCCACTTTTTCCAAACCTTTTCGTACTTCATCGGGCACCCCCTGTTTATGTATGTGTCTTTGTAAAGAGGAAGATTACCATTAACCAAACGTTTCCATTGTGTCAGAGAGGGAGGGTTTGGTTTCTTCCATTGCATGGCTATCTGTTTTCGGGCGTAAAAAAGAAGTAGTCCTACCAGTGTGCGTTTTGCTATAGTCGGTATCAAAGTTTCTATCAGACCAAGAAGACAGATCTCCATCACCTGTGGTAATGCAAGTGAGGCGACTCTGTTTGTCGTATCCAGTACCTCTTTGCAGTAGTTCTGGATGCTGGGGCAATGCCAAAAAATGTGTGTGAAGTCACCAGGTGAAATACCACATCTCCAGCATTCAGCAGAGCAGGTAGGGTTCATAATGTGATCATATTATTATTTTTAATTAAGGTACCCATATAGCGCCGTCAATTTACACATACATCGCACACTCACATCGGTCCCTACCCTCAAGGAGCCCACAATCCAAGGTCGCCAACTTACATTCATATACTAGGGGCAATTTTGGACAGAAGCCAATTAACAAACCAGCATGTCTTTGGAGTGTGAGAGGAAACCCACGCAGGCACAGGGAGAACATGTAAACTCCAGGCAGGTAGTGTCATGGTTGGGATACGAACCAGCGACCCTTTTTACTGCTAGGTGAGAGTGCTCTCCACTACACCACTTTGCTGCCCATAAGCCTTAGGATCACATGAAAACATAAGCGGCAAAACTAAGGAATATGACATTGGTTGTAACGAACAGATATTGACAACTGAAACCGTGTGAAGTTAGCCAAATCGTTGAACTGTTGCCATTTTGTGGGAGCGGAAAGTATCAAGACCCTTTTCCCCCTAAGGAGAGAAGGATTCTGACCCAATACCTAAAGTCTGACCCAAGAATAGAGAGTATTGATCTTGGCCTGGCCAAAGAGTTTGTTGACTGTAATATGGTGCCCTCATACTCCAACCAAGAAAAACTAAGAACGATTCCAAAAGCAAGACTCTGTATTCCCAGGAAGAAAGGATGAACAGTTAAGAAAATCTGCCATTCCCATTGTAAGCCATAATTAAGCCTCTAGACTAACTGCCAGGAAGCACCGAAGCAGTGAGCAAGGAGACTGGGGGATCAGGGTAGAGGTCCTACTCCTTCAGGGGGTGGACTAAATTCACACCCTTAAGTGCACTCTTTAGTGCGTGCTTCACATGCATGTTTTTTTGTTCACTTACAGGTTTTTTCTGTTTAAGTTTTGCACCACCACGGACAAGAAAAAAAAATTGTCACCCTGCCCTGCTTATTCTGTGGCCTAGCATTTTGCACTCATTCCAGACAAAACATTACCACTTGGCTTTGTTGCACCATTGACGGGTTTAATTTAAAGTAAAAAACAAGTAAACCTTTCACAAACATGTCACAAACCTGGGCAACGTATACAAAATAACTTCTGTAACAGCCAACATTTGCCCTGCCTCTCCCACATTTTGAATCTTCATTTCATGCAGCAAGGCTGCCTATTCACATTAATTGACAGGAAGGGAGGTTCACCGGTGTTACAGAAAAATGTGAGGTTTCTATGTCATACAACAGACTATATCCAGGAATAAATTATTTGTTTTAACATTTTTAGAAGGCAACGTTTACTTATGCATTTTTGTTCTCATATGCTCAGTTTAAATTGCTCAGGTATAGGGCAGGTTTAGTTTATTGTACTTTCTGTGGGTTTTAGTACATTTTAAACTCATAATGCATATTAGAAAGAGTTGAGGTTTCTGTTTTATCAGAGATCCCATAGTTTAACTTCAAATAAACCTTAGCATAATATGTACCTGGTTATTAGTCGGGCTGATTTCAGTTAAAGCACAATAGAAACTGATTGAAAGATTTGCAGCTTTCTTCACTGTTGAACATAATTTTAGTCTACAATATTTGTTTCAGTTTGAATGGTATATTCAGGACAACAATCGTTACATGAGAAAAAAAATTGGAAAGGGGGAATTGGGAAAATAGGACTTTATATGATACACATCACTTAGGTTGAATCAATCAATCATTTAATAGTAGAAATATTTATTGTTAGCCATAATTAGGCACTGTATACCGGTAACATTATTAATAATAGATCAATATGTACAATACAGAATAAAGAAGGACATGATAAGTACATCATATAGCAATCCAGGTAATATAATAGAAGTTGTTGCACACATGAAATAATGAACCGGCAACATCCCTAATGTATGAAAGGACATGATAAGGAATAAAATAGCATATAAGATTACATGATTGATTCAAACAGTAAAACCCTAGTAAACCCATGATTAATGTGGCATAGCATCAAAAATTCATGCTCGACGCGTTTCGTGGGTTGTTTCCACTCATCAGGAGCAGCTATACATTGGAGGTATCTATGATAAAATAAAATAAAATAAAAATCTTCCATCAATGGTAATTGATCAAAGAATAGGGAGAAGAGGGACATAGAACTTATAGTCCAATCATTCTTACCTATGGGTAGCTAATGTAGAGTATGGGTAATAATGATATTAAGAATACATCGGAGGTACCAGGGGGCGTGCACCACGAGGGAGGATAGGCGCCCATTTAAGAGCACTGGTCGCTCTGACATGGTCGCCTCCTCTCTCTTAGCACGCCACGTGACGTTGGTGGGGCTCTGCCGGCGGACAGATTTCCTTTACACCCCCACTCCCCTTGGTTTACACCAGATATGGTCTATCTTGGTCTACTTGGTTGCACTATCTATTCCCAATTGGATTTCCCCAGACACACTGGAACTTCAGGTAATCTTTATCCTAAGGTTGTTATCCTCGGCTTTAAGGTGGCAAATGCACTTTCATAGTATTTTTACTATTTCTATGATTACTACCTTCATATATCTTGACTACTGTACCTGGGGACCCTCCTTACTCTGCTACCTCTCTCACTTATTCCTTACCATTATTGTTTTTTCACACACCTATCTCTCTATTTCCTACCACTTCTTATCACCAAAACCCCCCCCCCCCCTTTCTTTTCACTTACAATTCTCCTATTCACATACCATGGCACCTCTAATTGTATGCTAACACCCCTTCCCTTATTTATTTATTGATACAGAAGCCCCTTGGGGCCAACACTTATTACTATATACCTGGCCCTATCACCGCCTGCACAGCCATCACCTCAGCTCCCGGGGGGGCGGTCTTTCGCCCCCTGGTACCTCCGATGTATTCTTAATATCATTATTACCCATACTCTACATTAGCTACCCATAGGTAAGAATGATTGGACTATAAGTTCTATGTCCCTCTTCTCCCTATTCTTTGATCAATTACCATTGATGGAAGATTTTTATTTTATTTTATTTTATCATAGATACCTCCAATGTATAGCTGCTCCTGATGAGTGGAAACAACCCACGAAACGCGTCGAGCATGAATTTTTGATGCTATGCCACATTAATCATGGGTTTACTAGGGTTTTACTGTTTGAATCAATCATGTAATCTTATATGCTATTTTATTCCTTATCATGTCCTTTCATACATTAGGGATGTTGCCGGTTCATTATTTCATGTGTGCAACAACTTCTATTATATTACCTGGATTGCTATATGATGTACTTATCATGTCCTTCTTTATTCTGTATTGTACATATTGATCTATTATTATTAATGTTACCGGTATACAGTGCCTAATTATGGCTAACAATAAATATTTCTACTATTAAATGATTGATTGATTCAACCTAAGTGATGTGTATCATATAAAGTCCTATTTTCCCAATTCCCCCTTTCCAATTTTTTTTCTCAACGAATATGGAATGGAGACCAATGCACGGCATGTCATGGCCTCATATAAAGTTCCAACATTTTTTCTTTTTTTTCTCTTTCTCTCAAATGTAATATTGGATGGATTCACACACTTAGCTATGTTGCTATTTCCATGATTTTTTTGATTTTTTTTGTTGACTAGTATCAAGTGCCAGCGGCAGGGCACTTGCTATACTGGAATGGCTACAATTTTTGTGTTTACTCTGTGAGGTCATTATATGGGGGCTGCTGCTTTCAGCCCCGGGAGTTGCAACGCACACCGCGGTCACCCCCAGCCCCCACTCCGACCAATGGTCGCTGGGGTTGCGGTTGCGCATGCGCTGTGCGTTGACGCCACGCCCACACGTCTTGCGTACGACGTCACTTCTGACGCCGCGGGCAGACGTGTTCTTCATCTGCGTGCACCACGAGGGAGGATAGGCGCCCATTTAAGAGCACTGGTCGCTCTGACATGGTCGCCTCCTCTCTCTTAGCACGCCACGTGACGTTGGTGGGGCTCTGCCGGCGGACAGATTTCCTTTACACCCCCACTCCCCTTGGTTTACACCAGATATGGTCTATCTTGGTCTACTTGGTTGCACTATCTATTCCCAATTGGATTTCCCCAGACACACTGGAACTTCAGGTAATCTTTATCCTAAGGTTGTTATCCTCGGCTTTAAGGTGGCAAATGCACTTTCATAGTATTTTTACTATTTCTATGAGTACTACCTTCATATATCTTGACTACTGTACCTGGGGACCCTCCTTACTCTGCTACCTCTCTCACTTATTCCTTACCATTATTGTTTTTTCACACACCTATCTCTCTATTTCCTACCACTTCTTATCACCAAAACCCCCCCCCCCCCTTTCTTTTCACTTACAATTCTCCTATTCACATACCATGGCACCTCTAATTGTATGCTAACACCCCTTCCCTTATTTATTTATTGATACAGAAGCCCCTTGGGGCCAACACTTATTACTATATACCTGGCCCTATCACCGCCTGCACAGCCATCACCTCAGCTCCCGGGGGGGCGGTCTTTCGCCCCCTGGTACCTCCGATGTATTCTTAATATCATTATTACCCATACTCTACATTAGCTACCCATAGGTAAGAATGATTGGACTATAAGTTCTATGTCCCTCTTCTCCCTATTCTTTGATCAATTACCATTGATGGAAGATTTTTATTTTATTTTATTTTATCATAGATACCTCCAATGTATAGCTGCTCCTGATGAGTGGAAACAACCCACGAAACGCGTCGAGCATGAATTTTTGATGCTATGCCACATTAATCATGGGTTTACTAGGGTTTTACTGTTTGAATCAATCATGTAATCTTATATGCTATTTTATTCCTTATCATGTCCTTTCATACATTAGGGATGTTGCCGGTTCATTATTTCATGTGTGCAACAACTTCTATTATATTACCTGGATTGCTATATGATGTACTTATCATGTCCTTCTTTATTCTGTATTGTACATATTGATCTATTATTATTAATGTTACCGGTATACAGTGCCTAATTATGGCTAACAATAAATATTTCTACTATTAAATGATTGATTGATTCAACCTAAGTGATGTGTATCATATAAAGTCCTATTTTCCCAATTCCCCCTTTCCAATTTTTTTTCTCAACGAATATGGAATGGAGACCAATGCACGGCATGTCATGGCCTCATATAAAGTTCCAACATTTTTTCTCTTTCTCTCAAATGTAATATTGGATGGATTCACACACTTAGCTATGTTGCTATTTCCATGATTTTTTTGATTTTTTTTGTTGACTAGTATCAAGTGCCAGCGGCAGGGCACTTGCTATACTGGAATGGCTACAATTTTTGTGTTTACTCTGTGAGGTCATTATATGGGGGCTGCTGCTTTCAGCCCCGGGAGTTGCAACGCACACCGCGGTCACCCCCAGCCCCCACTCCGACCATTGGTCGCTGGGGTTGCGGTTGCGCATGCGCTGTGCGTTGACGCCACGCCCACACGTCTTGCGTACGACGTCACTTCTGACGCCGCGGGCAGACGTGTTCTTCATCTGCGTGCACCACGAGGGAGGATAGGCGCCCATTTAAGAGCACTGGTCGCTCTGACATGGTCGCCTCCTCTCTCTTAGCACGCCACGTGACGTTGGTGGGGCTCTGCCGGCGGACAGATTTCCTTTACACCCCCACTCCCCTTGGTTTACACCAGATATGGTCTATCTTGGTCTACTTGGTTGCACTATCTATTCCCAATTGGATTTCCCCAGACACACTGGAACTTCAGGTAATCTTTATCCTAAGGTTGTTATCCTCGGCTTTAAGGTGGCAAATGCACTTTCATAGTATTTTTACTATTTCTATGATTACTACCTTCATATATCTTGACTACTGTACCTGGGGACCCTCCTTACTCTGCTACCTCTCTCACTTATTCCTTACCATTATTGTTTTTTCACACACCTATCTCTCTATTTCCTACCACTTCTTATCACCAAAACCCCCCCCCCCCCTTTCTTTTCACTTACAATTCTCCTATTCACATACCATGGCACCTCTAATTGTATGCTAACACCCCTTCCCTTATTTATTTATTGATACAGAAGCCCCTTGGGGCCAACACTTATTACTATATACCTGGCCCTATCACCGCCTGCACAGCCATCACCTCAGCTCCCGGGGGGGCGGTCTTTCGCCCCCTGGTACCTCCGATGTATTCTTAATATCATTATTACCCATACTCTACATTAGCTACCCATAGGTAAGAATGATTGGACTATAAGTTCTATGTCCCTCTTCTCCCTATTCTTTGATCAATTACCATTGATGGAAGATTTTTATTTTATTTTATTTTATCATAGATACCTCCAATGTATAGCTGCTCCTGATGAGTGGAAACAACCCACGAAACGCGTCGAGCATGAATTTTTGATGCTATGCCACATTAATCATGGGTTTACTAGGGTTTTACTGTTTGAATCAATCATGTAATCTTATATGCTATTTTATTCCTTATCATGTCCTTTCATACATTAGGGATGTTGCCGGTTCATTATTTCATGTGTGCAACAACTTCTATTATATTACCTGGATTGCTATATGATGTACTTATCATGTCCTTCTTTATTCTGTATTGTACATATTGATCTATTATTATTAATGTTACCGGTATACAGTGCCTAATTATGGCTAACAATAAATATTTCTACTATTAAATGATTGATTGATTCAACCTAAGTGATGTGTATCATATAAAGTCCTATTTTCCCAATTCCCCCTTTCCAATTTTTTTTCTCAACGAATATGGAATGGAGACCAATGCACGGCATGTCATGGCCTCATATAAAGTTCCAACATTTTTTCTCTTTCTCTCAAATGTAATATTGGATGGATTCACACACTTAGCTATGTTGCTATTTCCATGATTTTTTTGATTTTTTTTGTTGACTAGTATCAAGTGCCAGCGGCAGGGCACTTGCTATACTGGAATGGCTACAATTTTTGTGTTTACTCTGTGAGGTCATTATATGGGGGCTGCTGCTTTCAGCCCCGGGAGTTGCAACGCACACCGCGGTCACCCCCAGCCCCCACTCCGACCATTGGTCGCTGGGGTTGCGGTTGCGCATGCGCTGTGCGTTGACGCCACGCCCACACGTCTTGCGTACGACGTCACTTCTGACGCCGCGGGCAGACGTGTTCTTCATCTGCGTGCACCACGAGGGAGGATAGGCGCCCATTTAAGAGCACTGGTCGCTCTGACATGGTCGCCTCCTCTCTCTTAGCACGCCACGTGACGTTGGTGGGGCTCTGCCGGCGGACAGATTTCCTTTACACCCCCACTCCCCTTGGTTTACACCAGATATGGTCTATCTTGGTCTACTTGGTTGCACTATCTATTCCCAATTGGATTTCCCCAGACACACTGGAACTTCAGGTAATCTTTATCCTAAGGTTGTTATCCTCGGCTTTAAGGTGGCAAATGCACTTTCATAGTATTTTTACTATTTCTATGATTACTACCTTCATATATCTTGACTACTGTACCTGGGGACCCTCCTTACTCTGCTACCTCTCTCACTTATTCCTTACCATTATTGTTTTTTCACACACCTATCTCTCTATTTCCTACCACTTCTTATCACCAAAACCCCCCCCCCCCCTTTCTTTTCACTTACAATTCTCCTATTCACATACCATGGCACCTCTAATTGTATGCTAACACCCCTTCCCTTATTTATTTATTGATACAGAAGCCCCTTGGGGCCAACACTTATTACTATATACCTGGCCCTATCACCGCCTGCACAGCCATCACCTCAGCTCCCGGGGGGGCGGTCTTTCGCCCCCTGGTACCTCCGATGTATTCTTAATATCATTATTACCCATACTCTACATTAGCTACCCATAGGTAAGAATGATTGGACTATAAGTTCTATGTCCCTCTTCTCCCTATTCTTTGATCAATTACCATTGATGGAAGATTTTTATTTTATTTTATTTTATCATAGATACCTCCAATGTATAGCTGCTCCTGATGAGTGGAAACAACCCACGAAACGCGTCGAGCATGAATTTTTGATGCTATGCCACATTAATCATGGGTTTACTAGGGTTTTACTGTTTGAATCAATCATGTAATCTTATATGCTATTTTATTCCTTATCATGTCCTTTCATACATTAGGGATGTTGCCGGTTCATTATTTCATGTGTGCAACAACTTCTATTATATTACCTGGATTGCTATATGATGTACTTATCATGTCCTTCTTTATTCTGTATTGTACATATTGATCTATTATTATTAATGTTACCGGTATACAGTGCCTAATTATGGCTAACAATAAATATTTCTACTATTAAATGATTGATTGATTCAACCTAAGTGATGTGTATCATATAAAGTCCTATTTTCCCAATTCCCCCTTTCCAATTTTTTTTCTCAACGAATATGGAATGGAGACCAATGCACGGCATGTCATGGCCTCATATAAAGTTCCAACATTTTTTCTCTTTCTCTCAAACAATCGTTACATTTTGTTGAATGGAAATTTTAACTATATATTATGCTGTTTGTTATTATCATAAGTATTGTAATTACATTTTTATTTCTTTCTTGTGACGTGCTTTGAAAGGATAATGGATAGTGTTAAAAAAAATTTCTATAACCTGCCCCCTCATGGTACAAATTACATGTAGCACTTTGTCCCTTTTTTTCTTTGTGGTCTAGCTGCAGAGCCAGCAAGGTCTTCTGTGCACCCCCCTTCTACTTTTTTAACATGCTGCTTTTAAGGAGATGAATAGGTAATAAGTTTGGATTGAAAGCACGTAGCACCAGGCACTTGACAGAAACAAGCGCCATTCGGGGAGGGGGTGTGTCAGCTAAACGGTCAGGATACAGGCAGGTCACCAGAAAAAAATCGTGCCATCACTACTACTGTGGTGTACTGCTTTATTTAGTTTGCTGCCCTAAATCTATGTTGATGATGTTGGTATACTCAAGATGCACAGTCACAGCAGTGGGTGCTGGAGTAACAGAGCTCTGTTTTAGCTAACATGAGTGCCCACAAATTGGGCTACTGGCAAGGGAGGAGCTGACAACTAGCATTCGGAGAGAAAGAGAATGGATTTTCTTTAGAATTGCACAGTTTGTTTATACTACCAAGTACTGCTAACAGAAGATGTCTTCTTTAACTCCAGGGGAAAAAACTAGGGTGCCAAAAAGACACAGAAAGGAGGTTGGATGTGAAGGCATGATTCAACTGACTTACATGGCACTTTGGTCTTGTATTGCACTCAAACTGCCTTTCCACATGTGTATGGCTTTTACTGCTGGTTCACACAGGGGCGGCACGACTTGCAGGTCGACTCACCGAGGCGACCTGCACACGACTTCAGCGGCGGCTTGCAAAACGACTTCTGTATAGAAGTCAATGCAAGTCGCCTGAAGTCGCCCCAAAAACACTACAGGAACCTTTTTCTAAGTCGGAGCGACTTGCGTCGCTCCTATTAGAACGGTTCCGTAGCACAGAATGGGATGCGACTTGTCAGGCGGCTAAGTCACCTGACAAGTCGCCCCTGTGTGAACCGGGGCTTAGATGTATGGACACACCTTAAAAAGCTCTTAGTGGAATTCTTCTTTGAAAGTAATAGGGATGTAACAATGTGATTTCACATAAATAAACATGTTGTTGCATCTTTCTGTAAGAGCTCCCCCCAAAACAAAGTTTTACAATGTAGTGAATCTGCTACATATTTGAGAGTTCATGTCCTATACATACAGTATAATTCATCTGGCCTTGTACCTTTATGTCAGTACACGCTTCCCCTAGTACAAGCGTCTACATTGCTTGAAATTGTATCTCTTGTCAGTTTTTTTAGGTATCCTAATTTGGCTTATGTAATCCTAAATTATTCTTTTTATCCACTTACTAGTTCTTCTTAACTAGAAGAACTTTGTTTTTTCAGAATATATTTCTAACGACCCAAAACATGTCATTAATGTCACTTTATATTTCAAATCATTTCTCATTCCATATTCTGAAAGCATGTATAATTCAACAATAAACATCTAAAAAAACTTATAACGCATTAAAATCTCTAAACATTTGTTTCTTGTTAACTTGATTTTCCTAGGAAATAAAGAACTGCAATGTGAAGTATTGAACATAAAAAGAAATGAGAGGGTTACAGCGATTGGAAGACTGCAGAAAAATTGTCATTAGCTGTTAATGCATGTGTTTTTGGATATACAGGTTGGCAACAAATATGATGACCCATATACATTTTTAGCTTATTGCTAGCCCCAAATTCTGCTTCAATAAAGTAGATATATACCATTACTTAACATCTGGTTTTCAAAAGCACTTTGTATAATAAACAGTAGAAATTTTTAAATAAAATGTTTGCTTTTCCTTTTTCATTTTTTGTTGCATCTCAGCGCTGCTGGACTCATGCACACTTCATGTCTACATGTATGCACTCCACTGATGGCTGTATGGCATTTCTCATTACATTGCCGGCTTTACTCTTCTGGCTCAGCAGCTGTGAATTCCACTGCTGTGACGTTGATAATAGGGAGTCCCTCACTCTTCAACGCCTCCATTCAGAAAACATCTTGTATTCTTTTTACTACATACCAGGCTTTCTCTGAATGGAGACAATTAAATTCCCCCCTCCTCCACTTCCCATGTCCACTCAGAGAAAGTCTTGTATTCAGCGAAAAGAGTACAAGACGTTTTATGAATGGAGTAGGTAAAGAGTGAGAAACTCACTATCATAACAGCAGTGGAATTTGCAGCAGCTGAACCATTACCCACCTGATTCAGCCTGCACACATTTGGGATCTGCCCACTGCTCCACCCACCTCTACATCCTTGGATCTGCTCTGACAGCTGGACATGCCCACCGCCCCACCTGCCTACTGCGCTCTCTCTTGGTGACAGCAGCCTACTAAACAGTGAGCAAACAAAAAAATTTTTAGTTTAAGTTTGCCTGCTATGTCAGGTATTTTTTACCCCCCCCCCCCACCCTCAAGGTGGCTGCCTAAGCTACTTCATGCTGGCACCACCTCCTTTTTAAAACATCACGTGGTATTTTTTTTTATATTGTGCCCATATCTTCCTCGTCACTGTATGTAGGCCAATAATCATATGATAGCTTGAATTAAGAGGAAAATAACTCCTGTGAAAGCAGCATACAGTCTAATTCATCTTTTAAAAGTGGGAAAGGAGCATTAAGTATTTTAATAGGTTCTAATTGTACTAAAGTGACTCAGTACTTCTGCTGTATCAGTTTGCCCGATGAATATGGTGTACTACACCAGAGCTAGACATGTATTTTTTTTTTAACCACTTCAACCCCAGAGGATTTACCCCCTTAATGACCAGGCCATTTTTTGCAATACGGCACTGCGTCGCTTTAACTGACAATTGCGCAGTCGTGCGACACTGTACCCAAACAAAAGTGACGTCCTTTTTACCGCACAAATAGAGCTTTCTTTTGGTGGTATTTGATCACTGCGGTTTTTATTTTTTGCACTATAAACAAAAAAGACTGACAATTTTGAAAACCCAATATTTTTATAATAAATATACAAAAACGAATGACTTCATCAGTTTAGGCCAATATGTAATCTTCTACATATTTTTGGTAAAAGAAAATCACAATAAGCGTATATTGATTGGTTTGCGCAAAAGTTATAGTGTATATAAATAGGGGACATATTTATGGCATTTTTATTATTATTTTTTTTTTTTTTACTGGTAATGGTGGTGATCAGCGATTTTTAGCGGGACTGCGACATTTCGGTGGACAGATCGGACACTTTTGACACTTTTTTGGGACCAGTGACATTTATACAGCGATCAGTGCTATAAAAATGCACTGATTACTGTATAAATTACACTGGCAGGGAAGGGGTTAACACTAGGGGGCCATCAAGGGGTTAAGTGTTCCCTGGGGAGGTGTTTCTAACTGTGGGGGGAGTGGACTGACTGGGAGTACAGAGAGAATTCGCTGTTCCTAATTACTAGGAACAGACAATCACTCTGTACTCCCCTGACAGAACGGGGATCTGCTTTTTACATTGACAGCATTCTGTGGAGCAATTACGGGTGGCTGGCAGACATTGCAGTCACACGCATTAGCTCCCCCGCCGTGCAGTGGACGTGCTCGCGTGCCTGCTATGGCTGTTAAAGGGACAGACGTACAGCTATGGCAAATTGCGGGAGTGAGAAACCTGCCGCAGTATAATGATGGCGGATGGTCGGCAATCGGTTAATAACTCTCACAAAATCCTTGCAAGAAGTCATTTCAGTGCATAGCTCTAAATACATTGCCATCAGGGGCGTCAGGAGGGGGTGGCTAGACGTGGCTGAAGCCCCGACCCTCAGGCATGCAGCTCACAATTGAAAGCCCCGAGCGGCGAGTGCCGGGACCGATCTGATCCCGAGTGCCATAGCAGGTCCAGCCTACGCCTATGATGGACGTCCCCCTGGTCCAATGCTGGGACAGCGGGACATGTGACGACCATCATAGTCACTGCAGGCTCCAGAATTACAATGCAGGAATTACAATGCGGCCGCCGCGCCAAATCGCCGTTCTGCGCTCAAACTGGCCACTCTCCTCATCTCCTCGGGTCCTCCTCCTCTGATTGACTGACTGCCTGGCTGCTGTGACACCGCACACCACAGCTGAGGTAGGTCAGACAGTGTATGTAAATGTTCGTGTAGTTAGGTCAGTGTAGGTAGATCGGTGGATCAGTGTAGGTAGGTCAGTGTAGGTAGGTCAGTGTATGTAGGTCAGTGTAGGTAGGTCAGTGTAGGTAGGTCAGTGTATGTAGGTCAGTGTAGGTAAGTCACTACCATCAGTGTATGTAGGTCAGTGTAGGTAGGTCACTACCATCAGTGTATGTAGGTCAGTGTAGGTAGGTCAGTGTAGGTAGGTCACTACCATCAGTGTATGTAGGTCAGTGTAGGTAGGTCACTACCATCAGTGTATGTAGGTCAGTGTAGGT
The DNA here is from genome assembly GCA_037952925.1 of Lithobates clamitans. Taxonomy (NCBI): domain Eukaryota; kingdom Metazoa; phylum Chordata; class Amphibia; order Anura; family Ranidae; genus Lithobates; species Lithobates clamitans. The sequence goes on from JBBGZY010001230.1 coordinate 3,273,840, forward strand.
AGGTCAGTGTAGGTAGGTCAGTGTAGGTAGGTCACTACCATCAGTGTATGTAGGTCAGGTAGGTCACGGCCCAGCCAAAAAAAAAAAAAAAGGACCTGCGTCACATGTACATCCCCCCTCCCCCCGTTTCCGGCCTTGGACTTTGGGCTGAAGCCCCTGGTCTTTTTGCCACCTAGCAACGCCCCTGATTGCCAAATAACTAACCTGACATTGAGAAAACGCCAATTTCAACAAAGCGATCCTGTATGTTTGCAAAAACCGGACAAGCTCTGCCGATGCCTTCTTAATTACATTGTATGTCACTGGGATCCTTGACTGGACACTGTGTAATCAGCAGAAGGAGGAGTACTGCACTCAGCATCTTTGGACACTTCCACAGGAAGGATTGTTCGCTTTGATTATTTTCTAGCTGATGCAACCTTGGCACAGGATTCTAATTTGTGAGATTAATTGTGAATAAAAAGTCTAGCTTACGCAGGGAAAATTTGTGGCACCCTTTTCTACAGGTAATTCCTATACAATGACCTGTCAGATACGCGTGATATTTCTTTAGTATATGCAGGAAATACATTGTGTTACACTTGCAGGTGAAAAGACATACAGGGTTATTCAAAAAGATAGAGCAGATTTCAATTTCATTTCAAACAAACTGTTATGCCGCGTACACACAAGCGGAATTTCCGACAGAAAGAGTCCGATGGGAGCTTTTCATCGTATATTCCGGCCGTGTGTATGCCCCATCGGACTTTTTCTGTCGAAAATTCAGACGAACTTAGATAGAGAACATGCTCTATATTTTTCGGACGGAACAAATTACTATCGGAAAAAACGCTCGTCTGTATGCTGTTCTGACATACCAAAAACGATGCATGCTCTGAAGCAAGTACGAGACTATTGGCTACTGGCCATTGAACTTCAGTTTTCTACTCCCCTCGTACGTGTTGTACGTCACCGCATTCTGGATGGTCGGAATTTGGTGTGACTGTGTGTATGCAAGACAGCTTGAGCGGAATTCCTTCGGAACTTCGTCGTAAAAACCTTTAGAATTTATTCAGACGGCAAAACTGGTTCGTGTGTACAGGGCATAAGGCATCAAAGCACATTCCACACATCACTAGACAGAGGAAGGTTCAAAGTTAAAAGCCCACCTAGAAGTTCCATTCAATGCAACAGAGCTGCGCTGTTTCTTGTTTACAGGAAAATGGCAACGCTACAGGAGAAATCGTTTTGTGTGCTGCAGTTTGCGAAGTGAGAATCCATTATTCAAGTGCAAGATGAATTCTGCCGTCGGTTCAACAAACAGCCACCTTGTCATAAGCAAATTTACTAATTTCTGGTAAGGTTAATCACTGCAATGTTTGAATTTGGGGGAGTGAACATCCTTGTATAGTTCTCAAACATGAAAGCGTCTCCCCAAAGCTGAATGTGTTGTGCGCCATTTCTGTAAGCAAAGTTCATGGACCTTTCTTTTTTGCCCAGCAAGCTGTGACAAGATCATGTCATATCATATCATATCTGGCCATGCTACAAAACTGTTTATTTCCTCAACTTCAAGAAGATTCAAATTACCTAATTTTTATGCAAGATGGTGCTCCGCCTCACTTCCACTTGGAGGTCCGGCATTATCTGAACAATACCATTCCAGGACGATAAATTGGGAGAGGTGGACAACAAGACCTTGTTCATCAAATGTGACCTCCCAGGTCACCAGACCTTCCCCCTGCGATTTTTATCTGTGGGGGTACATAAAAGAAGGGGTGTTTGTTCCACCTATGCTTGCTACTCTTCAAGATCTGAGACAATAAATTGTTGAAGCTGTGAATTCAATAGCTAGAGGGCAGTTGATTTGTGTGTGGCAAGAAATTGCTTACCATTTTGATGTTTGACATGCAACACATGGTGCTCATATTAAGTGCATACAACCTCCAGGACCATAAAACTTTGAACCTTACCCCATCAGTGATGTGCAGAATGTTCCACTATCCCTTATGCCGCGTACACACAACCGGTTTTGCCGTCAGAATAAACTCAGACGGAATTCCGCTCAAGCGGTCTTGCCTACACACGGTCACACCAAAGTCCGACCGTCCAGAATGCGGTGACGTACAACACGTACGACGGGACTAGAAAAAGGAAGTGCAATAGCCAGTAGCCAATAGCTTCGGTCTTGTACTTGCTTCAGAGCATGCGTCGTTTTTGGTCCATCGGAAACAGCATACAGACGAGCGGTTTTCCCGAAAGGAATTGGTTCCATCGGAAATATTTAGAACATGTTCCATTTCTAGGTCCGTCAGAATTTTCGAAAAGAAAAGCCCGATGAGGCATACACATGATCGGAATAGACTATGAAAAGCTTCCGTCTGACTTTTTCTGTCGGACATTCCGCTTGTGTGTACGCGGCTTTACAGTTTGAAATAAAACGTTAAAATCTGCTCCATCTTTTTCAATAACCCTATATTCAGGCTTGGCTTCTGAAGTAGAATAGTAAAGTATCGAACCAGGCAGAACTTCAGCAATGCAGGTTTATTAACAGCTGATAACATACAGGTTTATGTTCAAAGTATTACAAAATACAAATCTAATTAATACAGTTTCTTACAATGCAATCATATTAGATATAAATATTCTTATCCTCTAACCAAATTGAAACAATTGTGAAGTGTTCTCACCTTGAACCAGAATGGGTCTTTACTGCCAATTCTTGGGAACCTGTCACCTGATAGGGACCAGCCGGTCGACCAGTGGTCTGGTCCCCTCACAGAGTTCTGGGTTCCAGCTCGACCAAGTTCTTGAGGGAAATTCACCTGAGACCACATTCTGGAACAAGTCAAGAAGTCTTCTCTGACTCGTACGAGGAGACAAGTTATGGACAGATACTTGCCCATTGGTTCTGACCTCTATGACCCGTGCAATAGGGCAGCATACACAGAGTTCAGCCTTATGAGCTCCTATCTGACTTGTCCGAGGGGACAAGTTAGGACAGATACTTGCCCATTGGTTCTGACCTCTATGACCCGTGCAATAGGGCAGCATACATAGAGTTCAGCCTTATGAGCTCCTATCTGACTTGTCTGTCTAACAATTGCAGAGCTTGCATTTATATACTCCTTTCCAAGTCTTATCTCAACTATCTGTCTTATTCATGATTGGTTGCTAAGATCTACATCAAAGCAACCAACCATAAATCTGACACCTGTTCTACAACCAGATAAACTTAATTATTCCCAAAATTCCTATATGTTCATTAAAGTGATTTATAACTGGTTTTGTCCAATTAAAAACACCTGTATAGAGACAGTCTGGCACCCAGCTGTGTTATCAGACTCTCCTTATCTTGATACTAGCTTCAAGGATTTGCAGATTTATAACTTTGAGACAATTAACTTTCAATAACCCCACCAGATGTTTTATATGTTTCACTATATGCATGTATTTTAACAGTTTTAATGAGGGCACAAGCAGACCTTTGTTTGACCCTGTCAAACTTAATTAATGTTCTGTACATAACTTTCCTGTATTCCACCTAATTATTTTAACCACCTGTTTTCTTATCTGTCTGAGAAAATTCTTCATAACTTGAATCTATTCTAATGAACTTTCATCCAGTAGACTTAATACATTTTCGAGAACACCTGTTTACAAGTACTTGTCATAAAGCAGAGGTCATTTAAAGTTCAACACTTAAAAATGAAGACTTTCTAAATCTGGAAAACACAGTATACATTATTAAAGATTAACAATTGTTGCTTTACTTATTGAATAATAATATTGATAAAACCACTACTATATAATAATATAAATAATAATAATAATAATTATCAATAAATATATGCAAATCAATATATACAATATTAAATACATTGGCTAATATAAGATTCCACAACACTTCCAATGATCATGTAGTGCATTGGCCAATAAATTACTGATGTCCTCAATGAAACAAAGAATATTTGCTGGGAGAAGATGTATAGTAAAGTGAAAGTCTAAAGTCCAGGAATTACATTGAAACAAATGAAGGGAATCACACCTCATTTCTTCATCCAGTTTTCTCATACCAGTTCCATCTTTCTTCCAACAAGCAAAATTGAAGCAGGACATAATGGAGAATAGGGTGGGTTTAATTCACGCTTCAAAAATATTAAACCGGCAACATGTCCACAATTATTGAACTCAGTACTTAGAAACCCTGAGGCAGATAAAGTGTTAGGCCTTGCAACCTGCTTGTTTACGACTAAGAAATAAAATTGTATTCGTGTAATCTATGTAATCGTGATTCTTATTAAGTACTACCTGATTAATGCAAGAAGAGGTGCAGTTATGCCTTTTATGCCACAAGAAGTTATAACAATTTTGCTTGTTGAAAAAAAAGATGGATCTGTTGTGTGAAATGAAGACAAATATGGTTTCTGTTAAGATGGAATTTATCTCTGTGTGTTTACAATAGAAATAAGATCAAACTACATTGTCTCATTTGCAAAGAGTGAGTGTACAATTATTTAACGGTAACCTGTCTCTAAATAGTAAAAAGGAAGGAAGAAAATGGGACTTTAAGACTAGGTTCACATTGGAGCGATTTGGCATGCGTTTTGGCATGTCAAATTGCATGCCAAATCTGCTTCAATGTCACCTTCTGAATCAGTGCGACACCACACTGATTCCCAAAAGTAGTTAATGTACAACTTTTGGAGACTTCGGGGTGCGATTTCCATAGATATCTGTGCAGCAACCCACATAGCTGTCTCTGAAATCGCCCCTGAAGTCGGGACTGACATGCGGGAATGAAATTGTGCGTGTTCAGCTGAACTCGCACGATTTCATTCCTGCTGTCAGTGTGAACCTGGGCTAAATCAAACACATGCAGTCATGCATCTCCATATCTATATCTATAATAAGAGAGAAAGGTTTGGGACTTTAAATGAGGCAAAAGATAGAAACTAAGTAGAAAATATCTTGACACTTTTATTAACATAAACATGCATCATGTCACATTGTAGTAGATATGCATATGTGGAAATAATTTCATATATATATAAAGGTCATCAAATGTTACCGTTTATATACTGTATATACCTAGATGGATGAGCAGCACATTGTAGTAATTAGTAATTATTTATATACATAGAGGGATAAGCGGTACATAGCAGTAACCAGTATTCATACATATATATAGATAGATGAACAGCACGCTGCAGTAACCAGTGGGCAGGGTAATTGTACTCCATATAATATGATTGGTAAAAATGATAAAATAATTGAGGAAATAGTGTAGATGAAAATGCAAGTTTATATATTAAATCATGGCATCATCCTAATGCTTGACACGTTTCGTGGGTAAAACACAGATAGATATATAAAATGAAGTGTATATGAGCTGCGCTAATAGTCAAACACCAAATTTGCAAAAACTTTACAGTGTCCTCAATTGGACAATAAGTTTGTGGTAAATAAATATGTGCAATTAAAGTGATTGTAAGGGTTCATTGTTTTTTTAAAAATAACAAACATGTCATACTTCCCTCCACTGTGCAGCTCATTTTGCACAGCGTGGCCCCGAACCTCGTCTTCTCCGGTCCCCCGGCGGCTCTCGTGGCTCCTCCCTGCATCAGATAACCCCCTAGGAGAAGCGCTCTCCTGAGGGGGTTACCTTGCGGGCGCGATCCAGAGTCCAGAATTCGGCGTCCATAGCCACCGATTGTATGACTTGGCCCCGCCCCCCGGAGCTTGCGTCTTTGGATTTGATTGATAGCAGTGGGAGCCAATGACTGCGCTGCTATCAATCTATCCAATCAAGAGCCGGGACCCCGGGCAGAGAGACAGCGCATCCCCACCGGGTCAAGTTCCAGGGCTCAGGTAAGTAAAACGGGGGCTGGGTGGCCGGTCACTGCCAGATGTTTTTTCACCTTTAAGCACAGGATGCATTAAGGTCAAAAAACATGAAGGTTTACAACCCCTTTAAGTAAACCAGTATTCAAGGATAATGTAAATGAATGAAAATTAATAAAAATGATAAAGAGAAAAACAATCATGTGAATCACTCTTCTAAGTGTGTGAACCAGAGTCTTCTCAAATAAAACCATTACAATTAAATATAAATTAAATTTTTGTGAATGGCTCTTTAAAGTGTGTGAATCATTTTGTTTAACCATTCATTAGCGCGGTTTGCTTTTTTTTAGACAAAATGCTGTACTTTTGTAGTGTAGGGGAAGGCCCCTGTCAGATTTATATTTCTGTTATATATTCTTCCCCACTTCCTGTCTAGTAAAACTGTTGTCAACAGAACAGGAAGTGAAGCTATACATCTCTAATGAAACCCTGGATACATTTAAAAGCCCAACAGAACTTCTAACCCTTCCCCACTCCATCGAAAAATAGAAATAACATTTTGTAGTGCTTGACATGCGCTAATTTGATCACTTTTTATTAACTCAAAACATGCTGGAAAACAATGGATATTTAGAATTTGGAAAGCATTCAATGTCAATCTCCAGGTTTGTTGAAAAAATGTTTTTCAAGTGAGCTATGTGTAATTCAATGATTTCATCAAACTTTATTTCAGACCCTAAACCTGTTTTTTTTCTAAAGATTCTGAGAGGGTTTTAAAGTGGATGTAAACCCTCACATATACCCCAGTGAAGTGAACAGCCTCAGATGATACACTGAGATTAAACAAATCTCCCTACATAAGTTTTACATGTATATCTGCTGTCTTCAGCTTTCTAGACTCTTTTCTTCCTGTTTCAGCAGTGGGAGGGGAGTTTGGACACTGTGTGAGATGATTGGAGGAAGGCATAAGCAGAGGAACAAAGAAACTTTCAGAACTGTGCTGTAAATAGACAAGTTCTCTGCTTATCTGTCTCTAAGTTACCCCCCCCCCCCCCCGACACAAATTTCCAGCTTCTTTTATCTCGTGTGTCGGAGAACTTGTCAGAAGTTATCATGCTGATAACAGAAGAACGGAGCAGCAGAAAGACACAGAACTCAGGGCTTTGGAGAGAGACAAGTAAACACTACAGCTATATGTGCCCAGGTTAGATTTCATGAATGGTGTTTACATCCACTTTAAGTCTAGTAAACACTAGTAGTTTTTTTTCGTTCAGCCCTTCTGAACTCTGACAGTTCAGACGGAGATGCTGTACTAACTATCTGATGTTTGTACAGCGATCTCCCGTGCTGTGCTATTGTGTTCTGACAGGGGGACTGGCTCCCTACCAGAACACTCCGGTCAGCACTCTCGGCCATTGCCTGAGAGCGCTGATCGGCAGATGTCTTTTGGTCATTCCCCATCAACTGATGGGCCAAATGTCGGCCGGTTCCTATTGAATCACCCGTCGGCCCGTGTGTGCTAGGTTTTAGCCAAAATTATGTCAAACTGACTGCTAAGTTGGAACTCCTGCCCTCAATAAAATTTTCTGACCAGTCTGTGTTGTAATAGGAAAATCTGCAGCATCAGCCTCTCTGTACACATGAAAGGACCTTAGAAAGAATCTCAGCAAAGATGAAGATCCTAGAAAAACACAAAATTTCCGCGCTTTAGGAGAAAACCGGTATGCAGCCTCCCCTGGATCACACCTCCTAAAAGGAGGGTGAAATATGATGACCGTGAAAAGAGGGATTGGGGTAAGTGGCGCTCCCTATGATGGGGTATCCTGTAGGGTGTGTGCGCTAAACACCTAAAGGAATAATGCTAAAACCATGTGAAACCTACACCTCATAATAAAGTAAAACAAAGTAAAACAAAAAAAAGCTAGTGAACACATAGGTGTCTCAATACCTGTTCAAATGAACATAGTAACACTACCATAATGGAAAGGTGTATAAAGTGACATAAAGGTCTAATTGCAGTGAGAGAAAATGTGACCATCAAAATTTTCCCCTGCTAACCCACAGTAGAGAAACAGGAAAAATTATATAAGCAATATTAATATCTGAGCGTGTAATAGTAGAAAACATGATAAGTGTCCACTCCAGTGAGTATAAAACGCAAATAATGAATGGAAAATCAACATATAAAATGTGAGCAACAGTCCCATAAAAAAAGTAAAAAAACATATGTAAAATATATATTAATAATAAAGGTGAAGCTCCAGAATGGCAAAATGTTCATAAAAATCGTGACTCTTGTGCTGAAATTAATATCCGGTGACTTCCGTGATCCCCCTCAAGGGTCCCCACTCACCAGCTCCTCATACCCCTGCAGGGGTAATAGGCATGTAGCGGCAAAAGATGAAGAGCTTCCCAGATCCAATGCAGGTGTCCACACGTGTCTCCTATGTGACCCAGCTCCAAGCAATGGATGGCACACCAACTTCTTGCATCACAGCCTCATAGGAAAAAACAGGGCTAGTAATTTTGAAAAGGCTTTATTAAAAAAGGCTTACAATAAAAACAATCATGACTCACCAAACAGGAGCGGCCAAAAACTCACACTAATATGTGGGATGGATAGCATGGAATGAGGGAGCTATGATAAAAAACACCAGCCGATCGGCACACCAGCCGATCGGCGTGCGCCTCAGCTGCGTTCCAAGCTCGCTCTCACTTCCGGGTGTGGCGTAAGTGCGTGGCTCCGCCTTACGCGTTTCATCATCAATGTTATCAAAGGCGCCAAAAGAAGATCCTAGTTTTCTGATGTCTTCTGGAAAATGCAGTCGATCACATGGTCAAGATGATGGCGATTTCAGGATGTTTTGCACACAACAAATAGAAATAAGAAATGAATATACACATTTTTTTTGTATGTCATTTTTAGAACATCATGGCCATCAGCACATTGGAATGAAAAATAGAAAAAAAGGAAACCTGGGCAGTTATGTGATATAAAAAAACGTATGAGATATAATGATATAAAGCTATGGTAATACTGAAAAATGGAATAAAGTGTGGCAAAACAGAGCTAGAGAAGCTCTTCAAATTAAAGCAGTATTAAACCCAAAAGCAAACATTTATCATTCTTTGATGTGGCTGCATTTGTTTTCTTTCAAAGTCAAAAAATGTAAATCTTTAAATTTTCAATTGGTGATCTAGCTAGTAAGTCTGTTGTTTTTCAACAGAACAAGCTGTCCTGCACATATATACTGTATGTAAGAGGGTTGAGACAAACCATTTACCATTGACAGCGGTACTTACAACTAATAAGCAAAAATATCTGCTCAGAACATGCAAAATGAACTATGATCACCAATGCTCTAATTGTGTCTTAATCCTGACAATATAAAAGTCCATATGTATAAAAAGTTTATAAAGTGATAATCGGATATTGGAAGCCGTAATCACCCATGTGATATAGATCAGATCCTTTGCACCCAGGTAGAGAGGACACACTCCAGCTTCTTACCAGATTCTAATGACTATTAAACTAGTGAATGGTCTACCAGCACATAAGGGGATAAATCACCATGGAATAATGTGTGGTAGGTCAAGAACGGTGTTCCCAAACCAATATAAAACACTCCAGCTTCTTACCAGATCGTATTGACCACTACTGCTTGTAAATGGTCAAAAAGCGCGTGAGGGGATAATCTCGCCCGACAGATGCCGTGTCTTCTCCGTGGTTCATGTGGGATGGGAGCCACCACATTGTATCTCAAAAATGAAGGATAAAAAGCAAGACCATAGTGTAGTACCCTATGACCCTATTTATTTAAAAGTAGTAGTTGTAGTGGTCATTAGAATCTGGTAAGAAGCTGGAGTGTGTCCTTTCTACGTGGGTGCATGGATCTGATCTATATCATATGGGTGATTACTGCTTTCAATATCCGATTATTACTTTATGAACTTTTTATATATGTGGACTTTTATATTGTCTGTATTAAGATATAATAAGAGCATTGGTGATCATAGTTCAGTTTGCATGTTATGAGCAGATGTTTTTGCTTATTAGTTGTTGTTTGTATTATTTTATGATTTAGCATTATTTAGTATTATTAATGTCATAGTGCTGCACATTTTCTTATGCACATATTGGGATTTGGTATCACAAATTCATTGCGTTGGCTGCTTTTCTTTATATAACCTAAGCGCAGTGATTATTTTTCTTCTATAGAGTTGTTTATACTGGTCAGCCTTTATTTATTTATGTAAAACCTTTATTCCAAAAGGAACAGAGTTGTTGCCGTATCTGGTTAAAAAGTAGCTGGCGTGTGGGTATACAAGCAGTCCCAGAACATTATATACTTTATCGGAGTTCAAGGTGGGACTGCATGGGATATTCTATTGCGACTCCCACCTCTTGTGACCTTGTATTACCCAGAATGCACAAGGCACTTTTTAAAGGGGTATAAATTTGGAGCTTGCCTCTGATGTCTGTCCCGCTGGTGCTGCTGGTTTGTTTAGGGGTGGATGTATTCTCCATTTGTCGACAGGTCGCTGCTTAACAGCTTTTGGTAACTCACTGCTGGAAAAGCAATGAGCAAAATGATTGAGAGGCCTCATCCATAACTAATATTTCAGCACTTATACATTATTTATCTGTACCAAGTTTTTGATGATCAAGATTAACACATGATATTAAGCCCTTTGGGCATAGATTTCTAAGTTATAAGCAGGCCACCAGGGGGTGCTTGTTGAGGATTTATTTGCATGATTTAATTCTTTATTTGCTTGAATTAATAATTTTTTTTTATTTAAGATGTGTATGTGTACATTTTTTTTTTTTTAAACATACAACACCAGTAACAGCCGCTTTATTGACTTTTTTGTCTTTATTGGACATGTTGCTAAACTTTGGCTTCGATTTTGTAATGTATTTAAGCCTGTTAGTGCATCTAGTACTCCCCCTAAACTGCTGTCCAAAGGTGTCTCTGTTGCTCCTTCATTGAGTAGTCACTCTAATACAGGAGGTGCGTTATTGGCCATATTTCCAAATGAAAACAGAGGGAACAGACCTAAAAAGAAAACAAATGCAGCCGCCACATCTATTTTTTTTTGTTGGTTTTGTATTTTTAATACCTCTTCAACAGTGATCTAAGCTGTGGCAAGCAGCAACTACAAACGTAGGCACAATTCTGAGCTTTATAAACCGTGAAATAAAAAAAATAAAAAACTATGATGCAAGTGTTGTATTGTTGCTGTTGAGATATTTTGTTTTAATTAAGAGGACAGTTTTGTGCACAGTAATGGAAGATAGACCTATGCGATTTGGACTGGGTTCAAAGGTGTGCAATTAACTTTATCATACTTTTAATGCACGGTATGATCTAATTTCAATATAAAAATCAGAAATCATGATTTAATTTCAATATCTACAGTATGTGATAGCACATCAGTTGTGAAGGTAGAAATAATACTGAAAGGTTGGTAAGAGCAGTTGTTATGTAGATTTCCATAAGACATTAAAGGAGAAGTCCAGCCTGAGCTCATTTGGCTGTACTTCTCCTATGGATCACAGGAGTGCAATTCATTTTACACTCCTGTGACCCGTGACCTGAAGTCCGCTCTCTGCTGACGTCACAGAAATTAGTCCAGACACCACGTCATCGCAACAATAAAGTATGGATACTCCAATTGCCTGGACTGATGCCGTCTTAGTCTCCGAGCAAGCCGCCCCTCCACAGCTCAGCACTCCAGTGAGTGTGGAGGAGCAGAGTGGAGAGCTGCTGACTGACAGTCAGCAGCTCTCTGCTAGGGAAGCTGAGAGAACAGAACCATCTGTGATGTTCAAACGCTTGGTTCTCAGCGTAGAGGCGCCGGGGGACAGATGCAGCATCGGATCAATGCTGCATCCACCTAGGTAAGTATGATTATGGATTAAAAAAAACATACTTCTCTTTTAAGAAGTAATGTCAACATCTGACTTTTTTAGTTACTTTTATCCCCATGAAACCAAATTTGACACAATAGCCCCGAGACCTCCGCTTTGCCTCTCTTCAGACCAAACAGATGGAGTTAGTCAGAAGTAGATGGCTGTGTGATTTTTTTTCAACTTAGATTACTATTCAAAGTCTATCCTTATCATTTTATGTACTCTAGAATAGAGTCCTGCAGCAAACTGGGCAGAATATCAACAACAGGAAGAGGAGACAAAGGAGTCCCCAGAAAGCAAAAAAAGGGGAATGGTCAACTACGGCTTATGGTACAAAAATGCAAAAAGGCTTTATTAAGGGTGGGGGTATTTACATAAACAAAAAATTCCAAATATATGTAAGATAAACAATGTATCTAAATAACACAGTCCATCTCACTACACTAAACCAAAATTAAAAACCATGCTGCAACATTGATGAATAAAACTGCAGAGTGTGCCTGCAGGCCAAAAACGCATGCAGTGTCCATTTGAATCCAAAGAAAAAAGTATAGCACCAAACACTACTTGGGGTAAGCTACTGATGGGATATCGAGTCTTATGTGGTCTAGTATTGACTGTGCATCAGATCAGTACTGAAAAGAAACTACATATATCCACATAGACAAGACCTTACATAGCTGAATTAGGTGGAGTTTTTTAACCCTCTGTTAGAAAGAAATCCTCCACAAGCAGCTTCCAACCTCAGTGCACTAAATGTGTGTATACACCAGTTGTTTTGGAAATAGAAAGACCAGCGTTCCTGTTACTAGGTAACACTATTTCCTCAATGGCGCATATAAGGAGCAAAGGATAGACCACTCCAAAGAAAGGGCTTAGTCTCTTTTCCAATCTAGACCAGAATGATATTTTCACAGTTCATCAGTTTAAAGTGAGTCAATCCATGCAGGAGGGTGAATGGCAAACAGATGCAAAGACTATTGATAAGCAGATAAGGAGGGAAAGAGAAACTGCCCTTTTGGGCTCTCACCACTTCCAATTACTGGGGATGTCCTTAGACTCTGCTGTCTTGCTGTTTGGCATGGAGCGGCTCACAGTCAGTTCAGAGCAACATTCAGTGTGTAGTCACAGCACGCCATTCTCCTCAATAGTAGACACTGCAGACTGTGTGATCACATGAAAGGTCACATGGTTGGGAAAAGACCAGGAACTTTGCATTCAATTGCTGATGCGTAAATAGCTTGTGAAGTATGGTGCTGTATGCAAATCACAGGGAAGCCCTTTTACATTGCTGGAAAGGGAAGCTAGTTGAAGGCCTGCTGACAAGCCCTGCAGGGGCTGCGTTAACGTTTAGTACGCCTCTGCGTACTTCTTCAGAAATTTAGCATTGAATTAAGGTTGATTTAAATAGGGAACACTGTCCAATCAGATCAAACCATGCCAAATAGCTATTTACTGCCATCTTGTGGTCACATCAGCTAATGCAGTCAAAAAGAAAAAAAAAAAAGGAAAAAAGGTGCCAATCAGTTGCTCAAACGAAAAAGTGCTTATTTGCAAGGGGGGAGAAAGAAATACAATCTCACATATCACCAGGCAAGTAAAGAGCGCAATAGACATTGTAATAAATTTCCTCATAAAGTGGAATGGCCCTCATGGTCAGAATTAAATTATATCAAAAACAACCAAAACAGATACAAGAAAACCAAGAGATTAATCGGGGAGCCTTTATAAAACACTTAAAACCTAATGTTTATGGTTCAAGAAAGACACTCAGGCTTAGTTCATGGTTCAAACCATTAGGTTGAAGAGTACCAAACCTGAATATCCATTTTTTCTCTTTGCGTAGGAGTACCCTGTCAAAGTCACCCCTACGGTCTGTCAGAGAAAGGGCATAAAAGCCCTTTACCCTCAGACCTGTGGTTTTGCCCTGATGAAAATCCAAAAAGTGTTGAGCCACTGAAGTTTCTTCCTTTAGCCTGATGCTCTTCAGATGTTCCCCGAATCTAACACGCAGCTGTCTCTTAAGTTTTGCCTACATACAATTTATGACATGGGCATTCGAGAACATAAAGTATTCTAGTTGTGGCACAGTTAAAGAAAGACCGGATCCCAAATTGTTGACTACCATCCGAATTTCTAAAGGTTTTTGAGCGGTCCACATACTTAAATGTGCCACAATGGCCACACGGAAACATGCCGTTGACCCGAGGCATATCAGTGAGCCAACTTCTATTTGAGGGCCGTACAAACTCAGATTGCACCAGCATGTCATTGAGGTTTTGGGCTTGTTTAGCAACCATTGACGGTATCTCACCGATAGTTTGCCTCGACCCAACAGCCCGCAACAGTATGTGCCAATGTTTTGAGAGGATTGTATTCACCTGGTGCCACTGGGCCCCATAGGGGGTGATAAATCTCACCAGTCCCTCAGTCTCCTGTTGTGTCTTTTTCTGGTGTAAGAGGAGGTCAGCTCTCCTCTTATGTCCTGCGATGCTCATTGCTCGCCTGAGGGTACGGGGGGGATATCCCCTTTTCCTGAATCTTTGGTAGAGTTGTTTAGATTCGGAAAAGTAGTTCTCCTCAGTAGAGCAGTTTCTGCGGATTCTCATGAACTGTCCAAACGGGATCCCACGTACCAGAGACTTGGGGTGGTGGCTATCAGCCTGTAGTAATGTATTTGCGGCTGTTTCCTTTCGGAAAGTACTAGTAATAAACCTACCACCCTCAAGTCGGATAGATAGGTCCAGGAAGGAGAGTTGATGGGGATCCGCAGTATAAGTTAGATGTATATTCCTAGTGTTATTTTCTAGCTCTGCCATAAACACCTCCAGTTCATCTGAAGTCCCTGCCCATACCATCAGGACATCATCGATGTACCTCAGCCAGCAGCATGCATGGCCGAGGTACATCGACAGGGCATAAACTTTCTCCTCCTCCCACCAGCCCAGGTGCAGACACGCACAGGCTGGGGCCCATGGGGCTCCCATAGAGGTGCAACGCAGCTGCTGATAGTTAGATCCAGAGAACTGGAAAAAGTTGTGCTTGAGTGCAAGCTCTAGGAGATCAATGATGAATTCATTTTGGGCTCCCATTTCGGGGAAGTGTTTCTCTAGGAAGTGATATACCGCCAAAATGCCCCACTCGTGGGGAATAGACGTGTAAAGCGACTCCACATCGATCCCCACGAGTAGGGCACCCCCCCGGGAACTCGAATGCACTAATCTTATTCAACACGTCCCCTGTGTCACGTACGTAGGAAGTCAAAGACAAGACCATGTCCTTGATTAAGGAATCTATATATTTCCCCAGTCTCTCCAGGGGACCACGAATGGTGGAGACAATAGGTCTTCCTGGAGGGGCCTTTCTGTTCTTATGGACCTTAGGGATTATATAAAATGTTGGTTTATTGAAGTCAGCCACTCTCAAGAATTTCAATTCCTTTTTAGAAATTAAATTGGCCTCAAATGCCCATTGTAATTTCTCATTAATAAGTTCCACTAGGTCCTGGAATGGATCATGGTGTAGTCTTTTATAGGTAGATTCATCATTTAGGAGTCGTCGTACCTACCCCTCGTAAAAATCCACCGAGAGGAGGACGACATTACCTCCTTTATCACTTTTTTTGATAATCACTTGGTCCGCTTCCCTAAGCTCTTTTAATGCCTTCCTTTCCTCAGATGTGAGGTTATCACCCATGATGGTTTCCCAATTTAATTTGTTGAGGTCCTCCTCGACAAGGTCGAGGAACACCACAAGCCATTTGTTCTTCCGAAATAAAGGCATTTTGGTTGAACAGATCTTTAATTTGGGATCTCTTTTCCACCCCGACATTCCTGGAGCTTCCTCCTCACCAGAGGACTGGCCTCCTTCTTCCATCAATATCATGAATGATTCTAGGGCCTCAGTTTCCCTGGTATCTAGCTGTAGATCATTTAGGGGAGTTTTGTCGGAATAGATCTCCTTGAGGTATACTTTCCTCAAAAAAAGGCAGAGGTCCTTATATACCCCAAAGTGGTCCATACTCGTAGTAGGGGAAAAGGATAGACCCTTGCTTAATAAATCAATATGTCATTTCTCCAATTGAAAATCAGAGAGATTAATGATTTTAAAATCTTCTACTGGGTCATTCAAATGGAGTGCATTTAGCTGGGGCGTTTTTTGCCCCGAGTCATTGTCCGCTCTGTTCCTATTGGGTCCCCCCTTCCTTCCTTCCTTCCTTCCTTCCTTCCTTCCTTCCTTCCTTCCTTCCTTCCTTCCTTCCTTCCTTCGTCTTCCTTTTCCTTGATTCCCTCCTCCTCCTGTTGTCCCTTGTTTGCCTCCCTTTAGTATACCCCTGGACGGGGGAGATTCCTGCTGGTCCAGTAGGTCTTTGTCTAAAAAAGAGACGGTATGGCGTGTTTCGTCTTCACTACCGGAAGACTGGGCACCTGTCTCTGTATCAGAGCGAGAGGGGAATCTACGATTCCGCGATCTATTTCTGCTTCCCCTTACTGACAGGTCAAATATTTCCCCTTTTGCCCAGTCGTCTAAATCCCTCTTAACCACTTGCCGACCGCCGCACGACGATGTACGTCGACAAAGCGGCACGGGCAGGCAAAAGGGCTTACCTGTACGTCCCTGCCTGCCCGCGGGTGGGGGGTCCGATCGGACCCCCCCCCGGTGCCTGCGGCGGTCGGCAAATGTCCCCCGGCGATCGGTGGTGAGGGGGAGGCCATCCATTCGTGGCCCCCCCCTCGCGATCGCTCCCAGCCAATGGGATCATTTCCCTGCCTCTGTATTGTACACAGAGGCAGAGGAAATGATGTCATCTCTCCTCGGCTCGGTATTTTCCGTTCCGGGCCGAGGAGAGAAGACTGTAATGTGAGTGCACCAAACACTACACACACAGTAGAACATGCCAGGCACACATTTCACCCCGACCCCCCCCCCGATCGCCCCCCGATCCCCCCCCGATCACCCCCCCCCCTGTCACAAACTGACACCAAGCAGGTTTTTTTTTTTTTTTTTTTTTTTTTTCTGATTACTGTATTGGTGTCAGTTTGTGTCAGTTAGTGTGTTAGGGCAGTGAGTCTTAGGCCCCCTTTAGGTCTAGGGTACCCCCCTAACCCCCCTAATAAAGTTTTAACCCCTTGATCACCCCCTGTCACCAGTGTTGCTAAGCGATCATTTTTCTGATCGCTGTATTAGTGTCGCTGGTGACGGTAGTTAGGGACGTAAATATTTAGGTTCGCCGTCAGTGTTTTATAGCGACAGGGACCCCCATATACTACCTAATAAATGTTTTAACCCCTTGATTGCCCCCTAGTTAACCCTTTCACCACTGATCACCGTATAACCGTTACGGGTGACGCTGGTTAGTTTGTTTATTTTTTATAGTGTCAGGGCACCCGCCGTTTATTACCGAATAAAGGTTTAGCCCCCTGTACGTCTAGGGTACCCCCCTTACCCCCCTAATAAAGTTTTAACCCCTTGATCACCCCCTGTCGCCAGTGTCGCTAAGCGATCATTTTTCTGATCGCTGTATTAGTGTCGCTGGTGACGGTAGTTAGGGACGTAAATATTTAGGTTCGCCGTCAGTGTTTTATAGCGACAGGGACCCCCATATACTACCTAATAAATGTTTTAACCCCTTGATGGCCCCCTAGTTAACCCTTTCACCACTGATCACCGTATAACCGTTACGGGTGACGCTGGTTAGTTCGTTTATTTTTTATAGTGTCAGGGCACCCGCCGTTTATTACCGAATAAAGGTTTAGCCCCCCGATCGCCCGGCGGTGATATGCGTCGCCCCAGGCAGCGTCAGATTAGCGCCAGTACCGCTAACACCCACGCACGCAGCATACGCCTCCCTTAGTGGTATAGTATCTGAACGGATCAATATCTGATCCAATCAGATCTATACTAGTGTCCCCAGCAGTTTAGGGTTCCCAAAAACGCAGTGTTAGCGGGATCAGCCCAGATACCCGCTAGCACCTGCATTTTGTCCCTCCGCCCGGCCCAGCCCAGCCCACCCAAGTGCAGTATCGATCGATCACTGCCACTTACAAAACACTAAACGCATAACTGCAGCGTTCGCAGAGTCAGGCCTGATCCCTGCGATCGCTAACAGTTTTTTTGGTAGCGTTTTGGTGAACTGGCAAGCACCAGCCCCAGGCAGCGTCAGATTAGCGCCAGTACCGCTAACACCCACGCACGCAGCATACACCTCCCTTAGTGGTATAGTATCTGATCGGATCAATACCTGATCCGATCAGATCTATACTGGCGTCCCCAGCAGTTTAGGGTTCCCACAAACGCAGTGTTAGCGGGATCAGCCCAGATACCTGCTAGCACCTGCGTTTTGCCCCTCCGCCCGGCCCGGCCCAGCCCACCCAAGTGCAGTATCGATCGATCACTGTCACTTACAAAACACTAAACGCATAACTGCAGCGTTCGCAGAGTCAGGCCTGATCCCTGCGATCGCTAACAGTTTTTTTGGTAGCGTTTTGGTGAACTGGCAAGCGCCAGCGGCCTAGTACACCCCGGTCGTAGTCAAACCAGCACTGCAGTAACACTTGGTGACGTGGCGAGTCCCATAAGTGCAGTTCAAGCTGGTGAGGTGGCAAGCACAAGTAATGTCCCGCTGCCACCAAAAAGACAAACACAGGCCCGTCGTGCCCATAGTGCCCTTCCTGCTGCATTCGCCAATCCTAATTGGGAACCCACCGCTTCTGCAGCGCCCGTACTTCCCCCAATCACATCCCCAACCAAATGCAGTCAGCTGCATGAGAGGCATTTTTATGTCCTCCCGAGTACCCCTACCCAACGAACCCCCCCAAAAAAGATGTTGTGTCTGCAGCAAGCGCGGATATAGACGTAACACCCGCTATTATTGTCCCTCCTGTCCGGACAATCCTGGTCTTTGCATTGGTGAATGTTTTGAACGCTACCATTCACTAGTTGACTATTAGCGTAGGGTACAGCATTGCACAGACTAGGCACACTTTCACAGGGTCTCCCAAGATGCCATCGCATTTTGAGAGACCCGAACCTGGAACCGGTTACAGTTATAAAAGTTAGTTACAAAAAAAAGTGAAAAAAAAAAAAAAAACACAAACAAAAATATAAAAAAAAAAAAAAAATAGTTGGCGTTTTATTGTTCTCTCTCTCTCTATTCTCTCTCTATTGTTCTGCTCTTTTTTACTGTATTCTATTCTGCAATGTTTTATTGTTATTATGTTTTATCATGTTTGCTTTTCAGGTATACAATTTTTTATACCTTACCGTTTACTGTGCTTTATTGTTAACCATTTTTTTGTCTTCAGGTACGCCATTCACGACTTTGAGTGGTTATACCAGAATGATGCCTGCAGGTTTAGGTATCATCTTGGTATCATTCTTTTCAGCCAGCGGTCAGCTTTCATGTAAAAGCAATCCTAGCGGCTAATTAGCCTCTAGACTGCTTTTACAAGCAGTGGGAGGGAATGCCCCCCCCTCCCCCAACGTCTTCCGTGTTTTTCTCTGGCTCTCCTGTCTCAACAGGGAACCTGAGAAAGCAGCCGGTGATTCAGCCAGCTGACCATAGGGCTGATCAGAGACCAGGGTGGCTCCAAACATCTCTATGGCCTAAGAAATCGGAAGCTACGAGCATTTTATGACTTAGATTTCGCCGGATGTAAACAGCGCCATTGGGAAATTGGGAAAGCATTTTATCACACCGATCTTGGCGTGGTCAGATGCTTTGAGGGCAGAGGAGAAATCTAGGGTCTAATAGACCCCAATTTTTGCAAAAAAGAGTACCTGTCACTACCTATTGCTATGATAGGGGATATTTACATTCCCCGAGATAACAATAAAAATGATTTAAAAAAAAAAATGAAAGGAACAGTTTAAAAATAAGATAAAAAAATAATAATAATAATGAAAAAAAAAAAAAAAAAAAAAAAAAAGCACCCCTGTCCCCCCTGCTCTCGCGCTAAGGCGAACGCAAGCGTCGGTCTGGCGTCAAATGTAAACAGCAATTGCACCATGCATGTGAGGTATCACCGCGAAGGCCAGATCGAGGGCAGTAATTTTAGCAGTAGACCTCCTCTGTAAATCTAAAGTGGTAACCTGTAAAGGCTTTTAAAGGCTTTTAAAAATGTATTTAGTTTGTCGCCACTGCACGTTTGTGCGCAATTTTAAAGCATGTCATGTTTGGTATCCATGTACTCGGCCTAAGATCATCTTTTTTATTTCACCAAACATTTGGGCAATATAGTGTGTT
This sequence comes from Lithobates clamitans, assembly GCA_037952925.1. Taxonomy (NCBI): domain Eukaryota; kingdom Metazoa; phylum Chordata; class Amphibia; order Anura; family Ranidae; genus Lithobates; species Lithobates clamitans. The sequence goes on from JBBGZY010001230.1 coordinate 3,293,825, forward strand.
TTAGTGCATTAAAATGTAAAAAAGTGTGTTTTTCCCCAAAAAATGCGTTTGAAAAATCGCTGCGCAAATACTGTGTGAAAAAAAAAAATGAAACACCCACCATTTTAATCTGTAGGGCATTTGCTTTAAAAAAAAAAATAATGTTTGGGGGTTCAAAGTAATTTTCTTGCAAAAAAAATTTATTTTTTTATGTAAACAATAAGTGTCAGAAAGGGCTTTGTCTTCAAGTGGTTAGAAGAGTGGGTGATGTGTGACATAAGCCTCTAGATGTTGTGCATAAAATGCCAGGACAGTTCAAAACCCCCCCAAATGACCCCATTTTGGAAAGTAGACACCCCAAGCTATTTGCTGAGAGGCATGTTGAGTCCATGGAATAATTTATATTGTGACACAAGTTGCGGGAAAGAGACAATTTTTTATTTTTTTTATTTTTTTTTGCGCAAAGTTGTCACTAAATGATATTTTGCTCAAACATGCCATGGGAATATGTGAAATTACACCCCAAAATACATTCTGTTGCTTCTCCTGAGTATGGGGATACCACATGTGTGGGACTTTTTGGGAGCCTAGCCGCGTACGGGACCCCAAAAACCAAGCACCGCCTTCAGGCTTTCTAAGGCCGTAAATTTTTGATTTCACTCTTCACTGCCTATCACAGTTTCGGAGGCCATGGAATGCCCAGGTGGCAAAAAACCCCCCCAAATGACCCCATTTTGGAAAGTAGACACCCCAAGCTATTTGATGAGAGGTATAGTGAGTATTTTGCAGACCTCAGTTTTTGTCACAAAGTTTTGAAAATTGAAAAAAAAAATTTTTTTTTCTCGTCTTTCTTTATTTTCAAAAACAAATGAGAGCTGCAAAATACTCACCATGCCTCTCAGCAAATAGCTTGGGGTGTCTACTTTCCAAAATGGGGTCATTTGGGGGGGTTTGTGCCACCTGGGCATTCCATGGCCTCCGAAACTGTGATAGGCAGTGAGGAGTAAAATCAAAAATGTACGCCCTTAGAAATCCTGAAGGCAGTGATTGGTTTTCGGGGCCCCGTACGCGGCTAGGCTCCCAAAAAGTCTCACACATGTGGTATCCCCATACTCAGGAGAAGCAGCTAAATGTATTTTGGGGTGCAATTCCACATATGCCCATGGTCTGTGTGAGCAATATATCATTTAGTGACAACTTTGTGCAAAAAAAAATAAAAAAAATAAAAATTTGTCACTTTCCCGCAACTTGTGTCAAAATATAAAACATTCCATGGACTCAACATGCCTCAAAGCAAATAGCTTGGGGTGTCTACTTTCCAAAATGGGGTCATTTGGGGGGGTTTTATGCCATCTGGGCATTTTATGGCCTTCAAAACTGTGATAGGTAGTGAGGAGTAAAATCAAAAATGTACGCCCTTAGAAATCCTGAAGGCAGTGATTGGTTTTCGGGGCCCCGTACGTGGCTAGGCTCCCAAAAAGTCCCACACATGTGGTATCCCCATACTCAGGAGAAGCAGCTAAATGTATTTTGGGGTGCAATTCCACATATGCCCATGGCCTGTGTGAGCAATATATCATTTAGTGACAACTTTTTGTAATTTTTTTTTTTTTTTTTTTTTTTTGTCATTATTCAATCACTTGGGACAAAAAAAATGAATATTCAATGGGCTCAACATGCCTCTCAGCAAATTCCTTGGGGTGTCTACTTTCCAAAATGGGGTCATTTGTGGGGGTTTTGTACTGCCCTGCCATTTTAGCACCTCAAGAAACGACATAGGCAGTCATAAATTAAAGGCTGTGTAAATTCCAGAAAATGTACCCTAGTTTGTAGGCGCTATAACTTTTGCGCAAACCAATAAATATACACTTATTGACATTTTTTTTACCAAAGACATGTGGCCGAATACATTTTGGCCTAAATGTATGACTAAAATTGAGTTTATTGGATTTTTTTTAGAACAAAAAGTAGAAAATATCATTTTTTTTCAAAATTTTCGGTCTTTTTCCGTGTATAGCGAAAAAAATAAAAACGGCAGAGGTGATCAAATATCATCAAAAGAAAGCTCTATTTGTGAGAAGAAAAGGACGCAAATTTCGTTTGGGTAGAGCATTGCATGACCGCGCAATTAGCAGTTAAAGCGACGCAGTGCTGAATTGTAAAAAGTGCTCTGGTCAGGAAGGGGGTAAAACCTTCCGGGGCTGAAGTGGTTAAATTTGTTGTGTTTGGTAATTTTAAGATTTTTTTCAGGAAATCGTTGAGTCTCTCAAAATCAGGATTATCCTTCAATGGCTCAAGCTTTTCACTAGTCTCTTGAATCTGGATCTGTAACGAGGTCAATTGATCTTTCTCCTCCTCTACAATCAACCGCATTACTTCCAGGCCATGTTTAATACATTGTTCTTTCCACTTAGTTAGGAATTTCTCCGTATGAAGGCGGGTAGCTGGCACTACCCTCTCCCTTAGTCCCCGTGGGACAATACCCCTTTCTATATAAGATTCAAGTGGCAAAATGTCCCATTTTCTATTCAGGGATTTAGTAATTAATTTTTTGTGTTCCTTAAATAAGGGTTTTAGGTCGTCTTGCGCTGGCGGCTCCACCCCCACTGAACTCCCATCAAAAGTGGCCTTTATTTCACCATCAAAATCATCCCCGGGTATAAAGGCCATTCCACCACAAACAGAAAAAATATAAATCAAAAAGACATGACAATTACAAAGAGGCACCAATATGGTATTAGTGGAGAGAAATATAACACCGCCACCCCCTACACTTAAAGCCAAAAACAAGGGAGGGGATCCAGACTCAAAGAAGACCGTAGAATGGTCAAAATAGTAAAGCAAAAAATGGGGGGTAAAAGGTCCTTGAATCCACACTCACCAAAGTTGCAAACAGCAAATAGAGTACCAGCCGATTCGTCAATATGTGACGGGATACCTGCCCTAAAAGCAATGGCACTATATCAACAACAGGAAGAGGAGTCAAGGGAGTCCCCAGAAAGCAAAAAAAGGGGAATGGTCAACTATGGCTTATGGTACAAAAATGCAAAAAAGCTTTATTAGGGTGGGGGGGGGGGGTATTTACATATACAAAAAATTCCAAATATATGTAAGATAAACAATGTATCTAAATAACACAGTCCATCTCACTACACTAAACCAAAATTAAAAACCATGCTGCAACATTGATGAATAAAACTGCAGAGCGTGCCTGCAGGCCAAAAACGCATGCAGTGTCCATTTGAATCCAAAGAAAAAAGTATAGCACCAAACACTACTTGGGGTAAGCTACTGATGGGATATCGAGTCTTATGTGGTCTAGTATTGACTGTGCATCAGATCAGTACTGAAAAGAAACTACATATATCCACATAGACAAGACCTTACATAGCTGAATTAGGTGGAGTTTTTTAACCCTCTGTTAGAAAGAAATCCTCCACAAGCAGCTTCCAACCTCAGTGCACTAAATGTGTGTATACACCAGTTGTTTTGGAAATGGAAAGACCAGCGTTCCTGTTACTAGGTATGTCCAGTGCACAAACACTATTTCCTCAATGCAGCATATAAGGAGCAAAGGACAGACCACTTCAAAGAAAGGGCTTAGTCTCTTTTCCAATCTAGACCAGAATGATATTTTCACAGTTCATCAGTTTCAAGTGTGTCAATCCATGCAGGAGGGTGAATGGCAAACAGATGCAAAGACTATTGATAAGCAGATAAGGAGGGAAAGAGAAACTGCCCTTTTGGGCTCTCACCACTTTCAATTATTGGGGATGTCCTCAGACTCTGCTGTCTTGCTGTTTGGCATGGAGCGGCTCACAGTCAGTTCAGAGCAACATTCAGTGTGTAGTCACAGAATACCTGATGTGTTAAGCAGCTAGGATGGGTTTAAATTTAGTAGACTGGTTCATGGATCGAGTTGAGGACGTTCATGGGGAATTTTTTGAACCCTAAAGTCAGAACATTGCAGTCTTTAATCTGAACCCCCACTGAAGTCCATGAGGGACACATTTTGAAAATCAGTTCTGGCCATTTTCAACAGGAAAGGGATAGTCAAACAAGGGGCATAGGGAGCTGAATCCTGGGATGGGAGACGTGTACCAATGCAAAACAGAAACTTCGGGAGCAAATCACTTAGAATACATGCTCGAGAGATGTTTAAAGCGGTTGTATACCCCTGGACATTTTTTTTTCTTCTTACCCTGCAAGGTAATGTCATAATGTGCTAGTATGCATACTAGCACATTATGTTAAACTTACTTGCTAAATTTACTTAAACTTAATTACTTGCTAAACTTACTTAAAATGAAGCTCTTCCAGCCCAGAGATGTCAGAGCTGCAGGCGCTCCCATCTTCACCCGTCTTACTTCCCAGTTCGTGGACTCTGTGACTGGCCAGCAGCTGTGATGACGTCACACTCACGCATGTGTGCGGGAGCCGCCAGTCATGGCACAGGGCTCTGAAGGAATGGCACGGGTGGCCATTCCTTCAGAGTGCATGCGCCAGTGATGTCACTGGCTGCATGTACAATAAATATTTCCTAAACGGGCATTATTATGGGCTTACCTATAGGTAAAAGTTAGTGATGGAAGTTTACTTCCACTTCAAGCTCCATGCGATGTTACAGAACAGTACAATTCTCACAGGCAGCATCAAAGATACTGTATTTTGCAAGTGTAATTGACTTTTACATTTGTAGTGCTTACTCCTGTAGGAGCCGCTGGAAATTTGCCCAGGATCTTCCCCAGTGGATTGCCGCAAAGCCAGGCACACAATCACCGCTACACTTTTCCTCAAAAAATAGTCTAATGCTGCGTACACACGATCAGGCTTTCCGGCAGACTTGGTCCGGGGGACTGGACTCCGTCAGACAATTAGATCGTGTGTGGGCTCCAGCAGACTTTTTTTTCCCCAAAAGTCCTACGGACCTAGAAATAAAACATGTTTCAAATCTTTCCGACAGACTCAAGTCCGGTCGAAAAATCCGCACGTCTGTATGCTAGTCCGATGGACTAAAACCGACGCTAGGGCAGCTATTGGCTACTGGCTATCAACTTCCTTATTTTAGTCCGGTCGTACGTCATCACGTACGAATCCGTCGGACTTTGGTGTGATCGTGTGTAGGCAAGTCTGTTCGTTTGAAAGTCCAGCGGACCTACGCTGCAAAGTCCGTCGGAAAGACTGTCAGACCTAGTCCGTCGAAAAGTCCGCTCGTGTGTACGCGGCATATGGTGTTTTTGTTGTTTTATTTTTGGAGAACTTGGATAAGGTTGAGGGAATTGAGTGGGAACTATGTACAACTTGCAGACAATTAACTCTTTTCTGAAAGAGCTGAAGTAGAGTTCCTTGGCTTTGGACTTGACTTTGTAGTGGAAACAGTTACATGCAAACTCCATTCTATAGAGCAGAGTCCCTTCACATAGAATTGGCTAAACTAAACTCTTCAGGACAACGGCTGGTGTCCCCTTTAGACAAACACACAGCTGACTCTCTAGCACATGAGGGGTGAGAGCAGCCCAAAAGTCTCTAAGATATCTCACAGCAGTCTGTACTCACAAAATGGCCAGGGACAGTTGGTTGCTTCCTTCCAACTTCCAAGCAACATCTTTCTCCAGTGATACTAGACTAGACCTTCAGCAGACAGCCGCCCAGTCAGTTCTCATTAGCTTCAGCATTCAGGTCCTCAGGTCACCCACCTGAGGCCTCACAAACAGCAAGTGCATGACAGTGTTGCCCTGGAAGTCAACAGTCCTCCAGGTTGGACTGATCCACTGCAAGAAAATACCCATAAGCCCAGTCTCTCAGAGTATTTATGGAGTTTCCCAGCAGCCTTCAGGGCCCTGCTCCCTGGGATTGGACAGGGCTGAAAAAAATATTCATACTGCCATCTGCATATCTCCACACCTGTGTTTCCAGAGAATTCTCACAGCTCTCTGGAAAGCAGAGGGAGCTATCAAACTGGCAGCAGATGAGAACATTGAACTGACCTTATTAATCAGTGGCACTGGCCACAGTGAGCACCACTCAATTTACCTAACACAATATATACAGTCACACTACTTACAGTGATTCAAGCTAAATTTACCTAGCAAAAACACACCCATCTTCACTGAACTGAAGTGAGCCAACACTAAATCTAACAAATCCTAGCACATATCTAAAAGGCACACACATTATTGCTTGGCTTATATGCAGCTGCAGCAGCAGCAGCGTCCCAATCTGGTTATTTACAACTCGAAAGAAAAGGCTTTTTTAGGCTGTTTTAGTAGCAACATATGTTTTTTATCCAGGTAATAGGCCTGAAATAATTAGTGGAAGCAGAACTAAAGCCCTTGAATCTGAACAAATTGGCCAGTGGCACAGCAATGTAATAGTATCAATTTTGGATCTTAACAGTACCACACTGCAAAAACACAAAACAGTTCAAAACCACACCTCCTGAACCTCCAATCCCCAAACCCAAACCATCCCCAATTATTTAAAATGGTGTAACCCATATAAATATAAAGAAAGGAGCAACTAGCACCAAAATGTGTCTTGTCACTCCACATGAGTCATATATAACTGTGTAGTGTGCGGGTCATATACTGTTTTCCTGTTTTCTATCATACCCAATTATTCTCAAAATAACGAGGACTGCTAATGCCCTTTTTTCATTCTCCTAAAGGGCACATACCAGCCATTTTTTGGAGGACCGGTAATGGACCAATTTCCACCTCCTCTTCTTCTGCTGATTGTGCCCTAAGGGGGAGAGTTGGGGTGCTCGTGGTGAGGAGGAGGGTTATGCTGCTGGCATTCAGGAAGAGGAGTATACCAAAAATAAAAAGAATGTCCGCCCTTCCATAGTACAGGGGGAAGAGCAGGCAGCAGCAAAAATAAGTGTTATAGGCTGCTGCTTGTTGTTTCTCAAATCTTTGTGGGAATGAAATAAATGATAGAGGTAGTCTGTATTGTCACAGCAGCTTTCATAGACTGGAGGTTGTGCATGTTGTGTTTGTGGCTATTTTATATAAATATCTGACATGTGTTAATACAATTTTTTTTTTTCATTAACATTTCTTTCTTTTTTTTAATTTTAAGGCCATCGCTGCCGTGGTAAAGCACAATCAGGCAAGTATGCCAATGCAACCTGACTTCTCCTATAATAAACACAGAAAGTCGTAGGTTTACATACCACCTTTTCCCAATGCAAAAATAAAAAAGGCTGCCTACCCTTCCACAATGCAGATGGATAGGCAAACAGCAACAAATAGAAGGGGGAATTTCTGCAGTCAGGTGGAAGGGCAAGCAGCAGCAAAACGTAAAGCATTGAGTCCTACAGCTGCACTGACAAGGCTGCACTGGGGCAAAGCTGCACTGACAATTCTGCACTGGGGCAAAGCTGCACTGACAAGGCTACACTGGGGCAAAGCTGCACTGAAAAGGCTGCACTGGGGCAAAGCTGCACTGCCAAGGCTGCACTGGGGCAAAGCTGCACTGACAATTCTGCACTGGGGCAAGGCTGCACTGACACTGAAAAGGCTGCAATGACACCGACAAGGCTGCAGATGGACACTGATGAGGCTGCATTGATGGGCATTTAAATGTTAGTTTTTTTTCCTTAAACTTCCCTCCTAAAAGTTTTTTTCCTTAAAATTCCCTCCTAAACTTGGGGTGCGTGTTATACGCCGGCGCGTGTTATACCCCGATAAATACGGTATTTACTTTTTTGAAGAACTCTCTTGATCTTTCTGTACTGATCGTGCTCCCTCAATTTGTGGTCTGACCTTCGTTTCCTCAATTGATCCTTGGATCGTCATACCCCAAAATTCCTGTGCAGACTTTTCACAACTTTAGTCATGATCTTGGCCTTTCTCACATTTGGGTTTGGGTAAGGTCCATGCTTCCTGTCATAGTCGGCCCTCTTTAAGATGTCCACCATCTCCACCATCTCTATAAAGGACATATTTGAGGCCTTAAATCTCCTCCGGGATCAGGTCGTTCGTGGCTCTGGCCGTTCGTCATTGCTGCTGCTGTCTGCATACACTTGCTCTTTCTCCGCCATGTGCTCTCCCACTGCACCGAAAGACAAGGAGCAGGGAATAGACTAGAAAGAACGTCAGGGGCGGGTGGAGTTTATATAAAGAGTAACACACGTGCGTCGTACGTACGATCTGTGAGCGGAGGAAGGAGTAGCGGAAGCGACGAACGTAATAACGAAGGTACAGTTTGAACTTGGTGCATCAGTGGCCTATACTACTGATAGATTGAGGCCTATATTGGGACAAGATTAGAAGAGTTTAGCCTGACATTAGGGTTTGTCTTGACTTGTCTGTTGTGTCTTGCAGAGAAACTGGATCCATTGAATGATAGGGAATTTCTAGCAATATTCATTTACATGTTCAGGGAGCTGCCCTGTCTGTGGCAGGTGAAACACCTGTTTTTTAATAAGCTAAGAAAGAGGAAGGCAGCGCTGGAGAAACTGCTTGAATTTGTGAAGCCGATGATCCCCACGGCAGATATCACCTATTTGAAGGCCAAATTTGGTTGCATGAGGAGTACTTATCTTAGAGAGCGAAAGAAGGTCCAGAATTACCAGAGATCAGGAGCAGCAGATGACGTTTATGTACCCAGGTTGTGGTACTATGACAGACTGCATTTCTGTCAGATCAGCGTGAACCCAGGCCAGCACTTTCCACTATGCCTTCAAGGCTTCCTTCTACCTCAGCTGAGGCTTCCGATGTCCAACCTGGGCCTTCCACCCAGGAAGATGTGGAGGAGCCCAGCTTGAGTCAGGTAGAGCATTGTTCAAAATATTTCTTGTCGTAAAACTAATGATGTTAACCAGATGTTATTATGATCATTAATTGCTGATTTAACAAAGTGATTTAGATATTAATAGACAGTAGTGGCCAAAAAGGATTAGGACAAGAATGAAAAATGCTGGGCTCAGAATGATAGTCTTTTATATTTGTTAACATTCAATTTGCAAGAGTCATGAGCTCAAAATTGTGTGTGATTGATGAACAAAAAACTAAAACTATGTCCCCTTTTCATACACAGGAAAGCCTCAGCCAGGATGTGGCGGGGGTAGGTGGCAGCCAGGAGGTCGACCATCGTCCTCCTCCACCTCCTGCCACAACTCCAACACCAGAGCCACAGCCTGGAAGGAAGCGTCTAAGGAAGACGAGAGTGTGATGGCCTGGGTTCAGTCTGGTCTTGGAATAGATGCAGGCTGTTATATGACTACAGCCTGGAGACATATTTGTCATCTGCTGCTGTTCCTGACCTCTTGGACTCCTGGACCGGATTGTGCTCACTATTATATGGACTCCTCAGGCCACCAATTTTGCCTGTAAAATAGTTTTGATGTGTGCCCTGGGGTACAAAAGCTTTTCAAATTTCACCAGTTTATAAAGCGTTGCCTTCCTCTTTATTTTGTTATGACCCATAATAAATGGCTATTTATTTTTTTTTAATACTTGCCATGTGTTTTACTTCAAAAAGGACAGTTTGTTTGTGAGTAGGCAGGTACATTTCAAAAATACAATGTCAAATTAACAAGGGACACCAACCAACCTCCTTGAGGTTAAAAAATAGAAGATAATAATGGTGTTGTGGTAACTTGACACACAAAACGAAAAAAAATATTATGGAGTTCACTATAAAAAAAAAAATAAAACAGAAAATCTTGATAAAAAAAAAAAAAAATGACTATAAAAATAAATACAAAACATTATTATGGAGATCTGACAAAAAAAAAACTAATATTATTCAGGAGATCACGAGGAATCATAAAGAAATAATTTTTACAGAACTCTGTGTGAATATCAGCAGCAAAACAACTTCATTATTCTAGCATTATAAAGAAGAAGAGAATGCGCTGCAAATTTTTAAAAGATTTAAAAATTTGCAGCGTGACGAATGTGCTATCTCCATTACGAGCTCTAGTTTTACCAGACCAAGCGCTTCCGTCTCGTAATTGATTCAGAGTATGCGTGGAACTAGGGGTGATCAAGCTTATGCTGACAGGGTCCGCGCCGGGGCTGGATGGTTTTCCAAACCTCTACTACCACAAGTTTCAAGATCTTCTAGTTCCTCATATGTCGTGTTTTTTCAACACTTTACAGGAAAGGACCCCACTCAATACTTTTTCGAATATGGCACATATTATTGTAGTACCTAAGTCTAATAAGGATCCAGGAGAAATAGACAATTATCAACCCATCTTCTTAATCAACAACAACCTTAAGTTGTTTACGAAAATCCTTGCTAACAGACTATCTTCTTTTATAGGTCAGTATAAGGACCTGGTGAGATTCATCCTGGGAAGACAGGTGACGGATCAAATTCAGCAGGCGATAGATGTCATCTCCCTTTTGCGATCTAGTTGGGATGGTGGTCATGATCAGGAGGGTCTACTTCTATCAATTGATTTACAAAAGGCATTCAGCTCAGTATTGTGGACTTACGTGTTTCAGGTCTTAGAGGCTTCGGGTTTTGGACCTAATTTCCTGCGTTTGCTAGGGGTTTTGTATTCCTGACACCAGGCCAGGGTTAAATTGTTAGGTCATTATTCTAGTCCCGTTGAGATCATAAGGGTAACACGTCAGGGTGTCCCTTATCCCTGTTGATCTTCACGATTGCGATAGAAACGGTAGCGTTAGCCATTCATGAAAACTCAGATATTAACAGGGTCTTGTGTGGTGCTCGGGAACATAAGTGTGCACTCTTTGCAGATAACATGCTGCTTTTTGTTACCTCCTCTTACTTCTATTTCTAATATCCTTCAGACATTGCATGATTTTGGATCTTTTTCTGGGCTCTGGGTGACTGAGACATGGCTCTTAACATTAAAATCCCTTGAGCTGTGTGGGAGTCTTTTTCATTTTTGTGGCAGGATAGGGCGGCATTACCATTTCTTGGGATAAGTCTCTTGGCTCGTACTCTGATCTCTATGGGGTCAATTATGCCCCATTTATCCGTCGTTTGGGGGACCTTCATTTAGAATGATCCCTCTTTGACCTCTCATGGCTCTATAAAATTCATGCAGTCAAGATGACGGTACTACCTAAAGTCCTGTATTATTTTCGCGCCTTGATGACGTCAGTCCATCAGATAGATCTGCTTCACTTCCAGTCTAGGATCCTTCAGTTCATCTGGGGCACAAAGGGCCATATGTTAGCAAAGACTACTTTATATATGCCTAAGACCCGGGGTGGGCTTGGTGTCCCTGACTTCTAGAATTGCTTATAGAGCAGTGAAAAAAAAGTGAAAAATCAGACTGAGTGTATATGGAGAGACAGGCTATTCACCCATTTACCATTGATTACATACTATGGCATGCACCTAAAGATAGGCTCCCCATTTTGGCATGACCTTGTCTCATTCTTTTTTGCTTTGGGATTGTTTGAAACTATATGCCTTGCTGGTGTCGGATTTTTATCCTCCTTGCTCATTTATTTCCCAACCCTCTTTTCCGACCAGGCATAAACATTAGGATGTTTAAGTAGTGGACTGATAAGAAGCTATATCGTATTGGTCATTTCTTCACTCATAGAGGTCCCTTCACCATTTAACATTGCATAACTGCTCTAAAGATGCCTCAGGTTACGTTTTTATCAAATGTCCCACTTTTTGCATTTTCTTCAGCCCCGAACACCCAATCCTCCCTCCTTGACGGCATATAAACAGTGGTGTACTCGGAACCAGAGTTTGCGGGGAGGTATCTCTGTGATATATGGACTGTTCCTTGCCTCTGCTGATAAATTACAGCATATGTTGGCATGGAAGAGGGATCTTGGTCTGGATCTTGAGCTGGACTCTTCTTTTGACATTCTCGATTTTGAGCCTCCTTCAGGGGGATTTTGAAAGTCTCCTTTATAGAAGCTAAGTCACAAGGTCCTGACAAGATTGTATTTGGTCCCCTCTCGCCTTGCTAAGATGTACCCAAATGCCTCTACAGACTGCTTCTGAGGATGCTTTTTACAGGGCTCTATGCTTCATATATGGAGAGAATGTCCAAAGATTAGGTTATATTGTAACTACCTCAAATAGTATTGCTGAACAAATTACCAACAGGAACTCTCCGCTCTGCTCAGAGGCTAGTGTTCTTTATCTTTTTAGCTGCTAAAATCATGATAGCAGGAGCATGGAATTGACTCTCAGTCTCATTGCAATGGTTGTGTCATGTTCAGAGGACCGGAACGACTTGTCTAAAAACCCCATGTCTAGCGGAGCAGTAGGGGCAACTAAACAGGTGTGCCAGGGTATGGATCCTGGAAAGTGCAGGAGCAGTGTGACCGCACGCAAACGGTCAGAGTTACCGGATCTAAGGAGCTGCCTGGTCTTCACCAGGGTCACTGGAGGTGTGGATGTTGCGTTGCAAGGCAGCCCCCAGGTTGTGGCTCTCTAACACACCCATGCGGGCACAGTGTCAGCAGATAGCACACAAGATACAAGGATCAAAGGAAAGACTCTGGCAGCTAGCAAGAAGAGACACTAGGGGGATGATGCAGGGAACAAGTGTAAAGCTGGGCAATGGCACAGAGAGAGGTGGACACAGCAAGCAGGAATGAGGGGCAAAGCAAAATGACAAAAAAACAATGCTGTGGAGAGCATCCACAGCAAAGGAAAACAAAGGTATACACGGACAGAAACTGAAGAAAAAACAAGAGCGCAGCAACAGGGAAAACTCTGAGAACAGCTACAAGACCTAACAAACACAGAGAATACAAGAGTACTGAAGGAACAGCAAATGCCAGAGCTCCTGACGAAGTGTCCTGACGAAGTTCTGATATACAGGAATGAAATATGTAGACACTGACGCTGGGACATGCCCCCCCTATTAGCTCAGCCTCCATGAGCTCCACGGACTCTAACCCTATGTTTGCACTTTTTGGCTTGTAATTCCATCTGCCTACCATTTGAACTGGAAAGATCAGCCGCCTCAGATTGTACCAGATTGCACCAGCTGATTAGCACCTACATGTGCACTCTAGCAGAGGATATCGCCTGCAGGAGAGCTATATCTATCAGAACTCAGAGGAGTGGCTCGTATATCCATCCATCTGTGAGGGATTGTGAATGGAGACCTGTGATGTCTGTGAGTACACTTGATAACATCTGATACACCTGATACACTGGAGCCTAATGTACACAGTTACACTTGTGACAGGCTGAGATTACCTGCATTCTGCGAGAATCTCCCTGCCCTGATACATGTCTCTACATTGTGTGAGAGGCAGTTTTTTCAGTGTTGTGTACAGAGATCCCGTTTATACACAGCAGTCAATCCTCAAGTTTACATATCACCGCACCATCGCTATCTGTCCCTTATTTCCATATGGACAGCCTGCATTAGGTCACAGCAGTCAGGATTGTTCATTCATATGGCTGATTTAGTCATCTGTGCAACCAGTGCTCATTAGTCAGACATCAGAGGTCTTCAGAGCCTATTTGGATATCAGGGCGCTCATTATGGCCACTGACTTCTTTGCTCTGCTCTGACCAGTGCTGCGACAAGGTCATTCGGTGCCCAGGGCGAAGATAAAAAAATGCACCCCCCCCTCCTCTGTCAAAAACTACAGCGCCTACAGGCGATGGGATTTATACTAATGCGCTGCATATTACCAATACCATTGCTAATTAAGCAAACTTCCCTCAGAGACTGCAGACATGATATGAGACAAGAGATAGTTAGAGACTGAGGACATGATGCAGGCGATGGTCAGAGACTGCAGACATGATACAAGTGATCAATGTAGTCTCACCAGTGCCCATCAAGAGCAGCCTACCACTGTGCCCATCAATGCCGCCTCACTGTTCCCATAATCGCAGCCTCTCTATGCCCATAATAACAGCCTCTCTGTGCCCATAATTGCAGCCTCACTGTGCCCATCAGTGCCGCCTCACTGTGCCCATCAGTGCCGCCTCACTGTGCCCATCAGTGCCGCCTCACTGTGCCCATAATCGTAGCCTCTCTGTGACCATAATCACAGCCTCTTTGTGCCCATAATTGCAGCCTCACTGTGCCCATCAATGCTGCCTCACTGTGCCCATAATTGCAGCCTCTCTGTGCCCATAATCGCAGCCTCCCTGTGACCATAATAGCAGCCTCTCTGTGCCCAAAATCACAGCCTCTCTGTGCCCATAATCGCAGCCTCTCTGTGACCATAATAGCAGCCTCTCTGTGACCATAATCGCAGCCTCTCTGTGCCCATAATCGCAGCCTCTCTGTGTCCATAATCGCAGCTTCTCTGTGCCCATAATTGCAGCCTCTCTGTGCCCATCAATCCAGCCTCACTGTGCCCATAATCGCAGTCTCTCTGTGCCCATAATCGCAGCCTCTCTGTGTCCATAATCGCAGCCTCTCTGTGCCCATAATAGCAGCCTCTCTGTGCCCATAATTGCAGCCTCAATTTGCCTATGAATACAGACTCACCATAGCCTGCCCTGGATCACACAGCGGACATCTCCCGCAGCATTGTTTGTCACATAGCTGGGTCTGTGTGTGTGTGTGTGTTCGGCAGCACCGTAACAAGGTCCCGCCCCCCTAGACCAGCTCATGTGATAGGTGGAACACTGGTTCAGTCTGCTACCACATGAGGTCTAGGGAGGCGGGACCTTGTTACGGTGCCGCCGAACACACACACACAGACCCAGCTCCCTGACACACAGCGCTCCTGGCGCTGTGTGACAAACAAGAGGAGGAGGTGGGAGGGGAGTGCTGCAGCCACAGATCAAAGCGACCCCAAGCTCCCCCCTTCCTCCAGTAAATGGTCCTGCCCAGGGCATCTGTCCCTTCTGCCCACCCCTTGTACTGACCCTGGCTCTGACTGACTGACCTATGACTGTGCGGTTTCTTTATGGGTTTAGTAGGTTGCATGGTACATGTGGTTTATTGTACCCTTGTTCCATCATGGGGCAGTGCATCACACACCCATTGTGGCTTTAAGGTGGAGCACTGCACCCTGAAGGGCTGCTTTAAATTGGTCCCTGGCTGGTTGTTTAGAGACAATTTTTAGGGGGGTGTTTGCATTGGAGAGGGTGGGCTTAGCTCCCTGTTGGGACTGCATCCCCCACCCCTTGCTTGGTTTACAAGGGGTGGTGCATTTTTGTTACTTAGGGCGAGGTATTTGGGTGAGTTAGGTGGGGGTCTTTATGGGAGGTTATAGGGAATGTAGGGGTATCCGCTTTTTGCTAGCGTATTTTGTATAGTATTATGTAATAAACATGTAGTTAATTCAGTTGGGAGTGTAGAGTCTGATTGTTTGTTGTTTTGTTTTTTGGTCAATAATATATATTGATTATACCCACCCATATATAAAGGGTGAGTACTATACTCTTTTACTAGGTGGAATTGCCATATTTCTTTTCTTTTGATCACAAATGCCAGAGGACCAGGGAGGTCCAGCTTCAGTGTCAAGACAGGTTGATCGAAAATTAACCCACAGGTGCAAATGCTTAACAATTCCTAGGTTCAGGGCAGATTGGCAGGAACCCGAGCAGATCAGATAGGGGGTAAAACCCGGAACCGGATCAATGTACACGGAACCATGACAGGGTGAAGCATAAAACCTCTTGGATTATGCTTCATGAGAAAATTGTGAGCATTATCAATGATTAACAGTGTGAATTTGAGCAAATCTGGGAGCCGTGGGCTGTTTATATACTGTAGATGTGTCCATTACATCTACTCATGCAACGATTTCACCTTGCAATTGAGGGCCTAGGGCTTCTTCTCTTTTCTGCCTGCTTTCTTACCTTTCTCTTCTTTGCTTCTTTCTCTCCTTTTCGTGTTTATACCTTACTTGTATGATTACTTCTGATTGCTTGGCGTCTGAGGATTTTCTGTTGTGTTTTATGCTGTTCTGTTTTTGGGTACTAAACCTGTGTATAACAAGCCTTTGAAGTCTTGGTTTGGTGTACCTATATGTTTGAGACCCATGGCGCTAGAGAGCTATATAATTTTAGCGCATTGTATCTCGCATTGTTACGCGGAAGGTACCCTCCTGTTTGTATGTCATGGGACCATAGGTTTTCATTGTTATTTAGCTGTACCCAACGCTTTCTGTGTGATTGACACAAGATGTATATGTTGTTTTTTTCTTTTTGTTCCCTGTTCTTGCTTCAATAAAAATGATTGAAAAAGAAAAAAAATAGGTTCCTTGCAAGATAAGGCTGCCAGTTTAGACACTGGCTGTGCAGAAGTGAGGATGGCTACAATGAGTTCTCTTGGCATTATTTGAACGTTTCTTTGATGTAAAACAGCTTTTTGATTTAGCTTCATTTGCGTCCCTGAGCTTTTCTGACAATGTGGGGGGTATTAATAGCATAATGGAAAATGTGGACACTGATATGTCAAAGGAATGGGTGGTCTCACTAAAGGAATAAAAGAGAACAGAAACTAATTTTTAACACCTAAAATAGAGATGTAAAGCAAATCAACAAAAATATTTGTCTTACTGTATCTTCACATAAAAAGCATTTATCCAGTATTGACTTGAAAACATTTTTTTTTTACAAAAAATGTACAGTGGATCAATAAAATCCAAATATGGATGACATAATGGCGGTCAAGAAGACAGCTAAAGGACTGAAAATCCACGGAGGTGGAAACTGCTAAAAGCAACAAGATGCAAGAGTCAGATGAATACAAAAAAACTGCCAATAGTGAATTGCATAAAAAAAAAATCACACTGAACTGGCAAAGATGAAGGCTACAAGAAATAGCACCTTGTAGATGAAATTGAAAGAGGAATGTCTTTAAAGGAGAAGTCCAGCCTGAGCTCATTCGGCTGGGCTTCTCCTATGGGTCACAGGAGTACAATTCATTTTGCACTCCTGTGACCTATTTTCAGCAGAAAGCGGTCTGATGTCCGTTATCTGTTGACGTCACCAAGATCAGTTCAGGCACCGCATCATCCCGACTCTGGAAGTCTGGATCTGCCAGGTGCCTGGACTGATAGGCATCTCAGCCTCTCAGCGAGCCGCTCCACAGCTCAGCGCCCCAGTGAGCTTGGAGGAGCATAGCAGGAGCGCTGCTGACTGACAGGCAGCAGCTCTCCGCTTGGGGAGGTGAGAGAACCGAGCCATCGGCGGTGTTCGGTGGCTCGGTTCTCAGTGAAGAGGTGGCCAATGCTGCATCCACCTAGGTAGGTATGATTATGGGATAAAAAAAAATTTGCATATTTCTCTTTTAATCAGTTTAAAAAGTTGTTTCTGAAGTGCAAATTGAACCAGATTGTCATGAAAAAAGTTAGAAGTTGACCCTATGTGGTAAATGCCTGTTGGAGGGGTGTGACCCTTAAAAGGAAAGGGGTGTTGCATCTAAGCACACAGATCAGTACACCCTTCAAAGAGTGATGTACTTGCTGAACAGGATTATTACCAGAATGAGAAACAGAGTAAACAAGCAACATCAAAAACAGGGACAGGAAAAAGGTCAGCACAGGTTGTGAACAAGTATAGTCAGACACAAGCTATAGTTGGTAAACGAAAAAAAACAAGAAAATCACATGAAATAACATGGACCGGGGCTAGGAAACTAACCTAATGCTCAGGCAATAGGTGTCTATCTGAGCACAGCTAAATAGTGAGTTGATTGACAGACTAGACGGGGATTTATCATGTAGGTGCTATATAAACCAGCTAGTGGTTCCAGCTCCTGAATGAAAGACAGGACAACCTTTTTCTGCTGCAATATATGTGTATACTGATGGAATAATCTTGCAATGGTTTTCTGTTGGTAACAAAGATATTCCAATCAAACCAAAAGGAACTTTGGCTATAAAGAGGATTACATAGTTACATAGTAGGTGAGGTTGAAAAAAGACACAAGTCCATCAAGTCCAACCTATGTGTGTGATTATGTGTTAGTATTACATTACATATCCCTGTATATTGCGGTCATTCAGGTGATTATCTAATAGTTTCTTGAAGCTATCAATGCTCCCCGCTGAGACCACCGCCTGTGGAAGGGAATTCCACATCCTTGCCGCTCTTACAGTAAAGAACCCTCTACGTAGTTTAAGGTTAAACCTCTTTTCTTCTAATTGTAATGAGTGGCCACGAGTCTTATTAAACTCTCTTCTGCGAAAAAGTTTTATCCCTATTGTGGGGTCACCAGTACTAAAAAAAATTAATGTGGATGCCAAAGCAAAAGTTATTCTACCCAGCCTACATTGTTGTGGCAAGGCAAAATAGATTGAAGTTCATGAATGTTTTATTATTGTCAAAGAAGACATTTGTTTTTTGCCTGACAAAGAAGATGAGTTTGATGAGAATGTACTGGATGACATTGCTTAAGCAATCCAATGCTTGTGGCAGAATCACCATTTTATTGTGGAAAAGGAAAGAACAAAAAATATTTTATCTGTTTATGCAGCTCTTTGACCTATGTGTGGTTAGACCAGTGTTTCTCAACTCCAGTTTTCAAGGCGACCCGACAGGTCATGTTTTCAGGCTTCCCATTATTTTGAACAGGTGATTTGATCAGTTTCACTGACTTAGTAATTACCACAGCCATTTCATCTGAGGGAAATCCTGAAAACATGACCTGCTGGGGCGCCTTGAGGAATGTTGAGAAACACTGGGTTAGACAGTTAATGTATAACTGCTCCTAAAACGCCCCTGCACATTGAAATCAATTGGCAGTGCCGCCGAAGTGCCGGCAAAGTGCTTTTAACCCTTTTCCTGCCGCTAGTGGGGGTTAAAAGCGCCCCCATAGCAGCCAAAAAAGCGCAGATAAAACGACGGTATAGCACTGCTAAAAATAGTGGTGCTTTACCGCCGACGCCCCAGCGCCTTAATGTGAAAGTGTCCTAACAGTTACTCCATAACTTGGGCATTGTTTTGCAGTAGATCTGTAATATACGTAGTAGGTTGTTCTTCTTCTACAGTATGTGGTGAGTTGCAGATACTGAGTTATCAATTTCAGATACAGATGGATTTAAATTGTAGTGGCAGGTAAGCTTGAGAGTACAGGTTGCATGAGTTGGTTGTAGATCTGTAGAACCAGACTTGTAGATTTTAAAATGACAGCTGCTGCATGTACTATTTAAGGAGGGCTAAAATGTATTATAGGCAATTCATTTTCTCAGGAGCAGATGAAGACTATTTTGCTTTAATAAAGTACTGCCATTTATTATATTACTATTAATGAAAGACTACAATCTGCATAGAGTATTCCATGTATATTTGGCATAATATGTAAGGGCCCATACTAATAAGTGACTGTTACAATAACAGTTACCTACATCTTTCTTTTGGTCCTAAAAATCTAATTTAGTAGATTTAGTATGACAGCAGCTTATCATTTTATTTTCCAAAACATTGAAACAATTTAAAATACATTTGGAGAAAGCAGAACAGGGCAGACAGATACAGCGTACACAATACATCATTTTTCATGCTGTGCTTGTGAGCCAAGTAATTTAATGGATTTATAATTAGTGAAGTGAATAGACATACAGAGAACTGAGTGGAATGATATTCTCATTAGTAAAACCCATCATGCACAGTGCTTGGTCTCCATGTCTCCAGCAGCATTGTGTTTAATAAGATATATTTTTCTGCTGTACTCATGCATTACAAGGGATGCATAGGAAATATAATACATGTCAGTGGAATTATTGGGGAAACTATTACCAATATTTCAGTGGTGTTCTGGATAAGTAACAGTTATTAGAACATTCTGTGACTTTTGCTATGAAATATTATACATAATAATTAGAGCAAAGCAGCAAGCATATCATTAAAAATTTGCAAATAGCAATATTCTTGGATGTCAAGGAGGTCAACTCCCAAAGGTTATCTGCAATGCAAATAACACACTGGGTACCAGAAGGTTCTTGAAAGTCATTTGTTTGAATCATTGCATAAAAAATTATAAACTGGATAGTAGCATTTGAATTCCTCACTTTTCATTTTGGGTTAGAAATTCTTTAAGGTTTTCAATTTTAAGCTTTTAACTTTAGGGTCAACGTGACAAAGTAAAAAATGATGAATGTAAACATTGAAATTAACATTTGGACATATTGAGGTTGATTTACTAAAACTGGAGAGTGCAAAATCTGGTGCACAGCTGCACCAGATTCTACACTCTTCAATTTTAGTAAATCAACCCCTAAGTGTTAAAATGTTTTCAAATGTTCCAATAAGTTTCAGTTGCTTTATCATTTTTTAATCAATTTTAGCACCTAGTTAAAACCAAACACTGGGTTATTATTATTTTTATTTTTTAAAGTCATCAAGCAAATTTAAAAAAATACAGCTCTTGCTGCACTATTTACCCCCTCTTCAGTACTGTCTCCAACAGTAGCCAAAAGATTGGTTCTGGATTGAATGACACCCATGGTTTCTGAAAATGATGCAGAGAGCAGCGCCGTTGTCATCACATCAGCACCACTCTTTATATCATTAGGGTCATCCTTGAGGTAGAGAGCCCTTTGTATCATGATGGAGGAGTCAGGTGCCACTGCTTCCGGGTACGGCCAAACCCGGAAGCTTCCTTTTACACTGTGGAACGCAGGTTAATTTTATGTAAGTTGCTATAATTTTTAGAAATAAAACTTTTAACTACTACACTATGGAGCCATCCTCTCTCTTTCCACTATCTACCTGAGGACATTTGAGGCCATCAAGGCTATTCACTGACTGGAGGAGATTGATGTGCTGGAATCAGTGTATGCTGTGTCCCTGGGGGCTGTGACCAAGACCGGAAGCTCGTCCCCGTTTTACTGTCCCACCATCTGTGGGTACACATTTGATTCGGCCCAATGGGGGCCGCAACTACAGGTGAGAGGCTGGGGGAAAGGATCAGCGCACTCCGGAACCCAATTGGATTGATAAGCACACCAGCGGACACTGACCGTCACATAGCTTTGGTTACTGCACTTGCACTTTGTTCATCACCTTCAGAGGACTCATACCGGGCTGATATTAGGAGTCACACGCTACCATTTTTTTGAACTGCACCTTGCGTGTTTTTTTGGACACCTTTCTTTGCCTTAGCTCATTAGCTCATTTATATTTGGTTTCACATTTATTTATTGCACTTGCACTTTATGTCATTTTTACTGTCATTTTTTGTGTGGTGATTATTAGTCTACACCTGGTTATTGTTTATTTTGCATATCATCATTTAAATTTTTTAGGTGCATGGTAATATTATTAGAACTCACTTATTATTGTCTATCTTGATGGTTCATCATTGTTGTAGATGCAGTATGTACTTTGAATAGTGGGTTTTCTTCACCATAATTTGTGCACTTTTTTAAAGATATTGTCATTTACCCAATTATTGCACACCTAGTGAATTCAGTTTGTGTATTACATCGTATTTATATCAGGAGTTCACACAACATGTTAATTTTGTCTGTTTTGATGACTTAGGAGTCCACAATTCACATTTAATTATTTTCATACCAGGAGCTCATGCATCACACTGAATATTGGGTCACACATACTCTGTGGTTTGACGAGTTAGGTCACTTTTTATAATTTTATACTTTTTTGCACATTTGGATTGGTACTGTTACTTACTTGACCATTGCACGTGTCATTGTGAGGTCTTCTCTATATCACTTATATTGCAGACCAATTTTCTTATCTATTTGATTCTAGAACAGGTAGCACCACATATATTTATATCTATTTTCCCTTTGTATCATATAACCAGCCTGAAGATATCTGTAATAAGAAAAGGAAGAATAAAGCATAAAGCAGACACTGGCTCAAACATCAGAGTGTAATAAAGAACGTAAGCAATAGCGTGACCTTTATTGAGTAAAAATCAACATTAAAAATTATAATGCCTACCTATTCAAATTTCTAATAACATTTCTTTAATAAAGCTATTTTAAAGGTTTATTTAGCCAGAGACAACATTCAATTAAGTTTGAAATAGTTAAACAACTAAAAATCTAAAATATAAGGTGATAATGGCTTTTAAAGTGGGGTTCCCATTTAAAAAATTAAAAGTCAGCAGCTACAAATACTGCAGCTGCTGACTTTTAATTGGACACTTACCTGTCCCAGGGTCCAGCGATGTGGGGGATCGAAGCCCCGCTCGTCCCCCCTTCCGCTCGGCGGCGCCGACATTCTAACTATGGGCGCCCGGCTGTGAAGCACTGCTCGAGCCGAGCCGCGCCGCGCGCTGTCACTGGCCCCGCAATCATCTGGGACCGGTCACGTGTGCCAGATGATTGACAAGAGGGAGGGGAGAGAGGCGATCTCTTTTCCTGCGCCGAGGGAAGTGACGTCAGGAGCCCAGGCACCGAAGGAGGCAGACTACGAGGGACCCCCTAGCAACAGGCATTTAGAGGTGAGTACAAAAAAAGTTTCTTCAATTGTTTTTTTTTATTTTTTTTAAACGCATTACTAATTTTTTTTTTTTTTCGGGTTGGAACTCCACTTTAAGTTGCTGTACTGGCACATTGAAAGTTATGAAAAATAATGATCTTAATTAAATTAGAAACAAAACTTTGGGAAACCCCAACCTTAGAAGAAAAACATATATTAAAAAATACTCTATGTGCAATACTTTAAAATGTCAAGCTTTTAGAACCAAGAAAGATTTCCTCTAATATTTTCAAATGAAACTATGGCTGTGACCAACTAGCACTGGCCTCCTCCTGTAGTAATTTTAGCCAATAGCTTGAATTATTACTGTAAAATGAACCTTAAATACATTTTTATGTGACTAATTATTAGGAGCTTGCTTTTCTGTATTGTTAATATTGTATAAATTATGGATATTTGTATCTTAAATTTAATCTGTGATCCATTTAAAGTATATACATTAAAAAAAAAAAAATGCTATCAAACAAATTATCGATGATTAAAAACCATCAAAAAGAGTTGATACAGAAAAATATACATACAAAAAAAGAAAAAAACACAAAACAACAATTTACATGAACAGCGTGACAATATAATAATACTCCCCGGTAAATAGTGATCCCCGGTACCCGACGCGATTCTGGTTAAGCACCTTCGTCAGGGGTATAGGATAGGAGTCACAATATGTTTTTAATATGCAAAATAATTCCAATAAACGAAAAAATAGGTGAAGCAACTGTACCAGAGGGGGCATAGGTGGGTGCCAAACAGGAAGCGGTAAATAGAACAAAATACCTTCCAGGTTAGATGTCTACCTGCTAGGCAGCAGAGACTGGACTCTGGCGGCTTTACGGGACGGTGTCCAATAGCCAATAGTAATAACTGGTTAGAGCTTTAAATAAAGCTTCTAGTCAGTAACACTAGGGGTTCCAAGAATTATACGTATGTATCATCCCATGCAGATGTGTGTTTGGGTCCCAGAGGATGGCCCCCCCCCCGCTATGGTTAAACACCTGACAAAGGTGTTTAACCAGAAACGTGTCTGGTACCGGGGGTCACTATTTACCAGAGAGTATTATATTGTCACACTGTTCATGTAAATTGTTGCTTTGTGTTTTTTTTCTTTTTTTGTATGTATATTTTTCTGTATAAACTCTTTTTAATCATCGATCATTTGTTTGATCGAATATATATATTTTTTTAATGTATATTCAATAAAATTGACTTTTTTATACTATCCAAGTGTATGTTGCCTTTAAAGTCCCAATGAAGGGGGATCTCTTTTTTTCTAATTGCATAATAGGGATGTGGCAACTGCACTTTTTGGGATCTGACATGATGAAACTCTCCTTTTTGCTACATTTAAAGTAGAGGTTCTGAAAATATGACTGCTGTCACATGTATTACCTTGAAAAGATTATTCTGGGCCCCTCTGATTTGGTTTTACTTTGGTTTTCAGTCAGTGGTTTGTAAAGGCACACTCATTGGGTAGGGTAACCAAAGTGAACATAGGGAGTTCCACAAATAACATCCGAAGAAAATTCAGGTATAAAAAAACAATATTATTTTGGTTCAGATAATGCTTGCTAGTTGTAACAAATATTTATACACTGTTGTTTTTTATTTTAGCCCAATACGTGGGGGGGGGGGGGGGGGGGGGGCATCTACTTACCTACAAACTGTGTTAGCCTTTGACCTATTTCAACCAATAAAAGCAGACATTTTAAATACCTGAAAAGTCAGACTTCAGTGACAAAGTGAAGCTAAAACTATTGGATTCTTTTCATTTAGCTTGCAGGTCAAACGAAAAAAGATTGTATTCTGGTAGCCAATAGTATTAGCTGCCAGAATACCCAAATTGCAGCTGCATCTGATATGATGCAGCCACTCTGTGGAGCAGACAGTACCTCCTACAATCAGGTGTCACTTGAGGCCAATCACAGGCCTATAAATACCCGGCAAGCACTCACATGTTTGCCTTGGTTTCTTCATTGCGCCCTGACCTGCTAGCTTGTGATCTGATCCTGATTCTGAACCTGTTCCTGTGCCCTGAACCTGTGACCCGTGTTTCTGATCCCTGTCCCCCTGTCCCGATCCCTATCCTCTCCCACCTGTTACCTTGCATCCCTGCTTGCAGTCTGATCCATCCATCCTCTCCCTGTCCTGTGTTCCATACCCCATCTGCTGATCTCCCTGTGTATGGCCTTGGCCTGGCTTACGTTTATGTCTCTGGAACATCCCCTGTCCATCTGCTGTTCTGCTGTGTATGACTCTGGCCTGGCTATTGTTTATGATCCTGGTATTTCCCATTTATTGTACTTATCTGTCTGTTGTTATTTGTGGGTCTCTGTCTGTGGTTGGTTATTGCACTGTGTCATACTGGAGGTGGTTGTACTATATTATTCACTTACTTTAATAAATTATTATATTTTCACTTATATACGTTTTGGTGTCCTCTGTTGCAGATTACACGGTTCTGGTCACACCTGTTCATGACAGACCGGCTGAATTTCAATCCATCTATGGCTGTTCCCACGCAAGAGAAGTTGATCTAATGAATGCACAATCCTCACGACAACGTATATGGCCTCGCCGTCAAAAATCGGATGTTCACAGAGAATCAATGCACTCCTGCACCGGGCCTGAGCAGCAGAACAAATCGTCTGCTGCCCCACACTGCGACCGCCAAACATCCCCGAATGTACGAAAGACGACTTCTGGGCTATGATAAAATGGCGCCGGGAAAAGAAGGGTTAAGCCTCTAGTTCCGGTCGCCACCAAAATGGCCCCTGCAACGCACGTATATAGAGCAGTCCATTTCCCCTCTTCGTTCCTCCTAAGACCTCCTGCTCTCTAGCTCCCTCATCACCTCCTCCCATATCCGCCTCCAAGACTTCTCCCGAGCCTCGCCCATCCTCTGGAATTCCCTACCCCAATCTGTCAGACTCTTTCCAAACGTATCCACTTTTAGGCGAACCCTGAAAACTTTCCTCTTCAGAGAAGCCTATCCTGCCTCAATCTAACAACTGCACTATTTTCTCCATTAGCTCATCACCCACAGCTATTACCCTTTTGTATAACTTGACCTTCCCTCCTAGATTGTAAGCTCTAATGAGCAGGGCCCTCTGATTCCTCCTGTATTGAATTGTATTGTAATTGTACTGTCTGCCCTAATGTTGTAAAGCGCTGCGTAAACTGTCTGGGCTATATAAATCCTGAACAATGAGAATAATATAACACGTGCGCTACAAGCCTCAATATAAAAGTCGTGTATGGGGGTAATAAATAAATGTTGTTACCTAAATGGAATATCAAAATAATTCATTATAATCGAATGACGAATCTAAATACGATTAAAGTAGTCATAACACACCTATAAACAGTAAATTATGCAGAAATGTAAGTAGCATCGTCCAACTCCAAAAATCGGCCCGCAAAATTACCATCCAATATTTAGATAAAGGAAAAATGTATGACTTGGGTTATAAGTGTGTATTATATGTAAAAGGCTCTATTTTATTGTGCCACAAGAAAGAGCTGGTATCCAAGGGAGACCACACCGCACAAATGTAGAATATAAAAAACAATGAGTAAATGCAATTATATAACGTGCAAAGTCACAGACTCAATCGTAAAATTAAGACCTTGTGGTACAAATGACTTCAAATATTGGCTCTGAGAGGAAATACCCAATCCTCAATGGCCATATATAAAGGGATGCTTCAAGGAACAAATAGTTAAAAAATAAATAAAAATGAAAATAAATATGTAAAAAATATCTAAATTTACATCTAGAATTATATCCAGCAAATTATGCCCTATTCAAAAAGGAGTTGATGTCCCACATTCATCCCCAATGGATAATGAGTTTGTAACTCATATATCCAATAGGTTTCAAGACGTGAGACCCCCCTTGTCATAGCGCCCCCTCTCCACGGGGGAATATACTTATCAATGATGAGAAATTCTGTACCTTTGGGGTCACAATTGTGATGTTCACTATATTGTCTTGGTACAGCGTGCTTAATGTCTCCATTCCTTATTTTAGCAATGTGTTCGCCCACTCTTGTTGTAAAGGTACGGATGGTGCGTCCTATATACTATATCCTATATACTGTACAAGGACACGTTATCATATAGACAACGTGTCTAGTGGCACATGTGTAAAATTCCTTAATTGGATATACACGATTGGTGGTCTTGGACTTGAACTCCAAACATTTGGAACTGCCACGTGTGTTATGTAGGCAGACAACACATTTTTTTGCAAGGGTAATATCACATCAAGTTATGAAAAAAAGAGGGACTGACCGGAGGATCAATAATATTTGGATTAATTTTGGGGATAACCGTGGCCTGTACCTATGGGGCAGTGTGGCCATATGAGTTAGGATATTTACTCCCTCCAGTCCTCTAAAAGCTGTCCCTGGACAAAATTCTGCCTGGTTGCTGTTCTGTCTCATCTCGGATCTTCCCTCTTCTCATCACTGGCGCCCACTATGCAGTACAGTAAGCTTCAGATTCTGGAACATCATTGCCTCTTGCTGTCTTGCTGCACCCTGCTTAATGTTCCTCGAATGCTGAGTGGCTGAATCCTCCTATCCCTCCATAGTCATGGCACTACCTTGCTCTGCCTCAATATCTGAAAGGAGGAATGCCTGCACTTGACCAGGATCATCTGCTTGCAGAAAGTCAGTGATTGTGTAATCAAATCTTTCCATCATTCCCTAATGGCTGGTTCAATGGGATTAGCAGGAAAAGGAGTAAAAGACAAGAGGAAAACATACATACGCCATACAGATACTGTCCCAAGTGGGAAGTAACCCAGGTCTGCAACACTACAGGGTGGCAGCTTGGCAATGTGATACCTATTATTTAACACAAAGTAGCACTTAGGAAAGTTACATTGTTAAGCAGAGCAGAGCATGTTCTGCTGTGGTACTTTTTAAAAATGTTATATATGGTAGTTTCTATTTAAATACACAGGAAAGAAATATTAATTTTCTATGTTCCAAATTCCAAGTTTATGCTGAAAATTATATAAAAAAAAGGAAACCATTGCTAGAAGACATCAAGAGACAACTCATACTAGGTAAAATTAATGCAAGGTGGTAGATTGTTTTTTTTTTAATACATTAACTGATTTGCTCTCTGAGTATTTTTCTAACTCCTGGCATATTAAAAAGTCTTTATGAGCAGCATTTTGAAAAATTGGCAGCAGTGTGCTTTTCCGAAGCTACACACTGACTGTACTGGATAAAATAAGAAGGAAGAGAAATAACACCAAAAAGGAAGATTAATCAAGCAAAAAGGAAAATCAAATTGAGACTCTGGAGAGCAAGAGACAAATGTACACAAGATCTCCTTATTTTTGTGTGGCTATGGCATCCTCCTTGATCTTCTCTGGAATTGCAGCATTGGTCTTTTTTTTTTACCATTTGCAGACAATAGCCATGCACTATATGTGGGGACATTAAAAAAACTAAAAAATTCTAAATTTTGAATTTTAGGTGGCTGTATAATAAGTGTTTATTGATTGGTTAATCTTGGCTTGGTGGATAAGAACTTTATAAAGCGATTACACACGTATTAATGCTGACATCTTTTTTTTCATGTCCCCTCCGCTCTCCAGCTCACCAACTTTATTACAGAAATGCGTTAATATGGCTAGCATGCTATATAATTTATATCAGAAACCAAAATAAGTGTAGCGCTTTTAAAGAAAAATTTGGCCATTCCTTCTTTCCCTTCACTTGCTGCTGTCATCATTGGTTCCAACGCTGGTCCGAGGGATACGATCCACGTTTGTTTTGCCTCATATTTTCGGATTCACTATCATCCAAGGAACACAGCTTCGTGGAAGCCACTTCATCAACGTTGCCCTCCTGGGCCACCTACAGTCCAGCACCACCCAAGCTTGTCTGACTCCACCTGGCGTACGCCCTGTTGAGTCCATCGAGTCCAGTAAGCCTTTTCACTTTCAGTGGTGGTGTGTGGGCTTTCTCTCCAGATGGTTTACATCCTTGAAGAGATCTGTCCCAGGGGATTTTGAGAAAATAATTTTTTCCCAAGGATATCTTGCCTTTGGATACATGCATTTTGAACTCTCAGTCCATAGACTTTACATGTGATTTTTCTTTAAAAGCGCTACACTTATTTTGGTTTCTGATATTGATTACACTTGCTGGTTGTGTTAGCTGCTCATTTGTCCTTTCTGGTAGCACAGAATCATTGTGTATATTTAGTCTTATATAATTTATATCCAGGCATGCTGCAGGGCCATTCACTCCACTAATCTACATCATGGCAACATGTTACCTGAGCTGCAGAGTCTTGTGCCTGTTCTGCATCCTATTCCCTTCATTTCCTGTACTGGATTTAGACCCAGGTCCCCAGATGTGGCCTGGCAAAGCTGAAATGAAAAAGTAACTCAAGAATTGTAAACTCTGCACTCTGGTTCAATTGCCTTTTATTTTGCTGAATCAACACTGACACACAAGTGTTTTACGATAAAAAAAGCCCTGTTCTGTTGTAGTTGACTCCCAAAGCTGATATGTTTTTAGGCTGGATGTATGTACCAGCAGGTATGCCTTATGAACTTGTTGCCCAGCAGTAGAACAGAGAGTTTCCTAGATAGAGAAAGCTGAAAATGTCACCTTGTTATCACCGCAGAGATGAGACTAGAAACCAAAACCACCATACCCTTGTTACTGCTAAGTTACTGTTTTCTCTGTATCTGTTCTACTTTAGATGTGTGGATACCTACTTAGAAGAACATTTTTTTATGCAACAGAAGTATATTGAAAAAAAACATCAAATGCTGATATGACAGAGATGCCCATGATGGTATACTGTGATATTAATGAAGGTGGTCCGAGTTGTTGTAATTTAAGTGATGGACAATCAGATTTATTTAAATATATCCAAAAAGATGTGTTTTCGGCTCATCTGCCACTTTCTCAGTTGTAAGGTGTGTCATAAAAAGTTTCACACTTCCTGGGCCTATCTCCACCTCCCCTGGACCACTGACGTCCCTAAATAATAACCCCTTCTGGCTTAAACGCTACATCACTATTCAAATCAGCTAACACCCCTCTACTTGCATTGCACTGTGTGAGGAGTAGGTGCATTCTATCCTATGAAAGGCTACTAAGTGCCCTAAAAATGAGTTCACACTATTCCAATTTACATGTCAGGAGCCTGTGACTGGCTCTCAATGGAGCCGGTTCACGCAGCTCCGGGGCGGCTGCAGAACGAATTGCACAAGAGTCCTGTGTGTCTTCTGGTCCGTTTCATGTCCAAATTCAGCCAAACATTCTGACCGAAATTGGACCTGAAACAGTGAACAGGGACGCATATGTTATTTTATGTAAACAACTTATCCCTTAATACAAATCATATTGTTCGAAAAAAAATTTCCACACTTCCTGGTTGCTCAACAATCACTAATATGCATGTTTTAAAAAATGTAATTCCATGCTTTGTATGATGTACATGTAAAACCAAATGCTAACATTGTGGAAATAGCTTCCGCTTGTTTTTTAAATATAACTATGCAAAATGTTCTCATATTGGTGGCAGTAAATCTTTCATAAATACCTGTTGATCCTGCCAGTAACTTCTCTCTGAGTTTTTTTTATATTGTGACCACTTGCTCATTATACTGCATGGTAGTGGTCTCCATGTGCTTTCATCCATTTCACAGCAGTCAATGCCCCCTGCTGGTTGATTGTCAGCTGCTGTGACCATTTACCAGCTCAGACAGGAACTGCCTACAAATGGAACTTTTACTGCACAGATTGGCCTGTTACAATGAGTTAGTGAAAAAACGATGGATATACTGGCAGGATCAACAGGTATTAACATTATGTAAGAGGGAGGACTTAAAGCATAAGTTCACTTTTTAGAAAAAAATAATAAATGCACATTTTTTGCAGGCAAAAAAATGTGCAATTATGTATTTATTTTTTTGGAGCCTGTAAAGCATTGCACCATGAGTCAGTGTATCTGTGTGCCCATTGATCCCGTACGGGCAAGCAGATACAATCTGACAAGAAGAATCAATGAACTACCACAGTGCTCCACAGCGCTATGGTAGTTCATTGAGAACTACAAGCCCACAACCGCAAAGGATATCCGGACTTGTATTTCATTCAAACACAGAGCTGTGTGAATGAATGGCGTGGCTGTGTGGGGGTGGAGCATTGATTTTAAAAAGTGACAGCTAGTATGGGGAACTTCTCCCTGTACTGCTGTCACAGGGAGGGGAAGGATCGGGCAGTGGCTGCAGCATTGGGAACATGTTACATGTTCCACCCAAAAAATGGGTGGAACATGTAACATGTTCCCAAAGGTGAACTTATCCTTTAGAGCTGACATACACCGCTTGAATTTTGGCTGATTTCTGCTGAAATGGGCAAAATTTCAAAGGTGGGTGCCCCTGTCAGTACCATAGTGCTTGACAAATTTCAACTGTTCAATATACTCTTGTCTAAGAAGCCTGGTAAAAATTGACAGCTGAACAATGTCCACATATAATCAGATGCAGCCACTCTTCAGGTAGTCTGACAGCCGCAGGTGCCACTTCTCAATTCTTGTCTATTAACGCAGCAATAAAAAACATTTTTCAGAACCTCTGTTAGGATCGGTGCCCCTGCTGGACTTTAACATTTCATTGTAGGTGTGTTATTCTGCATTTCACGCACGTCACCATTGAACCCTGTAGAATGGGCATTTTGATTAAAGCGCATCAAAGAAGCAGCATGCAGGACTTTTTAAATTTAAACGCAACTAAACTGCACATAAATCGCACTGGTGTGAACAGGGCCTAAAGTTTAATATAAATATATTTCTCAATAGCCGCACAGATAGCAAATGCCTTAATGCCTTTGCAAACCCAGTTACTTTGTAAAAGTAGCTGTGACATCATCCTTGTGTTGCCTGTACAGAAAGCAGAGCTGTGGGAGGGACAGGAGGGAGCTGCTACAAGACCTGTCACTCTGCACAAAGAGAGAGAACAGCAGTGACTGGTCTTTCTTAAGCCTCATACACACGATCGGACCTTGTACAAACTTTCCCGTGGATTTCTGCACAAAGGGCGTTGTCCACAAACTTGTATTGCATACACACAATCGAAATTTTAGGCAACAAACACGAACGTAGTGACGTTACAACGTACTGACGACACTGCAAAAGAGGACGTTCAATTCTCGGGCGTCACCCTTCTGGCTCCTGCTAATTTCGAATTAGTAGACGTTTGGTCAGTGCTGATTTGCGGTTTTCAGTTCCATGCGTTTCTTTGCGTTTCCGACTGTTCGTAGGGCAACCAGCCATGTTGCGCAATCCTAGAAGAGAGCGTGCTGTTTATGGGCTTGGAGTTCTTGCTGTGACTCCAGCCCGGTCCAGGAATAGTCGGAGTAGTAGGATGAGGAGTATTTGGGCCAAAACTTGGCTACTTAATCGTGACCAATTTAGCCATATGCCCTTGCTGCGTCAGCTGCAGGAGAATAATCCAAATGATTATCGTAATTATCTCTGGATGACAGACTCCTGCTTTGAGCAACTATTGTCCTTGCTGTCCCCCTATATCATGAAGCAGGACACCTACATGAGGGCTGCTATTCCAGCAGAGCAAAGACTCATAGCCACCTTGCGTTATTTGGCGACAGGGAGGAGTCTCCAGGATATAAAGTTTACTACTGGTATCTCTCCCCATGCTCTGGGAGTCATTATTCCTGAGACATGTAGTGCTATTATCCAAGTCCTGCAGAAGGACTATATTCGTGTAAGTTTTTGGCTTTAATATCACCTTCATGTTTTCTAATGTATTTTATATTTTTTGTATTCCATCCTTCCCATTTTTGTAATATGCTGTGAATGAATGTCCTCTTTGTCCTCATGCATGCTGTAACCTTTTTTGTGGCCTACATGCATATTTTCCTTCACTAACCTCTCCAGCATGCTACCCTGGACCCATACACACCTAGCCTAGTAAGTTAACACTGTATTTTTTATGCTTCATTTTTATGTTTACCCTAAACACCCCCTAAAATGTGTCCCAATTGTATTCCTGTCCTTAAATTCATACTGAGTGCAAGATTCCCTTTTTGGTAGTGCAAACACTTATTTTTAAACCCACCCCCCAAAATAAAAATTAAAAAAAAGCAGAGTCAACCGATACAACTACTCTATCTGCTGATTTTGATAAACACATACACAGTATACCTTATTTTTTGAGTTAAGATTGCTGCATACATTATCTAGCATGTAGTGCAAGGGCCTGCCTGATTACCTTCAAAAGGTACAAATTATACGTTCGTTATGATGAATTTAGCATTATGAGGGGCTCCCTCCATCCCTGTGCTGTGTTCATTATGAGAGGCTCCCACCATCCCTGTGCTGTGTTCATTATGAGGGGATCCCACCATCCCTGTGCAGTATTCATTATGAGGGGCTCCCACCATCCCTGTGCTGTGTTCATTATGAGGGGCTCCCACCATCCCTGTGCTGTGTTCATTATGAGGGGCTCCCACCATCCCTGTGCTGTGTTCATTATGAGGGGCTCCCACCATCCCTGTGCTGTGTTCAATATGAGGGGCTCCCACCATCCCTGTGCTGTGTTCATTATGAGGGGCTCCCACCATCCCTATGCTGTGTTCATTATGAGGGGCTCCCACCATCCCTGTGCTGTGTTCATTATGAGGGGCTCCCACCATCCCTGTGCTGTGCTGACTTGCTGAGTTTTTAACGTCATCATAACGAATAATGATAATTAACGAACATTGCTATTATTTTGTCTGATGTATGTCAAAATGTGTATAGATTTGGACAATGTGCATTCTTCTTTTTGGAATTATGCCACTTCTTACCTGTCCACTGACCTGCCAATCTTGTAAAGATGGATGGTTAGGCAAAATTAAACTTATTTTAATGCATTTAGCTCTCATGGAAGCATAGAGGTTTAGTTGTCAAAAACATCTACCCATTCAACTCCCCCTCCCAACATTTTTAGAATGTGCCACCAGAGGGTGTGAGGGAGCATATAATTATAACTTATCCTTTTTTTGTAAATACACATTTAAATGTTATAATATTATGTTGCCCCACAATGTTTGTGTCAAATATAGTTGCAATTTTATGTGCTCAAGTTTTAATTGTTTTTCTTTGTTTGACTCCACAGTTTCCTTCAAACACCCAGCAATGGCAGGATGTGGCGGCCCAGTTTGCCAGTTTATGGAATTTCCCCAACTGTGGAGGTGCCATTGATCGCAAACATGTGAAGATACTCCCACCACCAAACTCGGGATCATATTATTTTAATTATATAGCGTTTTGCAGCATAGTTCTGCTTGCTGTGGTGTCAGCCAACTATGAGTTTATGTACGTTGATGTTGGAATGAATGGACATAACTCTGATGGAGGTGTGATGATGCGTACAGAATTCTATGATCGGCTACAAAAAGGGACCTTACATTTGCCACCTGCTCAGGGCAATATTGAGTGACTAAATTTTGTCTTTGTGGCAGATGAGGCCTTTTCTTTGGGGGAACATAATCTAAAACCCTTTCTAATGAGGAACCTCACCGCAGAACAACGAATTTTCAACTATCGCCTCTCTCGTGCCCGAAGGGTTGTGTAAAATACATTTGGCATCCTTTCGAGTAGATTTAGGCTCTTTTTAACTGCCATAAACTTGGCAGAATATAAAATGAATCATGTGGTTTTATACTGCTGCATCCTCCATATTTTTTTAAGGAGGAATGCTTCCAGCTACATTGCCTCAGGGCAAAGTGATGAGCCTTTTTCCCGAACAGCTGAAGAGGCTGTGATGCCAGCTCTGGAAAGTGCGCATGCTGGTTTGGGCTCCCAGAATGCCCGTCTTGTCCGTGAACAATATATGGACTACTTTGTCGGTAGAGGGGCAGTGCCTTGGCAGTAAAATTTACTTGCTGATTAATTATTTGACTTTTTAATAAAATAATATTTCCTTTGAACTACTGTTTTCTGTGTTTACTAGGTTTGCAAATAGCCATGATCTTTGTCATTTTTGCCACTAGTGCAAACCAACCTGATGTGCAACATGCAAGGTGACAATCTCGCTTTTAGAGTATACTGTCAATGTATTTACACCAACTTAACAAATATACTGGTATTGAGCATTGAAATAAGAAGCCACACATTGTTTTTGTTCAAAATTTTTTATC
Source organism: Lithobates clamitans (assembly GCA_037952925.1). Taxonomy (NCBI): domain Eukaryota; kingdom Metazoa; phylum Chordata; class Amphibia; order Anura; family Ranidae; genus Lithobates; species Lithobates clamitans. The sequence continues at coordinate 3,328,330 of JBBGZY010001230.1, forward strand.
TGTGCACATTCATGTGCGTTTAGAATTTTTAAATTTTTTTAAGAAACAGGCATGTTCTAAAACATAACTTGCATAACTCTGGAACTTACGAAGTTCAACTTAGAAAAACTGTATGCAAATATCACACTTATATGGGGTTTTTTTTTGGAAAAATAGGCATGTTTAAAAACATAACATAGACAACTATGGAAGTTCAACGTATACACCTTGAAGGCAATATCAGACATCATACTGACAAAAATGTCTTTATCTGTAAAAGCCAAATTTTGAAGATGCACACAAATTGGGAGTCCAAATGGGTAATGTCAACATGTACTATCTCCCATCATGGGGGAACAATGGATGTATTTTGTGGGTACAATCCCTTCCTCTCACCTACTAGAGTTCTGAAGAAGGGGTTTAGGAAGGAGTTGCACCCACAAAACGCATACATTGAGATCCCATGATGGCAGATAGCACATGTTGACACACCATGTGCATCTTCAAAATTTGGCTTTAAAAACTTTACAAAAAAATTAAAATTGGAATGTGGACATCATAATGCAGCAGGAAATGAAGAACATGATACATTTTTTTTTACGTAAAAAGGGATTAGATTAAACATCTATCATGTTCTTCACTTCCTGCTGCATGATGTCCAGGCGATTACGCATGGCATCAATTTCACCATTCCAGGCCATGATCTGCCCAATGAGCCTTTGGGCGCTGTCCCTCATGAAACATTCCACTTCCTGTTCCACAACCAGCACATCACCTAAAAATGGGATAAAAAACATGTATTTAGAAATATGCAGGCATACATAGATTACCAGAAGCTGGGGTGTCAGACACTCACCTGGTGGGGTACACTCTCCCACTTCCTCCACCTCTCTTTCATCCACATCCTCAGTGATGCTGGGGCTCATTTCAGCCTGGCGAGGTTGTGGGTCCTGGCAAGGTTGTGGGTCCTGGCGAGGTTGGGGATCCTGGCGAGGTTGGGGATCCTGGCGAGGTTGGGGGTCCCGGTAAGGTTGGGGGTCCCGGCGAGGTTGGGGTTCCCTGGGACCCTGTTGTCTGCGTCTTTTCTCCCCTATGAGAAAGAAACAAAAGGTATACTTAGCACACAGATATTTGTGGCCAGAAATAGGAATATGAAGCATTGCTTTAAAGTGGTGTAAAATTGTCTGTTTAGGAAGAGATCCAAGTTGAAGACATGATTAAAATTCCCTTTTACCCAAAATGCAATACTTACTTTTTTGGCCAAGTTTCTCTGGTGTACCACACTAGTGCTCCTGAGCTAGTGAGTCCAGATGTGTAAACAGCTGCTGAGTGTCCTCTCCTTACATTCCACTGAATCTAGTTAGCAATTAATTCAAATTTCAAAGACATCTAGACAACAATGTCTTAAACTTCATTCAATCAGACAAATTATCATGACCAAAACATAGTCATAACCCTATATCAGCTAAAGACATCATATTCATTGGCAAACAATCGCTGTTTGTCCCTACGAACGGTGTTTCCTAATTACGAACGGTGTTTCCTACCTAGGAACGATTAAGTACAACAAAGGAAAAGCACATGGAGCAGCATGCAAGTTAATAATCATAAATAGGAACACACGACAAAAACGTACTTTTTCGAAGCACCTTCTTTATTTTGAGATACTGATCTGGCTCCCTGTTTTTTATGTTGGACCAGCGCTTCCTCAATTGGTCTTTCTTCCGTCGTACCCCAAACTTGCGCTCCAGAGTCCTCACAACACAAGACAGGATTTGGTCCTTTAGTAAATTTGGATGGGCGTATGGACCATGTTTCCCATCATAATCCTCCCTGTGTAAAATATCCACCATCTCCACCATTTCATCAAAGGACATGTTGGTGGCCTTACATCTCCTACTCCTCCTGGATCGTGACGTTTGTGGCTCTGGCCTTTCCTCCCCACTAGATGACACATTATCACACATCTGTGTCTCCGCCATGTTGCTCCTTACTGCGCACCGAAGAGAGAAGGAGCGGGCAATATTACAGAAAAAGAACATCAGGGGCGGATGACGCAAGCAGAGTTTCCACGCATGCGCAGTCTATGTCAAGCTAACACGCGGTACAAACGTAGGCGTCATGACGCTCGGAGAGCTGAGTTTTCACGCATAGGCAGTGTATATCAGTCGAACTAACGCGTGATGTAATGTAACGTTCAGATTAGGCGCGAGATGAACGGAAGCCGAAAGTAGCCACGAAAAAAAGGTACCTTTCTAAATTCTGTCACTACCGCTAGTACTTTTAAATGACTGTTTTTTGCTTTGGAAATGTAATTTTGCTCTTGAACTGTTTTTACATACGGGAAACATGCACTACTTTACAGGCATACTATAGACATCCACACCGCCCCCACCCAGTTATGAAATGTAAAGGAATATTTCACTTTTATTGTTTCACTTTTAAACATTATTAAAGTCCATGGACCCAGGTCCCCAAACACTTTTTATGGCAATAGCTTGCATATTATCCATTAAAATTATCACTTTTGAATTCTTGCTATTCGGCGAACGGGTGAACAGCCAATGTTCAAGTCAAACTCATGTTCAACCCGAACATACAGCCCATCCCTACTGCTTAAATAAAGGCCTATATTGTGACCAGATTATGAGCTATACGCCACCCATTATGGTTTGTCTTGTGTTCTGTTTTGCAGACATCTGATTCTTGTCACCAAAATGATGAAGTCAGGTTTATCGAACAATACAGGGAACTCACCTGTCTGTGGCAAGTCAAACATAAAGATTATTGCAATAAAACCAAGAGGATTGCAGCAATTGAGAAACTGGTGGAATTTGTGAAGACTGTGTACCCCAGAGCAACCCTACAGTTTGATAAAGACCAAAATTGGGGGCCTCAGGAGCATGTGTAACAGGGAACGAAAGAAGATTGATGAATCAAAAAAATCAGGAGCAGCAGCTGAAGATGTCTATGTTCCCAAGCTGTGGTATTTCAACAGCCTCCAATTTTTGTCGAATCAAACTGTACCACGCAGATCTCTCTCTACACTACCCTTCGCATCAGCTGAGGCCACCGATACTGAGCCTTATCCTACAAAGGATGAAGAGGAGGAGGAGCTCAGCTTGACCCAGGTATAGCATTGTTTAAAAGCTTGGCTAAAAAACATAAATTATTTAATCAGATGGTAGTATGCATAGTAATTTGTTGTCTTAAAAAAGTGAGTTCCATATCAATAAACAGTAGTGTCCAAAAAGGATTAGGACAAGAATGAGAACTGCTGGAGTCAGAATGATAATCTTTACTAGTTGGACACATTTCAAATTAAAAAGTCATGACCTAAAAAGTGTTTGTGATTGATGTCCAAAAATTAAAATGGTGTTGGTTTTACACACACAGGAACTTTTGAGCCAAGAAGAGGCTAGGCCCAGCAGCCAGACGACAACTGAGTGCAGAATCCCTCCCCTGCTTCCTCCCAAAAAAAGGCCCAGGAAGAGCCAACACCTGGATGAGGCCACAGCTGAGTTCCTAACTAGGGCTACAGCTGTGATCACCACAGCACCCGATAGTGCTGAAGGGTTTGGCTGTTTTACAGCTAATAAGCTCCGTGAGATTGACGCAGATCAAAGGGAGCTATGTGAGGGTATAATCATCCAGCTCCTCAGCAAGGCCAGGAAACAAGCGCTAACCACTAAATCACATGTGTGTCATTTGGACCACACACCTCCACCTCCTCCACAACAAGCCTACCCACCCCAGCAAACCTACCCACCTCAGTAAACCTACCCACCTCAGCAAGCCCACCCACCCCAACAAGCCCACCCATCTCAGCAGCATGGTGGTCAGTGGCAAAATCAGCCCCAGGATCCACAACAAGGCCAGTGGTCTGGGGAGTTTAGGGGCTACTAATTTAGCATGTTGTATTTTTTGATTTGAGTATGAGTAATAGGCTATATTTTTTTTTTCTGTGTATCATTTGCTCCTTTGGTTTCTAATTTTGAATTTTGAATTGTGATGACAGAGAACATGTCTAATAATTTAGTAATTTTATTTATGTTGTGAATGCACAATAAACAAAATGGCCAAAAAAGACAACATTTTTTTATTAATATCACTAGATCACAAATCCTATGTAAAATATGTTTGTCTGTACTTTGTCAGTAATACCAAAGCAGATTTATTATTAAGCCATTAAAAAGAAGAAGAGAATGTGCGCTGCATTTAGAAATTTAATTATTTGACACGTCACGAATGTGCTATCTCCATTACGAATACTAGTTTTACAAGACCCACTGCTTCGTGCTGGTCCTTGCTTCCGAGCATGCGTGTTTGTACTTTGGACTAAAGTACAATGGTTTTTGTGTACACACAATTGGACTTTGCTCCATCGGACTTTTGTTGCCGCAAAGTTTGTCCTTTCGCACAGCCAACAAAACTCAGATGAAAACCGGAAAAGTTTGTCCGATGGAGCATACACAAAGTTGGATGTTGCCCCAAAACAGCTAATTTGCATGTTTGTTGTTTTAAAAAAGTCAGATCGTGTGTACGGGCCTTTACAGGAAGTTTCACACTGGATTGCTATACAGATCTGGAAGAAATACACAAAACACACCAAGAATCAAGTTAGAATACCCATTGTATTTAGACAACATTTGCTTATCACAAAGTTCAGCTTTAATTAAAATAAAAAGCAACAGCTTCTTCCATTGTACAAAATGAAGACATCGTCTAACATTTTAACCACTTCTGGACCGCCTGCGGTCGTTATACTTCGGTACTTTGACATTAAATACCGGGGTTATGGCAGCAGATAGCTGCCATAACCCCAATATTTTCTTAAACGGCGGACAGTCCGCTTTCGGATAAAAGTGGTTTCCGCTGTGGATTCATCACAAGATCACTTTTATTGGCAGCGGGAGAGGTGCTACCGCCGCATTCTGGTCATCTCCGCCGCTTACCGGAGTTGACGGTAGAGGCGGAGACAATCCGATCCTTTCCCCTTAGAGGCTGGAAGTCGAGTAAGGGAATGATGGCCCCCACTCGACGCGATGACGTTGGATTAAGGAAGTGACAGCAAACGTCACTTCAGCCCAACGGCCTTAAAGGGATTTTTTTTTAACTTTTAACTTTTTTTTAAAATTGCATTTAAGTGTAAATGTGAGATCTGAGGTCTTTTTGATCTCATATTAAAGAGGTCCTGTCATGCTTTTTTTCTATTACAAGGAATGTTGACATTGAAAGTGATCCAAAGGGAAAGTTTAAAAATAAAAAATAAATATAAATAAGATAAAAAATAAAATTGAAAGCGCCCTGTCGCGCCATGCTCGCGTGCAGAAGCGAACGCATATGAAAGTCGTGCCCGCATATGTAAACGGTGTTCAAACCACACATGTGAGGTATTGCGGTGATCGTTAGAGTGAGAGCAGTTATACTAGCAGAAGACCTTCTCTGTAACTCAAAACTGGTAACCTGTAGTAATTTTGTTTGTTGCCATTCCACGAGTGGGCGAAATTTTGAAGCATGACATGTTGGGTATCAAGTTACTCGGCATAACATTATTTTTCACATTATAAAAAAATTGGTCTAACTTTACTGTTTTCTTATTTTTTTATTTAAAAAAAGTGTATTTTTTCCCAAAACACTGTGTTCCTAAGGCTGCTGCGCAAATACGGTGTGACATAAAGTGTTGCAACGACCGCCATTTTATTCTCTAGAGTGTCTGAAAAAAATATATAATTTTTGGGGGTTCTAGCAAAAAAAAAATGATTTTAACTTAACAACAAGTTTGAAAAAAAGGGCCTGGTCCTTAAGTGGTTAACATACACAAAATCCTAACACATCAGAAGTGCTACAACATACATAGCCAGTAATGTATTTGGTTTAGTAAATTCCCGAAAAGATTTATCAGATGGGATTTGACAGTAGGAATTAAGTCATGTATCTAAACCCAGTTACTGAAGCATGACACAGTTTTTTGCCATCTCTCCCAATCCTTCTAGTTTTTATTTAAACACATATCGTAACAATCAGCAGGAGGGTGGCACTAACATACGCTCTATCTCCTACTTAGCAGGCACTCATGTGTGACTGCCCCAACACTGCAAACTGATTGATTGGAATCGCTACAATTTCAGGATCCTGGCACATGGATGTCAGCTAGCGGCTTGTCATTCTCATTGCTCTTGTACTGTCATGCTTTGTAATCAGCTGACATTATGGAGCTCCATAGACACATTGTATTATTTGGTTTACATTTACCAAGAGCTGTCTAGTTTGAAGAGGCAAGCCAGTCTAATAAAATACATATTTTCCAGCAGTTCTATAGCTCCTTGCCTTGCTTATAATATTTGTTTTTCTCTGTCAATTAAAGGTGGCTGCTTTGTGATGTAGTCTGGGACACCCGCCTAATAAAGCAGAAAATAGCCCTCCTAACCTTTACAGCTAAGTTTGCTGCCATCTTAGCCTTTGTTTGATTTGCCATGGTGCTGCACATGTGATTAGGTATTACACCAGCCATTTGATGGCTTGACAGTTCAGTTAACCACTTTAAGACTTTTTTAGATGTGGTGTTTACAAGTTAAAAACAGTTTTTTTTGCTAGAAAATTACTTAGAACCCCCAAACATTATACATATTTTTTCTAAGACCCTAGAGAATAAAATGGCGGTCGTTGCAATACTTTCTGTCACACCGTATTTGCGCAGCGGTCTTATGAGCGCACTTTTTTTTGAAAAAATACACTTTTTTGAATTCAAAAATAAGACACCAGTAAAGTTAGCCCAATTTTTTTTTTATATTGTAAAAGATAATGTTACGCTGAGTAAATTGATACCCAACATGTCACGCTTCAAAATTGCGCCCGCTCGTGGAATGGCGACAAACTTTTACCCTTAAAAATCTCCATAGGCGACATTTAAAAAATTCTACAGGTTGCATGTTTAAAGTTACAGAGGAGGTCTAGGGCTAGAATTATTGCTCTCACTCTATCGATCGCGGTGATACCTCACATGTGTGGTTTGAATACTGTTTTAATATGCGGACGCTACTCACGTATGCGTTCGCTTCTGCACGCAAGCTCGTCGGGATGGGGCGCGTTTAAAAAATGTTTTTTTAATTATCTATTTTACCTTTTATTTTTTATTTTTACACTTTTTTTTTTTTTTTTTAAATTGTCACTTTTATTTCTATTACAAGGAATGTAAACATCCCTTATAATAGAAAAAAGCATGACAGGACCTCTTAAATATGAGATCTGGGGTCAAAAAGAGATTAGAGGTGAGGCAGGCAACTTCCTTGCGCCCCTTATGGACCGGCCACTGCTGCAAGTGACTCGGCTGTCCGGGACTCTCCCTACTCATTGGCTGAGACAGCAGCACAGCGCCATTGGCTCCCGCTGCTGTCAATCAAAGTCAGTGAGCCAATGAGGAGAGAGGGGGGGTGGGGCCTGGCCGTGGCTCCATGTCTGAATGGACACATGGAGCTGCGGCTCAGCTCTGGTGCCACATAGCAAGCTGCTTGCTGTGGGGGCACTCAACATAAGGGAGGGGCCAGGAGCACCAAAGAGAGACCCGAGAAGAGGAGGATCTTTAACTCAAATGTGAATTACTACCGGAAAATAGATATCAGACGGTTTAGTGGAAAATTAACTCAGGTTAGAATAAATGGTGGCTTAAGCATAAATGAGTACACAGAAGGTTGGTTCAGACACAGTTTGCTAGACAGTTTATTCACTATGCCAAGGTAACTTAGAATAGAGTGCTGTACCACTAGACTGGGATTAACATATGAATTAACAAACAACGATAAACTTTGCTTATAATAATTGATGCCAATGTAAATAATAATACTAAAACTAGTATAGAGTCAGGAGAATGGCTAGGATATGGTGCAATGTCCCTTGAGAGGTACCTCTTAGCTTAAGCTATAGGTGAAGGTCTCTGTGCAGCAGCTGTAAAGTCTTTAGTCCTAACTCTTCAGCTGGCTTACATCAGGGCTTAGTTGTACTATTGGTGCACACGAGAAAAGTCTCAGTCAAGTCTGCAGGCAGCAATAAGGCTATTAGTTGGCTGTATGGTCAATTCCTAAAGGGCTCAGTCTCTCTAGCAGCAAATAGTAAACCCCTATAGCAGCAGCTCACTAGACCCATACATATTGCAGCACACCATCTGGTCACACACAGTGATTGATCCACTCTCTGCACTGCATCCAGATGACTCTGCCTGTCAGCATACCTGGACTCGGCAACCTGGATCCTGCTCAGGCCGCCTTTATGCAACACTGGACAGTGATGTGCACTCTCCGGGCTCCCTCGTGGCAAAAGGAAGCTGTGTCCTGTACAGCCTGAGAAAATGCAGCTCTTTCTCCTCCTTCTGGCAATCTCTCTCTCTGAGAAATGCCGTTCAAAAGCTCTTAATTACAGTAGAGCTTCTCTCCTCTGGACTACAGTTCCCTCAGTTCAGTGCTGCCTGACTCAGTCTATTGAACTCTTCCGGCTCAGCAGCTCCCTCCTCTTGCTAATAGCTGTTAACAAGTTCAGCCCCACACTACAGCAGCTACAGAGAGCAGCTGTCGCCAGTGTTTCTCTCAATCTCCATTCTCAGCCAAGCACCTGGCTTCATATGTATGGTATATTTTATCCCTTTACTAGGAGTTTAGCTATCAAGAGTGCTGCATAAAGTGTCTCATTTGTTTCCCCTAGGCACTTAGGCCTCAAACATTTATAACAGCCCTTTTATTAAAACACAGCCAATTCCTCAAACTGGCAAGTTTGTTACCACTCTTTAGCTCCTTCAAAACTTTGGTGTCCGGAGTTTGACATGTGTTAGGGTATGTATAATGCAGCAAATTCATCTCCATGCTGCTGATTTCCTCCAGCCTTTTTCAGTCACTTCCTAGCTACAGTATATGCATTCAATCCTGCATTGGCAGCACATCATTGCTCTGAACCAGCTTCGTGATAGAGGCAATGGTGGACCATGGTTGAGCCATGTATGTTTGACATGGCAAATTCTAGTGTCAACCAAAGGTGCATGTGACAGGGTAACAACCGAAGAGCACAATTGGGAAACAGTACCCAAATAAGGATGTATATATATGGGAGGAAATTTGATGGGACTTTCAGGGTGCCAGGTATATAAACTAAACTGGTAATACACCAACAATATAAAATGGTAATACACGAACAATATAATATACCTGGCACCCTGAAAGTCCCATCAAATTTCCTTGCATATATATACATATTATTCTGGGATGTTGGTGCCTTCTTGTTGACATTGTCACCTATCCATATCAACTACCCAAATAAGGATGTTGATGGCAGGATCACAAAGTATTATTTTTAATCTTTATTCCAGGTACTAATATTTTTATCCAGGTATTGATATTTTGTTGGCCCACCTTGGACCAATGTAACTATGCATAAATAGCCTATCTATGAGATCCCTCTAAGATGGATATGACTGTAGTAGACACCACTACTTGACTGATTTCCACTGGTTTCAGGACCTGTGCTGCGCAGCTGTCCTGCAGCATTTTGAACAATGGAAGTCAGTCTCTTGGCATGGGAGCCAGTGGTGTAGCATGGGGGGTGCAGGGGGTGCCGTGGCCCCGGGTGCGACATTTAGGGGGGCGCCAGTATGTGTCACTGGCTGCCTCCTCCTAATTTTAAATTCCTGTATCCCCGGGCTCCGGCCGCCATGTTCAGTGTCCAGTGCCCTGTGATTGGGCATATGGGGGCCACGTGAGGCGTAGAACTGGCCTGTCCACGATCGCTCCGCACATGACCCTCATACGCCCAATCACAGTGTGCTGCGCCAGACACTGAACATGGCAGCTACAGCGCGGGGGAGAGAAGCAATGTGAGCCGCCGCTGTCTTCTCCTCCTCCGCACTGATGCCGGCCAGCCAGACACGAAGGTGAGTGAGACTCTCTCGTGAGAGTCGTGTTACTGGTCGGGGGGGGGAGAGAGAGAGAAAGTCAGTTAGTGTAGTATGGTGGTCAGTTAGTGCAGTATGGTGGTCAGTTAGTGCAGTATGGTGGTCAGTTAGTGCAGTATAGTGGTCAGTTAGTGCAGTATAGTGGTCAGTTAGTGCAGTATGGTGGTCAGTTAGTGTAGTATACTGGTCAGTTAGTGTAGTATGGTGGTCAGTTAGTGTAGTATGGTGGTCACTTAGTGTAGTATGGTGGTCACTTAGTGTAGTATGGTGGTTCAGTGTAGTGTAGTATAGTGGTCAGTTAGTGTAGTATGGTGGTCAGTTAGTGTAGTATGGTGGCCAGTTAGTGTAGTATGTTGGTCAGTTAGTGTAGTATGGTGGTTCAGTGTAGTGTAGTATAGTGGTTGGTCAGTGTAGTATAGTGGACAGTATAGCGGTCAGTGTAGTGTATTATGGTGGTCAGTGTAGTGTAGTATGGTGGTACTGGACAGTGTAGTATAGTGGACAGTATAGCAGTCAGTGTAGTGTAGTATGGTGGTCAGTGTAGTGGACAGTGTAGTGTAGTATGGTGGTCAGTATAGTGTAGTGGACAATATAGTATGGTGGTCAGTGTAGTGGACAGTATAGTGGTCAGTGTAGTTCTCAGTGTAGTGGACAGTATAGTATAGTGGTCAGTGTAGTTTAGTGGACAGTATAGTATAGTGGTCAGTGTAGTGTAGTATGGTGGCCAGTGTAGTGGTCAGTATAGTGTAGTGGACAGTATAGTATAGTGGGCAGTGTAGTTCTCAGTGTAGGGGTCAGTGTAGTGGTCAGTATAGTGTAGTGGTCAGTATAGTATAGTGGTCAGTGGACAGTATAGTGTAGTGAACAGTGTAGTGGTCAGTGTAGTTCTAAGTGTAGTGGACAGTATATTATAGTGGTCAGTGTATTGTGTAATGGTCAGTAAAGGAATCAGGTTGGTCAGTGTTGAAATCAAGTAGGTTAGTGTAGTGGACAGTGTAGTGTGGTATGAACAGTATAGTGGTCAGTGTAGTAGACAGAATAGTGGTCAGTGTAGTGGACAGTATAGTGTAGTGGTCGGTACAGTGGTCAGTGTAGTTCTCAGTGCAGTGGATAGTATAGTAGTCAGTTTAGTATAGTGGTCAGTGTAGTGTAGTGGACAGTATAGTGGACAGTATAGTGTAGTGGTCAGTATAGTGTAGTGGACAGTATAGTATAGTGGTCAGTGTAGTGTAGTGGACAGTATAGTATAGTGGTCAATGTAGTGTAGTGGACAGTATAGTGGTCAGTATAGTGGTCAGTGTAGTGGACGGTATAGTATAGTGGTCAGTGTAGTGTAGTGATCAGTGTAGTGGACAGTATAGTGGTCAGTGTAGTTCTCAGTGTAGTGGACAGTACAGTATAGTGGTCAGTGTAGTTCTCAGTGTAGTGTAGTGGTCAGTGTAGTGTGTAATGGTCAGTAAAGGAATCAAGTTGGTCAGTGTTGAAATCAAGTAGGTTAGTGTAGTGGTCAGTATAGGAATCAGGTAGGTCAGGGCTATTGTATTTGTAGGGACTCGGGGAGTGCTAAAAGCCCGCAGGTTAGGGGGCGCAAATTACTTGCCTTTCCCTGGGTGCTGACAACCCACGCTACGCTACAGATGGGAGCTATTTAAAGAGGAACTGCAGTCTGCTTACATAATTTGTAATAAAAACATCTTTGCCATGTTATTTTATATACACTGCGATTTAGTACTTGCCAAATATGCTGCAGAAATCTCCCTCCACTGAGTCTGGCTGCAGCCATTTTAACCGTGGGCATCTGAAGATGCTGCCTGTTCACTTCCTGGATTTACACAGACACACAGAGGCACACCTCCAGCTCTGCAGGCCTGCAGCTCTCATTGGCCCTCTTATGACTCTTTCCCCTCCCTTCCTGGCAAACTCTCATGAGAGTGAGAGAGAGAGAGAGCTGTTCATGATGTCATAAGCCTAGACTAATGACCAGACAAGAAACAGAAATTGGGTTGTATAAGGTATTTACTGGCAGAAAATAAAGTTCTACTATTCAAAGTTAAAACAACAAGGGCAGAAGATTTAATAGATGGAAAGTTGAAAAAATGACTGAAAGTCCGCTTTAAGAATCGTTTTGCATACACTCAATGGATGTAAAGCATTTTCTGATTAGATAAGTTGGAGAGGCAGGGCGATGACTTATCCTTACCTAGTCCTTAAAGTGGAGCGTGACCCTAAAGGGGAAGTTCTGCTTTATGCCCTCATCCTCTTCTATTTTTTGGCACTTTTTTGGGGCGGCAGTTACCTGGTTGGATCGCTGCGGCAATGTGATGTCCACCCGGATTGACGAGAGGCCTGCCCCAGCATCATTCGACCATAGGCCGGTCGGGAACCAGTTAAAGCAAAGCTCTGGATTCTCCATGTAGGACAAAGCAACCTGCTTTTTTAATGCCCCCTACCCCCAGCAGCACATACTCAGCTTTCTTCCATTCCATATCCTGTTCTCTTTGCATTGCTTCCTTTTTGTGAAATACCTGGTGTTTCTGCCAGTCCCTCTGCTTTCCAATTTCGAATTGACCATGCTAGGCACGAGAGCACATTCATCCCAGCATGGTACGTTTTCTAGCTGTGCTGGGAAAACAGCCAGCTTGTCCTCCAATAGCCAAGATTTGTGTTGACAAGTCCCCCTGCACAGCCATTCACTGGGAAGATCAGTGTACTGCTCTTTTTCACAAACGGTAATCCCAGATGTTGGTTCAGGCTCCTGTTGCTTCTAGTGATATAGTAAGGAACCGGATCACCTCCTGACGGCTGATCAAGGTGCCTGGTGATGAAAGAGAAAAATATCCAGGACGGCCGCACACCATAGAAGACATCTTTATTGATATGAAGAAATAAAATCCAAATGCAGTCACCTCATGTACAGGGAGGTGACTGCATTTGGATTTTATTTCTTCATATCAATAAAGATGTCTTCTATGGTGTGCGGCCGTCCAGGATATTTTTCTCTTTCCTCAAGCTTGTGCAGAGCCAGCACCTGTGAGTTCCATTAGGGCGGGTGTCTTGATACGGATTTGAGAGATTGGAGCGGCAATCTTTTGCTTATGCCTGGTGATGAAACTGAGAAAGATACTGGACACCGGCCCACCTGGACAAATTGTGCAATCCCTGAAGTGGTATGGGTCATCTCTGCTGGGCTTGGTGGCCTTGGGTCATTGGCCAGGGTCCCTAGGATGAATGGTGACTGAATGTGTGGGTGACACCATTCCTGGCTCCCCTCAGTCTTCTGGCAGCGCTCTCCCGGTCCTCTCAGGAAAAGCGTGTCTCTCTCTTTTTCTTAGGTGGAGTTTCACCACACAGTCCTCTGTCCCCTCTGTTGGGTGTAGACTGTCACACAGCAAAAAGGGCTTTTTGACGCTTGGCATTTCTGTCCGTCTGTCAGCCACTTCAGCTTCCGTTCCTCTCTCCTCTATATCTCACACACACTCCTGTCACCTCTCTCTAAGGTTGCCACCTCATCCCTATAAAACTGAACACATAATGATTACACAGGTTCTATGGCTGATTGAGATGGTAATTATAGACACTTGGTGCCTTATCTGAATTAAATTAGCTTCAGAACCTGTGTAATTCACATGTGTTCGGGTTTAAAGGGATAAGGTGGGAACCCTACCGCTCTCCCTTATCACGCTCTCCTCACCCCCCAGTCTCCAGGCTGGTACCCCCCCTCACACACTTCCTACAACTTTTTTTTTTTTCCAAGTTTCATGTGTCTCTCCATATTCAGAAAGGAAAGGTCAACCTCTCCCTTTCGCCATCTTGTGGCCATAAGGGGAAATTGCATAACAAATACATATAATCTATGGGTGTCTTGTATGTCTGACTAACAACATATGTAGACTGAAACAAAGTAATTGACTGAAATGGAAACAGCTGTGTAGGAGGCTTAAAACTGGGTGAGGAGCAGCCAAACTCTGCTATTAGGGTGAGGTTCTGGAAGACAATTTCACGTCACAGGTCATATACATCATGGCAAGACTGAGCACAGCAACAAGACACAAAATAATTATACTGCATCAGAAAGGTCTCTCCCAGGCAAAGATTTCAAAGCAGACTGGGGTTTCAAACTGTGCTGTTCAAGCTCTTTTGAAGAAGCACAAAGAAATGGGCAGCATTGAGGACCATAGACGCAGTGATTGGACAAGGAAACTTAAAGCAGCAGCAGGAAGACAGATCATGCTTATTTCCCTTCAACAATGAAAGATGTCCAGCAGTGCCATCAGCACAGAACTGGTGGAAACCAGTGGGACCCAGCTACACCCATCTACTGTCTGGAAAAGTCTGCTCAGAAGTGGTCTTAATGAAAGAATTGAGGCCAAAAAGCCATACCCCTGATGTGGAAAGAAAGCTAAGCAACTCAACTATGTATGAAAACATAGGAACTGGGGTGCAGAAAAATGGCAGCAGGTGCTCTGGACTGATGAGTCAAAATTTGAAATATTTGGCTGTAGCAGGAGGCAGTTTGTTTTACCGAAGGGCTAGAGAATGGTACAATAATGAGTGTCTGCAGACAACAGTGAAGCATGGTGGATGTTTCTTGCAAGTTTGGGGCTGTATATGGAGTTGGAGATTTGGTCAGAGTCAATGGTGTCTTCAATGCTAAAAAATACAGTTAGATACTATCCAGCATGCCATACCATCAGGGAGGCGTGTGATACATAGTTACATAGTTAGTAAGGTTGAATAAAGACACCAGTCCATCCAGTTTAACCTGAGTGAGTGTGGGTGCGTGTCTACAATCATCCCTATTTTTTTTATTATTTAAGGTACCCATATAGCGCCGCCAATTCACGCAGCACTCCGCACATACATCGTACACCCACATTGGTCCCTACCCTCAAGGAGCCCACAATTCAAGGTCCCTAACTCACATTGATATACTAGGGCCAATTTTGAACAGAAGCCAATTAACCTACCAGCATGTCTTTGGAGTGTGGGAGGAAACTGGAGTACCCGGAGGAAACTCACGCAGGCACAGGGAGAACATGCAAACTCTAGGCAGGTAGTGTCGTGGTTGGGATTCGAACCAGCGACCCTTTTTACTGCTAGGCGAGAGTTCTACCCACTACACCACTGTGCTGCCAATGCCGTGATTGGCCCCAAATGTATTCTGCAGCAGGACAACGACCCCAAACATACAGCCAATGTCATGAGGAGCTAACTTCAGCGTAAAGACAATTGAGGAGTCCTGTAAATGATAGTTTGGCCCCCACAGGGCCCTGATCTCAACATCACAATGTCTCTCTGGGAATACATGAAGAGACATAAGGATTTGAGCCTACATCCACAGAAGATCTGTGATTAGTTCACTGAGATGTTTGGAACAACCTGTCTGCAGAGTTCCTTCAAAAACTGTGTGCAAGTGTACCTAGAAGAATTGGTGCTGTTTTGAAGCAAAATGCTGCTCACACCAAATATTGATTTGATTTGGATTTTTCTTCTGTTCGCGCACTTTGCATTTTGTTTATTCATAAAAATAATGAACTATTAACACTTCTATTTCTGAAAGCATTCTTAATTTACAGCATTTTCAAACCCGTCTAAAACTTTTGCACAGAAGGGTATACACAGATGTTTTGCCTTGCATTTCTGTTTTAAACTTAATAGGTTGTTTTACCAGACAAGAATTCACATATACTTTAAGATTTCCATTCCTACTATCTTAAATTATTGACACAGAACAACCATTTGCATATCAAGTCTCCCAACATATTACTGGTGCTTATCCCAAAAAAGACTACGCCCATAGCCTGCACCTTTACAAACAGCAAACAATGGCAGCTCCCAATATGACCATTTCCTTTAGGTGCCTTTACATTATATAAATGTTATCCAGTGTTGTTCTTTTAAGTTTTAGATTATAAAAATGTGCATACACAAGTCACTATCTGTCATTAACCTAACTTACAACATTTTTCTGACTACAAGGACCTCTTATACAATACCTTTACCTCTCCTGTACACCACACCCTTGTGTAGAACTCTGCAACTCTGCCATCATAGCTGCAGCCATTCCAGAGTGCCTACCATTTTTCAGTTGAATTCTGTCCAGTAGAAGATAAAGGTGAAGAAAAGAGGAGCTCTTGAGAAACAGGGTTACCTCTGTGTCCCAGGTAAGAATTATATGGCTTTGTTTACATAAAGTTGGGGGGTGAAATAACTGGTTGGTCAGTTGTGTTTATATTGCCCCCTCCTCAATCACCTCAAAGTTGGGTGGTGAGATAGCTGGTTGGTCAGTTGTGTTTTTACTGCCTCCTCCTCAATCACCTCAGTACTAATCTGCAAATGTGTTGCCATGCTGCAAAAACTATCCCCCATCCCATTCAGTAAGCAGTACCACCGGCTGAAGGCAACCCATTCAAGTGAATAGTGCTGCACCACAAGCGCCTTGCAACTATACGCAAGGCACTCAGTAGCAGCCTGGTGATGCAGGCTTTTAGGGGTGCAAACAGGGGAGTAAGGAGGAGACATAACACTTCCTGATTGCCTGTCAAATGCCCTCTGAAAATGGAAAATTTGGAAGATCTGGAAATCTTGGAGTACCATTTCATGCTAATTTTAAGGCTTGACCTATTGTGTATCTATTTACTCACTGCAACCTCGTCTTTTATATTTTACAAAAAAATTGGTAATATGTTGAGTTTATTTTCCCTAAAATTAACTTTATGTATTTTTACTGAAAATTTGCATTTGCTAAACCATTGCACAAATATTGTAAGACATACAAAATTTGAACCACCACTGTTTTATTTTCCACTGTCCCTGTTTTCAGAAACTTATACTAATTGGAGGTTTAACCTTTTAAGGATCGGTAGATTTTCCCCCTTAATGACCTGGCCATTTTTTGCAATACGGCACTGCGTCGCTTAAACTGACAATTGCGCGGTCGTGCGACGATGTACCCAAACTAAATTGACATCCTTTTTTTCCCACAAATAAATCATTCTTTTGGTGGTATTTGATCACCTCTGCGGTTTTTATTTTTTGGGCTATAAACAAAAAAAGAGCGATAATTTTGAAAAAAAACATTATTTTTTACTTTTGCTATAATAAATATCCCCCCAAAAAATTTCTTCATCAGTTTAGGCCAATATGTATTCTTCTACATATTTTTGGTAAAAAAAATTCATAAAACAAAAAAAAAGCAATAAGCGTATATTGATTGGTTTGTGAAAAAGTTATAGCGTCTACCAGGGCTTTTTTTCTTGGAGAATAGGTGCAGGAACACCCCCCCACCCGTCTCTGCCCGCTACCCACCTCTGACCACCGTCCCTTGATTCCACCCCCTACCCACCTAACAGTACTGCCCCTTTTAGAGAATACAGAACCAAGTATCATTTTGTGACGCTAAATCATTTGTATGGAACCTGTTAATGATAAAAAGAAAAGCAGTAAAATAGATCCCCTGCAGCCAGCAACAACAGAATCCCAGAAATAGATCTCCATACAACAATAGACTCCCCCAGCAACAATGGACTCCACCCCAACAACAATAGATTCCCTGCAGCAACAGTGAACCACCCACAACAAAATATCACACCCAGTAACAAAATATCCACCCAAGCAACATTAGACCCCCCCCCCCCAGCAGCAACAACAGAGCTCCCAGCAGCCAGCATCAATGGATCCTCCAGCAGCCAGTAAAAATAGACCTCTCCCTCAACAGTAGATCCCTTCCAGCAACATAAGACCCCCCCAGCAACAATAGATTCCCCATCAGCAACAATAGACCCTCACACAAAATCAGATCCCCAACAGTGACGATAGATCCCCCAGCAGCCAATATCAATAGACCCTCCAGCACACCCCACACCCCATGCTATTACATACATCTAGTGCTGGAGGTGCCGGAACTGCATTCCCCCGCGTTCCCACTGAAAAAAAGCCCTAAAGCCCTGGCGTCTACAAAATAGGGGATATATGTCATTTTTATTTATTTATTTATTTTTACTAGTAATGGCGATGATCAGCGATTTTTAGCGGGACTGCGACATTGCGGCGGACAGAGCGAACACTTTTGACACTTTTTTGGGACCAGTGAGATTTATACAGTGATCACAGCTAAAAATAGTCACTGATTACAGTATAAATGTCACTGGCAGAGAAGAGGTTAACACTAGGGGGCAATCAAGGGGTCGCGTGTTCCCTAGGGAGGTGTTTCTGTGGGGGGGAGTGGACTGACTGGGAGTAGAGAGAGATCGTTGTTCCTGATCACTAGGAACAGCAGATCTCTCTCTACTCCCCTGTCAGAACATTTTCTGTCAGAACTGTTTAAATTGACAGATCCCCGTCCTGGCTCTCTGAGGAGTGATCGCGGGTGGCCAGCGGACATCGCGGCCACCAGCCATGCGCATCGGCGCCAGGGTCACACCGCGCCCCCTATAGCCTTTAAAGTAGCGGCTGTACAACTATGGCGATTCGCACAGGGGAGCCAACCTGCCGCCATATAAGGACGGCGGCTGGTCGGCAAGTAGTTAACACACCTTTAGGCCTGAAATAATTTTTTTATACATGAAAAAAAGTCCAAAATAGTTCTGACACCAAAGGGTTAAACCACACCCTATATTCAGCCATATGAAGCCATGCTCGCTTTTATATATCATATTGCACCTTCTCCAGACTATCCCTCTTTATAAAAGTCTAAACTTGGAAGGTAAGTACTGAGTACATGCAGTCACTGAAACCATTGCATGGGGGTTATTGCTGTAGAATCTAGTTTGCTGCACCACAATTTACTAACTAAATATTCCTCTTTTTGTTTGAGAATGGGACGTAGACATTTTGTTTGATGTATCTGGCATTCTCATGTTTTTACAAACTTTTTTTGTGCTACACTATGCTCAAAAGGTTGTCTGTCCCTGGTCAACACAAACCTCTTTTTTTTATTCCTTCATAGAATGATACATGTTAGCCTTAAAAAGACACATCGACCTGCAAGTATCTGTCATTGATATATTGTTAGTGGTTACTGTTGTAACAATTAAATACACAAGAGGACAGCTGTTTCTTATGGGATTGAGCAGATCCTTGTAGTCCTTCATGAAAGCTAAGGTCCCATCCACTTTATGGCGCCATTTACACTGGTGCGGTGTGGTTTGACTGCAGCGCAGTGTATCCACGGGGGTTTGATGTGTGTTAGCTGCACTTTCAGAAAGCACACCAAAACCGCGGGACATAATAGAACTTTATGTCAAAGCACAGCTAACCCACACCAAACCCACGTGTACACTGTGCTACACAAATAGTACGATCAAACCACACTGCATCAGTGAAAGGGGTCTATATCACATGAAATAAGGCATCATGCATATGTTGTGCTTTTATTTCAATGGGCTGCCATATGTGCGAACGTGGCAAAGTAGCACATGCACCTTTTTGAGCTTTGCATGTTTTTCCACCTTTATGAATGCAGCCTAATACAGCACCTATCAGAATTCTTTCAATAATTAAGTTATGCTAAACTCCTAAATCAGTGATACATAGATATAGTGAAAAAAATTGGAAAATAAATATCATAAATAAAGTCCATCCAATGTAAGATGAAAAATTGATGTGAAACTAGCAAACGATGCACCCAAAGAACGTGATAGGAGAAAGATGACTTCCACCGCAAAACACACTTCCTTTTCCCGACTTCCAATGATCTCCTATCACGGGAGATCACAAGCTCTTTCAGGTTAATACCCAGCCCGGGCCTTTGGTAAACACAGCAATGGTCACAGCGTCTTCCTGGATTACACCACTCAAAGGGACTTATTGCCACACGATCCCCATAAAGAAATAAAGGCTTCCATAGTGTAAAATCTTTATGGTAATTTAATAGGTAAAAAAGCATTGCACTTACAATTAGGTAGAATATACAAAGTGTAAAAATCAAGCCGGCAGGCTCTTCAATGCAGCCCGTCACTCCGGGACCTGCATGAACACGGTGGCATCAGCACGGCGCTCCTGCCTACGCGTTTCATCAGAACTGTCGTTGTCCAGGGGCGTATCAGAATTCTTCTTTCATTGAACTGTCTCCAGTGAACTGGAATCTGATTGGACGCTACACGTTATACCATGCACAGCTGCACCAGATTTTGCACTCTCCAGTTTTAGTAAATCAACCCCAATTTGACACTGGGGTGGTACTGACACTGACATCACCAGTGACACTAATACAGTGATCAATGCTAGTAATATGCACTGTCACTGTACTAATGACACTGTCTGGGAAGTGGTTAACATTTAGGAGCAATCAAGGGGTTAACTGTGTGCCTAACCATGTTTACTGTGTGTTGTATGTGCTGCTTTTACTGAGTGATGTGCCAAACAGACACATCGCTGCTGTCTGTAATAAGGCCTTTGTTGTTTACCAACACAGTGCTCTCTTCTGTCATTTGCTCAGCCAATTAGCAAGTCCCGGACATAAATCATTGGCTGGGACCCATCCATTGGCTTGTGCTGCAGCAAATGACAGCTTGGTTTTCCTAGTGCACACGCATGCGTGAGGGGACCTAGAAGAAAGCCCTGACGTACAGTTACGTTACGGTGCCTGTATGAGCCATCTTGCTGCAGATTATGTACTGCAACGGGGTGGTAAGTGGTTAAACACATCGGCTTCTGTGCTTTGTGTGGTCAGTTTAGATCAGGGATCTGCAAACTTTTTGAGCAAAGGGCCAGTTTACTGTCCTTCAGGCTTTAGGGGGGCCAGACTCTGGCCAGTGGGAGCAAAAAATAGGATTTTTATAACAGCTTACCTGTAAAATCCTTTTCTTGGAGTACATTATGGGACACAGAGCCTTAAGTAATGGGCCACCTTCAGGTGATGGACACTGGTATACCCAATAAAGGAAGTTCACTCCCTATATAACCCCTCCTCCTTCCTTCAGTTTTTGTAGCAAAGCAATATACTTAAGTCCCAAAAAAGAGGGGAGGGACCTCTGTGTCCCATGATGTACACCAAGAAAAGGATTTTACAGGTAAGCTGTTAAAAAAAAATCCTATTTTCTTTATCGTACATTATGGGACACAGAGCCTTAAGTAATTATTTAATGGGACATCCCATAGCAATGCTACTTGAGGGGAGAAAGACACAACCCAGAAGGTACCCTCAGACTTGAGGAACTATACTGCTGCCTATACACACTGTGCCCGAAGGCGATATCCTCATACCTTCTTACATCCACCTGATAAAATTTTGTAAATGTATGCACTGAAGACCAAGTTGCAGCCTTACAGATCTGAGCCATGGAGGCCTGATGACACACTGCCCAAGAAGCACTAACCGCCCTGGTAGAGTGTGCCTTAACTTGAAAAGGGGGAATCTTACCCCTTAAATTATAAGTTTGAATTATAACTTAGCGACAGTGGATTTCGACGCTGCCTGTCCTTTCTTAGGACCCTCTGGCAGAATAAATAAGACATCAGTCTTACGAATCTGAGCAGTTGCCTTTAAATAGATTTTCACTGCTCTCACCACATCAAGACAATGTAGTGACTTTTTTTGCCTGGAACATGGTTTTGGAAAAAATGATGGTAGGACAATATCTTGGTTCAGGTGAAAACTTGAAAACACTTTTGGCAAAAAGTCTGGACGAGGGCGTAACACCACTCTGTCCTCATGAAAAATCAAATATGGCTCTTTACAAGAAAGAGCAGCCAATTCTGAAACCCTCCTTGCTGAGGATATAGCAACCAAAAATACCAACTTCCTTGTCAGAAGGACTAGGGGAATATGCTGTATCGGTTCATATGGATGTTTTTGTGACACAGATAAAACTAAGTTCAAGTCCCAAAGGTTCAAGGGAGGTTTGACTGGCGGATTAAGCCGCATCACCCCTTGCATAAAACCCCGGACTAAAGAATGTTTAGCAAGTGGTCTTTGAAATAAGACCGATAAAGCTGAGACTTGGCCTTTAATAGTACTCAAGGCCAATTTCATTTCTACCCCTAATTGTAGAAAGGCAAGAATTCTGCCTATTATATATCTCCGAGGGTGCCAAGCCTTGGATTCACACCAGGAAACATAAGCCCTCCAGACCCTATAATATATAGTTCTGGAAGCTGGCTTCCTTGCCTTAATCAGGGTAGAGACAACTGACCCGGAGAGACCATTTCCCTGGGAATAACTGCTGGCGACTCAAGTAGTCCACCTGCCAATTCTCTACTCCCAGAATAAATACTGCCAATGGGCACGGAACATTCCTTTCTGCCCAAGTTAGAATATGATTCACCTCTCTCTGTGGTGAGAGACTCTTGGTGCCCCCTTGGTGATTGAAATAGGCCACAGCTGTGGCATTGTCGGATTGGATCCTGACAGGACAATCCTGTAACCTGAAAGTCCAGGCCTTTAGAGCCAGACGCACTGCCCGAATCTTGAGGATGTTGATGGACAAGGTTCTTTCGGCTCTTGACCACTGTCCCTGGACAGTTGTCTTTTCTAGTACTGCTCCCCAGCCTGAAAGACTGGCATCTGTCATTACCACTTTCCAGATAACTGGTCTGAAGGATTTTCCTTTCAGCAGATTCTGAGTTAGTAACCACCAACTGAGGCTTTGTGACACCCTTGGGGACAGCCGCATTGGCAAGTCTAAAGCTTGAATCGTTTTGTTCCAAGCGGACAGGATACTGTTTTGCAACAGTCTTGTATGGAACTGGGCATAGGGAACTGCTTCGAATGAAGCCACCATGGTTCCTAGCAACCTCATGCAAAGGCGAATGGAGGGATTGCCTTTTGACCTGACCATCCGCACCAGCTCTCTTATGGTGTTGATCTTTGCCTGAGGCAAGAACACCTTTACCTGGGCTGTGTCTATGCTCAGACCCAAGTATTCAAGTCTTTTTAGCGGTGTTAAGGAAAATTTCTCTAGGTTGAGAATCCAACCCAAACTTTCCAGGTAACTGGTTGTAATGCGTACGCTTTGCTCCAAACGAGCCACCGACTGGTGTATTAGCAAAAGACCTTCTAGGTACGCTATGCCCTGTACCCTTAACCTGGCTAGAGGTGGGGCCAGCACTTTTGTGAACACCCGGGGTGCTGTGGCTAGCCCGAAGGGCAGGGCTATAAACTGGAAATGCTGCTGTTCTAACTCGAACCACAGAAACTTTTGGTGAGCGGGAAATATAGGAACATGCAGATATGCATCCCTGATTTGATAGATGCCAGAAGTTCTCCTCCTAGAAGGATAGAAACTACTGACCTGATCGTCTCCATGTGAAAGGAGCGGATCTTCAGGAACTGATTTAGATTTTTTAGATCTAGAATGGATCTGACATCATTTCTTTTTGGTACCATAAAAAGATTTGAATAAAACCCCAAACCTTGCTCTTTTGTGGGGATCTGTATGATCACCCCTTGAGATATTAATCGATCTAGTGCCTGAAACAGAGATTGTCTTGTGTCTGCAACTTTGGGAACGCTTGACCTTAGGAACCTAGACGGTGGAAAGTCCCGAAATTCCAGCTTGTACCCCAGCGTTACCGTGGAGATGACCCATCTGTCTGAAAACTGCAGAAGTCTTCACCCCACCTTGGTGAGGGGGTTTGCCTCTTCATGATGAGGATTTAGGATTCTGCTTTGCAGGTTTCCGACCCCAGGACTTCTTTTGAGCCTGGGTCTGACCCTGAGGTTTTCCTCTAGAGTCTGATGGCGGAGGCCTTTGCCACTGCCTAGAGGTGGAAGCCCCTGGCGCAGGGGAAAGAGCCCGTTTAAATGAAGGGAGTTTATACTTTCTTTTGACTGGCAAAGAGTACTTTTCCTGCTAGAAATTGTTTGGATATGTTTGTCCAAATCTTCTCCAAAAAGTCGCTCCCCATGAAAAGGGAACCCAATTAGGAGGTTTTTACATGGTGCTTTGGCTGACCAATTTTTTAACCACAGGATTCTACGCATATGTACAAGCATAAGCGTAAGACGGGATGCCTGGTGAATAGAATCTTTAATGGCATCTATGGCAAAGCATAATGCCTTTGGTAGTTCAGCCTATTCCCGGGCTTGTTGTGCAGGAACCTCTTTAAGGGCCTGTCTAAATTGGTCCTTTAGGGATTGACAGACGCCTATTGCAGTGACTGCAGGCTGAGTAACGGCACCTGCCATGGAAAAAGTCGATTTTAACAGGGATTCCAACTTTTTATCTGTTGGATCCTTAAGCATTTGTGCATTGTCTACAGGACAAGTTAGGCATTTATGTACACTGGAAATCACAGCGTCAACTGCTGGTACTTTCCATTTTTTGGAGAATTTCTCCTCCAGGGGATAGAGAACTGAAAATCTCTTAGGAGGCAGAAAATGCTTATCCGGGTGATCCCATTTAGCAAAAATAAGCTGTTCTAATAATGCATGGACAGGAAAAGCATGCAAAGGCTGTGAAGGTTTTAAGGAACCTAAGGAAGAAACTGAGCTTTCAGGAGACTCCATAAGGGGTAGCATGAAAGTAGAATGAACCATCTCCGTAAGAGATTGTATCAGCAATTTCTCAGATTGTGAGGCTGAAAAAGGTTCATCTATAGTTGTTTCCTCCACAGGAGAATTATTGGTTTGTTTTTTCTCCTGATCGCCTGAGGGTAACACCTCATCCTGTGCCCACTGTTCCCCTTGCAAAAGTTCTGAAGTGGGGGAGGGGGATCTAGCACGCTTCCTATCCATTTGAATGGAGGATGCGATTAAAGCCGCTAATCTTCCTTCCAGACCCTGCAGGGTGGAGGAAAGGACTTCTTCAGTCACGTATACAGGGGCTGAGATGTGAGAAGCAGTGAGAGAAGCAGTTGCAACATCAATTTGTTCCAATGGCTCACCCTGGCTTGCCATAATTGGTAATTCAGGTGAGGATGACAGCATAGACTCAAGATCCTAGCTTTTTGGTCTTTGTGGTGTCTTTTTTAGCAGGCATAGTCCTAAGCACAAAAACAGAGGCACAATTGCACTTAATCGCTGAATATAGTCATGACATTAAAAGCTGCTATAAAGTTCAGCCTAGTGCTAGGAAAAAAGTGTCCTTCCTGTATCAGAAATGCCAGTTTGCAACCCTCACGTGTCCCACAGCTCCTGTGTGCAGACTGTTTGTTTCCTCCTTGTCAGCCAAAAGACAGGCACCGATGTCTACGTTTCTAACGGCGATCATGCCGTTAGTGGCTGCACCAGCACGCATGCGCGGGAGTGACATCATCACGGCTCCAGCCAATCACAGTGCCAGAGCCGTGATACCCGGAAAGATGGATGCTTCGTGGAAGAAGGGACAGCGGTGACATCGCAGGCTCCTGTGTCAGGTAAGTGACACATAATGGGTTACTATGCGATGCATGGTAGCCCATTATGCTTTACTTTTGCAAGGAAACAAAGAGGAAGTAAACCCATCCTCTTTAAGGTATGTGCATAGACTCCCTCTAGTGGAGAATTAAGGCATAACAACATTTTTTCCCTAACAGAAAAATACATAGGTGGACTTTTCAGTTCCTAAGATTCTTCCCTTACCTTATCCCCGCCGCAGGATTTGCTGAATTAGCAGACAATCCAACCTTCACCCATCAAGATGGGCTGCGTTTAGCAAACCTTCAAGAACCGGATCCCTTGATATTGGGGTTCCACTCCCTTAGACCTGTAAAAGCACCCCACCAGGAAAGCTTTATGTAATGTAGCACGACTTAAGCCCTGAGTCCCGGGGTCCAGCCCTACAAAGAGAGGCGTTACAGGCAAAAACCTTGTGCTTCGGATACGAGGCCCCAGGTACCATCCACTTAGGCCTCGGTGGCACTTTGGATGGATCTGGTCTATGGAGGCTATTTAAATCCAGCATGGATCCCTCCTGGAGATCCTCAGAGCACATCTTCACTCGTGACCAACACCTTAGACACTGGTGAAAAAACTGATGTGCTCCTGGAAGGAGGAGGGATTATATAGGGAGTGAACTTCCTGGATTGGGTATACCAGTGTCCATCACCTGAAGGTGGCCTATAACCCATTAAGTAATTACTTAAGGCTCTGTGTCCCATGATGTACGATAAAGAATATTCCTTGCATCAGTGGATGAAAACAATGCCCCATCCATAGGTGTGCGCAGCCTATGGAATTAGGGTGTGCACCCCAAAGCTCAAACACAAAATTCCAATCACTGAGGATGTTCATTGAGAAAGGGATGGGTCGGCAAATTAAATATTTACTGCCCCTTCACGCACTCACCCTAAAACATTCTGCAGAACAGCTGGGGGGATAGGAGAAGAGGGAAGCTGGCAGCGCTGGGGGTGGGGGGAGTCAGGTCAGTAAGGGTAATCTGTTCTGCACAGGGTGATTAGGGTGTGCCTGGGCACACCTGGCACACCCTGTGCGCACGCCTATGGCCCCATCATTGGTATCAGTTGAAGGAGTAGTACCCCAGTAGTACCCCAAGGGCTGGATAAAGGCAAGCAATGGGCCACATCCGGCCCTCAGGCTACCGTTTGTAGACCCCAGGTTTAGAACAAGGAAGAAGGGTGACTGGCAGGCTCCACCAGGTAGTTTAGAGGAAAGAAGTACATGAAAATGATAAAGACTACCGGTATGATTTATAAAGTACCCCTTTGTGAACACACACATAGAAAAGGAAATATTTAGGGTGATCTGGTAAGCCCTTGTTCACATTGAATGCAGCTTTGAAATCGTGCAACTCCCTCTGGAATCGCACAATTTAAAAGCCGCATGTCAGTGCGACTTTGAAGACATCTGTGTGGCTTCATGCACAGATGTCTATTCAAGTCGCACCCGAAATCGCCAAAAGTAGTACAGGAACTACTTTTTCATATTGATGCACCACAAAGTCGGTGCCTCATTTATTTAAAGCGGAGTTCCTCACAAAATTTATTTTTAAAAAGTCAACAGCTACAAATACTGCAGCTTCTGACTTTTAAAATAAGGACACTTACTGCACCTGTCCAGGGCGCCCACGATGTCCTCACCCGAAGCCGACCCATCCCTTCTTAAGGGAGTCAGGAAGTGAAGCCTTGCGGCTTCACAGCTTGTTTCTATACTGCACATGTACAAGTTGCGCTGCTTGTCTTGACTGGTCCCTGGACCTGTGTGTCTCCCAGAAGACAGTGGGGGGGGGGGGGGGTGGAGGAGGGGCCGGACATGGTGTAGATCACAGCGCATACTGCCGGAAATGGGAGCAAATACCTATATTAGACAGGTATCTGCTCTCCCCTGAAAGGTGCCAAATGTGACACTTGAGGGGGGAGGAATCCGGACAGCGGAAGTTCCATTTTTGGGTTGAACTCCGCTTTAAACATGGCCATTGTCGACAATGGGGTGCGACTTGTCATGGAAAATCGCACGACAAGTCGCTCCAATGTGAACGGGGGCTAAGGGGCATATTTATAAAGCAGTGGTTGCCACTTTCCCCAAATAATCTCTGCCATTTAAAACAAATTCAGCTTGATGATTCACCTGCAGTGAATGTTTGTTGATTGTCCATTATTAGGGTTTACTGTAACCATGAAATGACAACCCCTCTCATGTTCTGCTACCTGATTGGTCAGTTTAGCAGGAATGAAGGTTAGTAAATACACAGGACATATAGGAATGGCACATCTCTGCCATGATAAAGGTTGAATAAAGTGTCAGTGAGCCCCAGGCATGTCCCTGTACAGACAGAGGAGGGTGTACATGTCCTGATCGCCATGGATCACCTTTCCCAGTGCCATGCTGTCATGTAGAGCAGGTGTGGTGTCACCCCTCCTCCCCTCCCCCTCCTTCCTCTGATGCTGTGGCGCAGGCTCTCTGCTCTCCCCCTCCAGTCTGCTGCCTGCTCTGCTCTCCTGTGCCTGTTCTGCCTGCTCTGGGGCTCTCTCCTAGGCAGCCACTGACATCTCCATCCCCATCACCCAGCCAGGACCGAGCTGATCAGGATGAGGAACCCGGCGGGGACCTGCCTCTTCCTCCTGCCCTTACTGCTGCCCATCGCCTGGACCCAGGGAGACGGCAAAGAGGTGGAGAACACCGGCAATTTCATGGAGGATGAGCAATGGCTGTCCTCCATCAACCAGTACAGCGGCAAGATCAAACACTGGAACCGATTCCGAGATGTAAGTCCTCATTCAGGGGAATAGGGGGTCCCATACTGGAAAGGTGACATAGAGGTAACTGGAGGGGGGGTGCAATGTCCACGACTGTCACATCAGCCGGTGTCATGGACTATAGAGAGAAGAGGAGAGGGGACATGGAGGGACAATGCCATAGAATGATGCTGATGATGTAGAGGTGACAAGGAACACGGGAGGATGTCTGATGATGAGGATGGCAATGGGAGATCGTGTGCTCATCACCACCAATCACTGTGCACATGGCAGATCTATATACAGTATATACTCTGTGTGATCCAAGAGGATCATCTACTGATGGGTCATAGAGATCACACAGATGGGTCATAAGAAATGCAGGCTACAATAAAGGATCACACATAGGGATCAGGGCTGAGATCCCTGTATGACAATGCATGCAAGTGAATAGCAAGCTGTCTGTGCATGCTGGACACTTTGTAACATAATAAAGGAGAACATATTACAGCATAAAATGCAGGAGTTGTAAATGGTATATATATGTTTGTGTGTATAAGATCTATTGACAGGTTCTCTTTTATAGGTTGTCTATTATCTCTCTCTCTTCCACCCTCTCTCCTCTCTCTCTCTCCCCCCTCTCTCTCTCCCTCTCCCCCCCCTCTCTCTCTCTCTCCCCCCCCCTCTCTCTCTCTCTCTCTCCCCCCTCTCTCTCTCTCTCCCTCCCCCCCCCCCTCTCTCTCTCCCCCTCTCCCTCTCTGTCTGTCTCCCCCCTCTCTCTGTCTGTCTCCCCTCTCTCTCTCTCTCTGTCTCCCCCCTCTCTCTCTCTGTCTCTCTCTCTCCCTCTCTCTCTCTGTCTGTCTCCCCTCTCTCTCTCTCTCTCTCTCTCTCTCTCTCTCTCTCTCCCTCTCTCCCCCTCTCTCTCTGTCTGTCTCCCCCCTCTCTCTCTCTCTCTCTCTCTCTATCTCGCTCTCTCTCTCTCTCTCCTCTCTCTATATCTGTCTTTCTCTCCCCCCTCCCTCTCTCTGTCTCTCTCTATCTCTAGCTCTCTCTCTCTCTCTCTCTCTCTCTCTCTCTCTCTCTCTCTCTCTCTCTGCCCCCCCCCCCCGCTCTCTTTCTATCTATCTCAGATGCATAGACAAGTTCTCTTTAGCAGATGCATGCATATGTGGTTGTCTTCTCTACCTCCCTCCCCCCCATCTCTCTCTCCCCCCCTCTCTCCCTCCCCCCCTCTCTCCCCTCCCCCCCTCTCTCTTTTTGCATAGACAAGTTCTCTTTAGCAGATGCATCTTGCAATGCATTGAATTCTTCTCTTTGCTGGATTTTGTGTAATATATATATATATATATATTGAATAGTTTTCTTTGGTAGGTTGGCATTCGTGTGTGTATATACAGTATATAGATATATCTATATATATTGGTTATTGGTTGAACTAGATGGTCTTGTGTCTTTTTTTCAACCAGACTAACTGTAAATACTATATATATATATATATATATATATATATATATATATATATATATATATATATATGTATATATATATATATATATGTATATATATGCTGTATATGCCTCAGAATTCATTGAGTGGCTGGCATTTGTGTATCAATATGTTTATATACAGTATATTTTTATGTATATTAGAATGCATTGACAGGTTCTCTTAGGTAGACCGTCATTTGTATGTACTGTAGCACAATCGAATCAGAGAAATCAGTTGCAGAAGCAGACTCACTAAGGGCTTAAAGGGTCAGTGCACCAAATTGATATTAAGGTTTTCTTTAGATGCTGGAAAGTAGAATCACCCGCTGCTTCTTCTTATATCTCCAGGACTTTTGATGCTGAGATCTCTATGGCTGAGTTGGCATGCCTGTTTTAAAGGATAGAACTCTTCTAGGAGAGAGAGGGGCTTCTCGCCATCACATTTTTTTTTTTTTCATGTTTTGGAGATTTGAGCAGAAAAAGTGGGACTTTACAAAGTCTCCAAGAGATGCAGGAATTTTAGCTCAAACTAGTCCATCTTTAAGTATTGGATGAAATGACCCCCTTAAATATAAAATGGATCTGAATACAAAAGTGGCAGAAACAGGAGATGTGATTGATAAATGTGGTAAAGGAGCTGAACTATCACATCACGGCGTAGAAAAGACGAGCGCTGTATAATAGAAGCTTTTGATGTACTCTGCTCATAGCACTGAGGATTTCAGCCTCAATCATAGCCCGCTAGCTGTTGTATGTATAGAAAAATCAGGCAGAATACCAGCTTATAGAGTATGACCCCAGAACATCCCCACTTCTCAGCAGCCAGCATGGAGAAACAATACTTAGCATTATTGTTTTTGCATTATACTGTGATTGCGTGTAAATACATGTGCATTGTTATGTTGTACATGGAGATAAACATAGCCTGTGTTGTTATATTTTTTACCATTGTTTCCTCTGTGTACAGCTCACTGTTATTATTTATATTGTTTTATATTTGTATCAGGAAAACATCAGAAATAGAAAAGTATTTATGGTGCAGATATATATACATATATACAGATAGAATGATGAGTTATATTATCCAGGGAACAATAAGTAAAGGAAGGAGAGAATGGGGACAATTAATGCAATGCATGGGGAGGCTGCAACCCCGCTGACTTAATTGGATGTCCAAGTCAGGAACCAACTAGGCTGGATAAGACGTCTCCTGTCAATCTGAGCCCATTGTGCTTATGGTGGTTGTTATTGAGGCTGGCAATAGTTTCTAATACACCCTGCTGCTAATTCATTAGCGAAGAATAAAAAAAAAAGACTGTTTTATGGAAAATGACACCTAAAATGTGTTAAAAAAAAATCCTATGTGTGTGTATATAAATTAACAATAATTAAAAAATGTATATGGTCTCTTGTCCACGCGGTTACCAGCGCTGTGTACGTGTGTGAGTGATTCTGATTACATACCTATATGGGAAATTGCATAATGAAATGTCTAACACATTTGCAGTTCCAGTAGGCTGGGCAGCTGAGCTTTTCCAGAACACTGCTGACCTGCTGCTCCATCGAGGGGTTAATGAGTAAAACCAACACTCCATTCAGTAAACATCAGCACTAATGAGAGAACAGGAAAAGAAGCAGATTTGTTAGTAAAAGGATCTGAAGGAGGTCAAACAGCAGGTTGAACGTGAAACAATTCCCCAGCCTATGCCTCCTCCAACCTTTCCCGAGTCAGCCTCAATGGTCTGTCCACCCTTCATGTCCTGTGGATGAGCAGCTGACATGAACTACTGTGCCCGAGCGGGTTTTCACCCGTTATTTTCTACACGAGGGGTGACAGATTTCAACCGAGATGTGTGAACGTCTAGCTATCGGGTATCTTCGTGATCCTGCGCATAGATTTCTGCCTCTTTTTATTGACAGCCTTTCTGAATATAAAACGCTAGCAGCTATTCCCAGGAGACGTTTGATTTCAGTCTAAACAGCTGGCGCTGCATCATCACATATCATTATAATATTACATTGTTTCTCATCATTTTCACACTGCATGCAAAGATAAAATAGAGAGCAAGATAGAGTGCAGAATCATTGAGGCCTGCAGCAATGCTCGTAGTAAAGGCTTGCCTGCTGACTTCCAAAAAGTAAGCTTGGAAAAAAAAAAAAAAATATATATATATATATATATATATATATATATATATATAAATATATACTGTATATATTACATGTACTATATATATATTTATAAAACAATGCCTGCTGCATTAGCTGTTGGCTCCATCTGCTTGCTTGTAAATTAGCCTAGTAGATCAGCCGTATGTAGGAGTTTGGTAGATGAGATGGTGGGGGGAGTAGCAGCGTCGGCAATTGATACCGCCACACATCAGCAGTACTGGGAGAGGCTCATTAGCTGGAAAACCTCTGCATATTGTATGAGGGTCTTAGGCTGTTTAAATAAGCCAATAAATTGGTCCTTCTGTTTCCTCTGCAATTCCAGGACTGCAGTACAGCTGATTCACCCCTCCCTACAGATATCTATATATGCTGCCCTGTATAATAAAGGAGATTGCCTTTTACCTACTTTACTGAGCTGCACAATTAAGAGAGAGAGAGAGAGCTCAATAAATCCAAAGGAAGAGCATCTGCATGCTATACAGTTTTTGCACAAGTCTCGATAACCGGGGACCTGAGCACTGGGGGATCAGCTGTTTGCTTAGCCAGTGTTTGCAAGTAATGGGCTGTATACTAGGACCTGTCATGGGCCTATTTACTACAATGGTCTCAGGTGCTAGCGCCTAGGGCAGGAGCAATATGGAGCAGCACTAAAGTACAACATTAATCACTCTTGTATTTTTTATTAATATTATATATAAACCTTGTCTGGGTGTTTTCAGGCAAATACAGCAGAAAAACTAATATGATGCAATCGCAATGCTCTTTGTAAATTAATGTAAATCTCCAGCCAAAACAATTTTGTGGATTTGAATAGTGCAAGAAAAGGTTAAAATCCGTCAGTTTTTGCTGTTCTCTTCTAACCAACGTGGGAGATTTACCATCATTTCCTGCACTTCATCATCAAGACAGATGATGGGTAATCTCCAAAAGAGTAATGTAATAATATTTCAAAGGGAGAAGTAGAAACGGGCGTTTTAGACCCCTTTCACACTGGGGCGCTTTTCAGGCATTTTAGCGCTAAAAATAGCACCTGAAAAGCGCCTCTCAAGCCAGCCCAGTGTGAAAGCACGAGTGCTTTCACACTGGAGCGGTGCGCTTACAAGACGGGAAAAAAAGTCCTGCAAGCAGCATCTTTGGGGCGGTGCGGGAGTGGTGTATACACCGCTCCCAAAACACCCTGAACCATTGAAATGAATGGGCAGCGCTGCCGAATTGCCTGCAAAGCGCTTCGGCAGCCCTGCAACACAGGCGCTATTAACCCTTTCTTTGGTCGCTAGCGGGAGTTAAAAGCGCTCCACTAGCAGCCCAATTAGCGCTGCTATAACAGCGGTAAAGCGCTGCTAAAACTAGCGGCGCTTTAGCGCTAACGCCCGCACCGCCCTAGTGTGAAAGGGGCCTAAAGGTGCATATTAACTAGATTGAAAACAAATTGAAATTTATACATTTTATTTAATAGACATCAATTTTAAATATTGTATAAAAACCAACACAGATAAATTTATATGGTCGTTGTACAAATGTTTTTCAACTCTACATGTTTCGCCATTATAATGGCTTCTTCAGGAGCTTTTGCAAGACTTTATGTACAGTATCCTATAAATAAACAAACAAGGATTTTAAGTAGACAAGAAATATATATACATCAAAGGGTCATAATATACACAGAGGCCTGGTCTAAAAGTCTTTAATTTCCATATATTACATTACAGAATACAAAATATATATATATCATCTGATGAAAAGGACTCTCACCCCAGATGTAAGTACAGCTCCAGAGGACTAGCAAGACCCCCAGGCAACCCAGTAAAGTATCAGTGTGTCATAGAGAGGGTAAACCCCTTAATTGAACCTGCAAAAACATAAAGTCAATTATACTTGGACACCAATAATAATGTCCAATTAGGCATACAAATGTTGCCTGTCTGGTCCATTATACCTACCGTGTTCAAGCATATGGTCAAAGAGAGAGGGAGGTTCAACAAAAAATCCTGTCACTAATGAGGAGAGGAATACTAGTATGCAACTCACTAGAAGAAGAAGCAGTTTTGTCTAGAGAAACATATAAAACAGCCATAAGAATCTATCTCAACAATCAAGCCTACTCAATTCATAAAGACTAGTGTCATATTAATCGTACCCCGGTATGGACAATCCCATGCAAAACAAGGATTTCCTCTTTTCCCTATACACCAATGCAATACAGACTAGACAGGGTAAATCTAAACAGGCTGGTATTGCCTTACAGAGGAAATAGTCCCCTATAACCAAGGACACAATTACATTGTCTGATAAGCTAGACAAAAAGATTCAAGATAATATCTCACTGATAATAATAATAATCTTTTTTTAAGTAGCATAGGAAAGACTTGAGTCCCCCCCCCCCCCCCCCCCAAGCAATTTTTTTTTTTTTTTATTGTCTGTGTCCCCCTTGGCTTTTTTTTCCATATAAAACACAAAATAGACCATATTCTGCTCATGGTGCGCTCTGGTTTGAATTGCTATTATTATAACTCTGTAACTTGGATGACAGCAGAGCCAATTGTATAACCTAAACTTTAGTTTTTTTGTGGATAGAGTAGGGAAGGGTTAGATCCCCTTTCCCATTTTTATTGCTGATTGGGTCCCCATTGGGAGAATTTTCCCTCTCAGTTTGTCATAGTAACAGAAAGTGAGGCGAAATCCAGCATTTTAAAAATTGTCACCAGAAGAATAGTTGAGGGGAAATCTTTCAATATAGATGCTTTTTAGGTGACAGTTATCTAAGGGGAGAATTCTCCTCAATTTGTGTAGATGTGTCAATTTCTTCTAATTTCCCGTTGCATCTTTGGGGAGGGAAGCAAAGGCAAAACTTTTCTTTAGTTTTTGGACAGAGTGGAAAGGGATTTGAACCTGTTGTGTTTTTATTGCTTTCTGTACCCGTTGTCTTATGGGACAGAGAGTTAAGGGAAATCTTTCCACTGGGACGCAGATGTAAAAATTTTTCTAATGAAAAGAATAAAAATTTTATTTTAATGAAAAGAATGAACTTCCAGGGTGGCCAAGATCAACAGTCGCTAAGCATAAAAGCTGAATGAGCTCCCTCTATTGGCTAACCAAAAAAATGTTTTAGTTGAATACAGTAACAAAAATCATGAAAGTACATGGCATTTAAAATGTGCAAAGTACATAATAATACTTTTGGGTAAACAGTGAAATAATGACTCCAACAAATATCATTATGTCTTTTTTTTTCTTTTAGTCCTGCAGCCTTTGCTTTTCATCCCAGTGGTGGCAGCATGCTACAGCTGTGGACTGCTGCTCCACAGTGGTTTGGATTATCAGTGGTCCAACATGCATAGTGCTGCATAGTGCTTTAATCTACATGTTGAACGATTTCTAGATGTTCTGTAGGCTCAGGCTGTGCATTTGTATAGAGCAGTGATCTCCAAACCCTTTATTTGCTTTTATGTGGCCCTTGGGGCACTATTCCTCCCACTGACACCAATTGTGGGGCACTATTCCTTTCACTGACACCAACATGGGGGCACTATTCCTCCCACTGACATGGGGCACTATTCCTTTTACTGACACCAACCTTGGGGCACTATTCTTCCCACTGACACCAATGATGGGGCACTATTCCTCTCACTGATATCAAGAATGGGGCACTATTCCTCCCACTGATAGAAATGATGAGGCACTATTTCTCCCTCTGATACCAGTGATGGGACACTATTTCTCCCACTGATACCAATGATGGGGTATTATTCCTCCCACTGACACTAATAAAGGGGCAATATTCCTCCCACTGATGCCAACGATGGGGCACTATGCCTCCTCCAATATTAAAGATAGGACACTGTTAACTCCCACTGTGCACAGTCTAGCCCCTCTAAAGCCTGAAGGACAGTAAACTGGCCCTTCTGTTAGAAAGTTTGGAGTCTCCTGGTATAGAGAGTAGCAGTAACCACAGTTGACACTGTTATGTGTCAGTGGAACTGGAGACTGTTTGTTAGAAGGACAGTGGCCTTAATCTGGCCATATATATGGCAGTTTGATAGATTGTTCAAAGGTTTAAATCCATTAGTTGTCATAATCTGAAAGAAATCAAAGACATGAAATGGTGGTTCTGATTGACTGCAGAGAAGAGATCCAAATTCCCTCTATGAAACATGGTAAAAATCCAGTCACCTTCCTTTAAATATTATAAAATGTAATATCCTCCCTTTATATTATAACTTATTGATATGTATTCAGGGATCATCTATGTAAGCTATAATATCTATATTCCTACTTCCAGAAATACATTTAACTGATTCAGTTATTTAAATCTCTCATCCTTACAGATGGTAGTGATAGACCTAACTGAAGGCCATTTACTTCTCCCCAGTGCTGGTATTCAGCCCCCTAAGGACATGGCTGTGCATAATAAGGAATATCTGATATAGACAAGACTAATGGTGAAGTCACGCTATAATACCTGTTTGTGTTGCCTCGCTAAAAATTAGAATAAAGGGAAGGATTTTACCACAAGTGTGGAGCATATTTTTATTCGATTTAACAATTGTTTTGTTCAGTCATGTGAGAGTTACAGACCTCAATGCTGAAAGTACCAGTCATTTTAGCAAAAAAACAATCTTAATGGCTTAGTGAATTGTGGCTGATAACACTAATTCAGTAAAGATTGCTAATTCCTTTTTTCCAGCAACCAATCAGAATCTTGTTCTGATCTAACATCAGCAGAGTGAATTCTAAACGGTGTATATGGATTACAGCAATTAAAATCTAGCACTCTTTCTTGAAAAAGGTGAAGTATAGTGTACTACGTACATTAATTTCCCACTCTTATCAGCATGTGTGCACCAGGCTTCTGAGCCGGTGTTATTTTTGTTACTGCAATTTAGCAAGCTAGCCATGCGCCAGTAGCAGACTTATCCATGCTTAGTTGGACAAAAATCCAAGACAACGCCATGGAATTGGAGTTCATGTGTCAGTCTCAGTCTTGACTCACATCATTCAGTTTATATGCCTCTCATTTTTGATTGTGATTATGCCTAATTGTTAAGAATTCATTTAACTTTCGGTTTTAAACCACATTTTCCACATTTATCGCATTCTGTGGAATTCGGTACACATAGAAATTACAATAATGTTGTCCACTGTCTGCAGTTATAGCATGGTCCGATGATAATTCAAGGGAATGTACACCATTTGTTTCTACAGTATGTTCTTTTAATTAATTGTATGTATATGTTGTTTGTATTCTTGTTGCTCTGATGAAAGGGGAGGGGGGGTCCCTTAGAGCTCCCAAAAGGCATTGGCTTGCTTCTTTAGATAAACAATAAAGAAATAGAAGTATTCAGACACTCTACCATTATTGTAGAACATCTTTGGATTACTATTGTTTTCCAGTTTCAGTGGACTTGAAGTCAACTTTGACTTTTTGGTACATAACGCATGCTTGCTCAAGGAACATGAGCTTTGTTTAGCTTTGTTTGGCGTATCATAAGAATTAAAAAAAAAATGTACAGTGGTTGGAATATTTCCTAAAGCCTTACCAGCATGTAATGTCTGTTTCCAAAACTGATTTCATTGGTAATATACTGTTGTTGATAAGTTGGGAAAACATTTGAATTTAGAAATATCCCTAAAATAAAGTATTAAAAAATGTTTGTGATTTCCATGTAACTTGGTAGTTTATGAATCTTGGCAGTTTTTCTGGGAAAAAAACAAATGCAAGAACCAAATAATCATAGAGTACTGACCAGTATTATTAGTATCAATATTGGGAGATTTGTGCGCTTAATATCTATAACTGCTTTGATAGTTCTTCTGCCTTTTATTGTCTTGCAGCAATCCTTTGCTCGCGATTACAGTATTCTTGTTTGTCATATACCCCAAATCATCTGAATTTCTGTTGCATAGCGCAATTTTGTAAACATGCTTTTGTTTAAAAACCTTCACAAACACTTCAACAGTATCCTGCTTAGTCAATAAAGTACAAAGAGAAATGCTTTCTGTGGTCAAGGGATTTTATATTTCTGTTACAGCTCATCTTTTTTTTGGTGTTCAGTAATGGGTTATGGATTTGCTAGGTGCTTGAGAAGTAAGCGGTGCAGGTTATACATTGATTGGGATTTGAAATTACATGCTACTCATCCTCAGGTGTGTATTCCTCTTGAGAAAAAAAAAACATCCTTTTGCGTAAATTGATGAAACTATTGTATTCATAATAGTTAAGTTACTTCTCCAAATCCACCTAAAATACCAACTCTGCTTTGCCTCTTCTGGAACAACTATGCATTTTGTACGCAAATAGAACATTGGTTCTTCTTACCTAGGTAGATCTTGACCCTTGAGACCTTTTCCCTAGAACTAGACAATCTGAAGCTCAATGAGTTAATGTTCAGAGAAAATAATTTTGGGCAAAATTAAATATCTGGATTAAGGGGTTGGAACTGGTGATGAGATTTATGTAATCTAGTCTTGGTGTTATTATTAGGGCGCAACTAAACCCTCCTATCCTTTACTGCCAAGGAAGCTGCCATCTTAGTCTTTGATCTGTAGTTACCACAGGGCTGCATGAGATCATATGTGCCATCAGCCATTTGATTGCTTGACAGTTCTGTTGAGAGCACAAGCTCCTGTGACGGTTATCGTTCACTGCATGCTATGAATGTACCTGTTTTGGGAAACAGTCAAATTGATGGGTTTATTTCTGCTTTAAGGAGTCTTATGCCCCGTACACACGGTCGGACATTGATCTGACATTCCGACAACAAAATCCTAGGATTTTTTCCGATGGATGTTGGCTCAAACATGTCTTGCATACACACGGTCGCACAAAGTTGTCGGAAAATCCGATCATTCTGAACGCGGTGACGTAAAACACGTACGTCGGGACTATAAACGGGGCAGTAGCCAATAGCTTTCATCTCTTTATTTACTCTGAGCATGCGTGGCACTTTGTGCTTCAGATTTGTGTACACACAGTCGGAAATTCCGACGGATTTTGTTGTCGGAAAATTTTATAGCCTGCTCTCAAACTTTGTGTGTCAGAAAATCCGATGGAAAAAGTCAGATGGAGCCCACACAACACGCTCCAATCGCACGACTGCGTGTACGGGGCATTACTCTTTCTGTAGGATTTGTTGTTTCTTGAAAACTATGGTGAGTACATTAAAAGCTAGACACTAACATTGGCATTTGGAGGGTTGATGACCCTACAGAGCTCAAGGGGAGTAGAGTTGGGGTGGCATGGTGGGGGTTTTATACTTCTATACACAATTGTCTTTCTACAGAAGAAAATTGCCATGACCCATGTATTTACCTTTTTTTGCCTTGACATCTTAGATACAACAATAGACTGCACAACAAAGCTATATAAACATGAAATATCATATTTTTAATACTAATATGGAAATATTTTAGTAGCTTTTTCAAATAATGCAAATAATGTATTTTGACAGAGCTTGTAGGTCTTTATCTCTGCAACAGCCATGCTTCTTCAGTAGACTCTTCCGATTACAGCTAGAATGGTTGCAGTCAGGCTGGGACAAGACTAGTAGATGGAAAGGAGAGAGTTATTTCAGCTGCAAATAAGAACAGATATTTGAACATTGCAGTACTGCACCAATTGTAACTTTCAATCTGAAGCTATTAAACATTTTGAGGTTCTGCACTCTCAAAGTTTGCTTTTAAGCAATGATTTCCTGCTGTTCCCTGACACAGGCTCCCCCCACGCTTTTTCCATTGCAGGCACGGATAATTTGATCTGAGCGGATGGTGATTCTGAGATCTTGACTTCAAATCATTTCTCTGTGCAAAATTGTAGGTGACACTCTTTTAAAGTTAACTGTCATTCAGGAAGTCCCAAATGCCGTCATCAAACATAATGCTTTCAGCCATCTATAAGGGTAGCCCTTGCTAAATTAAAACTGCTGCCTTTGTAATGTTATGATTCACAAATATTTTTTTCTTGGCTGTGTGATGTGCAGTACCGGACTACTTTATGGAAACCTGGAAAAGAAAAATACACATATTGCCAGTATAAACACCATTACTAGGTATTTGCTTTAATTGTTTTAACCTGCACTAGAAAAATAAGCACTGAAATATCATTTCATATAGATTAATGTGGTTTGTTTTGATCCACTTTTTATCTAATTTTTTGAGTGAAAAAGTCCTGCAAGTACAACTAAGGTCAAGGGATAGCAGGCCTTGAATAAAAGTATATTTTGACCCCACTTAAATGTATATAACCATATGTTGCTATGCATACATGGTGCCAATTAAGTGACAATGAACACCCCTCCTAGGGAAAGGAAGCCTTGACTGATGGAAGCATGGGTCATGTGGACGTTGACATAACACAGAAAGATTAAGTGGCTCCATCAGATTTGGATGTAAAAATGTGGGGTGATGCAGAGTAGTTTAAACGCTACAAAAAGGTTATGCTTAGGTGCGGCCTACTAGCACCGATGGTATGGTCAGGCTTCTTAGACTATGACAGGTTATTGTTTACGTGTGCTTACAGTATACTGTGTCCGGCGCTGGTTATTTGTTATGTTCAGTCATTAATGTTTACAATGTTGACTTATGGTACGTAGTAGACTTGGGCTTATACACTCCTACAGGTACTCTCATGCATACCACCCCTTCTGGCATCTGCTAAAATTATCAGATTGCCAGTCCATGCCTTGGTGCAGCCACTTCCAGGCCCATAACAATGGAGTTGAAGGCTGTACCACTGTGTTAGGGAGTCTAAATATAGTATGCCAGTGCAATCTTAATATTCTCATGGCTCCCTGTGCACCAGAATAATGTGTATAAGACATTCTCATACGTTAAGACAACATCATGTGACTCAATATGATGGAAGTCATTCCACGACCTGTACGTGTAAATACATAGTCTCAAAACTGTCCCAGTTGTTTTTACTCCATCTATGAGTTTCTCCAATACAAACTCTAGTAAGACCTTTTTCTTGCAAATAGCATGCTGCAATTATACATTTTCCAGCTATACATCTAGGGTGCTATGATGAGTTTTCATTCTGTCCCTTCTGAATTAGTTATGCAGCTGTTTATACAGTATATCTTCAGCAAGAGACCTATTCCATTTTATGTAACTATCTGCCAGCGCTTGAATTGCAAATGCCTAGATCCTGTCGTGCAGACATGCAAATAAGATTTCCTGCCATCTTCTCTCCATAAAAGTATTAGCAGAATATTACCATTTCCACTTTAAAATGAATTTACAGGAACTAATTGTGCTGTAATGAGTTTAAAAATCTTGAAACTGAATGCTTGAATAGATTACTTACTCAGGAACTCCATGCCACATGCTGCTGTAGGTTGCAGATTAAAGCACTATGGGAATTTCTTGTAAAATATTCAGTTCACGAATTATATATGTGCTTTTGAATTCCAAAGTTTTAAGATCTGCTAGGCAGTAAAACTTCCCCTATTAATTTTTTTTCATACCTGTCATTCCTGCCTAAAAGATATATATATATATATACATATATATGTGTATATATATATATATATTTCTATATATATATATATATATATATATATTTCTATATATATATATATATATATATATATATATATATATATATGTGTGTGTGTGTGTGTGTGTGTCTTTTTACATTTTTTGGAATAAACATGTAATAGGATTGTTTGGATGTTTTTGAACAAATGCTTGATTACAAATGTTGGTATGAATATAGGCAATTATGGCCAAAACTCACATGAAGGTAGAAATAAAACCGAATGTTCCATGATTTGTTAGATTGCATGTAAAAGAAATTTGCTTGATGTACTGTAAATAATGTTGTTGATGTGCGTAAATGCTCTATGCATGGTTAAAAAAAATGTAAATGCAGTTTTCAATGAAAATTGCATTTCAAAATAACAGGTAGATACAGAGATGTAGGCAGCTAAAGTTATGAGCAAATCTTAACCTTACCTTTTTAAAATGAAGCTTACCCTGACACTTTTTACCTCCTGAGCTTTTTACTGAATCTTTAATGTGATAGATAGCCCTAAGGAACAGTAAGAAGACCAGGTAAGTGGTCTGCTTATGATTGTTTTAATCACATGCTCAATTTGTGTAAAGTCTGTCTAAAAGGCATTTTAAAGTGTTACTAAAGCCAGTAATATTAAAATAGTTCCTCTGCCCCCCCCCCCCCCCCCCACACACACACACACACAGTGCCCACGGCTTATAAATCTTCTTTTTACATAAAATACTGCCACTATATACATTTTTTGCTGATCTGTATACCACGGTCACATGATAAGTTCGCCAGTGCTGAGTTTTCAGGTAGGAGGAGATTTCCACTACAGCCTGTATACACGCCCACATGTGTGATGTCAATATCATGTGTCCTGAACACTTCAACTAAATCAGGAAATGTTCTCTCCAGCAATAGAGACTAAACTGAGCATGTGCAGGATGGTTACCTTCACTGTATTATATGGCCTTGCCAAGATAGACAGTGCAGGAGGGAAGGATCTGTCCATATAGTGTCAAAGAGCCTTTTTACACAATGCAGAGAATTAACCCCTTAAGTTCCACAGTGTGTATAATAAGCATGCTATTCTGCATATACAGACAGATTATACTGCTGTGGGTTTAGTAACACTTTAAGTTTGTGCATTAGGGCATTTGTCACTGCCACTTAAATCAGATAAGTACAAATATATATATATTTTTTTATAGTTGGTTACACAACCCAAAATGTGTCACTTTCATTTGGATTAACCCTTGATGGGCCTTCATTCAGAAGTGAACTTCACCATGACTAGAAGATGTTTTTCTTTTTTATGTGGTGTTCTCATAAGTTACAATGAGATTTCTTCTACACTACTGAGCTGGTTTGCTCAACTGTATGACAAAATGCTGATACAGTATATGTCGATATGATAACCTACTAGGGAAAAGCTATTGCATCTTGTGGACCAGCTACAATTTCAGTGCTGATTTCATGGCCATTAGCTGTTTTTGTGTAGATATTAGGGAGAAGGGGGTAGCCTTCTTTAGGCCCTCCCTTTGTCCATGGGACCATGGCAGGGTCAGAATAAGCCCCATTATAATGGTTTTCAATGGGGCTTATGTGATAGGCCAATTGAGGCGACATGATCGGGGAATGTTCTAGAAGGTCAGAAGGTCAGTCAGGGATAGGTTAGTCAGGGTCAGGTGACCTCCCAGAACATTCCAGAAGGGTCTTATGGTCCTATTTAAGGAGCCTTTCACAAGGGTTTTTTTGGCAGTTGCCAGAGAGTTTCTCCGAGAGGAGCTCCCCTCCCAAACCCCCCCGCTGTCGTGGTCTATGTGGTGGGGGAATAAAAGTTATATTCTTGATAAAATGGAATTAAAACCAATAAACCAGGTCTATTTTAATCCACTAATTGTGTTGGTTTGGTTTCTATGCTTGGTTATGTTTGGTTAATCAGAACATGCATTGGCTGACATTGGCTGAGAGCGCTGATTGGGAGTCGGTCAGCTGCTGGTTTTCCAGCATACATGTCCGACAGAAGCCGGGCGAATGGACAGACCAACATACACATGGCCAGAATGTCAGCCATTTTTCTCCCGACATTCTGCCTATGTGTATGGGGCTTTAGTTTATATTTCATTTAGGCAGTAGACTCACCCAGCTGATTGATGCAGCTGCTGATCGAGAAAATGTTTCCACCATGTCCCATCATGTCCCTTCAACAGAAAGTGATCAAATGATTGAATTCTGTTGAGCCAGTCAAATTTCGATCATTGTATGGCCAGCTTTAGGCTACTTTCACACTGAGGCGATTTACAGGCGCTATATCGCTAAAAATAGCGCCTGCAAAGCACCTGTAAAGCGTCTCTCCTGTCACTCCAGTGTGAAAGCCCGAGGGCTTTCACACTGGAGTGGTGCGCTGGCAGGACGCTAAAAAAAGTTCTGCAAGCAGCATCTTTGAGGCACTGCTCCTAAAG
Organism: Lithobates clamitans; assembly: GCA_037952925.1. Lineage (NCBI taxonomy): Eukaryota > Metazoa > Chordata > Amphibia > Anura > Ranidae > Lithobates > Lithobates clamitans. The sequence goes on from JBBGZY010001230.1 coordinate 3,371,920, forward strand.
CGCCCCTGCCCCTCAATGGGCGGTGCTTTGTCAGTGCTTTTAACCCTTTTTCGGCCGCTAGCAGGGGTTAAAATCGCCCCACTGGCGGCCGAAAAGCGCAGCTAAAACGACGGTAAAAATAGCGGCACTTTACCACTGACGCCCCAGCACCTCAGTGTGAAAGTGCCCTAAGAGCTGCATCTGGTAACCGACAGCAAGTTAACGGCCAATACCTTACTTGCAGTTGATTGTCCCTCCAGCCTAAAGTGTCTGTCAGGTTTCGCTGTATATTCTCTAAGAGGAAACAAGGAATCAGATTGGTCACTATTGGCAAAAACTGTACTTTTGTTCTTAACTTCTTTTTAGCAGGTTTTAAATATAGGCCCTCTAGTCATGTTGCCGAGACATAAGGTGTAGAACAGTTACAAATGATATACAATGTAATTGACAGATGATGTGCTGAATCATTTCTTTTTCTCTGCATTTTCCCTAGCAGATTTACAAAAGAAAATAAGATGATTTATCTTCTATCTAATTTGGCACAAAAGCTGTGACTGCAGCTAACAAGAAAGGATACCGTGCAGAAACCAAAATATTTCCTATGCAAAATTCAATTAATTAAAAACTGACAGCCTAGTTTGAAATGTTAACATGATGTTAAAGAATTTGACCTGTTTTATTAACGTCATATTTTTACTGTCTCTCACAAAATGACCCTTTGTCTTGAATTCCTTCTGAAGAACAGTAGTATGTGTGCTGCTATGTGAGGGTACCAGGGGCATTCGGTGATGTCACTACTGTTCTGCTCACGGTTCTGGCTTTGACATGGGGAAGCAAAGCCCTGCCTCTACTGAGATGGTCACTTCTTGACAGAGGGACAGTACTGAACAAGGCAAGGTACAGTAAGTCAGCACAAGGGAAAGGATCTGCTTTAAAATGGAATTATACTGACCTTGGATCCAGCGATGCGACATTCCGGAGCTCACCACCAGCCACTGCCATCTTTGGGTGGTCGGCTGGTGGGTCTCGATCGCCAGCTGCCTTCATTGGTCCGACGGGTGATGTCACTCCCAAGCATGCTATATGTGTTCCTAATAACATAGCAATACTTCACTTTTTGAGTTCACTTTAACAGTTAGTTTACACTTGTGGTTTGGAGGGGGTAAAAATAGGCGCTTAAGACCATGCTTGTTGTTCCCGTCCCCCCATTTACCCCCCTTCAGCTGCAAAGAAAGCTGGACGAAGGTGTACACATAGCACTCCCAAAAAGGTTTGTATCATAGCATGGCAAAAATTATCCTCCCGTCACATTCCGTGGCAATACCACCGCCAAACACATAATATTCAAGTTAATGGGGCTGTGTTGCCTAGCGCCTGGCTCGCAGTTGATCGACGGTATCGGCTTTCAAACAGCCAGCTCGACCGTAAAAAAAAAAAAAAAATGTCATTCAGGAGACAGCAGTATCTCTTCCTGAATATCTGTCAGCCATGCCTGTGCTGCTCTATGAAAAGCTATCCACCATGGATCACTCTTCACAGAGTGACGCATTTGTGAACAAGCCCTGTATGCACGTGTTCCACAGAGTGACGCATTTGTGAACAAGCCCTAAATGAAGAATAGTTACAATATATATGATATAGGCCATTACCAATATTTATTGCTCAGTATGCACGTGTTCCATTTCTAATTTTTAATAAATTATTCTCGAGCTAGAGTGCAATGGTACATATAAGTAGGGGGTTACAATAATAATTGCAGGGGACCCCCAAGTTGATCAAACTGTGCTTGATAGGCAAACAAACCATTACTGCATTAAACATGTAAAAACATGCATCTGTTTTTTTCCTGATTTTTCGGGTGGTAAAGTGCCAATGTTCTGTTTATTTACAGTTGTGGTTTTAAGCTAGATTCACACTTCTGCGATACGTTTTTTATCTGATTTTTAGTGCGGTTATGTAGTGCTACTTGGATGCAACTTTAATAAGGTTGGAAGTAGTACAGGAACCTTTTCCAAAATGAGTCCATGCTGAGTTGCATTGATGTGAACGGCCACCACTAAAAACAATGTAATTTCCCTTGCTGTGCGACTCAAGTCGCATCTGAGATCACACTAGTGTGAAACAACCCAGGTTAAAATATTAAAATGCAGGTTCCTTTACAGCTAGATTTAAAAATTTCGCCAGATAAAGCTGTCTTCAAATACATTCTGATGTAATCTTTTATAAATCTTATAAATTAAATATGACTTGATTTGAGATCAAACCATATAGTGAAACTAACAGCAATATGCTAAGTGGAAATGTAAACAATTTTTGGTAGATGGGGTAAAAAAAGAAATAAATCTGATTTGGCATATGTAACTTTTTACTAGATAAAATATCCTTTTACTTAGGACTCATGCAAATTCCCCAAAAACATTACAGTTGCTGTTTAACATTTTGGTTGTGTTACAATTATTGTCAGTAGAACTGTATATAATTTGTTCATGCCAGTAAAAAGTAAGTATGTCATATAGTAAAGCATATACACCCTGGCATATACACTAACAACATGGCAATTTAAAAGAGAATTATGGGATTTTTTTTTTTTTGTAGATTCATTCTTACCTACGTGGATGCAACATCTGTCCCCCACCGGCTCTAACACTGAGAACCGAGCGATTGGTTCTCACAGCTCACGGAACAGAGAACTGGTGACTGTCAGTCACCGCTGTCTACTCTGCCTCTCTGCGCTCACTGGCTGTGGAGGGGGGGGGGGGAGTGGCCGGCTCAGGCTCTCAGCGGCTCGCTGGCACAGTGGCAACATTTGATGGTCACAGTGGCAGCGTTTGATGGCACAGTGGCAGCGTTTGCCACAGTGGATGCAATTGATGGCACAGTGGCAGCGTTTGGGCACAGTGACAGCGTTTGGCACAGTGGCTGCATATGATGGACACAGTGGCAGCGTTTAATGGGCGCAGTGGCAGCGTTTGGCACAGTGGCTGCAATTGATGGTGCAGTGGCAGTGTTTGATGACACAGTGGCAGCATTTGATGGCACAGTGGCTGCAATTGATGGCACAGTGGCAGTGTTTGAGGGCACAGTGGCAGCGTTTGATGGCACAGTGGCAGCGTTTGATGGGCACAGTGGCAGCATTTGATGACACAGTGGCAGGGCTGGATGGCACAGCGGCAGCGTTTGATGGCACAGTGGCAGTGTTTGATGGCACAGTGGCTGCAATTGATGATTTTTTTTCAAAATTTTTTTGCGTCCCCCCAAAAATTTTGAGCACCAGCCGCCACTGAGGGTGCCCATCTACCCACTATGCTCAAATGTAGATGCAGGCCCTTGTATCTCCTTTTTCCACAACTCCCAGGTTCCTGGACACAGGCAGAGAAGATCGTCTAATGAGAAAGAGGTAAATGGGCAAGTGATCTGCAGCCAGGTGAAAGAGCTTCCACTGTCAGAACCAGCGTGTGAGCAGCCTGGCATGCGCCAAACAGCTTCTCCAAAAGACCAATTTACTGTAGTGGTGGTCTCCCAAATTGCTACAACAGTAGTCTCAGTACACTTAGGTCCAGTTGGGTTCTCCCCCCCTCCCCCCAGTGTTCTCAGACCTGGGATTTCTCCAGTTGTTTCTGCAGCATTCAAAATCAGTTTTGTATTATTCTGCAGTGAATAAATGCTTTTTTTGCCATCTTGATCCAGTTTGCTTTATTGAGTCTTGCCTGTTTAGTAAACTGCAAGTTACAGTTACTCCCTACCTGATCGTTCAGCCACTTCTCTATTCTGTTACACTGTCCATTGTATGGTGGGATACTGGGAAGTGTCAGAGCTTTGGCCTGAATTTATAAGAAAAATTTTGAAATCCAAACAAATTATCTGTTTTTATTAAACTGAGCAGGTTGTTTTGACCCAGGAAATTTAGAGATTAGGCTAGAAGTTATGTTAGTGTTTAAATGGGTGCTCTTTAATGCTGGCTTCTGCAGCTGCCTATACTTTACTTACCTTTGTTGCACACTTCATCTCTGGGAGTGGGGAGAAGGGGTCATGTTTAAGCTCAAAGTTGATCTAGCCAGAATCTCTCTCCACCTTTGTGTGATGGCGCTGGGTGCCATAATAGCCAATCAACAACCACCAGTGTTGTCACGTGGGAAGAAGGGGAAGTGAGTCTCATGCTCTCCTATAATCTTATATACTGCGTCACTTCACTTCTCTTATGCAGCTGAGCGTAATGTAGCTGTGAACTGCATGGGCAAAGCACACCTTAACGTATTATAAGGGGTTAGGGTTTAGGGCAGTGGTTCTCAACTCCAGTCCTCAAGACCCACCAACAGGCCAGGTTTGCAAGATAGCTGTAATACATCACAGGTGATATCACTTGCTGCTCAGTGATTGCAGTATTCTAGTCTGCAACTCCTCAAGGTAATACTTAAAATCTGGCCTGTTGGTGGGTCCCGAGGACTGGAGTTGAGAACCACTGGTTTAGGGCATTAACAGATTAAGTCAGTGTTTCTCAACTCCAGTCCTCAAGGCGCACCAACAGGTCATGTTTTCAGGATTTCCACTATTTTGCACAGGTGATTTGATCAGTTTCACTGCCTTAGTAATTACCACAGCTGTTTCATCTGAGGGAAATCCTGAAAACATGACCTGTTGGTGCGCCTTGAGGACTGGAGTTGAGAAACACTGGATTAAGTTTTAGATTTTTGCTCTAAATCATTTAATGTAATTGTAGATGCTACTAGAATAAGTACCTGAATCCTTTTTGATATTCACTATTTGTCTTCTGTACAACTTTAGAAGAGGGCAAGGGTCGGACTCTTCTGCATGCACATGTGCTGTCAAGCAAGGTGCTGAGGGGAGAAGAGAGGACAGATATAACCTCGTCAGGATGCTGCTGCTACTACATTGTCCAATTACAGGCTGGGCTGAGAGGTGACTAAGCTGTATTATTTAACTGTAGCAGAGTAAAATGTGATGTCTGATGGGGCTTTGGAAATCTCAGGACTGGCTAAACACAATTACAAATCCTTTAGCAGATACGAGGCATTCCCAAATATGTAATTTAAAAGAGAAGTATGGAAATCTTTTTTTTTTAAACATACTTACCTAGGTGGATGCAGCATCTGTCCCCCGCCGGCTCAAACACTGCCGATCGCTCGGTTCTCACAGCTCCCTGAGCAGAGAGCTGATGACTGACAGTACCAGTTCTCTGCACTGTTCCCCCCCCCATGCTCACCGAAGCGCTGGGCTGTGGAAGGGGTGGGAGCCGCCAGCTCAAGCTCTCATAGGCTCGCTGAGAGGCAGAGCCAGGTTTCAGTCCAGGCATTAGGGTGGATCCTGACCATATGGTCGCGATCTTGCCTGGGCTCTGTGACGTCAGCTGACAGCAGGCTTCAGCCCGGGTCAGAACAAACTGCACTCCTGTGAAGCACAGGAGAAGTACAGCCAAATGAGCTCTGACTGTACTTCTCCTTTAACTGTATATTAACTGTTTACTTGAAGTTCAAAGGTTAACTAAGATGATTTGCATATATTTACCCTTATGCATGTCTACAGTATCTCACAAAAGTGAGTACACCCCTCACATTTTTGAAAATATTTTATTATATCTTTTCATGTGACAAAACTGAAGAAATTACACTTTGCTACAATGTAAAGTAGTGAGTGTACAGCTTGTATAACAGTGTCAATTTGCTGTCCCCTCAAAATAACTCAACACACAGCCATTAATGTCTAAACCTCTGGCAACAAAAGTGAGTACACCCCTAAGTGAAAATGTCCAAATTGGGCCCAAAGTGTCAATATTTTGTATGGCCACCATTATTTTCCAGCACTGCCTTAATTAACCCTCTTGGGCATGGAGTTCACCAGATCTTCACAGGTTGCCACTGGAGTCCTCTTCCACTCCTCCATGACGACATGACTGAGCTGGTGGATGTTAGAGACCTTGCACTCCTCCATTTGAGGATGCCCCACAGATGCTCAATAGGGTTTAGGTCTGGAGACTCAGTAGATCACCTTTACCCTCTGCTTCTTTAGCAAGGCAGTGGTCATCTTGGAGGTGTGTTTGGGGTTGTTATCATGTTGGAATACTGCCCTGCGGCCCAGTCTCCGAAGGGAGGGGGATCATGCTCTGCATCAGTATGTCACAGTACATGTTGCCATTAATGGTTCCCTCAATGAACTGTAGATCCCCAGTGGCGGCAGAACTCATGCAGCCCAAGACCATGACACTCCCACCACCATGCTTGACTGTAGGCAAGACACACTTGTCTTTGTACTCCTCACCTGGTTGTCGCCACAAACGCTTGACACCATCTGAACCAAATAAGTTTATCTTGGTCTCATCAGGCCACAGGACATGGTTCCAGTAGTCCATGTCCTTAGTCTGCTTGTGTTCAGCAAACTGTTTGCGGGCTTTCTTGTGCATCATCTTTAGAAGAGACTTCCTTCTGTGACAACAGCCAAGCAGGCCAATTTGATGCAGTGTGTGGCGTATGGTCTGAGCACTGACAGGCTGACCCTCCCACTCCTTCAGCCTCTGCAGCAATGCTGTCAGCACTTATGCGTCTATTTCCCAAAGACAACCTCTGGATATGACGCTGAGCACATGCACTCAACTTCTTTGGTCGACCATGGTGAGGCCTCTTCTGAGTGGAACCTGCCCTTTTAAACTGCTATATGGTCTTGGCCACTGTGCTTCAGCTCAGTTTTAGGGTCTTGGTAGTCTTCTTCTAGCCTAGGCCATCTTTATGTAGAGCAACAATTCTTTTTTTCAGATCATCAGAGAGTTATTTGCCATGCTCCCCATTCACACCTGAAACCTTGTAACAATAACGAGGCACATGACGCCAGGGAGGGAAAATGGCTAGTTGGGCCCAATTTGGACATTTTCACTTAGGGGTGTACTCACTTTTGTTGCTAGCGGTTTAGACATTAATGGCTGTGTGTTAAGTTATTTTGAGGGGACAGCAAATTTACACTGTTATATAAGCTGTACACTAGCTACTTTACATTGTGACAAAGTGGAATTTCTTCAGTGTCACATGAAAAGATATAATAAAATATTTACAAAAATGTGAGGGGGTGTACTCACTTTTGTGAGATACTGTAGGGTGATTAAGGAATCATGTGAATGATATTAAAGGATAGTACTGCTTCTGCTTCATTGTCCATTTGCAGAAAAACGCAATGATTGAAAGTATTGCAAAATGACATAAAAGAACCCTACATGTCCTAATGAACAGTTGATTATTCACACATACTGTATATTCATTTTTTCTGGACTTGAAACCCAATTGGAAGTGAAAGCTAGCTGTGGGGTGTAGTGTCAGAGAAAGCCATGTACAATAATTAAACACTTGTGTAATAGTGTAAAAATATCATAGTGCAGTATTTTGTGCTTGCAGACAGTGAAATAAATACTTAATGAGAATGTCACAATTACATTGATATTGTGGTATCTAATCAACCTACTCTGATTCATATCCAGTTTAAAAAGGCCAATTTACTGTCCCCCAACAAAATCACTCTCAATTTTACTGACCTAATCCTTGTTTTAGGATCTGTCTCTAAATAAAAGAAAAAAATGCTGTGAGGGAAACTGTAGGCACAGCTATCTTCGATTTGCTATGGAATACTGTCAAGTGTGGTGTCAAGAAAAGATCCTCTGACATCCATAATGAAGATACCCAATTAGACCCTATTTATCTGGGCTAAGACCAGTTGTGTTTGCACATTTGCAAGTACAATGACTGGACCAATACAGGGTGAAAAATTTATAGCTGCTAAATGCTAGCTTTAAGATTGTCACCTTATGGTCCATGTGAAACTGAGCATGGTTCCCGATGCACAGGGTGGGTCCTTGCTGTCAAACTACCAAGCCCCATAAATTACACGGGAGATTGGCTATCGCTGTGTAGTCTCCAAGCACGGCATGTTTGCAGCCCCAGTTGTGACTTCACCCACCTGCCATGCCCAAGGCATGTGCAATTCCTGGTGATTAGTTGGCCTGGCCCCGCTCAAGTGTCTAAAGGTATCTTTATGAACATTAGTTAAGGCAACATGCAATAAACCCTACATTATTAAAATATTTTATTATTTTGTCCTTCTTTTTTGCCAGATGAAATTTTCTGGAATCGTTGAGTTGGAAATGTTGAGTTGGACTTTTAATTTCTGGCTTTCTTAAGTATTGGTGCAGTGTCTCAGTTTGTATTATGAGCAGATTAGGCTGCTTGATTACATTTACTAGAGCAGTCACACAGAGGGGTTTTATTCCTGTTTATTTAGTCAACTTGCCAGTCGTGTCCTCTATTCCCTCTTCTTTCTTTGCCAGTCTCAGAAGACTAGGTTGGCAGGAAGGCTTGAAATCCCTCATAACAAGTGGGGATGGAGAGAAAGCATCTGGTGTATGTATCAGTGCATATTGTGTGATTTATGCAGAATGAGAATGAAGAAATTATTTAAAATGTTGAATAGTAGATGACTTCACAGGCCTTTGTCAGAATTAGGTTAGCATACCACCAGGCCTCATTCATTTTAAAGTCTGTGACAAATAGAGGATGGAGCATAAGCTGATGAAAATTTATGGCTGTGTTTTGCATAACAACATTCCCTGTCCATACTTATGTTTTCAACAGTGTTACAGAATAAAACACCTTCCGTGCTTTGCAAGATTGGACCTTTCCTATTGGACAGCCAGTAGTAATAGTACAGTAGCTTACCAAGTTGAAGCATGAGAATTAAATACTGCATTAGAACTTTATAAAAAAAAAACCTATATATTGTATATATATATATATATATATATATATATATAAAATAAAAAATCTTGTCAGTTAAGCAGGGTTTTTTTATCAGTCTGGGCAGCAATGGCAAAAAAACAAAAAACTATTGTACGCCAGTCATTGACAAATGAACATAGAGCCAGTCCAGCATTGTAGCCTGCAATAAATTTTAGGGTAGATTAAAGGTATTTGCATCTTCGCAGGGTGGTATTGTGAATGCTGGTACTAGTAGCAGAGTGCCACGTCCCAAATAATTGTATGTATAGAAATTTTTTAACAAAACCATGGAGTTTATAGGCACAAAAATACAACAATTTCTTTAAAAAATCATGAATTTTATTACAAATATTTCTAAAACGTAGAAAAACATTTAAAAACACACAATAAACCTGCTAGCCATGGTAAGCCACTGTCACCAACTAAACACCAAAGAATCCCATCCTAATTCGTAGTTAACTGCCAATGGTACGGCTGCCGATAGCCTGGTGAGCTTGATGTAGGTCGATGTGGCTTATTCAAGCTCTACATATTTCGCGCTCTTGTGCTTCCTCAGGAGCTTAAGCAAGTATTCATTTATGATAGCAGACTGCAGCACTATAGTAGTAGACAAAAAGCCATCTAGAGGAGCAATAGGTGCTGAAACAGCCATCCAAATGTCTCAGAGGTCCAAACGAAATGGCAGTATTATATAACAGAGTATTACTTCAGCTTTACTATGACGTAGAGGCTACTTAAGACAATATACAAATGCCTATTGCCTACATATCAGTCCTTGGGTGCAAGCTAACCAATCCCATCAAGGTTCTCCCCAAAGCACATAAAGCAAGGTCTTCAGTAGGTTAATGTCTCCAGTATAACCCCAATAGATCTTAAGAGTCCATAGCATTTGTCTCCATGCAGCTCACTGCGCCTTCACAGAGCACCCACCTTGGTGTCGAAATATGTAGAGCTTGAACAAGCCACATCAATCTACACCAAGCTCACCTATGGGCAGCCATACCATTGGTGCAATTACTATGAATTAGGATGGGGTTATTTGGTGTTTAGTTGGTTATAGTGGCTTAAAGCGGAGTTCTGCCTAATTTTGTTTTTTTAAAGTCAGCAGCTACAAATACTGCAGCTGCTGACTTTTAAAATAAGGACACTTACCTGTCCATGACGCCCCCATTCCTCGGCTCTCAGGTGGAGGCGCCGCCATCTTCGGTAAGGGAATCAGTAAGTGAAGCCTTGCACCTTTACTTCCTGGTTCCCTACTGTGCATGCGTGACTCACGCTGCGCGATCCCACTAGTCCCTGCTGTTTTCTGGGAACTGTGTGTCTCCCAGAAGACAGCGGGGGGGTGTGGAGAAGGCGCCGGAAGTGGCGTAGCTACCCACGGGTGGCTCGGATATCTATGCCCGGAAGTGAGAGCAAAATACCTGTATTAGACTGGTATCCTGGTATCTGCCCCCCCTGAAAGGTGATAAATGTGATTCCGAAAAGCGGAACTTCCATTTTTGGGTGGTTTTCTATGTTTTAGAAATATTTGTAATAAAATGTATGATTTGTTTTAAAGAAATTGTGCCTGTAAAGCCCATGGTTTTGTTAAAAAAAAGTCTATACATAAAATTTTAGGGTAGACCCTTCTTATAAATATTGTATTTTAGCAGTATAATTTACAATGGTCACATAAATTGTAAAGTTAAGTTGTCTACACACTGTATGAAATTTGACGTCCCTCTCCTGACATTCATTGCAAGAGAAAGGGAAAAATGAAGGAGTTGGGGAACATTTTTTTCAGCTGAACATTAGCTGTAACCAACAGATGCAGACACTATCCGGATATTTTGACATCCACGGGGAAGGCCGTCAAAATATGGTAGCCACTGTGGGATATTCATCTATCTGTGCTGTAAAGCATGAATGGAGGAATCTGTTAAACTTTTTTCCATTCAGCCGGGAGGCTGAGCAAAAAAAAAATTCTTTATGTGATTGGCCAGCTTTTTTGTAATATATTAAAAAACTAGCATTATGATTGTGTTGTCAGACCCTATTCCTGCATACTGCATGCTTATGATTCGGTCTGGCACTTGGTGAATGCCAGAATGTTACAGCAGTCTAGTTCCAGCAAAGAACTCAGTAATCTCTTCTTCCCTAATGGGGCTTTATCACAGATCTCTGTCTGCAGTCTTGTGAAAGTTCAAAGTCAGGGAGGTTACAAAAGAAAAAAAGACGCTCCAGACAGCACCCAGTGGGACTACTAACTCCCGTATATAGTTTTATTAGGCTAAAATTGGATAATATTTAGAGATAATGTTTTTTATCTCATCAAAACTAAAACATTCTTTCCAGCTGTGGAGAATATATTCTCCACTTGAAAACAATAGAAAGAGCACAAAGGTTAGGTGCCAGCAGCAGTTTTTTTTATGCATAATGACTACTTTGCCCCTGCAATTTATCAACCCTTATGTTGGGTTTAACAGGCCATTGACGAGACACTCATATCAGTTTCAGAAGTTTTTCAACATTCTCACTCCTGCCTGGAAAAAATTATATTTGTTTGCATGTTGAAAGGTGATGACTTTGGAAGAAGAAATATTATTGTAATGCACAATAAATGTACAATATTGTCTCATATATTGTCTGGAAAAAAAATATGAACAATCTCAATAAATTCCTCACTTTTAAGAATATCTGTAAATAATACACAAAATCATTGCTTCAACTTCAGGCAAGTGACAGTGCCAGGACAGAGAAGTGCGATCTAAGAGGTAAGAGGAAGTAGAAAGGGATGATCTGTATAAGACAACATGTATACACATAGCCCAAAATTTGAAGACTACTGCATAGACACCAAGGTTTACATGTTTGCAACATGTAAGAGAAAGGCTTTACTTTAAGAAGTGTATGCTGACCTGGGATGATGCTTGAACGTGAATAGTGTTGGTCATCTCAGGGGAAAGGAAACTGAAAGCATTCTCAGGAAGAATGCTATGATTAGTTATGCGCAGAAATAAATACCCGCAAGTGTTATGTTTACACTTAATTAAAAATGCTGTGTAGTGCTAAAATGAATCAATATGTATCAATAAAGGTGTGAAATATTGAAAACATTAACCTAGTTCAATATACATCAACAAGGAAAATGTAAATCATGAATCCATGCAATGAATAAAAACAAACATTATTATTAAATGTGATAAATTAAATGAAAAGTGTCAGAATATCTGACAAGAATTAATTAGATGCACATTCAAAGATAGCTTAGAGTCCCAAAATCCAAGATGGAAAGATCCCTTTAAGTATAAAGATTAATAGGTCCCTTCTTCCTGAAAATAGTGCCAGCTATGTCCCACCACCCGAATTGTGGCAAGATAAACTTACCAAATTTCAATGGCCCTCTAATTAAAGAGTGGTCATAGATAGCATCGCATAGCCGGTACAATCAGGCATAAATGGTGTCCGTCCATCTGTTCCATGAAACAATCAGCCGCAGCGTTCCCCACACGTTCCCCGCCTCTGGTTATCAGCAGCATGAACTTAGGGAAAAACAGACATACAAGCACTCCTCATAGTGTAAAATATCATTAGGTACCTTTATTTATAAAGATGTTGCATTCCCATTTATTAAAACAGTATTGCGCAGTACAAAATACCATAACCAACAAAGAGCAGTAAATTCCGGGTCACTTCCGGTATGCGAGGATGTCAGCAAAGGCTCCGTCCCTATGTGTTTTCTCATATAGGACGTCTTCCGAAGCATGCTGTTTGCTAGTTTAAATAAATGTAAGCACCATATTTCTTATAAATAAAGGTACCCAATGATATTTTACACTATGAGGAGCGCTTGTATATCTGTTTTTCCCTGAGTTCATACTGCTTATAACCAAAGGCGATTGTGTGGGGTTTGCTGTGGCTGATGGAACACATGGACGGACATCATTGGTGCCTGAGTGTACCAGCTATGTTATGCTATCTATATCCAATTTTTAATTAGGGGGCCATTGATATTTGGTAAGCTTGTTATCCTGCCACAATCCAGGTGATGGTTGAACATAGCTGGCATCATTTTTAGGAAGAAGGGACGTATTCATCTTTATACCTAAAGGGACCTTTCCATCTTGGATTTTGGGACTCTAATGCCCTGTACACACGGTCGGACATTGATCGGACATTCCGACAACAAAATCCATTGATTTTTTACGACGGATGTTGGCTCAAACTTGTCTTGCATACACACGGTCACACAAAGTTGTCGGAAAATCCGATTGTTCTAAACGCGGTGATGTAAAACACGTATGTCGGGACGGGGCAGTAGCCAAAAGCTTTCGTCTCTTAATTTATTCTGAGCATGGAAAATGCGTGATGGAGCCTACACACGGTCGGATTTTCCGACAACAAGGTCCTATCACAGATTTTCTGTCAGAAAAGCCAACCGTGTGTACAGGGCATAAGCTATCTTTGAATGTGCTTCGAATTAATTCTTGTCAGATATTCAGACACTTCTAATTTTTTTACCACATTTATTGATAATATTTTGATATGTTTATTCATTGCATGGATTTATGATTCACATTTTCATTGATGTATATTGAATTGGGTTAATTTTTTCAATATTGCAGATCTTTATTGATATATATTGATTCATTTAAGCGCAACACAGCATATTTTATTTTCATTTTTTTTGTATTTTTGGCACATTAGTGGGTTATGGGGTGGGTTTTACACATCACTTGCTCTAATAGTAAAAAAAATAGTAGCATTTTAAGATGGTGCTCTCTTGTGCAGCTTATTTGTCTTTAGTGTATAATTAGTATCAATGAGGATATAGTGAATGTGTCATATGCCTATTGGAGGAAGCCATTTTTTTGGAATTCAGTTTTCAGTTACACAGTAAACCTTAAAGTGTGTGCATAGCCATAGCTTTTTTAGTTTTAGATGAAGTTACAAAAGGGTTATTTTAATGCTGTATGTGCACCATTGAAAAAAATGTCAAATGTCAATTATACGTAAATACATGTAATATGAAAAATACATGTAAATACCTTTCTTCCTGTCCCAGAAATGCAAAAAGTGAGGAGAATTCTTCTCTTAAACATCTGTAGTGACAGAAAGTCTAATTCTTTCCTGCTCTATTAAAAACTAAAAAAAAGTCAATATGAAACTATGGTTGCCTAAGTCATCTGACATTCAATAGTAAGGCTATGGGAGGAGGTGCTCCTATTGAGTTTAGCTGTTACAGTTCTACCCACTCTCCTCGCTCCCACTGATTGAACCCTATGCCTAAATGATATTGCTGTTTTTTTTACATGTTTAGAGTATATGCTCTAGAGCAGGGGTCCTCAAACTAAGGCCCGCGGGCCGAATCCGGCCCTCCAGCATTTTTTATCCGGCCCACGGACTGCCCCTGTAACTGCAGCACTCCCCCTGCCCTCTGCTCCCTCCATCACACAGGACGGGAAACATGACAGGCCCGGAAAAAGGACCTTCTGTGCTAAGAAGCAGGTGATTGGTTACTAGGCATCAGGGCTGTCCCAGGAACCAATCACCTGCCCCTCACTTCCAAAGTCCCACCCTCCGTCCGGCCCTACCATGCCTCGTGTCCTGCGTGATACAGGTAAGTGTTGAGTGGGAGTGTAATATTGATATGGGGGATCTGTGACACACGGGGGGAGATCTGTGATGTGGGGGACTCTGTGCTATGGTGGGGGAGATCTGTGATGTGGGGGACTCTGTGCTATGGTGGGGGAGATCTGTGATGTGGGGGACTCTGTGCTATGGTGGGGGAGATCTGTGATGTGGGGGACTGATGTGGGGGACTCTGTGCTATGGTGGGGGACTCTGTGCTATGGTTGGGGACTGATGTGGGGGACTCTGTGCTATGGTGGGGGACTCTGTGCTATGGTGGGGGACTGATGTGGGGGACTCTGTGCTATGGTGGGGGACTCTGTGCTATGGTGGGGGACTGATGTGGGGGACTCTGTGCTATGGTGGGGGACTGATGTGGGGGACTCTGTGCTATGGTGGGGGACTCTGTGCTGGTGTGGGGGACTCTGTGCTATGGTGGGGGACTCTGTGCTATGGTGGGGGACTCTGTGCTATGGTGGGGGATCTGTGATGGGGGAAGTATGTGACTGGGAGTGGTTCTGTAATGAGGGGAGTCTGTGAAATACTGATAAGTTTATATTGATTACAATTGTTCTTTATTTTAAATATTGTACTGTATTTTTCCGTTTTTTTTTTTTTTTTTGCACTACAAATAAGATGGGTGCATAGGAATTAGTTCATATTTTTTTAAACTATAGTGCAGCCCCCCAACAGTCTGAGGGACCGTGAACTGGCCCCCTGTCTAAAAAGTTTGAGGACCCCTGCTCTAGAGCAGTAGTCTCCAAACCCTAAAGCGGCCCTTTGCTTCCCTTTATCCAGCCCTTGGGGCACTATTCCTTCCACTGACACCAACAGTGGTGAATCATTCCTCACACTGACACCAATGGGGCATCTTCCCTTCTACTGACCCCAATGACAGGGCATTTTTTCTTCCACTGACACCAGCAAGGGGGAAATTAAAGCGGACCTTGAAGTTAAAATCAAAGTCCACTTAATATATTAGAGTTTCCCTCCCCTTTTCTAAGGAGCAGCATGAATATAAAAACACCAAAGGTAGAAAAGATATTAAAATACTTACAATACTTCAGCTTCCCTACTGCAGGGCGTGACATCTCCATTCTTCAGATGATATTCCGCAGAACACCAAGTGCTTTAAATCTCATCAGATGATGCCAGGCACAATGCAGGGACATCTTCTTGTGAGATTTTAGTAATTAACATTGGAAAAAACACATGGATTAGAGTCAGCTGCACACCCCAAACAGTATTGTAGAAGTAAAATTGGGAAATCCCCCAAGGGGTTTTTTAGCGGCAATTATGATGTATTCATCAAAAGAAATGAAGATATAATAAATATATAATATAATATAATATAAATATCTCAGAATATTCCATCTGAGTTTAATACAATTCATTTAAAACACAAAGTCAATTGATTAATAGACATCCACATGAATATTCTGAGATATGTCCGTAACCAGAGTTTTGTATTTTTACAATAATTTCGATGAATGACTTGTAATTTGTGGTTTGCACAATAAATGATTTTATTATATATTTATTATATCTTCATTTCTTTTGATGAATACATCATAATTGCCGCTAAAAAACCCCTTGGGGGATTTCGAATTTTTCTTCTTTAGTAATTAACATTTACCTAGGTTCTTGGATAGTCATGTCACCATCACTCGGCACCACATATAGAAGCCGAGGTAAGTTAAGTATATTCATTAATCTTTTTCTCTATAGGTGTTCTCTTTTCAAGCTGATATTTAGCATGGGACTCTAATATATTAAGCAAACCTTCATTTTTTACTGCAACGTCCACTTTGATGGGTATGCATCTTAGAATGTACTTTGAGTTTGCTTAGGTTAAACTGTGCTCTGTATCAATGACAGCTTTCCTTCTAAGCACCTTTGGGCTTCTGTTATGTGCTGGCATAAAAATTCTTTAAAATGTACATATTTATATTTCTATCTTGGCAGGAGCTGGGTTTTGTTTATGAAACGTCCCCCCAAGGCAGCCGACTACAGATCAGAATTTCTGATTGATGCATTCAATAGATGCACCTTGACAGCAAGTGTTTACTTAACATTCTAGTTTCTCAAATCTTATTCTCGATGGAGTTGTTCATCCCCAGTCTTCAAGGAGAAGTGGCATGGTTTAGAGGCCTCACTATTGATTAATATAGGCAATGATGAGAAAGGAAAAAACATCCTTAAGAAGTTACAAACTGCTTTCTTTTAGGCAGTCAGTTATATTATACCAACTCTATTTCTGTAGTTGTTGCTGTATGCAGTTATCTAATTACCTTTCCGATAGAAATGAGACCAGGAGGAAAATAATGCTAAAGGTATGCATGATTGTACATAGATGTATACGTCCTGTTGAGACATTCAGACAATACATGCAAACAGGATATAAGTATGGGTACAATGCAGATGGCTTGGCAACTTATTAATAGTGTGTTAAGATGGGCATACCCTTTTCCTAACAACATGATATAAAATAATGGTTTTATGTATCAGAAAAGACTATCTCTTCCCATGTAGGATATTCTTGACTGTTTTGTGTCATAACTAAAGTTGTAATATGCCCAGAATTTTTGGGTACAATTTATTTAAATACATTATTACCAATGCCAGCCTTGCCATTACATACTGTAACCAAAAAGAGAGGGATTGTAGAAATCCCCTACTAGGCAAAACATGTTGGGGGGGGGGGGGTTCTCCCATGGGTAGCAAACCAAGCTGAAGCCATTTTTTACTAAGAGGAGCTCACTATATGCCATCAGGCATCATTTTGTTGTAATTGTAGAAATGAGGCTTGGTTTTCTGTGGATGCAGAGTTTACGTGGATTAAAGTGGGGATTATTGTAAATGGGTGTGGAATCAAGCAACTGTTGGATTTAGGGGTAGCTGTTTATACATTTTAAATGTTGATAGTTCAAAACACATTGGGGTGGTGGTGGGGTTATTATATTTGGGGTAGAATACAGCAATATATTGTATTATTATTTTATACTTTAATATAAGACTGTATGCCTCCTTTGTCAGGCCTGAGGCAGGTAGCTGAACTGTTGAGTGTATAGGGATAGTGTCACTATGCTTTACCTCCTGAAGCTACTTTATGAGGTCTGTTTTTAGCAAGCACAAAAAAGGGCTAAAAGCCCCAATTTCTAGAGGGTGTAGATATCTGAGCCCTCGCTCATCAATAAAGACCAGGGAATAGTTTTCAGCAACTAAATTATGGGTTTCTCAATAGTAATGTATAACAAAATGTTTATAGTCTTGCTTTTAGCCTTAGCTGTCGTGTAGAGCTTTTTATTGTACCATATAGTATTGAGTCACATCTCATGAAGTCTTCAAAATACTTCCGGCAGTTATGTCTGAAGGATGCATCTATAAGCAACTGTAGTGTTCACAGTAATGCCCTGTACACACGGTCGGACTTTCCGATGGAATATGTGAGATCAGAGCTTGAGCTTGTTGTCGGAAATTCCGACCGTGTGTGGGCTCTATCGGACTTTTTCCATCGAAATTTTCGACACACAAAGTTTGAGAGCAGGCTATAAAATTTTACGACAACAAAATCCGTTTGCGTAAATTCCGACCGTGTTTGGACAATTCCGACGCACAAAGTGCCACGCATGTTCAGAATGAAATAGGAGACCAACGCTATTGGCTACTGCCCCGTTTATAGTCCCGACGTACGTGTTTTACGTCACCGCGTTCAGAACGATCAGATTTTCCAACAACTTTGTGCGACCGTGTATATGCAAGACAAGTTTGAGCCAACATCCGTCGGAAAAAAATCCATGGATTTTGTTGTTGGATGTCCGATCAATGTCTGATCGTGTGTACAGGGCATAACAGAAAATAACATAAAAACTACTTTGTAAAAGTAATATTTTAATGTAAATATCAAAGTAAAACAGCATTTTATATATATGTGGGATTAAAAATTTCTAAATTATTTAGCATTAATTCAGAACCAGTAATTGTTACGTAAAAAGACTAAATATGACATAATTGATATATTTCTTTCTAATGGAACAGATATCAATCAGCAGAAGTGCAACCAATGTTTATAATTCCACTTACCTTGATTTTGAAAATGTAATTCCTTTTAACTGTACTCATTAGTCGTGGGACAGAATAAGAAGTCAGACACTCAGTGGATGTTCGTTGGTTCCTTAGACCAGGTTATTTAGCATACATGATGATGTGCTGTTTAAGTAGAACTAGCTATGCCAATCTAGTTTTTAGGCAGTGTCAACTAAGAAAATAATGAGTTTAAGTAATGAACAACAACTTACCTGTGATACAACTCAGAGTGTGAAGGTTGATCTCAGTTTTCGATGCGACCCAAACTACCATCTTTAGGCTCGATTCACGTCTATGCATTTTTATAACCCTGTGATAAAGGGAGGGTACAAGACCCCCCCTGAACCATACCAGGCCGCATGCCCTCAACATGGGGGGGTGGGTACTTTGGGGGTGGGTGCCACCCCAAAGCACCTTGCCCCCATGTTGATGGGAACAAGGGCCTCTTCCCGACAACCCTGGTCGGTGTTTGTCGGGGTCTGTGGGCGGGGGCTTATAGAATTCTGGAACAAGGGGATCATCGTACCCGTACCCATTCACCAAAAAAGCAGTGAAATGTAAAGAAAAACAAGAGCCGGTTTTTGACAAGTCCTTTATTAAAAAAATAGCTCCGAGCTGTCTTCTCCCCGAGCCTCCTTCTCCCGCCGCTGTCTCTCCCGGTGCTGTCTCCTCCTACTGCCGTCTCTCCCACCGGTGTCTTCTTCCTCGCCGCTGTCTTCTTCCTCGCCATTGGTTATTTGCTAAAAACAAAAAGGCTGCTCTTGTCCCGAGGCTGTCATCCATCATTGTGACGTCCCCCGCTGTCTGACATCTCTTATATAGCCATGGGGCGTGGCCATCAGATGACATCATCCAGAGAGCCCACCCCTTGTGAGCTCTCCGGATGATGTCATCGGATGGCCACGGCCCATGGCAATATAAGAGATGTCAGAATATAAGAGATGTCAGACAGAGATGAGGAAGAAGACAGCGGCGGCGAGGAAGAAGACAGCGGCGGCGAGGAAGAAGACAGCGACGTGGGAGAAGACAGCTCCGGGAGAAGACAGCTCAATTAGAAGACAGCTACGGGAGAAGACGGCGGCGGGAGAGATGGTGGCGGGAGAAGACGGCTCGGGGAGAAGACGGCTCGGGGAGAAGACAGCACCGGGAAAAGATGGCACCGGAAGAGACGGCTCGGGGAGAAGACAGCTCGGAGCTATTTTTTTAATAGAGGACTTGTCAAAACCCGGCTCTTGGTTTTTTTTACATTTCACTGCTTTTTTGATGAATGGGTAGGGGTACGATGAACCGATACCCATTCACATGGGGGGGGCAGGATCTGGGGATCCCTTTGTTCCAGAATTCTATAAGCCCCCGCCCACAGATCCCGACAAACACCAACCAGGGTTGTCGGGAAGAGGCCCTTGTCCCCATCAACATGGGGGCAAGGTGCTTTGGGGTGGCACCCACCCCCCCATGTTGAGGGCATGTGGCCTGGTATGGTTCGGGGGGGGCGCTCTCTCGTCCCCTCCCTTTCCTGACCTACTGGGCTGCATACTCAGATTAGGGTCTGCTATGGATTTTGGGAGGGACCCTATGCCATTTTTTTTTACATTTTGGCGTGGCGATGTCCCCTCCTAATCCATTCCAGACTGAAGGGTCTGGTATGGTCTTAGGGGGGGGGCCCACACATTTTTTTTGTGAACCTTTTTAGCCGGCAATTTTTTTTTCACATTTTACATTTAGCTGTCAGCAGGGAATCTGGCTGACAGCTGATGACTCATCGGTTGTTAAAGGTGTGTCGATCGGCTTCCTGACCCACTCCTTAGCAACCAGCTATATATAGTAAATGTAAAAAAAAAAACTTAAGTCCCAAAATCATGGTAAAAACGCAGCACTTGCGTTTTGGATACGGGTCCATTGAAGTCTATTACATGCAAAACGCTGCATTTTGCGGGGAAAAAAAGTCCCCGACCCTTTCCAAAAACGCAGAGGCACGAAAATGGATTGATGTGAATGTGTTCCATAGGAACCCATGTTAAAAAATTCCCTGCATTTCTGCAAAAAGCATCAAAAACGCATTAGTGTGAATGGAGCCTTACGGCCAATCACCTATGAAAGCTTTGAAGCTTTTCCTTTTTTTTTTTTTTTTTTAGTGTTAATACATTCTCTGCATTAGGTAAAAAAACCTTTTATGTACAGTTGCCCCTGAGCCAAATACTTGATGAATCTCAAACCGGCACTGTGCTAGAGAGCAACTGCTCTCCCTCTCCCTCCTCACTGGACTCATTGAGAAAAGCGGGAGCCAATGTTTCCTGCTGCTGTCAATCAGTGACGAGGGAATGGGGGTGGGGCTAAGACACTGTGTGTGTCAATAGACGCACACAGCTCAGCTCAGGAATCAGCCCACATGTGTGACACTATAGGAAGTGCCTTCCTATGGTGTCTCACGGAAAAGAGGAGGAGCCCAGAGTGCCGGTGGGGGACCTCAGAAAAGGAGGATCCGGCAGCTCTGTGCAAAACTGCTGCACAGAGCAGGTAAGTATAACATGTTTAAAAAAAAAAAAAAAGAAGAATCTTTACAATCACTTTAAGGTCTAGTAGTGGGCTAAAGCATTTAGGCTCTCAACACAAGTCTGAAATCATCAATGTATGGTGCCTAGATCAGATGAAATTTTGGTCTCCCTTTCTAGGGTGCTGAAGCGCCTGATATACTTTAAAACGTATCCAAACCCAAGAGAAAATATGTTGCAGCTTACAAGTCTTTAGTTTTTATGGATTAATTTGTTTTCTTTTTTCTGGCTTTTTCTCTTTATTTTCACCTGGTGTTCCATCCAGTAACACACTTCCTGTTCTAAGGTAAGAGTGCTCACTCGCTGTCCTTTATCTATTGAGGTGCAGCATTGTTTTCTTAGGACTACTAATGAGTTAACATTACAGACCCCTCTCACCATCTCCATAACATAGAGGAGAGGTGTTTTGTAATCTACTAAGAGAGCTGGGAAAGCATTAATAAATCTGAAGTCATCAGACTTAACACAATGCCAATTTAAACTTTTTCTACAGATCACAGCGGCCAAACAAACTATTGCTAAATCATGGAAGACCCCTACCCTTTGTGTTCTTGCAGTTAAAAATAAGGTCACACAAGCCATGATCCATGCCAAAGTTGAAGCAGTCATCTCTGATAGAGTAGCCAAATATAAAGCCCTCTGGTCCCCGTGGGTGGCACATTTCCTTCCACCCAATTTTGATGAATCTCTCTTACCTCCATTATTGGTGTTCCCGTCTCATGGCTTAGTGGTATTCCCCACTAGGTTCACTCTAGAGCAGGGGTCTCAAACTGGTGGCCCTCCAGCTGTTGCAAAACTACAAGTCCCATGAGGCATTGCAAGGCTGACAGTTACAAGCATGACTCCCACAGGCAGAGGCATGATGGGACTTGTAGTTTCGCAACAGCTGGAGGGCCACCAGTTTGAGACCCCTGCTCTAGAGGTACCTGGGACTCCCTCCTCTCTTGCTCTTCTTCTCTCTTTCTTTCCTCCTATCGTATTCTTGGCCTTTCCCCTACTACCTTCTATTGTTAAGGCTTTCCTTCTTGGGCAGCCAACACTCCAGTATTCACCATTGCACTACAGTGAACTCCCATGCAAACGCTCTTTGGTTACCCTGTGTCATAGAATCCTAATGTAATTTATGCACTCTCCACAAGTTCTAGACTACTAGACTTTAGCCTTTGACACTTAATACCCGTTATGCATCTTATGTATATACATATGCATTACCCCATCATGTGATAATTATCTTAGTTACTGTTGTGCTATTTACTTATTTTTTCATTTTTGCCCAAGTAATGGGCCAATATCTGTTTGTACCACTATTCTCTTTCCTGACTAATAACATTTTTGAACAAGAAAGAGAGCTGGGAACATTGCCATCTGACAAGAGTGTAATACAGGACGTTAACAGCTCACTAGATTTCTGAAAGGACCAATGGGTATTGCTTGCACTTACTGAACAGATATAACAAACCTTTTTATGTTTATTTAACAAATTAAAATGTAGTGAATAAGAAAATTTCATTGCTAGGGTTTACATGCATCTAAGAGCCCAAGCCTACTTCTTCTCTTGAAACCTTCTCCTCTAATGGGGCGTACACACGGTCTGACTTTTTGGCTACAAAAGTCCAACAGCCTGTCCGACAGTATTTCGACAAACTTTCGACGTACTTTTGGCGGATTTTAAACGGACTTTCTAATGACCGGACTTGCCTACACACGATCACACCAAAGTCCGACGGATTCGTACGTGATGACGTACACCGGACTAAAATAAGGAAGTTGATAGCCAGTAGCCAATAGCTGTCCTAGCATCGTTTTTTGTCCGTCGGACTAGCATACACACGAGCGGATTTCTGGGTCCGACAGAGTTACGACGTAAAGATTTGAAGCAAGTTCCAAATCTAAAGTCCGTCAGATTTGCGACTGGAAAAGTCAGCTGAAAGTCCGGGGAAGCCCACACATGATCGGATTGTATGCCGGATTTGGTCCGTCGGACTTTTGTAGCCGGCCGTGTGTACGCCCCATAACACTATAATTGCCAACTGCTGTCAAGTGTAGATGTATGTTCCTTTCACCAATGTATATTTTCTGTCTAGTAAACTATATATTTTTCTACTTAAGTGTGGGTTATTGTGAAGAAAGAGTTCATGACATCTCCATGGGAGTGCTGGACTATGTGTACTACCGGTAGACACTTGCTCTTCAGCTATTTGCCTTCTGTGATATCTGTTATTAATATGTGTTCCTGTGTCCTGATTGTAAAGCCTCAGTTGTCTTACAGTACAATAGTGGTTTTTACATTTGGTGTTTGGTCATTTTTGTTAAGAAGTGATATTGCTAAGTATTTGAGTCTGAGGGCAGATCTTATGTGTCTACTCATTTATATGTTCTAGAGAAACATATGTTCAGCCCAATGATGAAAGCAGTTTAATTTACACCTAAACTTATGAGTAATTTACACTGACTGTGTACATTTTGCCAATTTCGATGCAATTTTAGGTGCTAGAAAAGACATGCAAACAAACTATTTGATTGCACTATTTCAGCTTGGTAAGCATTTCCATTTCCAGCTCAGCAGGCACAAGTTTATCTAGTTATCAGGCATAAGATCCATTGTGGTGAACAAATTCCTCCTTCCAGTGCTTTCCACTTTATAAGGAAAGAGCTGTACACTCTTGGACTGTCTACACCATATGAGAGACAGAGATATTAATAGAAAAAAATAGTCTGCCAGCTTCTATTTCAGTTTATGAATTCCTGTCTGCACCTTATCCATAGGTACGTCTTTGCAATGTAATTGCTTATCTTGGACACTTTTGTTGAGCCTTCTTGTCAGGCCGATAGCCTGAATATATCAAGATTTCAAACTAGTACAACAGCGAGGTTTAGAAAGTGTAGCTAAAATATCATTTGAACAGCTTGAATGCACAGGGTTTGTGCTAGTTACTCTGTATTTCAAATAAGTCACTAAATGATTGTTGGATGATGATATAATATTTAAAGCAAGTAGGTTTTTTTTTTTTTACCTTTTTAGCAGTTGTTTATTATGAGGAAAGTTTGACACCTTCCAACTACAAAGCCTAAAGGAGCTTCTCCTCTGTTCATTCCTTTAGTTCCTTTTTGAATCCCAATGACTATATATCCCATGGTAACATTGCTGCCTGCAAGCAGTGATTCCTGTACTGAGTCCACCTCCTGAAACTCCTCCTCTCACCACCTCTGTAGTTCAGTGCCTACCCATAGAGCATAGAGAATACGTGTCAGAGAATTTAAAGTGGATTTCCACCCAATAGTGGAAGTTCCGCTTCAAGCACTCCTTACCCCCTTATAAGACACATTTTTTTTGGGGGGGGGAGCAGGTACCTAGTTTTGACAGATACTTGCTCCCACTTCCGCTCGGGCCGCCTGGATGGCTCAAACTAAAGTTCTCCTCTCCCCCTCCCTCCCTGCAATCTTCTGGGACACGTCACAGGTTCCAAGAAGATTGCCCGGTCATTAAGGAGGCGCAGAGCGCCTCACATGTGCACACCCGGCTGTGAAGCCGCAAGCTGTCACAGCCAGGTACCCACACTTGCAATGTCAGTGCCAGGGAAGGAGACGAGGGAGAGAGCGAAGGGTGCTGGCGGCTGCATCGCTGGACCGCAGGTGAGTGTCTGTTTATTAAAAGTCAGCAGCTGCACTTTTTGTAGCTGCTGACTTTTAATAAAAACAAAAATGTCTGGAACTCTGCTTTAAGGAAGCAAATGTGTGGGATTCTGCAAAAAGTAAGTGTATAAACTTGAAGAGTGTTCAGATTAATAGGAGTAAGTTGGAAATAATTAAAACACAATGTGGAAATGAATATATGTGTACTTTTAACAACACAGCTGAGTACTATAATAATTATATAATTAATATAATGCATTTATATTAATTATATATACATATATTTACTATAAGTCAGGTCCATAAATATTGGGACATTGACACAATTCTATTTTTTTTGGCTCTATACACTACCACAATGGATTTGAAATGAAATGAACGCTTTAACTGCAGACTTTCAGCTTTAATTTGAGGGTATTTACATCCAAATCAGGTGAACGGTGTAGGAATTACAACAGTTTGTATATGTGCCTCCCACTATTTAAGGGACCAAAAGTAATGGGACAGATTAACAATCATCCGTCAAACTTTCACTTTTTAATACTTGGTTGCAAATCCTTTGCAGTCAATTACAGCCTGAAGTCTGGAATACATAGACATCACCAGACGCTGGGTTTGATCCCTGGTGATGCTCTGCCAGGCCTCTACTGCAACTGTCTTCAGTTCCTGCTTGTTCTTGGGGCATTTTCCCTTCAGTTTTGTCTTCAGCAAGTGAAATGCTTGCTCAATCGGATTCAGGTCAGGTGATTGACTTGACCATTGCATAACATTCCACTTCTTTCCCTTAAAAAAGTCTTTGGTTGCTTTCGCAGTATGCTTCGGGTGATTGTCCATCTGCACTGTGAAGCACCGTCCAATGAGTTCTGAAGCATTTTGCTTAATATGAGCAGATAATATTGCCTGAAACACTTCAGAATTCATCCATTGGCAGCCGTACATGCCCACGCCATGACACTACCACCACCATGCTTCACTGATGAGGTGGTATGCTTTGGATCATGAGCAGTTTCTTTCCCTCTCCATACGCTTCTCTTCCCATCACTCTGGTACAAGTTGATCTTGGTCTCATCTGTCCATAGGATGTTGTTCCAGAACTGTGAAGGCTTTTTTAGATGCTGTTTGGCAAACTCTAATCTGTCCTTCCTGTTTTTAGGCTCACCAATGGTTTACATCTTGTGGTGAACCCTCTGTATTCACTCTGGTGAAGTCTTCTCTTGATTGTTTACTTTGATACACCTACCTCTTGGAGAGTGTTCCAGATCTGGCCAACTGTTGTGAAAGGTGTTTTCTTCACCAGGGAAAGAATTCTTCGGTCATCCACCACAGTTGTTTTCCGTGGTCTTCCGGGTCTTTTGGTGTTGCTGAGCTCACCGATGCGTTCTTTCTTTTTAAGGATGTTCCAAACAGTTGATTTGGCCACACCTAATGTTTTTGCGATCTCTCTGATGGGTTTGTTTTGTTTTTTTCAGCCTAATGATGGCTTGCTTTACTGATAGTGACAGCTCTTTGGATCTCATATTGAGAGTTGACAGCAACAGATTCCAAATGCAGATAGCACACTTGAAATGAACTCTGGACCTTTTATCTGCTCCTTTTAAATGGGATAATGAGGGAATAACACACACCTGGCCATGGAACAGCTGAGTAGCCAATTGTCCCATTACTTTTGGTCCCTTAAAAAGTGGGAGTCACTTTTACAAACTGTTGTAATTCCTATACCGTTCACCTGATTTGGATGTAAATACCCTCAAATTAAAGCTGAAAGTCTGCAGTTAAAGCACATCTTGTTCATTTCATTTCAAATCCATTGTGGTGTTGTATAGAGCCAAAAAGATTCAAATTTTCTCCATGTCCCAATATTCATGGACCTAACTGTATATATATATATATATATATTTTTTTAATCATATTATTTTATATTATTATTATTAAATTCTATTCTATTATAAATATAATAATAATTATTTTATATTGCACTAACATTTATATTCAGACAACCCCTCGTCCTAAAATTTAGACCCCCTCCCCTCATCCTAAAACTGTAACTAATTCAGCTCCTGAAAGCTTGTCCGGAAATGTAACTGTTCGTGCAAATAAAAAGAGGATTACAGTATTCCACTACAAAGGAATCCAGTAAATGTAATCCAATGTGCACTGACGAATAGAAGTAATAACACAATAGAGAATGAAATTAAAGTTTATACCATATGAAAATAGAAGAAATGTGGTATTTTGATTAAAATAAACCAAAGAGAGGACAAGACACCTTGGATTGTACTGTCTTTTTTACAAGATCTTTAAGTGTATATGTACAGATAGTCAGAAAGCATAGAAAGTGGGGGTCTAGATCATTAAAGCAGTAATAAACCCCCAAAAAAACAAAAATGTAATATGTTGCAGCTTACCAACCCTTGGATGCGGTGGCTGCATATGATAAGTATGATAAGATAAGATAACATTTGCTTTCAGGTTTATTACCACTTTAAGAACATTCTGCTCACAATGTGAAAGAAGTGACTTTGTTTTGGAATTCCCAGCTAAAAGGGTAGTTTTGGTTTTATTATTCAAAACTCCAAAAATATCCTACACTCAAAGTTCAATTTAAAAGGACCAGAATTGGACAGCTGCTTGTACCAATTATACATATACCTATAAACAACAAAAGCAATAACTAAAAAGTGTAGTGCTGTCTTACACAAAAAATACAATAAAGCAAAATATATCAAATTCATACACCCAAAATTGATAAATAATCCTAATAACTGGAAGTGCATATATGCATGAGAAAATAAAAGTGACAAAAAAGGTTCTTGCTCCACATAGAATGTGTTACACACAATAATCAAAAAAGAAGTCCAGTGACCAGAGTTATTTCATACAGTCCAGTCCAGAGAAGTCCAAGGAAGTCCAGTGACCAGAGTTATTTCATCCAGTCCAGTGAAGTCCAGTGACCAGAGTTATTTCATCCAGTCCAGTCCAGAGAAGTCCAGTGACCAGAGGTATTTCATCCAGTCCATTCCAGAGAAGTCCAAGGAAGTCCAGTGACCAGAGTTATTTCATCCAGTCCAGTCCAGGGAAGTCCAAGGAAGTCCAGTGACTAGAGTTATTTCATACAGTTCAGTCCAGGGAAGTCCAAGGAAGTCCAGTGACTAGAGTTATTTCATACAGTCCAGTCCAGGGAAGTCCAGTGACCAGAGTTATTTCATACAGTCCAGTCCAGGGAAGTCTAAGGAAGTCCAGTGACCAGAGTTATTTCATCCAGTCCAGTCCAGGGAAGTCCAAGGAAGTCCAGTGACCAGAGTTATTTCATACAGTCCAGTCCAGAGAAGTTCAAGGAAGTCCAGTGACCAAACAAACACTCCACCAGATGTAAAGGGTAAAGGAGATGGAAACTGAAGAGTGTGCAGCAAAAATATCTTTAGTACACCACTGTTCACCAGCCACTAAATCAATGGAACACTACTGCTTGCCAGATAGTTAGACCTCAAAAGATCTAAGGTCTAACAGCGCTTATGGGAGAAATCGCAGACCCAGATGAGTGGATGGTGGATACTCACTTTCACAGATCAGCCTCTCATCTATGTGTTCGGCTCTAATTGGAGCACATCACAGGCACCTAGGTAGCCAGACAGTTAACCATATAATAAAGAGAGGAAAGAGAATTGCTCATAGTGAAAAACGTTATTTAAAAACTTTTATGGAAAATAGGCAGATACTCACCAGTGTTGCCAACCGTCCGTTAATTTACGGGCAGCCCGTAAATTACACCCTATTTTCGGGGCGCCCGTAAATGTCCGTTACGGGCAGCGGGGCCCGTAAAAAAGATGGCTGCAGGCCGACATCGCTACTGCGCATGCACCGTTCCGAAGCCTGCCGAGCTCGGGAGAACTCGTACACGTTTGGTCGGGCGCCACGGGCGGGCGCATGCGCAGTGATGTAATTTTGCCACCTGGCGCCATTTTTGAATGGCCGGCGCTCGTTCTCGGTGACGCCTCACAACAGCAGGGATGCGGGGAGGTTGATGATGCCTGTGCCTGGCCTGGATAGGATTCCGGAATGGAGCACTGACTGACCATCCATCCAGGTCAGTCAGACCTCAGATTGTGTATTGTGTTGACGGTGACCTACCTATACTGAACCAAGTATGGAGGAGGAGGGAGGACAGATAAACAGAGCGACTAAGCAGGAGCAGAGCCATTCACAGAGACAGACCCCCTCCTGTACCATGTCCATTGTCCGCACAGCCTTAGCCTCTGACCCCTGTACCATGTCTGCACAGCCTGAGCCTCTGACCCCTGTACCATGTCCGCACAGCCTGAGCCTCTGACTCCTGTACCATGTCCGCACAGCTTGAGCCTCTTACCCCTGTACCATGTCCGCCCAGCTTCTGACTTCCTGTACCATGTCCGCACAGTACCTGACCCCTTGTACCATGTCTGCACAGCCTCTGACCCCCTATACCATGTCCGCACAGCCTCTGATCCCTGTACCATGTCCGCACAGCCTCTGATCCCCTGTACCATGTCCGCACAGCCTCTGACCCCCTGTACCATGTCCGCACAGCCCCTGACCCCCTGTACCATGTCCACACAGCCTCTGACCCCCTCCTGTACCATGTCCGCAGAGCCTCTGACCCCCTGTACCATGTCCGCACAGCCCCTGACCCCCTGTACCATGTCCACACAGCCTCTGACCCCCTCCTGTACCATGTAAATGAAGAAATATGTTTTTTGACTTTTGTTTAACTTAAACACATTGTTAATAGCACTAGCTATATGTTTATAGTTTAAATATTGATATTTGCACTGTTTTAGCACTGAAAATAGGCATTGTAGGTACATTTTTTGCAGTGCCAGTAAAAAGATGTGGCGCTGTCAGTAAATTTCATGGTTTTTTGGCAGTAAAAAAAATTGGTGGTGTTTGTAAATTTTGGGGTCCTGCCAGTAAATTTTACTTCGGGGGGGTTGGCAACACTGATACTCACATCAAAGTAAACAATATACAGCATGTCAGAAACCTTGGTCATGCACCCTGGTGGGCGTGATGATGTCACCGTAATTGCTCCATCCTACGTACATTTCATCTGAAAGGATGTCTCCATAGGGACTCACGGACATTTTTCTAACAGCAACACAGACAGAAGTGATAATGGTTTGTCTGGAGTTACCAAAAGGATTTCTTCTGTGAGCTTTTTATTTTTCTATGTTTCCTTGTTTCATTTTCCCTCACTTCCTCAAGTAAAGCTTAACCCCAGAACAGAAAGTAAGAAGAAATCTGTCCAACAGAGCCTTGAATAGTAGGAAAACCTGACAGGGGCTCTAACTTTTCCTGTTCTATCTAAAAAAGTTTTGGGTATAGAAACAGTTTTCCATTTTCATTCTATTCATAACTTTACTCATTCTAAAGTTGAGAAAATTCTAGGGATTTGCAGTATGTAGGTATTAGGTAAGTAGCTGTCTTACCACCATATGAGAATATCTAAAGTGTGAGGTAACCTGGGTTCATGGAGGTATTTAACAGGTTAGGCCTCACGCACTTAAAAACATGCCTGTTCTACAAGTGTTTGACTTTTTATTCTGCCCCTTAATGCCACACACACACGTGCGTGTTTAAAACAGGATCATTTAGGGGCAGAAATCTGAACGCATTAAAATCACAGTCAAGAGAGGAGCATTTGGTCAGAAAAAAACGCCTGACACGCCTACACGCGTGTAACTACGCCTTAACACTAGGTAAATTTAGCATTTGAGCATTCATTCATTTCAATGGCCAGAATTAATTACTTGACTTGAATTGCTTGACGTTCCTGATTGCATCTAATTGCACCTAAATGCTTTTAAAAAGGGTGGCTTTAGGCGTGTATTTAATGCTGCTTTTCCTTAGACAGGAGAAGGGCAATCAGAAAAGTTGTGTGGGCATGAGGTCTGACTGTTGTATAGTCTTTTTAAGTTGTTAAAATCAAAGAACAGAGGAGCTTAGGGCAGAGGCATCTCCACCAAATACTGTCAGGTCCATAAATATTGGGACATCGACACAATTCTAATCTATTTGGCTCTATACACCACCACAATGGATTTGATGGAATGAAACGAACAAGATGTGCTTTAACTGCAGCCTTTCAGCTTTAATTTGAGGGTATTTACATCCAAATCAGGTGAATGGTGTAGGAATTACAACAGTTTGTATATGTGCCTCACACTTTTTAAGGGACCAAAAGTAATGGGACAATTGGCTGCTCAGCTGTTCCATGGCCAGGTGTGTGTTATTCCCTCATTATCCCATTTACAAGGAGCAGATAAAAGGTCCAGAGTTAATTTCAAGTGTGCTATTTGCATTTGAAATCTGTTGCTGTCAACTCTCAATATGAGATCCAAAGAGCTGTCACTATCAGTGAAGCAAGCCTTCATTAGGCTGAAAAAAACAAAACAAACCCATCAGAGAGATAGCAAAAGCATTAGGTGTGGCCAAATCAACTGTTTGGAACATCCTTAAAAATAAAGAACGCACCGGTGAGCTCAGCAACACCAAAAGACCCGGAAGACCATGGAAAACAACTGTGGTGGATGACCAAAGAATTCTTTCCCTGGTGAAGAAAACACCCTTCACAACAGTTGGCCAGATCAAGAACACTCTCCAGGAGGTAGGTGTATGTGTGTCAAAGTCAACAATCAAGAGAAGACTTCACCAGAGTGAATACAGAGGGTTCACCACAAGATGTAAACCATTGGTGAGCCTCAAAAACAGGAAGGCCAGATTAGAGTTTGCCAAACAGCATCTAAAAAAGCCTTCACAGTTCTGGAACAACATCATATGGACAGATGAGACCAAGATCAACTTGTACCAGAGTGATGGGAAGAGAAGAGTATAGAGAAGGAAAGGAACTGCTCATGATGCAAAGCATACCACCTCATTAGTAAAGAATGGTGGTGGTAGTGTCATGGCGTGGGCATGTATGGCTGCCAATGGAACTGGTTCTCTTGTATTTATTGATGATGTGACTGCTGACAAAAGCAGCAAGATGAATTCTGAAGTGTTTTGGGCAATATTATCTGCTCATATTCAGCAAAATGCTTCAGAACTCATTGGACGGTGCTTCACAGTGCAAATGGACAATGACCCGAAGCATACTGCGAAAGCAACCAAAGAGTTTTTTAAGGGAAAGAAGTGGTATGTTATGCAATGGTCAAGTCAATCACCTGACCTGAATCTGATTGAGCATGCATTTCACTTGCTGAAGACAAAACTGAAGGGAAAATGCCCCAAGAACAAGCAGGAATTGAAGACAGTTGAAGTAGAGGCCTGGCAGAACATCACCAGGGATGAAACCCAGCGTCTGGTGATGTCTATGCGTTCCAGACTTCAGGCTGTAATTGACTGCAAAGGATTTGCAACCAAGTATTAAAAAGTGAAAGTTTGATGGATGATTGTTAATCTGTCTCATTACTTTTGGTCCCTTAAAAAGTGGAAGGCACATATACAAACTGTTGTAATTCCTACACCATTCACCTGATTTGGATGTAAATACCCTCAAATTAAATGAAAGTCTGCAGTTAAAGCACATCTTGTTTGTTTCATTTCAAATCCATTGTGGTGGTGTATAGAGCCAAAAAGATTAGAATTGTGTCAATGTCCCAATATTTATGGAGCTGACTGTATATAGGTAGGAACCCTTCATTAGTGAGCATCACCATCATAATTTAGATTGTGTTTGGTACCTTCCATAAAGGATTTTAACCCCTTAGTGACGTCCGTACGCAAATATGCAGCCTCTTGGCGCATGGTTCTTAGCACAGAAGAACCACATATTTGTGTGAATTGCTGCCAAAACACCCCTGCTAAGAGGGCGTGCGCTGCTCCCTCCCGACACAGTTACCGTTGCCTAACCAAAAGCTTTTCGGACCACATGACAGCCAATCACGGCGGTCATGTGTTCTTAAGCCATGCCCCGCCTCCCGGCATCTTAAACCTCCTAAAGGGCCGGAGGCGCCGCCGCTAAGTTAAAATTCCCTTCCTGCATTTTACTTGACATGGAATTATTATGTGTTGTTTGGAAGGTTTTGCCGCAGTCGTTGGCAAAGACATCTATTGATCTTTTCCCTGTTGTTTAGGAAGGTGAGGAGGATCCCTAGCTGGAACACTGTAGTGCATAGATCGTTTTGTTTAGATTCTGAAACTAGTCGAATAGATCTAACTGATGCTTTTAACCTTCAAGGACTCCCCCTCTCTCCATCCCTGTAATTTCTATAGCTGAAATTCAGGAAGGTTTGGACAGATTTTCTGTCTGTGCAATTTCCCTGCTGTTTATTTTTCCTTTCATCGGCAATTATGAGTCATTTTACATGGTGCTTTGCACAGTTTCCTTTTGTTTTTGTGCTTATTTTTAAATTCCGTAGGTTCGATTCTGGTCCGTTTGAGTTTTACGGTAGCAGTTGCACTTTTTTTTAATGACAGTGTAAATGTAAAATGTGCCTAGGGGTATTTTTAGATGATATAAATGTCCTGTTATGAAGATGATTACATCAGATACACTAAAAACTGTTATACAGTAGGGTTATTAAACTGATTGGATATATTTTGTTCAGACAAAGACAATACTCACCAGACTTGTGAAAGATCTTTCTATAATCAGTAACAGTCTTATCTACCTGAAAGATTGTTCACGAACTGCACATGCATCAGTAGCAGATAATGTAAAATAATGCTTACACAGCCATAGATCATTTGAAATGCAAATGTGTATTTTGTAACTGAAATCCACAACTAAACGCCAGGCAGTCATTTAAATACACAGATAAAATGCATATATATGAGAACTCTTTTACTTATCAGAAGTTTTGTGTTTTTGCCCATCCAGTCCTGTGATTTACAGTTTTCCAGCACAGCACAGCCCTGTCTGGCAGGGAAAGAGTACTTTATCTTTTCTCTGCATCAGTTTCAATTTCACTTACATGTCTCCTCCCCATCAAGTGACTGGAGCATAAAGGAAGAGCTCTCTCTGCCTCTCTGCTCTCATTCTATCAGAATGAACTTTGTGTTGCTTCTCTCTCTTTCCCTCTGAGCTCTGCTGTAAAGTAAGTGCAAGAAGCTGATACCAAGAAAAATTCAGGTAGTGACACTACCTGATTTTGAAAAAATACATTTAAAAGTGTATTAATGGTTACAGAACTGCATTTGTGTGTTTTTATATCTGCTTTTAAAAAAAAATATGTGAAAATATTGTTCCTCTGATGAAAAACAGCCACAAAATTGCAACCACGCAGGTTGATTTTCCTGGCAACACTCATCGATAAAAAGATATTTTATATAAACAATCTGTCCATAATCTTTCTAGATGGACAAGGGTCTGAGACAAAATGTCCTTTTTCTTCAGGGCACTGTGTTGTGTCTATGGGTAGACCTATTATCATGTTATACTTACCTTCTTAGCTATATCAGACTTTTTAGACAGAGCTCTTTGCCTTCCCTGCCATACAATTAGATCACAATACTGTGATGTTGATTCTGTTACATTATTAATGATCTGCTTCAGTTTACAGAATTGCAACTCTGCTGTAAATACAACGGTATGTTATCAGAGTATTAGATATTCAGATAAACACAAGGATCTCTGTTAATATGGCTTTGGTACACTTCAAATGGGTTTTGCATTACCATGCAAGGCTATAGGAATGCAAAAACCACCTTAAGTAGGTCGAAGGCATGTCAGGAAGATGTTAAAGGTGAAGTGCAGGAAGTGGAAAAAAAACAAAAAACCCCATACAAACTATATATAACTACGGCACCGTCTTTAACCACTTTAATACCAGGCACTTTCGCACCTTCCTGCCCAAGCCAATTTTCAGCTTTCAGCGCTGAAGCCCGCTGTCAGCTGATGTAGCAGAGCCGGTCCAGGCTGGGGAAATAGTGTGACAATATGGTCAGGATCCACCCGCAACTCTGGACCGGCACCTGGCCAGCTGCTCCCACCCCTCCATAGCCCAGTGCTCCAGTGAGCATGGAGGGGGGGGGCAGAGCAGATAGTTCTGACTGTCAGTGCTCACAAGGTGCTCACGGAGCTCTGAGAACTGAGCAGTCTGCGGTGTGATCGCTCAAGCCTTAGTCTTAGAGCCGGCGGGGGACAGATGCAACAACGGACTGATGCTGCATCCACCTAGGTAGATATGACTCTTAAAAAAAAATTAAAAATCACATACTTCTCTTTTAAGACCAAGAACTGAGTGATCATGTGACTGCTGATTGCTCAGTTGTTGGATCAGTCTGCTCTGAGCTCAGAGCAATGACTGTCAGTCACCACTGTGCTGTGCCCCTTCAGCACTCACTGGAACGCCGAGCTGGGAAGGGGGTGGGAGTGGTTGGCTCAAGTTTTCATCGGCACACTGAGAGGCTAAGTCAGCAGCTGGTCAGGCATCTGGATGGATCTCAAATTATTGTCGGGATACATCCACAGACTGGAGCGGCTCTGTGACGTCAGCTGAAAGCAGACTTTAGCCCGCTTTTGGCTGATTCTCGGTCACAGAAGTGCAAAAGTAAGTGCACTCCTGTGACCCACATGAGAAGTATACCCAACATGATTTGACCATAATTCTCTTTTAACTGCAGGTGCAATGCAATGTAATTCTGGATGACCTCAAGTGTCTCAAGCTATGTCAAATTGATGCCTTGAACACAAGTCCAAAGCCCCTCGACAACAGGGCGTAAATATGGTGAAAGTGGAAAAAAGGCTTTAATGATATTAGAACAAAATGACCACAAATTTGGAATCTCTGTGGCCACGGTTAAATACCCAAGGTAGTAATATTGATGAATTTTAAGCAGGCTACTCAGGGATGGGGAAATGGGTTCCCAAGGTTTTTTTTTCCTGTTATCAGTCTTGCTGCGGTGTTTTGGATGAGTTGTAGGCGTGCAATCTGGTATTTAGGTAGTACAGTGTGGAGGGAGTTTGCGTAGTCGAGTAGGGAGTTAATGATGGTTCCAACTACTGCTGCTTTTGACTTTGGTGCTTGGAGCGATGGTCTGTCCAAAGACGGTGGGCGGAGTCCAAGGGTTCTTGTTTTTTCAGTTTTGGTTTGCATGTAGTAGGAGAAGCTCTGTTTTGGATCCATTGAGTTTGAGGTAGCTAGTGGTCATCCAGTTGTCTATCAATGTGAGGCATTTTTCTAGTTGTGGATAGTGGTCTTTTTGTCCGGTGATCTGAAAGTAGAGTTGCGTGTCGTCAGCGTACGAGTGGTAGCGGAGCTCCGAATTTCTGATGATTTTGAGGAGCGGACGGATATAGATGTTGAAGAGGACTGGTGACAAAGGTGACCCTTGAGGGGCTCCATACGCTAATGCCCGGGTTTCAGAGGTGAAGGCTCCTAGATTCACTGTCTGAGAGGGATTTTCCAGGAACGATGCAAACCATTGTAGCTCTGAATCTGTGACTCCTG
The DNA here is from genome assembly GCA_037952925.1 of Lithobates clamitans. NCBI lineage: Eukaryota > Metazoa > Chordata > Amphibia > Anura > Ranidae > Lithobates > Lithobates clamitans. The sequence continues at coordinate 3,407,974 of JBBGZY010001230.1, forward strand.
CTACTTCTGTGAGGCGGATGAGTAGGGTGTTGTGGTCCACTGTATCGAACGCTGCACTGAGGTCCAGCAGTACCTGGAGACTTGATTCTCCATCATCTGCAGCTTCGAGGGCATCGTCCCATACTTTGAGGAGTGCAGTTTCTGTGCCGTGGCCTGGGCGGAAGCCTGATTGCAGGGGGTCCAAGAGATTGTGTGTGTCCAGGTGGAGTTGTATCTGTTATACGACTGCTTTCTCCATGACCTTGGAGATGGTGTTGAGACTTGTTATTGGTCTGCGGTAGTTAGGGTCTTTAGGATGGAGGTTGGTTTTCTTTAGAAGAGGTTTAACGATGCCTTGCTTGAGGGCGATCGGGACAGTCCCTTCTTTGAATGACTGATTTTTGAGGTGTGTTTTAGTGGGAACGAGGATGTCGGAACATTATTTCAGAAGTTTTGTGGGAATTATGTTGTTTGGTGAAGTGCTGTCTCTGAGGCTTCTGATGATGTTTTTGGTGCTGTCAGTGGTGATTGGGAATAGTGAGAATTTCGGTCCTTGTGTGATGTTTGTATCGATTTCCTCTTTTTGCTTTCGTTGATTGTGGTTGGTATTTTTTTTCTGTTGAATTGTTTTATGGATGTTATCAAATTTGGCGATGAAGAAGTCCGATAGCTTATTGCAAAATTCTTGAGTTTCGTTTGCTGGGGGCTTTAGGCAGGTTGGGTTCATAGTCTGGGCGACTATTTTGAACAGTTCCCGAGGGCGGTTTAAGGCTGTTGAGATGGTGTTCCAGAAAGTTTCTTTTTTTGCTTTGAAGATTGCTTTGTGATATTTCTCGGCGAGAGCTTTGTAATTTGAGTGGTTTTCCTTAGTAGAGTTTCTTCTCCAGGCTCTTTCAGCTCTTCTGCGTTCGCGCTTCAGTAGAGTAAGGGTGCCAGTGAGGTCATATCTACCATCACTTCTTCTGAATGCTGCCCACTAGGGAGGTAAAGGAGCATGCTTGAAAGTCCTGCCTACAACTGTGGTCATTAAGCCTAACATCAGCCTGTTCTGCAAAGGTAAGCAAATTGGAGGTGGAACCCTTCTTCAAAAGAACATGGTGCCACAGCACCCTGAATTTTGGTGCATGTGAATACGCACATCTCAGCTGATGCATGAGGGTAACAATTAATGACACTTCCGTGTATCTTCTAAAGGGCAGCATGTTTCTGTCGTGTTAGGAAAGCGATTTTGTATGTATTCCCGACACATACAAATGTGAACGCAGGCTAAATGTCTCAGTTGCATCGGTGGTCAGTGTAAATCTTCTCATTACATTGGGGCTTGGTGTACAGTTCTGTCATTCACACTTGGTGGTCAGTGTAAATCCCCATTACATTGGTGACCAGTGTAGAAACTCCTGTTTATATTGGTAATCGTTAAAAAATCCAAACTTGCATTTGTAGTCAGTTTTGAATTCTCCCTTACATTGGTGGTCCATGTAGAAGCCCCCTTTAAATTGGTGGTGAGTGTAAATACCCCTTACATTGGTGGCCAGTGTAGAAATCACCCTTTATTGGCTGTTGATGTAAAATCCCCCCATTACATTGGTTGTCAGTGTAAATTCTTCATAACACTAGTGACCAGTGTACATTTCCCTTTACATTGGTGGTAAGTACAGAATTGCCCTTACACTGGTGGTCAGTGTAAATCCCCCTTTACATTGGTGGTCAGTGTAAATCCCCCCTAACATTGGTGGTCGGTGTAGAAGTGTCACCTTACATTGATGGTCAGTACAAATCTCCTCAAGAATAGTTGTCAGTGTAAATTCCCCCTTACATGAAGGTCATTGTATATTTCCCCTTACACTGGTGGTTGGTGTACATGCTCTTATTACATTGGTGTCATTGTAGATATCCCTCTTTTCTATTGGTGGGTGGCATAAAATCCCCCGTTACATGATGGTCAGTGCAAATTCCCCCTCATATTGATGGTCAGTGTAAATCCCACCTTACATTGGTGGTCATTGTAAATTCCCCATTACATTGATAGAATCCCCCACTATATACTTGCCAAAGATTTCCATCTTTGCTCTACATCAATGGTCCTCATCTCCTGTCCTCAGGACCCACTAACAGGTCAGATTTTAAGTATTACCTTGAGGAGATGCAGACTAGAATACTGCAACCACTGAGCAGCAAATGATATCACCTGTGATGTATTTCAGTTATCTTGCAAACCTGGCCTGTTGGTGGGTCTTGAGGACAAGAGTTGAGAACCACTGCTCTACATGATTCAGAATTTGTCACAGTGTACTGCCTCCTAACTAATCTCATCCCCCCACCACTGCCACTGATCCTATCAACCCCACAACATTGCCACTGATCACAACCCCCCACCTCCCCCAGCATTGCCACTGATCCCATGAGTCCTAGGATCCCTAGGAGTTTTCTGTTTATTGATGGGTCTCCTCACCTCCCCAGTCAGTCCATGGTGGGCAGGCAGTGAGGAGATGATGTGCTTTAACCTTTAGCAACCAATCAGTGAGCAGTAATGCTGTGCACCAAGCTCTTGCAACTAATCATTGAGTGGTAAGGATATGCAGTAACCTCTAGGAACCAATCAGTGAGCAGTAATAATGTGCAGTAACCTCTAGCAACTAATTAGTGAATTGTATAGATGTCCAGTAACCTCTAGCAATCAATCAGTGAGCAGTATTGATGTACAGTAATCTCTAGCAACCAATCAACAAGCAGAAGTCATGTGCTGTAACCTCTAGAAAAAAAAGTGAACCATAATGTGTGCTGTAACCTCTAGCAGCCAGTCAGTGAGCGGTAATGATACACTGTAACCTCTGGCAACCAATTGCAATGGCTGCCTGATCTGATTCAGTAAACTGTTTTTGAGTCTAGCTGCTATTTATTGTATGTCTCGAAGCATGTGGGGAGTTAAATTGCATGGAAGAGGGGGCCCAAGAAAATGTTTGCCCAGGGTCCAGTCAATATTAAAGATGGCCCTGCCTTTAGGACTGCAGTGCTCTGTCCCCCAGTGATTATTTAGTCTGTGAATATATTCTGTCTGTGGGTATATTCTCAAACAAATTGGAATAAAAAAAAAAGAATCAGCACACAAAACAGCTACTGTTAAAATTAGTGGTCTCATTTTATATGCTACCATATTTTCTCTTTAGAACAACATTTTGGTGATTCATTGGTGTTACAAGATTTGTAATATTTTGTGATTACTTTTAAATGGTCTGCAATAAAGAGATGTTATCATGTATTAAAAAAAAGCCTTTGAAATCCCATGGTTCTTTTTTTATGAGAATTGAGGAAACTGCAACAAGTGGGATTTGTATTGTAGACACCATTATACTCAAAAAAATATAGCCCTGTAGGCCAATTGCAGCATCATTTAGATTGCACCATAGTATGCATTTAATGGCAGGATCCTGTTAGCATACTATTAGCAGATTATAAAATGGATTGTGTGTACTACCATTTAGAATTAAATGCAGGTCTGATGTTCTATGCCTGACTATTCTGGAGCCATTTGCTCCCTTTAGGATATCTATTTGTTAGCATTTGTTTTCTTCTGTAATAAATGGGCTTTTCAGCTTCAGTGAATCTTTGTATCGGGCCCTATGTATCACAATTTCTGCTCTTGCACTCAACACACCTATAGGTTTTTGTATCCATTACAACTCTTTGTATCTTAAACAAAATCAATGCTAACCTACCTGCCTTAGCTCCTATGAACTAATATACATTAAACTTCCTCATCTAGATAGTTATTTATTTCGGTAGCACAACCATGGCCCACTCTGAATTTCACAGCCTCTCTGGCAGACATCCTCTTCATTCTGTTTGATGTGTAGGGGTAGTTATTTGCTTTCTTACAATGGAAGGCACTGTTTACCTTTTTCATTCTTTTTCTTTTTTTTACTTTAGTGAAGTGTCCCAAAATGTAAGTATTTGCATCACAGCGCATAGATGCACTGGGGTGTGGTGACATGCAGTGTGCAGAGGTGTACCACGACCAACGTTACCAACCTCCCGCAGCATTTTTTTACTGACAAAACATTGAAAATATAATGACAATGCACATTTTTTTACTGACAACCTGAAAAATGACAGAACTTCTATTAAAAACTAAAGCCCTATACACACTATTAGATTTTCTGCTGATTTTTGTCTTCAGATTTACCAAAACCATGTAGTGCAAGGACCTGCCTGATTGCATACAAATTGAAACAAATTGTTTGACCTCATATTATATGGTTATGGTTTTGGTAAATCTGAAGACAAAAATCTGCAGAAAATCTAATAGTGTGTATGGGGTCTAAGACAACTAATATTTAAACAGTATAAACACAACATGGAAACGCTGACAATACCCACAACAAGTAATTTGCCTGGTTTACACTTAACCTCCCTGGCGGTATGATTATTTCGGATTTTAGGTGCTGAAAGCGGTACCATTATTTTGCATGGAAATTTGGCGTTTTATATTGTAGGTCTGTAATTCTTAACAATAACACACCTAAATCTGTCCAAACAAGAGTCTAGTAGATATCCCGGGTATGATAAAGTTTGAAACACAAAAACATAAATTATAATATAATAAATAAAAATAAATAATTAAAAAAAATAAAAATAAATAGTAATAAAATAAATTTCCCCACGATTCACTATCGCTCAATTCTGCAAGTGTTCTAATTTACTATCGCTGTTTTCTAGCTGGTCTAAAGCCATTTTTGACATAAAGGGACACTTTTTGTTTGCTATGGACAATCTCCAGTTTCCAGGCAGAAAGAACAGTATATGTCACATAAAATTGCATGAAGGGCATGGGCCAAAGCACTGGGGACAAAAGGGATGTGAAATCATTTCATACAGTACTGTAATCTGTAAGATTACAGTACTGTATGTGTTATGATTTTGACATTTTTTTGAATTTGCCGCCAAGCTCCGTCCCCGTGCGTCGCGACGCTCGCAGGGAACGGAGCCTGGCACAGAGAGGCTTCGGGCAGAGGACACAGCCCGCGGACACTGCGGGGGACATCGCAGGATCCCGGGGACAAGGTAAGTAATGCTGCCCCAGGATCCTGCAATGTAATCCCGAGTGTGGCTCGGGGTTACCGCTAATGGTCCTGATTTTTAACCCCGAGCCACACTCGGGAAAACCGCCAGGGAGGTTAAAGGGGTTGTAAAGTTAAATTTTTTTTTTTTTTTAAAATAACAAACATGTTATACTTACCTTCACTGTGCAGCTCGTTCTGCACAGAGTGGCCCCGAACCTGGTCTTCTGGGGTCCCTCGGCGGCTGTTTCAGCTCCTCCCCGCAAGCATTTACCACCTTAATGCGAGCTCCCTCGCACGGTGGTGAGTGCTTGCGGGCGCGCTCCCGTGATACAGCCGGCGGCTATAGCCGCTCGCTGTATCACTCGGCCCCGCCCCCCGGCGCGCCGCGTCATCGGATGTGATTGACAGCAGCGCGAGCCAATGGCTGCGCTGCTTTCAATCCATCCACTGCAGCCAATCAGCGACCAGGCTGAGCTGCAATGAAGATGACGAGGACGAGCAGCGAAGATTCGAGGCGTCAGGTAAGTAAAACGGGGGGGCTGGGGGCGGCGGTACTGTCAAAAGTTTTTTCACCTTAATGCATAGAATGCATTAAGGTGAAAAGATTTTTACCTTTACAACCCCTTTAAGAAGTCAACACAAAGTGACAAATTATCAGCCTCTGATGTTTACTTTCTACATGTCCTTGTTTTGAGCCTGCATTGATCTATGCAGATCAACTCAAAAGACATAGGTGTACGTTTATCAAACAGAGATAATTTAGGGGGGCGTGGCCTGGCAGCTCATGGAGTAAGACGTGAGAAGAGAGAGCTCCTTCTCCCGGCACTCCTAACACAGATCCTGTGCTAATATCCGCGGCATACAAAGTTCCAATCTGTCCCCCAGTGATCCAGGCAGGTGTGGGGAAATGTCACCGCCGAAAAAGACGACCGGAGCGGCCGATAAGCTGTCACAATATCGCCGCCAGGAAAAGGAGATGCAGACCGAAGATGGCGCCGGCTCAGGTACAGACCCAGATCCCCATGCTGACGGCACAGTTAAAGTACTTGATGCCATAGCGGCTCTCCAGGGAACTTTGACAGCCAAAATAGATGAAGTAAAGATAGATATATCCCTGCTCAGGCAAGATCTATCTAGAGTGAGAGATAGAGTAACGGAGGTGGAAACCCGGGTCGGCACAATGGAGGATACTCTGTACCCTCTGCAACATGCTCAACAAGACATGCTGAGGCAAATTCAACAGTTGCAATCTCACCAAGACGACCTCGAAAATCGTATCAGGAGATGCAACCTTCGGTTCATAGGCATACCGGAAAAGGAGGAAGGCACAGACCCGGTCACATTCCTAGAATCTCTCCTTACTACGCAATATGGTAGAGAAACCTTTTCTATGATGTTTGCGGTGGAGAGGGCTCACCGCATCCCAGCAAGACCCCCCCCGCCTGGAGCGCCACCTCGTACATTTATTGCAAAATTCTTGAACTTTCGGGACAGAGATAAGGTTCTCCGTTTATCGAGGGAAAAGGGAAATATACAGCTAGGAAATACTCATGTTGCGGTATTTCCAGATTTTTCCAACGCAGTACAGAAGAAAAGAGCGCAATTTCAAGATGTAAAGCGACGTCTGCGCACATTGCATCTTAAGTATGCTATGCTCTTTCCCGCCAGGCTGCGGGTGGAGGAAGATGGACGCGCACAGTTCTTTGAGGACCCTGAAGCTGCAGCAGCATGGCTAGACCGAAGAGGCCGTCCAGCATAACAACCGCTTCAACAGTGCAGATTCGACAGATGGTCGGACTTTCTTTTGCTAGATGATGGAAGGTGAGAAGGAGAACCATTGTTATGTATATCCTAGTAATGACATACAAGGCATAGTGAAATGCTTCCCCCTCCCCTAATCCCATCCTTCATATATTGATTACCACTGAGAAGTATTTCACCACCAACATCACTAAGCTATACGTACTCACTATGGACAGTACTTTATATCTGCAATACTCCTCTTCCCCTCTGTCCCTTAACTTGAACTACAACCTGGCGGAATATATGCAAGGAACTAAGTATGGCCTGAACACAAGCCTCACACCTTTCCTTGCAGACTAGGAACAAGAGAAAATTCTGACACAGACATAGCTCGGATTCACATGGAGGTGCCGTGGGAGGAGCATGGTAATAACTCCGATCCTCCTCTTGTCACCTTGCTTCGTGACTGTCAGTGGGAAACTCTTTTTGATTTTCGCCCCCCAGGAAATGGTTATAAAAAGCAGACCACGATTAGTGGCTACGCTAAGATTTGTGCCTCCAGCTGGTTTAAATAGCTGGATGTTAATTTTTGTTTTGCAGGTTCGGGGAAACATGCTCACGCCAAGTTGGGGAGGTGTGCAGCCGGGAGGGAAAGGAAGGGTTCAATTTTGTTATTTTAGTTTTGGGAAATGTAACATGGCTGTATTCTATGGCCATATCAGCACATATACCATGAACAGAAATGCAGATAAATGTGATATACACAGGAAGAGCTGGATGATTGAAGATTTATATGTGAATGTGTTCTTGCCTGGCTGGTCTGATCTAACAGTACCTACTTTCTGATAAAATGACCTCTATTAAATTTGTTACCTGGAACGTAAGGGGCCTGCGAGATAGGATCAAGCGGACAGCGGTCCTGCAATACCTGAAATCACAAAAAGCTGATATCACTGCCTTGGTAGAAACACACATTACTGGGCATCTACAGGCAGCTTTAAAAAAACCATGGGTGGGATGGAGCTATCATAGCATACATACCAACCAGTCTAGAGGAGTCTCAATTATTATCGCCAAAAAAGTGCAATTTGAGTTGGTGTCTTTGGAATCAGACCAGCAGGGAAGATTTTTGTTTCTTAATACGCTTATAGGAGGGAACCCGCTTCTAATTCTGGCAACCTATGTGCCTCCCCCATTCGCGTCGGAGGTGGTCATGAAGGGATTGGCATTTTTGGCCAAGAACCCGTCGACCCCAGCCGTATGGATGGGAGACTTCAACATGGTCATGAATCCAGCATTAGACAGGCCATCACAAGAGAGTTCCCCCAGAGGTTCATCACAACACACTAGATTAAGCCGGCTGCTGACAGAATTCGCCATTACGGATGTCTGGAGGTGGCACAATCCATCCACAAGGGCATACACTTGTCATTCAGTGGGTCATCACACAATGTCACGGATAGATTATGTACTAGTAACCAATACTCTGCTACCAAAGGTTACAGGCTCTGGAATCGCACCTAGAGCTTTATCTGATCACGCACCGTGCTGGATAACGGTATCTCTACTAAAATCCGCCCCCACTTCCCCATGGCGACTTAACCCCTTCTGGCTCACAGTACTACCAAACATAGAGGGCCTTGCGTTAGAATTACAACACATACTCAATGATAAATGTAACAGAGACGCTTTAGCTGCGGAATGGGACTCATTTAAAGCACACACACGTAAATTACTGTCCCTCAGGATAAATAGATTTAAAACATCCTCCAAACTTATTTTACAACTGGCAACTGACAAACTGACTGAACTTGAAAGAGAATACACATCAGACCCTAATTCTGTAAATCTCCAAAGAGTTAAACTACAAACTAGAGTAGTTAATCACATGCATATAGAAAAAGCTAGACAACAAATTTTTTTCTGCAAACAGCGGGTGTTTGAGCATGGCGAGCAGGCTGGTAAGCTCCTAGCATATTTGGCACATCTAAATGACAAACCCCCAGTAATAGTGTCCTTGAGTGCACCACAAGGAGACAATATCACGGATCCCCCCCAAGTAGCGGCCAGGTTTCAATCGTTCTATAGTGAACTATACAAATCCCAGAATATTTACTCTCAGCAGGACATACAGGCCTATTTGCACACAATACACTTCCCCAGACTCAACATGGAACAAGTCGAGATGCTTGAAGCTCCTATAACACAGGAAGACATAGCGGAAGCAATTTCCCATCTATCCAAATCTAAGGCACCCGGGTCAGATGGTTTACCTTTAGAATTCTATGACACCTTCTCAGAGATACTCATTCCTAAGCTCAAACAACTATACCACAATATTTTCAAATCGGGAATACTCCCCCCTTCTATGCAAGAAGCTCAAATAATAGTCCTACCTAAGGCAGGGAAAGACACTCGTTTTCCCGAGTCATATAGACCCATTTCCCTGCTCCAGGTGGACATCAAATTATTAGCCAAGATACTAGCCTCACGCCTCAACAAAGTAATTTTATCCCTGATTCACCCTGACCAAACTGGTTTCATGCCGGGCAAAAATACGGCCATGAATATCAGACGGTTATTCATGAACCTACAAGCCCAACATAACAATCACGGATCTAGGGTGGTGGTGGCCTTGGATACAGCCAAGGCCTTTGACTCAGTAGAATGGTCATTTTTATGGGAATGCTTAAAGGAATTTGGTTTTGGCCCTCGCTTCCTTAAATGGGTACAAATTTTATATCAAACACCGAAAGCAAGAGTACTCGTAAATGGGTGGCTATCAGACCAGTTCCCCCTGGAAAGGGGTACACGGCAGGGGTGTCCCCTCTCCCCTCTCCTGTATGCATTGGCAGCCGAGCCGCTGGCGATTGCTATTCGAACGGAACCAGGTATTGATGGGTTACGTATAGACAATTATACCGAAAAAATAGGCTTATACGCAGACGACACCATCCTATATCTAGCAGACCAGAGTACATCGCTTCAAACCGCGTTAAGCATCATTGAAAAGATGGGAAGCTATTCTGGTCTGCGCATAAATTGGGATAAATCCCAGATACTCCCCATAGATCACTCTCCACCTCCGTATATATCCCAGGAACTCCCCTTAACTAGAGTTAATATGATTAAATACCTAGGGGTAATGGTTACACGAGACTTAGAGGACTACATAATTAATAATGTGGAGCCATTGTTCTCCCTGATCAAAACCAAGACACAGGCCTGGTCCAGATTGCCCTTGGGGGTTATGGGACGGATAAACATCATCAAGATGATTTTACTCCCTAAAATCTTATATATAGTATGGCATGCTCCCTTATATATCCCTCTTAAGATCTTCAAGAAAATGGAGGCTATCCTTAATTCTTTTGTTTGGGGACATGGGCGGCATAAACTGGCCTGGCATATCCTTAAAAATCCCACATCTATGGGGGGAACCGCACTGCCGGACTTACAGGAATATTACATTGCGGCTCAACTATCTCATTTGTACTATTTCAATAAGTCTGAAATGCAGCGCTACAAAATGTTAGTATGCGAGGACCCAAGAAGTCCACTGTCGACCCCTTTGCAAGCCATATTCAGAGGGGGACAGGTACACAAAAAAAACCCCAGATTCAATGGAGGAATGCTCTCACACCATCAAAAAATATGGGAAATAACTCTGAAACGGCTAAAAATGGGGCACATACATTCCTATTCTCCCCTTTGGCTTAATAATAATATGCCAGAACTCAAAAATATACCAGACCCACATGTGTGGGCCAGATACGGGATACTATACCTACATCAGGTAATGACTGACATGCGACCCAAATCCTTCCAATCTTTAAAAGATGAATACTCAATCCCACATCACCTATTGTTCAGGTACCTGCAGCTTCGCCATGCTCTACGCTCACAAACCAGACACTTAACAGGCTCCATTGCTCACCCTCAGGTTTTGGAAATAATCTTGGGTGAAGAATCCCAAAAACTAATCTCAGGACTATACCACACTATTCGCATACCTGGGATTTTATCTGTAATCCAGAAAGCCAAATCAACATGGGAAAGAAATGTGGGAGCCATAGATGATACAGACTGGGATGAAGTGTTAGAGAATGTAAAAACGTCCTCACCCAAATTATCAGACAGGCTCACCCAGCTATATATAGTTCACCAAGCATACCTGACACCACAGAGGCTGGCAAAATTCAAACCCTCATATAGATCCACCTGCCCTTTATGTACTCATGGACCAGGCACCTTCTATCACCTGATATGGGAGTGCCCCACGATACAAGAATACTGGAGACAGGTGATAAAATTTTTGCATGATAACATGGGCTCCCCGGTTGTCTTAGACCCAAAATTATGTATCTTGGGGCTACTACCTGATACAGACTTAGACAAGTTTCACACTACTTTCATATATGAAACTTTATTCATTTCCAGAAAAGTTATAGCTCGCTCATGGATGCAAACCACACCTCCTAGTTTAGCAAGCTGGAAAAGGGATGTTAATAGTACCCTTCCCTACAAAAAATTGATTTACATACACAGAGGCTGTACTCAAAAATACTCGAAGGTCTGGGACAGATGGGTGGAGGATGGAGAGACCTGTACATAAGGTATCCAAAACCGAATATTGCCCGTGTGGATGGTAGAGCCATATCCGACACAGGATATATAGAACCGGACAAACATGGGATACTCACACGAGTTTAACCATGTAAGAATACATTTCAAGTGCTAAAGTCTTCTCTTTAACTGTTCTTCATAGCAAACAACTGAATGTAATCACATGCATCTGTAATAGTTATGACTGAATACTTGTATCAAGATATGTCAATTACTAACTGTAAATCGGTGAATCTATGTTCAATAAAGTTGGATTTCCCAATTAAAAAAAAACAGAGATAATTTATCTCATTGCAGTTCTCAGCAGTTCTCAGAGAAAAATCATCTCCTCTGGCACCCTGTTTATGAAGCAGAGAACATTTGTTCTCAAAATGAGAAGAGAGGAGAATCTACACCTGAGATCTATGCAGAAGATGGAGGGATGCCTGTGATCTCCTGAGATACCTGTGTGATTACAGAGCAGCTGAGTTTTAAAAGTGAAAGAGCGTGTAATTACATGAAAATAATAAGCACTGACCACTGGTGCTTTTTTAACTCACAGTTTTTTTACACACATTTTGGCACATTCTTTAAATGTATATTTTGGCCCTTTTTATTGCTAATTTGGGCATTATGTACACGCATTTTGCAGTTTTTTAACATGCCATTTTTTTTAATGCGTATCTGCCTGTGGCTTTTTTTATTGTGCATTTTGGCACTTTTGTTAAACACACATTTTGGCCCTTTAGCTCACATTTTGGCACGGGTTATTTTAACACGCATTTTGGTGTAGTGTGTAACGCACATTTTGGCACTTCTTTTAGCATGTATTTTGACACTTTTTTAACATGCATTTTGATTTGATTTTTATGTGTATTTTGGCAAACAGTACATTTGCCAGCCACTTTTGGGGTGCCATTAACAATTTGGCTACTTTCGCACTGAGGCGTTGGCGGTAAAGCGCCGCTATTTTTAGCGGCGCTATTCAGCCGATAGTGGGGCGCTTTTAACCCCCGCTAGCGGCCAAAAAAGGGTTAAAACCACCCGCAAAGTGCCGCTGCCCCATTGATTTCAATGGGCAGGGGCGCTTTAGGAGCGGTGTATACACCGCTTCTTTCAGCGCTGCAGAGGTGCGGCTTGCAGGACTTTTTTTATCGTCCTGCAAGTGCACCGCTCCAGTTTGAAAGCACTCGGGCTTTCACACTGGAGTGAGAGGAGAGGTTCTTTACAGTCGCTATTTTTATCGCTGTAGCGCCTTTGGGCATGGAAGTTTGTGCATTTTTTCAATGCGCATTTTGGCACGTTAGTAGTGTATTTGTCAAATGACAAAATGTGTGGCAAAATGCATGTATGCTAACTGCATTTGGGGCGCCATTAACAATGAATGGCACCCAAAAGTGCATTGTGTATTTTGACACATTTTTACAGCAATTTGGAATCGCAGCAAGAATTGCACAATTCTGCCAACAGTTCTGTATTGCTCAAATGTGAATGGGTCCTAAAAGAAAACACATTATAACTATACCGTGTGTGTATTTGCACTGTTTGTATATATATATATATATATACACTGTATATATAAAACACATATGTACGCACATAAACATATATACAGTAGTTATTATCTATATCAATCTTTAAACTTGCTGTTGCTGTTATTAGGAAGAAAGAAGCCTTCTTCCTCACATCCACAGTAGCTTCTCACCCAGATTCTACACCTCTGAGCTGGAGAATCTGGGACTGATATATTTTACAGAGATGGCCAGTAAGATCTTCAGATCTCACCTTCATAAACTGGCCATCTGTGTAAAAGTGAATGATAGAAGAGTGTGTCCTGGGATGAGAAGTGAAGAACATGTTCTCCACTCCTCATCTCAACTTCATAAACTGGCACACCTGAGAGATCAGCTGTGATCATCAGGATCTCGGCTCTTCTCTGTTTCATGAACGGACACCTGGAGAGTGCAAAATCTGGTGCAGCTGTGTATGGTAGCCAATCAGCTTCTAACTTCAGCTTCTTCAATTAAGCTTTGACAATAAAACCTGGAAGCTGATTGATTTCTATGCACAGCTGTACCAGATTTTGTAATCTCTAGTTTTAAGTAAACCAAGCCCATAGTGTGAAAGAGCCACACCTGTGCAGCGAGTCCTCAAACACTTGTATAGGCCTGTATTCTGAGAATCTCAAGTTAGTTGAAATGGATTTGAAAGCTGCACAATACCTATGTTTTAAGAGAAGCGAGGGCTAGCATTTTTCCTGGAGAGATTCAAGGTTTCCAGGGATATTGCTATGCTGCCAAAATAGAGGGGAAGTTGATGCTAGTGACATTGCGGCATATCCGTTCACTAGTACAATGCAATAATCTTATGCTGAATTTACTACATAGCTTTGCACATACAGCATAAAAAAGTCCTGTTAAAATTATTCAGTGGTTGCTAACAGGCTACCAGTGTAGTATTACCCCTACCCTATGCCACTAACATTGTTTCATATCCTGGGCTTTGGGCAGTCTTAGGCCAGAGATCTGCCTAGCTTGATGACAGGCAAAGAACTGTCTAGTAAACATTGCAGAACATTGAGTGTTTTGCAACTCAATAAAAAATACATTCCATGAAGCACATATCGGATTTAATAGCTGACTTGGCAAATGTACAGTTATTGAAGAAATATAACTTCTATTCTGTATAGTGGGTAACATCTGGGATAATAGTATTGCTTTGATGATCAGCTGATGCCACTTAGCTTTCTGCAATTAGCCTGGCATAAAACCAAGGCCAGCCGAGAATGCGAAAAGCGGAAATGATGTCACTCTTGGCAGTAGACATGACAAAAGGCCATTTCTCTTCTAAACAGAAAAGTAGATAAACTGCTTCTGCAGTGTGGACCCACACTTACATTCAATTTTATTATTATTATTAATATATAGGATTTATATAGTGCCAACAGCTTGCGCAGCAGTTTAAAAAACAAAGGGAGGGCAGAGGTTTCATAGGGTCCTGCTTATGATAGAGGATCTAAAAGGGAGGGTCAAGTGATGCAAAAGGTAATAACTGCCAGGGGTGAACTGTTGGAGAAAGTAATATTGTAGTATATTAGGTGGAAGCGGGATAGGCCTTCCTGTAGAGATGTGTTTTCAGGGATTGCTTGACAGAGTAAGAGATAGCCAAATAGATTGGGGTAGAGAGTTCCAGAGGCAAGAGGGAGGCCCATTAAAGGCCCTGAAGGAAAGTATGGGAGGAGATGACAAGGGGGCTAGAGGGCACGAGATCATGGGAGGAGCTAAGCGGACAGTTTGGGTGATATTTTGAGATGAGGTTGGTGATGTAGACTATTCTGTGCCCACATTTGCTTTGCACTTTACCATTCAGGGCTTTAATTGTGGCATGCAAGTTATTTTTTATCAGGTATGTTGCTAAAACCACATAATTATTTTTCACTTTCAGTATTAACTGTCTCTACAGTGTACAATCAATGAACTAGAAAACATGACACCTCACCAAAATGATCACCACATGGGTAGTGTCCCAAGGTCAATAAACATATGACCAATATTTAGTCAAATTACCATAACTAACCAAGGTACTCTTCTTGTAAACGTTCAAAAATATTTGCAGTGGGCTGCTGAATGTCATTACTTGACTGTGGATGTCTGGAAAAATGTCATCTAGTCCAGTCATTCAAATTCTAACTGCATGAACATATTGGTAGACTTATAACAAGAAATGCATTGGTGGAAGGGTGCATTAACTCGTCAGCCTTGAGCAGTTGTGAGAAGTACTAAAGTCTGTCTGGTTGACTTGAACGCTGGAATACTGCAGACCCATTGCGGAGTCACTGCCATAAGCTATAACAGCTGTTATCAGTGTCAGAGATGGTCCATTATGGTACTGAGCAGGTGTTTTTATTTTTCTGGCCATCAAAAATATGTTTAGTGCTTACAGGGATTCTTTAGTAATATACAGTATATGCTCTGCTAAGAACCAGTATTTAATGCTTACTGCACACCCTGCTTATTACCAGTGCAAGCTAGACATACTGCTTTTAGTTTCCCCAGCAGACTGCATGAAATCTTTTACATTCATACAGAATTACTATATCCAGGATTAAGGGAGATGAGTGAAGCTAAGTTTTAAATATGAATTGAACGGGGGGATTGGTATTATTTCATTAAGTGAATGCACTTTTAGTAAGCTTTAGGTACTGGCATAAAAAAAAAAAGTAGACAGCTGTTATTATTATTAATGTGTTTTTCGTCCTGTTTTTCTTGGCAGAGTACCATAGTATAATACACACTGTACATATAATGATAATGAACGGAAGGAGGCTTTCATCTGCTAACAGAATGTCTTCTGGAGTCATGGATGCGTTTTGCGATAGATTCCCCAATCCCCTAAAAAAATTAACTTGTGTTACGCTTTGGAGAGCTGACAGTCTAACCAAAGCAGGTGGATGTGATTTGTGCCGACTCTGCTGTTATCTTAACCAGACTAATTGCTATAGTGGTAGTAAGAGAACCCTCTAGGCTGCAGCTGGCATATTCTCAAAGGAAGGTTATATCTGTTATAGTCAGGGTGACTGAATGCTTACTACTGGATACAAAGAAATGCTTTGATAGCAATGCAAACAAACAGCTGAAAATAATATTTTACTGTTACAGGAAGCTCTATTGTAGGCATTGTACTTATTGCATAATATGTTAATGCATGCCATTTGCAAGTATTGTATTTACATTACCCTAGGGTTTTATGAAGTGAACTAGATTTTCAAGTATGAGGGTTATGTAAGTTGCAAATGAAGGGGGAAATCCACAGATGTAGTTATACATGTAAACGAGATCTGATTAATGATTAATGACATTTATTAGTGTGTGTTAAGTTATTAACCCTGTTTTTGGGTATCATTTTTAAAATCTATCTCTAAATCTGAGGGAGTCAATATTGTGTCCTTTGTGTATTCTGAGCCTCCTATTTCACTTCCAGATGGGGTCTTTTTTATCGGATACATTATATTTTGAAGTGTATATTGATTGTTAGACAGAGATCATGTGATCTAGGCTGCTTGCGCTGGGAGATTGGGAGAATCACTCATTTGTTCATGGACGTCTTGACTTGAATAATGTAGGAATGCTGTCATACACTATTAATTTATGGGAGATTAATAAATTGTTTTGCTTTGCGTCCTTTATTTGGGCCTGTGTATTGTTCTCAAAGGTTTCCTTTAAAGTGATTATTAAAGGCATTTTTTTTAAAAATAGCAGACATGTTATAATGTAAAAGACACACAAGGAGGGCACAAACCTGCATTAACAAATTGATTACAAATACCAAGACAAATGGATACTCACATGCGGATAAAAGCAATATGCATATAGGTCACAAAAACTCCAACAGAGCACAATTTGTCTGACACCCGATTGGATGGCTGACGCATTTTGGAGGACAGCCCCCCCTTTCTCAGAGCTTGTCTGGCCCCCCAAAACGCGGCAGCCATTAAATTGGGTGGGGTCCATTGACAGGCACATCACGTTCTGCTGGAGTTTTTGTGATATATATGCATATTGCATTTATCCATATGTGAGTATCCATTTGTCTTGGTATTTGTAATCAGTTTGGTAATGGTAATGCACAAGGTGTTTGTTCCCTCCTGTGTGTCTTTTACAGTATATTGAAGATTTTCCAGTCTGAGGAGGGCTGCACTTAAATGAGACTTGGCTTATTGAAGCACCGTGAAGGAAACAAAATCCTGGATCTAGTGCTGGACTGTGTTTGGAGAACAAACATGTTATACTTACCTACTCTGTGCAGTGGTTTTGCACAGAGCAGCCCTAATCCTCAGGGTTTTTTTCCCTTTTTTTTTTTTTCTTCCCTGCAAAGTAAAGGCATAATGTGCTAGTATGCATCGCATACTAGCACATTATGTGACACTTACCTGCAAACGAAGCCCCCGTCGTCCCTGCTGCAGGCCGCATCCATCTTCGCCCGTCTTCCAGGGCCACGGACTCCGGCTATGTGCCACGTGCACATGCGCGGGAGCCGCCCGTCATGACACACGTGCCCGAAGAAACAGCATGGGCCGCCGTTCCTGCAGAGCGCATGCGCTGATGACATCATTGGCGCAGTGTACAGTAAATATCTCCTAAACGGCTCAGGTTTAGGAGATATTTACAGTACCTAGGGTAGATTGCTTTTTAAGGTTTTATATATACTAGTTGGTGATATATGTATCAGCCAGTTGTTTTTTTATCTTCTTCTCTTATTCAGACTTCTGTATATGGGTACATTCTAAGGCTAAAGCATTATCTTTCTCTCTCTGTGGTATGGCAGCTTCTTTTTTTTTTTTCTCGATGCTCAGCATGTGAATGGTGGTGACCAGAATAATATTAGAAAATCTGTGCTTTGTTTTCATAGCTCGGAAGATGTCTGTGCAAACAAAACTTCCCTGTGTATTTGTACCAGACTCCAAAGGAGCCTTTATAGTTCTCATCCGGTCCTCTCCTCTCTTCTGCCGCATCTTTCATCGTCACTCTTCTTTTTCTCTTTGGTTCTATCTCGTTTATCTAGGCATTAAAATTATCACTTGCAGCATTTTTTTCTGTGCTTTGTGATGGCTCCTTTAGAAGAAAATGATAAATTGTTCTAAAGGACGCTTGAATTAGGCAGAGACCAGAAATATGCTCCTCCCATGCTCCAGGCATACTAAATTTACGGGATGTTAGTTTATCCTCTTTTTGTAATGGTCGGACGTACCATCATAAACTACTTTTAGAGTAAAGCTGATTTGCCAAAGGACACACTAGCCTAAAAACAGTCTGTAACAGTCACAAATACAAGTTTTATATAGTCAAGCTAGACTTTGTTGATTTGTTATTTATTCGTGATTGCACATTCTATTAAAACAGGTACTATTATTATTGTAGTGTGACTGTATTTTAGACTGTCCTAATAATGTCTTTTAATATGTCTGGATGTTTTTTTAATTGCAAACAAAAAAATTTATATTTTTTTATATGAACCATCTGGTGATATGTGTTGGTTGAGGTGTAAAAGGGTGGGATGTGTTGGTTGTTGTGTAAAAGTCCTAATAAAAGGAATTATTTGATGTTTTGATACTATTACAAGGACAATGGCAACCTTTGCCCAACACTCACAGTGAACTCATAGCTCCCAACTGTTCCTGATTTTGAGGGACTGTCCCTGATTTGGAACAAAATCCCTCTGTCCCTCTTTCATCCTTATTTGTCCCTCATTTTGGTCTGATCTATATAGTTGTATATAAAATGCACTTTTTATCTTTCAAAAAGTGTTTCCCAGTGCTAAACCCTTCATCCAATTTCTAAGTTGCCGCATTTGTGAATTTCAAAATATAAAGAAATAGTAGTGGTAAAAAATACACTTGTGGGTTTAACTAATCATTTTTTTTTGTATATTTTTCCTTTAAAGGGGCATGGCAGGGAGTGTTTCCTATGCCTACATACTTTTGCTGTTCCTCGTTCTCATTTCAAAAAGTTGGGAGGTATGGTGAACTTCTGATAATTGTAGTGTGACTTGGACCTTTTGATTTTAAGGATTCCTTGTAAAATAAGTGTTACTCCAGCATATGTGTATTTTGTACCATGCACTTGTGTTAAATGTATCCCAATATACTCTCACATGCGTTTTCAATAAAGGAAGATTATTTTTGGATGCTATCCAGAGTGCCAACCATCCCTCCTGTGACCCATGTGTTATAGAGGTGTCAGCAGCCTCAGAGTCTGAGCACTGGACGGAGCTGTGATGTATAAAGGTGGAAGCGCCCATACACCTGTTATTACCTGGTGATCCTGCCAATCCCCCTGCTTTCCCTATTTCAAACTGACCTCACTATGTATAGAAGCCCATCCTTCCCAGCACGGTCAGTTTTCTGGCTGTGATGGGAGCAGAGCCTGCCTGTCCTTCAATGCCCAAGACATTTGCTGACATCATAGGCGTGCGCAAGGGGTGTGCCAGGTGTGCCTGGGCACACCCTAATGCTGGGGTTGGCAACCTGTCAATGGTGGGCAGGTGACAGGTAAACCGCAATCCTTTCTTGCCGATCCTCAGAACCTGGACAGGAGAGGCGACAGGGGTGGAATTTTGTGGAACCGATCTGTATTTTTCTTCCTGCAGCAGCTGAAAGTAGGCTTCTCCTCTTCTCCCTTTTGTCAACATTCAGCTGCCACAGGAGGAAAATATAGGGGATTAGTACTAATATATGCCACCCTGCCTTTCCCTGTTTCTCTTCCTTTTGTTGCCCGGGTCCCCCATATGCTCCCTTTCGCATATGTGTTAGAGCTTTGGTGTGCACACCCTAATGCAATAGGCTGCGCACACCTATGGCTGACATGCTTCCCTTGCATAACTCTTCACTGTCAAGTTCAGTGTATTGTTCTTTCTCTGCCCCCCCCCCCCCCCCCCTGCCGACACAACCCCCCTCCTTCCCTCGCAATCTTAACCGCAACCTCTCCAAAGCCCTTATGCAGCTTAGAACAGAGGTTATGTGATTGCATAAAAAAAATAGAAAAAAGAAGGTACAGTATTTATAATAGTTATACTAATACAGTGTATATATACAGTTGTGCTCATAAGTTTACATACCCTGGCAGAATTTGATTTCTTAGCCATTTTTCAGAGAATATGAATGATAACACAAAAATTTTATTTCACTCATGGTTAGTGTTTGGCTGAAGCCATTTAATATCAATCAACTGTGTTTACTCTTTTTAAATCATAATGACAACAGAAACTAGCCAAAGTACCCTGATTAAAAGTTTACATACCCCAGTTCCTAATACTGTGTATCGCCCCCTTTAACATCAATGACAGCTTGAAGTCTTTTGTGATATTTGTGGATGAGGCTCTTTATCTTCTCAGATGGTAAAGCTGCCCACTCCTTTTGGCAAAAAGCCATCAGTACCTGTAAATTCTTGGGCTGTCTTGCATGAACTGCACATTTGAGATCTCCCCAGAGTGGCTCAATGATATTGATGTCAGGAGACTGAGATGGCCACTCCAGAACCTTCACTTTATTCTGCTATAGCCAATGACAGGTCAACTTGTGTTTTTGATCATTGTCGTGTTGGTATGTCCAAGTACGTCCCATGCGCAGCTTCCTGGCTCATGAATGCAAATGTTCCTCCAGTATTTTTTGATTACATACTGCATTCATCTTGCCATCAATTTTGACCAAATTTCCCTGTGCCTTTGTAGCTCATACATCCCCAAAACATCAGCGATCCACCTCCTTGTTTCACAGTAGGAATGGTGTACCTTTCATCATAGGCCTTGTTGACTCCTCTCCAAATGTTGCGTTTATGGTTGTGGCCAAAAAGCAAAATTTTGGTCTAGTTACTCCAAATGACTTTGTGCCAGAAGATTTGAGGCTTGTCTCTGTGCTACTTGGTGTATTGTAAGCGGGATACTTTGTGGCATTTGCGTAGTAATGGCTTTCTTCTTGTGACTCGACCATGCAGCCCATCTTTCTTCAAGTGCCTCCTTATTGTGCATCTTGAAACAGCCACACCACATGTTTTCAGAGAGTCCTGTTTTTCATCTGAAGTTATTTGTGGTTTTTTCTTTGCATCCCAAACAATTTTCCTGGCAGTTGTGGCTGAAATTTTAGTTGGTCTACCTAAGCGTGGTTTGGTTTCAACAGAATCCCTCATTTTCCACTTCTTTATTACAGTTTGAACACTGCTGATTGGCATTCTCAATTCCTTGGATATCTTTTTATATCCCTTTCCTGTTTTATACAGTTCAACTACCTTTTCCCGCAGATCCTTTGACAATTCTTTTACTTTCCCCATGACTCAGAATCCAGAAACCTCAGTGCAGCACTGGATGAAAGATGCAAGGGTCTGTCAGGGGTCCAGCAACTTACTGACCTTTTATACACACACACACACACACACTAATTACAAGCAAACAGATCACAGGTGAGGATGGTTACCTTTAATAGCCTTTCAAATCCCTTTGTGTCAACTTGTGTGCATGTTATCAGGCCAAAATCACCAGGGTATGTAAACTTTTGATTAGGGTCATTTGGGTAATTTTCTTTTTTTTTTCCACAAAAATAAATTTATTTTGAAAAGATTTGTAGGAAATACAGAAAGTATATTTCAAAACATACCATAGTTAGTGCATCCGAGGGTACTTAGGGAACTCAGTCAGGTGATTGCCAGACCGTTATTCCTAATTTTTACAGACAGTCTATAGACTGGAATGGTACCAGCTGATTGGAGAAAAGCCAATGTAGCACCAATATTTAAAAATGGCCCAAAAAACATCCCTGGGAATTACAGACCAGTTAGCCTAACATCAATAGTATGTAAACTCTTGGAGGGGATGATAAGGGACTATATACAAGATTTTAGTAATAAGAATGATATCATTAGCAGTAATCAGCATGGATTCATGAAGAATCGTTCTTGCCAAACCAATCTATTAACCTTCTATGAGGAGGTGAGTTGCCATCTAGATAAAGGAAGGCCCGTAGACGTGGTGTATCTGGATTTTGCAAAAGCATTTGACAAAGTTCCCCATAAACGTTTACTGTGCAAAATAAGGTGCGTTGGCATGGACCATAGGGTGAGTACATGGATTGAAAACTGGCTACAAGGGCGTGTTCAGAGGGTGGTGATAAATGGGGAGTACTCAGAATGGTCAGGGGTGGGTAGTGGGGTTCCCCAGGGTTCTGTGCTGGGATCAATCCTATTTAATTTGTTCATAAACGACCTGGAGGATGGGATAAACAGTTCAATCTCTGTATTTGCAGACGATACTAAGCTAAGCAGGGCAATAACTTCTCCGCAGGATGTGGAAATCTTGCAAAAAGACCTGAACAAATTAATGGGGTGGGCGACTACATGGCAAATGAGGTTCAATGTAGAAAAATGCAAAATAATGCATTTGGGTGTCAAAATTATGAATGCAATCTTTACACTGGGGGGAGAACCTCTGGGGTAATCTAGGATGGAAAAGGACCTGGGGGTCCTAGTAGATGATAGGCTCAGCAATGGCATGCAATGCCAAGCTGCTGCTAATAAAGCAAACAGAATATTGGCATGCATTAAAACGGGGATCAACTCCAGAGATAAAACGATAATTCTCCCGCTCTACAAGACTCTGGTCCGGCCGCACCTGGAGTATGCTGTCCAGTTCTGGGCACCAGTCCTCAGGAGGGATGTACTGGAAATGGAGCGAGTACAAAGAAGGGCAACAAAGCTAATAAAGGGTCTGGAGGATCTTAGTTATGAGGAAAGGTTGCGAGCACTGAACTTATTCTCTCTGGAGAAGAGACGCTTGAGAGGGGATATGATTTCAATTTACAAATACTGTACTGGTGACCCCACAATAGGGATAAAACTTTTTCGCAGAAGAGAGTTTAATAAGACTCGTGGCCACTCATTACAATTAGAAGAAAAGAGGTTTAACCTTAAACTACGTAGAGGGTTCTTTACTGTAAGAGCGGCAAGGATGTGGAATTCCCTTCCACAGGCAGTGGTCTCAGCGGGGAGCATTGATAGCTTCAAGAAACTATTAGATAATCACCTGAATGACCACAACATACAGGGATATGTAATGTAATACTGACACATAATCACACACATAGGTTGGACTTGATGGACTTGCGTCTTTTTTCAACCTCACCTACTATGTAACTATATATGTAACTATATATTTGGCATCAACAAGGCAATATAATTCAAACAATTATAAACCAATGAACCAACATTTAGTGCTCCTCACGTGCCCTCCTTAATTGGTCTAGTAGGGAACTAGCCCTTTGATTTCTAGTGCTTGTGGCAGGGTTTTTATCCCCCCCCCAAGTAGGGTGATGTTGTTAGGATGCACTGTAGCTTATTGGTGGTAGTGCTGTGCGTTGGGGGCCTGTAAGGGAGCGGACGGCTGCATTTAGTCGTACTTTTAATCTTTAGTAGAGGCTGGATAGCGTCCGACTCTAAGTCATCTCGCCATCCCAGCTCTCTCCTAGAAGAGAGTCCATGTAAAAAAAGAAAAAGGGGGGGAAGGGGAAGAAAGAACAGAGTAGAAGGGTGGGTGGGGAGAGGGGAGTCGGGGGAGGCGCGCCTCCAGTGGAGGTGCGGCCCGCCCAGGGACTATGTGGGGAGGGGGTGGGAGAAGCCACCAGACACCCTCTCCACGGGTCCCCAGGAATAGCATATAGTGTTCAGGGTCTATTGCTCTCTGGGTCCATGTCACCGGAGGGTCATGGACCTAAGGCTCAAAAGTCAAGGGCTTTCCTGCAACAGTGCTTGGTATCGTGAGTTCCAATATTCAAGCCAGGGAGCCCAAGTAGTCCAAAATTTCAGTATTCTGTCTTGTGAGGCGTGGATCAGCTCCTCTATCGCTGCTATTTGATTCGGAGTGTCCACTCCTTCATAGAAGGGAGTAATTTGGATTTCCAATGGACCGGTAAACATAGCCTAGCGGCATTTATCATCATTTGGGTAATTTCTGTGGTCATTATGATTTAAAAAGAGTAAACACAGTTAATTGATAATAAATGGCTTCAAACAAAGACTAACCGTGAGTGAAAGAAATGTTTTTGTGTTATTCATATTCTCTAAAAAATGGCCATGAAATCATAAATTCTGCATATATACTAATATATAGTTTTGCCTTGCATTTCTATTTTAAACTGGGTTATTTTACAAGATGAGAGTTCACATATACTGTAATCTCTTCATAATAAATGTGACAGGGATACTTAACACCAGCCATTCTCAAGCAGGGTTCTGTGAAACCCTACAGCTCCTTCATAAGTTGCTAGGGGTTCCTTGAGTTGTGGCTGATGGCTTTCCCATCTGATAGTGCCTAGATAGTTCCATGTCTAATGCCACTTGGCAGAGCTAGCTGCATGACACCAATGATCTTTTTATCTGTCAGTATGGGTGGCATTGTCACCACCACTGAAAAGCTGGCCTTACACTAGTGGGACCTCCAAACAATCGCTCATATGAACATTCACATGAAAACTCTGATCAGTACATTTGAAGACTTGATGCAAGTCCTCCAAAAGTACTTTGAAGTTTAATTTGCTTTTAATATTTTACTTTTTGACGAGTAGACTTTCCTGAACGAAAACCACATTCACTGTTAAAAATTTGTTTTGGAAAAATATTTCATCCTGCATCTTCAAATTTTGTCATCGCTGCAGCCGGAAGTAAATAAGAGTTTTGCGCACAAGATTTCTGGCCTGATCAGTAGATATTTTTTGCACTTATTCAGCAGGTCTAACACAATTCGTTTTATTGGTATATTTAATGTACCAAAAGGGAGAAAATAAAAGAAGAGTATAGTTAAGTTTTACATACACTTTAAAGTGGATGTAAACCCCAAAAAAAAAAAAATTATGTCATAATGTAGAGTATAAGATTTCCTATCATTTGAGCCCAGTCTTGCCACAAAGAGTTAATCCATCTCTGAGCAATCCTCTTTTATTGTTCAGTGAGATACATCTTGACAAACAGAGAAAAACTTTGTCAAATCCTCCCCCTTGCTGTGAGTGACAGGTGATTTACATATCTCGTGCACTAGCCTAAGACACATGCATTTTTTTTTTTTAATTCCCTCCCCCACTCCTTTCTTCAGCAGCTCTGCCAGGATTGGATGTTCCACACCTCCGCATAATTGGGCATGCTGAAGTCATGTGGTTACTTTCCCGTCTTTTCACTGGATGTTAGAGATCATAGCAGAAGTTCAGTGTAAGAAATACACAGGAGAAAATGCATATTGACAAGGGGAGTGTAGAGGTGGGCGGGGAGTCTACTGACATCACGACTCCACCCACCGAGCTCCAGACAACAGACCCGCCCACAGAATCTGCAGTTTTTTTGGGTCTCATAACAGACAGAGGGGAGACATTTGACAGGTAAAGATACATGCAGGAGGCATGTATATCCTTATAGATAACCCCTATGGCAGTAGTTTAGAAAGGATGACATTGGGTTTACATCCACTTTAACTTAAAGCAGAACTAAACCCTCCTATCCTTTTACAGCCATAGAAGCTGCCATCTTGGCCTCTGTTTGATCTATATTTGCTATGGTGGTGCACATGTGATCAGTTACTGTATGACAGCAGTAGTTGAGGGCATAACCAACCATTACAGTCATCATTCACAGTTTGCCTTTAATGTACCTGTTTTGGGAAACAGTTAAATTGATAGATTTAGTTTTGAGTAAAGCAGAGCGAGGTTACCTACATGCCTATGTTCTCTGGCAACAGAGCCCGGATCACAAGACTGGCTAAACAAAGACACAAATGGTTTTCTAGGTAAGACAGTTCATACATATGTACTTCAGCTTTAATTGTATCTGCTTGCCTAAGTCACCAAATAAATACAAATTTTTCCTCCAGAAGCCCTAAAGCAAATACTGCACTCCCACTTTGACTGGCAGGAATGCTGCCATCACTACTCCTGCCAACCAAAGATTGAACCCAACAAGCCTGAGGCCCAGCAATTGTAGTGATTTGCCAGTATCTCCAGACATGAAAACAGATGAATCCCAGCTGTGCATATTCACTAGAACAGAATATTATGACTGCCAGTCAACCTCATGGTCAGTGTGGGCACATCCTGGAAGCTGTAGAAAACTAGGACTATGGCATCAGCAGTATATAGCAATACATAACTTATTTTCCAAATATTTCATTTAAAAATGAACATTTTGTCCCCTTTAGCTCTGCTTCTCTGTAGTGCAGTTTTACTGAACACAATAATGGCCAGTTGTGCCACATTTTTACTGCTCCCCCCCCCCAAGCTGCAAAGGCAGGTGGATAGGCGTGTATACATAACGCAGCAAAAGTTATCCCCCTAATTGAGTTCAGCAGGCAGTGTTGCCCCAGAGTGGGGCCACGCCACAACTGTATGCATTGCAACCACGTGCAGTGCACGCAGTGGCAACAAGGCGGGGCGGAATTTACAAGGTTAAAACAGGCAGTATATTTTGGCTCCTGACTTACAAAACAGGAGCCAAGAATTTGAAATTACAATGTAAGAAAGATTTCTTGGAGGCTTGTTGTTGTTCATTTTGGCTCTAATTAGATTAAAGTGTTACTGAGCCCAGGGCCGTCTTTAATATCGATTGGACCCTGGGCAAAACTTTTCTTGGGGCCCCCCCCCATGCAGTTTCGCTCTCCACCTGCTCTGAGACATACAATAAATAGCAGCTAGACTCAAAATCAGTTTACTGAATCAGATCAGGCAGCTATTGCGCTTGGTTGCTAGAAGTTACAGTGTATCATTACCACTCACTGACTGGTTGCTAGAGGTTATAGCACACATTACGGCTCACTGATTAGTTGCTAAAGGTTACAGCACATGATTTCTGCTTGTTGATTGGTTGCTAGAGATTACTGTGGATATGACCTCAGGGGGTCATGATGTACATATCAATGCCGCCGGCTGCCCCTATTTACATATGAATTCCGGTAATTTACATGTAAACACAGGGTCTGCAGGTGAGTCATCTTTACACAACAATAGGGCAGAGCTGGGCAGCATTATTAGCAGCACTTCACACTGAGATATCGGGACACAGCATGGGACTAAAACCTCAAGGGGAGGAGGGAATTTAAACCAGGATAGTTGGCAAGTATGAGGCTGCTGCTTTCGGCCCCACAACAATGACAGGGCCCAGGGCAGCTGCCCCTTTTGCCTTGCCTTAAAAACGGCCCTGACTGAGCCTAGGTTCACACTGACAGCGGGAATGAAATGGTGCGAGTTCCGCTGAATTCACACCATTTCATTCCTGCATGTCAGTCCCGACCTTGGGGGTGATTTCAGAGACATCTTTGCGGGTTTCTGCACAGATGCCTATAAAAAATCGCACCCCAAAGTCACCAAAAGTAGTACAGAAACTACTTTTGGGAACCGGCTGCGGCGTCACAAATGCAGCGTCGCACTGATTCGAATGGAGCCATTGCCAGCAATAGCCGCCTATTTGGCATGCGATTTGACATGTCAAATTGCATGCCCAATCACTGCAATGCGAACCAGGGCTTGACCCACAACAGTAAAATCAGTGTATATGCAGTAAAGCATGCTTGTTATACTCACTGTGGAACCTCAGGAGTTAATCGTCGGCATTAGGTAAAAAGGCTGTTTGATCCTGTTTTCCACAGTCCTCAAACCATCTCCTGTATATACAGAGGCTAGGGAACAAGCTGCACATGGTCAGTTTGGTGTGTAGAGAGTTTTTTTTTTTTTTTCCTGGGGGAGTGCATGTGATCAGCACAGGGCCAATCAGCACTGTCCAGACAGAACATCAGGGGTCCTGCAGCCTCATAGGACAATCACAGGGGAATGAAAACTCCTCCTACAAACTTTAACAGACACTGATAGAAGTCACAAGACTGCTTAAAACTACTGATGAAAAAAGGTATTTAGCAGTTTTTATTTACCATAATGATTGCATTTCCATGTTCTGTGTACTGTGGGAGACCATATATAGTGAATGAAGGGTCCTGGGTTTAGTAACACTTTAACCTCTTACCAGGGGCTACAATAACAGTTGTAAACAGTGACTGGAAGATGTTAGAGACAGTGCAGTCACAGTGCTGGGGGCACCCTCAGCAGAAAACAGTGGTACTGGCTGTACACATATATTGGATGTGCAACATGACAGGCCCCCTGCCATGCTGCCACATATGTGTATGCCCAATGGCAACCATTTGTATCAAAATTGTATGTGTTTTTTTTATTTATTTTTTTATTCGAACTGAACATTAACAAATAACTTTTTTATAGGTCTCTTTGCCAGAGACAAGAATTCAGCTCTTGATATAGGACTTTTTTGTAGCAATTGCAATAAATATTTATTATTTTAAAACCCCCAATAATTAGCATTAGATTGAAATCTCAGACAGTGACCACAAACTGTGTTTTCTCGTCTCAGTCTGTCCTATAGCGTCTTTCTGCAAGCATTGCAAGCATTTACAAATGATGCAGAGCAGGCAATCTGCTGCATCAACAAATTTTAGGCTCTTGATTTATGGTTGTGTATTGTTCCTAGTGTTTATTAATAGATCTAAACAGCTCAGGTGCTGCCAGCAGGCCACTTTTAACTGAGCAAGATGGATACCCCCTATATCCTCATATTCGTTCAAATTGCCAAACTGCCAAGTGTCACATTCAAATATCACACCTTGCTTAACACATTGGTGCGATGGATTATATACCTCTACTGCACTGTGAATACTATATCTAAATTAGAGGCCATTTTAAAGTGGCAAAAAGTGTTGAACATGACCTGGTATTTGTCAGTTATTACATGTGCCCAATAATGAAGACAGTACCCTGTACATTTTAAAAAAATGTTGCTGGAATGGGGCACTGGTTACGGCACATTTAGAACGTCACATTAGTACAGCCTTTCAAGGGAACTCTATACTGATGCAAATACTTGTCTTAAAAGTATTTATTAGTCAAAACCATCATCTGACTTCAATTCCTCATGCTGCTTCCTAGTTGCACCTAACCAGTGATGTCCATGCCCTGGTACTGATATGTGGTTTGGGAGTTGAACAATGAATCAGAAAGTTCACGGGGCTGCATTTTGTTCTGTGCCAGATCTCAATAAGGAAAAAACATCATAAGAGAAATACAGAGGCTGCCACTGCTGACCTCAGGCAGGTAAGCAGTAAAAGAGCTTTGAAAAAAGATATCACTTATCTCTGTAGCTGCATGTACTGAAAAGTAATTGATTCTCAAATATCACCAAAGATCACAACAGAAACTCTGATATCAGGTTTCAGTTGGTTTCTAATAGATAAGGATGCAGAACTTTTTATAGACCTGAATATACTCGGAGGGAATTAATTGTAAACAGACACAAACCTATTTACCTGTATCTGCCCAAAGGCTAACATGAAACTTTCAATCAGGTCAACCTGAACACTGTAAAAGGGGTCTTAGAAGCTCCTGCTGTGTGTACTTTCTGTGGAGAGAAACATCTTTTGCAGTTTGTTAGTCTTCTAAAATAAAGCGGAAATGAGCTCAGATTTCAGTGTCTCTACTTTGAGCTTTAAAGAATAAGTTCACCTTTGGAAAGGCTTTGCCCATCCAGAGTTATGTGAATGGGAAACTACTAGTACCAGCAGCCTTTGTGGCTGTCGGCTTGTAGTTCACATTGAACTACCATGGTGCTGCTGAGTGCTCTGGAGTTCCATTGATTCTTCCTGTCAGTGCGTATCTGCCTGCCCATACAAGGTACGAGATGACAGATACACTGACAGGTTTTCAGGAGGCATGCGTAGAACCCGCGATCTGCTGATCGTGGCTGCAATGCTTTTCAGGCTCCTAGTAAAAAAAATAATGATTGCACGTTTTTTTAACCTGCAAAAAGATATGCATTATTTTTTTTAAAAGGTGACCTTATCCTTTAAAGATTAATTTCTCCACAATTCTCTTTAACTACAAAGGTTAAATAAGGTTTGTTTTAAAGTGCTTTTACTGCTTGTTCAGAATATGTACTTTAGTAAATT
The DNA here is from genome assembly GCA_037952925.1 of Lithobates clamitans. Lineage (NCBI taxonomy): Eukaryota > Metazoa > Chordata > Amphibia > Anura > Ranidae > Lithobates > Lithobates clamitans. Next base: position 3,437,883 of record JBBGZY010001230.1, read on the forward strand.
TAGCACAGGACTCTAGCTGCAGCATATACCTATCATTTGTCTTTCCTCAGATTGATGGACCTAGCAACAGAAATGTAACAAGAAGCTAAAGAGGAATTGTGCTTGAGTGCCGGTTCACAACAGTGCGTGATGCGAGATCGGATGTGATTCGCACCGCACTGCAATGCAAACCACATGCGATGTCCGTGTGATGCGATTTCAGCCATACAGGTAGTATGGCTGAATTTGCATTGGATTCGGACCAAACTCGCACAAGACCCTTTTTTTTGCTCCGCACCAGAATCGGATTGCATGGGTCCAATTCTGTCAGTTCGCAGTGCCATAAGCAAGCTGAAATGGGGGTGTCATTAACATTGTATTGACACTCCCCGCAGTTCGCATATGGCAGTGTAAAGTGCCTTGCGAGTTGGATGCGATGCGGGAACCCACATTGGATTCGTAGGGTTCCCACATCGCACAAGTCTGAAGCAGCACTAAAGGGACAGGGGACTGAAAATACAAAGCACATTGTTTACAATTATTTTATTATATCATCTGTAATATCACTATAATGATATTTAATATTTCAAATCTAAAAAGGTCAGTTTCAAAACTGAAGCCAAATTTCCAAATTCTAGGGCCTCCTTTTTTTAAAGATACAGTACTTCTCCTACTGTCCAACTAAAGTTGACCATACACTGTTCGAATTTCAGCCAGTTCCTGATGAACCAACTGAAATTTGCTCAGTGGGTGGTTCTGTTGGTCGCATCCGGCCTGACATCCCTCAACTGACAAATCAGGTAGAAAATTGTAGTTCAAACAGCAGCTGCATTAAACAAGATGTAGGCACTGTTCGGGTATTTTGTTTGTTTTCTTTTCAAAACTTTTTAGTTTGTTTGCACTCCTCCCAATAATTTTGGGCATGAGCTGCCACTGGCTCAAACGCTAAACGTGCCTAGCGATAATGTGTGTTTAGATGCATTTACATGCTTTTAGGTGCATTTGAGCATTTGTTATGTTTAAAAGCTCTTCTCCTGAACATGACTTTGGTGGGTTTTTTTTTCTGCCTCTAAATGCTCCTGCTTCTAAACTCCTGTAAAAGCCTCTGTGTGCATGAACACATAGGCTAACAAGTAGGAGCTTTTAGAGGCAGAAGGAAAAAAAGCCACACGTTTTTGATCTGCAGTGGGCATGAGCCCCTGGGAGAGGGTATCTTTAACCTGAGTGATGACGTTTTTACAAATAAAGAGCTTAATGTATTTGATCTAGACTTAAAGTTTGCTCAGGACAAAAGTCTTAACAAATTAAATTCATAAATTTATGTACAGAGATTTGTGAGAAAACGTAATACTAAACAAATATTATGTAGATAAACAAGAAGCAAAGGAATATTTTGATTTTGAGTTTACACATAGTGGTCTGAGGAATCAGTCCCTTTTTAAACCTATGGTGAAACATGGTATCATGTTGTCCTGACACCCCCCCCCCTCTCCGCGGCCAGCCATTCACTGCGAAGATAAGTGTACTGCTGTTCCTCTTCTGTGATCTTATGTGATCACTTATTAAAAAAGTGGAAAAAAGAGTATTTATAATTTTTTTTTATATATCTATACACAAATGTTTTGCCTTTCATTTCTGTTTTAAACTAAATGGGTTGTTTTACAGGGTGATCACTTTAAGAAAATGATTTAAAAAAAGGTCATAAAGATGGTATTCTTAATAAAAAAAGAAGTCAAATACCTAGTAGCGGAGGCACCTAAATTACCAATTATCAGGTATCCAAGATGCATAAAATCTCAAATATATATTACAAAAGGTATACATCAAGGAAGATTGTATTCTGGCCATGATAGACATGGACTCCTTATATACAAATATAAATCAGCCAAATGCTTTAGATATGGTCAAGTGGGCATTAGATAGTATGTCGGGCCTAAGAAGCGAACAAATACAGTTTATATTGGGAGCCCTGGAACTAGCAATGGACAGCCATTTCTTTTCACACAACAAGAAATTCTTTAGACAGAAAAAAGAGTGTTGCCATGGAAGCTAAATATGCACCCAGTGTTGCTAATATCTTTTCAAGCATATGGGAACAGAAGATCAATGGTAAAGCATGCCCACGGTTGAATTTATACAAGAGGTACCGTACATAGATGATATTATCTATCTATAAAGAATCACCCTCACACTTGGTGTGTAATTAAACAAATATATGAAGTATATACCATCCAATACTAAAATCAGTCCTTAAAGACAACAGATGCTGTATACCTGAATGCCTGAAAAAACAATATATAATAACTATATATAAAAACAATGTGCTGTTTCTTTAAGAATTATGTGAAATGCAAATGAAATAGTGGCTTTCTCTTTTGTAAGTTAGAAAAGATATCTTACATAATTTTACTGTACCACCCATGACTTGGATGACCCAACTTTTATAACAGTACTAGTTGTACTGCAACCTTCATCGAAATTCCATTGATAAATTTTAAAAGAGAAAATGCTTTGAAAGATCTAATAAATATTTGAATAAATTAATAATTTCATACTCAAGTATACTTTTATGAATATTTTTAGCAACTTTCCAAAACAATGTTAAAGCGGTTGTAAACCGCTGAAGTATTAAAAAAACCCCTGTAAGACAAGGGCATAATTAGAACGAAGCCCTTCCGGTGGCGCAGAGCCACAATAACGTCACTCTCTCGCATGCGTGGTAGCCACCATTTCCAGCACAGGCTCTGAAGGTCCGGCACTGTAAGCCGGATCTTCAGAGCACATACGCCAAGGATGTAATCGACTGCATGCACTCTGAATATCTCCTAAACTGTGCACGTTTAGGAGACATTCACAGTACCTACAGGTAAGCCCTATTATAGGCTTACCTGTAGACCTGTAGGTACACGTGGTGTAACAGAGTTTACAACCACTTTAACTCTTTTTCAGATTTTTGACTTAATAATTAAGTTTAGGTTTAATAGGAGCCACACTGCATAGTTTATTTAACTTCACGCTGAATACATCCAAAGTGCCCAATTACTGCTGTTACATAGCAAGGACTACATTTCTACTTTTTTCACACCCTACTTCTAATGCACATATATTACCATTGATGCTCAACCATCTGTAGCTAATTCTTCCCTTTATATTTTATTTGTACATACAGGGTCCTTGTGTAGAATGTATATATATTATATATTGTCCTTTCAACCTTGATCAGTAATTGCCTGATAAAAGAGCCTATGGCTTCAAAAAGGTTTCTTTTGTCACTAAAAGGTTTAACTTTGGCAATATGTTTGCTTATTTACTCAAATATATTTTCTAAACCGCATTATTTTCGTTTTGTGTGAATTTTTGAAAGCAATGAAGGCACCATCTCTAATTGAATCATTATATTTTCAGCTTTTTCATTCAAGCTTATCATCTGGAATGCTGCCATGTGTTATTGCTTCCAATCTCCACCAATAAGATTTTTTCGTAAGATATGTTTCTGCAACACCTGTCACTACAGTACTGATCTCTCAGTAATTAGAATCATCAGCAGAACTACAGAGAGAAACTAGGATCTGGAGGTGTGAGCAGACGTGTTGTTTATGTAGGCTACATCCGCTGCAGATTTGTAAAGGTGCATGTATTTGAGTTATATATTTTATTTATGTTCATACCTCCCAAGTTTTTGAGATAGGAAAGAGGGATACTTTTAGCACAAAGTATGAAGACATGCTCTTTCACGCTCCAAGTAACAAGGGCCATGAAGAATTCATAGGCCAAAATTAATTAAACTCACAACTGCTTTTTCCTGAACTAATTTTCCTTTATTCTGGATTTTCAAAATAATAAATGCTAAAATGTAGAGGTTTGGTGAAAAGTTTATTGCAGTATAACACTTTTGGTAGTTGCCATGCCTTTTTATATAGACCAAAATGAAAAAAAAAGAACTGAAGACAAAAAGAGAAGAAGAGTTTGGTTGCAGAAGAGGAACAGTCCCTCAAAACTATGGATATTTTGGAAGCGATTTATATCGCTTCCAAGAAATAACCTGCTAATATGACAATTTTGTGGAAAAAAAAAAAACAAGAAAAAAAAAAACTTGATTTTTCAAAGAATTGTGGGAAAAAATGACAACTTCAAAAAACTCACCATGCATCTTTCTTAATAACTTGGAATGTCTTCTTTCCAAAAAGGGGTCATTTGGGGGGTATTTGTACTTTTCTGGCATGTTAGGGTCTCAAGAATATAGATAGGCCGTCAGTACTTCAGGTGTGATCAATTTTCAAATATTGGCACCATAGCTTTTGGACTCTCTAACTTTCACAAAGACCAAATAATATCCACCGATTTGGCTTATTTTTACCAAAGATATGTAGCAGTATAAATTTTGGCCAAAATATATGAAGAAACATTACTAATTTGCAAAATTTTACAACAGAAACAAAGAAAAATGCATTTTTTTTACAGATTTTTCGGTCTTTTTTCTTTTATAGCGTAAAAAATAAAAAACCCAGCGGTGATTAAATACCACCAAAAGAAAGCTCTATTTGTGTGAAAAAAAGGACAAAAATTTCATAAAGATTCAGTGTTGCATGACTGAGTAATTGTCATTCAAAATGTGAGAGCACCAAAAGCTGAAAATTGGTCTGGTTATTAAGGGGGTTTAAGTGCCGAGTGGTCAAGTGGTTAATATATTTTAGTTTTCACTAACATATGCCTGGACTGCCGCCTATATTTAAAATTATTTAAAATTATTTCTAGTTGGGTATTTTTGATATTTTTATTCACATTGGTTACCTCCTTTTCATTTCATTTTTTGTGTCACCAGTTTGCACATGTATATTGTATATTTTGCACTGGGTATGATTATATCATATTTACTTCTTGAATTGGGATTTCTTCACTGAATAATTATTGTATGATCTGTTATTCTTGTTTTATAATTTTTTGATACTAAGGTTTTGACACTGATTTCATTATCTTTGAGTCTATTCAGGTTTTATAGCGCTACACTTTCACATTCACAGTCCTGATAAAAATCGCAGATCACCGTCATTACTAGTAAAAAAAAAATTATAATAAAAATGCCATAATTCTATCCCCTATTTTGTAGACCCTATAACTTTTGCGCAAACAGATCTATATACGTTTATTGCGATTTTTTTTTTTTTTTTACCAAAAAATATGTAGAAAAATGCATATCGGCCTAAACTGATGAAGAAATTATAATTTTTTGGGGGAAATTTATTATAGCAAAAAGTACAAAATATTGTGTTTTTTTCAAAATTTTCACTCTTTTTTTTGTTTTGTTTATAGCGCAAAAAAAAAATTAAAATCACAGAGGTGATCACATACCACCAAAAGAAAGCTCTATTTGTGTGAAAAAATGACATAAATTTTGTTTGGGTACAACATCGCACGACGCTTGTGCAATTGTCAGTTAAAGCGACGCAGTGCCGTATCTCAAAAAATGGCCTGGTCAGGAAGGGGGTAAATCCTTCCGGGCTGAAGTGGTTAAAGGATTAGTTCCCTTTGCCATAAAACTGCTAATGCAAATAAGGGGTGTCTGTAGATAAAAACAAACTGCAGCTTTGACTAAAGCCCTTACTATAGGTGTGGGATATTTATGTACCTCATGAAGTTTGACCTAAAATCTCTCAGGACAATTACTAAGCAGGGCCCAGCTATTACTCCCTTTCTCCATCACAGGAGTGAGCTTTTGTACTCTGAGCTCAGAGCTACCGCATCAGGCGAGAGAAGGGGATGTGAGGAGGTTTGAATCAGGGAAAAAGCTCACTCCTATAATGATGAAAGCAAACAGTAATAGCTAGGCCTCGCTTAGCAACATCCTAGCAACATCCTTGAAGTTTTTAGGTCAAGTTTCATGAAGTACGTAAATGGCCTATAGCTATAGCTAGGGTATTATTCAATCTTGGTCAAAGCTATACAGCTTGTTTTCATCTACAAATGTCCCTTATCTGCATAGGCAGTTTTTTTTTTTTGATAAGGGTGAACTATGCCTTTAAGGAAACCAAAGCAAAAGAGATACTTAAAGCCCTATAGTATAGTTATTAAAAATAATCACATTATACAGTTTTTGCCTAACTATGGCAAGCTAGCCACAAAAGGTAAACCTTTTATCATGGTTGACATAATGATTGATGACCTCATTATGACCTAAGGCACAACAAGGGTTTTGCCCAGGTGTGCATAATAGAGTAATAGCCCTCTGAATTGTTGCATAGGCGTTCGACTGTGACTTTGAGTATGATTACTGTTCTTATTCCCTGTCCACATACACTTTTTTATTTGTTATACTTTAAAAAAATATTGAAAAGGCCAGTTCAATCCTCCTTTGTTCATTAAAATAACTCACAGTAACCTGCATTACAGTATTCAGTGAAATTGCTCCAAATCAAATTTTGATTTTGACCTGGTCATAAAAGTACATATACTTCATGAGGTACTTTTAAAAATACAAAAAAATAGTTCCTCTTGCTCATGACTGGCTGATTACATGGTTTGGTTAAATGTATTGCAGTTTACTTTAGTAAATTAGGAACTGATGATGTTTTGCAATATTAGACTGCTTCATAGTTCACTGTTCATAAAAACATTAAAGTCTACAGTGTTTTTTTTTCAAATATTAATGGCATGTACTGGAATAACACCTGATTTATTTATTATCTTTTTTAATGTAAATCCAGTTTGGCTTTTAAATTCTGTATATTTCAGCTACATAACTACAATTTTCCCAAGACGGTCCAGTATGTTCAGATTCTCACAAGTCTGTATCTTTTAAAGAGCTATGTTCCCACTCATATTATTTTTTTAAATCTTACCAAGGGTGTCACAGGGCATGGTGAACAGAAACAAAGTAGGGTTTACCAGTAATTCCCTTTTTAGCAGTGGCAGTGCGTCCATTAAGGGCGCACAGGCGCCGCCCACTCTCACCTCTTCACCCCTCCTCTATGAATAATGGATAGACATGAATCTATCCATGGCTGCTGCTGCCACCACCTATTTACGTGTCCGTCCCCTTTTCGGACGCCGGTCGCCTGAATTCCAGCGGCGAAGCAATAGGCTCTAATAGGCTTCAAAAAAGGTTATAAAAAAAGTATCATTGTTAGATTTACACATTGTTAGATTTACACATTGTTAGATTTAGCACAGTGATGCTATTAAAGTGTTATAATTTTCTCCATTTGTGGAAGAGGGAAGAGGTGACTTGAGCATATGTGTGTGCTAATAAACTCATAGAGAATGGCATTTTCTTTTATAGTTAGGCGGTTGTTTGTTGGAGGTTGCTGTGTCAACCCTCCCTTTTTTACTGCCTTATGGCTGGTACACACTATCGGTTTTTTTTTTTTTTGTTCAACCCAGCGGCTAAATGAAGAAAAGCTGAGGAGCTCGCTGTACTAACTATCCAATATCAAGGGGACAGAACCTCCAAGAGAACACACCAGTAATCGCTCACAGCCATTGGCTGCCAACGAGGATCGGATGCGGTTTGGATGCTCTTTTTCCAGCATGCTTGTTCAACAGAAGCTGGCCGTACACAGGTTGGTGTACACAAGGGCCGAATGTCGGACGGTTTCTGTTGAACCGGCTGATATTCGGCCCTGATGTACTAAGTAATAGGCTCTAATAGGCTTCAAAAAAGGTGGACTCGTGGCACAGAGCATTGCGCTTGCAGTCCACCCAGATGTGTTAGAAAAGCAAATGAATATTTGCTTTTCTAACACTGAACTGCCTCTCTGCCACTCAGGTAGCGCGGGTCTGTTACCTGTCACCTGATTGGCTGAAGGCACAGGTGCCCCCATTAGATGCCAACAAAACAAGAAGGGGCGCATGGAGGACAGCATAGGGGACACAGGAGCCATCCCACAGCTCCCCTCCGTCACCCGCTGCCTGACCCGCCAATTAGATGTGGTAAGTGCCGGGCAGACAGCATGCAGGCGGGGGGCACAGTGGCTGCATTTGTTGGGCACAAGTGGCTGCATATGATGGGCACAAGTGGCTGCATTTGATGGGCACAGGTGGCTGTATATGGTGGGCACAGGTGGCTGTATATGGTGGGCACAAGTGGCTGTATATGATGGGCACAAGTGGCTGCATATGGTGGGCACAAGTGGCTGCATATGGTGGGCACAAGTGGCTGCATATGGTGGGCACAAGTGGCTGTATATGATGGGCACAAGTGGCTACATATGATGGGCACAGGTGGCTGCATTTGATGGGGCACAGGTCATTGCATATGATGGGCACAGTGGCTGCATTTGATGGGCACAGTGGCTGCATTTGATGGGCACAGTAGCTGCATATGATGGGCACAGTGGCTGCATATGATGGGCACAGTGGCTGCATATGATGGGCACAGTGGCTGCATATGATGGGCACAGTGGCTGCATATGATGGGCACAGTGGCTGCATTTGATGGGCACAGTGGCTGCATATGATGTTCACAGTGGCTGCATATGATGGGCACAAGTGGCTGCATTTGATTGGCACAGTGGCTGCAATTGATAGCACAGTGGCTGCATTTGATGGGCACAATGGCTGCAATTGATGTATTTTTCAGTTTGCGCCCCCCTAAAAAATTTTGACCATCAGCCGCCACTGCTTTTCAGATATCTTCACCGATGACAATATAGGGTAATCCCTCTTCTCGTTATAGATCACTGAGCTATTTTGTTGACCTGTGCCTGACTTCTGAGGAAGTGTGTTATTTAGTGGGATTTTAAAGTTTCTACATCTTGTCTAGTTGAATAAAATAAATATTATCTCAGGTTAAAGATGAACACCAGGCAGACTGCTAAATATACAGTGGAAATGTTTATATGTGATCTATTTTAATCGCCAAATGATTTGTAATTTCATGCATTTAGGTTTGAGATCCAGGTACCAATGCCAAACAGCACAGCCACATCTTTAACTTTCACTGGTGCATCTGCACAGCATGATTAGGAAAAACAGGTCAAAAGACACTCCAAATTGATGACTAATTGTTAAAGGTCACCTTGATGAGCTTATCTAATTCTCCAACTAATTTTACTTTATCTCTGCAAGGTGATAATGCTACACTTAAAGGACTTTTAAGCACCATCACTTTTTTAAAGTGATCAGTGAGGTTGTACCAAAACATCAAATAATCTATGCTGGTAAGAACTGTCCCAAATGTGCAAGATTGGGCAACCATTTAATGCATTAAGGTAAAAAACTCTCTGTGCTGCAGGTCCCCCCCCCTTTTTCTTACCTGAGCTCGATCTAATCCAGCGATGTGCACAAGAGCAGTGGCTCCAGCCACTATCAATCAAATCCAGTGACATGGGAGCAGGCAGCAGGGCCAAGTCCTGCTGTCTGTGTCAATGGACGCAGCAATGGGACTCAGGAGTGAGCCCGCATAGGTGCCCCCATGGAAAGCGGCACCCCAGAAGAAGAGGATCGGGGCTGCTCTGTGCAAAACAATTGCACAGAGCAGGTAACTACAGGCATGTTTGTTATTTATATTTTAAAACCTCTTTATACCTAATGAATTGCAAATAAGTGTGTTATAAAAAAAAGTATCATTGTTAGATTTACACATTGTTAGATTTAGCACAGTGGTGCTAATAAAGTGTTATATTTTTCTCCATTTGTGGAAGAGGGAAGAGGTGACTTGAGCATATGTGTGTGCTAATAAACTCATAGAGAATGGCATTTTCTTTTATATTTTGGCGGTTGTTTGTTGGAGGTTGCTGTGTCAACCCTCCCTTTTTTACTGCCTTATGGCTGGTACACACTATCAGTTTTTTTTTTTCTGTTCAACCCAGCGGCTAAATGAAGAAAAGCTGAGGAGCTCGCCTTACTAACTATCCAATGTCAAGGGGACAGAGAACCTCCAAGAGAACACACCAGTAATCGCTCACAGCCATTGGCTGCCAACGCCGATCGAATGCGGATTGGATGCTCTTTTTCCAGCATGCTTGTTCAACAGAAGCTGGCCGTACACAGGCTGGTGTACACAAGGGCCAAATGTCGGACGGTTTCTGTTGAACCGGCTGATATTTGGCCCTGATGTACCAAGTTTTAGGTTACTGATGTTAGCTATTACATACTTCAAGCTCTTAGATTTACAAAATCAATAATAAAAAAGACAATAGATTTGACTTAAAATATTCCAAAAAAAAAACCTATGTGTTCAAAATTGCCATTTAAATTGCTAAATGGAAGAACATTTTACCGGCTATATTACTATATTATGTGCTAAGTTAGGCCTCACACACACGGACGTTTTAACAGTGGATTTTTTGAGCTTTTTTTGCTGCTTAAGAACGCCACTCCATGTTATTCAATGGGCTCATACACACCATGGCGTTTTTGAGCTGTAACAGGCATGGTCGTTTTTAAGCTCCAAAAAAAACCAAGGACCAGCGCGTTCTGAGGCTCCAGCGCTAGAGCTGTTTTGACGCCGACGCCGGAAAAAGCTCAAAAGACGCTTTTTAGCGTCAGCGTTTTTAAGCTGTAAAAATGTTTATGTGGGTAATTTCGGAGTGGAAAATAGCAGAGGGATGATTTTTTTTAAAAACGCACCTTGGCGTTAACACTTACAAACGATGTTAAACGTACATTTACGCCGAATCAAAATGCTAATAAAATTGCGTTTTGAAAGCTGCTTTTTTTCCAGGTGTTGTTACTAGCTTTACAGCCCGTTTTTTAAAACGTCCGTGTGTATGAGGCTTTAAAGTAAATTTCACTTGTTTACTTACAGCCAAAGCAGTTCTTTTTAGCTCAAGGGTGTTATTTACTAAAGGCAAATTCACTTTGCACTTCAAGTGCAAACTACAAGTGCAAAGTGCACTTGAAATTGCACTGAAAGTGCACTTGGAAGTGCAGTCGCTGTAAATCTGAGGGGTAGATCTGAAATGAGGGAAAGCTCTGCTAAATTTTATTATCCAATCATGTGCAAGCTAAAATGCTGTTTTTTATTTTCCTTGCATGTCCCCCTCGGATCTACAGCGACTGCACTTATAAGTGCACTTTCAGTGCAATTTAAAGTGCACTTTGCACTTGTAGTTTGCACTTGTAATGCAAAGTGGATTTGCCTTTAGTAAATAACCCCCAATATAATATTACATGGCTCAAAAGTCTCCTTTTCACCTGAGCAAATGTCAGGGTAGTTTACACTAACCTTCAAAGCGACTTGGTTTTAATGTGAAATCTCCATCCAGCCATCAAAAAACATGAATCAAACATGATGAAATGCTCAGGATTCATTGATCTGAGGAGCACGATGAGTAATAAGAACAAAATCAGAACAAACACAGTAAACTTTGATTTTCTTCCTGACATTTTTATCTGGAGCTCTTCCCGAAATGAGACATCAAGGTCAGAAAAAAAAAAGGAAAACACATTTAATTGCTTGATAGCACCAGGCAGTGTCACTGTAGAAGTTTAGGCAGTGGAGGAAATCTTGTTTCTGTTCCCTCTTTCACTGCACTCCTGAGAAAGAATTAGGCTTTTCGGGTTTTTTCAAGGTGTATGATCTTAAAGTTAATGTACGTGATACCATACTGTACAAGTAATGTCTGCTGTAATTATTCCATGTATATTAAGGAGCATTCGAATGTACAATATATATGTATATAAAGGCAGCAATGTATGGCCCAACAGAAGTGTAAATTTGAGGATATAGTAAATGTTCTGTATCTTGTGCCTACTAATTTGCATTCATGACTGATTGTGTGCTTGGAAATTGTGACACTGAGGGTCATTAATTTAGTTTGTGTAACTCTAAGACTTACTTAGGAAATGGAGAGTTTGGCTTTCATTAAAAACACTATAAGATTATAGGCATGGAGGTGAAAGTACTAATTATTTTAGCTAAGCTCATTTTGCTTTTAGGTGGGGTTGGTGTAATGGTTGATAAGCACTGTCATTTGCCTGTCAATGTAATAAAAACTGTTAATGCAAGGGGTGAAATATAATAAAAATGTCTCAGATCCCATGATTACTTTTTGAAGGAAAACTCAACTGAGGGGATTGTTAAATGACAAATTCATTTTAAAGAAAAATGCATTCCTATCTTTCACCAATCCAGTGCTTTCCGATTCACTGGCCAGCCTATGCAGCACTAGCACAATGCTGTCTTATCTGGTGCTCTTTCTTCACAAAGAATAAGACACATGTACCAAAGCTTAGGATGGCTAACAGCAGTTGATGGATGCGATTGATATGGTAACAGTGCAATGGCCTCAGGCAGTAAAATAGAGGTATATAATGTCAGGGTAAAGGGTCACAGTAATTTTTTTTTGCTGGGAGGGGGTTAGCAGTAAGACACTTGCAATGCATTAGTGCTTTAGAGCCTGGCCATTACCCTTGGCTGAATAATCTCTGGGGCAATATCGGTTTGCTGTTACAATGAGTTCAAAGTAAATCTGTTTTTTCCATGGCAGGAGCAAAATGTAATATTGTTGGTGCTTGCCGATTGGTTGTCGGGTTTTCAGCACTGTAACATAGAAGTGGGGAGAGAGTTACATAGGACTAACTCTTCTTGCTGGCAGATGATTTGAGTTTAAGCCCGGGGCACAATGGAAAGGTACATTTCACAACTTCAAGGTATACAAATGGTTTATGATTAGCAAACAAACTGGATTGTTAATTGAAAGTAGTTTGAGGGAATTCAAAGAATGGACACCAGGATAAATAGCCCAATTATAGGGCCAAAAGGAGATTTAAATTTATAAATGTTTAGAATCTATCCTTAGTTTAGAAACAAGGAAATAGGTAGAAGAATCTAAGAAAAGCTCTTAAATAACGGATGCAATCTGGCATGCTTGAAATCACAAAGCAATATTGTAGTAAAATTGTACTACTAATAGTAAATAAACAATGTGTGAGAAATCATAATCAGGGGTGTAAGTAGTAGAATACGAGATGGGTAGAGAAAACACTCCATACTCTTTTATTGAATCAGATATGTTGATGGTGTTTGGGGTATCGAATGTTGAGTTCAAAACGGGGTAGAAAGCTTATTTTGTGATTTATCTGCCTGTATGATGTTCGTTTTATCCGTGACACAGTGGACAATCTCTTGGATATTAATGTCAGTAGATGTTGTAACGGAAGACCTGAGAAGTGAAATGAATGGCTTAAAAAGTTGTTAGGAGAGTTGATGAGAGAGGAAACTAGGGTCAGTATTGTTTTTGGCAGGGAGCAGAGTATCTCCCAGAAGCAAAACATAAAATAACAATGTATGGAACCGTATTCTAGAAAAATGTTTAGTATTTTTTCAGTATAGTGTGTCTACTATAATATGGTCATATATGGCACCAGTTGCAGTGTTTTGCTGGACAAATTCGATACGTATGACAGGCATTCCAGTAGCTGAAAATCAGGCACTTCCCCAAAGTCCCAGTGGCAATATTACAGGTGCTTATATAGCGCGTCAAATTACACAGTGCTTCACACATATACAGGCATACCCCACTTTTAAGTACACAATGGGGTTTATTTACTAAAGCTGGAAAGTGCCAAATCAGGCTCAATTCTGCAAAGAAACCAATGAGCTACATGGTTTTATTACCAAAGCTTAATTGAACAAGCTGGGGTTAGAAGCTCATTGGTTTCTATGCAGAATTGAGTCTGATTTTGCACTTTCCACCTTTAGTAAATAAACCCCATTGTGTACTTAAAAGTGGGGTATGCCTGTATAGAGCCTTGATCACAAACAGCAACACAGGGAGCTTAAGATCATCAGCATTATAACACACAGGCACACTCTATCATGGCTGGCACTGTCACAGTGTGTTACATGACATGGTTGTTGAGTGCTGACCTTATGACCAATAAGTTAACAAAATCAGCACCCAACAGCCATGTCATGTAACACACTGTGAGAGAGAACCTGCTGTCTGCTGCCTGTGTGTTATACATAGTGATATGGATGGTGACAATATAGGAATGTACAGTGCACTGCAGTATATCGTTATATTCACCCACCCCCCCATCAGTAGCCATGAATTCCAGCTTCCTCCCCTGCCTCTGGACCCTGTCAGCTGCCTGCTGCTGCCCACCTCACAGCCTCCCACTCTCCGTCTCTCACGGGCTGACTACTGACTGAGTGGGGAGCCGAGCGGAGGATGATCACTCCGCCAGGGAAGGAAACAAGCAACCACAGTGGAAGGCTGAGGCTGATACTTTAAGCAGCGGAGCGGGCACGGGATGCAGTGAAACTGAGAAAGAAAAAAGTCCCTTCACTCCCACATCAGAGAGAAGGTGCCCGGAAGATCATAGCAATAATACACCCCCTTAAGCTAGTAGGAGCGGGGGTGTAATTCAGAAAGCTGTGTTTTTTTTTTTTTTGTTCTTTTTATTCTGCGCTGTCTGTGAGGCTGCCTGGGCCTCCTTTGCTGAGCTGAGGACGCCGGACCCGGTACCACAAGGCCGGTTGTACTGGCTTATCAGAGGCCCCGCATTAACTCATAGATGTTTTATTCGTTTATGTTCAGTAGTTCAACAAGTCAGCATATGGTGGCCCCTTACTTGTCATATGTACAATAAAAATACAAAATGAACAGTCACATACTTCTACTGAATGCCACTAAGTGGGGATTACATAGAATTTAAATCGCAATTTGCCCATTTACATTTCTGCACTTGGGTACAGTCAGTATTTATCTGTTAAAAGCTGGTAAAACAAACAAATAATGAAGATTATATATGTAAGTCATTATGCAAAGTGCACTTCACATTTCTTGCTATTCTTTGCTTGTCAAGGGCTGTTGTGGATGACATTTTCTTTCTAGTCTCGGAGCAGGTGAACTTAATGCAGATCCATCAATTAGCCGTAATTATCTAATCAGAACTGCATGGAAACACAAAGGCTTGAAAATGAAAATATTAATTGGGGCACACAGCATTTCCTGCATATTATTATGTTTTTGCACGTACCTTCCTGAAGGGTCCTGTGAGAATAAATGTTGGAATTGTCTTCCTGAATTCCAGCTGAACATGATGGCAATTCCCTGCATCTACCATCATTAGCATAGTGGCATCTGACAGCAGTCAGAGCTACAAGTTTTACAAAAAGGCATCACAAGCGAAGATGTCTAAATAATTTGTTTTATACACATGTTTTAATAAATGTTAAGAATACTGAAGCAATTGGCAAAACAAAACAAGGTTAAAGTACACCTGTCATTCATACTAATGTCAAGATCAGTATCTCACAAAATTCAGCCTAGCTGTTGACTAGGGGTCTGTGAGGCACTTCTATTTTATAAACCAATATATGGATGATATCAATAGATATGTTTGACAGATGTCATTTTAAAGCTGAATTCCTGGCAGATATACACAAAATAATGCTTCTCTGTATTCTTGAATACAGCATTAAATATATGTTTTTTTTGTTTTTGTTTTTTTTTAATGCAAGCAAGTGTAAGCAATTGAATTTGAGGTATTAGCCTCATGCAGTCCCTGTACAAGAGCAGAGCTCAGATTGGGTGATGGAAAAGCATCATAGTAGTGCTGCACATCAAAGAACATACTGATTGAGGCTGGGTTCACACTTATGCGAATTGGATGCGGGTTTCCCTGCATCCAATTCGCATGACAGGAGAGTGTGACCAGCTCTCAGTAGAGCCAGTTCACACATCTCCAGGGCGGCCGTGGAGCGCACAGCAGAAGGGTCCTGTGTGTCTTTGGCTCCGTTTCAGGTCCGAATTCAGGCAAAAATTCGGACCTGATTCGCCCCTGAAACGATGAACGGGCCCCTGATGCGAGCCGCTCCGCACATAGTGTGAACCCAGCTTGAAGGAGAGAGCAGAGTGACAGACAGATATGCTCATCCGTCAGCTGCTTCTTCTTTCAATGTCCATTATTGGGTGGGAAGGATACTTGTAAGAGGTCATGAACTGCAGCAGAGAAAAATCAGGTCTTCTGCCCTGTCAGACAGAATTGTTCTGCGTGGAAGAGCTGTGTATATTTAAGTACTAGTTGGAAAGAAATACAAATCCTCTGGCAAATGAAGCAGTTCCCTTATATGTATTTCATCTGTGTATTTAGCTGTTTTCCCTTAAAATCAGCTGTAATCTCCCTAGAGCAAACATGCTACACAAAACAGGGTCAGCTGAAGGCAAGCCATAATTACATTTTTTTTTTTTTTGAGTGAAATCTTTGGAACGATAATGTCTTGTGAATGATGAAACAGTAGATAAATAGATGTGAAAGAAGGTGACATTCTGATTTACTGAGAACAGAAATAATGTGAGGACTCAAAGTTGGTAAATATGGGGAAGCAACAGGTTGTGCTTGGGCCCCAAAACCTCATGAACAGTGACAGATATTCTTTTTGTTGCTTTTATTATAGAATTAATATGTGATTTTCAAAATATACTGAATGCTCTTAATTAAATTTAAAGCTGTTGAAGCTAGAGGTGCGATCCTTAAAGGAGAAGTATAGCCAAAGCTTTTTTGGCTGTACTTGGATGTGGATCACAGGAGTGCAGTTCGTTCTGCCCTTCAGTGACCCGTTTTCAGCAGATGGCAGGGTGAAGCCCACTGCTGGCTGGCGTCACAGAGCCAGTCCAGGCTTGGGCAAGTTCGTGACAATGAAGTCGGAATCCGCCCATATGCCTGGACCGGTACCATGGCTCAACCTCCCAGTAAGCTGCTGAGAGCCAGAGCCATCCGCTCCCCCCCCCTCCGAGCTCTGAGAACCAAGCAATCGGCGGTGTTTGATCGGGTGGGGTAAAGATGCAGCATCCACTTGATCAAACCGATGCTGCATCCACCTAAGTATATTTGTGAAAAAAAAAATCCCATACTTCTTTTTTAAAGCTAAACTCCAGACATATTTAAAACTCACCTTTTAGGCCTCATGCGCACTGAGCATAAAAAATGCTCCCTATGCAGGCGTTTGACATTTTTTCTTTCAGCCTGTAGAAGTAACTCTATGTTAGCTTATGTGTCAATGCACATTTTGGTGTTTACAGGTTGGAAGTGCATTTTTAGGAGGAGCTTAAAAGCTTTTCAAGTGTCTAATTGCAGCATTTAGGCACTAGCATTTTTAAGTAAGCATTTTTCCAGAGTTTTGTGAAAAAACGCTTTTAAATACAAAAGCACCTAAACGTGTGTACAATATGCTCCATAGGAACTGTTTTATATGCTGCTTTTTTTGCCAGAAGTTCTGGGATTTTTTTCTGCTGCCTAGTGTGCATGAACCCCTAATCAGGTTGG
The DNA here is from genome assembly GCA_037952925.1 of Lithobates clamitans. Lineage (NCBI taxonomy): Eukaryota > Metazoa > Chordata > Amphibia > Anura > Ranidae > Lithobates > Lithobates clamitans. The sequence goes on from JBBGZY010001230.1 coordinate 3,455,076, forward strand.
GTATAGAAAAAAATATTTAGAGCCGAACTTGGGGCAAAATGTTTTGTTATATTACAAAAAGCATGCCCCATTAGCCTTTTTTCACATTGAAAACAAAAAAAAACCCATTTATTCAACCAAATAACAAGTATATCAGTCTTATAACACAACTAGGTTTATACATAATGTTCATATGAGGCAATACAAGTTGTAAGTGAAAAATTGTTGTCTAAGTTAAATCAAGAGGAATAATGCAACCAAAAAGCAATAAAATAGAATCAAATACAGTGCAATATTGATGAGGATAATAAATCAAAATAAAATATGGGGGGGGGGTCTTCAAAAGTTTCTGTTTTTACATTTAACAGAGTTAAAAAAAAGTGCAAAAACTTTTTGAAGAACCCTCGTAGAATGGAGGCAGCAATATAAATCTCCCCACCCAGTTGGGGAGTGTAGTGTGTTATTAACAGCCCCCAACACGTATCTTTAAACTTTTGGTATTTGGTGGGGCAGCTTCTGAGCAGAAGAGTGTTGTTAACCTCTTGCATTCACAACTCAAAGTGGCGGGCTTGGATCTATGTGCGTTCTATCAGTTTACATGCTGTAAATAGAGTCTCAAGAAAACTGTAGTGAATTTGTCAATTTCAGAATCTGTAAAGAGACCCAACAGATATTGCTTGGAGTTTAGGGATATAGGGAAGCCCATTTTATCATGTAGAAAATGAACTATTTGCTTCCAATAACCTTGAAACATAGGGCAGTCCCACAGAGCATGGTAAAAAGTACCAGGGTAGTGGACACAATAGGCTGTGATGGGGCCGCAAATTTTGACACCCCAAGTAAGGTTAAGCAGGACCTATGCAAAATATATATAGCTGCACAAGTCTATCGGACAATTTAGGGGTGACCAATTTGCAAGAGTCTAATACCTTCCCTTTGTTTAAACTCCCTATATCTGCCTCCCAGCGTGTTTTAGGCTGAAAAGCAGCAGATGGGGTTAGAATCACGGAATAGAATGTGAAGAATAATTTCATGGGGGTTTCACCATAAATTACCTCTACCTAGGGAATCTGTTCAAGGGTCGCAGTTTCCATGAGGAAGTAAGGTCTACATGCATGTCATAGTTAAAAATAATGAAAGAGCATAGTATTGGGCCACAAACTCTTCCTGTGACATATGAAAGGATTTAATACACCCCTCATCTACCATGTGGTGTAAGAAGTATATACAGTACCACAAGAGATCCATTGACTGAGGCCCCAGTAGCCTTTTCAAATGAAAAAAGAAGCTCAGTCTGCAATACTAATCTTTCGGATGCTGTCTCAGCAGTAATTCTTTTTCCTGGCTAAATGTTCTCAGTCTTCCAGGTTTATGACACCCCATTCAAGCAGGAAGACTGAGAACATCCTGTAACTGCAGAGGGTCATGGGACTGCCCAGAGGGGGCATCCCCACAGTACCCTATCTTTACATTATAGCGTGAGCATGGCTATCTGCATCGTTGAGAAATGCCCACCCCTGGAGAAGATCCAGACCTTGCATGTCAAGACATATGTAAAAAGTAAAGAACAAAAGCAGGATTCAGCTGGTGTGGCCTCCTGGTGCGAATGATAGGAAAAGGGGAGACAGTTTCAGTTCCCCTTTTTCCTCATGGGACAGCGGCAGGAAGGGCAGTTTCAAGTCTCCACTGAGAGCTCGTAGCTCTCAGTGGAGGCTTCTAGAAGGTCACAAGGCTTGGCAGGGGTCAAGTGACCTCTGCTTGGTCTTGTGGTTTTTGAAAATTGCAAAGTACTAGAACCCCAAAGGGGGCTATATAAAGGGGGTTCCATCGAAGCAGGCTCAGTCGCCTCAGAAGACAGAGCTGTGGTGCTCCCCTCCCATTTTAAGTGGTGGCTGTTATTATGTGGTGGTTTGCAAAATAAATATAAAAAATGAATGATATTTGTTGAAGTGTTGTATTTCTTGTTTTACGAAGTTATTGATTCTTGAATATATTTTATACAGCCAGAGTTGTAGTGGCTAGATTGTTTTAAGTTTATATAATTTCGTTTTTTATTTGTTATGAATTACTCTATTGTTTTTAAAACCAATAATAAATGGCCACGGCCTTATTAATTCCATCACTTGTCTGCCCATTATTCTTTAAATTTTAAGATTTGTTGTGTATAAGGGTTCCTGCCTGCTGTCCCATTATGCTGGCTGAGTCACTATATGTGGCAGTGGAAAATTCACAACTTCTAGAATCCAATGTAAAAAGTACACAGAAATGCTGAAAAATAGTTTCAAATTGGAAACTTATAATAGTAACCATATTCAAATTTTAAGCTTTTGGTGAACAATAGGGATTACTTAGGTACATTTTTGTAGAATGGTTGGTCTTGCTGTATATTTAACTTACTAACTGTAACAATAAACAGGCCTTGTCAATGTTCTTGAGCCTGTTGCCATCTCTTAACATGCTGCTGCCAAACTTGTCACGTGCATCCCTCCTGTTTCTCTTGCAGCTTCTTTCACTGGTCTTGCCTCGTCAGGTTTTATATATCTGTGAAGGACAGCTACATTAGCTTGTAATCCCAGACAAGCTTCTGACATTTACCATACCAACATGCTCATCCACTGTGGTTCAAGTGACATTTCTACTCACTTGCCTTCATGCTATCCTCTTCCTCCTTTGTTAATTGGAAGCTAGATAAGTTAAAGCAGAGTGTGCAAGGACTGACATAGACTTGAAAACCTATCTTCTGTAAACTGACCAGTCTCTAAGAATGAAATGCCACAGTTGTGCTTTTTATTAAGCAAGCCAGTTTGGAGTTCCAGTAAAATTGGACAAATTACTGTATGCTAAAAAACCTATAAACTAAATCCTATGTGTAAAACTGGGCAACATAATGTTTTTAAATATTACTAAACTTAAAGACAAAACCTTCCAGGTAAAAATGGGAAGCTTAAAGTGATTGTAAGGGTTCATTTTTTTTTAATAACTAACATATCATACTTACCTCCACTGTGCAGCTTGTTTTGCACAGAGTGGCCCCGAACCTCGTCTTCTGGGGTCCCCTGGCAGCTCTCGCGGCTCCTCCCCACATCAGATAACCCCCTAGGAGAAGCACTCTCCCGAGGGGGTTACCTTGCGGGCGCACTCCCTAGTCCAGCATTCGGCATCCATACCTGCCGAATGTATGACTCTGCCCCGCCCCCCTGGCGCCCACGTCATTGGATTTGATTGACAGCAGCGGGAGCCAATGGCTGCGCTGCTATCAATCTATCCAATCAAGAGCCGAGAACCCCGGGCAGAGAGACAGCTCATCCCCGCCGGGTCAAGTTCCAGGGCTCAGGTAAGTAAAACGGGGGGGGAGGGTCACTGCCAGGTGTTTTTTCACCTTAATGGAGAGGGAGCATTAAGGTGAAAAAACATGATGGTTTACAACCCCCTTTAATGTTGTTTACAGATCATTACCCTTAAAACATGAGTTACCAACAACCCAAAACAGTGACCGCGCTTGTGGGAAGAATATTAATATAAGCTGCTAGCACACTATGAGATACTCTTCACAGCAAGCAATATATATTAACTCCATGCTGCGCTATTCATATATCACAAGGTGAAAAAAACAATTAAAGTCCTTATTAGAGTGTTGCCACACAAATTCACACTTCAGTGCAAACACCACTCCATGTAATTCATCATCATCAAAAAAAAAAAAGACTCAAATCTGCTTACTAGATAAATATGACTCTCAAAATAAAAAGAGTCTATAGAGCTTTAAGATTGTTGCAGATTCACACTCCTGGTCTCCAAGCGTCTCCAAATGCAAAGATGGTCCACCTTCATGGATATGGAGTGGATATCAGCACAGGTCTCACTTCCCAGTCAAGGATACATGCGTGCAGATTAGTACCATTAAAAAGAAGATCAAGAGCTTTACATAGTGTGAAATGAATTACCTGTTATTAAAATCATTAAAATTGCACTTACAGATAAAATAAAATGAATGGTGTGGTACGTAAATCCCTGTTCTCATGAAAATGTTGAACTTCCAGTTCACATATGGTAAAGTATGATGCTGTAGCAACAGGCTCTGCCATACATGTATCATCAAAAAATATGTCTTTTGGGGCATGGATCCTTGACTGGGAGGCAAGACCTGTGTTGATATCCACAGGAGGACCACCTTTGCAGAGGGAGACGCTTGGAGACCGGGAGTGTGTATGAAATCTTAAAGTGCCATATGACTCTTTATATTTTGAGAGTCATATTTATCTTGTAAGCAGATTTGAGTCTTCTTTTTTCTGGGGATGGTTCACATGTATTGGTGTTTATCCTACATGGCCAAGCCTTTCTTAACCTTTTTAATATAAGTGAACCATTCAAATTACTTTCTGGTCTCAAGGAACTCTTGCTAATAACTACATTTATCTACCGTTTATGATACATTAGTTGTCATTGGGAAGAATGCTAACCTACATTGGTGGCCATTTGGAACCCCGTTTCCCCTTAGTAAAAAGATATTTGGGGTCAGTAATTAGAAGAAACCCTTAGCTTCCTCTGGAGGAACTCTAGGGTTGAGAAAATGATGTAACTAGTTTAGATAATTCTTTGTTTTGCGTTAACCTGTACAAAATTGACAGTCTATAGTTTCATTCCTGTTGTAGGCCAGTATGTGATAAAGAGAGGTAACTACAGGTATTGCTGGACAGATCAGTATGTTCTTGAAAATATCTCTGCGATAATCCCAACTTTACCTCTCATCCTCAGTTCTGAACATTCCTTAAAAGTTAACATGCAAATTTAAAACTGTACCTAATAACTCTTTAAACTAGATTCTATGTTCTATTAGGAGGTAGGTATAGTTTTTATTGAAGCCAAAGGTTTTATCCACTTTTTTTTCTTGTAACTTATAGGGGGCCATAGCTTTGATATCTCTGTACCATTCCAGTGTAAAATAATATCATCACAACAGACTACTCTGTTCACTTTATTCCCATGTTTCCATGTGAAAGACAAACACAGTGCCTAAATACACCCAAAGTACTACTCTTTGTTTTATATCTCTTATACAAACAGAGCATTTTCTTGTGAAGGGTTTTTTCTAATTATTCAATATAATTAGTTGGCTGCCTCAAACCACTGTTCTATGCAAAACAAGCTGCATCTTTCTCTACATCAATCTGCTCATTTTCAATGTGAATAGACTATTGAACAATGTAAACAAAAATTGAAAGCAATCATACCATATGATCAGCTTTACAACTGTCAGAATAGTCCAATACTTATGATTTTAAATTCCAGGAGAAGGGAACTAGAAGTGAACTAGAAGTGAAAGCTGGTCATTGCAAGATTCAATCAGGATATAAAAAATAAATAAATTATGTAAACCCAACATTTCATATTCCTGATATGTGATTGCTGTACCATGTACTGAAAATTATGTATGAAAAAGTATCCTGTGCTCTTTTTATTTTCCTTTGTGTGAAATCCTTGGTGTTCCTGCCCTCTGCTTTCCTATTAAAAACTGACCACACTAAGCTGGAAAACTCACAGTGGTCAGTTCTCTAGCTATTCAGATATCAAGCAATTAAGCTGCAAGTTTAAAAATGACTTACTAAGCTATAGCTAGACTTGCCAGGCTTCACAAGTTTCTTGCACAATTGCAGCAAGTCTGCATTGCATGACTCCAGATCAACTTTCTTTGCAAACTCTCTGCAAGTCTGCTGCAAGTTCTGGTTTGGTTATATTGTGCAATAGTCATCCCACCACAGGGGGTCACTGTGGCTGAATTTGTAAAAGTGTCAACTAGAACTTGTGCTTCAAGTGCTCTGCAAGTGTACAACTTTCCAGTGAAAATGTGCAGCAAGTTAACAGACTTACAATTCAACACTACCACAAATTTGTGGCAAGTTATGCTTGCTTTCTGGGCATGCTGGGAACTCAGCCTTCTCTCCTCCAATGAGCAGACTTGTCCTGACATGCCACCCACACAGCCATTCACTGGGAAGCTCAGTGTACTGCATTTCTCCTCCCTCTGCTCTTATGCAGCTGAGAACAGAGGGACTGTTATCACTTATAAAAAAAAAAGGAAAAAAATGTATTTATAATGGTTTTTAAAACTATACAAAAATATTTGTCTTTCATTTCTATTTTAAATTGAATGGGTTGATTTACAAGGTGATTGTTTGCATATACGTTCGCTATTAGATCAGGTCATGTATTGCTAGAATTAGGGCCTACAGCTATGAAATCCCCCAAGTGTCATTTCATTATTATTATCATTATTATTATTATTATTATTAACAATTTATATCATTATATCATTCATTATAAAATCACATCATCATTGAAGCTGTCCTGGTCAGTTTGTCTATTCTAAATGTATTCAGTCTTTGCCTTGTGACAGATATAGCTAAGTTCTTTACATTCTGCTTCAACATATTTATTTTATTTCATATTTGCTGATATCTCTTTTAGTCTAGCTATTTAAGAGGCAGTCAGCATAACCGTAGTAATGGCTTTCCTATTCTCTCCAGTAAAGTGTGACAGTGCATCTCACAAAGGCCCTCCTTATAAAATGCCAGGGCCAGTCAAACCTGAAATTACATCAGCTCTGGGTATCCAGTGTGTTCCCAGCCCATGCTGCCCTCTGCAATATTAATTTGATGCACTATGTACCTTTTATGATGCTAGGATTGTAATAGTCCCTGCAGCAGTTTAGATTTGTTTGTTGTGTCATGCTCACCTAGGCATTCCAAATTAAATGTGCTAACTTGAGTGATATGGGCATGCTGAGGCACTTCTCGGCTAAGAAACCAATGAAGCTTACAGAGTTCTCTTGGGGTTTCTGAGGCCATTTCTGGCTATTATTTTTAGAATTTTTATTGTCATCTCAATCACTACACATACTTCATCATTTACCAGTGTTAACACAGAAGGCTGGAATAATATAATGGCTCTATTTTCTGTCTCTATTGCCCCACATGTGCCAGTAAATGGGTTTTTGGGGTCCAAAAACTTGAATCTTATCTCTCGCTTCTGGAGCCTGTGTTCTCTTTCAAACTCCTTGAGCTGATGCATCAACACGCAATGTTAGGTTTCTACATTTGTTGTTTTTCATTGGAAATTTTTTTCTCAAAAAAAGGATTTTTATTGGCATAAAAGGTAACATACAAGTTCAAAGAATTAGTCATTCCAGCATAACGTTAAAGAATAAATGGGCTAAGTTTTCTTACATACCATATCATGACATTCAATAGGTATATTGCCAGCCATGCCTCAACAGTTTACACCTAGACAATCATGTACAGTTAACTGTCTCCACACACGAATCCGGTTCTCTCGTAACCCATTACCATATGATTTAGAGAAGCAGTCTGTCCATTAACAATTCTTTCATTGGAAATTTGAATGCGTTTGGAGGTAGCGAGACATTACAAAATAAGATGCTCATATATCAGTTCAACTGGGTAATCAATCCCTGTAGGATCATGATTATTAGCTGTCAGCTGTCAGATATATTTATATATATTTGTGTGTGTGTGTGTGTGTGTGTGCATCAACATAATTGTATATTAGGTGTCACTTTACTGAAAATATTAACATCTGCCTGTAAAATTGAGAATTTTCTAATAAAAGCTGTTTTCTAATTTTATAAAGAATATAATAATAACGCATTACAGAGGAATAAAAATAATTATAATTTATTAAATAAAACACACTTTTCATCGGTAATAAGCAAAAAGGTACAAGATTTATTAAAAGTGAATATTTGTATTCATACAACATAGAGGGACAGAGGCATATGTACAAACATAGCAAACTGTAAACTATTTTGTACTATTCTGAACCAACCATTTTTACTGAATATTAGCCAGCAGGTGCTCTCCTGCTCCATGCTGAACAAGTATGAAATGGTGGGTGGTCTATACACAGGGAGCCTGTGATGTCTGATCCCTACTGCTTTGAGACACAATGGGAAGCCATTCTTGGACTGCATTTTGGCTGCATTAGAAACAAAGAACAAAGATAGGTGCAAATATCCATGTAGAGATTATGTGGGATGGTTTTAGTCACCACTGTAAATAACTGGAGGATTTTGGTTGAATCCAAAGAATTATTTCCACTTTAATTGAGCGCAGGAGACATATATTCACATATGATTTTTTTTTTTTTTTCATATAATCCTTTTCTTGCTGTAACAAAGGTACAGGCATTTCACTTTTCATCACTAACCTCATGTTTCATTATGTATTTAAGTACAGTATCTCTCTGCTGTATCTCTTCTGTATCTTCAATTAGGACACTATGTGATCATCCTAGGAAAACTGGCCACATCCACTGCTAGAGCCAGTTGTCGATTAATATAGGTGGAACTTAAGCCTGCGGGATTATAGTTTTGACATTTAACATCAAGCATCCTTAGTTCATTTATCATTTTCAGAAGACCTATAGTAAGAATCAGTGAGGACCTTTAAATACCGGTATATTTAAATACAGTTTGAAGAGATAGCATAATAATTGTAGTAATAAGATAAAATATTGTACATTAGTACATGTAAACTAAGATGGAAGGGCCCATGATTGATATAATTCACTATTGGCAAAAATGTAGTAGGCAGGGGATGCAGTCACATCCAATCAAAATACACAAGGATCCATGCCTGTGATAACATCATCTTTTGAGCCAGGCGTGATAACACAAAGGTGTTCCCACTATTTCCACCACATCTGAAGGCTTGTATTTAGACATATAGTTTATAAATACTTTCTTGTCTGCTGAACCTTTGGCAAGGTTTTGGCATAGCTCCCAACTGTCCCTGATTTTGAGGGACTATCCCTCCTTTCAGGACAAAATCCCTCTGCCCCCTTTTCCTCCTTATTCGTCTGTCATTTTATCTATCATAAATCCTTTACAGTGCTAAATCTTTCACCCATTCTAAATTGCTGCATTTGTAAATTGCATAAGTCAATATAAAGGAACAGTAGTGGTAAAAAAGCACTTGTGGGGTTTAACCAATATTTTTTTTTTAAATTCTCCTTTAAGGTGGTGTGGCATGGGGTGTGTCCTATGCCTACATACTTTCGTTAATAGGTGACCCTCATTCCCATCTCAAAAAAGTTACAAGCAGTAAGTAGACTTTAAAGCAAACCCTCACTGATCTCTGTAGTTGCAGACACTTTGGAGAGATTCACCCTTAAAGTGACTGTAAAGGCCTTTTTTTAAACAAACATGTCATATTTACCTCTACTGTGCAGCTCGTTTAGCACAGAGTGGCCCAAACCTGTTCTTCTGGGGTCCCCCGGCAGCTCTCAGAGAAGCGCTTCCCCAAGGGGGTTACCTTGCGGGCGCGCTACCGAGTCCAGCATTCAGCGTCCATAGAGGCTGAATGCAGGACTAGGCCCAGTGTCCTCGCCATTCTACCAGCTGCGCTGCTATCAATATATCCAATCAAGAGCTGGGAGCCAGTAGAGAGAGACAGCGGTTCCCCGGCAAAGAGATGAAGGGGTTCAGGTAAGTAAAACGGGGGGGGGGGGGCTGGGGGACCGATGACTGCAGGTGTTTTTTCACCTTAATGCATAGGATGCATTAAGATGAGAAAAACACAAACCTTTACAACCCCTTTAACATTCACAGAAGAAGAGCTGAAAGTGGAGCTCCAGTCGTTTTTTGTGTTTATTAAAAGTCAGCAGCTACAAAAAGTGTAGCTGCTAACTTTTAATAAACACACACTCAGCTGTCCGAGGAACTAGCGATGTGGTCACCAGAACCCTCAATTCTCTCCCTCTCCTCCCCCCGGCATCGGTAACTGTGGGCACCCGGCTGTGACAGCTTGCGGCTTCACAGTCTGGTGTGCACTGCACATGCGTGAGTCGCTCTGTGCCAGCTGAATGGTCCAGCCCCCCTGAGTAAGGGCGGTCGCAGGCTTTCTGGTAAGCCTCCATTTGTTTCTATTGAAAGGTGACGAGCAGCACAAGTGGTGGAAAACTTAGACCCCCGGGGCATGCATTGGTATTCTTTTTGGATATTTCATTTATGAATTGCTTTTGTCACTAATTTTTTTGTGTTTTTATATGCATGTTTACTGCCAATGGAGTAATTATATATGGACTATTTTTCACTTGATTTCTCATTTCTGCACTGGATTATTGATCACTATTGTTATACTGGTAATATACTGTATACATTATCATTATACATATCATAATCACTTGTAGTATTTATCCGGTGCTGCACTCTTATTTTTATCTATACTCTAATTTACTTGTCTTAACCTCAGCAAAAGAAATCTGCTGGTGCCCTGAATAGTGAAGAGAATTACAAGAGGTAAGGGCTTAAGCCCAGTGGCCAAATAGTCCAGTTTCTTCCCTCAGCCCACAGCTGAGCAGGAGTATTTTTGCAATAGCTCCAGACAGGAGGTTAGCAGTGCCCCGAAGTAAGCAATATAGTCCTGTTTCTGCCCCCAGTTCCCTGCTGATTTGGCAGAAAATACAGGAATTCCTGAACAGCCTTAGGGCTCATATACACATGTGATGCCCTCTGAAGAGCAATCCACAGTCAGATCGCTCTTCAGAGGAAATTTTCCAGGCAGTGAGGTGTTAAATCACCTCTTCATCACCTGTTTAAACCCCACTGCAGCGCCCCGCAACTGCATGCTTTGCACACTATTCACTTGAATGGGCCAGATCAACCTCTAATTTTTGTTGTCTCCCTCTACTGACACCATCCACTGCTCTGCTGACACCATCCCCTGCCCTACTGACACCGTCGCCTGCTCTGCTCACACCGTCCCCTGCTCTGCTCACACCGTCCCCTGCTCTGCTGACCCCATTCTCTGCTCTACGGACACCGTTCTCTGCTCTGCTGACACCATCCCCTGCCCTACTGACACTGTCCCCTGCTCTGCTGACACCGTCCCCTGCTCTGCTGACACCGTCCCCTGCTCTGCTGACACCGTCCACTGCTCTGCTGACACCGTCCACTGCTCTGCTGACACCGTCCACTGTCCTACTGATTTGACAAGTAAGGGCGCAAAACTTGAAGAATTTATCCCACAAATGTATCAAACAGCCTAAAAAGACAGTCTAAAAAGTCCATAAATAATTGGGGGTGGAGAAAGTCTAAACACTTAGGGCTGCCGTCATATGGGAACAGAAACCAGGTCATCCTTCCTCGCCATTCTACCAGCTGCGCTCCAAGCCTCGCTTTAAGTTTCCTCCACCGCAGCCGGCTTTTCACACAGCGGTGTTTACAGTGAGCACAGCGCTCTCCCGTACGATGGAGTACAAGGACTGAATGGTCTGCCGATAAACCCCTTCCCTTGCTGGGACCATACTTTTGATGTGCCTAATTTTACTTCTCAAATGTGAGTTGCCAATTTAAAGTGCTTTTAAAGTTGTCATAATTCTACACCCAGAGGCGCCTCTCTCCTTGTCTCCCACTGCCCTACTGACACCGTTCTCTGCTCTTCTGACACCATCCACTGCCCTGCTGACACCGTCCACATCTCTACTAATTAGCACTATCCTGTTTTAAGGTAGGCTAAGTTCATATTTTTACAGTGACATTTGATTTATCAATCTGAGCATATTTTATGGGTACAAGAATGCTTTTGTTTCATTTAACCATGCCACTTTAACCCCCTCACAATTTTAAATGCAATTTGGTCCCACCCTCCGTGGACCATCCAAAGGTGTTCCGTTTCCTAGGTCTTTTACAATCCTATAGTGTATAATATTAAAAAAAATTGCCGTGCACCACTAAAGTGTTCGGGTTTGGCTTGAAGAAATGGTGGCAACCCTAACTACCACAGATCAAGATCTCTCTCTCCCATGTCTGTGCAAGGTAGGGCAAGCAGAGCCATGTCGGCAGTCTCTTACAGTCTCTTGAAGCATGTCCACAGTCTCTTACAGTCTCTTGAGCCATGTCCACAGTCTCTGACAGTCTCTTGTGCCATGTCTGCAGTCTCTGACCATCTCTTGAGCCATATATGCAGTCTCTGACCATCTCTTGTGCCATGTCCGCAGTCTCTGACCGTCTCTTGTGCCATATACAGTCTCTGATAGTCTGTTGTGCCATGTCTGCAGTCTAAGATCTCTCTTGTGCCATGTCCGCAGTCTCTGAATATCTCTTGTGCAATGTATGCAGTCTCTGACGGTTGGTGGGGGGCACCAAAATGCACCTTCGCCTAAGTAGACAAAATCTACTAGTAAATCTGCTAGTATATCTAACACCCCCCCTCCCCCAGACTGACAATGCTGCTGTCCACAGATGCCCCCTGAGCTCACTCATCCAGAGAGGGGGCATTCTAATACAGAAGGTGTGGTACTGGCCATATCACCAGGTTGAAACAGAGGGGAAAAAACCTAAGAAAAGAAAACTGGTGCAGCCACCACATCTAAGGACTGGTAAGCTGCAATACATTACATTTTTGATATTGGTTTAAAAGGATATGTAAAGCTTCGTGTTTTTTTCTTTTAAAATAACAAACATGTCATACTTACCTTCTCTGTGCAGTTGGTTTTGCACAGAGTGGCCTCGATCCTCCTCATCTGGGGTCCCTCGGTGGCTCTGCTGGCTCCTCCTCTTCTCGAGTGCCCCATTGCAGAGTTGCTCCCCCTCTGAGCACTCATGCGAGCACGCTCCCGTGTCCTGCTGCTGCGTCTATTGACACAGACAGCAGGACCCGGTCCCCGCCCCCCCAGCTCCCACGTCATTGGATTTGATTGACATCAGCGGGAGCCAATGGCTGCGCTGCTATCAATCTATCCAATCAAGACCCGAGACACTGGCTGGAGCTGGTGTGCTCATCCCCGTCGCTGGAAAGACTGGGTTCAGGTCAGTAAAAGGGGGGTTCTGGGGGCTGCTGCATGACAGGAGGTTTTTCACCTTAAGGCATAGAATACATTAAGGTGAAAAACCTTGAGGGTTTACAACCCCTTTTGCTTATGTGAGCAACCTGAAAAGTGTTTCTGGATGACAGTGGAATTAATGTTTATAGCCTGGTCCACGGAGTCACTTTAAAATCAACATGTTGTCATAAATTTATAAGCTAACAGCAGAAGGGCACAGAAGGAATCTGTAGGTGCATACAGTATCTTGAAGAAGGTTTCTTGAGCACCCCATGGGTCCTTTAACCTGGGCTGCTCTATAATGTAAACTTTGACTTCAGACTGTCACCTCCTTTCGAAACTTACTATTGGTCTCTTATTGACAGATAGTAAGATGTGGGTGGGTGTGAGTCTGAGCTTTAAAGTTACCAGTTTTCCAAAACATTTAAATCATGCCGTGAATAGCTCGATTTTTTTTTTTTTCCTAAAAGCTGTTGAATGCAAATATATTAAAACATTCAGCCTTAATAAAAATTAGATTCATACAGGGTCTAGACATATGCCGACATTAACCTTTAAAGGAAAGTTACTGTGTTCAATTCTTTTATTTCATTGAGCTGAAAGTCAAACAGTGCAGAAATGTTATTAAAGCCTTATCATTTCATTTAGTAGATGAAGCTGCAATTTTGGCTGCACATCTATGAAATCACCCAGACTGAGCGTAATTTCAATAGAATAAATTAGGAGTCACTCTCTGGCCTGTCTGTTGTCATGGGGATCCGAGTGATCCTGGAATTTCTCTTCTCAATGCAGACTCTGCAATATTCTCTCATATCCTGTACTCCGCAGTTGGCCTTGAAGGCCTGAGGCATAGCCGGTGGCGTTTTCAGTCTGTGTGTCACGGTGGGCATATGACTGTGGCACTCCTAATGTTAGCAGCTACTAAGTTTCTACATGCAGCATCTGTGTTCAGGTCTCTTGACAAAAATAAATGATGGTCTAGCAGTTTTGTTGTCAGAGAGGTGCTACACATTTGTCAGGAAAAGATTTCAGCTGGTGTATTTAGTAAAACTTACTAAGAGATTTATTAGTGAGCGCAAAGTTTGGATACGAGTGGGGAGCTACTACCAGGTCAAGTACGATACTTGCATCAGCTCCTCGCGGTCCCTTATACAGGCCTTACCAAGGTTTTTTAACAGATGATATGAACTAGGTTGCCATCACTGTTGTATGAATAACAATTCTCATGTAGTCAAAACTTCTTTTTTTTTTTTTTCAAATATAATTTTTATTGAACTCCAATAAGGGGGAAACCCAATCGTTTCAACAAAACCATACAAATAATTGAGACTGTAATCACATATCTCAGATCTTAATAAACCAGTATACATAGGGTATAATCACAGTATACATTGAAAAATGTCATGAAAGAATGTGCAGTTGGCTTACTCATTAGTATCATTTAGCGTAATAGTGACTAAACGTGGTTACAAAGGAATAATAGGGTAGCCCAAACTTAATTTCCGCTTTTCTTAAATAGTGACATAGAAAAAGAGAAAGAAAAGGGTAGAGTAGGAAGGAGATAGGTAAGGGGACGGCGATGACTCAGGTCAACAGAGACAGGTAGCCAGGGCTTTTTTTCTCAAAGAGAAGGTGCAGGAACCCCGCCCCCCCTTCTGATGCACCCTTAGTCTCTGCCCCCTAGCCACCCTATGAGCACCACTCCTTGGTTCCACCCCCTGCCCACCTCCCAGTACCGCTACTAAGTAATTGTATTAAATTGTATTAAATTTGATAGACCCCACCCCAGCTACAATAGATCCCCCCAGTAACAATAGACCCCCCTCCAGCAACAAAATACCAACCCAGCAACAATAGACCCCCCGCAGCAACAACAGATCTCCCAGAATCCAGCATCAATAGACCCTCCAGCAGCCAGCAACAATAAACCTCTCCCTCAACAGTAGATCCCTCCAAGCAACAATTAACCCCTCAACAAGAAAACCCCCACCAACAATAGACCCACCCAGCAACAATAGACCCCCACACAAAAATAGATCCTCACCAGCGGCATTAGATCCCCCAGCAGCCAGCATAAATAAACCCTTCAGCACTCCGTACCATAAAATACTTTCAGTGCTGGAGGTGCCGGAACTGCGTTCCCCCGCGTTCCCGCTGAAAAAAAGCCCTGCAGGTAACTACTTAAAACCTTTGAGGGACCTATGTGCCAAAGAGGGCCTTCCCCTCGCCAGAGAGAGTAAACATGTTCCAGAGACTCCAAGTCTTTGTGTATTTCTTACGTTTATGTTGTGCTGTGAGAATTAAGTCTTCCATCCTGTTTATATTCTCCACTCACTGCAGCCAACTCGCAGTGGTCGGTGGGCATTGCTGCTTGCAGTAAAGAGGAATGCAGGACTTTTTATAGGTTTTAGCAGGGATATTTGATACATGTAACAGAAAAAATGCTGGGTCATCAGGTATCTTGCATTCTGTGAATTTCTGAGTGATTGTATGAACATCTATACAGAAATGTTTCAGTTTAGAGCAGGACCAACGGGACCAATGGTCCAAGGTTGCAGGATAGAGTTTATGCAGTCTAAGGGGTGTGAGGTACCATCTAGTAAATATTTTGAAACTTGTTTCTTGTATTTTGGTGCATAGAGATGATTTGAGGGAAAATCTGATAATATTTTGTTTTTGTGCTACAGTGAAAGTGCGGTTTAGATTGGTCTCCAAGCTCTCCAGGCAGGGTAGGTCTGGTTGTTCTGAGGGTGTGTTCAATAGGGAATATGTTTTGGAGAGGACCTGGGGTAGAGGATCAGCCCCAGGGCAGTACTTCTCATAGGTAGTTAACTGATGAGTGAAGCTCCGGGGGTTGGGAATAGAGTGTGGAAAATGGTGCAATTGCAACGCACTCCAGAATAGAAGTTGGTAGAGTTTTTCATCAGCTCAATTATGGAAGGCCACTGCCCCGCAAGTCAAAGCTTCTTTACGATCCAATGGATTATTAGACTTTATCTGATATCCTGTTAGGCCCTCTTCACACGTGAACTATTAGTTTCATCACTTCAGTCAGTTTTTTACATCCACCAGCTAGAGTCCTTAACTACTTGAGTTCCAGAGCTATTTTTTCATGCAAAAAAAGCCCGTTTGTCCGTTTTAATCCGTTTTTCATCCGATCTGTTTTTTTTTTTCTGGAAGAAAAATAGTGCTTTGATCCGTTCCAAAAACAGATGTTAACGGAAGTGGATGTAAATGGATGATCATCCATTTACATCCGATTTTCCATAGGGATGCACTGATGTCCGTTTTCATCCATCTGTCAACGGATGGATGAAAAACGGACAAACAGTCCGAATGTGTGAAAGGGGCCTTCTTTACTGTTTGGAAATGAACAAATATTTTGTGTATATAAAACTACAGATCTCTAGTGACTACCCAATACAAACTAACCACCTTGATCTACATGCTGCTTGTTGCCAGACTGGGTTCTTCTATAACAGTAAAGTAAAAATTAAAGTTGACATGTTAGGTGTCCTAGCATGTTGCCTGTTAAAAAAAATTAATCAGAGAATGTTAATAGCAAATGTTAAACACTCAGTCCCCTCAAAA
Organism: Lithobates clamitans; assembly: GCA_037952925.1. Lineage (NCBI taxonomy): Eukaryota > Metazoa > Chordata > Amphibia > Anura > Ranidae > Lithobates > Lithobates clamitans. The sequence continues at coordinate 3,471,486 of JBBGZY010001230.1, forward strand.
TGAATATGGATATACTGTACTCTGGTAATCTATAATATCCTCTTGCTTCTTATACAGTAGTTCCTGATGAATCCAACAGCTAAATCACCACACAGAAATTCCCTACTCTGCACTTCCTACCTTGGAGTCCCATGCAACATTTTAGGTTGTCGCCAGAACAGGCATACAGGAAGTCTATCAATAGGGAAAATAAATTTCCCCCGTAACAACTGTCTAACAGAGGGTTTTTATTACTTTGGACAAATTTCCTTCCACTACTTATTATGACTTAACACTACTTATTATGATTTAATATATGTGAAAGCCTTGCAAGCTACCATGTGTGTTCACTATACCTTATTGCAATGTACAGACAAAACACAGTCACAGTCCCGTATACATGTGCCAAAATATATCCAAACAACGTAAGGAACCACGCTGTCCCTACATCCAAGTGTCTCCTGTATAATATATTCAATTAACACTTTAAATAGATGATAATTGTGAAAAACATAAATAAATAAATAAAGTGAAAGTAAACATGCAAAATAAATGTCCTCTCGTGCACTGCTTCAGTGCCTATTAAGTCCATCAGTGTATATCCTTTGTGAACTTCCTAATAATGATTACTCTGTGTGATAGTGCTCCACATATGATCAAAGTGCCACCACTCTCGTGCTCCCCCCTGTGGTATTATCCTCACCTCAGGGTGTGTGACCTCACAACTAAGCTTGGTCAATCGGCGCTGGTGAGCTACCCCTGTGTTCAATAGAAAAGGAATCTCCGGGCTCCTGTTCTAATCCTTATCAGTCTCCTCCATATATGTAGATGGAAAATAAGCTACACAGTGCTTATAATGTTTAAAACCAAATATTTTATTAAAAAATCAAGAGAGGTACTCACAATCTTATGGTGCTTCCAGTGCACCAATCTCTAACATACAGTCTGTTATTAACACCAGATAAAGCTGCACAGTCATCGTCTATCACAGTTCCTCCTCAGGAGGCTGCCGCTGCCAACATTGTCCTCTCCCCTCCCCTAGGCGTGTTGACACAGGGATCACGTGTCTTCCTCGGAGGGATTGCTACTAGACAGGAGACTCAGATATTTTAGATATAGTTTGGTGGCGGCCAATTTCTTGTGGATCAGGCCAGTGCCATTTTGTTGTAGTATAAATCTCCTAAGGTGTACATCGCAACGAAGTGGTGTTAACACTATTGCACGATATATCCTACTATTTTGAATGCGAATTAATAATATCTTTTAATGTTCGCATGCCTTAGATACGTGAACGCTTCTCAGATATGATAAACTATTTAAAGGTCTGTGTGTGACATGGCTGTGCGCCTCCATAGGTTTACAATTAATACATACAATCAATTAAAAAATATTAATTAAAATACACTAAAAATTTATATAGTGAATGTAATTACTTATAATTAAAAAACTAAAGGGCGAGCCCCTAATTTATTTATTCATTTATTTTTCTGTTTTTCACAATTATCATCTATTTAAAGTGTTTATTGAATATATTATACAGGCGACACTTGGATGTAGAGACAGTGCGGCACTTTTATGACTTGATGCAGGAAATGAAGAAATATATCTTTAATGGGAGACAAACACTAAAAAATTGCCAGGGCTTTTAAACATTCCATAATTTTCCAAAACTAATAACAAAAAAAATGTTGGCTTTATTTATACAGTAAGCATTATATGTGACCGATTCTGCACTACTTTCAAGAATTGGTCCTTTGTAGTGGTGTTATAAAGAAAGGTATTCAGATGTTTTAAAAAATAGACATTTTTCAACAGAAAAATCTTTTTTGTGACAGATAGCTAAGAGTGGGGAAAAAAGAGGCAGCTTTCGTTCCATAAATGTCCTTCCTATCTATCCCTTGGTCGGGAAGAACATCCTGGATTGTGGCAGTGCACAACCCGTTCTAAAGCAGGCAAATGTCTAACTTTCTGTTGTTTTCTGTAACACATTTGCCCATCTTTGGCCACCCAATTGTATCACAAAAAGTGTTACCGTTAAGGCAGCACAGGTGATCCTCGCCTTATAATTGGATAATGCAAAGTAGCTGTTGTGGGCATCGAGTGATTTTCTGTTTCTTTCTGGGGCTCAGTTCCATACATGCATGATTTCAATTATTTTTAGACCACATGAGTGACTTTGAAGAAACAAGGTCTTATACATTACATAATCTGTGTATTTTGTCAAATTCCTCATTAAAACAGGCTTTATATGAGACAGTCTGTGACCTATTAAAAAATCATCTCTTGCTGTAGGTATGAGGCATCTTTACAGATTAGCCTTTTGCTATGTATGACCACCTTTACCCGTATAATGATTCTAAGCATTCTCTAGCTGTTATTATTATTGCTGTGGAGTCACCGGTGCAGTCTACCTCTAATTATTGATGCAAGAGAAGTGCTGAATTTGTGGCATCCAATTAACTTTGTTTACATCTACAGGAGACCTTGTTCTGCAGAGAAGTAAACTGGTGAGCTCTGAAAGTACTCTTTATCTTAAAACAATAAGCATAGAGGTAGGAATGTTATACAAGCACTTTACATGCTGCATTGCTAAGGGCACAAGTATGTCGTAATTCCGTATGAGGAAATTTGCAGGTGACAATTGCCTGTATAACAGCCACACATTCAACAAGCATACATTTCCACACTGTGATTCCATGTAAAGAGAGTAAACATTGCAGAAGGTATGGTTGCTATGGGACTCATTGTTCTACAAAGCCAGCACAATCCAATAATTCCCCCCCCCCACACTCACTATTTACTCAAGATTCTAACCTTCCTTCACAAGTTTGCTCTGCTTATATCAGGGGTCTCCAAACTATGGCCCTCCAGTTGTTCAGGAACTACAATTCCCATCATGCTTAGTCATGTTTGTGAATGTCAGAGTTTAACAATGCCTCATGGGATGTGTAGTTGCAACAGCTGGAGGGCTGTAGTTTGGAGACCCCTGGATTATATTATCGTATGTATGTATTCCAGGTTTCAAGAATGTAGAAGTGTGGTCATTTGATACTTAAAACACAATGAAGTCCAACAATATATAGGAAAAAGGCAATGTTGATATACAATACTTTTAAAATGAAAACAAATATATATATATATATATATATATATACATATATATATATATATATATATATACTGTATATACAGTGTGTGTATATATATATATATATATATATATATATATATATATATATATATATATATATACAGTGGAGACAGAAAGTATTCAGACCCCTTTAAATTTTTCACTCTTTGTTATATTGGTTATATTGCAGCCATTTGCTAAAATCATTTAAGTTCACTTTTGTTTCCTCATTAATGTACACACAGCACCCCATATTGACAGAAAAACACAGAATTGTTGACATTTTGCAGATCTATTAAAAAAGAAAAACTGAAATATCACATGGTCCTAAGTATTCAGACCCTTTGCTGTGACACTCATATATTTAACTCAGGTGCTGTCCATTTCTTCTGATCATCCTTGAGATGGTTCTACACCTTCATTTGAGTCCAGCTGTGTTTGATTATACTGATTGGACTTGATTAGGAAAGCCACACACCTGTCTATATAAGACCTTACAGCTCACAGTGCATATCAGAGCAAATGAGAATCATGAGATCTAAGGAACTGCCTGAAGAGCTCAGAGGCAGAATTGTGGCAAGGCACAGATCTGGCCAAGGTTACAAAAAAATGTCTGCTGCACTTAAGGTTCCTAAGAGCACAGTGGCCTCCATAAAGCCCTTAAATGGAAGACGTTTGGGACGACCAGAACCCATCCTAGAGCTGCCGTCTGGCCAAACTGAGCTATCGGGGGAGAAGAGCCTTGATGAGAAAGGTAAAGAAGAATCCAAAGATCACTGTGGCTGTGGTCCAGAGATGCAGTTGGGAGATGGGAGTAAGTTGTAAAAAGTCAACCATCACTGCAGCCCTCCACCAGTCAGGGCACTATGGCAGAGTGGCCCGACGGAAGACTCTCTTCAGTGCAAGACACATGAAAGCCCGCATAGGGTTTGCTAAAAAACACCTGAAGGACTCCAAGATAGTGAGATGTATAAGATAGAAATAAGATTCTCTGGTCTGATGAGACCAAGATAGAACTTTTTGGCCTTAATTCTAAGTGGTACGTGTGGAGAAAACCAGGCACTGCTCATCAACAGTGAAGCATGATGGTGGCAATACAGTCCCAACAGTGAAGCATGGTGGTGGCAGCATCATGTTGTGAGGGTGTTTTTCAGCTGCAGGGACAGGACGACTGGTTGCAATCGAGGGAAAGATTAATGCGGCCAAGTACAGGGATATCCTGGCCGAAAACCTTCTCCAGAGTGCTCAGGACCTCAGACTGGGCTGAAGGTTTACCTTCCAACAAGACAATGACCCTAAGCACACAGCAAAATAACAAAAGAGTGGCTTTACAACAACTCTGTGACTAAACTTGAATGACCCAGCCAGAGCCCTGATTTAAATCCAATTGAGCATCTCTGGAGAGACCTAAAAATGGCTGTCCACCAACGTTTACCATCCAACCTGACAGAACTGGAGAGGATCTGCAAGGAGGAATGGCAGAGGATCCCCAAATCCAGGTTTGAAAAACTTGTTGCATCTTTCCCAAAAAGACTCATGGCTGTATTAGATCAAAAGGGTGCTTCTAATAAATACTGAGCAAAGGGTCTGAATACTTAGGACCATGTGATATTTCAGTTTTTCTTTTTAATAAATCTGCAAAAATGTCAACAATTCTGTGTTTTTCCGTCAATATTGGGTGCTGTGTGTAAAAAAAAAAAAAAAAAAAGAACTTAAATGATTTTAGCAAATGGCTGCAATATAACAAACAGTGAAAAATTTAAGGGGGTCTGAATACTTTCCGTCCCCACTGTATATATATATATATATATATATGTAACAGAGAAAAAATATATCTTGAGAAGTTAATAAACCAGGGGACATCCCAAAAAATGTCCATATCAATATTATCATCTCTAACACAATTCAGTATGGATATCTCAGGATTATATGCGTGAAGGACTTCAGGGGTTTTGTACTAAAACAACATAATATTTTCCATATAAACAACACATTAGGATGACCTCCTAATGTGTGTCCCCCAATTTTTTTACCATTTAGGCAAAGGTATCGCGCATTGCAATTCCATCTCCCACTTCATCATGTATAAATGATAATTGTAAGGTCACATGAGAAGCATTTTGAAGGAGCTTATATATTAAAGAAATCAAATTAAATTGAAAAGTCCTTTAATCAGTGGCAGCCCGTCCATAGGGGGCGCACGGGCACCACTGCACCCACCCAGCAGTCACAAAAAAAAAAAATAGTTCTTTAAGTGCACTGTGTTCGGGCGACGAGACTCACAAGTTTGCAGACGAGACGCTTCATTTACAGGCTTTTGACCAAGCCAAAGCGCTGAACATCTTCCGCCCGTAGTATTATTACGGACAGGAGCTTTGTTGTTCAAGTGAAGAGGTTACTTCCAGTTTCCCTGTTTTAGGGAAACCGGAAGTGATATCGGCAGCTCCATGGAACGCACTGCGCGAGCGGAGCTGCCTGTAAGGTAAGTGAGGCTCAGGGCTGCATTAGATCGGGCACAGTGAGGCTGCATTAGATGGGGGCACAGTGAGGCTGCATTGGCAGCAATTGATGGGCACAGTGGCTGCGTTTAGCACAGTGGCTACGTTTGATGGGGCACAGTGGCTGCATTAGATGGGGCACAGTGAGGCTGAATTAGATGGGGCACAGTGAGGTCTCATTAGATGGGGCACAGTGAGGCCGCATTTGATGGGGCACAGTGAGGCTGCATTTGATGGGGCACAGTGAGGCTGCATTTTATGGGGCACAGTGGCTGCATATGATGGGCACAGTAGCTGTATTTCATGGGGCACAGTGGCAGCATTTGATGGCACAGTGGGAGCATTTGATATGGCACAGTGGCTGCCTTTGATATGGCACAGTGGCTGCGTTTGATTGGCACAGTGGCTGCATTTGATGGCACAGTGGTGGCAATTGATGGGCACAGTGGCTGCATTTGGCACAGTGGCTGTGTTTGATGGTATAGTGGTGGCAATTGATGGGCACAGTGGCTGCGTTTGATGGCACAGTGGCTGCATTTGATGGGCACAGTGGCTGCGTTTGGCACAGTGAGGCTGCAATTGAAAAATTTGGGCACCAGCCGCCACTGCCTTTAATACATAAATATTCATATTGCGTGGCTTGAGGAAATTTAAGAGAGGGGGGTAGTGTAGACATATAATGCTTACATTGTAAATAAGAATAAAACATACAAGTAGGTAGTTTTTTTGTGTACCCTTAATTCTTCAAAAGTTAGAAGTTTGCAGTTGGTTGAACAGAGAAGATGTTAAAGTTGGAATATGCAAGCTTGGTCCCAAGGCCTCATTTGAGTCTAATGCCCCGTACACACGGTCGGACATTGATCGGACATTCCGACAACAAATCCATGGATTTTTTCCGACGGATGTTGGCTCAAACTTGTCTTGCATACACACGGTCACACAAAGTTGTCGGAAAATCCGATCGTTCTGAACGCGGTGACGTAAAACACGTACGTCGGGACTATAAACGGGGCAGTAGCCAATAGCTTTTGTTTCTTAATTTATTCTGAGCATACGTGGCACTTTGTGCGTCGGATTTGTGTACACACGATCGGAATTTCCAACAACGGATTTTGTTGTCGGAAAATTTTATAGCAAGCTCTCAAACTTTGTGTGTCGGAAATTCCTATGGAAAATGTGTGATGGAGCCCACACACGGTCGGAATTTTCCGACAACAAGGTCCTATCACACATTTTCCGTCGGAAAATCCGACCGTGTGTACAGGGCATTAGTGCGATTATCTTGAAATTCCAGGTTATATAGAATGTTAACTAAGAGGAAGCCTGGAGATACTAGGGAAGAGAATGAGCTTTTAATAGAAATGTATATGGGTTTTGCATGTATCTTCTCTTCTTTACAAAGGTCAAGACTAAAAATATGCATTTTTAAATAATATTTTTCTCTTAAGTAATATCTAAATATAGAATAGGAATATTTTGTATTCTCGTTTCACATATTTTCCAAGCTATCTTTATTGGATTTGCTATAAAAAGCTTGTAAAAAGATACATGTTAACATGAAAATTATGACACATGACTAATTATAGAGAGAGAGAGAGAGAGAGAGAGAGAGAGGCAAACAGTTACTGCCATTTTTATTAAAGAGTAAAAACCCACAAGCCTCTGCGAGTTCTGCATCATGGGTGCTACATGTAATACATTTTCAATTTTTAAACCAATGTGTGTGTCTATCTATCTACAGTATATATCGTGTAAATATAAATATATAATATAATTATAACAAAATATAAAACATTATTTAAAAAAAAAAGATAAATAAAAACAAAATATAGCCATTTTTTTAAAAACTCATTTATCTCTTTAAAGTGATTGTCATTGCTAGACTTTTTTTCTAAAAATAACAAACATGTCATACTTACTTGCTCTGTGTAAAAGTTTTGCACAGAGCAGCCATGATTCTCCCCTTCTTGGGCCCCCCCACCAGCGATCCTGGATCCCACCTGCCGAGTGCCCCACATAACAAGCTTGTTGCTATGGGGGCACTTGTGTAGGCTTGATCCTGAGCCGTGCTCTGTGTATCCATAAGATACAATGAGCATTGCCTGGCTATGTTCCTGCTCCCTCCTCGCTGGCTGTGTTTGACAGCAGCAGGAACTTCCGCTGCTGTATGAGTTAATGAGAAGGGAGAGAGGTGAAAGAGCCTCTGCTCTTGTGCACATTGCTGGATTGGGATTGGGCTCACGTAAGGATGGGGGGCGGGGGGCTGGGGGAGAGCTGTATGCAGAAGGTTTTTTACCTATTCTTGCAGAGAATGCATTAAGGTAAAATCCTTTAACCTTTACAGCCACTTTAAGCTGTAGAGAAGGTTTCAAAGTATACAGTATACTTATGTGTCACTCAGCAGTTACTGACTGTGGAATTCTAATCTATCTATAAGCCAATGCGAGAATCTTGAACAGCAAAGATTCCTTTGAGAAATGTAGACTTTAGTATTTTGCATCTAGAAGCACTGCAGTTCCAAGATCTCAGAGGTGTCTCATTGATTGAAAGTGAAATAAAATCGTTCGCCATAAAGCTTGCAGTTTCTTTATATTACAGGGTAATTTTTGACAAGTTCAAAGGATTAACAAGTTGATCGTGGAAGATGTTATTTCGGCCCAATTGTTAACCATCCTCATGACTCATGAGAAAGACACAATTAGCTTAATGGTTTTAGAATGACTACTACAAAGAGTCTTTGGAAAGCAGTATGAGAGAAAGGAGGAAAAAATGGCATAGAAGCTATTCAAATTTAATAAGAAATTCTAATAAATTTTTATGAATAGAAAAGACATAGAATATGAAGATCAGTGGGTCTGAATTTTTTTTTATTTTTTTTTTATGCTGCGATATTGCTTGAAAGGAAAAGAAATCTTATTTCTAAGCTGTATAGACAAATGTACTTCTAAGTCAAAATTTAATTTTCAAAAAGAATGCTTTGAAAGTAATCACTGTTTTATATTGTGTGTGTGATGCGGGCTGTGTTCTGTGGAATCGAAGTCAGAAGTACCAAAATGTCACTAAATTTGTTTCCTCGCACTAACCTGAGCACATCGTCACCTTGGTTACATTAGTTAGTGATATTCTTGAATTTGGTAAGCCTGTCACAAATAACTTTACAATGTGCATCTCTGCTTTTTTGAATCCGTTGTTGCTGGCTTTATATTATACAGACCAAAACGGAAAAAAAAAACAAATGGAACAAAATTTATTTCCAGCTTGGACATTTGAATTGTGAATCTCAGGCTGTTACATGACCTTGGGCCATCCACTTCTGTAAAATAAGAATAAGAAAGCAGTGGAGCACCTTGACCAGGATGAGAATGAGACTGGGAAGTAGTCCTGGAGAAGAACACACAATAGACCATATCTGTATATCTGACTACAGTTTGGTAGGCCAAATGAAGAAATAATGCTGCCACCGTTGACCCAATATAGTGCTATGGGCCAAATACTAAGACTGGGGTACCTTCTGTTACTTTAGTAGAACAAAAGTAAAGTTAGCCATGCACTGTTCTTTTTTTTTTGTTCAGTCAAACAAAGTGAATGGAGGAATAGAGGACATTGTATTCTGGCAGTGGGACCCACCACTGCCAGAATACACTGATCAGTGGCTGTAGCCACTGATCAGCAAAAGTATTCCAGCATGCCTCTTTGACAGAAGTTGGTCAAATGATGAGCAGGGATGGCTGCACACAGATCGAAATTTGGCTGGTCCCTGCTGAACTGGCCGAATTGTGATTGCCAAACCCGATTAGAAACCTGTCCTGGGAGAACTGTGGTTCTGTCATTTTCGACCTTTTTAAAATAGAAGTTACCTGACTGCCTCTGGCTCTCATACTCGAAATCAAACTACAGGCCCCTCAAAATCTTCATACATGTTTTGTGTCTATGCCATATTATTAAAGCCACTGGATCTGCATGACAACAATAAGGCTGGGAATTGTCTTTTCTTTATTGTTTGCACACATAAGGATGCATTGCAATTTTTTTTTTTTCAAAAATAGGTTTTTATTTTTGCATTCAATCAATTTAACCAAGTTTAAAGTCTGCTTTAATGTGACAGGCAAGAGCATATATTGGGGAACGGGTGGGATGCAGTTTTTTAGGCAGATCAGTTGAAAAATACTATATCTTGTTTTAGACATGCTTGTTTTAGATAGAAAAAAATAAAAAAAAGATTAATGCCACTAACACTTTTTGAAATTATCAGTTACGTAACTTGAATTAAGTGCTTAAAGATATGAAGTGATTGCACTAAGTGCTACTGGCTTCAGGCTCAATATATGAAAGGTGCAAGAATATGAAAGGATATGAATGGTTAGGCTTACAGACGGGGCCTCTGAACAGACGGATGACTGATGACTCTGCCTTATTTAACCTCACACACTTTATACTTCATATGACAAGCCCGAAGGGCAAATCTTGTAAAATATTAATTATATGTGAGCTAACGGTAACATTTCTTTACAATTATATGAGGCATAAAATTCTGCCATTCCATGATTGGATCTACAGAAGTATAATATGATATGCTTTTCTTTGTGAAAAACATTACATAAATCATGTAGCATGTAATGATTATAAAATAATGAGTCTATGGGGCAGAATGTAATTGTGTTTAATTGAAAGTTTTAACACTGATAGGATTCAATGAAGTTAACGCAAATATGAATGTGACATGTTGTAACTGCATATTTGGGCTTACATGGGTTTTGTGAAATGCATTTATAATGTATTTGTCATGCATTTATCATATGGAGGAATAAAGGCGAAGCACATACTGATCTCAAACAGACCTTGACACTTCAAATGCTGGGGTACACTAGCCTTAAAAAGGTTGAACTATGAAATATTAATATATCATTTCTATTAGGTCTGGTTCATACCAGCAGCTGCATTAGAGAGCAGCCAGTGGTGTGTGCTGTGTCGGCAGCGGTGCAGGTTCTTTTCCTAAACTTTGTTGAATTTTCACAAAGTGATATTTAATCCAGTACTATTCATTGCAGCTGCATTGGACTGTAGAGCATTGCTCTGTAGTGACATTGTATTGAACACTGTACTGTACAGTACAGAGTACAGTGTCACAAAACGCTGCAATAAAAAAACAGCTGGTTATGTGAACCGATTTAATTGTAATCAAGGCAAATTGCCTTGTCAGTGCATTGAGATTGCTCTGGGAAAGGCTGCCCAGTGCAGCCCAATGCACCTGCTGTGAACAGGACCTGAATCAGTGGAGGTTTGTCACCAATTGCCTCCTCATAGCTCTTGGAAACTGTAGTGATGAGACATTTGCACATCGTTTCCTAGGTCTAAACACTTGCTCCGGTCACACTGTCATTGTAGGATTTTTACATTTTATTATATATCACAGAGAATGCAACTGAAGAAGCTGAACTGCCACAAAATGGATGGGAGCACCTAAATAGTTCAGGGTTGGTGGGAACAGAGCCAGGAACCTCTAATTGGCATATTTTTCAACTGGAGTCTCAAGCAGACATGAAAAACCAGTCCACCCAATGCTGATATTTCATTGTAGGATGGTAATGAACAGTTACATCACCATAACAATTTCTAATATCTTTAGTTTCCATGTCTGCCCACCTGCTCTACACTTTACTAGGGGACTCATACTATCGTTGTTGGACTTGATTGTTGTATATATTTTGGGAATAGAACAGGAAAAGCTGGAAGACCCTAAAATGGATGTAAACCCCTAAAAATTCTAGGTTGGAATGAACAGGGCCAGGAACTCTGGGAGGGAGATTTTGAAGCTGAAGTCACTAGAAGAATTAGGAAGCCAATGGGTGACCAGTCAGGAACCACCTGTAACTAAAATATGATGTTCAGTTGGACTAATACTTTAAAGGAGTACTAAAGTCACATTCATTACATTCTTGTAGCTTGCAGCTACTGTTTTTTTTTTTTAAATAGTATTTGACTCGTAATAATACCTAGTGTGATAATCAGCTTGTTGCTGATTGCAAAAGTGAAAGAACACATCCCTGGGCAAACTTTTGATGAGCATGTTCCAGGGAAGAAGCTGGTGTAGCCTTTAGCTATGCAGTCTGGCCATCAGTTGCTTGACTGCATTCTTTCAGACCTGCTTCTGAAACAGTAATCAGTAGGGTTGTCCCGATACCACTTTTTTAGGACCGAGTACAAGTACCGATACTTTTTTTCAAGTACTCGCCGATACCGATTACCGATACTTTTTTTTAATGTCACGTGACAGTGTTTTTTTGTTTGCTATTTTTTTTTTGGGGGGGGGGGGTGAACGTTGTATGTGTGTGTGTTTTTTTTTTGTTTTTGTTTTTTACAATTTTTATTTTTTCCAATAATATTTTTTTATTCTTTATTGTTTTTTTTTTTTTTAATCAGCCCTTTTGGGGGGCTTTGGTGAGATATCAGGGGTCTTAACAGACCTTTGATATCTCCCCCTTGAGACAGAGAAAGAGACAGAGGATAGAGATTCCCCAGTCCCTTTCTCTGCAGCGTCAGCTGCACTGACAATGAATGGAGAGAAGACAGCAGCTTCTCTCCATTCATAAACTGACACATCGTAATCACAGGAGATTACAATGTTTCAGTTATGTGAATGGACAGAGTCAGCTGACTCTATCCATACACAAAGGAAGGAGGGGGAGGACGGAGTAACTGAGGGGGAGAACGGAGGGGACAGATAAGGAGAGAGGAATGCAGGGGACAGATAAGGAGAGCAGAACGGAGGGGACAGATAAGGAGAGAGGAACAGAGGGGGACAGCGGAGAGGCACAGAGGAATGGAGGGGGCACGGAGGAGGATGCAGTGACAGTCAGCTGTGAGCGATCACAGCTGTATGTCACTAAAACTGGTGAAAGCCACTGGGGGAGAATCTTGTAACTCCCCCACGCGCCGATCACAGCTGTCCTCTAGGTATCGGGGGAAGCATCGGGAGCATTTGCCCGAGTACAAGTACTTGGGCAAATGCTCGGTATCGGTGCCGATACCGATACTAGTATCGGTATCGGGACAACCCTAGTAATCAGCAATGTGCAGCTAAAGTCTGCACCACCCAGTAGAGAGCAAATGGGAACATATACATGTAGGGTTGCTCGGAAAATGTTCTCCCACTCAGGCTTATCACTCATCATTACTTACACCCTCTGCTCTCAGTTCATCGGAATGGGTGGCTACAAAGGAGGTAGGGAGATATTGAGAGAGAAGAGTGGATTGCAGACACAGGCATAAAGGAAACACATGCGGAGGGGGATCTCTGGAATGATTCTAAGGTATTTATGGGGACTAGAGTTACACAGAACTTTAAAGAAACAGGATGAAATAGTTGAGACTTTAAATATATTTGTACCTTTTTGTTTTTTGACTGCAGTTACGCTTTAATATTGACTGCTTGTTTATAGTTTGTGTTGCTCAATTTATCTGTTAGAATGTGTGCCTGATGGAACTTTCAGTTGGTGTCAGTTGACTTGATCTACAGTCAGGTCCATAAATATTGGGACATCGACACAATTCTAACCTTTTGGGCTCTATACACCACCACAAGGGATTTAAAATAAAATGAACAAGACGTGCTTTAGCTGCAGACTTTGAGCTTTAATTTGAGGGTATTACATCCAAATCAGATGAACGGTGTAGGAATTACAACAGTTTGTATATGTGCCTCACACTTTTTAAGGGACCAAAAGTAATGGGACAATTGGTTGCTCAGCTGTTCCATGGCCAGGTGTGTGTTATTCCCTCATTATCCCATTTACAAGGAGCAGATAGAAGGTCCAGAGTTCATTTCAAGTGTGCTATTTGCATTTGGAATCTGTTGCTGACAACTCTCAATATGAGATCCAAAGATCTGTCACTATCAGTGAAGCAAGCCATCATTAGGCTGAGAAAAACAAAACAAACCCATCAGAGAGATAGCAAAAACATTAGGTGTGGCCAAATCAACTGTTTGGAACATCCTTGAAAAGAAAGAATGCACTGGTGAGCTCAGCAACACCAAAAGACCTGGAAGATCACGGAAAACAACTGTGGTGGATGACTGAAGAATTCTTTCCCTGGTGAAGAAGACACCCTTCACAACAGTTGGCCAGATCAAGAACACTCTCCAGGAGGTAGGTGTATGTGTGGCAAAGTCAACAATCAAGAGAAGACTTCACCAGAGTGAATACAGAGGGTTCACCACAAGATGTAAACCATTGGTGAGCCTCAAAAACAGGAAGGCCAGATTAGAGTTTGCCAAACAACATCTAAAAAGCCTTCACAGTTCTGGAACAACATCCTATGGACAGATGAGACCAAGACCAGAGTGAAGGGAAGAGAAGAGTATGGAGAAGGAAAGGATCTGCTCATGGCGTGGGCATGTATGGCTGCCAATGGAAATGGTTCTCTTGTATTTATTGATGATGTGACTGCTGACAAAAGCAGCAGGATGAATTCTGAAGTGTTTTGGGCAATATTATCTGCTCATATTCAGCAAAATGCTTCAGAACTCATTGGATGGTGCTTCACAGTGCAGATGGACAATGACCCGAAGCATACTGCGAAAGCAACCAAAGAGTTTTTTAAGGGAAAGAAGTGGAATGTTATGCAATGGCCAAGTCAATCACCTGACCTGAACCCATTGAGCATGCATTCCACTTGCTGAAGACAAAACTGAAGGGAAAATGCCCTAAGAACAAGCAGGAACTGAAGACAGTTGCAGTAGAGGCCTGGCAGAGCATCACCAGGGATGAAACCCAGCATCTGCTGATGTTTATGCGTTCCAGACTTCAGGCTGTAATTGACTGCAAAGTATTTGCAACCAAGTATTTAAAAGTGAAAGTTTGATGGATGATTGTTAATCTATCCCATTACTTTTGGTCCCTTTAAAAGTGGGAGGCACATATACAAACTGTTGTAATTCCTACACCGTTCTCCTGATTTGGATGTAAATACCATCAAACTAAAGCTGAAAGTCTGCAGTTAAAGCACATCTTGTTTGTTTCATTTCAAATCCATTGTGGTGGTGTACAGAGCAAAAAAGATTAAAATTGTGTTGATGTCCCAATATTTATGGACCTGACTATATATGTAAGTTGTTATTCAGCTATGGAACTGCATGGGTTAGATGATGCTTTGAGTTTGTCTATGTCTCTATGAACATGGCATTTTAATCCATGATGATTAACCATAAATACGAGACTCCAACTAAAACACAACATTTAAAAAATTGCTCCATAATGATTTTGATGTTCAGTAGGCAACCAAACCCTAGACAACTTTTTCTTCTGTTGGTTCTGGACAACATAGAAGTAATTGCAGCTTGAAGGTTGTATTATTCCCCCATGGATTGCTACTTATAAGTGAAGTGGTAAAGGATTTCTTTGTCCATTCAGCAATGATGAGTAAGGACATTCACTACAGAAGGAATTTGAACAGGAGTGAGGAAACCCAGCATACTTTGAAGTCAACTGATAACAAAACAAAAGGATTCCCTTTACCTGTTCAGTAAGCAGATTGGCCAGATTTACTCTGAATAAAAGCTGAAGCAAACTGGTTCCCTGACCACTAATTCCAGATCGATTTGATCACTAATTACAATAAATTTTTATTCGACCCCAAGTAAAGCCAGGTATACACAACCAGAAGCTTTGTGGTGATTTTTACCGTTGCTGAAGTTCTCATATAAAATAAAGACTGAAAGAATCTGCAAGCTCAAGTATGTAGGTGAATACTTCTGCTTTTGATTGTATAAAATTGAAAGTAGAACTGAAGGCAAGACTTTTTTATCCATTTTGGGTGTCAGGGCTGGGCTCAGCCCTTCCTTCTCAAAGCTGGCTGCTCAGCTGTCGGCTAATTGCCAGCTCCTATCTTCCCACAGTGACTCGCCTGTTGATGATATCCTGCTTGTCATTACTGCCTACTTAAGCCGTCCAGTCCAGATGATCTCTGCCTTCGCCTTGGTCACATCTCTAGAGACGCTCTCCTGTGATCCTGTTAAAGACTTGCTTGGCTGACATTCCTTCTGGCTCCAGATCCTGCTTGCTGTTCAACTACGCTCATCTCTGGCTCCCTGACGTTTTGGCTTGTCTGACTATGCGTTACGGTTCCTGAGCTCTGGCTATGTTTTGACTACATTTACTCTGTTTACCTTTTTTAATTCTTATTAAACAAGTGTGATTTAACTGTACTTCTGTCTCAGTCTGATTCATGGTTTCTGACATTGGGTACAGTAAGGTAGCGTTATAACCCCTGTTAGCTCTTTATTTTTGCCATCTTAGGCCCTTTAAGGAGATTTCCCTTTACTTCCAGTTCCATATTCAAAACAGGAAATGGGGGAGTCCTTGATTATCACCAGGACTAGTCTCCACTCTATTACTATTTTGGGGACAACCTATAATTTGGGATTTTCTTTCACTTTCAGTGATGATGGTAAACATAACAAATAGAGGGGATGGCTCACCCTAATGAGAGCACAGCCACCAATAAATACCTGACAGGTGTTCCAAGCCCTCTCCACTCTATCTGTAACTAAAACAAAATGTCTTTATTTTAAATTAAGTGACGCAAACAATGAAACTGAATAAAACCCAATTGATCTTGTGCATCTCAGCTTTTTATCAAGGACCCCTGACATAAGTGAAATGTTGTTTGGCATCTAATTTTTGTGTGCGTGTCAAAGGGCACCCGCTATACTAAATGCTGCAATTGCAAGAACAGCACTTTTATATTTGATTGGCAGTATTACTAATTGAGTCTTATTTTAGAAAACAATACAAGGGAAGACCTTTCTAAGACAACTAATAGCAATCACATTCAAACTTTCATCCTTTAAAAGTTAATTTTTGTTGCTGCTTGCAACCTGATTGATTGCTGTTTAAATAACACTTTGTTCTAGGCGTTCTATTAACTAATAACAAAGTACAAACCGTTTCCTCATTTGGGATAAAGAGCACAAAACTTTAGTTTTTATATGCTGATAATTTGCTATAACTGAGTACATGTGAATTTGACTCTTTACAAAAATTCTTTTTTTTAAGAAAAAAGTAATTGGAGAATGGGATTTAAAGCAGCCTCATTTCATTCTAATAATTATCCTTTCATTATTTCACAGCTCTGTCTATTGGATATTGGTTAATTGGACATATTTGCCAAATGTTTACTTAGCGTGCATTTTTTTTACTTTGTTTTTGTTTTATTACTGGCTTAGCCTAATTGTTGTTTCTGTTTTACATTTAAATGTGAGTGGACAATGTGCTTCATTGTCAGAATACAGATATATGGGAACTGGTAATGAGATCAAAGTGTGTAGCCTGCCATCAATACCCTTAAAAGAATTGTAGAGGATATTTTCAAACATAGCCTGGGGGTCCTTGTATTCAATCTTTTCTTTGGCCAAGTGACCTAAACATTAATGATCAGTCCGTAAATCTGTCAAACTACTTTATGGTTATCATGTTAAAGTGGGCCTAGATGCAAAATAATATGTAATTGTAACACTTCCAGGTATTCATTACCTCTCATAGAGATCAAAGTACTCCCATTACAGAAATAAAAGTACTCCCAATGCCTGCATTTGCTTTTCTCCCCAGAGGGATGGAACCATCTTTGTTCAAACATCATACAGGGTCACAGTCTACATCCTAGACTGAGAAGCTGTCTCAGAGATGACTTTAGAATTATGGCAATTCTGGTGTCTATGCAGTTCTTGATTCAATGTCTGACACAGATACAGTAAGTCCCCTCCTTATAGCCTCTCACCTTGTGAATTGCTAAAAAGTTACTATGTAGATCACTGTAGAAAGGGAGTCTGAGAAATTGCACCCTCTGGCCTGCAGCATGTTAGTGTCACCATCTAGGCAAAGTTACTTGAATGGAGTTTAAAGACAACTTTTTAATGATAATCTTTTTTGAAAAATACTACTGTTACTGTATATTGACAGATGTCAGGACTTTATTCTTGCAGACTTGTGAAGATACTGCAAGGTCCATATTTAAAAAGAGTTTTCTTCGTGTAAACTAATATGCATATTAAAATTAAAACATAAAAGCATTTGTTCACACAAAATATTTTCTTCCTTTTTTTGATAGAGTGGGGATGGATTAGAACCTCTATTGAGCCTTTGCTCCTAGTTGGGGCCCCCTTAGAAAAGTTTCATGACAGGTTTATAATTAGGTTACCATACTCCCTTTAGACAGGAGGTGAGGGAAAATCTGCATTGACAGGGATATTAGCCTTCCTTTACTATGCTAAACTTATTTTTTTTCTGTCCTTGTTGTTGGAGAGTTCTTCTCACTTCCTGTTCGGTGAAACTACTGTCAAGGAGACAGTAAATGGAGCACTGGATAGCAGTAAAAAAACAAATGGATTCCCCCTTCCACTAATTTGAGGTGGATGAAGGAATCCTCCCCACTACACTATTGTATTTTGACAGCAGGACTGTCAGAATACACTGATTAGTGCTGCAGCTGAATGAATGAAATATTTTGAACATTCCCGTTCAAGAGCTGCTGATCATTAGATCGTCCACTCACTAGCGGAAAATGTCATAGATGGCTTGAAATTGGCTGAATTTTGATCCATCTATGACCAGTTTAAATCCTCCCCCACTCTACCCAAAATAAAATAAAAAGTTTTGACTGGACATACACATTTGAACATATGCATGATAGTATGACGCTATTAGGCAGTACACTGAGATAGCTAAACTGTGCAGAAATTTCATCTTGAAGGTATATATAAAATTCAGATTTTTTTTTGGCTGACATTGACAAAAATGTATTGTTTTTGTTCTGGAAATACATGAATACAATTGTATTTGTCATATGGCGTATACATCATGCATTGTCTTGGGAAGCTAAGTAGTAGACACATCATATTTTTTTTTTTTTTTTTAGGAAAACATTTTTTTGTCTTGTGTGAAAAGAACATTTTTCTTTATTACTTTAATCATTATAAAAGAATCTTTTCATTCGCCAGTGCTTCAAAAGAAATATTTTTTAAATTCCCTGCAAGATTCAGAACGGCATCTTCTATCTATTATTCCATCAGGTCTACTTCATCCAGCCATTTGCGCTAAAGAATTCATGAGCGACTATGCATCAGTTTTCACTAAGTGATAAGTGACCTTTCAAGTTGCAGCAAGATGTAAGAAAATATATTTACCTTTAACAAAATTGCTTTGACACCAGAAATTATAGCTATCTGTAGAGATGAAAAGGTAGATGTACAGCAATTTTTCTGAAAGCATTTTCAAAAGAGGCAAATCACTAGGGAATTAAATGTATATGTGTGCTGATTTCTGTCATATTCCAAATGAGCTATTAACATGACATTGTTCAATGTTGGAAAAACATGTTAGGAAACGCATTAAAAATGTAATTGCTTTTGCATAAATGATGGATTTCCAAAATGTTGTTGTTTATCTTTCCGTAAAGCCAGATTTGTAGATACAGTATAACAGTATAAACAGTTATCTAAAACTTGTTTTTTTTTTTATACAGTAGGGAATGTTTTTTTTTTTTTTCGTTCTTTTACTTTTTTTTCCTGTCCCATTGGAAGATTTCCCCTCTCATCCAATTCCAGTGACAGCTGTAAAAATTTGGATTATCTATCACTTTATAGTCTATTAATAAATGTTTTCACACACTATTCACCCAATTTTCACACGTTTTTTCTAATAAGATTAGAAAATTGTGAATGTTGAATATTATGTGAAAGCTTTGGTAAGCTTGTGTAAAAACCTTTATAAACAGAATCCCTTATGTCCTGGTGACAGTAGTCACCCTCACAGCTTAAGAGGGTACATCTCTTCAGGGGACCTTGGACAACAATAAAACCAGACAGAGATTCTAGCATTAAATTTAAAGTTTAAAAAGTGTTTTGTCTCTTTTAGACTAGACATATTGGCTCTTTAGGTTAGTCAGATCCTGCACCATAGTTTTGAAACAGTGCCAAACATTCCCGTTTGAATTGAGATCCAAACTTTGACTGGACCACTGATGGTCATGCATGCTTTTTGTTCTTTCTCTAGTCTGGCCTAGATTATTTATGGGCTAAAAGAGTGCTTTTACCCAAGCTTCCTTTTTTTTGTAGGGCAAAACTTGTAGTTCCCTACATTTTGTTTAATTTTTTTCTTTCCTAAAATTGAACAAAACACTTCCCTGCTGATGAAAAGCAACCACAGAGATTATCACTGCTGCCACCATGCTTTATAGTAGGTATGGTGTATTTTTAACTGTAGGCCCTTTGGACTTTGCCCAAAAAAGGCCTATTTTCACATGCCACAGCTGGATGATGTATGTTTTTCAGCAACCCCAGATGTGCTTTCATATGGTTCCTTTTCAGCAAAGGTTTTTATTTGTCCAGTCTCCAGTGCAGGACAGTGTTAGGCAAAGTTTTTGATGCTTTATGTCTTCTCTCCAAAGTAATGTTGTTTTCATTAATTATTATTGTAAGGCAACTGTGCACTTGTAAAGCTGGCCAAAGATGAATAGAATTTCAAATGAAAATTCTTAAGAAAAGTCATAGGAAAAATTGTACATAAATTCCCAGAACGTTCTCATCACAAAATGTGACCAACCTAATTACCGATATCTGCAGGTGAAAGACATACAGTATGTCATGTGAGATACTCAAACAATAACATGTACTGCGTAGTTGTGTTGCTGTATTTATTTGTCCACTGCAAGACCTGTTATTGTCTTTCATGGAAACCCACCACTTCCTCCACACCTAATGTATGTGATGAAACCTTTCCACAAATAAAGAATATAAAAAAAAAAAATGGAGCAGTATACAGTATAAACAATTACAATTCTAACTTGGTTTTATTTTATAATAGGACGCTTACAAAGCAGTGAAATGTGATAAGAAATTAAGAAATTAAATAAGCAATGCTAATCTGTGGCTGACCTTTGAAATATTCAAAGAAGATTCTGAGGAAGTCAAGCTATTTGAGGACAAAAAGTAGTTGGGGTAATGTGGCTCTTGGTAGCAGTTTACTCGGTTTATATTTTACTGCAAAAGGCAATTCTAGAAATGAATATGTATGTGAATGTTAAATTGGGTTAGAGAGATTCATTAGAACAGCCATATACATTATGTGTATTATTTATATTCATTGTGGGATTCATTATATAAGTATACCTGATTCTAAAATGTTTCCATTTTGAATAGAGTAGGTGATGATAAACCAGTGTCACATTTTTTGCCATTTAGGGAGATTTACATTTATTTTTTTGTCCTGTATACACAAGAAATAACAAGAGGAAAAATTTCCAAAGTGGAGAAGATCCCTTCTTAGACATTTGTCACCAGAGCAAGTTATCCCATTGGAATCCTGTTCTGGTGACGAATTAAAACTCGGGATTTTCCCCTCACTTTTAGTGACTAGTTACCAGGACGAATGGAGAGAATAAATCTCCAAAACGGGGACATAGACATCAATAAAAAGCCTTCTCTACGTTATTAGAAAAAAAAATCCAAAAGCATTAAAAACACATAAAGCAGGTACAGTATTGAAGTAGCTCCTCTTACTCTCCTAGCTAAGCATTCATTTGGATTGCCTACTAAGTAAAATTAGATTTACCTACTTTTCCTCATTTCCCACTTACCAGCCCTCAAATGTACACAAAAAAAAAAAGCCTAATGTCTCCTTAGCCTTTAAAATGAAAAACCAACCATTCTGTAAGAATGTGCCGCATAACAGAAATACAATACACTTTAAACGATTATAGCTAATCAGACAGAAGACTTAACTGGAAGTGATGGCAGTTTATATCTAACAATGTACAGATGGTTTGGTAATATGTGCATGACAGCACATTTTCTCAGTTATTAATGTAATGATTTCAGCATAACTCTGGCCGATGAGTTTATTGCATGCTTATTATATGTGCTGCACAAATAAATAGCATCCCAGAATCCCTTGGGGAAGCGAGCCATTGTTCCTGGGCAACCACTTCTGCAGGGCTTCTGTAGGTCATTAATGTCTTTCTGCCTCTATCTCTTTCACCAGAAGGACAAGGCGGACAGAATTCTGTCCTTTACTGTCAGAACATTCCTTGTGGCATTTTTCATTTTTGTAGACAATTATTTTATGTGTATGTTTTTCCACTTCACCTCTGTAATAACCACTTGCATAATCTTTCGTCCTCTATAATATTTGCTTAGCTGTTCAAGCAAAGATTTAAATTGGTTTTATGAACTGCTGTCAGTGACACATAGATGTAAAATGTGAGGCAAATAAAAATAATTACTTAATTCTAATTTTATTAAGTGAAACTCCATTACTCTCTGTGTGCCCACCGGTGCATGCTGGGAGCCTGTTTGGACAGGCTGTCGGTGAGGAAGAATCATTACTCTTTGCTGCATGTTAGAAAGGTATAAATTAATTCCACCTTTCTTCTTCCTCCAGCACTTCAAAACTCATGCATCATCTGTTAATTAATACTGTAGCCTATTTACAGTTGTAGATGGACCTTTTCAATTGCATCTAATTACCTGGTAATCCAATAAATAAATAAAGATACATAATATATTTATATTTGCGGGTTTAATAAAAAATATTTAAACCTGATTTAATTATTAAGTATATCTATTCTCTAATTGTGACAATTAATTTGCTAAATGACTGTGTATACCAAAAAGACATTATTTATTTTATTCATAAAATATTGTTTTCACCTTTTTTAATCTTTCTTTTTTTTTTTAAATCTCATTGCTGCTGAGGTCCTCTCTCGGGGTCTTCCTGTCTGCATGCACTCACTCCAGTGTCAGCTGCACATCTTTGTTGTGGATTGACTTACTAATGGTGACAATGCCTTTACAATGTGCATCAGCATGGCTGCTTGTAGTCTCCGTCACAGGCACATGTGACAGGGTGACAATGCAGGAAGCAATTAAAACCAAACACTTGAAGTTCCTGAAGAGAAATATTTGTGATAGGAGTACAGAGATTTATTTTAATAAAAGCTGCAGATATACTATAGAGTTACATAGTCAGGTTGGGAAAAAAAGACACAAGTCCCTCTAGTTCAACCAATAAAAACTAAAAATATAAAAAATAACAAAATAAATAAACAAACAGAATAAGTAAATCGAAAATCTCCGTATACAGAACCCTCTTCCCACAGATTCGGAGAAAGGCAAAAAAAAAAAACCTATAAAACATGGTCCAATTTGATCCAGCAGGGGAAAAATAAATTCCTTTCTCATCCCCTAGAACGCAATCAGATATTCCCCGGGTCAATCATCCCTGGTGTTCTTACTTATAAATGTTAATAAACAGTTATATTTTGTTTTCTTAAGAATGCACCCAGCCCGTCTTTTAAAACAATCTACAGAGCTGGCCAGAACTAGTTCTTGAAGGAGCCTATTCCACATTTTCACAGCTACTGTGAAGGAGCCTTTGTGTTTGTGGAGGTTAAATCTCTTCTCCTCCAGATGTAAAGAGTGCCTCCTTATCCTTTTTAATGACTTTAATAAATCTGAAATTAATAATTGTATCATGGGTGTAGCATAAGGGGTTGCAGGGGTCACAATCGCAACCCTGGCCCTAGCTCCAGGGGGCCCCTGCAGCATCCCTGTCATATCATATTGTCAACAAAGTCCAGCTCCGATCTGGCCTAGGGCCCCACAGCCATGCTCCAGTACTGAGCTTCCAGTTTGCCTTCCACAGTCCACATAGAGTTGCCACCTCATCCCTTTAAACCCGAACACATATGAATTACACAGGTTTTGAGGCTGATTTAATACAGATAAGGCACCAAATGAGTTCAATTACCACCTTAATCAGCCTCAGAACCTGTGTAATTAATATGTGTTCGGGTTTAAAGGGATGAGGTGGCAACCATACCACACCCCTCTGTTCTCATTTGCTGGGAAGAAGCTGTGAGCCATTTCCTGATAGGAGAGGAGAACAGGGTGAGAACAGCCCAGGATGGTGAAGTGTCTGGCAACATGGAATGGTAACCAAGCTCAGAGAGTTAAGAGGAGGAGAGTGTCATCCTGTAGCCATGATACGACCGATGTCACTGGTGAGGTAACACACCACTCAGTGTCTCCTAGTCACCAGCTGGGATTCTCTGTACCCCCCACCCCCTGCTTACCCCACTTCCCTGACCAATGGGGAAAGACATCTCCGGTAAGTGACCTGCCAACACTGACAGAGAAACCTTCAGAAATTGCTAAACCAAATCCCTCAACACCTCCTGAGGGTCTGCAGGCTCCAGATTTTGTGTCAAATGGCTTTTCCCCCCTATATCCAAGTTGCGCCCCCCCCCAAAGCCCCCAGATCACTCCCTCCACCCTGGATGCTATGCTTGACTGCTGAGCTCCTTTACCATTACGGCACTCTATACTGCTGCTCCTCTGCAGGGCTGAAATCACATTCCTTTACAACACAGCCAGTCAGCCACGATCTGCACAGGGAGTATCTGCCTATTGCAACTACTGTGGTTCCGGCCAAAGAATTTCACAGGTCTGAATGGCAACATAAAAGCCAGATACACCCTGTGAAGGCTGACAGACTGTGTGTAAAGGAATGTGATTTCAGCTCTGTGTAGTGTGGGGGGGGGGAGCTGTATACAGTGCTGGGATGGGAAAGGAGCTCTGCCAAGTGACCTGCCAGGGGGTCTATGTGCTCTAATTCTTCAGCAGTGATTCCTGTCCTCTGATGTAAAGAGTAACTGGGAATTCAAAACGCTTAAGCCACTTTGGGTATCTTGGCGTGCGGTGGGTGTATCAGCACTAGGGTTGCAACATCATCCTGAGGACACATATGAATTACACATGTTCTGAGACTGATTGAATGCAGATAAGGCACCAAGTGAGTTTAATTACCACCTTAACATGCCACAGAACCTGTGTAATTAATGTGTGTCCTGGATTAAAGGGATGATGTGGCAACCCTAATCAGCACACACAGTGGAAGTGGGGGGGCCTATGGGGGGGCCTAGGTCAATTTTTGCATCAGGGCCAGCAAGCGTCAAGCTACACCTATACATGGTGATTATATCCCCCTAAAATTTCCTCTTCTTAAGAGAGAATAAATTCAGCTCCGCAAATATTTCCTCATAGCTGAGCTCCTCCATGTCACTTATCAGTTTGGTCGCCCTTCTCTGCACTCTCTCTAGTTTTCCAATATCCTTTTTGTGAACTGGTGCCGAAAATTGAACTGCATATTTCAGATGAGTCTTACTAATGCTTTGTATAGGGGCAAAATGATATCTCACTCTCTGAAATCTAAACCTCTTTTAATACAAGAAAAAAAAAAATTTCTTGCTTTAGAAACTGCAGCTTGGATTTGCATGCTATTAGTTCTAAGATCTACCAAAATACCAAGATCCTTCTTGACCAATGACTCCTCCAGTTGTTTTCCTCCTAGAATGTATGATACATGCATGTTTTTAGCTCCCAAGTGCATAACTTTACATTTATCAACAATAAACCCAGTGTGCCATATAGTTCCCAAATCAAACAGTGCATTAGGATATGCTTGTAAGTTGGAGACATCTTGTAAGAACGTTATTCAACTACACAGCTTGGTGTCATCATCAAACATAACAAGGGTACTTTTAATCTCAAACTTTATATCATTTACGAAAAGGTTAAAATGTAAGGGTCCCAACACTGAACCTTGGGGTACACCACCAAACCAAACCTTAGACCATTCAGAGTATGAATCATTAATTGCTACTGAATATGGTGTTTTATCCAGTTTTCTATTGATTTATAAACTGCATTTTCTGAACACATTAGCTGTGTGAGGGCAACTGTGTCAAATACATTTGCAAAGTTAAAGTATAGTATATCCACAGACACTTCTTTGTCTAAGTTTTTGCTTACTTCCTCAAAAAAAGAAAGCAGATTTGTATGACAACGATGGTCTTTTGCTTAAAATTGTCTATTGCTTATAGTGGTTAGAAAGGCAAAAGTTAAAAGTAAAGGTAAAACCTTTTAAAAGCTTCTCCCCAGACCCCCTAAACACTCACCTGAGCCCTATCTCAATCCAACACTGTGTCCATCTGCAGCAGCTCTTTTCCCCTCTCTCTCTTCTCACAGGAGACTCAGCAGCAGTGGGATCCATTGGCTTATGCTGCTGTCAGTCAAATCAAGTGAGGAGGGAGCGGGGCCAAGCTGCGCTGTGTGTGTCTATAGATGCACACAGCCTGGATTTGAATCGAATCTGCATGAGTAGCTCATAGCAAGTGGCTGATGTCAGTGTCAAGATGGCTGGCAGGGGACCCCAAAAGAGGCGGATCGGAGGTGCTCTGTGCAAAAACATTACACAGAGCAGGTAAGTATGACATGTTTTTTATTTTCAGGAAAAAAACGCTTTACGAACACTTTAAAACATTTGTTCCAGAAAAAGCTATTTAAACAAACTCTCAAGTATCTTCCCGACTATAAAAGTTAAACTAACTGGTCTGTAAGCACTAGGCAGAGATTTTGATACCTTTTTAAACATAGGCACCAATCTTGTGGTACAAGCCAGTCAATAAGTCTCTAAAAATTTATAGAAATGGCTTTGAAATAACAGAGCTCAACTGTTTGAGGATCTGCGGGTGTAAGCCATCTGGTCTGATTGCTTTATTCACCTTTATTTTGT
Source organism: Lithobates clamitans (assembly GCA_037952925.1). NCBI lineage: Eukaryota > Metazoa > Chordata > Amphibia > Anura > Ranidae > Lithobates > Lithobates clamitans. The sequence continues at coordinate 3,497,720 of JBBGZY010001230.1, forward strand.
ACTTGGGTTTTTCTAGGGCTGTGTTAACAATATCAACATTATGGACTTGAGCTCCCCCATTTTTCTTTGTAAGCACTGAAGCTGGAGAAGGTATTTTAATAATAAGAAGAAGATATATTTAAAAATAAGAAGAAAGTATGCCTTCTCTTTGTCCCCAGTCACCAACTCAAAATGATCCTGTACAAGGCCTACATGCTCAGACCTGACTTTTTTACTATTAATATATTTGAAGAATTTTGAGGGGTTGTCCTACTATCTTTTGCAACCTGTTGTTCATTTTTATTTTTTGTAGTTATGATTTCCTTGATATGATAAGATAGAAAAAAAAAATCTTTGGAAACATATTAACATAGTAACCGTTTTATAACATTTTAGAATGTTTACTCACTAGCATAGTGTTAATGTTTATCCACATAGTGACCACCCTATAGCAGTTTTACTGCTACAGGGTGGCAGCTGTGTGCAGGATCATGTGTATATATACGTGATTCTGCATTTTCGGGTCAAAGAAGGCTGTTTTAAGCTGTTGCAGTTGCACTTTCACATCTTTATTATTGATTTCTTTCCACCCTTATTCTATCCTCTTTCTTCTTCTTCACCTTTTGCCAGACTTCCCAGCATCAGATTCTTTTATTGTGAACTCATCCTCCACAGTTTGCGGCCAAATTATCTGAATCTAAATTTCAGTTATGATAGAAGAGCAGCACTCTATGTATAGTTTTGCTCTTTTACTGCATAACACCAGGTAATTGGGTGGTCGATAAAAGGAGGGAAACTATAAGATGGTGCGCTGGCCTGTGCTCATGTTAGTGTTAGAGCCAGTACCCCTGCTGCCATGCATCCCCGAGTTTCTAGAGGTGAGCAGGATGTGTACTAGATGGACATACTCTCTTCCTAGTTATAGAGACAACCCATACAGTGAGATATACTGAACTGTTTCCATAGTCCAAGAAATTCTTAGTGTTACTAAACCCAGAACCCTGCATTCACTATATCTGGTCTCCCACAGTACACAGAACATGGAAATGCAATTATTTTAGTTACTATAAACTGCTAATTGTCAAAAGTATTGGAACACCTGCCTTTACACACACATGAACGTTAATGACATCCCAGTCTTAGTCTGTAGGGTTCATTATTGAGTGGCCCACCCTTTGCAGCTATAACAGCTTCAACTCTTCTGGGAAGGCTGTCCACAAGGTTTAGGAGTGTATCTAGGGGAATGTTTGACCATTCTTCCAGAAGCGCATTTGTGAGGTCAGACACTGATGTGGACCAGAAGGTCTGGCTCCCAGTCTCCGCTCTAATTCATGCCAAAGGATTTATATCAGGTTGAGGTCAGGACTCTGTGCAGGCCAGTTAAGTTCCTCCACCCCGAACACGCTCATCCATATCTTTATGGACCTTGCTTTGTGCACTGGTGTGCAGTCATGTTGGAACAGAAAGGGGCCATTCCCAAACTGTTCCCACAAAGTATGCCAAAATGTCTTGTTATGCTGTCGCCTTAAGAGTTCCCTTCACTGGAACTAAGGGCCAAACCCAACCCCTGAAAAACAACCCCACACCATAATCCCCCCTCCAACATGTGATTTGGACCCGTGGACAAAGCAAGGTTCATAAAGACATGGATGAGTGAGTTTGGGGTGGAGGAACTTGACTGGTCTGCACAGAGTCCTGATCTCAACCTGATTGAAGACCTTTGGGATGAATTAGGGCGGAGACTGCAAGCCAGGCCTTCTTGTCCAACATCAGTGCCTGACCTCACAAATGTGTTTCTGGAAGAATGATCAAACATTCCCATAGACACGTTCCTAAACCTTGTGGACAGTCTTCCCAGAAGAGTTGAAGCGGTTATAGGTGCAAAAGGTGGGCCAATTGAATATTGAACCTTATGGACTAAGACTGGGATGCCATTAAAGTTCATGTGCGTGTAAAGGCAGGTGTCCCAATACTTTTGACAATATAGTGTAAGGGGAGTTTTCATTCACCTCTGACTGTTCTTCGAGGCTGCATGACCCCTGACCCTCTGTCTGGATAGTGCTAATTGGCCTTGTGCTGATCACATGCACCCTCCCAAGAAGAAAAACTCTCTAGCAATACACACCAAACTAAGCATTGTGCAGAGTGACTCCAAAGGCTCTGTCTTATCAGGAGATGGATTGGGGACTGTGGAAGAGGGGAAGGATCAGAGAAGACAGGATCAAACAGGCTTTTTATACAATGCACAGGATTGACCTCTTAGGTTCCACAGTGAGTATAACAAGCATGCTTTACTGCATATATGGACTGATTTTACTGTTGTGGGTTTAGCAACACGTTAACACTTTATTCTACACCACAGTTCAATTGCCTTGATTTTCAAATGCTCACCCTTTCTATTCTCTCTCCCTGGGAAGAATATACTGTAGCACTGACTTTCCAAACCTTTGCTGGCATTGCGATAGCTCTGATCTTTACTGTCTTATTCAGATTTATCAAGAAGTAAGCCCATTTTCATTTCATGGTAGTAGTCACCATTAACAGAGACAGAAGTCCCTGTCTTTGCCATCTATCTGCAGAGGGTTGATTGAACTTTTTGACATTATTTTTTTTTTTTAATTCAACTACAAGCCAGCTTTTTCAAGTTCTTTTTTTGCCTTTAGCTAAAAGATCTGCAGATCTTCTTCATTTTCAGCCATCTGAAGGGTATCAAGAACCAAGAGTTATTAGTGTTGTAATGTGGTTATGAACTGTTCATTAATGGGAAACTTTTTGTCCAATATGATGTGTTTGATACATTTAGTTGTCAGTTTTACTTAGTCATACCAAGACTGACCAAAGCAGCTGTGCACTCGAATAAAAATGTTGATGAAGTGGTGACAGATACAAGCTACCCTTATTTAACTATGTCTGCTATTAATATAATACTTCTGTAAATGCATTTTAGGTAGCATCAAAGTCTGCCTTCATGAGTCTCCTGCAATTCCAACAGAGAAGTTTTCAGATTGGGACAGGGAAGGGCAGCCCTAAGCCAGTCGGGCTTTATTACATTGCACAGTGCACAGGGAGCTGATTGCCAGGAGGCAAAAGCGCAAGGTTGACTTCATTAGTATGTTGCCGTTCCTTCACTAACCACAGGCTGGGGTGGTCCTTGACCAAGGTGCATCACTTTAACTTCGAGAGAAAAGCGAGATTGCAACTTGGCTGACAAGGATGTATAAATTAAAAAACTGGCTGAGCAGAACTGCTACCTTTTTGGCAGGTAGGACAGCTTGTACACAAAGGGGTTGATTTACTAAAGGCAAATAGACTGTTCACTTTGCAAGGGTCTTTTTTCCCAGAGCTTAGTGAATGAGATAAAGCTCTGCTCACTTCCATCATCCAATCCTGTGCAAGCAAATAATGCTTGTTTTCATTTTCCTTGCACACAATTGGCTATTCTTTACAAGAAGTGAAATTTCACCACATTCACAAAGCTTACCCTTTTTAAAGTGAACAGCCTGTTTGACTTTAGTAAATCAACCTGAGTATATTTTAACTATTAATTTAGCTCTTGGTCTATATGGCCACTTTTAGATGGGGAAGAGTAGCCTCCCTGACGGTTTTCCTGAGTGTGGCTCGGGGTTAAATTTCAGCACCATTAGCGGTAACCCCGAGCCACACTCGGGATTACATTGCAGGATCCTCGTGCGGTATACTTACCTTGTCCCCAGGATCCTGCGATGTCCCCCCGCGCTGTCTGCGGGCTCTGTCCTCCTCCCGAAGCCTCTCTGTGCCGGGCTCCATTCCCTGCGAGCGTCGCGATGCATGGGGGGCGGAGCCTGGCAGCAAATTCAAAAAAGTGAAAATTCATAACACATACAGTACACTGTAATCTTACAGATTACAGTACTGTATGAAATCATTTCACATCCCTTTTGTCCCCAATTCTTTGTCCAATGCCCTGCATGCAGTTTTATATGATATATATGTTATATGTTATATATTATATATATATATATATATATATATGTTCTTTCTGCCTGGAAACTGGAGATTGTCCATAGCAACCAAAAAGTGTCTCTTTACGTCAAAAGCGGTTTTAGACCAGCTAGAAAACAGCGATAGTAAATTACAACACTTGCAAAATTGAGCGATAGTGAATCGTGGGGAAATTTATTTTATTATTATTATATTATTATTTTTTTTAATTATTTATATTTAATTATTATATTATAATTTATGATTTTGTGTTTCAAACTTCATCATACCCGGGATATCTACTAGACTCTTGGTGGACAGATTTAAGTGTGTTATTGCTAAGAATTACAGACCTACAATATAAAACGCTAAATTTCTATGCAAAATAATTGTACCGCTTTGAGACGCAAAAATCTGAAATAATCATACCGCCAGGGAGGTTAACAAAGCATACAGATGAGATATCTAGGGACAAAACATTTCACAGTTATGTCAGTAACATGATTGCACTATAATATTCTATGGTCCCTTGGTTAGCCCTAACAAGTTTACTGGACATAATAGGTTCTATTTGAAAGTGGAATTTTTATCAGAATGCCTGTTGTGGACTCTGGTTATACATGTCTGACTCCTAAAAGCCTTATGTTTCCTATAAACTCGATTATGGCTGTGATAACAGAAATGGAGCTTTAGATCCCTTGTGATCTCTAATAGTATAAAACAACTTAGAATGTTTCTTTTTTTACCAAAACTGCAAAGCTGTGTGTGCTTGCATGCATTTTGATATGAAAAAAAAAAACAATAGTCAAAACAAGAAAAATATTGTGCTTAAAGGATAAGTTCACTTTTAGGTTCCATGCTATTACCAGCATTTTTTATCTAAGCTAAAAAAATGCTGGATAAAAAATGCAATGCTGGTAATAGCTTTTTTTAGTAGTGTTTTAGCAGTGTTTTAGTAGTGTCTAGGAGCAATTGTTTTTTATTAGTGTTTTTGCAGTAAAGGGAAAAAAACTGAAAAAAAAAAGATATTAGTAGCGTTTAGGAGCGTTTCTGGTGGAAAAACGCTCCAAGGACTCTACAAAAACATTTTTTTTTCTGCTCCTAGATGCTGAAGCTCAAAAAATGCTAATAGCCTAAAGTAGCGTGCATGGACACATAGGATAACACTATTTAGCTTCTAGGAGCAGAAAAAAAAATGTTAGTAACAGCTTCTAGGATCGTAAAAAAAATGCTAGTGTGCTAGTTTTGCAGGTAAAAGATATGCATTTACAATTTTTTTGTAAGAGCCTAGAAAGCATTGCACCCGTGATCAGCAGATCATGGGTTCCATGCAGAACTCCTATAGCCTGTCAGTGTACAGACACTGATAGGAAGACTCAATGAACTACTCGAGCACTCAGCAGCGCCCTGGTAGTTCATTAGGAAATACAAGCCGACAGCCGCAAAGGCTTGTAGTTCATTGATTAACAGGGATCTGTGAATCAATGATGCGGTTGTGTTAGCAGAGCCGTTCAGGGCCACGCTCTTTCTAAATAGTGACAGCAGGTATGGGGAGAAGATCCCTGACCTGCTGTCACAAGGAGTGTGGCGATGGGGGAGCAGCTGCAGGATCAGAAACATGTTACATGTTTCACCCTAAAAACGGGTGAAACATGTCCAGTAACATGCACATTCACCCGTAACATTCACCTGTACAGTAACATGTCCACCCAAAGGTGAACTTATCCTTTAAAGCACAGAGACCTATAGCAGCTAAACAGATACAATCTTGCTCTTGAGGTGTAAAGTTCTACATACAGGAGTTTGATTTAAAACATATGAGTAAATGATTTACTAAAGCAGCCAATTATGTCCTGGAGGACAGAGGTTGAAAAATACAAGCAGAAACCTACTAGGTTGCTATGGGCAACCTTCCAAGTGTTCCATTAACCTCATTGCCAGTTAGAATCCGATTAGCCACTAAAGCAAACACATCTACTTTGTCATGTAATTATGTTTAAAATTGATATGGATATGTTTTAAGTGGGGACTGATCAAATTCCAACAGCAACTCTTTTTTTATAGAAATACCGTATTTATCGGCGTATAACACGCACCGGCGTATAACACGCACGCCAAGATTAGGAGGGAATTTTAAGGAAAAAAAAACTTTTAGGAGGAAAGTTGAAGGGAAAAAAACTTACATTTAAATGCCCATCATTGCAGCCTTCTCAGTGCAGCCTTGCCCCAGTGCAGCCATGTCAGTGCAGCCTTGTCAGTGCAGCCTTGTCAGTGCAGCCTTGTCAGTGCAGCCTTGTTAGTGCAGCCTTGTCAGTGCAGCCTTGTCAGTGCAGCCTTGTTAGTGCAGCCTTCCCAGTGCAGCCTTGTCAGTGCAGCCTTCCCCAGTGCAGCCTTGCCCCAGTGCAGCCTTGCCCCAGTGCAGCCTTCGATCCTGTGATCCCCTGCCATCCTGGGCTTCAAAATCGTGGAACCGCCATTTGAAAATTGCACCGCCGGTGCCGAAATACACAGAGCTGGCCCTCGGCTCTGCTCGGTGGCTCTCGTTCACTTTCGGCTCCACTCGTAGTCCCGCCCGGGATGGGCGTGAGTGTGAGCGGAGCTATCCGAACCTAGCCGAGTACACTCGGCTAGGTTCGGGCGGCGCTCGAGTGAAGCCGAAAGTGGCCGAGAAGAGCCGAGGACCGGCTCTGTGTATTTCGGCGCCATTTTCAAATCGCGGTCGGCGATTTTGAAGATCTGGCAGCTCAGGGATCGCAGGGGATCGCCGTATAACACGCACCCGCGATTTTCCCCTGATTTTAAGGGGAAAAAAGTGCGTGTTATATGCCGATAAATACGTTATTCAACACCAGAAACAGAAACTAAAAGCAGTTGCCCTGAGGTGCCTGTGTGTACCTTTTATTGTCTTCTTAAGAATCCTAGGACCCCCTAATCCAGGGCAACCCAATAGATATGCAAATATTGATTTTGGGAAGTTGGTAGCTGGCCAACCCTATCTGGTTTTTGGTGCCTATCGATTGGTTACTGAGTCTACCCATTGTGGGTAAGGTCCAGTGGTTCAATTTGTGTGGTTAAATTATTGGACCAGTCTTTGACTTTGCTTACTAAATTTAGGATTTGCATACCAGAGCTTTCCAATGTTAAGTGTTACGGGTGTTACAGTAGAACTATAGGCAAAGTAGAGTAATGGCCTGTACACACGATCCAAATATCGTACGAAAAGCGTCGCCCGAGGAAGAATCGTACGACTTTCGGATCATGTGTACACTACTTTCGAGAGCCGATCATGACAGTTCATCTGATATTATTCGATCGGGCAAGAATTTTCGTGACTTTAGTTACCGATTCAATTTCTACTTGCGACTATTAAAGGAAAAAAGTTGTACGATCTGTTGTACGATATTCGGATCGTGTGTACAGGCCATTAGGGAGGGTTATAACCCTTGAAAGGTTTTTTTTTACCATCATTATTCCTTTGGGTGGAATTCCCTTCATTTCCTGTACCATAGCTAAACACTTGGGGATCTCCTTTCCCCTCTATTACATTTCTGGAAACAACCCAAAATGTGGGATTGTGTTTTACTTTCAGTGATAATGGTAACAGGCCAAAAAGAGAGGGTGAATCTCCTTAACAGGGACACAGACAGCAATAAAATCTGCCAGGTGTTCTAATCCATTTCCCCTCTATCCAAAACAAAAAAAAAAGTTTTACCTTTTAGTTATACTTTGAGAACTTAGGTAAGGGAAGGGTTAACTTTTAATAATTATTTGTCTTTAGGACACTTTGGATTTTAGGTATACTTAGGGAGACTGAGTTATTTAGGTTTTTTTTTTCAGTTTAAAAAGTCCCATGAAAAAAATATTATTTAACGTATCTGTCCATGCCTTGTGTGCCTGTTAATACAGAAGCATTGTGAAAATCCTCTGCATTGTGTAAAAAGTCTGTTTGATCCTGTACAGTATGCACAGATCCCCTTCTTCCACTGTCCACAATCCATCTGCTTATACAACAAAGGCTAGGGGACACGCTGCACATGCTCAGTTTGCTGTGTATTGCTAAAGAGTTTTAGACAGAGGGTCAGGGGTCATACTGTTTCATAGGACATTTAGAAGAGAATGAAAACTCCTCCTGCAAGCTTTAACCAGACACTGATAGAAGTCACAAGACTGCTATATATATACTGCTAATGAGAAAAGGTAGCAGTTTATATATACTCAAATAATTGCATTTCCACGTTCTGTGTACTATAGGAGACCAGATATAGTGAATGCAGGGTCCTGGGTTTAGTAAGGCTTTAACTTGGTGAACTCTGCTAACTCTGCTAACTCTCATCATCCAATCATTAAACCAATTTAATTAAATTTTATTATTTAAGATTTTTAAATGTATTTTATACTATACTCTTATTTTTATACTATGCAGCCTCATGATATATGTTTTCAGCAATGCTAAGCAGTTTTCAAGCCATTTTATTTTTATGAATACCCGTTTCTGTATAGTGGATTACAGAAGTATTCTGATGGATAAACGCCTTTCTGACAGCTTTCCATAATCAGCAATGATTGATTCACTTGGTAATTGTCGTTTGTCACTGAATATTATTCTGCTGTCACTGTGATTATCTACTCACTTGTAGTAGGAATATGCAAAACCTGGATACAATTTAGACAACATTTGATTGCCTTATTATGCTGATATTGCTGAAGGTCTACTTACCTGAGGTGGAAATTTGCAGTAATAATCTACACATCATTTGATTGCAGCACTAAAATACATCAGTGCCCTTTATCCATGGATGGTGAACATCCACAATATTGGATGATACTTAAGTGGCTCAATATATCTTCTCTTTATTCCTAATTTTATCCACAAGTGATTTCAAGGATGGCATCTTAAAAAGAAATACAATTTTTTTCCCATGGACTATGGACTATTGTGATACCTTTAAGCTTTCCTTGTATAAGCAGTCCTGTGTTAAAGTGGAGTTCCACCCTTATTCACAACAATGGCTGCAATTATTTCTGACCGCATCCCCATTATTAACAGATAGTTTTTTGGTTTTTTTTTCTTCTACCTTTTGTTGAGGGAAAAGACTGCACTTCTGTCCATCCTCGTACGTCATTTCCCTTATACCATTGGCTCCTTTGATAGCAGTGACATCAATCCCAGGGGTCAATGGGCATCCCCTACCGCTAGAACCGCGTTATTTCACAACCAAAAATGATGCAATGCTAGGCGGAGATAAGCGCCTGCTGAACCTAATCCTGGAAAAGAGTCCCAGCGGGTTTCAGATGCTTGCTTTATCAGGACTTCCAAGTAAGTCCTAAGACATGCACAAAGGCGGAAACTTTATAATAAACAGCACATGCAGATTTTTAATGCACAAGCGGAGACTGTCAAGGGGGTTATTAAAAAAAAAAAACATCCGGAACTCTGCTTTATTATGGGATTTATTGCTGTTTGGCAACTCAAAATTTTGGATATGACTGGAGACATTAGTGATCAGGACAGTTAGAGAAAGTACATCTCCCTAATGTACTTTCTCTAACTGTCCTGATCACCAATGTCTCCAGTAATATCCAAAATTTTGAGTTTGCCACCAGTACAGGAATAGAGGGGAAACTTTTCAATGAGGGTCCTTGTTCCCATGACAACTGTCTACAAAGAGATTTATCTCACATTGAAAAGATATCTTCCCACTTCCCGTTAAGTCTGCAGGACAGGAAGTAACGGGAAATCTTTCTCACTATAGCCAAAAAAAAAAACTAACAGGTGTTTTGACCCTTCCCTTCTCTATTCAAAATAATGTTGTTGTCCTTAGGTATACTTTAAACACCTAAATACCACCATATGTACATATACAGCGACAACCATGATCCTGGTACCATTTTTTTCTGCTGTAAAAATGGGGTACCCCCCATCACCTTTCCCGGGCTCTTCCATCCCATCGGGGTGACGGGCACTGATCCGAGAAAAAGGAACTGACATTGACCCTCCCCCTCTGTGAGATCAGTATTTAGAAGCAATGAGGATTTCTTCACTTCCGGTTTCAGTTTGTCTTTTTAGAAGCCTGTACCGGCTTGTACAGTATCTGATCAAACCAATCTCGATTTGATCAGACGCTTTGGAGGCCCGAGGAGAGATGTGGGGTCCAATAGTCCCCAGATCTTTCCATAAAGAGGACCTGTGACAGCCCATGCTATCACAAGAGATGTTGTTTATCCCTTGTGATAGAAATAAAGTTGTTAAAAAAATAAACGTAACTACAAAAAATTTAAAGCGGGTAAGGAGAGGTAAATTCAGGAAAAAGGGAACACGGAACCTATTTCTAAGCCAGGTGCAGGTAGCAATGACCACTCTGATCAGACTTTGGCACTACTGTGTCCTTCAGTGTTGTCTCCATTGCTGGGCATCAAAACTAAAAATGTATGTGGATTGATAAGGTGCCTCTAAATATATTATGCATTTTGCCTTAATTATGTATTTCCTTCGTAAACAGCATTCACTATAATTTGCTTACAGTGTAAACCTATGTTGTGGCAAGGAGAACAGAAAACTGTCAAGTTATTTGACTCAAATTCAGTGTTACTGATTATACTATAATAGCTTGTGTGCAATGTATTTCATAAATCTGGACAATTTTTGTGCATCATAAGTTTTTAATTACTTCTGCCTGTGGAGTGCAGACTCTTTAACTCAAGTGTTAAAGTTCCCCTTCATTTTCTTGCCAGCATCAAATTTGACGCAGAGCCATTGGTGTGATCTGTGCTTCTGCAGAGTATCTGGACACAATGTGGGAAATGTCGATAAGGGCTTAATGCATCGACTTGAATAACCACAGGCGTTTTGTATGCAGAGCAGCAGAATGTGAAGCTCTGGTCACAATTTGCAGATTGCCAAAGTTAAAAAAAAAAAAAAGTCAAAGCTGAATTAAATTAACAGATTCCCATTTCACAAGGTGAAAAGTTACATGTGAAGCCAGGAATATTAACTTACCTGAATGCTAATATTATTAAAGGTGGCACAGATTCCAGCTTTTGTCTTTTGGGGACCTTGGGTTTGTTAACTACTGCTAAATCTTACTTGCTTAGCCCACTATTGTAGAAGCGGTACAGTATTGCCGTTAAAATGTAGTTTCCAAAGTGCTGCAACTTTAAACTTTTGGAAAGTTGTATTGGCCAAATAGACAGCATAGCACCAGCTGACAGGTGGTCACAGAGTTGGTGGCATTGCTCACCTAGCCAGTAGACCATGAGCAGAACATAACGCCCAGCTCATTGTAAACAACAGCAGGGAATTGATGAAGTTGGATTGTGCATGCTGCCCTGAGTGTGGGCGTTCTGGCTAAAGGATTACAGTGTACGTGTTCTTAAATGATTTAGTGATTATCACATCTAGGAATACAATAATAAAGGTACACTGACGCATTCTTCACTGGTTTGACTTTCAGGGTTGAAATGTAATTTGTAGACTTTATCGGATTTGTTGCATTATGCTCTAAGCCATTTATTAATTCTCATTATTTTATTGACTAAAGATACAAGAAAAAAATGCCTAACCATAGAAAAACACATTATTGGTGAGAGGATGAGCAAACTCAGAAAAACCTAATGGATACGCTACTCTTGTTTGTAGTCATAGTACATTCTAAGTAACGCAAGTTTCTTCTTTCTTTATTTCCCATTAATTGTATACCCTAACACCCCTTTCACACTGGGGCCGCCCGTGCATTAGCCGTAAATCGCCGCTCATTTTAGCGGCGCTTTACCGCTGTTTAACCGGTGCTTTTTGGCCTCCAGCGGGGCACTTTTAACCCCAAAGAAGAGGTTAAAAACGCATGTGTTGCGGCACTTCGGAAGCGCTGCCCATTCATTTCAATGGGCATTTTGGGAGCGCTGTAACAGCTTTTTCTAACTACCCGCAAGCTTTCCGCCCCAGTGTGAAAGCACTCAGGCTTTCATACCAAGGCAGCATGGGCAGCATGGCAGGCAGTTTTCAGGTGCTTTACAGGCACTATTTCTAGCGCTAAAACGCCTGAAAACTGCCTCAGTATGAAAAGGGTCTAACAGACCAGTAGCATAGTACAAGTGCATAACTTTTACAATAGCAGACTATGTGATTACCCACTTGACCTTGAAGATTTACCCCGCTTCCTGACCAGGCCATTTTTTGCGATACAACACTGCGTTAATTTAACTGACAATTGTGCAGTCATGTGACACTCTACCCAAATAAAATGCATGTCCTTTTTTCTCACAAATGGAGCATTCATTTCTTGGTAATTGATCACCTCTGTGGTTTTTATTTTTTGCGTCATAAACAAAAAAATACTGACAATTTTGACTTTCTTTTTTACTTTTTTACTTTCTGCTATAAAAAACATCCAATAAAAAAAATTGATATAATCAAATGTATTCATCGATTTAAGCCAATATGTATTCTGCTACATATGTTTGGTAAAAAAAAATCCTAGTAAGCGTATATTGATTGGTTTGCGCAAAAGTTATAGTGTCTACAACTTATGGGATATTTTTTATTACTAGAAATGGCATCGATCAGCGACGTATAGCGGGACTACGATATTGTGGCGGACAAATCGGACACCAACTGACACTTTGACACTTTTTGGGGACCAGTGACACTAATACAATGATAAGTGCTAAAAATATGCACTGTCACTGTACTAATGACACTGGCTGGGAGTGGGTTAACATCACGGGTGATCAAAGGGTTAACTGTGTGCCTAGCCTGTGCTTTCTCACCGTGGGGGGTGCTTTTACTATGGGAAGGAATTGATCCATGTTCCTGCTTTGCAGGAACCAGGATCAATATCTTCCCTACTAACAGAACAGCAATCCGCCTTGTTTACAATGGAAGATTGCCCTTCTGCCTGTGTACTGTACAAAAGGCAGGTGGCAGCAGACATCGAGTCCACAGTGCCCACCGCTGAGCTCCCGCTAGGTACATGATCTGGCACAGAGCGGCAGCCCTGCCGCAGTATATCTGTGGTGGGTGGTTGGGAAGTGGTTACTATGAGGCTGAACTGCACAGACCTTTTAGTCATTTTTGGCTTTGAAATAATCTATTAATATAGCAATAATATTTTTTAAACAATTTGTATAAAATAATTATACTACAATGCAGGCACCTCTGTCAGATTGATGGAAAAGCAGTTAGAATGCTGTAGTAGTAAGTCTTATCTAGAATTACATAATTCTCAGTAATGCTGGTAGGTTAATTGGATCCTGTCTAAAATTGTCCCTAGTATGTATGAATGTGAGTTAGGGACCTTAGATTGTAAGCTCCTTGAGGGTAGGGACTGATGTGAATGTACAATGTATATGTAAAGCGCTGCGTAAATTGACGGCGCTATATAAGTACCTGAAATAAATAAATAAATAAAAATAATTGTATTTCCTTTAAGGTTGAAGTGGAAATAAATCCTCCTCTTTACAGCCAAAATGCTGCCATCTTAAGCCTCATACACACTACTAGTTGGGTTGAATGAAAAAAAATCCCTTGCTGTGCCGTTGGCTGAGAGCGGGAGCCTTTTCGGTTATGCCCCTTCGACAGAAGCCGACTGAATGTCCGGACCGACTCCAGTACACGCGGGCCAAATGTTGGCCAATTTCTATTGAACCACCCAACATTCAACACTGTGTACTAGGCTTTAGTCTCTGTTTGGTCTGCAGTTGCCATGTTGCTGCACATGTGATATGATACACCAGACTTTTGATGGCTTGACAGGTCAATTGAGAGCTAACATAAGCACACTAGGAACTGTAACAGTTATCATCCAAGACATGCCAGTGTTTTGGGAAACATTTAAAGTGATTCTTAACCCTTGATTTTTTTAAATTAACAAACACGTTATACATAGAATTTGCACAGAGCACCCCAATCCTCCTCATCTGGGGTCCCCTGCTGGTGCTCCTGGCTCTTCTCCCACGCCGAGTGCCCCCCATAGCAAGCTGCTTGCTATGGGGCACTCATGCAGGCTCCCTCCTGATCCGGCTCTGTGTGTCTCCCGCTGCTGTGTCTGAGCCTCTGAGGGTGGAGAGAGTGAAGAGAGCTGCAGCTCTCGGGCGCAGCGTTAGATCGAGATTGGGCTCAGATAATTGTGAGGTTGGGGGCTGGGGGAAAATTGCACTCAGAAGGTTGTTTACCTTAATGAAGAGAATGCAGTAGGGGTACCTTCAGCCTTTAGAACACCTTTAAATCAATGCTTCAATAATGGCAAGGCAATGGGCTCCACGAGGATTTAGACGTTAAATTAAAAAAAAAATTGTGTTTAAACTTGAAATATGAAAGTAGAATCTGGCTGCCAGACATAAAGCAAGCCTGTACTTTGCCTATTCAGATGTTGCTGTGTTCGGCTGCTGCTAGCAACTGAACAGAGCAGTGGGGGAGCAAAGAAAAGTAAAACTATCCTCTGGGCAGGGCTAAGTTAAACTGAACTTATTGATTTTCTCTGCATGGGCAAAGTACATGTTTATTTTAAAGTAGAGCTTTTACAAACCTGAGCATATGTTAAAAAATGCATACACAGAACTGCAAACATGGAATGTCAAAACAATCAGAGGATGCAGAGATGTACTGTAGGCTGCTGAGATTATATGCAAACCTGAAGTTTTCCTGTAGAAGTCAACTTGATTCCACCCCCTTCTAAAGCCTCGTACACACGATCGGATTTTCCGACGGGAATTGTGTGATGACAATCTGTTGGCGGAAAATCCGACTGTTTGTACGCTCCATCGGACAACTGTTGTCAGATTTTACACGGACAAATGTTGGATAGCAGGCTTTAAAATTTCCGCGGACAAATGTCTGTTGCCGGATTTTCCGAGCGTCCATCGGACAAAAGTCCAAAGTACAAACACGCATGCTTGGAAGCAAGTATGAGCCGGAAGCGGCCGGTCTTGTAAACTAGCGTTCATAATGGAGAATTAACATTCGTGACTCTGCAAATTATGAAATCTCTAAATGCAGCGCACATTCTCTTCTTCTTTAATGGGATAATAATGAAGCTGCTTTGCTGGTGATACTGATGGAGTTATTGCAAACAAATTTGCAAAGGCTCTTTTTTTTCTAGTGATATCAAGAATAATATTATTATGTTTTTTTGGGGGTTTTTTTTGGGCAAGTTACCACAACACCATTATCCGGTATTTTTTAAGATCAAAGATACAACTATGTTGGCGTCCCTTGTCAATTTTACATAAAATTAGACATGCTATCTGCCAATAGAACTTAACCAAAAAGTACATTCTATGCATCCAAAAATATAAAAAATATAACAAATCAAATCATTATTATTCAATCAAAAAATAAAATAAAAGCCTCATGCATGTGTCCTGCTTCTTAACATAGGGGGTCAACAATGCCAAGAGTTGGTGAAAGCAGGGGTCCGTGTTCCGGAGACAATTCCGAAAAACATCTTGATTATTCTCCTGGAGCTCCCTCAGCAAAGGCATATGACATACAGTAATTGGTCATGATTAATAAAGCAACCAATTTTTTGGTCCAAGAACTCCTCCTCCTCCTGTTCTTGGACTGGACTTGGGTCAAAGCAATAACTCCAAGGCCAATAATAAACACGTTATCTCCTCCAATTCCGCAACATGTCTGGTTGACGAACAGCCTTTCAGAAACGAACTGAAAAGCGCGAACTTAAAAGTGCAAAATTAAAAGCGCAAATTGAAAAGCGCAAATCAACACTCACCAAACTTCTACTAACACGAAATTAGCAGAAGGAGCCCAAAGGGTGGTGCTAAAGAGCTGAAAAACCACGTAGTACGTCTGTACGTTCGTGTTTGTTGGCCGACAATTCCTTGCCGTTTGTATGCAAGACAAAATCCAGGTACACGCCTTCGGACAAAAGTCTGAGGTATTGGCTGCGGAAAATCGTGTGTATCACGAGGCTTAAGACCCGCTATTGTTTATTGAGGCTGTCCATCACTAGATCAATAGAGAACTGGGTGTGGGCAGGGTTAAAATAGATTTTATTGGAAAGGTTATACATTTACATATCATGTCAGGTGTGTTTATCTTGATCTATTGATAGTCTTGAACTTCTGCTTTTCTATATACTTTAAATTCTTCTCATCAGCGCAGTTCAGATTTTCTACGTTCGTGAACGGTTTGCTTCAACACGGATCCTTTTTACAAAAACTATCATAGCCTAGCTTTACTTATGTAGCATAGCTGAAAACTTATCCTAGCACATTTTATGACAGAGGCAGTAACATTCACAGACTATTTTTATTCCAAATGCATGCACTAAACTACAAAACATTATGAGAGAAAAATGTTTATATCCGTACAATTATTAAATTCAAATCCCCATGGAAATGTGATGCATGCATAATAAATTTCATGTTTACACTTGGCGGATGCTTGTCTCTTTCCTTAGTAACGGCAATCCTGTTTGTACATGCCTCTGCCAACCTTTCTATAGAAAGATTTCTAGGCAAGTATTTAAACCAGGGCTTGACAAATTTGCTTGGAATCTAGGAGCCAGCTAAAAAAGTTAGGAGCCAGGTTTTTTTTTTTTTTTTTAAACGACCGACAAAGCTTTATTTTCAATATAAAAATTAACCAATCTTAAATTTACACAGAGACGACTAGAACTAATGTGACTGCTTTTATTTCCTGCCATGCAGGGACACAAGACCACCATATTCTCGCTAAGGATCCAATCAGGTCCGCCTGAAAAACTGACAGGCGAACCTGATCAGACAGCCCGAGTGAAAGGGGCCAAGCAGGGAGGTGACAAATAATAAAATCATTTTAATCAACCGCTTCCTTCCCGCCGGACGAATATATACGTCCTGTCTTTGAAGAGAAATACCGTAGTTATGGTAGCAGCTAGCTACCATAACCCCGGTATCTTCTTCAAGAGCCGGCGGTTCTCTTTCAGATAAAAGTGGTCTCTGCAGCAGATTAGCAGCGAGATCACTTTTATCGGCGGCAGGAGAGGGCCCCCCTATCGCCACGATCGTTAGAGCGAGAGCAATAATTCTAGTCCTAGACCTCCTCTGTAACTCAAAACATGTAACCTGTAGAATTTTTTAAACGACGCCTATGGAGATTTTAAAGGGTAAAAGTTTGTCGCCATTCCACGAGCGGACGAAATTTTGAAGTGTGACATGTAGGGAATCAATTTACTCGGCGTAACATTATCTTTCACAATATAAAAAAAATTGGGCTAACTTTACTGTTTTCTTATTTTTTAATTAAAAAAAGTATTTTTTCCCAAAAAAGTGCGCTTGTAAGTCTGCTGCGCAAATACGGTGTGACAGAAAGTATTGCAATGACCGCCATTTTATTCTCTAGGGTGTTAGAATAAAAAATATATATAATGTTTGGGGGTTCTAAGTAAAGGGAAGGAGATGAGCAGGCAGTGAAAATAGGCAGGGGAAGCTCCATTAGCATTGGTGGATGTCTTGTAGTACCAACGGCCACCACCAGAGGGCGCCCGATTGCAGAAGGAACCAGGAACCATAGGACTGCAGTAGGCCGCAAAGCCGGGGCCTCAATTACCGGCGCGGCCCAGCGCGATCGCGGCGGGAGGGGGGGGGTTGTCGAACGAACACAGGATATCCCAGCTGTGCTGCCTCAGGCGCCAGGTCGCTAATTCTAGTCGCAAATGCGACCTGGCGCCCGGGTTTTGTCGAGCCCTGATTTAAACTGTGTGTCATACACTGTTAAAAAGGTTTACCCTTACCTGAACCAGGCCAAATTAACAGAGTCAGCATGCCTTGGAAAACTTGGCAATATTTGTTTGCATACCGTAAAATTTTTAAGGACATGTAAGGCTTTTATTTGTAACACTATTTTAATGAAATCCTCATCTGTTTTTTTTTTTTTTTTGTTTTTTTATTATTCTTATAATAGGCTGACAAATGCACAAAAATGTAAAAAGACATACCGTATATACTCGAGTATAAGTCGAATTTTTCAGCACATTTTTTTGTGCTGAAAGTGCCCCCTCGACTTATACTTGAGTCAAGCACTTTTCTGCAGCAAAAAAATTCATTTTCCGAACTTTGGGGCCCAGTATCTCAGTGCCTGACATTTTCTGAACCGATTTTGGGGCCCCATATCTCAGGGCCACTTGATGCTAGGAACCCCAAATTTGGTGTGCAAACCCACTGGAAATGGTATCATAACATATCCAAAGCTGGGGTTCCTAGCACCAAGTGGCGCTGAGATACAGGGCCCCAAAACTGGTTCGGAAAATGTCATTCTCTGCTGCAGAAAAGTGCTTGACATTTTCTGAACTGAATTTTGGGGCCCTGTATCTCAGGGTCACTTGGTGCTAGAAACCCCAGCTTGGGAAATTTTATGCTGCTAGTTCCACTGGGTTTGCACACCAAATTTGGGGTTCTTAGCACTAAGTGGCCCCGAGATATGGGGCCCCAAATTCGGTCAACTATGTCTATCTGCAGCAATGTCATTTCGGGACCCTTTGGGTTCAGAGACCCCAAATTTTGGCTGCAGCTAGGGGGCATCTAGGAACCCTTAACTACTGAGTTTGAAGTTCAGGGGACCTATGGCTACAAATGGGCACAGTGAGGCATGCAAATGGGCACAGTGATGCTGCAAATGGGCATTGTTGACCCTCTTTTCCACTTACAGTAGCTGTGCATTTCTCACCCTCGTCTTATACTCGGGTCAATAAGTTTTTCCCATTTTTTTTGTGGTAAATTAGGGCCTCGACTTATACTCGGAACGACTTATACTCGAGTATATACGGTAATTAGATTTTTGTATTTTTTTTACTTTTTATTACCTTTTTAAATACTGTAATTGTTTCTGACAGTTACAAGTATTAAATAGATTGTACATCAGATGCCACTGCGACCTTAAGATAGAAATGGTTATCTGCAGGGGGTTTAATTCTTCCAATGAAGCCGCCGGTCTTCATGTCATGCTGGACACATGAGTGGAAACTCCTGTGGTTGGTTCCCCATCATCAGTACAGACCCCAGCCTCAAAACTGTTGGCTGGTGGCTATCAAAGCGGAGGCATTTATAAATGTATCCCTAGCACAGGGCATCATGATGGTTAACGTTATTACAAATATTTTGGAAGGAATTAAAAAAAAAAACTATAATGTATTTGGGACAGTTAATGATATTTTTTAAGTTTATACATTCTTTACTTGTTTTATATATTTTTTTACTGTATGTGTACAAATTTTGTTATGAAAATGTGCATTTAATCTATGACAAAGAATTCCCAGAACACTATGGGTTTTGTAAAGAGGCCGCACTGCAATAATTGTGTCATCTCAAGCAGGTAGTCTCTTAGGCTCTGTTTCCACTACTGCGAGTTGTGCGACTTGACACATGTGAAGTCGCATGACAAGTCAAAATCCATGTATTTCAATGGTCCCCGTTCTAATTTATGCGACTCCAAAAAAGGTTTTTGTACTACTTTGTTCCAACTTAGGTGCAACTTGTTCTCCCATGGTTCTCACCAGTCGCATGACATTGCATCAAAAATCGCATTGCAAAGTTGCACTGTAAATCACACGACTTTGGGGCCGCAATAGTGGAAACCTAGCCCTACTGTTACTTGACGGTAGTTTTGGTTATTCCTTTCCATATTTGCATGTCCTAGCATTTATTGTTTCATTCTTACAATATTACTTTAGAGCCCTGTTTGTGCACTGCAGCACAGGTGCCAGGTAGAAAATTTGATGAAAAAAAAGCTGCAGAAAAAGAACTGTAAAAAAAAAGTGGGCAATGTAAATGGGTCCGCGTTTGCATCTAAGCTCTATTTATGGGTATAATGGATAGGAAGGGGTGGGAGAATTCCTACACATGTACTTTAAAAATATCTTTGCTAAATAAGCAGAGGATATCCTTTGTCGGTCATTACTTAAGAACTGCTTGTACTGTACAGTCTATAGTTATTTATGGTATACTAACTATACATTTTTCTCAACTTAAACAGATCTTATCTTAAGCGATATTTACTATAATAGTTTAATATACAACAGTTGGTTTATCTTGTGCTTACAATATGAGTTCAGTTATTTTATAAAGATGATTACCGTGGCAGTTTAACAGAAAAAAGTTGGTTTATCTTGTACGTATAATTGGAATTCAGTTCAACTAGCACTTGAAGGAAGCCCTTACTTAGCATAACACAAATAGTCAACAGAGCTAAGGGATAAGATATGGAGCTGACATCTGTATTAGTTGGGGTCTAGCACATTTATTATTTATTATGATATAATTTATTATATATACATATATGATATGTTTTCTTCTTTTTTGTTTACATTTCTTTATAAGGTTATATTTATTTATATTTGATGGTTTTATATGTATTGTCATGGTCAATTGGTATTTATTATTCATTGTCTGTTTGTATTTATTTGCATATGGGCATTTTCATGTTGGTAGGGGGTGATCAGTTTTTATTATGTGCATTTGACATTTTAAGTTGAATCTTTTTCTTTTGCCTATTTTCAAACAAAATGAGATCATGTGTGCCATTTCCCTTCCCCCAATCTGGTTTTGAACGTACAGCTCTATATGTAATGAGACAGGTGGTGTGTCTACTGATAGCCACCCACACTTGTGGACACGGGTGGGGGAATGTCAGTAGGACACCTCAAGGTGATGAGTAAGCACAGTGTAGCTGTGCGAAAATAGTCCACCTCTGTTCTGACTACTGCAACCGTTGTGTGTGTCATTGTTTGTATAGAACATTCGATAAATGGACTTCAAGAACGTCGCTGTGTAGCCAATTTCTTTTCTTGTTCAGTCCTCTACGGCGGGCAAGCCAGGGCTTGCACCCATGTGATTAGTCTCACACTATTCATTGTGTTTGGAGTTTCTCACCTGGACCCGCGATTTTCCTTTGAATGAATGAATACTTTTTTAAGGCACTGTATGTACATATAGATTAATATGCCAACCAGCTGAGATGTATACATACATGTATTATTATGTGTATATATATTTGTTATAATGCATAATAAGACTGTAACAAAGCATTAAAACTAACCATTATTTTGCTTTGTTTTTTTCTTTCCATATCTTTTCAATCCTGTCTTCTCGAAGGAGGTGGAGGTTAGTACCAATTTTCCCTACATTTCTTGTGTTTTATTTATCCTATAATTTAAAGGCCTAGCTTTTTACACTTTTTACACTATACTAGAAGAATGGTGGAATGAGTAGTTTACTATGGGCAACACCACAGCATAATCCGCAGGGTACTTTTCTAAGCAGGGCTGGATTTTCCATTTAGAAAAGGCACCTGTATTCCTATAGCCTAGGAAAATTGTTAAAGGATAAGTTCACTTTTTGGAACATGTTAAAAGGTCCTACAGCATATGGGGTGGAACATTCCATTAGCTGCAGCCTCCCCACCCCCCACCCCTTACCTGTGACAGCGAGCAGGGAATGTGGCTGGTTCGTGGCTCTGCCCACACGGCCGCATCATTCATTCACTCCTGTGAATGAATTGAACTACTTTGCGGCTGATGACTTGTAGTTCTGAATGGACTGCGAGGTCGCTGGCAGCCTCAGAGTTCACTCACAAGCACTGCAGCTTGTAAACAGCCAGCCCATATGCAGGTATGGGCTGAAAGCTGCAGGGCTTGTTTGCAGGAGTTTGGCCTTGCACCCCTGATCACAGTAGCAAAACTTTCTAGGCTCCTTTGAGAAAAAATAAAAACTGCCAATTCTGTTTTCCTGCAAAAAAATGTCCATTTATTATTTTTTCCCAAGAGGTGAACTTATCCTTTAAATCCTTAGTTTCTCTCATGAATGCTTGTCTTGTAAATTTAAAGTGTGCACATGTGTACTTTGTAATTGATGTGATTATGTTGTTACCAAAGCTAAAAGTCACTGTGCAGATGCTGGGAACCAAGCATATTCACTCCAAGATGTCACCTGATAAAGCAGTGTTGCAAAAAGACTGCTTTACCATATACTTAGGTCTATGTTCTTCCCTCACATACATTCAAGTCCCAGAGAGATATACCTTATTACACTATCTCTGAGCACTTTTTACCTATTCATATAAGGGAGATGTAAGAAAAGAAAATAATCACTCTAGTCGTGAAGGCACAAAATACCCAATCCATTATTGAAGAAAGATTTTCTGCTAATTCACTTTAACTTCATGGGTGATAAATATTTAAATGCAGATGCAATAAGGCAATAGGTCTGCTTTACTTTACCTAACAAGCCTTGCATTTTTAGTTTACAGAAAGTGTAATGCGCTAATAGGATCAACTTCAGCAAAAGTATTGATCTTCAAACACTGTTCCTGTGTCTAATGTCCAGATACAGTAGATTAAGGGTCATGGGCAGATGCATCCGAATGACTGACACATCGATTAATCTATCTGTGTTTCAATGAAACATGGGCTGTCTGTGTAAAAAGCAGAAAAATATGGAAAACCACATTCCATTTGTAGGATAGTCATGTTTATAAAATTATTATAAAATGAGGTTTGACATTTGTGACCATGCATGGGAAATATTGCATTGATCAATATATACAGACCTGAATTTCCTTGTCTTCTGTAATAAAACTATACTGACAGGTCATCATTCATGATTCATGCTAGTATCACTATTTTATAGTTATAGCCCCTGGAAAGCACTGTTGTTGTAATACTAACTGTAAAAGCATGTGCGGAGCTGTCCGTTCAGCACCATATGTAGTGTTGAGTATTGGAATATACTGAATTAATTTTCCAGGAAATCTGTTCAACAGTGATTCTCAAGCAATAGCTTCAAACACATGTGGACCTTGGATAACATTAGAGAAAAGCCACAAAAAAGATTTTGTTGCAACTGAGAATCTTAGATAACATAAGCTGCATTGTCTGAAAGAATACCATCTTGTCTGATAACTATTTCAGGCCTGCAGTCATAGACAGGGAAACATCTTCTGTGACACTGAATGTTGTGTGTTATGGAATGGTGCTTATTTCCGCCTCTCAGTAAATTTTAGCTTTAGCTATTGCACTCAGTGAACAACAGGCTTTTCTTAGCAAAGCAGCTAAGGTCAATATGTAAATATATAAATATGTAATGAAGCCTAGAGCTCCATGTGCTGGCTGAAAATGTAAACATTAAATATTGTCTGTTAAAAATAACATAATTACTAATTTAAAATATTTATGGAAAAATATTAAAATGCACTTATCAGTTCTGTATTTAAAAAGAAAGATATACAATAACTTTTTGTATTTTCTTTAAGCTTTAACATTTTACATTAAAATATAGAGTGGGCATGAAATTAGTTCTCTGATTACAATTTAATTCATGTGTAGCGTGTGGTTCCTTTACTTTTTTTATGGCTTCAGCTACCTTTTTAAAACAAAGCTTGAGGACTGCTTGTATTAGCATGGGTCTATAATTGATATAAATGACTTGAAATACACTATTATAGCTATATATGTACTATTCTCAGCCCAGATCCTGAGTATTTCGCATAGAAAGGAGATAACAATCTGCTCTAAATTCCAGTGCAGCTGGAAAGGCATGCTGCACAGATTACATTTTATGTTAATGCTCTGTGCTATTTAAAAGCCAGCCTACATCTATAGAAAATAATGTTTTTATAGCATGCAGATTACCATATACCCCTGCTGTCTGTGTGAGAATTTCTTTTTGTAAAGTAAAAGCAATTTTGCTAGATCTTTATCATTATTATGTACGAACAAGCCTATCTCTCGGTGTTCCATAAAGTAACATGGGTTTTTATATAGCTAATTATTATATAAAATCCTAACTCATTTATTCATAAATGTGTGCGGAATTCATTTTTGTTCACCCAATGCCTTTCAATAATCACTTTGAATTATTGTCTGGATATTTAACAATAGTCTACCTTATATTCAGTTCTATCTGGGTACCAGATCACTGTTGTTCCCAAAAAATATTGATTTTTGATTATCGAAATCCTTTTGTGAAATGAGTGGACTATAAATAAAAAAAATAATCCGGTGGAGGGAATCAGGGTGTCATATTGGTGTATGAAAGTGTCTGATTTTTAAACTCCAGAACTCCAGTCTTTATCCCCCCCAATCTATTTATTGTGTTAGTTTGACTACCTTAATACCAGACACTTTCACCCCCTTCCTGCCCAGGTCAGCTTTCAGCGCTGTCACACTGTCAGTCATGCAACACTGTACCCAAATTCATTCTTTATCTTTTTTTTGAGGCAGATAGAGCTTTCTTTAAGTGGTATTTAATCACCACTGTTTTTTAATTTCATTTCTTGTTAAATAAACGAAAAAAGACTGAACAAAGTTTTTCTTTGTTTCTGTTATAAAATCTTGCAAGTAATCTTTCCTCAAAAATTTAGTCCAAATGTAATCAGCTACATTTCTTTGGTAAAAATAACCCAAATCAGTGTATACTATTTAGTCTGTAGAAAAGTTATAGAGTCCAAAAAATATTGAATTTATATTTGAAAATTGATCAATCCTGATGTACTGACTCTCATTTCTCGAGGCCCTAAAATGCCAGAACAGTACAAATATGACCCAGAAAGTAGACAGTCCAAGGTATTTAGTAAGAGGCATTTTTTTGTCTTTTTTTTATTACAATTTTTTTTTTACATACTGTGACCAGAACAGAACAGTTGTACAACTCCGGGGAGGGGATCAGGTTGTTTTTTGTTTTTTTTTACACACTCAGATTGCTTATAACAGTGATGATAACTGTTATAAACAATTCTTTTTTATGAATGGCATCCATTCACCCAGTGTGTACTATTGTGAAGCTGTGATTGGCCATCACATGGTACAGATGGACTGTGATTGGCCCTGTCTGTACCAT
The DNA here is from genome assembly GCA_037952925.1 of Lithobates clamitans. Classification (NCBI taxonomy): domain Eukaryota; kingdom Metazoa; phylum Chordata; class Amphibia; order Anura; family Ranidae; genus Lithobates; species Lithobates clamitans. The sequence continues at coordinate 3,522,482 of JBBGZY010001230.1, forward strand.
GTGATCACTGTGACCAATCACAGCCATTCATTGTGTACAACAGTTAAAGCCATTCATCGTGTACAACTGTCATGTGATCTGCTGTGATTGGTCACAGCGATCACATGGTACCGGCAGCGGGCCGGTACAATGATTTGCCATCCGCTGGTCTAGTGTACACAGCAAGTGACAGATCGCAACACAGCCCATGGGATGCACGAGAGGCACGATCCTGGGAAGAAGTCATATGATATATGCCCAGAAAGGCAGCGCTCCTGCTCGGCCATCATTGTACTGTAGGCTGGGTGGGAAGCGGTTAGAAAAATCCAATCTTACTAACCAAACCTGGCAAACCTGACTCACTGAGGCCCTAATCCTCACTGCAAAGGAGGATCCCTCTTCAGATGTTAGCATTGCTGCCTAGGTGATGTAGACATTTTCTATTAGCTGTACAGGGTGAGGTGTCTCAGAAGGCTGCACAGTATAAAGACATCCCAAAGACACCATGCCTAAAGCAGCAGCAACAAGGAATGTGGATGGTGAGCTGACGTGAGTAAAGAACTGCTGAAGAATTTTTGCATTCTATAGCATAGATACATTGGTTCAGCTTGGACTAATGATCAGTATGCATATCCCATACCTGTGGGACCACTGTAGAAGCAGAGATTTACTGTAGTAGTCACCACTACTACAGTGATCGCTACTATCTTCTGAGTACTGGTTGCACTACTGCATAGTAACCACAGGGGGTCGCTTGCTCTTCAGGGTGCCATTCAGAGAAGGCCTTAACATTTTTTAGAAAATGTAAAGCTGATTGGGCAAGGGAGAGATTGTGGCATCACTGCCCTGCCTCTCCACCCCATTCAATCAAAGATCACCTTGCTAAACAGTGAGTGATAAGCGATAATGTGCATATCAAATATTAGGACTCTTAGTATTTACGCACTTGTTCTGGGCAAGTGACTCATTAAGTAATGAAGCAGGGATAAGGATGGAGTTGCATCTACAAAATGATACCTTAGAATTTATCTACAGATCTATTTTTTTCATAATTTTTACATTTATGAGTATTATTCATATACAGTACTGTATAGGTGAATAAGATCAGGTACATTTTAGTGACCTTAATGCAGTGTGTTAAAGCGGTATTCAACCAAAAATGTAATATATTTCAGCTTACCAATCATTAGATGTGGTGGCTGCATTAGTTTTATTTTTTCAGGGTTTTCCCCTCTGTTTTCACCTGATGAGCCGGCCAGTAAAAACGCTTCCTGTATTAGAGTGTCCCCCGCTCTGGATGAAGGAGGACAGGAGCACATTTGTAATTTTTTTTTGATCACTCTCCTACAATCGATATATATGTTCTCACTTAAGATTCAGTGGTTGCTTCTTGTGTTCTCTGTTCTGGTTTAACTAACCAATCAATGTATATTATTTTATATTCATTTTGTTTTGGTTTTATTCTTGAATTTTTCTAGGTACTTTTTGGGGGTCTTTATTATGTATATATATATATATATATATATATATATATATATATATATATATATATATATATATATATATATATATGTTTATGTATATTTCTCCTCATGCTGTACTCTTTATTCTATCTATATTATGTCAGTTTTTTCAAGTCTAGTTTTTACACACTTTTCTGATTTATACATTTTATCTGGTGTGTTTAATTGCTATGCATGTTGGTCAGCCAATCAAACCAGGCTTTTTTTGTTGCATCACTTTTGGGTGGAGCATTTAAATAGCTCAGGTTTGAGGCTACATTTTTCTTGTTAAATATTTTTATTAAAGTTTTCATGAATATGACAGTAAGTTTAGAAACTTTCAATGGGATAAGTACAACATTAACAGTAATGATATGAGGATCATGTACAATCTGGATTTGAGAAAAGCAATCAACATGGTATGAATGTATTTGGATCTTAAAGGGGATTTAAGAGAGAAAGGGACTCGAACAAATGGAATATGGTGGTCCCTAAGGAATGTTGGATGTACCTCGTTCCACCTGCCCCCCCCTAATGGGAACAATCTGTGGACAGATGGGGGCACATCCGACAAGTCGTAATGGAGGACTAGTCCAAGGATGGAAGTGTGGCACTTGGGGTATGGATGCACTGGGTTAGTAGGGAACCGTGCCACAAGTACTACAGTCAATTATTACATATCGGCTATGGGTGTAGAAGTATTGGGGCTACATTTTTGTTGTGAAGAAGCGCAAGTTATCCATGTGAAACTGGTCTACCAATGCTCCTGTAACGTACTCTCTACATCTTTTGGCACCTTGACAATACAGTAACTATTCTACAGAAGTTCTTCCTTACATGGTGTGCAAGGAATCTTCTTTTTCTTCAGCCCCATCGATAGAGTCAGTGGGAAGGAATGGTGCCCAAAGGGCTGGATAAAGGCAAGCAAAGGCACAGTGTGGAGAACGCTGGTTGAGAGGGAAGGGGAGTGTTAAATGTACGTTTTACTTGCACATTTGGATACACTGATACATTGAAGCCAAACTCCAGTTAACACTTAATACCCAGCTGCAACAGTTTTGTTCCTTTTGGGGATAGAGGTATTACATTAATAAACGATGATCATTGTAAAAACCCCTGTCAGTGGTAAATGGTTTTTCTCAACCCTGTAACTGCTACATCTGTAGTTCCCCAGTGCCAGCAGCACTCCTGCAGCTTCAGACCATGACACTCCCACCACCATGCTTGACTGAAGGCAAGACACACTTGTCTTTGTACTCCTCACCTGGTTGCCGACACACACGCTTGACACCATCTGAACCAAATAAGTTTATCTTGGTCCCTTCAGACCACAGGACATGGTTCCAGTAACCCATGTCCTTAGTCTGCTTGTCTTCAGCAAACTGTTAACGGGCCTTCTTGTGCACCATCTTTCGAAGAGGCTTCTTTCTGGGATGACAGCCATGCAGACTAAATTGACAAGGAAGTTGGTATTTTTGGTTGCTATATCCTCAGCAAGGAGGGTTTCGGAATTGGCTGCTCTTTCTTGTAAAGAGCCATATTTGATTTTTCATGAGGACAGAGTGGTGTTACACCCTTGTCCAGACATTTTGCCAAAAGTAGTTTCAGGTTTTCACCTGAACCAAGATATTGTCCTGCTATTGTTTTTTTCAAAACCATGTTCCAGGGAAGAAAAGTCACTCTTGATGTGGTGAGAGCAGTGAAAATCTATTTAAAGGCAACTGCTCAGATTGATAAGACTGATGTTTTATCTATTCTGCCAGAAGGTCCTAAGAAAGGACAGGCAGCATCGAAATCCACTGTCACTAAGTGGATTCGGCAAGTGATAATTCAAACTTACGATTTAAGGGGTAAGATTCCCTTTTCAAGTTAAGGCGCACTCTACCAGGGCGGTTGGTGCTTCTTGGGCAGTGCGTCATCAGGCCTCCATGGGTCAGATCTGTAAGGCTGCAACTTGGTCTTCAGTGCATACATTCACAAAATGTTTTCAGCTGGATGTAAGGAGGTATGAGGATATCACCTTTGGGCGCAGTGTACTGCAGGCAGCAGTATAGGTCCTCAAGTCTGGGGGTACCCTCCGGGTTGTGTCTCCCTCCCCTCAAGCAGCATTGCTATGGGACGTCCCATTAAGTAATTACTTAAGGCTCTGTGTCCCATGATGTACGATAAAGAAAATAGGATTCTTATAAAAGCTACCTGTAAAATACTTTTCCTGGAGTACATCATGGGACACAGAGGACCCTCCCCTCTTTTTTGGGATTTAAATATATTGCTTTGCTATAAAAACTGATGTACTCCTGGAAGGAAGAGGGGTTATATAGGATGTGAACTTCCTGGATTGGGTATACCAGTGTCCATCACCTGAAGGTGGCCTATAACCCATTAATTAATTACTTAAGGCTCTGTGTCCCATGATGTACTCCAAGAAAAGGATTTAACAGGTAAGCTGTTATAAAAATCCTATTTTTTTCAGTGTTGTCACATGAAAAGATATAATAAAACATTTAGAAAAATGTGAGGGATGTACTCACTTTTTTTAGATACTGTGTGTGTAATATATACACAGTATCTCACAAAAGTGAGTACACCCCTCACATTTTTCTAAATATTTTATTAGCTCATGTGACAACACTGAAGAAATGACACTTTGCTATAATGTAAAGTAGTGAGTGTACAGCTTGTATAACAGTGTAAATTTGCTGTCCCCTCAAAATAACTCACAGCCCTTAATGTATAAACCGCTGTTTATACATTAACCGAGTGAGTACACGCCTAAGTAAAAATTTCCAAACTGGGCCCAATTATTTTCCCTCCCCGGTGTCATTTGACACGTTAGTGTTACATGGTCTCAGGTGTGAATGGGGAGCAGGTGTGTTAAATTTGGTGTTATCGCTCTCACTCTCTCATACTAATCACTGGAAGTTCAACATGGCCCCCTTTATGGCAAAGAACTCTCAGGGGATCTGAAAAAAAGAATTGTTGCTCTACATAAAGATGGCCTAGGCTATAAGAAGATTGCCAAGACCCTGAAACGGAGCTGCAGAACAGTGGCCAAGACCATACAGGACAGGTTCCACTCAGAACAAGCCTCGCCATGGTCGGCCAAAGAAGTTGAGTGCATATGCTCAGCGTCATATCCAGAGGTTGTCTTTGGGAAATAGATATATGAGCGCTGCAGAGGTTGAAGGTGCGGGGGGGTCAGCCTGTCATTTTTGTAAATATTTAATTATATCTTTTCATGTGACAACACTGAACAAATGATACTTTGCTACAATGTAAAGTAGTGTGTGCACAACTTGTATAACAGTGTAAATTTGCTGTCCCCTCAAAATAACTCAACGCACAGCCATTAATTTCTAAATCGCTGACAACAAATGTGAGTACACCCCTAAGTGAAAATGTCCAAATTGGGCCCAAAGTGTCAATATTTTGTGTGGCCACCTTTATTTTCCAGCACTGCCTTAGCTCCCCAGTGCCGGCAGCACTCATGCAGCCTCAGACCATGACACTCCCACCACAATGCTTGACTGTAGGCAAGACATACTTGTCTGTGTACTCCTCACCTGGTTGCTGCCACACACGCTTGACACCATCTGAACCAAATAAATGTATTTTGGTCTCATCAGACCAAAGGACAGGGTTCCAGTAATGCATGTCCTTAGTCTGCTTGTCTTCAGCAAGGTCCATAAAGACACGGATGAGCGAGTTTGGAGTGGAGGAACTTGACTGGCCTGCACAGAGTCCTGACCTCAACCCGATAGAACACCTTTGGGATGATTTAGAGTGGAGACTGCGAGCCAGGCCTTCTCATCCAACATCAGTGCCTGACCTCACAAATGTGCTTCTGGAAGAATGGTCAAACATTCCCATAGACACACTCCTAAACCTTGTAGATAGCCTTCCCAGGAGAGTTGAAGCTGTTATATCTGCAAAGGGTGGGCCAACTCAATATTGGACCCTACGGACTAAGGACTAATGCCACGTACACAGGACCGGACTCTCTGGCAGAAAAGGTCCGACAGAATCATTCCGTCGGACATTCCGATTGTGTGTGGGCTTCATCTGACTTTTTTCTTTCTAAAATTCTGACGGACCTAGAAATAGAACATGTTTCAAATCTTTCCGTTGGACTCAATTCCTATCTGGAAAACCTTTGTCTGTATGCTAGTCCCACGGACCAAAAACGACACAAGGGCAGCTATTGGCTACTGGCTATTGAATTTCCTTTTTCTAGTCCCAATTTTCCACATTTTGTCATGTTACAACCAAAAACGTAAATTTATTTTATTGGGATTTTATGTGATGGACCAACACAGAGTGGCACATAATTATGAAGTGGAAAGAACATGATAAATGGTTTTCAAATTTTTTTACAAATAAATATCTGAAAAATGTGGACTGCATTTGTATTCACCCCCCTTTTACTCTGATCCCCTTAATTAAAATCTAGTGAACCCAATTGCATTCAGAAGTCCCCTAATTAGTAAATAGACTCCACCTGTGTGTAATTTAATCTCTGTATAAATACAGCTGTTCTGTGAAGCCCTCAGAGGTTTGTTAGAGAACCTTAGTGAACCAGCAGCATCATGAAGACCAAGAACCACACCAGACAGGTCAGGGATAAAGTTGTGGAGAAGTTTAAAGCAGGGTTAGGTTATAAAAAAATATCCCAAACTTTGAACACCTCATGGAGCACTGTTCAATCAATCATCCAAAAATGGAAAGAGTATGACACAACTGCAACCCTACCAAGACATGGCAGAGATCCACAGCTCAGGTGGGAGAATCTGTCCACAGGACAACTATTAGTTGTGCACTCCACAAATCTGGCCTTTATGGAAGAGTGGCAAGAAGAAAGCCATTGTTAAAAGAAAGCCATAAGAAGTACCATTTGCAGTTTGCGAGAAGCCATGTGGAGGACACAGCTAACATGTGGAAGAAGGTGCTCTGGTCAGATGAGACCAACATTGAACATTTTGGCCTAAGAGCAAAATGCTATGTGTGCGGAAAACTAACACTGCACATCACCCTGAACATACCATTCCCACCGTGAAATATGGTGGTGGCAGCATCATGTTGTGGGTATGCTTTTCTTCAGCAGTGACAGGGAAGCTGCTCAGAGTTGATGGTGAGATGGATGGAACCAAATACAGGGCAATCTCAGAAGAAAACCTGTTAGAGTCTGCAAAAGACTTGAGACTGGGGCAGAGGTTCATCTTTCAGCAGGACAACAACCCTAAACATACAGCCAAAGCTACAATGGAATGGTTTAAAACAAAGCATATTCATGTGTTAGAATGGCCCAGTCAAAGTCCAGACCTAAAATCAAATGGAGAATCTGTGGCAAGACTTGAACATTTCTGATCACAGATGCTCTCTATCCAATCTGACAGAGCTTGAGCTCTCTTTGCAAAGAAGAATGGGCAAAAATGTCACTCTCTAGATGTGCAAAGCTGGTAGAGACATACACAAAAGACTTGCATCTGTAATTGCAGCGAAAGGTGGTTCTACAAAGTATTGACTCAGGGGGACTGAATACAAATGCACGACACACTTTTCCACTTTTCACATATTTATTTGTAAAATATTTTGAAAACCATTTATCATTTTCCTTCCACTTCACAATTATGTGCCCCTTTGTGTTGGTCTATCACATAAAATCCCAATAAAATACATTTACGTTTTTGGTTGTAACATAACAAAATGTAAACAATTTCAAGGGGTGCCCTTGTACTTTTTCAAGGCACTATATATATATATATATATATATATATATATATACACAGTTGGGCGGAAAGTATTCAGAAAAACTGGAAAAAATTAAAAACTGAAATAGCACATGGTCCTAAGTAGGGATGAGCCGAACACCCCCCTGTTCGGTTCGCACCAGAACATGCGAACAGGAAAAAAGTTTGTTTGAACATGCGAACACCGTTAAAGTCTATGGGACACGAACATGAATAATCAAAAGTGCTAATTTTAATAATGCTTAAAGTCAAACAATAAAGTGTAATATCCCTTTAAATTTCGTAGCTGGGGGGTGTCTATAGTATGCCTGTAAAGGGGCACATGTTTCCTGTGTTTAGAACAGTCTGACAGCAAAATGACATTTCGAAGGAAAAAACCCATTTAAAACTACTCGCGGCTATTGCATTGCCAGTCCGACAATACACATAGAAGTGTCTATAGTATGCCAGTAAAGGGGGTCCCCTTGTTAAAGGGGGCTTCCAGATTCCGATAAGCCCCCCCGCCCGCAGACCCCCACAACCACCGGCCAGGGTTGTGGGGATGAGGCCCTTGTCCTCATCAACATTGGGACAAGGTGTTTTGGGGGGCTACCCCAAAGCACCCTCCCAATGTTGAGGGCATGTGGCCTAGTACGGTTCAGGAGGGGGGACGCACTCTTGTCCCCCCTCTTTTCCTGCGGCCTGCCAGGTTGCGTGCTCGGATAAGGGTCTGGTATGGATTTTTGGGGGGACCCCACGCCGTTTTTTTTTTTGGCGCGGGGTTCCCCTTAAAATCCCTGGTATGGAATTTAGGGGGACCCCCACGGCATTTTTTTTTAAATTTTGTCCGGGGTTCCCCTTAATATCCATACCAGACCTGAAGGGCCTGGTATGGAATTTAGGGGGACCCCCACATCATTTTTTTTTTAAATTTTGGTTCGGGGTTCCCCTGTGGGGAATTCCCATGCCGTTTTTATCAATGAACTTCTATGTGTATTGTCGGACCGGCAATGCAATAGCCGCGAGTAGTTTTAAATGGGTTTTTTCCTACGAAATGTCATTTTGCTGTCAGACTGTTCTAAACACAGGAAACATGCGCCCCTTTACAGGCATACTATAGACACCCCCCAGCTACGGAATTTAAAGGGATATTACACTTTTATTGTTTGACTTTAAGCATTATTAAAAAAAAACAGCCGTTTTTAAAACTTTTTTTTGCATTGATCCATGTCCCCTGGGGCAGAACCCAGGTCCCCAAACACTTTTTATGACAATAACTTGCATATAAGCATTTAAAATTAGCACTTTTGATTTCTCCCATAAACTTTTAAAGGGTGTTCCGCGGCATTCGAATATGCCACGAACACCCCAAATTGTTCGCTGTTCGGCGAACTTGCGAACAGCCAATGTTCGAGTCAAACATGAGTTCGACTCGAACTCGAAGCTCATCCCTAGTCCTAAGTATTCAGACCCTTTGCTGTGACACTCATATTTAACTCAGGTGCTGTCCATTTCTTCTGATCATCCTTGAGATGGTTCTACACCTTCATTTGAGTCCAGCTGTGTTTGATTATACTGATTGGACTTGATTAGGAAAGCCACACACCTGTCTATATAAGACCTTACAGCTCACAGTGCAAGTCAGAGCAAATGAGAATCATGAGGTCAAAGGAACTGCCTGAAGAGCTCAGAGACAGATTTGTGGCAAGGCACAGATCTGGCAAACATGGGGTGTATTATGGCATCCAAAGTGTTCAATTTTGGTCTCATCTGACCAGACTATATTCTCCCAGTATTTCACAGGCTTGTCTAAATGTTGTGCAGCAAACTTTAAACAAGCCTCAGCATGCTTTTTCTTCAGCAATGGAGTCTTGCATGGTGAGTCTGCATACAGGCCATGGTGGTTGAGTGCATTACTTCTTGTTTTCTTTGAAACAATTGTACCTGCTCCAGGTCTTTCTATAGCTCCCCCCAAGTGGTCCTTGGCTCTTGGACAACTCTTCTGATAATTCCTTTTACTCCTCTGTCAGAAATCTTGTGAGGATCACTTGGTCACAGCCGGTTTATGGTGAAATTATGTTATTTCCACTATCGGATTATGGCCCCAAGAGTACTCACAAGCTAATGGACATAGACGGCAGAAGCACTGTTGTCATGGCAATACCTCTAATGACAACATTTCTGGCATGGAAGACTCACTTTCTCCACATACCACAGAACACCCCAATGCTTCATACAAAGCTCAACCATCACGTGGTAACACTAGAACCTCACCACAATCTAGCACTCTCATACCCAATTCACAACCAGGTACATCCTGACAGGGATATATTTTAGATTGTATGCGGGCACAAACACAAAAGCATCAAGAAAGCATCAAGAAACACATTCACAAATCCAACAAAACCAATCCATCCATCCAAAACTCACTAAACATTATCAATCTGTCTAGCCATCCTTTAACACATGACGAGATTGGAGTCTATGAGAAAGGGCTTACTTTTTGCCCCTTTTTATACAGATGGATACATTTTAGGTCATCAAAGATATACATCTATTCATGCAAAATTTGCTACTTAACTCTTTATCCTAAGAAACAAAACGATCCAAGCTCTACTTATACAAAAAAAATACTCAGAAGCCATTGATAATCTAACTGCTTTATTGGAAGAAAATGAACCAGACGATTTAATTGACTCTCTTGACCTTGAAACCGTTCTGACCGAAGTAGATGGTATCATTTCAGCCCCACCACCTAAACCGAAGACAGTCAGTCTAAAAAAGAAATCCAATCTCTATCCAGCACCCAGTTACAACTCTAACGCTGCAGCATTCTTGAAACTGGTGTCTAGAGACATATAAAACCTCAAATACTCCTTCAAGGGAGAGGGCAATCTCACCAATCATGAACATAAGGCATTACAATCCCTAATGCAGAACCAATCTATAAAGATAAAACCAGCCGACAAAGGGGATAACATTATCATCCAAAACAATGCAGACTATGTCCGCATGTGCAAAAACATCTTAGACAATTCCGAATGGTATCGATGTATACTGAAATCCCTGATTGACAGCTATATCAGGGAATTTTATGTACTTGTCGATCAAGCTTATTATTGCAATATCATTGATAAGAACACATGGGAATACGCAAGAACTGGCTTCCCATGTGAGGCCACTTTCTACGCCCTTCCCAAAGTGCATAAAAAATTCCAAAAAACACACAGGTAGGCCCATAGTCTCAGGTAGAGGAAGCTTAACTAAAAATCTCAGTAGATTCGTTGATAATCAACTTCAACCAATAGTGGAGGAACTTCTATCGCATATAAAGGATACCATCCATCTCTCACAAATATTGGATGGTCTCCACATCAATGGCGACATTGTCCTTGTCACAATCATCGTGGAGGCCTTATATAGCTCCATCCCACACGGAATAGGCCTGTCTGCCATACAGCACGCACTCTTGTGACAGAGTCAATATGATCCCTCACTTGTTGAATTTATTTTAACATCCCTCGAATTCATACTACAACATAATTATTTCTATTTTTCCAGTTACCACTACCTCCAGGTGCAGGGGGTGGCTATAGGCACATGTTGTCCTCTATATATCAACCTGTACCTGGGGGAGTGGGAACGGTTTAAATTTTATGATGATACAGCGTCCATGTATACCAGCCATGCCCTAGCCAGGTATCGTTACATAGACGATATCTTGCTTCTGTGGGATGGTCCAGTCACACTTCTCAATCAATTTCTTGAATACATCAATCTTGATAACTCATTTAACCTCAAATTGACCATGTCCTACAGTCTGTCCACCATCACATTTTTAGATCCAACAATTAAAAAACACCCTGATGGTTTTCTTCACAGTGAGCTGTTTAGAAAACCGACAGCAGGGAATACTATACTTGAAGCTTCTAGCTGGCACCCTAAACCATTATTAGCATCTCTTCCATTTGGGCAGTACATCCGGGGCAGACTAAATTGCTCGAATGATGCCCTTTTCAAAAAAGAGGCTTCAATACTAAGGACGAGGTTACATGCAAGGGGTTACTGTAATAGTATCCTCAAAAAAGCCTATAAAAAAGCCAAAAATAAAGCACAGAGGCAAAACCAGAGAAAATCAAAATCATAGGGACGTTTGCCTGTGGCAACTGTGGCTATCGTCAATGCATGGACCCAAGAAAATGTGTCATTTTACAGAATGGAGAAAAATTTAAACCAAAATATTTTGTCAATTGCCGTACCCCGGGTGTGGTTTACCTACTGTCATGCGAATGCAGTTGTTATTATGTGGGAAAAACCTAATTGGAATTTTGACGAAGAATATACAGACACATAGTCAGCATGGGTAAAAAAGATCCCAGTTTACCTCTTGGGAGGCATAGTCACACAGTGCATGGTGATAGCACCCACAGAGTGAGATTCCTAGCACTGGACCACATATATGACAACCCAAGAGGTGGTGAATTTATCAAATTGGGCAAGAAAACAGGCTAAAAACCACCTCTCGTGTTTATCCACACAAGTGCAGTGTGATATGGAATTAGATCCAAACGATTCGTCAGTGAGACAGGCTCCCTCCCAAGTAGCAAAAAATAGGGACTAGAAAGAAAAACAGAGAGACCAGGTGGCCCCAGGAAAGCCAACAAATGGAGAAGCTACCACGTTAAAGGATCAAAAAAACACATGAAAATTGCACAATAACACAAAATGTATAAGTAGATGAGGGATCCCACATATGTGGAAATTAGGTGGGGTCCGTTCCTCCACAATATCAAGAGACTGTAAAAGTTAAAAAGGTTAACCAACATGAATAAAAATAGACACTGATGGGTGAAACCAACCCCACTCCCCCCGCCCCGAACCCCATGCACATACACAAGATCCTGGATCGTAACTGCTGGTGAATGTGTGAGAATAAGGACTGAACAGCATAAATAAATGTCATTGGAAACATTTCAAGTGGAGAAACAGGAGATTCCCAATGATAGAAGTGCCCTCACCTGGGCTTGCATGAATATAAATCCCCACAGTGTATCACAAAGTGTGTTCAGTCAGTAGCTGATTGCCCAGAAAGCATAGACTGAAATTGAAAAGTTAAGGCAAATATGCCCAATAGTTCAGCTGGCATAATACACAATATATGGCCAGAATCAAAAATATTCAACAGGTTGGTGTGTATTGACCAGAGCTCTTGGTCAGACAGTGATTTAGGTATACCCTGGTCACGGCTAAGTTAGTACATTTAAGAATGATGGTCTGTTCATATAGAAGGTAAACAGTGTTGCTTGTAATATGTGATACTCTAAAAACCGAGACCGTAGTCCCCACCATTCATATACAGTCTGTGTACTTGGTCTGAAATAAGAGAGTAATCACTCAAATCTCCATGTGACCAGGAGATGGATAGTATGAAGTCCTGAGTGGGTTATTGTTACCCCGGGTAACCAAATAGTCACTGCTGGGGAGCATCCACATGGGACAGCATGGTTAGACCGGCGGGACTGAACGTGAGTGGTAAGGTATGTGTGCACCTTGAAGTCAAATGACAGTCCATAAAGTATTCTTACTCCTCCTGTAGTTGAACGTTTTCACCGCTCGATTCCCTCCGTGCGTCCAGCGTGTGTGGTCACAGTGCAGGCTGGCATCCGAGTGCCCGCTTAGGCTACGACAGCAAGGATCAGCTGCACGTGCTAGAGCATCCGGGTGCGATGTGTTGAGAGCGCAGGACACGCTTGCATCCAGGTGCACGCTGTGTTATCAACAGTTGAAGTCAGCTGTGATTGATGATGCTATGAGGCGCGTTGTACTGGAGCATTCTGTAAGGCACTGGCCACTAGAGGGCCCTGGTTCAAACAGCCATAGGGTTGTAGCTGTCTGGGATGTCCAAGCAGCGAGGGATCATACTGTGAATAGTGGCAGCTTGCTCAGGGATGAATGGGAGAAGGGGGGGTTTCGGGGGACCCCTAGTGTCTATGGCATCGAAAGGTCAACGCGTTTCGTGCTCCAAACTGAGCACTTCATCTGGACACTGTGCTTTGATGAATACTGTCTTTATATAGGGATTAGCCCTCCAATCAAATAAATCACTCACACCTAGAAATCTTTGCCGTCATCTTGTGGTCATAACGTAAAATAAGCATTAAGTAGTCCAAAGCATACATAGGCATAGACACTCCCAATAGCAGTAGTCAAATGTAAACATTTATAGAGACCATAATGTCAGCAGTTACGCTTAGACCTTAACAGTGAAGTGAGTGGAAAAATTCCCAGGAGGATTCTTTACTATGGGGTAAGGCGAATAGAAGGATGGAATGGAAAATGGGAAGGGGGGAAGGAGAGAGGGGAGAAGAAAAGGACTCCAAAAATACTTTGAGGCTAAGTTCTGCATTTAGGCTCTTAGGCTGAAGTGTCTGGAGTCTATATATCCAAGCTTTCTCTTTTCTCAGTAGGACCATATCAAAGTCCCCTCTGCGGTCAGAGAACTTGAGGGCATAGAAGCCCTTGACACTAAGACCTGTGGTTTTGCCCTGGTGGACCTGCAAAAAGTGCTGGGCTAGCGGCGTCTCTTGAGGCGAATACTTTTTAGATGTTCCGTAAATCTAATTTGCAGTTGACGTTTGGTCTTGCCTATGTAGAGTTTATGACAAGGGCACTCCAAGATGTATAGGACCCTTTTAGTGCTACAATTAATAAATGAGTTAATGGTATACTCATGGTTTGAATTAGAGTCACGGAAAGTTTGGGTACGGTCAACAAACCTACATGTGGTGCAATGCCCACATGGGTACATTCCATTGAGCCTAGGCATGTCTGTGACCCCATTCCTATTAATTGGGCGTCTAAATTCTGATTCCACTAGTTCATCCTTAAGGTTTCTTGCTCTTTTAGCTACCATGAGTGGTCTTTCCCCGACTATCTCTTTAAGCTTCTCTGACCTAGTAAGGATGTGCCAGTGCTGAAAGTATGGACCGCACCTGTTGCTACTGTATTCCAAAGGGAATAATAAACCGAACTGGCTCATTTTTAAGAGGCCTATCTCTATTCTGTGGGGTAAGCAGGTCAGTCCTTGTTCTTTGCCCTGCCAGCATTCTAGCCCTTCTAAGTGTACGGTGTGAGTATCCGCGTTTGCGTAATCGCTGGTAAAGTGACTCGGATTCTCGCCTGTAGTCTTCCTCATTGGAACAGTTTCTCCGAATTCAGAGAAACTGTCCCACCGGGATACCCCGTATGAGGGATCGAGGATGATGACTATCGGCTCGTAGCAGGGTGTTAGCAGCTGTATCTTTACGGTATGTGGTGGTGACCAATTGGCCTTCAACTACCTTGATATTGAGATCAAGAAATGCAATTTCGCTATGATCTGCCACAAAGGTCAGTTTTATATTTCGCGTGTTGTGGCCCAGTTTATCCATGAACTGTAGGAGCTCGGAATGAGTGCCCATCCACACCATAAGCACGTCGTCAATATACCGCAGCCACACATGGGCGTGGCTGCGGTATAGCGATGATGCGTAGACCGTCTCCTCCTCCCACCAACCGAGGTGGAGACAAGCGTACGCGGGTGCCCAAAGTGCCCCCATGGAGGTCCCACGGAGTTGTTGGTAATAGTGTTCAGCAAATTTGAAGAAATTGTTCTTAAGGGCCATGTTCAGTAACTCCAGGATAAACTCATTCTGCTCACCCATATGGGGGAATTTTTGATCGAGGAAATGGTATACTGCCAGGACTCCCCATTCATGTGGGATAGACGTATAGAGAGACTCCACATCTATCCCAACCAGGAGGGCCCCCTGAGGGATGCGCAGATTGAGTATTTTGTTCAACACATCTTCTGGTATCCTGGACATATGAGGGCAGTGATTCAACCAGTCCCTTTATTAGATAGATATGCCAGTTAATTTTGGTCAGATCCTCCCTTTGTTGGCTTTCCTGGGGCCACCTGGTCCCTCTGTTTTTCTTTCTAGACTTTAAGAAATTACTTCTACAAAGTGAATTAAGGTGGATTTTCCACCTTAAGGCTACTTGACTACCAGGCCTCAACGAGGCCCTTAATTTCAAACCTTACCTATCGGGATTTCAGTCAGGTGTTTGTGAATTAGATCTGTAAATCAATGCTACTTCATGTCTGTGTGTATCTATAATATTCAATGACAAGATGATTTTTCAATTTTTGTATATACTTTTTTTATGTACAGTTTGGATTTTCATATTTATTATTATTTTTATTTTTATTTATCTTTATGTTGGTCTGTACAATTGTGATTGATGATTGTCCTTATCATGCATTTTGATTTGGTAGGATACATGCATTAAATTCTCCAAATGTACTTTTTACTGATCACCACCAGAGGTCACTATTCAGTCCCCACTGATTGGTCTTTAGCCATGGTTTATATGCCCGTACATTGAGGGTGTGGCTGCAACTCCATCTGGGGTGTGGTACCCCGGTTGATAGTTTAACGGTCTGCCCCACTTCCCAGCACCCGTGGGTCCTCTGTCAATACCTCTTACGGGGTTCGCTCTGGGCCCCTTTGGCCTTTGGGATCTGTGGCCCTCCGTGGGCTCCTTCCTGTTTGCATCTCACTCTGAGGCACAGAAAGGCAGGCCACACGCGTGTTGGTGATGCAGGATGTGACTCCGCCCCCCTGGGTCGGGCTTTATCACGCCGAGGAATCCTGTGATGGACCTCAGCTGCTATTGGCTTAGCGCTGCTGTCCTCACTTCATTGTCCAACTGATACCAATCGCACAGCTGTGCGATTGGTTCAACTCAGACCTTACACAGGTATATCTACCTGCACCCCAGGCATCCATTGTGATGTCGTGGGGTTGTTTGGTGGATGTGCCACACAGATATGAGAATTACAGTAGAGGTATGTAGGAGAGTTAGGACTCTTGTGTTAAGGCTCTTTTTTCTTTACTTTTTTACCCACTCCCTTTGTGCCCTATTTATGACACATTGGGAGTACTTGGGTATTTATACTCTTACTATGTTGACAGCTCTACCCATTCAATACTATGTTTAGTGAACACATTTGTCTTAATGTTGTTATACACACAGATGAACGTGTAAACACCTCCTTCTTCCACCATTTATATCCATCTTGCTGCTGGTCACAGGTTTGACAGGGGTCCTTGTAGTTGAGACAGTTGCCATCTCTGTATTTCCTCCCCTCCACGCCCTCCCTCCCTGTTTCAACACCTGGGTTTATCCGTATTATCCGTGTATTTCCGATCCGTGGGAACACTCACCATCAGATCTCTGGTAGGTTGTATCAATGATTTGTCCATTTTGTAAGTACAGTTTCTACTGCTGTTCATTCTGTTGTGTTAAGATATGCGCTCTTTTTTTATTTACTTTGATATACCCTTATTTTGATTACTGTGTTACTAATATACTGTGTATCTAAATTATAGAACTTTTATGACCCAAATGACATAAGCCTCCAAAGAAGGACTACAAGGTCCGAAACATGTCAGGTGTCATCGCATAGTATGCACATATGCTAGCCCACCAACTTTTTGAAGGGCGGCTTGTTTCCACACCGATGCGTATTTTGGGTACACTGTATCGTGATATATTTTGCTGTTCTATTGCCAGTGCAATTTTACTGTATGTTTATATGTAATAAAGTTTACTATTTTTTACCTTATCACCTGGTCTGCCTATTAAAATCCTGAGGGGTTGTACCGTGCCTTGAGCACCAGGTCTTTTTTTAGTTTCAATTGGATTAGACAGAGCAGGCATTCTAATACACATTTAGCAAATCCTTTTCATTTCTAACAGTGCTCACTGGAACATTCAGAAGTTTCGAAATTCTTCTGTAACCAATGCCATCAGTACGTTTTGCAACAATAAGGTTGGGAAGGTCTTGAGAGAGCTCTTTACTTTTACCCATTGCGAGATGTTTGTGTGACACATTGGCAATGAGACACCTTTTTATAAGCCATCAGTTGAGATTGAACCAGCTGATACTAATTTGCACTGAAAAGGGGCAGGATTGCTTTCTTATTACTGATAGATTTCAGCTGGTGTCTTGGCTTTCCATGCCTTTTTGCACCTCCCTTTCTTCATGTGTTCAATACTTGTTCACTGTGTCATTTCATTTTATTACACATAACTTAATTTCTGAATGTTTCTGTTTTTTGGTTTCTTTGTATGTATGGATTGCATGGGTTGTTACCGACATGTGGCGAAAATTTCATGTCAATAGCACCTTTAGAAATATATTTACCTAGAAAAATGGTGATGTGTTCAATGCTTATTTTACCCACTATATATATATATATATATATATATATATATATATATATATATATATATATATATATATATATATATAATGTTATCATTGCAGGAATATTTTTTGTTTCCTGCTAAGTAGTACACATCTACTGTGCTTTGCTGATCCTCTTAGCTGATGGTGGCGTTGTCATCATGTATGCATTTGTCTGTACCACATAGCCAGACATTGACCCTGACCTATAATTGCAGGAACATGAAACTGTAAAGCTAATGACCAGTAGCATCCATTGATGACTATAGGCACGCTGGTTAATACTTCAAGAGTCTCATGAGTCTGCCAAAAAGATTGCATCACTTATGTTCGACTGTCAGAACTGCAAACCAGCCAACAGTTCTAAATTACATTCAACTAGCTTCCGGTATTGAAGGGGTTCGGAGATATGTCACATAACAACTGCAATCAGGATCGCCCAAAATTACCTATGAGAGGGCAGTATACACAAAATAGACTTGAATATTGAGAAGATGGTATATGAAACCACTGCAGGTATTCATAATAATATAATGTACAACCCAAGGCAGATGTAGAAGAAGAACCAGTGAATACATGATGGAGAGCTTATATAAATGTAAATCTTTTTTTTTTTACAGTGCAACTGCCCTTCAGTGCCACTACTGGTTATATGGAGACAGATTTTTCCAGCCACTGCATGGCTATAAAAACATGTTTTTTTTATTATTATTATTATCCAACAGTCTATTCCTATAACAGAGCAGATAAAAAGAGCTTTTTAAACATAAAACACATATAAGAAGACTGGGAACTCAGAATTCACAGTGCAGTTGTTATAACCTGACTAGAAGGTATAAAAGCACAAAACATACACTATATTGTGTTTCATTTGCAAAAAAAAATTCAGTGTGTACTTATAGCTCCCTAGAGAGTGAGAAATATTTTATGGATGAGTGGGCTGACATTGTAACAGCTGTTCTGTGGCCAATCAATAGTCTATCTTGCTAGGAAGCTATGACCTTACTGGTGTTTAACTATGTAGCTAGTGCAGTAACAAGATTGGGCATGTGTTAAAATGCTACATTGACTGTTATTAAAAGAATAGCATTATGGAGAGTGACAAACAGACGTAGGCCTCATGCATACTGGACAATCTGCCATCTATCCTAGACTCCTTTCCTCCTGGCAGCAGCGTTTTGGCAGAAAAATGCTTGACATTTGTAAACACATGTAAAGAATTTAGGCACATCAAGTGCTTGAGAATTAATTAATTTCAATGGCCAAAATAATAATTTATTCCATTAAAATTAATTAACTTTGGAGCACTAAATGTGCCTAGCTTTTTTGCATGTTTATATATGTTTACACACGTAAAGCATTTTTTCTGCCAAATCGTCCCTGCTCCTGGATGCCCTAGCAGTGGGTTTTTTTTTTCCTGCCCAGTCTCTAAACTCCTTTAAATGCCTATGTGTGCATAGATAAATAGGCTAACATGCGGTGTCGTGTTCTGCCTCTAAACGCCACACCAGAACACAGTACGGGAAAGGCACGTTCTGTACGCGTTTCCTGCACCACTTGGGAATGCACTACGCTTGCTAATGTATTAACAGTACCCCAAACGTAGATCACAAACACAGTGCATTTACGATCACCAGATTGCATGGTACTGCAGTACCATGCAGTTTGGTGCGGCACGTTTTTAAAAGTAGGCCATGCAATACTTTTACCACATTTCGTTGCAATTTTCAGCCCATTCAAATGCTGCAATGGGCTGAATGGGCTGCAAAATTGCACTGCACAAGAACTCACACGAGAATTAGTTTGTGTACTGTATGATTCTGGTGTGAATAGCCCTTAATAAAGGCAAATATACTATGCACCTCAAGTGCACTTGCTCCAGAGCTTGGTAAATGAGGTAAAGCTTCAAGTTGCAAAGAAAACTCAATCACATGCAAGGAAAGTTTAAAAAAAAATGCATTTTTGCTTGCACATGATTCGATAATAGAAATCGGCAGAGTTTCCCTTCAGATCCAAGTGCACTTGCAGTGCACGGTATATTTGCCTTTAGTAAATCAACCCCACTGTGTCAGATATTGTCTTCACTTAGTATACATTTTAAGAAATGATGTGCAGGAAACGTTACAGATTCACTTTAAACTGCAGCACATCCATAAGTAGCTAAAGTTTCTCCTCCATTTGGGCAGCAAATGGATAGGTAGGGGTGGTGGGAAGGCTTGCATTTACAGGTAGGGGACAGGCATTATAGGAAGCCTGTTGCTTTGTTCTTTATCAGAGAAAGCATACTGTATATTGAGTTTATAGTAACTTTCAATATAGCTTTTAGATTGCTTCATATTTTGATATTGTCTAAAAAATACAGACTTGTAAATCCTTTATTTGGTGGTCATCTTAACATCAGGGGATGTAAATAGCATCCTTGTTTAATGACTATTTGGATGAGCTTAGTAGTTAGCATTAAAAAGTATTTGTTTACCTGTTTAGAAAACAAAGGATGTTGTAGTGATTCAGTTGACTGCAATTGACTTGCATAGATACAGGAGATGAGCCTCCATATGTAATAGACAAATATGGCTTGAAAATATATTTACATATTATACACAAAAACAGTAAAAACCAATTCACATCTTCACATTGATGTAACTGTAGCATGCAAACCACAGTGCATTGATAGCAAAGAAAAATCCCAAATTATGAGTTATCATCAGAACAGGAATAGAGGGAAAACCCTGAATAATCCTAATTTCAAAGGATCTTGGCGAACAGCAGGGGATTTTTGCTTCTGGGATTTCAATGGGATGCTTGTGTGCTTTTTCATTATCTTTTAAGATCATTGCTCTGGCAAAATTTTTTGGAATCTCTGCATCTGGCTTGCTGAAATCTACTTGATAAGCACTTTGTCCGCCTCAATCTTTAGTCTTGCAGTTGTCCACCTGTGACCTTAGAGATGGCTGTCTCTAGTTTCTTCCCAAAGAAAGATTTTATTTTAGCCACAGTGCCCTTTTGGCAGTGATTTGAGTAGGGCATGGCCTGTGCAGTGCATTGGGCGGTGTCAGTTGCCATGTCTCCAATGAACCCTGTTGTAATTTTCAATTCACTGAGAGGTTGAGTGATGTCTGCTTTGGATATGTCTTGATTAATTGCATTTTCAATATTTTGGGTGCAGGCACGGATAGCGTTGGTTTCTGAGGTAAGGGTGATGGCTGGCTTGTGTGCTTTACCCGCTGCCTGGAAAGATTTCTTGAGGTCAAGGTCAACACTTCTGTCAAGTGCATCCTTAAAACAGGCTGAATCTTCCATGGAAGCGTGACATTTTTGCCAGGCACACTACTGCAACATAGAGAGGCAACAGCAGCTTCCAAAAGAGGATGATTTAGCGATAAGCTAATTTTTGCTTTTTGCCACTTGTCTTTAAAAAGATCCTTATATTCTTCCAAAAGATGGGTGTTTTCGGATAAGAGGAAAATGTCCTTGTTTCTTTGGAAGCTCTTCCCACTTCCTCCCAGCTTATGGCCTGCTAGACTGTTTGAATGTAAGGCTGTACAAGTGCAAAACTGAAACCTGAGGTCTCTGACCCTTCATCTGATGAGGATCCAGGATTAACAGCTCCCATGAGTGTGGTGCAGAGGAACAGAGATGAGAAGGAAGGTCCATAGACGGGCCCGATGTGAGGAGACTGAGAGGGTACTACTGCCGGAAGCAAACGCAGAAACTGATTCTCACACTACTTGCTTAGGACAAGATGCAACCTGCTGACTTTCCCAATCGAGTTCAATATAGGGCTCTTCTATGCATTCCCTACAAACCAGTTTGTTTGCCACAGGGCCAACACGTTTTCCCACTACAGCATTGAGAGTGTTTTGGGGACGATAAAGAGTGACAATCTTCATACTTCTTTGAAGGTCCTGTGGACTTCTTAGAGCATGACCAGGCAGAGCATGAACAGAAATGAAACCAGTGTTGGGCACTCTTTCTGTACCTTTGGGCACTTACCTGACTATAGCTCCCTTACCTGGAGGTCATTTAGGGATCGATCTCATAGCAATGGCACCAAAATAAACTGTTTGGGAGAATACAGAGATATGGGTAAAAAAGTAATCCACAGAAAAGAAAAAAGGACCTACAAGCAAGCAGACACCTAGCTGCATACCGACTATTTTCTTCCTTGGGGAAGAACCAAGCTTGTCGCCCCAACAAAGGCCTGGCAGGTTATGGTGCTCTACATTTAAGGACTGTGAAAAAGGAGAAAGAATAAACATAACTAAACAGGTATAGAAGGAAAATAAAATAAACTAGGACAAAAATATGGCAAACTCCCTGCTCACTTTGTGCCCAGCCAAAGCAATCTCCATAGCCAGGCAGATCTTGCCTCTAGATAGAAGACACTGCATGCCCTAAAAGACCCAAAGAAGGGGTTCCCTGTCTTTAGCAGTCTAAGTCCTCTTGCACATGGCCATCATAATTTACTGATGTTGATACTCAGAATCTTGTTGACAGAAAGATCCTCAGTAAAATGTAAAGACCTTGTGCATAGACTTATACAGGCTTGCGCATGTGTATACATGTGTAAAATCCTTTTTTATCCTATTCTAGTTGCCAGTGTTTTGAATTATACATGTACATACATGTGTATTACTGCACTCAAATGTAAAATTTTCTGGTTTTATTTTACGGCTCTGTAGTCAATGCTGTAATACTGATCCTTACATGTTGTTCCAACAATGCACCTGTGTACAGATCACTAAAAAACTTGCCGTTTTCTTGCTCCTGTAAGAGGCCTGAGAACTGGGCTGCACCTGGGAGGGGCTGAACCCAGGCAGACGATGCACTGAGGGAGAGGTAGGAATGTACTTCAATTTAGTGGCAACATGGGGTATAAGGAAAAAAATTGGAGAATACCGGAGGTTCTTGTTCTTTTGTGCTATACTGGTTCTGAGGGTGGGATTAGAGGTGAAGCTCTATCACTCATTAGCTGCCATGTAGACACCGGGAAAACAGTTTGGGATTTACAAATACAACACAAATGCTAAATACTGTAATTTAATTTTGCTCTTATAAATATGTATCAAAACTGTAAAAAGACAGCAGTTTCCCTTTATGCCTTCATATTTTAAACAGCTATAGGGGCCTGGGACTGACTTGTAAAGAGTAGATGAAATAGAGCCGAGCTGTTGGTTATCACAGCCTATTTAGAATGTTAGTGCCGCTGTGTGGATTACTGATCATATATTCCATTTTATCACAGACATTTTCTACCTGTTCTCTTAGAAATGCATATGAAATAAAGTTGAAGTGCATACAGCATAACCAATCAAAGTAAGACTTGGAATATATAGAAGCAGATGTAAAGTCATCAGTGATCTGCTGCATAAATGTAATGAGCAGTGTACTGTTATTTAGGAACAATTACAATGTCAGTTCCATCTGCTGCACCCCGGTGTGATAGTGCTATTACATTTCTTGTATATTTATATGTAGACATTTTGTCACCTCTTGCTTCTATCACAGATCCTATTTTCTCATGTTCTAGCCTTTCATCATAATTCCTCACAGAGCTGAACAATTTTTTATTGAGCATCTGACATTTATTAAAAGTCACTTCTTACTGAGGACACAAATGAGCACAGGTCTGAATAGATGCCCAATCAAAGTTGGCGTAGGAAGCAGCAAAAAAAAAAAAAAAGCTAAATAACAGGATAAAGGCGAACATTTCATACCAAATTGATATTGTTTTTCTTCCTGTACTGTCTTCTGCATAACATTTGTAAAAAAACAGACATTCCTTCCCTGGGGAGATTGCTTTGCAATATATGGTAGATAAGAGGGATGCAGTTAGGTCACCAGGAAGAAGGGTATGAGGACACTAGAGGTCTCTAGACTTAAATATAAGAATAAGCGCTCAATAAATGAACTGTACGTAGTAAGTGGACACAGGCAAAATACAGTAATAGTTCTTTGAAATCCTAAACATACATTTGGTAAAGCAAAACAAGAGAAGAATTTAGGCTGCATTTAGGATCACCTTAAATTGATGATGGAGTTATAAACCATGGAAAGTTGTTGGCAATATGGTATGTAACGCCAATAGGGGCCCATAGGCTCCATCCAAAAATATACATTTGCACATATATGGTATAACTGTCCAGAATATAATATAACCAGAACACAGAAATAATTAAAAATATTGAGAAAATAAGAGGAATAAGCAGGCCCATAGAACCATGGACATGCCTATTCCATAACATAGATATTTTGGTGGCACGATACGGGAAATTATTATCCCCTAATTTACCTTAGGCAGTGAAAGGGCTTTTGAAACATTGGCATCATCAGGATATTCCTACTATGAAAGAATGGATCACATACGTAGACTATTCATGTTTAATAGAAGAATTATTGCACTTGCACAAAGATTCTGCTGATGTACAGTATTTATGTATTTTTTGGAACAATATATGGTGGAATTTTTTTAGGTCTGAGGCCTATGTAGATTTGATAAGCAAAATTTAGGAATGTGGAGGGGGAGTTCCTTTTTGTGGGGACGGGGTTGTGTTGTTATGGAGGGTGGGCTATGATGTTATAAGATATCTGTGTAAAATATACTGTGGAAAATGATAAAGAAAGAACAAATAAAAAATAAACCATGGAAACGTTAGTTGGGGACAGATTGGCCTTTTCAAGATACAACTCTTATAGAAGCATGCAAGATCTGCAGAAAATATTTAATTAATTCATTGTTGAGGCACATGTGCCAGATTGCTATGCAGTTACTTTTTTACTGTGTTTGTTATTATTTATTTCTGAACATCCGAGTCTGTGCATGGAGATCAATAATATGAGCTATTGAGGCAATAAACAGTTACATACAGCAGCACTGCACACAGGAATCAGCATGAAAAACCATACAACGGTGGTTTGGTGCAGCCAACTGCTCTGGGACATATTTAAATAAAGTGTAAGTTCACCTTTTCCGATAAAATTAACTAACAGCTCTCCACAATCCCCAACCACGCCCCCCTCTCAAGTCACTGCTGCACTTATCTCAGTGGGTGATACAGTTTCATCAGCTACACAGCCCGGTGCACCTGTTTTGGGGTTTGAAACTGTGCTGTTCTTCCTCTTTCCTTGAGATGCCAAAACCGAGTAGAACAGTTTTGACTGGTCATCACTGTTATGACTGCGCTGATCAATCAGAACTGCTGAAGTAGGAGAGCAGGTACCTTAAATTTTGACTATTTCAGGCCAGTTATATTTATGTTTAATGCTTGACTGCTTAACATGGACCATATATCTATAGTGGGATTACCTTTAAAATACAGCTTGGAGGGACAAAAATATAACTCGTCAAAAACAAAATATCTTCTACCTGTAAATCAAATTACAAGTAATCATAATTTTATTACCACTGACTTCAATCCACTATTTTCTTTTTTGTTAGGATGACTACATCAAGAGTTGGGAGGACAACCAAGCAGGAGATGAAGGTAAAATAATTGCCACAAAACATCACACATCTTTTACTTCCTATAAACAGTTATATGGAAATCTCTGTGATGTCATGGTGACACTGTAAAGCAGCCAGATCACTGTTCGTTCACCCCATTTTCTTGAACTTTGACATTGAACTCCTAGTAAGCAGCTAAATACACAATACAATTTATACAAATATAAATAGATATATCAGCCTGGATGTCACATCACTTCCTCAAACTCAACCTATCCAAAACCGAGCTCATGATATTTCCTCCCCCATGTGCCACTTCCCCTGATTTCTCTGTCAAAATCAAAAAGTCAATTATCAACCTGTCCTCCATGCCAAGGTTCTAGGTGTAATCCTGGACTCTGAAGTATCCTTTCAGCCCCACATTCAATTGCTGTCCAAAGCTTGCCACCTCAACCTCCTCAACATCTCCAAGATACGCCACTTCCTAACCAATGTCACCCCAAAGCTTCTAATCCACTCCCTGATCATCTCTCGCCTCGACTACTGCAACTCCCTCCTCATTCGCTTACCTCTAAATAGGCCATCCTCCTTCAGGCCATCATGAACGCTGCTGCAAGGCTCATCCACCTTACAAACCGCTCTGCGTCTGCTACCCCTCTCTGCCAATCCCTCCATTGGCTGCCACTCAACCAATGAATTAAATTCAAGATACTAACAGTAACTTACAAAGCCATACACAACCTGGCCCCCAGCTACATCTCTAACCTAGTCAAAATACCAACCAAATCGTCCTCTTCGCTCCTCCGAAGACCTCCTGCTCTCTAGCTCCCTTGTCACCTCATCCCATGCTCTCCTCCAGGACTTTTTCTGAACCTCTGTCATCCTCCGGAATGTTCTACTCCAATCTGTCTATCTCCTACTTTGTCTACTTTCAGAAGATCCCTGAAAACTCATCTCTTCAGAGAAGCCTATCCTACCCACACCTAACAACTGTACATTTATTTTATCCATGAACACATACCCCACAGTTATTACCTCTTGTATCTCTTGACCCGCCCTCTTAGATTGTAAGCTTTAATGACCAGGGCTCTCTGATTCTCACTGAATTAATGTGTATTGTATTTGTACTGTCTACCCTCAAGTTGTAAAGTTCTGTGTAAACTATCGGCACTATATAAATTCTGTATAATAATAATAATAGAAAAAATACATACAATACAGTATATGTGTACTGTTGCACCAGGCTTCATAATTTTATTCAGCCATTCCTTTGGTCCTGGACCACTGCTGTCTACACTACAGTTAAATGTAAGTTCACCTTTAGCAACTTTTTACAAAAAGCCCCTTATGCTACTCCAAGTCCCCTGAATATTAAATACCAGTGCCCCTGCTTTCCATTACATATGCAAGTTTTTGGGATCAGGGCCTCTGAAAAAAAAACTGCTGGCCCCTTGATCTTCCTCCATCCTGCCATTTGCAAGACAGGCTGAAAACTACAAGTGTGCACCACCTTGTGGCTGCTCTGACCCATTCAATCTCAGCCACTAGAGAAGGAGAGAGCTCAGCTCACTCTGTGTGTGCGCAGTTTGAACATGTCAATTGTTCTTAAAAGAAATGTGGAAACTGCCTTGATAACTCATTCTGCTAAAACTCATGGCCTGGTTGTCATGCTGAGCCAATAACCCAGAACATTTCATTGTATTTCATTTTATTTTTCATACATAACCGGATTAATTTGTATTTTATATCTGCCTGGAGTTCAATTTTTTTCTCATTTTTTTTCTTTCTATCATGCTTTAAGCAGTGGTCAGTTTGGCTGTGAGTGAATGCCTGAATACGTTTTCATCAAAGCTAATAAAATGTACAAATATAGTGCTTGTTCCTGGGGTGATTCTGGGAGCAAGCTCCAGTCCAAAGCTGAATGAGGCAGTAATGACTGTAGAGGATGGCTTTGGAAATTTAGGTGACAGATCTTATTAAGTAATGAACCTAATTTTGCACACACTAATGGGCTGCAATCTGTCCAGTAGCTTTTGTGTGACTGCTTGTTGTATGCAGATGGAATCATGGCTAAACTTGCAAGTTGTCTTTGCATACCTCCCAACATAAGAATTTGAGAAAGAGGGACACCCTCGAGGACATAAACGTGGGACGTGTATAATGTGCCATGGCAGGAATTGAAAATGGCTACATCATGCAGAATTTTTGGCATGGCTTTAAGAGGCATGATTAATTAGAATCTGAGTTTACTTATAGTATACAGTACACACATTTGCCACAGTCCTTGTATCCTGAAAATATAATTACTGTGCTATGAGTGAGAGCCTCAGCAATGCACATAAACCTAAAAAAATATAGATGGAGAGCTAACACTTTCTGAGCATTTCTTAGAATTACTTCATTAAAACAGATGGAAATTAATAACCGGCAATTACTGAGACAATAATCACGTTGGTCAGAGATATGTAATGTATAGCACATGGGCAGAAATCAGGATTATGTGTCATAGTGACACTTAAATTACTGGTCAACAGGAAAAAAAAAATCCCTGGGGTCAGCAGGACAAACAAAATGGCTAAATGTCACTGGGAGAAAGAAATAACCTGGTGTTAGTGGTCAGTAGGAGGAAACATATGCCCCAGTTTCAGAGGTTAATGAGGGCAAAAAAGCATTGGTGTTGGAGGTTGCTATATACGTAGGAAGATAAATATGGGGAATGGATTATATTATAAGAATATACCGTATTTTCCGCACCCATTAGATGCACCTAGGATTTAGAGGAGGAAAACAAGAAAAAAAATATTCTGAACCAAATGGTGTACTAAAATATTTACCAGTGCCCATGAAATGCAGCCTGACCTGTGCCAAAGAAATGCCGCCTTTCCAGTCCCATAAATGCAGCCTGACCTGTGCCAAAGAAATGCAGCCTTACCAGTCCCATAAATGCAGCCTTACCAGTTCCATAAATGCAGCCTTACCAGTCCCATAAATGCAGCCTGACCTGACCTGACCTCATCACATCCGCCTGACAGAACACAGCGCAGCCCGAGCGGCCGTACTCCATTCGGCTGCTTGGGCTGCTTTGTCTTCTGTCTGAGTGACAGGCCCAGCCGGGATGTTGCGTCGGTCCTCCGCTCTCCTGCCTCTCTTCTGCCGGTACTAACATGGCGGCGGTGGGGGGGGGGAGGTGCCTGGCCAGTATGCGCTCCATAAGACACAGAGACATTTTCTCCCATATTTTTTGGAAAAAAAAGTGCGTCTTATGGAGTGAAAAAATACGGTAATAAATATATTTTATATATATATATATATATATATATATATATATATATATATATATATTGTTATACTTTGGGAAATGGATGCAGAAAAAAGAACCTCTATAAATTAAAATGCAATACAGAATTAAAAGATGAAATTTTTCATCAAAACTAAAGATTAATGACCTGTACAGACCCCAGATCAGCACCCTTTCTTATCCCCTGTACAACCCTTTTAGACCTCAGAACAGCTTGACCTCTGAGGGAGACTATTTCCAGCCTTCCCTTGTGCCTCTGTGTTGTTTGAGATTCTGGTATGAGGTCTGATACTGGCTGGGTTTGCAGGACCCTGGGGTTTAGTTTAGGTCCTGCAGAAATTGGAGTGGTTGGGAGGTATGGTCTATGTGATGAAGTCCTTGTATTAATGGTATTAAAAGATGATTTGGATTTGGGCTTAACTATTGTTACATTCTTCTACAATTAGTTGTAGCTTTTTTTTGCTTTCAGCTAATTTGCTTGTG
The DNA here is from genome assembly GCA_037952925.1 of Lithobates clamitans. Taxonomy (NCBI): domain Eukaryota; kingdom Metazoa; phylum Chordata; class Amphibia; order Anura; family Ranidae; genus Lithobates; species Lithobates clamitans. The sequence goes on from JBBGZY010001230.1 coordinate 3,551,208, forward strand.
GAAAGAATAACATGACCTCCTATATTTCATTGGTTCCTATGTGCTCCCAACCACAGAGTTTTATGATTGTTTGTCTTAGCTGCCTAATCACACAGAGAAAGAAAGAAGTACTCTTAATATTTGCTCCATGGAAATGGCTGTCAAGGGACAACTTACATTTGTCCCAAAGTCAACTTAAATGGGGAAAAAAAAAATCTGCAGATCGGTAAGGAAACGTTTTAACCTTAGTCTCCCTGGTGATGCAAGAACTATGAAGTTTTACTGGCAGGATTCCTAACAGTATAGCTTGCTCAATGTAGATTGCTTTGTGGTTGACAGCGTCAGGTATCTGTCAAGTAAATATAAGATCTTTTATGCTTCCCTAATTAATGTTGATTATGTCTGCCGGAATCGTTTTTATTAGCATACTGTAAATAGCATCCTCATAAATGTAATCTCTAAATAGCAGAAGAGGACAGAGAAGGGACAGTGTTGCAGGTCTAGCCGTTTGAGTATGAACACAAAAGCCAGGCATTATCTAAAGGACTAATTAGTAATTCACAGCAGGAGGATGTGGGCCTTGTGAAGAACTGCTAACATTGAAAGACGGCTCTGCTTTGTATAAATTGTGTTCAATTGCCCAGTCTTTGCTAAACAAACACAGCTCTGGGAGGCCTCTCTAAACTCACATTATTTTGGAATCAGCTCTTTCAAAAGATGATTAAAGACAGCACGATGTAGTAAACCCTGAATAAGTATTATGCTTCTTTGACTAAAGAGCTCATCCACTGAGATAAGGTCCTGAAACATTATAAGCTATACTCATAGCACCCCATACAGGGTCTTTGTACCACAAGCACCTACCTAGGCCAGATGCCCATCCATCCTACTCCTATTACTATTATTCATATAAACAGTAACAATATTTGTAAGATTACTCTAAAGTCAATACAATTCAGAGTGTCATTTTCTTATGGAAGTCATTGGTTCTGTCTGTGGACAACATAACACATCTCCCCATTTTATGGAGAAAAGGAGAAGCAAAGGTGTTCTGCAGACTTAACACACTCCCAATCCTAGGGTGACAATACACCATAAATAATGTACAGTTAGTGAGCTTTGTCACACTAAATCAGGAAGTGTGTTACTGGCAGGATCACCAGGCAAATATTCAGGGTAAGTGGATAAATACTTCAGCCACAAATTCTATAAACTGGCAAGCTGCAATATATCACATACACCAGTGCATCTCAAAGAAAAAGTTAATTTATTTCAGTAATTCAATTCAAAAAGTGAAACTCATATTATATAGATTCATTACACACAGAGTGATATATTTCAAGCATTTCTTTTTTTTTTTTCTTTTTTTTTGAGGATTTTGGCTTACAGCTAGTGAAAACCCAAAATTGTGTATCTCAGAAAATTAGAATATTGTGAAAAAGTTCAATATTGTAGACTCATTGTGTCACACTCTAATCAGCTAATTAACCCAAAACACCTGTAAAGGTTTCCTGAGCCTTTAAATGGTCTCTCAGTCTGGTTCAGTAGGTTACACAATCATGGGGAAGACTGCTGACTTGACAGTTGTCCAGAAGAAGGTCATTGACACCCTCCACAAGGAGAGTAAGTCATAAAAGGTCATTGCTAAATATGCTGGCTGTTCACAGAGTGCTGTATCCAAGCATATTAATGGAAAGTTAAGTGGAAGGACAAAGTGTGATAGAAAAAGGTTCACAAGCAACAGGGATAACCACACAACCTTAAGAGGATTGTCAAACAAAGGCCATTCAAATATTTGGGGGAGGTTCACAAGGAGTGGACTACGGCTGGTGTCAGTGCTTAAAGAGCCACCACACACAGGTGTATCCAGGACATGGGTTACAACTGTCGCATTCCTTGTGTCAAGCCACTCCTGAACCAGAGACAAAGTCAGACGTGTCTTACCTGGGCTAAAGAGAAAAAGGACTGGACTGTTGCTTAGTGGTCCAAAGTCCTCTTTTCAGATGAAAGTCAATTTTGCATTTCATTTGGAAATCAAGGTTCCAGAATCTGGGGGAAGAGTGGAGAGGTACAAAATCCAAGTTGCGTGAGGTCCAGTGTGAAGTTTCCACAGTCAGTGATGATTTGGGGAGCCATGTCATCTGCTGGTGTTAGTCCACTGTGTTTTATCAAGTCCAACATCAGTGCAGCCATCTCACAGGAAATTCTAGAACACTTCATGCTTCCCTCTGCTGAATAGCTTTATGGAGATGCTGATTTAATTTTCCAGCAGTACATGGCACCTGCCCACGCTGCCAAAAGTACCAAAACCATGCTATCACTGTGCTTAATTGGCCAGCAACCTCACCTGACCCTAAACCCCATTGAGAATCTGTAGGGTATTGTCAAGCAAAAGATGAGACACCAGACCCAACAATGCAGATGAGCTGAAAGCCAATATCAAAGCAACCTGGGCTTCCATAAAATCTCAGCAGTGCCTCCATGCCACACGCATTGATGCAGTAATTCTTGCAAAAGGAGCCCAGACGAAGTGTTGAGTGCATACTATACTGTATAGGGACATACTTTTCAGTAAGCCAACTTTTCTGTATTAAAAATCCTTTTTTTATTGGTCTTATGTAATATTCAAATTTTCTAAAATACTGATTTTTGTTTTTTTTACTAGCTGTAATCCTCAAAAGTAAAAGAAAGAAATGCTTGAAATATATCACTCAGTGTGTAATGAATCTATATAATATGAGTTTCACTTTTTGAATTGAATTACTGAAAAAAATTAACTTTTTGGTAATATTCAAATTTTTTGAGATGCACTTGTATTTAATCTTGGCTTTGTTTATCACTAAAGGTAGTAGTTGGTGGTTACAAAGATAGAATAAATGGCTTGCTGTTGTGTAACCAACACAAGTGTAATGTAGTAGATGTAGATCTTGCATGATTACATAATGCTTGAGTTATGTCTGATTGATCACTACAACATTCTACCAAATGTTGCTTATGCAGCTTACACTATAGGAAGACATTTGTTCCATATTTTTAGTGATTGGTAACTTCTCTTAATGTTTACTTACTAGTGATTCTTGTTATTTGATGTATTTTCTAGCCATTTGTTGTTACAGTATGTTAGATTTTGTTTCTTAACTTCAGATATTTAACAGTTTGATTATTTATAAGAACAAGTGGCTCATTTTTGCATTCTTCTTAATGTAAAATAAATTGGGCAAAGCCTTGATAATGGCCAAAGTAGGTAGTAGGGCTTAGAAATCGCAATGCTGGAATTGCAGATTGATTTAGGGTAGTAAATATTAATCTAAACTATTTAGACATAATGCTGTAGATCAACCAGCCATTTCATGACAAACTGGAATCTAAACAGCTTCAAAATATTCACAGTGTATTCCTGGTAAGAGTATGGGCTCACATATAATCTTTTTTGTTGGGTTAAAAAAATGAGCAAGGTAACAGGCTCATTTATAGCAGCCATCTAGTAGGCCTCAAATGCTGTCATGTGAAGGCAGGAGGCAGTCATAGTCCTCTAAAAGTTTTAACTTCTTTGAAAGTGTCTGGGGACTTTCACAGTAGACTGGGGTGGAAGGGAAGTGTAGGTAGGATAAGAATAGTATGCCTATAAACTCAGAAGTCTCATTACATTTATCTGTTTCTAAAAAAAATGCACAACTTTTGAGCAATGATTTGATGATCCTGTAGCTGAGCTTATAAATTAACTAGCTAATAGCCAAAATAGTCATCTCACCATTGTGAATACATTTAAATGAGCCAGGGTTGGTTTTGTATTCTGGTATGACACCTGAATTGGGTAAAAGCTATATTATTGACCCCCTGAAAAAGAAATGTGTGCGTTACTCTAGAATTACTAGAATTTTTTTTTTTTTTAAGTATAATGTGTATTAATACCATTGACACACATTTTGCCATTTTCATAACTGTTGTTTGCCTTCACGGGTTGTCATTTTGCTGGTTGTATAGCTGTATAGAATAAAAAAATGACAAATATTACACTTTGCACATAAAATATAATGCATACAGAAAATGTAACATGTATAATTAAAAATAAATGTGTACTACAATGGATATATGGCCCACAGAAGTTGCATGCCTGTTATGGTCAATGAACTCAAGGGAATTAACAAATCTACATATATATTGTATTTTGTAGCAGTCTATAGGTTTCTGCCAATACCATCATGGGGAAACAGAATCAGGTAGCCTGTTCTGAAATCCAATAAATTAGCTTATTCATTAAAAAATCCTGTGAAATCTGTATTATTTAAGTGAGATTTATATTCATAATATATTACAGATAATATGAGATGTCTACTTACATTTTAGAGCAGACTATTGGATTTCCTTTTAGAATAAGCCACTGTTCCATATTAATATTTATAAAGCCCTAGTAATATACATCATTATTGCTCTAATATTATTAAACTAGTATTTTCCTTATCCTAGCCCTGGATACCACAAAGGACCCTTGCCAGAAAGTGAAATGCAGTCGACATAAGGTTTGCATAGCCCACGGCTACCAGAAAGCTATGTGTATAAGTCGCAAGAAGTTGGAACACAGGTGATTAATAAATATATTTTAACTATATAATGTTAATAAATGTCACCAAACATTCATCAGATTTTGTCCACTTTATTAACTTTTAAAATGGGCCTTGCAAATTTTTGACAGTCAACCCAACACTGCCCACTCAAGGAGCAAATGTTTTTAAGAACACTAACTGTATAATAAACTGATGTAAAAAGCCTCACCCCACCTGCCCATTTTGCTATTTGCAACCTGGTATTGAGACAGTGGCAAAGTGGTATTATGGTCCAGATGATATGGTCTTTATTTCACTTGAGGTTTGCCACCTTCATCTCTTAACCCTTTGATGCCAGAGCCATTTTTCGCATACATGTTAAAGTAATTATTATGTGTCCAGAAGATTAGTTAAATCCCCAAACAGTATATTTTCTGGTAGCAGAGACCCTGAAGAATAAAATGGTGAAAAGTCAGATTTTTTAAGTCGCATGGTATTAGAAGCAAATGAAAACAAATTCACTAAACCTAATTTTATTGTAGTATATTAACTATATTTTGGTAAAATATAAAAGATGAGGTCATGCCTCCAAAAGGTAAAAAGATACTCTACCTGCCAAATCCTAAAATTGCCTGCGGGGATGACAAACTTTGGTACCCCAAATTTTCTATAGGTAATGCTTTAAAACCGTATACAGGCCATGAGTTTAGTGTTAACAGTAAATCTGGTGTGCATAATAAGCTCAATGAGATGGCTGCAGGCTTTGATGTTTGTTTACATCTTGGCTGCCTCTGGTGTGCATAATAAGCTCAATGAGATGGCTGCAGGCTTTGATGTTTGTTTACATCTTGGCTGCCCCTGAACATTACAGCCCCAGACTTCCATGGGCCCCTCTGTCTTTATTTGCGGTTTCAGGAGTCAGCCCTGTAGAAATCTATGGGGCTGTAATGCGTAGGCTTGGCCAAGATGGAGAGACTTGCAGCGCTGGAAATAAACAAATACCGGAGGCCCCGGCCTTCGGTAAACATGCACCTATGGAGGGGAAGGGTGGGTTAGTTTAAGTCAGTGTAAATGGACAAAAGGGATAAGTGCTCAAACTTTATAAACAAAACACGCCATTCCAATTGAGCTGTTCAAGGAACAGGGCACACTTGGCTAGTAAATAATTAAACTGATGAGTTTAGTCATCTGAAACTGTTCTAGGTTATTCTGTTTTAAAATATTTGTTTGTATTTTTCCTTGCAGAATTAAGCAACCCAGCTTGAAACTCCATGGGAGCAAAGACAATCTCTGTAAACCCTGTCACGTGACTCAGCTTGCATCAGTGTGTGGTTCTGATGGCCACACGTACACCTCTGTGGTAAGAAGTAGTTGTTATAATGGCTAATACAAAGTCAGTAAAATACTAAAAATGGATGGGACTTGTGCTGATTGACCCCATAAGGTGTCGGCTTCACAGATCACAGTTATATGGGTGTAATACTATTGTTGGAGTGCAGAACTGCCTCAAGAAACCTGTCTGGGGAATTGCTATTGCTGACTTTTTTGGTTTTTAAGGGCGATCGGTCTGGGGTTTCCATTTTGTACATTTCGTGTGATGTTATTCTCTCCAGATCGATTGTTTTTCATTCATGCATGAACTCTTCCGCTGTCAGGACCCATCATGTATCCCGGGGTCTGCTTGCCCATCTGCGGGCCTGGTACTGACATAGCGGATTTCGCCAGATAGAGGAGAGGGAGCAGAGTGGACACAAGCCAACTCTCCTCCCCTCCTTGTTGCTGACCTGGAAAGTGATGTGTTTGATGTCACTTCCGGGTCCGCCTCTTGGTGTCCTCAGCCAGCATACCCGGTAATGAATGCAATGCAATCTGCATTGCATTATATTCAGTGGAGCACAGGGGAGACCCTGGATGTCACATTAAAGAGAACCTGTCGCCAAGAAATCACTTTTTGTCCCTTATGAGATGAAAAAAAAAAGTTTTCTAAATTAGGAAAAATTAAAGTTACACCTAAGCACATAAACCCCCGCCCCCAAAAAAATTCTGAGGCCCGTACCTCCCAGTATATGCACGTATGAACGAAAACGCACACGTCAAGGGTGCCTACGCATGAAAACGCAGATTGTGATATACGTATTACATGTCGCCACGCGCACACCAAAGTGAGAGCAATATTTCTAGCATCAGACCTAAAACACTAAACTGATCACCTATAGGGGCTTTAAAGCGGAGTTCCACACAAAAATGGAACTTCCGCTTTTCGGAACCCTCCCCCCCTCCGGTGTCACATTTGGCACCTTTCAGGGGGCAGGGGGGTGCAGATACCTGTCTAAGACAGGTATTTGCACCCACTTCCGGCATAGACTCCCATGGGAGTCTACGCCACTTCCTGTCCCCACTGCGCTATCTGCTGGGAACACACAGCTCCCAGGAGAGAGCGGGGACCACTTGGGACGCGCAGTGCGACTCGCGCATGCTCAGTAGGGAACAGGGAAGTGAAGCCGCAACGCTTCACTACCTGATTCCCTCACCTAGGATGGCGGCAGCAGCTGCCGAGAACCGAGCGGGTTCTCGGCGTCCCCTGCAGACATCGCTGGACCCTGGGACAGGTAAGTGGCCATGTATTAAAAATCAGCAGCTGCAGTATTTGTAGCTGCTGGCTTTTAATATTTTTTTTTTTTGGCGGTGTGGGTGGACCCCCGCTTTAAAGTGTCCCCTATGGAAAATATAGGGTACTGAAGATTGTTGCCATTTCACGCACTCAAATTTAAGGTTTGACATGTTGGGTATCTATTTACTTAGTGCAACCTCATTTTTTACATGCTACCAAAAAATTGGGTAATTTATTGTGTTTGTGTTTCCGAAAATTAACTTTAGTGTATTTTTGTACTGAAATCTAGCGTTTCCTAGAGCTTTGCGGAAATATTGTGAAACATCAAAAATTGCAACTACCACTATTTTATTCTCTAGAGTGTCTTCTTTTAAAAAATATATATAATATTTTTTTTTGGGGGGGATTGTAATCTAGTAATATAATATTGATTTCCTATGATCATCAGCTCTATCTGATGGCGATAATGCATTATTTTCCTGATTCACTGTTCTGTATGAATGAATTTTACCTGGAGAGAAAATGGCCTAATAATGTTTATTTTGCCCCCCATTTGCACACAAAAAATGTACAAGACAAATAACTCTGCAATTTTTTTATAAATACACCCCTAAATAATAAATTAACTATATAATGTTAAAAGCCACGCTCCTCCACTTCTCTGCAAACATGCAAAGTATATATATACAGTAACAAAACGTCCACTAATGTGTATATAACAGAACAGAACATCCACTGATATCAGAATCACTTCCAGAGAAGCCCTGGAGCATGCTGATTTAAAAGAAGTCAGTAGTAGCAGCTCATATACAGTAACTCTATCCTTACTTGTTGCCTTTTAAGGAAACCTTTCATGAAAGGCTGCCATTGGTGAACTTCTCATAAAATACTGGTTGTAGTTTCATGCTGCAACCTTGGATTCAGTACGGTGGCCTGTTTCAGACTGGCTTCAGCTTGTATAACTGCAGTGTGAACAGCAAGCTTTGATAAAGCACTTGCAGCACTTTCACCAAGATTTATTGAAGCTTTTAAAGTACCCTTCAGCCCAAGTTGGTAAATGTTGAAAACTTATCCTAATGGGAATGCTGATTACCACTTTAAGCAAGCCGCTAGCAGGCTTCAGCAGACTTTCAACAAGCTTCAAGTAGCGCTGAAACCTGCTAGCAGCTTGTTTAAAGTGGCAATCAGCACTCTCATTAGGATCTGTGTTCCACATTCACAAACTGTAGCTGAAACTTCAAAAAAAGGTTGCTGACAGCTCTGAAAATGCTTTATCAAAGCTTTCTATTTACATTGCACTTATACAAACTGAAGACTGTGTGAAACAGGCCTTTCTGAGATAATGACAAGGAAAAGATAAGACATAAGTATAGTCAGAATTTTCAGTTCCATTGACTTAGAAAATATTGACACTTTAGAGCAGGGGTAGGCAACCTCGGCCCTCCAGCTGTGGTCAAACTACAGATTCCATCATGCCTCTGCCTCTAGGAGTCATGCCTGTGATTGTCAGGGTCCTGCCATGTCTCATAGAACTTGTAGTTTCACCACAGCTGGAGGGCAGAGCTGGCCTACCCCTGCTTTAGAGTAATTGTGGCGGCCAAACAGCCAGCATTTTCAGAGTGAAGTCACCAATGACAAGTTTCCTTTATTGGCTTTATAAATATTGTAAAAAATTGATATTTCAAATATCACACAGGTCACATTAGGTCACAAACACTGAGATCAGAACAGACTGCGGTCATTGGAGACAACTGCATTTGATATATTCATAAGAAATACTTTGTACACCTGCGCACATAGTTCTCAACTGTCAGTAATTTCAGGGTACTGTCCCTGATTTGGAACAAAGTCCCTCTGTCCCTCTTTCCTTCTCATTTGTCCCTCATTTTGGTCTGATCTATATAGTTGTATATGAAATGCATTATTTACCTTTTACAAAGTGTTTCCCTGTGGTAAACCTTTCATCCAATTTCTACATTGCTGCATTTGTAAGTTTCAGAAGTCAGTATAAAGAAATAGTAGTGATAAAAAAAAAGCACTTCTGGGTTTAACTAATATTTTTTTTGTATAATTCTCCTTTAAGGGGGTGTGGCAGGGTGTGTGTTCTATGCCTTCATACTTATGCCAATAGGTGTGTCTCGTTCCCATCTCAAAATGTTTGGAGGTATGCCTGCGCAGCACATACCTGCTGTTCGAAGTATCAGTAGTTGCCAAATGGACACAGGTTAGCATTGTTTAGATTTGTAGCTGAATGTAGGGGAAGAGCTGTAAGCATTATAAATAAAGTCCTAGTTATTGTAGTCCAAAGTGAAGCTCACAACACTAACTTCTATGCAATAAGGTGTATCTGTGCTTGATCTGCAAGAAAGGGCTGCTATGGTTCAGAATAATGGAAGTGAGAAGGGAGTGATTGCTGCCTTCCTGCGACATTCACACAAAGGTTTTCCTTGAGAAACAATTTATCCATTGCCATATTACCACACTCCTTCCTATTTTCCTAAATGTGTATTTGATTATTGCAGTCATTTATAATAAAAGAGAAAGTTTCCATTCCCAGTGTTTCACAGAACACAAGAAAATATCATATCTGTCAACCAAACTGCTAAATAACATCTTACAATGAGTTTACTGCCAAAGTCATGCTGGCACTTCTACAATCCTCCCTCTACGTCTACTCTTAGCAGTGTGTTAGGTAACATCTGTGATAGAAAGTGCTACTATTCTGTAGATCTGAGCAGCTTGGGAACAGCAAAAAGTGTTTACACTTGCAGGTTCTGAAACAAGGGTGTCGCGCATTAGATTACGTGAAAGTTACTGCCGTCACGTACGCGTAGCTGTGTGCCAGGAATTAGCAAAGCAATGCTCAGCTCTTCCTTCTCTCATTTATTAGTGTAAACTGGAGCAGCAGGCATGCCTGAGCAGCAAACAGCTGACTGTGAAGTGTCAAGGTTCTTGTCCATGTCCAACAGAGAATTCTCCTACTACGACCCCCACCACCACCACTACAGATGCCAACAAACAGGGTAAGCTTTAAAACTTTTTAATTCAATTAAAGTCCAACTCCAAGAATTACAAAAAATGAGCCTTGCAGTAGGACTCCTGCACACTGCATGGGTTAAATGCTCTAGGGCAGGGGTCTCCAAACTGCGGCCCAAGGGCCAGATGCGGTCCTTTTTTAGCCTTTATCTGACCCTTGGGGCAATATTCCTCCCTCTGACACCAACAACGGGGGACTATTTCTTCTACTGATACAGATGATGAGGTACTATTACTCCTACTAATACCAACGATGGGGCACTACTCTTTCTCCTACAGACCTCAAACCCTGAGACCATGTTGATTCTCACAGATACTGGGCCTGGGACATTTTCTACCCTTTATATCCTTACTGGCCACAATCCAGCCCCCCTGAAGTCTGAAAGACAGTAACCTTGTCCTTTGTTTGAAAAGTTTGGAGACCCCTGCTCTAGGGGATGAGGAAGTGGATGCAGAAGTGGAACCTGCTCCTGCAGATTCTGAAGCTTTCCTCCGCTCCGGTACCCGGCCGTCCTTGGGACAAACATCTATACTCAGACAATAAAGTTAATGGAAAAAAAAACAACGCAAAAAATAAATAAATAAAAATGGGCAGACTCGATGAACTACTCTGTCTTTTTCTACCATCACTTTTTTATGTTTCTGTGTTTATTTGATTTTTTATATTTATACATTTTTAAACTGATATATTTTTATTGATATAAAATCTATGTTTTACAAAAAAATATGTAATCCTGGGAGCACCAATGACACAAGATTCAGAGCACACTGTGGGTTTTTTTGAAGAGAAAATACAGCGAGAGCTGTTTGCATTTAGACTTTCCGTCTGTCTGCATGGAAATTCACAAGGAGCACCCTGTACACACCTGGGAGAGGGATTAAGGGGGAGGAGTCACTTCTTATTTAGCTGTGTATGTAAATTTTAGCGTGACCTATTGATTAATCTCTGTAAAAAGGCTTTTTTTGATCAAAAGAGAAAAGGGATACCAGAAAATATGGGAAAGCTTCAGCTGCTGGCAGAAAAATAAAAATACAAACTATTCATGTGCATAGTTCACAGTTACTTGGCTAAACACTAGAAATTGTTATGGCAATTACCGCTTGTGTTAAAACTTAGTAAACTGAACCAATTATGTAGAATTGCTCAATCAGAACTACATGATTTACAGTTTTTTTAAACGCCCAACTCATTTTCATGCAACCTCTTGTAGTTTTGTCAGCTCTATAGCTAACCTTAAGTGATCCCAATTATAGTGAGATTGCTATGCCATGCAGTGTAAATTTGGCACATTGTACTGTCCAGTTTTAATGTAGGCAGCCAGCTTTAGATAATGAAAAATAAATGATTAAAATATTTACAGCTTTTAAAAAGTTAGGATAACAAAAAGTAGCTCAGATTAGGGGTGAGCTATGGGTGCAGGACAAGCATGGTTCGCAGTTAAACTTGTTCTTGGTTTGTGGACCATACTAATGTGGCCATTTGCTGCCATAGCAATCAACTCCCAATAATACACTTCCTGGCCTCTAAACTTAGGTCTGGTTGGATAAAATGGACAATAATGGGGGCTATACTATGTGCAAATCCCTCACTATAAAAAGGCATAGTTTCTAGCAGCCATATTGAAAATGTGCATAACCGAGAAAGCATAGGGAGTGCTGCTGGTGAATTGCATAGGAATAGATTAGTGTGGTGGTTGTGTGCTGACTTGTGTCCTGCAACTTCCTTACAGCCTCTTCAGATGCACTGTCTACAATCTTACCAGTTTGCATGTGTTATTTGCATATCTTTTTGCTGCCTGCCTTTTTTTCTTAGGCTGTCCCTGAGCGCACATGCATTTCACTGCTAAGTGGCTGCATGTGTATTTTCACAGGACAAGTTTCCTTATTATTGCTGGCAATCTTTTTAAAGGCTCTTTTTGTAAAACCCCCCCCCCCCAAAAAAAAACAGGGGTAAGATTCCGGGGCAATGTGAATCAGCATTAACCTGCTTTTTTCCTTTGGGAAAGCATGTTACAGGGTGCTTTGCAGGTAGGAGATTGTATTAGACAGCGGCAGAGCATTGTCACCCCGTAACACAAAGTGCCCATCACTATCAACAGCTATTAAAGCTTATATGGGATTTTTGTGTTTGGCTTTACATCTACTATAACAAACGATGATTTGATCACTTGAAAGGAGGAAGAAAAGGGCACATAAGCAGACCCAAATAAATGGCTGTCATGCACCCTTGAGGCGGAAAAAGAGAAAAAGGGCCAGGAAATTTTCATGAGGTTATATTTGAGATGTTGCAGCAAAAAGAACTTGGCCAAAAGTAGGAGGATGAGGAAATGAGCGCATTGGTGGGTCCAACAAAAACGACTGCTATGTGTGCTTGAGGAGGAGGAAAAAGGAAAGGGTGCATTAGCAGCACTATAAAAGAAAGGGTGCCACAGAGGAGGAGTAATGTGTGCCTTTTGACAACTTGTTTCATTGGGGTGCTCTCACACTTTTACCACAGCTGATATGCTGCAGGCCACAACAATGATGTTGGCAACAGTTACAATAGTAAAGGGCCACACTGAAGAGCTCTTTCATTTTTGCCCATATTCAATTCCTTGACCTTAGCCAGTTTCTACCAAACACAATCCTGAAGTTTATTTTTTAAACATTTTGAGAATAATTAGGGATATGGGAGGGGGCTTGGGTTATGAGGGGTTGCGGTTTTGAAGTGCTTTTGTGCACTGTTTTAAGGTTTTAGACTTTATGCAGCACGGTACTGCAAAAAAAGTTCACAACACTCTTTAACTATTCAACAATACTATTAAACTGTTGTGATGCTGGCTAATGTTTACACATCGAGAGCTTTATCTTTATTTTTTGTATAACTTTTTTAAACTTTCTTATAGCTTTCAGATCTGTTGTTGCTGCTACTTCCACTGGTCAATTCACGTCTATTAGCCCTGGATAAACAATAATCTATTACATATGTGACGTCAGAATATGGTGTCACTTATGCTGTTTGTGAGAATTGTACTTTTCTGTAATACCACATACAGGTTGAAGGCATCACCTGAACATGTAATTATAAGGATTGGTGTCTTTCCAATGTCGTCCTTGAAGTTGCATAAAAAGGGAACCTTCTCCTTGCTGTATAGTATTTTTTCACTTTTTTCGCATTGGTCCTTTTTCTCTTTGCCAGTGCCCAGCTCCCTATGCCCATTGTTTGACAATCTGATTCCTATTAGCGTTGGAAATGCTTAGAATATATTTTCAAGGTTTGTCCTCCCTATAGACTTCAATGGGGTTCACAATTTCAGACTTTATGGTGGTTTAAATGAACGTCCCTCAGATCAACCCCAGGCAGCCGTTAATTCGAGTTTTCAGATTTTCTGAATGTTTTCTGTAATATGCATAAAAACCCCTGGGTATGCTGCATAAAGAACATTATAGAGCAGGAAGTCATATACCTATACAAGGGTCTCCAAACAATCATAAACAAGTATAATTTTAACTAAATATGAATGGTAGTGAAATACATATTGGTAGTATCTTTTTAAAAAGTAATGCACTTACTAGCTTCTCTAATAAGTAATTATTTTAGCTTAATAATACAGTTCAGTGAGCAAAGGTGTGCAGAAAACAAAAGCAGCCAACAGGAATCAACAAAGAATGACCGCACTAAACTGCAACTCTATGTATTGATTGCTATGGGTGACTAAACAATTTGTTCTTCAGTGCTTTTAATAGGACCTGTGTGGATTCATTTTTAAAGGGAGCCTGTTACTGTTTTTTTTTTTTTTTAGTAAATTTAATCAATGTTTCTTTCTCTTTTGCTTTTGCAAAGGGGGTTTGGAACCCTTACACATTTGGGCTGATTTACTACAGGTGTTAAAAATCTCTGTCTGGTCACAATAGCCTGTCATGTGGATGAAGCAGAGGGTAGAGAAAGCTAATGTATATATGTAAACATGATTTAGTATTTTTAAAGCGAAGAGTCTCTTTAAAGCTCCAACAAATGTATTTCCCAGTGGCCATACTGAATACTAAAGTTGTTTTTGGCTGGATTTCTTTTTTTGGCTTAGGCAGAACAGTCAGAGGCTTGTATACTCATAGGCAGAATCCCTTGTGTTGGAAGCAGGCAGATTATAGAAAGCCTAAGTGATAATCCAATGACGATAGGTGAATATTGAAAAAGTGATATGAATAAATAAAAAAGAGAAAAAAAAGAAAAAATATGAAAAATGAATAATACTAATAATTGAACAAATTATAATAATGAAAATATTAAGTATATACATGTCTCTAGTAGAGTAAAGGTAATCTTGAATACACAAAAAAAGTTCTAAAGTGTAGAAAAAAGTTCCATCAGAATGCAATGTTTCAAAGCTTTTCCACCGCCACTAAGGGAATAGAAATTATTCGTGAAATGATCACTCTGTAAGTGGGAACTCATACCAGAAGATGTGGACCTCCTGTAATAGCGAGGTCATAAACGCTTGCAGATATAGCCCTCTGCTACATAGCTCCGCCCTGATGACGTCAGCTCTGCACTGATGTCATTGCGCCCCACGTGACCCCTGAAGTGTGGGTGATTTGTATTTTGTTTTGCCGGGAAACATTCTTTTATCTACACAAATTTTTATGCTGTGTGAGTATCGATTTTTGGTTTTAACAATAAAGAAACCTTTTAACCACTTCTTTTTTTTTTTTTTTTTTTTTTTCAAGTCATTTTTATTGATTTTTCAAGTTATACAATATTCATTATAAAAATCAAACAGTCGTGGACAAGTCATTAATACATATATTATCCCATATCAAATTGGAAAAAACAAGTGAAAATATCAACCCTTTACTCTACCCCCTTTTATCCGCCCCCTTCCCATCCCATTGTTGATCCCCCCCATATCCCTCCCCCCACCCCCACAGTTGCTTTCCGAAAATATAAAAATATCTTAACTTTAACACACCTTATTACCAACCATATACATACTCCTAAATACCATTTCCCTCAGAACTCTATTCCTAGTTACTAATAGTCCTACCAGCACTTGAGTATTATATATTCCTACCCTGGCACCACGAACCCCAGATCTTTGAGAATTTCTTATAACTTCCCCTTCTACTGTATATAGTCCTCTCTGTTCTGACCAGTGCGTTCATTGTGCTAACCCATTCTTCCGAAGTAGGGGGCGTTGCTGATAACCATGCTTTCGCAATCAGCTTCCTCGCCTGGTATAGACCCCGCACAATTGCTATACCTATGTGATCCTCCCCCATGTTTTTGCTAATTAACCCCAGTACACACGCCTTAGCCTCGTATTCCACTCTTTTCCCAAATCTAGCTTCTATAATACTTAGGATCTCAGTCCAATACCTTGCTAATTTCGGACACCTCCACATCATGTGTACAAGGTCGCCTGTCTCCAAGCATCTAGGGCACTTGTCATCTGGTCTTCTACCAAATCTATACAATTTCTTGGGGGTATAATAGGCTCTGTGTACCAGTAGTAGGTGCGATGCCCGTTGCGACGGGGAGAGGGACACCAGTGGGCCGAGCTCCAATACTTTCTCCCACTGATCATTACTCAGCTCCCCCACATCGGCCTCCCACCCCTCCCTTGCACGCAAAAGTGGGGTCAAGCTAGTTGCCCTTACCGTTAACTGGGCGTATATCCCTGATATCAGCCCTTTAAGACCAGATACCCTCACCACCCTACTAAGCAGAGGTGCACTACACCATTCCAGTGCCACGATCCTGAATTGCTTCTCTAGAGCATGTCTAATCTGGAGGTAAAAAAATGTTTCTTTGGGAATTCCAAACTCCTGTCTCAGGTCTGCGAAAGATTTTAATGAGTTGCCATCAAATAATTGCTTCAGTCTATTTATGCCCGCCCTTTCCCAGATCCTATTTACTCCTATAGAGTTCAGTTCTTGTAACTGCCTATTCTGCCAGATAGGTGAAAACTCCGTGGGCCCCCTATAGCCCATTTCGATCTTCACTGACCACCATACTTTTGTAACCAGCTTATATGTTGGGAGTACGCTTCCCAGTGTCCCGGCTTCCAGTGCCCCTGTCAGGGATTTATGCGGATTCCCTGATAGCATGATTTTCACGCAGGTATTCAGCTCTCCCCCATACTCACTCCCCCCCAGATGTTGCAGCTGGGCCGCCAGAAAATACCTATATGGGTGGGGCACCGCCAATCCCCCCTCCCTATTAGGGCGCTGCAGGGTCTGGAGACTAATCCTGGCCTGACCCTTCTTCCAGATTAACTCGCGAAAGAGGGAGTTTATTTTTATAAACCATTCCCTCCCAATCCAAACTGGTGAATTATGTAGTATATACATTAATTGTGGCATCCAGATCATCTTGATCAATTTTACGCGCCCTGCCATAGATAGAGGGAGCCGACACCAGATCTCCTTTTTCCTTTTAAACTTTTCTAACAACGGCACTAGATTGTCTCTAATATACTGCGTTGGGGTATTAGTTATTACTATACCCAAATATTTGAAGTTCTCCACCACCCTAAGATGAGGTATCTCCTGCGGAAAGGAACCCGTAGTTGAGTCGAGCGGGAGAATTGTAGATTTCTCCCAGTTGACTGATAGTCCTGAGATCGTTCCAAACCCCTCCACCAGCTGCATTGCCCTAACTAATGACGGCCCCATATCCCCCAAAAACAATAGCACATCATCGGCATAAAGTGCAATTCTTTCCTCACCGTCCTCTCTTTTATAACCCTGTAGGCCTGGGGACTTTCTTATTACCTCTGCGAACGGTTCCATTGCCAGGGCGAACAACAGGGGCGACAAAGGACACCCCTGTCTAGTCCCCCTCTCAAGGGAGATCCGCTCTGAGTATGTATTATTTATTTTTAATCTAGCATTGGGGTGGTGATATAATATCTTAAGCCACTTTATAAACCGGGGACCAAACCCAAATTTTCCCAGTACCCACCATAAATAACCCCACTCCAGGGAGTCAAATGCCCTGGCAATATCCAGGGACAAGACAACCCTGGAGCCTACGTTTTTTACCGGCGTCTGGAAATTCAGAAAGGTTCTTCTTATATTCTTACTAGTAGACCTATTCTGAATAAACCCAGACTGGTCCGGGTGTACCAGACCAGATATACATTTATTGAGCCTGGTAGCCAAGACCTTTGCCAGGATCTTGGCATCCGTGCCCAACAACGAAATCGGTCTATATGACGACGTTTCCAGCTGGTTTTTCCCCTCCTTTTGGATCAGTACTATAATAGCCTCAGACATTGATAATGGTAAAGTCTCGGCTGCAGCTGACCAATTATATACCTTCAGGAGTTCCGGGGCCAAAACCTCCCCAAATTGTTTATACACCTCAACTGGCAGTCCATCAGGGCCCGGGGACTTTTGGCTCTGCATATTCTTTATTGCTTGCTCTATTTCTTCCAGTATTATCGGAGCTTCCAGACTGTTCATATCTGTGTCCGAGAGCACCGGCAAGACAGTTCCTCCCAAGAATTCCTCCATCTCTTCTTGTACAGGAGAGTGGCGTTTCTTATATAGATCACTATAGAACTCTACAAATGTATCAGAAATTATCCCCGGGTCTGATGAGATGTCCCCTTTCTTTGTTTTAATCATAGGAATTGTTGAAGAGGGAGAGTTGGTTTTGGCCAGCATGGCCAGCGTCCGACCGACTCTTTCCCCCTCGTCAAAACTCCTTTGCCTCTGAAAGATCTTCCTGTTCTCTGCTCTTTTAATTTCTTCATTTTTATATTCTTGCTGCTTCAGTACCCATTGGTTTCGGTTTTCCATAGTCGGATCTAGCACATACTTTCTTTCTGATTCCCGAACCTCTTCCCTAATACTCTCTCCCCTTGCCCTTGTTTGCTTCTTTAACTTGGAAATCTGTTGAATCAACAGCCCTCTGAGAAACACTTTTAACCACTTCAATAACAGACACTTATACACCTTCCTGCCCAAGCCAATTTTCACCTTTCAGCGCTGTCGCAATTTGAATGACAATTGCGCGGTCATGCTACACTGTACCCAAACAATTTTTTATCATTTTGTTCCCACAAATAGAGCTTTCTTTTGGTGGTATTTGATCACCTCTGTGATTTTAATTTTTTGTGCAACAAATAAAAAAAGACCAGAAATTTTGAAAAAAAAAGTTTTTCTTTGTTTCTGTTAATTTTTTTGTAAATAAGTACGTTTTCTTCTTCAATGATGGGCACTGATATGGCTGCACTGACGGGCACTGATAAGGTGGCACTAATGGGCACCGATGAGGTGGCACTGACGGGCACTGATGATGGGCACTGATAGGCGGCACTGGTATGCGGCACTGATGGGCACTCATAGGTGGCACTGATGGGCACTCATAGGCGGCACTGGGTACTTATGGGTGGCACTGATGGGTACATATAGGTGGCACGGATGGGCACTGATGGGCACTGATAGGCGGGCACTGATAGGTGGCACTGATGACACTGATGGGTGGCATTGCTGGGCATCACTGAATTTTTTTGTTTTCTTAATGCTGCCAGTCAGTGCCCATTTGTGGGCACTGATTGGCATTGATTGGGCATACGTTGGCACATGTGGATGGCCATGGGGGATGTACCTGGCCATCCACATGTTATGTGCTTCCCTGGTGGTCCTGGAGGTTTCCCTGGTGGTCTGAAGTGGGCATCCGAGGTGGGGCTGTGCTGATAAACAGCATAGACCCCCCTGTCAGGAGAGCCACCAATCGGCTCTCCTCGCGTCTGTCAGACGCGAGTGAGGAAAAGCCGATCAACGGCTCTTCCTGTTTACATTGTGATCAGCCAAGATTGGACACGGCTGATCACGTGGTAAAGAGCCTCCGCCGGAGGCTCTTTACCGAGATCGGTGTAGCGGTGTGTCAGACTGACACCACCGATCGCCACGATGCGTGCCCCCACGGGCGCCCGGTGGCTTTTATCCTGCAGGATGTCCTATGACGCCCAGTCAGGATAACTGAACCACCACCCCGTCGTCATTCTGCTATAGGCCGGGTGGGAAGTGGTTAAACAATAACATACTATTGGAGCCTTCTATTTTTTATACGCTTCCGGATGAGAGTTGGATACTAGCTGGATATCATTGATGCCTGTCCGTGACTGTCAGTGAGCTCCGGTGATGAGGCTAATCATCTGACCCCACAGAGGGCTATATCTGCAAGCGTTTACGACCTCGCTATTATAGGAGGTCCACATTTTCTGTTAAGAGTTCCCACTTACAAAGTGATCATTACACGGATAATTTCTATTACCTTGGTGGCAGTGGAAAAGCTTTGGAACATTCTATTCAAACTTGCCTTTATAGTTTTAAGCTGTTCTGGCCGATGACTTTGTGTGAAAAATTTATTGAATAAACGAAAAACTGAATTACACTATTGGAGCCTTTTTTCTGTCCGAGAGACCAGTGGAATCCACATGATTAGCTGTGACACCTGTCTTGATACTAAGGTCAGCTGTGGTATATCTATCCATGCCTGATATATTCATCCCTCTGGTGAGTGTGAACCCCTGAAGGGGAGTGTGCTACATGGACTTCGGTGTGGGGAGACTTTCTGTGTGACATAGCAAGATTATCACCTGAGGTTTCTGGGACTTTTCTCACACCATCTGTCAACTGCTTTTCACTGTGTGTTGTATACACATGAAAGCTAATCATAGACTTTATGATAGTAGCGTTGCTATAACAATTATAGACATTTGAGTTGATCTTGTGTTAATTTTACTATTGTTTTAATTTTTATTATGTTATGCGTTTGCATTTAAAGCGGCTGCTGAGGTGTTATTGGTATGCAGTGTTAGCATTTATTACTGCAACTGTGATAGTTTTTTATGAAATCTGACATATCTATAGCGCTGAGATAATGGAAGAGGCCTAGAATTCACTGTAATTTTTTGATATTGCTTTTAATTTATTACTCAGTTCTGTGATGTCCTTTTAATCCTCCATTAAGTAAAACATGGTCCCCCTATTAATAAACCCAATACATTTTCAGTTTCAGAGTTTTTTTGGGAGGTGGGGGTTAGTATTACACTGTACAAGAGGGATTAAAGTTGAAGGTTTTACCTTAATGCATTTCCTGCATTAAGATAAAAAACCTTCTGAGTGCAGCTCGCCCCGTATACTTATCCGAACCCAATATCAATCCAGTGATGGGCATGAGAGCAGCGGCTCTCTCAGTCCTCATTGGTTTAGAGACAGAGTCATTGGCTCCCACTGCTGTCAGTCACAGCCAGTGAGGAGGGAGCTGGGGTGTGACTGAGCCATGCTCTGTGTCAATAGACAGTGAGCCAGCACGAGTGCCTCCATAGCAAGAGGTTTGCTATGGTAAGCACTCAGTGGGGGGGGTGGAGGAGCCAGGAGTGCCTGCAGGGGACCCCAGAAGAGGAGGATCGGGGCTGCTCTGTGCAAAACCATTGCACAGAGTGGGTAAGTATTACATGTTTGTTATAGAAAAAAAGTTTACAATCACTTTAAGTGCTTAGACCCTAGATTATCTGAGAGACAATGCAGAAACTAGACTGAAAGCCTAGTTGGCACAAAGTATATTAGAAAGTAAGCATTGTAAATAGATGCATTGCCGTAGTAGAATAATAGCTCTAATTGACCACTTGGTTCCCTTTTAAATTATTGATATTGTTCTTATTATAGGAGAGACATGTACTGGTCAGGACCTGGCAGACCTTGGAGACCGTTTACGAGATTGGTTTCAGCTACTTCATGAGAACTCCAAGCAGAACAGTACAGCAGCTGCAGGAGTGAAACAAGTGAATGGTAATGTACTTGCCCTAAAAAGCTTGTTTTATTTAATTCATAATTACTATAGAGAACATTTGAAATTAGTCTATTTCAGAATTGTCCACACACAGATATATATATATATATATATATATATATATATATATATATATATATATATATATATAATATTATTGTTCTGAACCTATGTGTATATATACAGTAACAATATGTCATTGTAGTTCAGCTGTATAAAATGAATGTTTTTTCATCACAAAGCTTGCTGGATGAGCAGATTGGTATTTGAACACGTTGAGATATTTTTGAAAGGTTCAAGGGATAATTTTATCTGATAAAATAGTTAATAAAGGTTTATAGCTGTACTCCAGGCAAGATATTAAAAAAAATACAATTTAATGCAGTTGTTCATTCCTTTAAAAAATAATTAAATTAGTTTTATACACAAGATCGGAGGATGTCATTATATCAGCATGTTATCCTTATTAGTGATGGAAAGAGAGACAGCACCAGAAGCTAATCAGGCTGTGTCATGCTACATATTTGTTGACAGGGAACCCAGACAGTAGAAGAGAACAGATTTGATGACATGTAAGTGTGTTACTTCTTCTTTATTGCTCAATGAACAGGCAGTGGGCAGGGAAGTGACACTACATGGTCCTTATTTCTAAAAGAGAAATTGGTGTCACACTCCTAGCACAGGAGTACTAATCACAAACGTGACTGGACACAAATTACAAATCCTTTGGTAGATAAGACAGTTTACAAATGTGTTTTTGTGCTGTTTGCCTAGAATTCAGGTCCAAAAATTCTCCAAATCATGAAATGTATGTAAAACAATTACTAAAAATAAATATGAAATAAAAGTTGCAAGGAATCTATCTTAATACAGATTTCAGAATACTGAGAAAATGCATTTGGCCAGCAATACCGATTTTTCCAGAAAAAAAAAGTTTGTAATTTGTTCTCAGCGTCAGGGCTGGGACAAGGGGTGGGTAGGAAGGGAGGCTGCCCTGGGCACTGTAGTATCATGTGAGGTGGGGGGGGCGTTGCATGGAGAGTGCCTACCTACAAGCTGACAGGCGTACTGGAAGAGAGGGAATTTTTGTTTGGGGAGAATTTTGGTTTGCAAAGGGAATTTATGCTTGGGGGTAAACAAGCAGATTAGTGCTCAAACTTTTTTGGAGGGGACTTTTGCTGACACATAATGCTTATATGTTTTGTGGAGGTGAGGGGGTGCCGTTTGACATCTTTGCCATGGGCGCTAGATGACCTTGTTCCGGTACTGCTTAGCGTTATCTGTGAAGATTATCAAAACAAGTAGTGAGTAAATGTATTGGCAAATTACAGATTGCAGTTTGAGTAACATGATTCTTTTTGACTGCAAACTGTATAAAATGAAATACTATGATTGTGGCATACCGATTGGGAATATCCCAAAAATTGTTTGATGTTCTATGGATTGTGCATGTATGCGAATACCATGGCAGTAGTACTAAGAGATATACAAATAATATTACAGTGCCAACGCTGATACCAATGAATGCTTTGTACTTCCACCATAGAACAGCAAAGTTATTTTAACTGGGTGGCATAACGTTCTATTAGAGTCAAGCAGTGCATGGCAATTACACTCACAAATGCACTCTATGTAATGCCAGCCAAGTGATTATACCAGTTTCTTGGATGATATGATATATAGCCTTTATGTCTTCATAGAGACAACGATACAGTGTTCCAGTCTCCATTAACGAACACGGAGCAGGCACGTGTATTAGCAATCCAAAGATTCAGATGAAGCATCTGGTCATGAATCTAGGAGCAGTTTGAAAGAGACTTGGGCCAATAAATTATTGAAGCACTTCACAATCCAAAAGAGCTTGATCGGTACTTTGGAGAAATGATTCATTGCTTAATTAGCATCTCGTTAGTAAAGCAAAACATTTTAGAAGTTAATTATCAGAATCTCTTGGCATGACATAGGGACAATAGTACCACCGAGTGATGTTGATAAACAGTTTGACATGGGGCTGACCAGAAATTAAGCACACGTCTGCTCCATCAAAATGTGGCATTCCACAGATGTTGTGAGAATCGGCAAGTGTAGAACTGCTAAGCCCTGGAAATATGATAATCTTTTGAAGATTGGGGCCATTCAGTAAACAGAACAATGAGTACTCTGTCATTTCATTTTATGTAATACGTATACTCATTTGACCCCTCTTACCTTAAGCACAAGGTAATGTACTCTGCTGGAAATAAAATAGCCCTCTTTTGAATCAGATCTTAGTATAAGTGGATTTAGCCTGAAGTGATTAATCAGAATGAATGCTCATTAGGCACAAGTAGCTAAACCTAGAATACATTTTGATTCCCTGTAAGTGTATTGGATTGTACACAGTACATGTTGAACTGTTTTATTTTATTCATAATAAACCAGTTAAATACCTTCTCAGGCTGTTTTTGGTCTGATCCTTGTTTGTCAAATCTTTTACCATGGCACAATCTCGTTTCCAAACCATTTTTCAGAGAAATATAAACTATATCATGGATTGAAAAAATTGTTTGGTTTAAAGAGCTGTAAAAAAGCCTTAGCTGTGTGACTGTCAGGCTGTTTTTAGAGTTGCTAACCTTGAACAAGTGTAGAAATGAGAAGTTTTGACTTTTGCTTGATTCTGATTTGCTGCATGTATTTACTGACTTTGAAGGGTGGAAGCCAGACGCAGTCTAGCATTTTCAGAAGGAAGTCAGGAAAGGTAAAGACGCAGCCTAGCATCTTCAGAAGGAAGTCAGGAAAGGTAAAGACGCAGCCTAGCATTTTCAGAAGGAAGTCAGGAAAGGTAAAGACGCAGCCTAGCATTTTCAGAAGGAAGTCAGGAAAGGTAAAGACGCATCCTAGCATTTTCAGAAGGAAGTCAGGAAAGGTAAAGACGCAGCCTAGCATTTTCAGAAGGAAGTCAGGAAAGGTAAAGACGCAGCCTAGCATTTTCAGAAGGAAGTCAAGAAAGTCTAAGACACAGCCTAGCATTTTCAGAAGGAAGTCAGGAAAGGTATGCCCATATTTCTTTAATGGAAAGGAATATATAATAAAGATGACACCTGTAAAACTAGTGTACACTTAAAAAACATAACTGATAATATCTTTACTTTGAAACATATTCCATCACAACTCCAGCTAGCTCAATTAATCAATAAACAGAATAAACATATAACTGCACTTGTCACTAAAATAATGGTCCACCCAAGAGGTTTTAAGCTTTGACTTTTCTACTTCCCTATAGTGCAGTGCAGCTGGTGGAAAATGAATAGCCAAGAATCACTTCCAAGTTGCTAGCAAAGGAGATGACATCAGAGCAGAAGAAAATAAGAGCTGCAACCATTACCAAAACTTAGAATGACTTAAAATAAAAACCACATACAAGTAGGCAAAAGTATACACATAAAAATAAATTCTGTACAAAACCTCTTTTTGAAAGGCCTACAATTTATTTTATAATAAAAGAGTTGACAGGTCCACATGTTGTTTAGAAAATGCTAGTAACTGCGGATGTTATTTATACAGTGTTAGACAAGACCTTAGTGGCCAGCTGCAAAGACTCAATAGGATGGATGTTCTCCAAGTTGGACTCCAACAATGACCTCTTTTTGGACCAAGCTGAGCTGGCAGCCATCAACCTTGACAAGTATGAGATCTGCATCCGGCCCTTCTTCAACTCCTGTGACACTTACAAAGATGGACGGGTGTCCACTGCTGAGTGGTGCTTCTGTTTCTGGAGAGAAAGTAAGTAGTTGGATTATTACATCACTGGAATTCTTTAATACTAAACAGAGAAGTGTTAATTGCCATAATTCATTCACATAAATCATATACAGTATATCAAGCCACTGTATTTTGTTCTGTATTGTGTTTTTTTCTTTTTAATCCTCTGAGTTCCTTATTCCTGCTGCACTGTTGTTTGGTCACATGATCTTTCCTTGTTCTTTGGCATCTGCAGGGAAAGATCTTTGGAAGGGGCTTCTATTACTCTGCTGATGTATGTTCTCTACAGTGTAAGTCTGTGTCTGGCCAGCCCTGATTGGTGCTGTACCAATCACCTACGTAAGAAAAAGAAGGTATTTGCATCCAAGGCACATTTTTTGCCTTAAGAGAAAACAGTTGCTGGCGCAAACACAAACTTATCATGAACACCCGAAACCTACAAATGGGCACATGTAAAAACAAGCAATAGATAATAGTTTTTAAAATGATAAAACTGTGGTAAGTCCATACATCAAGTGGTAGGCTATTGGCGGCAGCTGTCCTCAGAGAAAAGCCAGCTCTGTTGGGTAGGAAGAAGGAAGAGAAGACAGGAAGCGTCACAAAATAAAAACCTATATAATGCTCTTCTGATGTGTGCAGGGGCCACTCTAATCCATCCTGCAGCCATCGTGCTGGGATGCTGGAGATGGAGAGATGCTGTATGGTGTCCTGTAGTCACAGGGAACCCAGAAGAACCACCGTGGAATGCAGAGTGGATGTGACTTCACTGGAGGTGGGGAGAGGGCCGAGGGACACACAGGAAGAAACAGGCTGTGCACTCAGAGCTTCAGCTCCTTCTACTTGCCTCTTCTACTCTGGGGCCAGTAGAAGGAGCTAACGCTCTGAGTGCATAGCCTGTTTAGAGCCTTTTGCAAGCAATCAGGCTATACTGTCACCTCCTGAATGACAGTTTTTTCTTTCAATTCTGTGAGGATTTTAAATTGAACTACTGCACCACCACTGCCATAGCCCCATTGACTTCAGTGGGCGGTTTCGACAGGCAGCCTTTCAAGCTTGACATGCTGAGTTAAAATTGCTGCACTCTGAAGCATCATGGCTATGGCAACAGACCTCTCAGCAAACACGGCAGCCATGTCTGCTTGTAGGTGAACCTTTAGGGGCACTAAAAATGTGTACTAACTGCCTGTTTTTACTAACCCTCCTTCCCCAGGTGCATATGTAAACTTAGTCTTAATCATAACTTTAGGTGATGAGGAAAGGAATTCATAATTCAGGCAAATTAGTAACTTGCACATACAATTATTCTTTTTCCTCAGTTGTTCTCAATTATTAGAATTAATATGATACTTTTATGATGTTAGGTCTTGTTGGATTCATGCCTGAACAATAACATAGTGGTTGTGAACATGGATTCTTGACACTGACAATGTCTCTCTTTATAGAGCCTCCATGTCTTGCAGAACTTGAGAAAGTGCAGATCCAAGAGGCTGCTAAGAAAAAACCTGGTGAGTCTACAAAGATCCTAAACAGGCTTGCCATTTAGCTTTACTATTCTATAGTACTCTTGAGACCAATCAAAGGACAAGTTCCTCTGGCACCCAAGACAAAGGTGCCAAAGCCCATCTCCCTGAGCTGAACACAGAGATCATTTGGTCCATGGAAAACAGAATGGGAAAGGGAAAGGGAGGTAGTTAAGTCAGTGTGATTTAGTCATTATGAGCATGCTAAATTTATCATAACCTAAAGTTGGTCTTCTATCTGAGAACTAGGGTGGCTTATAACTCACGGAGGTGCAAAATCTTTTTTTTTGCAAATTAGCCTTTTTATAAAGGTACTATATTTATTTTTCATTTTATTTTTTATTTTTCGTGTACAAAATATTTTAATACAGTGCTACAAAAAGGATAAGAGCAAATTTAGAGAGTTTACATATGATTACTAAAAACACACAAAGCGACAAATGACTGAGGATAAAAATGGTCAAAGCTCAGCTTTGATAATTTCATTGGAAAAATGGCATAAATTCCTCAGTGTTATCAGTGGATCTTTGCTGTCACTTTGACTTCCATTCATTGATCTTTGTGGATTGAGAATGCATTGTCAGCGCTAATACAGGGTTGGTCCATCTGTAACACTGACAGCAGACCCTACTGACTTTCTTGGAAGAGCCACTCTCACAATGTAAACTTAAGGACAGGGCTGTCGGCTTTGGCAACCTGGTCCTGCACAGTGCAGGAGACAACTGGGATAATGTAAGATCAAGACAGGATCTCACCCAAGTTGTACCCCAGGTGACAACCTTCCTTGTCTGTAATTGCCTGGTCCTGCCTTTTAGTCCTTTCAGGGCAAGTGTTTTTTGGATTAGCGCAATAGGTAATTACAATATATTATATTAAATTCAATAATTGTGTAGATATTAAAAATATTAAAAAGACCAAAAACATTTTATTCCACAGATGTGCAAATTTGCCATTACAAACAAATCTCTATTCTACAAAACATATTTAACTGCTTGTGGGCAGTAACCTCATTTGCAGCACATTGAATCAGTGATAAAGAGATATTGGGCAACAAGTAGTTAAATATCACAGTAGCTAGGTGAATAATTGCTCATATAACCCTGTGTGTAAGCAAAACAAATGCAATTAGTTATGTCAGCATGCACCACATAATGAAGGTCAAAACACACACGATCTAGTTCTTTGCAGTAATGCGTGCTACTGCAATGCATGGTAATCTGTGTTATATGCATTAAGGAATTCCATTGCCATTCATTTTGAATGGCACCCCAACACACTAAGGTAACACAGCTCAGACAGACGTGTTGCAGCACACCTCACTGCAAAAAAATGCAGTAACCCTGCATCAGAAAAAATACTGCATGTCCGTTCTTGTACAGTTAGGCCATTCAAAATCAAGTGACACAATGGGGTTTATTTACTAAAATTAGAGTGCAAAATTAGGCTCACTTCTGCAAAGAAACCAATCAGCGTCCAGGTTTTATTGCCAAAGCTTAATTGAACAAGCTGAGGTTAGAAGCTGATTGGCTACCTTGCACAGCTACTCCAGATTCTGAGTGCTCCAGTTTTAGTAAATCAACCCAATGTGCGTTAACAGTGAACAAAAAAAATAAAAATAAAAATTGTAAATGGACTGAGCTTATAGTGAAAAATTTGGCAAAGCCCACCCCCTCTTATTGCTCTATTTAGTAGTGTCAGGCAATTTAGAACAAACGTTTGTCTTGTTGCCTCTGCTCATTTTTGCATACCCAGGTTATAGAAAAGAATCAAAGAACAGTCTTCTGGTAGTGTCTAATCTGTGCAGCAACAGTGTTTTTATTTCAAGATTAAGTTGAGTGCCTTTGTACTGAGCATGTGTGGAGATCAAAAAAAAAATGGAAAGACTATCTGCCCGAGGGTCTATGTACCATGTTCACTATAACAGAGATCCCCAGCACGATTTCTAATCATTGAACAAACTGGGCAGTAGTGTCTGCAATGCTATTTAATTTTTTGATGTGGAGTTATTGGGGAGGGGGCGTTGAACCTTTGCCAAGTTTTTTTCTTTAAGTTACCCTTTGCAGCAACCAGAAAATTGAATATATATATATATATATATATATATATATATATATATACACAGTGGGGACGGAAAGTATTCAGACCCCCTTACATTTTTCACTCTGTTATATTGACAGAAAAACACAGAATTGTTGACATTTTTACAGATTTATTAAAAAAGAAAAAAGCTGAAATATCACATGATCCTAAGTATTCAGACCCTTTGCTCAGTATTTATTAGAAGCACCCTTTTGAGCTAATACAGCCATGAGTCTTTTTGGGAAAGATGCAACAAGTATTTCACACCTGGATTTGGGGATCCTCGGCCATTCCTCCTTGCAGATCCTCTCCAGTTCTGTCAGGTTGGATGGTAAACGTTGGTGGACAGCCATTTTTAGGTCTCTCCAGAGATGCTCAATTAGGTTCAAGCCAGGGCTCTGGCTGGACCATTCAAGAACAGTCACGGAGTTGTTGTGAAGCCACTCCTTCGTTATTTTAGCTGTGTGCTTAGGGTCATTGTCTTGTTGGAAGGTAAACCTTTGGCCCAGTCTGAGGTCCTGAGCACTCTGGAGAATGTTTTCTGAAAAACACCCCCACAGCATGATGCTGCCACCACCATGCTTCCCTGTTGGGACTGTGTTGGACAGGTGATGAGCAGTGCCTGGTTTTCTCCATACATACCGCTTTAAGGCCAAAAAGTTCTAGCTTGGTCTCATCAGACCAGAGAATCATATTTCTCACCATCTTGGAGTCCTTCAGGTGTTTTTTTTAGCAAACTCCATGCGGGCTATCATGTGTCTTGCACTGAGGAGAGGCTTCTGTAGAGCCACTTTGCCATAAAGCCCCGACTGGTGGAGGGCTGCAGTGATGGTTGACTTTCAACAACTTTCTCCCATCACCCGACTGCATCTCTGGAGCTCAGCCACAGTGATCTTTGGGTTCTTCTTTACCTCTCTCACCAAGGCTCTTCTCCCCCGATAGCTCAGTTTAGGTGGGCGGCCAGCTCTAGGAAGGGTTCTGGTCGTCCCAAACGTCTTTCATTTAACGATTATGGAGGTAAGTGTGCTCTTAGGAACCTTAGGAAGTGCAGCAGAAATTTTTTTGTAACCTTGACCAGATCTGTGCCTTGCCACAATTCTGTCTCTGAGCTCTTCAGGCAGTTCCTTTGACCTCATGATTCTCATTTGCTCTGACATGCACTGTGAGCTGTAAGGTCTTATATAGACAGGTGTGTCTATATATGTCTAATCAAGTCCAATCAGTATAATCAAACACAGCTGGACTCAAATGAAGGTGTAGCACCATGTCAAGGATGACCAGAAGAAATGAACAGCACCTGAGTTAAATATATGAGTGTCAAAGCCAAGGGTCTGAATACTTAGGACCATGTGATATTTCAGTTTTTCTTTTTAATAAATCTGCAAAAATGTCAACAATTCTGTGTTTTTCTGTCAATATGGGGTGCTGTGTGTACATTAATGAGGAAAAAAAATGAACTTAAATGATTTTAGCAAATGGCTGCAATATAACAAAGAGTGAAAAAGTGAAAGGGGGTCTGAATACTTTCCGTCCCCACTGTGTGTATATATATATATATATATATATATATATATATATATATATATATAGCAACATATCACAAAAGTGAGTACACCCCTCACATTTTTGTAAATATTTTATTATATCTTTTCATGTGACAACAATGAAGAAATGACACTTTACTACAATGTAAAGTAGTGAGTGTACAGCTGGTATAACAGTGTAAATTTGCTGTCTCCTCAAAATAACTCAACACACAGCCATTAATGTCTAAGCCACTGGCAACAAAAGTGAGTACATCCCTAAGTGAACATGTCCAAATTGGGCCCAAATATTTTGTGTGGCCACCATTATTTTCCAGCACTGCCTTAACCCTCCTGGGCATGGAATTCACCAGAGCTTCACAGATTGCCACTGGAGTCCTCTTCCACTCCTCCATGATGACATCACGGAGCTGGTGGATGTTAGAGACCTTGCGCTCCTCCACCTTTCATTTGAGGATGCCCCACAGATGCTCAATAGGGTTTAGGTCTGGAGATATGCTTGGCCAGTCCATCACCTTTACCCTCAGCTTCTTTAGCAAGGCAGTGGTTGTCTTGGAGGTGTGTTTGGGGTCATCATCATGTTGGAATCCTGCCCTGTGGCCCAGTCTCCAAAGGGAGGGGATCATGCTCTGCTTCAGTATGTCACAGTACATGTTGGCATTCATGGTTCCCTCGATGAACTGTAGCTTCCCAGTGCCTGCAGCACTCATGCAGCCCTAGACCATGACACTCCCACCACCATACTTGACTGTAGGCAAGACACACTTGTCTTTGTACTCCTCATCTGGTTTCCGCCAAACACGCTTGACACCATCTGAACCAAATACATTTATCCTGCTCTCATCAGACCACAGGACATGGTTCCAGTAATCCATGTCCTTAGTCTGCTTGTCTTCAGCAAACTGTTTGTGGGCTTTCTTGTGCATCATCTTTAGAAGAGACTTCCTTTAAGGACGACAGCCATGCAGACCAATTTGATGCAGTGTGCAGCGTATGGACTGAGCACTGACAAGCTGACCCCCCGCCCCTTCAACCTCTGCAGCAATGCTGGCAGCACTCATACATCTATTTCCCAAAGACAACCTCTGGATAAGACGCTGAGCACGTGCACTCAACTTCTTTGGTCGACCATGACGAGGCCTGTTCTGAGTGGAACCTGTCCTATTAAATCGGTGTATGGTCTTGGCCACCATGCTGCAGATCAGTTTCAGGGTCTTGGCAATCTTCTTATAGCCTAGGCCATCTTTATGTAGAGTAACAATTCTTTTTTTTCAGATCCTCAGAGTTCTTTGTCATGAGGTGCCATGTTGAACTTCCAGTGACCAGTATGAGAGAGTGAGTGCGATAACACCAAATTTAACACACCTGCTCCCCACTCACACCTGAGACCTTGTAAAATGAATGAGTCATATGACACCGGGGGGAGGGAAAATGGCTAATTGGGCCCAATTTGGACATTTTCACCTAGGGGTGTACTCACTCTCTTATTTTGAGGGGACAACAAATTTACACTGTTATACAAGCTGTACACTCACTACTTTACATTGTAGAAAAGTGTCATTTCTTCAGTCTTGTCACAGGAAAAAAATATGAGGGGTGTACTCACTCTTGTGAGATACTGTGTGTGTGTGTATATATATATATATATATATATATATATATATATATATATATATATATATATATACACACAGTGGGGCAAAAAAGTATTTAGTCAGCCACCAATTGTGCAAGTTCTCCCACTTAAAAAGATGAGAGAGGCCTGTAATTGTCATCGTAGGTATACCTCAACTATGAGAGACAAAATGTTGAAACAAATCCAGACAATCACATTGTCTGATTTTTGAAAGAATTTATTTGCAAATCTACAAACAAGCAAGATTTCTGGCTCTCACAGATCTTCTTCTGACTAAATACTTTTTTGCCCCACTGTGCATATATATATATATATATATATATATATATATACTATTATTGTTCTGAACCTAGCCAGGATATAAGCACCATGCAAGAGTAGGAACATAGGATTATGGTCTCTAGGCCTGCCATTCTAATTTTGGCTTCCCTACCTAGTGACCTGTATGTTGACATGAAACAAATAGGCATTTATGTTTACCTTTGGCATTCCTCTACAAATTATAATTACACAATCACATATCTTGTAGGGGTTTTCATTCCCAGCTGTGATGAAGATGGCTACTACAGGAAGATGCAGTGTGATCAGTCCAGTGGGGAGTGCTGGTGTGTAGATCAGCATGGATCTGAGCTAACTGGCACAAGGATACATGGAAATCCAGATTGTGGTAAGATTTGTAAATAATGATACTTAGACATATAGTATATAATTGAATGTAGTATCAATTTAAAAAAAAAACTTCAGGTTAAAAAAAAGTAAAATTTTTAATAAACGCTACTTATGGGTATTGCACATTGCAACTAATCCCCCCATCCATTAAACTGGATGGACAACTGAAGCAGTGCAGACTCTTTTGTCCTCAGTGTAAGATTTTAGTAGGTTAAATGACTCACTGATCATCAAATGTAAGCTACAAGCAATAAGACCGGATTGCAGGATTACATGTGTGGCTTTTATATCTGTAAAATGGGTGCGTTTTAATAGACAAAGTGGACAGATTCATAATGCTACTGCAAACATTTTAGACAACAAACATGTTGGTTTGTTTTAAAAACCTTTGGTAAATGCACATGTGATTGTGCAGGTATAAAAAAGTGCCTTACTCAAGAATGTGTGGATTATTGTCTCAACACTACAACACTTTTGGGGTGATGTAATTGTTGTTTTATGCACAAATGGGGGTTATTTCCTAAGGGCAAATACACTTTGCACTACAAGTGCAGGTTCAGTGCAGTTGCAAGTGCACTTGTAGTGAAATGTGTTTTTGCATTTAGGAAGTACCAGCCAACAGTGCTTTGTATAAGGTTACACAATCACGACATTTTCTGCACTCAACACATTTCTGTCAGGGTCAGCTAAAACAAACACAAGCAGTAAATGTCCACCAAGAATTGCTTTTGGTTGTTTTTTATTTGAAAAAGGTGTCACATATTGTCTGGCATATTGATAGCCCCCCTACCCGCAAAGAACTCCAGGTATCGTAACCGGACATCACGGGCATTCAGGGAGGGCAAGCCAGGACGGCCACTTTCAAGTGCCGTCATTGTGGAAGTATTTGGGATTCCGGCCTCAGGCCCAACTGAGCCAGCATAGTTGGCTGAATGTTTTCTTAAAAAATTATGGAGAACACAGCACGCCAGTATAATATGGTTCAGTTTATACTCCGCCATATGGATGGGTGTCAGAAATAGTCGGAACCGGCTGGCCAGGATTCCAAATGTGTTCTCCACCACTCTTCGGGCTCTGGCCAGCCGGTAATTAAAAACCCTCTGTTCCGGGGTGAGGGTCCTCATCGGGAATGGCCGCATCAGGTGGTCCCCCAGCGCAAATGCTTCATCAGCAACGAACACAAATGGGAGACCTTCAACATTGTCCTCTGGAGGTGGCAAGTCCAAACTGCTATTCTGGAGACGCCTGTAGAACTCCGTCTGGGCGATGACTCCACCATCGGACATCCGGCCATTCTTCCCCACGTCCACATACAAGAACTCGTAATTAGCCGACACCACCGCCAACATCACTATACTATTAAACCCCTTGTAGTTATAATAGTACGACCCCGAGTTGGGTGGTGGGATGATGTGGACGTGTTTCCCATCAATTGCCCCTCCGCAGTTAGGAAAGTCCCACCGCTGGGCAAAGTGGGAGGCCACAGTCTGCCATTCCTGTGGCGTGGAAGGAAACTGTTGAGGAAAAAACAATAAACATTACTATTTTTTCACAGAAACCTGGCAAGCAGATTAGACACAAACATTATGGGTCAACCTCCAGATAGCATTTATTAAGGGGAATTTAACAACAACAAAGTATAAGGTACACCTATCATATTCCCCCTCCCCCCTCTCATGGGTCATTTCTAACATTATAGGGGGGGGGGGGACTCTTGGACAGGTAACCCTCTTCACTTCATTGAGAGATGAATGCCTAAATACAGGGTATTACTTGGAACAGCCCCTCCTTAGTTACACTATTGGCAGCCCACTGGACAGGTAAGAAGTGTCATAATACAAAGATATAAATACACACTGTACACATTTGAGCACATTTGGACATTCTGCTATTACCTATCAAGATCATAATAGGATACAAGAACTTTAAACAGTACCATTGGAAAGTATTCAGGCAGGCCCTTGCACTACATGCTTTGGGGAATTCATCCATAAATCTGAGCACTAAAGAGGTGGGTATAGTGTGTATGGGTTTGGCAAAGTCAGCAGATAGATGATTGAGGATAGAGAATTGGGATCAGCTGACTTAGCAGTTGGGGGGAGGGAGGGTTACCAAAAATT
The DNA here is from genome assembly GCA_037952925.1 of Lithobates clamitans. Taxonomy (NCBI): domain Eukaryota; kingdom Metazoa; phylum Chordata; class Amphibia; order Anura; family Ranidae; genus Lithobates; species Lithobates clamitans. The sequence continues at coordinate 3,585,470 of JBBGZY010001230.1, forward strand.
TGGGGACACCACAAAAAAAAGCCTCTGGCCCTCTGCCTGAATTTAAATCCAAAATAACATTTCCAAACATTTTAGGGGGTGTTTGGGGTAAAGCACTACTATGGAGCTGATAAAATACATTGTTAAGTGACTACATGAGGTGAATATAGGGCAGGGGACACCATGCTGCAGAGGTTATTGAAGGGCAAATATGTATGAAGGACATAAAATAATAATTACATAAAAATCCAGCATGCATGAGAACAAAGGGGACATTCACAGCATATTACAATCATGGTAATTAGGGAATGAGGAAAGAAATACAATACATTATCAAACATTCAATACAATAAAATGTGATATAAAAGGATAAAAATCTTACCTTCATATACTCCTTCTGCAGGACCTGTATGATGGCAGAACAGGTCTCTGGGATAATGATCCCCAGAGCCTGGGGGGAGATGCCTGTCGAGAACTTGAGGTCCTGCAGGCTTCTCCCTGTGGCCAAATACCGCAAGATAGCGACCAACCTCTGCTCCGGAGTGATGGCTTGCCTCATGCAGGTATCCTGCCTGCTGATATAGGGGGTCAGCGAAGCCAACAAACGGTGAAACACGGGGTCCGTCATCCTGAAAAAGTTCCTGAAATCATCAGGATTATTCTCACGGATCTCACGGAGCAAAGGCATATGACAGAACTGGTCACGCTGAAGCAACCAATTCTTGGTCCATGAACTCCTCCCCACCCTGTTCATGGACTGGACTTGTGTCAAGGTCAGGACCCCAACACCAAGCCCCCGCACAGCACGAACTCTACGAGGAGTACGCATACGAAACATGGCTATAAAACGGTCGGCTGCTCAGAACGAAGTAACAGAACGCACTGAAGAACAGCAAGGCCTGTGAAGAGCGACCTGAAAACCAGTAACGAACGAACAAGAATACAGTGACTAAAGTCACGCGGAACTTGCTTGCACGCACTGAAGAGCAGATACAAACCCACAAGCACAAACTGAACGGCAGAAAACGATCTGAAAGCCACGAGTCTGAAAAAGCGCGAATTGTCTCTCACCAAACTTTTACTAACACGAGATTAGCAAAAGGAGCCCAAAGGGTGCTGCGCTTGGTTCTGAACCGGCCTTTTCTAGTCTCGTCGTACGTGCTTGACGTCACCGCGTTCTTGGCGATCGGAAATTCCGACAACTTTGTGCGACCGTGTGTAGGCAAAACAAGTTTGAGCCAACATCCGTCGGAAAAAATCCGAGGATTTTGTTGTCGGAATGTCCGATCAATGTCCGACCGTGTGTACGGGGCATTACAGGAGTGAATTTCCCTTCCATGGGGTAGATTTTTTTTTCACTTCCTGTTGTTTGTAAGTTAGATGTTTGTAACTCGGAGACTACATGAATTTTATTACTGCCCAAAAAAAAAAACATTACTAAGAAAAAATAGCCTAAAGAACATTTGTTTTTGCCCAGTTTGCATGGAAAGAAATGTACAGTGGGGACAGAAAGTATTCAGACCCCCTTAAATTTTTCACTCTTTGTTATATTGCAGCCATTTGCTAAAATCATTTAAGTTCATTTTTTTCCTCATTAATGTGCACACAGCACCCTGTATTGACAGAAAAACACAGAATTGTTGACATTTTTGCAGATTTATTAAAAAAGAAAAACTGAAATATCACATGTTCCTAAGTATTCAGACTCTTTGCTGTGACACTCATATATTTAACCCAGGTGCTGTCCATTTCTTCTGATCATCCTTGAGATGGTTCTACACCTTCATTTGAGTCCAGCTGTGTTTGATTATACCGATTGGACTTGATTAGGAAAGCCACACACCTGTCTATAGAAGACCTTACAGCTCACAGTGCATGTCAAAATGAGAATCATGAGGTCAAAGAAACTGCCTGAAGAGCTCAGAGACAGAATTGTGGCAAGGCACAGATCTGGCCAAGGTTACAAAAAAATTTCTGCTGCACTTAAGGTTCCTAAGAGCACAGTGGCCTCCATAATCCTTAAATAGAAGAAGTTTGGGATGACCAGAACCCTTCCTAGAGCTGGCCGCCCAGCCAAACTGAGCTATCGGGGGAGAAGAGCCTTGGTGAGAGAGGTAAAGAAGAACCCAAAGATCACTGTGGCTGAGCTCCAGAGATGCAGTCGGGAGATGGGAGAAAGTTGTAGAAAGTCAACCATCACTGCAGCCCTCCACCAGTCTGGGTTTTATGGCACAGTGGTCCGACGGAAGCCTCTCCTCAGTGCAAGACACATGAGTTTGCTAAAAAACACCTGAAGGACTCCAAGATGGTGAGAAATAAGATTCTCTGGTCTGATGAGACCAAGATAGAACTTTTTGGCCTTAATTCTAAGCGGTATGTGTGGAGAAAACCAGACACTGTCATCACCTGTCCAATACAGTCCCAACAGTGAAGCATGGTGGTAGCAGCATCATACTGTGGGGGTGTTTTTCAGCTGCAGGGACAGGACGACTGGTTGCAATAGAGGGAAAGATGAATGCGGCCAAGTACAGGGATATCCTAGACGAAAACCTTCTCCTGAGTGCTCAGGACCTCAGACTGGGCCAATGGTTTACCTTCAAACAAGACAATGACCCTAAGCACACAGCTAAAATAGCGAAGGAGTGGCTTCACAACAACTCCGTGACTGTTCTTGAATGGCCCAGCCAGAGCCCTGACTTACCCCAATTGAGCATCTCTGGAGAGACCTAAAAATGGCTGTCCACCAATGTTTACCATCCAACCTGACAGAACTGGAGAGGATCTGTAAGGAGGAATGGCAGAGGATTCCCAGATCCAGGTGTGAAAAACTTGTTGCATCTTTCCCAAAATGACTCATGGCTGTATTAGATCAAAAGGGTGCTTCTACTAAATACTGAGCAAAGGGTCTGAATACTTAGGACCATGTGATATTTCAGTTTTTCTTTTTTAATAAATCTGCAAAAATGTCAACAATTCTGTGTTTTTCTGTCAATATGGGGTGCTGTGTGTACATTAATGAGGAAAAAAATGAACTTAAATGATTTTAGCAAATGGCTGCAATATAACAAAGAGTGAAAAATTTAAGGGGGTCTGAATACTTTCCGTCCCTACTGTACATGCAATTTGCTGGACAAATAGCTTTGCAACTTTTTATAATGAAATCCCCAAGTGAACAGTCTTTATTCCTTTACAAAATCTACCTCATTACCTATGTGTATGATAACATTATTGGTAGCATTATTATCACTGTTTACTGCACCTTCTGGATAATAGAGATTGTGGGAAATAACTCCCACGCCACCCAAGCAGCACTTAGATTTTATCTGCCCAGCAAATTGGACGGTAACAATGTCTGTTCACTATAACTGACTGCTGCTTTGTACCTAAATGCAGCATTAGAAGATAACCTTCACATGTGCAGAAAGAAAATCTGTGAGCACATCATGTCCTGTTTTGGAACACCAATATATGTGTCGCTGTCATTGTTATATTCATTCTTGTAGCACGCTATATATAACACTTTGAGCAAGGTCTGCTGCACTTTGCAAAGAGAGATGCATTAATAATGGCATACTTACTGAAAGGGGGAAGAGAAAGGGTTCACTCAGGTCTTTCACTACATATAAATGGTCTGTGATATATTTCTCATAAAAATGACCATCAGCTGACTTAATTTAAAGAATTATCACCAGCAGACAAAAATACTTTTTAAATCCCCCAAGGGACACTGTGCAGTATTGGTCACCATTCAAATATTTTTTTGGGATTTTAAATGATTATTTTATTTCTGTTGGTGTGGGCTTTAGCTCCATGTCCCTGAAGGCAAAGATATGGTTGTTCTTAAGGTACAGCCAGCACTGAGTCCCACTCCTCTCTAAATGCTTCTTATGCCCCGTACACACGGTCAGACTTTGTTCGGACATTCCGACAACAAAATCCATGGATTTTTTCCGACGGATGTTGGCTCAAACTTGTCTTGCATACACACGGTCACACAAAGTTGTCGGAAAATCCGATCGTTCTGAACGCGGTGACGTAAAACACGTACGTCGGGACTATAAACAGGGCAGTGGCCAGTAGCTTTCATCACTTTATTTATTCTGAGCATGCGTGGCACTTTGTCCGTCGGATTTGTGTACGCACGATCGGAATTTCCGACAACGGATTTTGTTGTCGGAAAATTTTATATCCTGCTCTCAAACTTTGTGTGTCGGAAAATCCGATGGAAAATGTCCGATGGAGCCCACACACAGTCGGAATTTCCGACAACACGCTCCGATCGGACATTTTCCATCGGAAAATCCGACCGTGTGTACGGGGCATTAGTGTAGACTCAGCCCCAACCCAGCAGCTATACAGCAGCTTTACAGGGCAGAGAGAATGGAAACTATCAGCTTGTGTTGTTGTGAATGATTGTGGCAAGAGAAGAGTGTTTTCCTGCACAAAAACACAAGCTGACAACAGCACAAGCCAGGTATTACACTCGTCCAAGAGAAACTAGTGCTGTAGCTCGTGTGTGCTGTTTTTAGCTTGTGTTTTTCTGACAAAAAGTGGTCTTCTCCAGCCGCAATCATTCACAGGCTGACATATCCACACTCTCCATATTCTGATAAGCTGCCGGCAGGTCTGGGTTGAGTCTGCATTAAGAGACTGGGAGGCAGAGGGCTTCACAGTAGAGCTGTATGTTCTGTCTGCCATCTTAGGAGGAGGGGGTGGGAGTTATGCAGGCTGTGTGTGCACTGCCTGTCAGGCCCCCTTTCCTTCTGCGTTGTCAGTCAGAAGTCCTTCTCCGTTGTTTAGTGCTGTGAAATAGCAGTGTTGGGAGGTAGGGTCAGTCATCAGACAATGCTGCTTAGCAACCCTCTGCACAAACGTAAACAGACAATTACTAAATGGAAAAAAATGATGTGCATACCTTGCGCCAAAAAATTACTAGAAATATAAAATAAAGCTGCTATCCCCCAATCTGGATAAAGAATTTCTAGTTCAAATTGAAAAGAGGTGAGAAGGGGGGCGCTAAGTCTCTAGTTAGTACTTGCTCTAGTACATAGTGAATATGTGTATCCAGAAAAAATATATAATTAAAATTGTGTCAGTGGTTTAGTGGCACTGACACAATTTTAAATATATAAATTTTTTTGGATACACATATTGACTATGTACTAGAGCAAGTACTAACTAGAGACTTAGCGCCCCCCTTCTCACCTCTTTTCAAGTACTGAATGGACAGAGTCTGTGAGAATAGAAAAAAAAAAGGGGGCGCACTGGCCTGGTGCTTTATCCAACAGATTTATTAAAAGATATATGAATAAAATCATAAAGCTGTCTACTCACAAACATAAGTTAAAAACACGCTCAGCAGGCCACATGAGTGGCGATCTCTCATCAGCTCGAATCACCGAACCTGGGGGTCCTGGATAAGACCCCTCAGGCTGACGTGTTTCGAAGGACTGGCCTTCTTCTGCAGAGCCTTGAATGCACAGGGTCCCCTGGGGTATTTAACATGCTTTTTTGTCTTCTGGTGAGACTTTTTCTTTAACCTCCCTGACGGTATTCCCGAATGTGGCTCGGGGTTAAATTTCAGCACCCTTAGCGGTAACCCCGAGCCACACTCGGGATTACATCTCAGGATCCTGGTGCGGTATACTTACCTTGTACCCAGGATCCTGCGATGTCCCCCTGCGCTGTCTGCGGGCTCTGTCCTCTGCCCGAAGCCTCTCTGTGCCAGGCTCCGTTCCCTGCGAGCGTCGCGACGCACGGGGCGGAGCCTGGCGGCAAATTAAAAAAACTGTCAAAATCATAACACATACAGTACTGTAATCTTACAGATTACAGTACTGTATGAAATCATTTCACTTCCCTTTTGTCCCCAGTGCTTTGTCCTATGCCCTGCATGCAGTTCTATATTATATATACTGTTCTTTCTGCCTGGAAACTTGAGATTGTCCATAGCAAATAAAAAGTGTCCATTTACGTCAAAAGTGGCTTTGAATTAAAAAATTCAAAAACAATCACTGACTTGGAAAAAGGATCACCCCCTTGTGTCCGTATTTTGTTGAACTACGTTTTACTTTCATTACAGCCTTAAGTCTGTTGGGATAAGTCTTTATTAACTTTGCAATATTTGCCCACTCTTTGCAGAACTGTTCAAGTTAAATTTGATAGTGACCGTTTGTGGACTGCAGTCTTCAAGTCATTCCACTAGGCCATGCAAGGACATTTTTCTCCTTCAATCACCTTCAATCACTGTGTGGTAATTTTTGCTGTGTGCTTTGGGTCATTGTCATGTTGGAAGGTAAACCTTATTCCTATTGACAACTTTCTGTCAGAGGGCAGCAGATTTTCCACAAGAACTTGACATTATTTTGCCCCACCCATTTTACCTTCTATCTTGACAAGTATTCCAGTCCCTGCTGCAGAGAAACAGCCCCATAATAAGATATTACATGCTTTACTGTAGGAATGGTGTTATTTGGATGGTGAGCTGTATTGAATTTTCGCCAGACATATCGTTTGGTGTTGAGGCCAAATAATTCAATTTTAATCTAACTATAACACCTTTTTCCATGTGGCCTCAGAATCTTCAAGGTGCATTTTAGCAAAGCTCCATTGTGACTGCATGTGGCCTTTCTTGAGGAGTGGATTTTTTCTTTTAACCCTCCCCCATACAAGCCACATTTGTGGAGAATTTGTGATATTATTGTCACATGCACACAATGACCACTCTTTGTCATAAATTCCTGCAACTGCTTTAGAGTTCCTGTAGGCCTCTTGGTAGGCTCTCTGACCAGTTTCCTCATGGCTCTTTCATCCAGTTTGGAGCAATGTCCTGATCCGGGGAGGGTCTGTGTTGTACTAAATACCTTCCACTTCCTATAAATAGACTTCACTGTGCTTTTGGGCATTGATAAGGCCTTTGGATTTTTTTGTATCCATCTCCTGACTTGTGCCTGTCTACAACTTTATCCTGGAGATCTTTTGACAGTGCCTTGCTACCCATAGTTTATTGTTTGCTTCAGTTACACTACCAGGGACTGAAATGCCTCAGGAAAGCTATATTCATGCTGAGCTAATCAAAATGAACACAGCTGATGACAGCTAAAAGTCAAATTGATTTGTGAGCCACTGAGAAGGTGATTAGCTACACCTGATTGAGTTTACAAGTCATTTGTAGAGGGGGGGGGGGGGTGATCCTTTTTCCAACTCAGTGATTCTGTTTTTTAATTTTGTTTCTGATAAATTGGTGTTAAATAATTCACTTGGATGTTATAAGTTGAACTGAGTAAATACAGCTGGATAAAACAAAAACTGTGTCTGTCTTCATTTGAGGCTGCAAAGCAACAAAATGTGATTATTTTAACCGGTTCCCGACGGGCACACGCCGATGTACGTCGGCAGAATGGCACGGCCGGGCAAATGGGCGTACCTGTACATCCATTTAAATTCCCTGCCGTGCCGTTGCGTGTGAGTCAGCCGGGAGCCCCGTGAGTCGGGTCGCGGGTCCCGCGGACTCGATCGCCGTGGGGATACCCACGATCGCCTCACGGAGAGGATGAACGGGGAGATTCTGATGTACACAGCATCTCCCCGTTCTGCCTAGTGACAAGTGTCACTGATCACAGCTCCCTGTCATCGGGAGCTGTGATCAGAGTAATGACACTGCTAGCCCATCCCCCTACAGTTAGTAATCACTCCCCTAGGACACACTTAACCCCTCCCTGCACACTAGTGGTTAACCCCTTCACTGCCAGTGTCATTTACTCAGTAATCAGTGCATTTTTAATCGCACTGATCGCTGTATAAATGACAATGGTCCCAAAAATGTGTCAAAATGTCCGACATGTCCGCCATAACTTCGCAGTCACAATAAAAATCGCTGATCGCCGCCATTACTAGTAAAAAAAAATTATTAATAAAAATGCCATAAAACTATCCCCTATTTAGTAAACGCTATAACTTTTGCGCAAACCAATCAATAAACGCTTATTGCGTTTTTTTTTTTTACCAAAAATATGTAGAAGAATACGATCGGCCTAAACTGAGGAAAAAAAATGTTTTTCTATATATTTTTGGGGGATATTTATTATAGCAAAATGTAAAAAATAATGCGTTTTTTTCAAAATTGTCGCTCATATTTTGTTTATAGCGCAAAAAATAAAAATCGCAGAGGCGATCAAATACCACTAAAAGAAAGCTCTATTTGTGGGAAAAAAAGGACGTCAATTTTGTTTGAGAGCCACGTCGCACGACCGCGCAATTGTCAGTTAAAGCGACGCAGTGCCGAATCGCAAAAAACGCTCTGGTCAGGAAGGGGGTAAAATCTTCCGGGGCTGAAGCGGTTAAAGGGGTGGTTCTTTTCTATGCCCATTGTATGTATTGTATTGTGTTTTTTATCCAAAGTAGGACATTCTAGTTTTCCCTTTACAAGTGCGAAATAAAGTAAAAGATTTCCACTTCTTGGGTCTATGAACGTTGTGTAGAGAAAGTGAAGAATTTACCCAAAGCAACATGATTTCTGAAATCCTATGCCTACAGAAGCTCATAAGTTGAGGAATGTGGAAAAATAGCATTGGACTTGTAGGGTTAACCCACTGGTTTTGCTATCTTAAAGTATTAATGTTGATGCAAATGATCTGGTTCTCAGGCAGGCAGCTTCTACACCCCAAAGAATCTACGGGGTCACCTTGGCTTGTAGTGTATTGTAACAAAATTGAAATCAAAGCACCGAGACAGAAGTACAGTAAAATCACACTTGTTTATTAATAATAAAAAAAAGTAAACAGAGAAAACGTAGTCAAAACATAGCCAGAGTTCAGGAACCGGAACCGATAGTCAGACAAGCCAAAACGTCAGGGAGACAGAGATGAGCGTAGTAGAACGGGATCTGGAGCCAGAAGGAATGTCAGCCAAGCAAGTCTTTAATGGGTACACAGGAGAGCGTCTCTAGAGATGTAACCAAGGTGAAGGCAGAGATCATCTGGGCTGAACAGCTTAAGTAGGCAGGACTGACAAGCAGGATATCATCAACAGGTTATTGCGAAGAGATAGGAGCTGGCAATTAGCTGACAGCTGAGCGGCCAGCTTTGAGAAGGAAGGGCTGAGCCTAGCCCTGACAAACTGACAAGGGGACAATCCAAAAAGTGTCCAGCACGTTTTGGGGTCCAAGAGAATCTCCTTCATCAGGGCTTGATTGACAACATCAACAGGCTAGAAGTGAACTGGACCTTTAATGTATTTTTTTTCTGTCTGATTACAAGCACAGATCTTATCAATAGCTGCCAAACCCTGAAATGCATTGGTTACTATTTGTATTGTCCCCTTGACTTTTATCAGAATAAAATTATATTTTTTAGCAGTGGTGTGGCACTTCAATTTCGGGTTTTTGTTACATTACAGAAACTCATAAAACCTAACACTAATATTTATTGGCTGCTACACAAAGCCTTATTTTCTGTTGAGAGGATTTAACTCTTTATATATGGCATTGGACCTGAATTGTTACAAGAGGTTTTCACTATCTTGATACCCTCTGGATCAGGTAATAACTGTAAGGCAGTGAAGTTGAGTGTTACACTGATGAATAGATCACTCAGTGATGGATGGCAAGCGCTCTGTCCATCTTCACTTCAGTTGCATGCTGTCAGGACTCACTACCATCACTCCCCTGATTGAGCCAATGACTGAATGCAGAATGCATGCAGTGAAAATGTTATTTCTTTTTCTCCACAGAAGGTTCTTACAACTGGCTACAACATATCAAGTGGTAACAAATGCTCTAAAGCATTTTTGTTGTCCGTTTCCACACATCACCGTGATGCACTGAGTTGCATCATTTGTCAATATTAAGCCAGTTATGATTATTTTCAGTAAACACAGTTGTTTGCCACAAAAATGGACCATTAGCCTAGGGCACCTTTAATCACATCCCACCCGGCCTATAGCAAAATGATGGCTGGGAGGTGGCTTTGCAGTTCTGACTGGACGTCAAGTAATGTCATTCAGAACATGCTGCTGGGAGGTGCCTTCAGGATCACACCGCATTTCCAATCACGGTAAAGAGCCTATGGCGTAGGCTCTTTACTATGTGATCAGCTGTGTCCAATCGCAACTGAGCAGACTGTAACTAGGAAGAGCTGGTTATCGGCATTCCTCTACTCACGCTGACAGCAGGTGAGTAGAGGAGAGCAGATAACCGGCTTTCCTGACAGGGGGGATCTGCACTGATAATCAGTGCAATGATTATCATTGCAGCCCCATCAGTGGTGCCCACCAGTGATGCCCACCAGTGCCCATCAATGATGCCTGTCAGTGCCTCCTCATAAATGATGCCTATCTGTGCCACCCATCAGTGCCCATGAGTACCCATCAGTGCTGCATATCAGTACCCATCAGTGCTGCATATTAGTGCCTCCTCATTGGTGCCACTTCATCAGTGCCCATCAGTGCAGCCTCATCAACGCACATCAGTGAAGGAGAAAAATTACAAACTTTTATGAAATATAGGGTATTGCCTCAAACTAGGTAATTAAAAGAATAAGGGCGGGTACCATCATCCTTAGTATTAGGATAGTGGAAAAGGGATGAGTCAGGGGCTACTCCAAAATATTGCCCCATGACAAAGAGAATGTTGAGGACAATCCCGGTACCCAGGAATTCAGACAAGGTAAATATAAAAATATAAATTTATTAAAAAATAGGTGTAGATAAAAAAACGTTAAGTACAAAAGTACATATAATAGTTATTGCATTCAGTTACAGGTTGGTTTCAAAAGAGAACAATTAAACCCCACGGGTATATGGGGAATACAGATGTAGGTTCTGACGTATTCCTCTACATGTTTCGCGACTGAGTCGCTTCTTCAGGAGAAATCAACCATATACAGAAAAATACAATCTCATAATTATAATATCACTGGTATTTAAGGCAAGAAAGAAAAAGCAAATTACATTAAATAGGTAGTTTTGGAGTTTTATGATCAGGCATAGCTTACCAGTGGAGGCCCAAAGGGGGTACCAGACGGCACAATTAGAGGCACCCAAAACAGGTAATCCCCCCCCCGTGCGCACGGCGTACAGGGAAGACACTGGAACAGGAACACAGAAACAAAAGGATGGAGGAGGGGGGGAGGTGAAAACCAGAGGGGGGAGGGGGGAGGGGAAAGAGGGTTTGGGACCAAAAAAGGATTGAAAGGGAAGGGGGAATGACATTGAAACCAATCCAGTCAGATAATTAACCCACTCAATAGATAGCATATAGGTAGTATAGTACCCAGGGATCAAAGGCAGGACTCAACAAGCAGCGATTATCCAAGGGTATAGGCAGGTAGCTTGCTTGTGAAAAACGGTAGTCAGTGATCAAACGTAGCAAGCTAACAGGTCCCCTATAGCCAAGAGGCTAAAGAAAAACGATGCAGTGAGTACATGTAAACGTATGGACCGTTTGTTTTTTATCTACGTTCTATTTCTCAATAAATTTATATTTTTTATATTTACCTTGTCTGAATCCCTAGGTACTGAGATAGTCCTTAACATTCTCGTTGTCGTGGGGCAATATTTTGGAGTAGCCCCTAACATATGCCTTTTCCACAAACTTTTATAACAGAAACAAAGAAAAACTTTTTTTTTTTTTCAAACGTTTTGGTCTTTTTTCATTGGTTTAGCAAAAACTAAAAAACTCAGTGGTGATTACTACCAAAAGAAAGCTCTATCTGTCTCAAAAAAATGATGTCAGTCAACGTGTGACAGTGCTGAAAATTGGCCTGGGCAGGAAGGAGGTGCCCTCTATTGAAGTGGTTAAACCAAAATATTGCTTAACTCTTTCATCGCTTCCTTGTGAGTTAAAAGCTTACTACTGTAAGTTGCTTGCATAATCTGTAACCTACACATCTAATATTTATTTTTAAAAAATGGATATATAATCTTGTTGACTTTGTCTAACAGATGATGTGGTTGGATTCTCGGGGGATTTTGGCAGTGGTGTCGGTTGGGAAGATGAAGAAGAGAAAGAGACTGAAGATGCTGGGGAAGAGGCTGAAGAAGAAGAGGGTGAAACGGGGGAGGCAGATGACGGAGGATACATATGGTAGAACCTCAGCAGCACAGTCCTGTCTGGGCCTTGCAGCCAAGTTTGGAAGACTGCAGTAAATAGTAAAGAGATGCCACAGTGATCAGGAAACACAGCTGAATGTACATTATAATTCAACAGAAATTGTGTGTGTGCGCATGCAAGTGTGCCTGTCGACTGACTGCTTTGAGATTGCAGCTCATTTCCTCCCCATAATATAGAGGAGCTTTTCTACTGCAGATAAAAGAAAACCATTTCTTCATTTTATTTAAAGTCATGAGGATGTTTGCATATACTCTAGCACTGGACCATTCCATTCTTTATTTGTGAATCAAGCACACATGTCTGGGACACACTTTATCTCTCCTGGTGATGAGCTACTTCTAGCCACAAAATAAAACACCATATATACACATTAATAGTAAAACACGCTGTGTACATGTTAACAGTGTTTATATTACAATCCAGAACGGGTGGAGTTATGTAGATGATTAATGGTTCTTTTTGGCTGTAAAAACACATATCAAACCTATATCTTGTCATTAACATATCGGGCTGGCTTAGAGTACATGACACCTTGCATAATTATTAAGGAGATCAAACATATTAGTCTTTGTGTGACAACTGTGCATGATCAGTGTGCCAGCTGAAATGTACTACGATTATTATTATTTTGTCACATCATCTGGCCATTATATCATGTCTGTATACTGCCGCAGTGAAGACATCTTTCACAAATGGCGAGGTGTGCATTACCCCCATGCAAATGGGCCAACTTGATCTGAATTTGGCAAATAAACTGTAACTGGATTTCCACCTCCCTGAGTATCGCTGAGTGACTGCAACCTTTCCTCACTGTATGGCTGATGCTCTGCTGCTAGCTGGTGTAGTGTTAGATAAGATGACCTTCTGCTCCCACACAACACTTTACACCTCCATGTGCAGCATGTGCTCAGCGTTATGGAGTTCTTCATGTAGATATGTTGTAAGAGTCTGACATTCTCTAGTTTAAGTCGAAATGGCAAATAATTAATATATGTTTTTTTTTCCCAATTACATCCTTTAAAGTATATAAACTGGGAAGTATTGTGTTATTTGTTTTTGAGAACAAAAGACATTTGAAACTTGTATCTTCTTAACTGAAATTTTTAAAAAAATAAGAAACAGCTTAAACAAGAGATGTGCGTTATAAGACTTTGTGCAGGATATGGACAGGTCAGTTATGTTTACATGTTGCAAGCCGCAGGTCTGTCTAGTCTGTGTACTATAATTTACTTGTATGTGTTTGGGATAATACATATTAATAAATTATATCAAAAATTTATATCTAATGCATTTTAATAAACCCCTCCCTCCTTTGTGAAGGTATTACATAAGCTACTAGTTCCTGTGAAAATAGTTATTTACATTCATGCTATTATGGTCTACCATTTGAGGTTGTAAAGTAGAACAAGTGCATTTCTTCTACACATTGGCAATGCTTTTTTTTTTGCCCTACCTGTAATAGGTTTCCTCTAATAGACCTATCTGTAAGGCATTCCCTAGATACATTATTGAGAGCAGGATGTTCATTGCTGGAGGTCTGCCTGTAAAGGGCTTCTTAAAATGGCAACCCCTATACTATACATTGCAAAGGCCACTTGACAAACTTCAGCATTCAATTGTCATTGGCCATTAATGATTTGTATATCAAATGTACACAGCCTGAAAAATAGCTTGTCTCTCTCAAGACGTATCACATGATTGGTATCACATGAATGCAACATATGCATCAATGTTTCCTTCTATAGCCGTGCTATTATGCTAATACAGAGTGTTGCTTCTACTGAATGATCTTTGTTTTATAGGATGCAGTTACATGGTGTTTTACACTAAATATTTATTCCTACAGTGAAAAGGCAGCCAGTGTATGACGATTCTCATCAGAATAGAGTGTTTTTTTTATCATAGTCTATGAACTAGAGCAAACTCTGGGGATAATCTGTTTATAAATTAATTGATTTCTTTGGGACTTCTTTTCTATAATTACCATTTAGGCATGTTAACAAAAGGATCTGTTTAGACTTGTGACTTCATACTGTGTCATCTAATTGATGTTAGCGCCTAGCAGGGAGTCTCCAAAAATATTTGCTTAAGAAAAAATTTTGGAAAGATATGGGATTGATGCTTTCCATAGCCATATTCCTTGTGAACAAAATGACTTTGCCCCACACAGACTCACGCTGTTGCACAGTGGTTCAATAAATTAGCCGCTAAAGGATTCTCAATAACCAGAGCATATAGCTCTGTATATACAATACAAACATACATCTACGCAAATGATCACAGTGGTTAGGTCTAAGCTTCTCAAAAGTGTTATGCCGCGTACACACAATCGCACATTCCGACAACAAAATCCATGTTTTTTTTTCCGATGGATGTTGGCTCAAACTTGTCTTGCATATACACGGTCACACAAAGTTGGTTGGAAATTCCGACCGTCAAGAACGCGGTGACATACAGCACGCACCATGAGCAGAGAAAAATAAAGTTCAATAGCCAGTGCTGCTCTTCTGCTTGATTCCGAGCATGCGTGGAACTTTGTGCGTTAGAATTGTGTACACACGATCGGAATTTCCGATCACAACATTTTTGTTGTCGGAAACTTTGAGAACCAGCTCTCAAATTTTGTGTGACGGAAATTCCGATGGAAAATGTCCGATGGAGCCTACACATGGTCGGAATTTCTGACAACAAGCTCCTATCAAATATTTTCCCTCGGAAAATCCTATTGTGTGTACGGGGCATTATGGTTTGTTCAGGCCAAGTGCATTGAGCTGCACAAATCAAAGCAGGATCAGCACAAGGACACTGAGAAAACAAATCTTCTCTATGTGCCCTTTTCACACCATACCAATGCGTTGGTTTATGGTGCAAAAAAAATGAAGAATGTCTGTGTTTTTACGCAATGCAACAAACAAAAACATGTTGCAGCATATATCAGTGCATCTCAATGCACTGTTTTGCATAGAATGAAATGAAGAATCTTTTTTATTTTTTATTTAAACACTGTGATGTGTTGTAATAAAGCACCAGCACATGTGTATTATGTGCACCATAAAGTGCTCACTGGTGTGACTGGGTCCTCAAGAGCAAGTTAGTCCATGATGTTTTGGTCTATCTATCCACTGGCAGACTGAACACTATTCACCATGCATTTTCTTAAATTATTATTGTTGCTAAATGCTTGAAATGTGCCTCTTTTCCTTTAAAGAATTGAAATATTTATGTAAATTTAAATATGGGGGCAGCTTTTACAATGGTCTGAAATATACTTGTATTTCCATATATTTAGAAACTCTTAAAGGTTAGATCACAAAAATATAACATTTCTTTTCTACAACAAACTTAGGATGCTGCAGGTTGCTATCACAGAAAGATCTAATATTCTGGGAACTAGCCAAAAAATACATTGATGCCTATTTAATAGGACACAATACATGTTATCTAAAGTAAAAACCAGCCAACTGAACATCGGCATAGATATCCCTAAGTATTGATATTTGTCTTTAGTGGTCAAACAGTACAATGTGTTTGCTCTAACTTAAACATCTAGTTTATTCTGATCACACAAGACAGCTTGTATAGAGGGTGGATGTGCAGGATATATGTTCTTAAAGTGTATGTCCAACCAAAATGGATTTCTAGTTTTCGGTATAGTGAGCAAAGATTATAAATTCTGTTGGGTTTTTACTGCCTGGGTTCCCCTCTCTTCCTGTCTTGCTGACAATGGTTTCACCAGAGGGGATATCTTCAACAAGGACACAGGCAGAAATGTAACGGGGGTTCCAGCCTTTCCCATCTCTACTAAAGAAAAGCATTTTTATTTCTGTCTGTGTTTCTGCTGGAGAGCTCCCCACACTTCTGGTCTAGTAAGACATTATCAGCAGGACAGGAAGTAAGGGAAAGTCTTTCTAATGCAGCGTACACACAAGCGGACTTTTCGACCGTACTGGTCCGGCGGTCTATCCGACGGACTTTCGGCAGACTTCCGATGGACTTTCCAAACAAAACGGACTTGCCTACACACGATCACACCAAAGTCCGACAGATTCGTATGTGATGACGTACGACCGGACTAAAATAAGGAAGTTGATAGCCAGTAGCCAATAGCTGCCCCAGCATCCCTTTTTGTACGTCGGACTAGCATACAGACGAGCGGACTTTTCGATAGGAACTGGGTCCGGTGGAGTTCCGACGTAAAGATTTGAAACATGTTCCAAATCTAAAGTCCGTCAGATTTTCAACCAAAAAAGTCCGCTGCAGGTCCGATGAAGCCCACACACGGTCGAATTGTCTGCTGGACTCGGTCTGTCGGACCAGTCTGGTCGAAAAGTCCGCTCGTGTGTATGCGGCATAACAGGCATGGGTTCTAATGCTTCCCCATTCCATCCAAAAACTAGGAAAAAAGTTTTGGCTGAACCTATACTTTAACTTCTAATCAATTGTGTTGTACTTTAGATTATACACAGAGATGCAACAAACCCTCCTATGTAGGTTTATCTGCAGTCTTCTCTTCCCTACCCCCCTTCCAAAGGGCAGAATAGTGTTAAAATCCTTCTCCATCTGTTAGTATCACAAAGGATGGGGTGGACAGCTGCAGTTAGTGTGTGTGTGTGACAGCTGATTGGAGGAAAGACACACACCCCTTCCCACAGCACACAGGAGAGAAGGAAGGATACAGAGCTGTGTTCTGAATAGACAAGCTGTGTGCTGAGCTCCCTCCCCCTTCACAAATTTATCTCATGTGTCTGGAAAAGTTTTCAGAAGTGACACATGCTGATAACAGAGGAACGAAGCACCAGCGAGAAACAACACTTAGAGCTTTGGGATGAGATAAGTAAACACTATATATATGTGTGTGTGTGTGTGTGCTTTGTTCAGATTTCATGATTGAGGTTTACAACTACTTTAAAGTGGAATTTAACCCATAACAACTTAATAACAAAATAATGCTCTTTAGCAAGAAACATACATTCCACATGAATAATTATGCTGCCAAAATTAGTGTGTGCTGTAAATTGCATCCAGCATTGCTCCTGTTTCTTCTTGCTGGAGGCTGCCATTTTGCTGAAGCCCAGTGCCCCTGAGCAGCAGAAAATCTTTAGGTTGTCAGCAGATTGGCCTCTAGATTTTCAGCACAGTGCTGAAAAATAGAGAGCAATTCAGCATGTCTAGAGGAGGATGAGGCAGTGTATTATTGGATTGTAAACAGTATAGGCACTTATTTTTAATCTTTTACATAGCAATATCTGCAAAGGGGTCAGCCTTTTGTGATCTAGCAGGACTTAATTTTCTGACTAAAGTTCTACTTTAATGACAGTGAGTAACAAACGTTACAGTAAACCATGCCAGGCTATTAGAAAAAAATGCCCTCAAACATGTTTAACTACCAACCTGTTTGGTTATTGCGCCTACCAACGTTCCCTTTTTGTTTAAAGTTGAGAAATTCCATTTGTCAAAGAATACAGTTAAATTGCATCACTTGAATATGGTGCATCATATTTCTCCTAGTTAAATGATATGGATCTGCCAGTGGCATGCAAAGAGCAGGGATGTGCAGTTAGCAGTTATCACACTATTGGAAGTAGGCCTCTGCCCAGCACTGCTCTGGAATATTATTATTAAATCAATCCCTATTCTATTAAGATGCATCAATGATTTGTTTTACAAAAACAAATGTCCGATACGGTTATCATGTGTGCTTGATCCTCCATATTTCAATGTACTGACCTGTTGGCATAGAAGGTATGTCATAAGGGTTGCAGAACAATCACATGCATGTATCCATATAAGCCTTTAATATACATGTGTATCTTGAAGGTGTTAATTTTTTTTCTTAAAGTCTGTGCTTATAAATCAAGTCTTGAAAGGTAATAAAAACACAAACTGCTAACTGCTAGTCTAAAAAACATAATGTCTTCTCATGTGCAATACCTTTTGAAATTAGATGACGAAACACGTGCAAGTGCTAGAACTTCAGTTTGTATATTTATTACGTGCTGACATTGTATTTCTCAGTAACTTTAGATGTAAAAAAAAAAAACAGTGTTAGAATGTAAATGTACTAATAGGGCGCCAAGTTCAAATGTTTAATGATTGGTGCTCGCCAATATATTTCATCTCAGTCTGGGTGACCCTCACAGTGTCTATAACTGCCTATTACTTATGATTAAGTGAAACAAATATACACACGCAAAAGGTTGAAACATATTTTTAAAAAATAATTAAAAAATAATTTAAAAAAGGATAAGTGTGTTTTGTTTATTTGTTTGATTTTTTTTTTAACTTGAGTAAAAAATAAATGAGCATTAAGAGTCCATTCACACTTGTGCGACTGAAAAATTGTGCGATTTCCATTGCGACTTTACTCTGCAACTTGAAGCAACTTCGGATGAGTATGACTTTGTAACGATTTTGGCTTTGACCAATGTGATAGTTTTGTTTGTGTTCCACAAAGTCGTTGTGCAGAACAGAAAAATGTGTTTAGTTTTGTTTGGTTTCTTTATTTTCTAACGAATTTCAAACTTTCAGAACAATTCAAATTCAAATCAGTCGAAAATTGATTGACCGATTCCAATTCTGTGCTGGTTGTTAAGGAGTGGGCCAGGAAGCTGGCCGCCGCATCCTTAACAACTGATGACTCATCAGCTGTCAGCAGGTTTCCCCAATGACAGCTGAATGTAAAAAAAAGGATGCAATGAAAAATAAATTATAAAAATTGCGTGGGGTCCCCCCTCCAATGCATAACAGGTCCTTCGGATCTGGTACAGATTTTAAGGGGAACCCCACTCCAAAATGAAAAAAACAAAACAAAGTGGGGTCCCTCCCAAAATCCATACCAGACCCTTATCCGAGCATGTAGCCCCCTTGTGTGATGTCATCAACCCAGCATGCTCACAGTTGGTGACATCACAAGTGACATTGCTGCCCAGTGACATCACCGGATGGCCCCACCCCTTAGCTTAAAAGCTGTTGTTTTTCTTTATTCAGGGCGGCGGGATTGATGATGGATCTACACCAGGGGACATTTTTTTTATTTTTTAATAAAGGACTTGTCAAAAATATGTGTCTTTACCCACTTTTTAAACTTTTTTGGTGAATGTGTAGGGGTACTATGTATCCCATACTCATTCACATGGGGGGGCTGGATCTGGGGGCCCTATTATTAAAGGGGACTTCCAGATTCCGATAAGCCGCCTGCCCACAGACCCTCACAACCACCGGCCAGGGTTGCGGGGAAGAGGCCCTTATCCCCATCAACATGGGGTCAAGGTGCTTTGGGGGGCAGAGCCCCCCTGCCCCAAAGCACCCCCCATGTTAAGGGCATGTGGCCTGATATGGTTCAGAAGGCCTCTCACTTATCCCCCCTTCCCTGACCTGCTGGCTGCATGCTTGGATAAGGGTCTGGTATGGATTTGGGGGGGGAATCCCACGCCATTTTTTTAGAGTGGGATTCCCCTTAAAATCCATATTGGGGGGGACCCCACGCCGTTTTTTTCATTGCTGACATTCACAAGTCACACACAAGTCTCAACAAAATCTCATCGGTATCATGCAGGTGCGACTTTTGAGGCTTTATATTGAGGTCTATGGACCTCAAGTCGCATGAAAGTCGGACCAAAGTACAGCACTTGAAGTCGCACAGATATGAATGGTTCTTATTGGGAAACATGGGGTGTGACTTGTCATGCGACTTTGGGGTCCAAAGTCGCATGACACATTGCACAAGTGTGAATGGGGCCTAAAAGTATAACTACAGTATATACAAAAAAAAAGGATGCAGACGGTCACTAGCCATAAGACAGCGGTGTTTAGTTGGTCTACAATTTTTTTTTTTGTTTAGCCTTAAGGCCTAACAGAGTTCTCCATCCATAGTAAACACAGCAAAAGGACGAATTGCTAAATCATCTGAGCAGCTGTCAGTCTAGCAGAAGGGGGTTTGGATGAAAGCACAGGGAGACCACCATCCTGTAGATTTGGGAGCTGGTGGTTATCCTATTAAAAAAGCCCCAGAGGGAGAACAAAAACTGTCAGGATCAACACATATTTATGAAACATTTGCTCACACCATAAAAAAAAACTTTGCACAACAACATTTACAAAACAAAAAGAATGCAACTTGTGAACAATGTGACGGTGTCCCACATCCAAACACAAGCAAGAAGCACATGACCACGCCTCTAGGCTCTGATCATGTGAACCAAAGAGACCGGTGATGTGTACACCATTTTACTTTGAATATTTGTCATATTTTTATGTAGCAGCTTTGTTTTCTTTTTCACTGGGTCAGCACAGTTATATACTTTTTCGTTTTCATTTCATCCAATAGGAGCACCTGCTCCACTGACAACTTGAGATTTTCCCTAACTTTGCAGAGACTTTCTTTCTGTTCTGATAGAGGGAATGAAAGGAATTTTCCCCTACTAAACACAAACACAAAAACCAAAAAAAAAAAAACATGAACCACCACAAAAAAAGACCAAGAAACACAAAAGCACACAAATCTGTGACAATATTATTGAGAGAACCCTCTCTGACCTGAAGAGCCAAACTAAGCCAACAGATTAAAAAAAATAGCTCCTGCTCCCTGTCCAGCACTAGGGGAATGGGACTGGAACAAGCTGGAATTGAGAAAGGGGTTAACATTGCCATGTCCACCAATGCAGGGGGGATGGGGGGGCAGTGATAGTGAAAGGTAACCATCCCACATGCATGGGTCTTAATGGCAGTGAATGTTAACCCCCTCATCCCCCACCCCCACCTTGCATTGGTCTTCATGGCAGTGAAATTTTAACCCACCACTCCCTTCTGCATTTGTGTAATGTCAGTGAAAGTAAACCCTGTCCCCCCACATTGGGGGTCATGGGAGGGGTTATATTTCAATGCCACTGACCACCAATGTGAGGGAGGGGGTTAATAATACAGACACCTGTGCTAGCGGTTATTAATGCGTCCACTGACATCAGTGCTGGGGATTATTAATGCGTCCAATGACTTCATTGCTGGGAGTTACTAATGCGTCCTCTGATACCAGTATTGGGGGTTATTTATGTGTCCTCTGATACCTGCGTAATCTATAATTCTTTTCCCTGCATTCTGTCATTTTTAAGATGGCAAGTGAAGCCACTGCCTCCTAATCTACTGAGCTGTGTTATTGCCATGGCTATATTTGTAATGAAGGCACCCGTTGGGCAGAACTTTAGGCGGCAGCAGGTTCAAGAAGTCAGCACCCTGGTTGGAACACTTTTTATGTAATTTTTCTCCTTGCCTTCTCCTTATTTAAGCTTGCAGACAAAAATGGTGGCACTTCAAAGGTGAAAGGTGCTGCCTGAGACCACCTACATGGCTTGCTGCGGTTCCGATCATTACTCTTTACTTACTACAGCTTGCATCAGGCTGTGACAGATAGAAAATATACCCATAGCAATGAGCATTGGGAAATTGTTTTTAATGTACTTGTTAATATGTATGCAGTATCTCATAAAAGTGAGTACACCCCTCAACACTGAAGAAATGACACTTTGTATAACAGTGTAAATTTGCAGTTCCTTCAAAATAACTCAACACACAGCCATTAATGCCTAAACCGCTGGCCACAAAGGTGAGTACACCCCTAAGTGAAAATGTCCAAATTGGGCCCAATTAGCCATTTCCCCTTCCTGGTGTCATGTGACTCGTTAGTGTTACAAGGTCTCAGATGTGAATGGGGAGCAGGTGTGTTAAATGTGGTGTCATCGCTCTCACTCTCTCATACTGGTCACTGGAAGTTCAACATGGCACCTCATGGCAGAGAACTCTCTGATGATCTGAAAAAAATAATTGTTGCTCTACATAAAATGGCATAGGCTATAATAAGATTGCCAAGACCCTGAAACTGAGCTGCAGCACGGTGGTCAAGACCATACAGTGGTTTAACAGGACAGGTCCACTCAGAACAGGCCTCGCCATGGTCGACCAAAGAAGTTGAGTGCACGTGCTCAGCGTCATATCCAGAGGTTGTCTTTGGGAAATAGACATATGAGTGCTGCCAGCATTGCTGCAGAGGTTGATGGGGTGGGGGGGGTCAGCCTATCAGTGCTCAGACCATACGCCGCACATTGCATCAAATTGGTCTGCATGGCTGTCGTCCCAAAAGGAAGCCTCTTCTAAAGATGATGCACAAGAAAGCCCGCAAACAGTTTGCTGAGGACAAGCAGACTAAGGACATGGATTACTGGAACCATGTCATGTGGTCTGATGCAGAGCCAATCCTAGGGTCACAGACGCCTGGGTGCAGAGATATTTTTTGGTGCCCCCACATGGGCGTGGTCATCTTACCAACTCCCAGGGCCGGACTGGGAATAAAAACCAGCCCTGGAAATAATTTCATACCAGCCCCATAGCATTATTTTACCAGCCCCATAGCATTATTATACCAGCCCAACCGCATAACGTCGTTATTTTCTTGTTCACAAAAGGGAAAACCATGCATTTTAAAGCACATTTGAAGAGTGTATTATATATAGATAAGAGAGACATGGAATTTACAAACAGCAGCAATTTTTTTCAAGGCAAAAATCATGGCATTTAATGGCACATTTTTTATTGACACTGCAAAAAAAAGGTGCCGTAAATGGCAGTTTTCAGTGCAAATATCAATATTTAAGCTATAAACTGCTATTAGCAATGTGTTAAGTTAAACAAAAGTCAAACACCATATTTCTCCATTTACATGAAAGTCAGATTAATATAACCCAACACAGAGTTCCCCCATATATCAGGAGGATTCCCCTTTACAGTGCAAGGGAACTCTGATATACAGGGGAACATTGCAGATCATGATCTAAGCGGGAACTCTGATATAAAAGGGGGGCACTGGTGACCAGAGACCCCACTTATATCAGAGTCCTCTGCATTCCTCTTTACATCAGAGTTCTCACTTGCACTGTAAGGTGGAATCCTGCAGACTATGATGTAAAGGGGAACTCTGGGAATGTGGGGAGGACTCTGTTGACCAGAGACCACCTTCTGCAGAAAGAAAACACTAAAGTAAGGGGGTTTACTGATATAAGGGGTAAACCTTTTTATCAGTGCCCCCTTACAATATTGTATTGACCCCCCCCCCCTCTCAGGTAGGCCTGGCGGCGCTGTCACTGACCTCCTCTCAGGTGCACCTTGCAGGGCTCAGTCAGTCGGCTCCAGCTCGGTGGCTCTGGTTTTATCCATAGTTTCCTCTCCACAGTCCATACACGTCTGACTTCTCCCATGACCCCTATCCCTGAGGCACTCCCACTGTTGACTCCACTCCAGACTGCAGACGTGATATAAGACAATAGATGGTCAGAGGCTGCCGATGGTACAGGGGAGGTCACAGGCTGCAGGGGGGGGGGACAGGAGGTCAGAGGCTGCCGATGGTACAGGGGAGGTCAGAGGCTGAAGGGTGGGGGACAGGAGGTCAGAGGCTGCAGGGTGGGGGACAGGAGGTCAGAGGCTGCAGGGGGGGGGACAGGAGGTCAGAGGCTGCAGGGTGGGGGACAGGAGGTCAGAGGCTGCAGGGGGGGGGACAGGAGGTCAGAGGCTGCCGATGGTACAGGGGAGGTCAGAGGCTGCAGGGTGGGAGACAGGAGGTCAGAGGCTGCAGGGGGGGGGGGACAGGAGGTCAGAGGCTGCAGGGGGGGGACAGGAGGTCAGAGGCTGCCGATGGTACAGGGGAGGTCAGAGGCTGCCGATGGTACAGGGGAGGTCAGAGGCTGCCGATGGTACAGGGGAGGTCAGAGGCTGCCGATGGTACAGGGGAGGTCAGAGGCTGCCGATGGTACAGGGAGGTCAGAGGCTGCGGAGGGGGGGTGACAGGAGGTCAGAGGCTGCAGGGGGGGGACAGGAGGTCAGAGGCTGCAGGGGGGGGACAGGAGGTCAGAGGCTGCAGGGGGGGGACAGGAGGTCAGAGGCTGCAGGGGGGGGACAGGAGGTCAGAGGCTGCAGGGGGGGGACAGGAGGTCAGAGGCTGCAGGGGGGGGACAGGAGGTCAGAGGCTGCAGGGGGGGGACAGGAGGTCAGAGGCTGCAGGGGGGGGACAGGAGGTCAGAGGCTGCAGGGGGGGGACAGGAGGTCAGAGGCTGCAGGGGGGGGACAGGAGGTCAGAGGCTGCAGGGGGGGGACAGGAGGTCAGAGGCTGCAGGGGGGGGACAGGAGGTCAGAGGCTGCGGGGGGGGGGACAGGAGGTCAGAGGCTGCGGGGGGGGGGACAGGAGGTCAGAGGTTGCGGGGGGGGGACAGGAGGTCAGAGGCTGCGGGGGGGGGACAGGAGGTCAGAGGCTGCGGGGGGGGGACAGGAGGTCAGAGGCTGTGGGGGGGGGCAGGTGGTCAGAGGCTGCAGGGGGGGCAGGAGGTCAGAGGCTGCAGGGGGGGCAGGAGGTCAGAGGCTGCAGTGGGGGCAGGAGGTCAGAGGCTGCAGTGGGGGCAGGAGGTCAGAGGCTGCAGGGGGGGCAGGAGGTCAGAGGCTGCAGTGGGGGCAGGAGGTCAGAGGCTGCAGTGGGGGCAGGAGGTCAGAGGCTGCAGTGGGGGCAGGAGGTCAGAGGCTGCAGTGGGGGCAGGAGGTCAGAGGCTGCAGTGGGGGCAGGAGGTCAGAGGCTGCAGTGGGGGCAGGAGGTCAGAGGCTGCAGGGGGGGCAGGAGGTCAGAGGCTGCAGGGGGGGCAGGAGGTCAGAGGCTGCAGTGGGGGCAGGAGGTCAGAGGCTGCAGTGGGGGCAGGAGGTCAGAGGCTGCAGGGGGGGGGACAGGAGGTCAGAGGCTGCAGGGGGGGGACAGGAGGTCAGAGGCTGCGGGGGGGGGACAGGAGGTCAGAGGCTGCGGGGGGGGGACAGGAGGTCAGAGGCTGCGGGGGGGGGACAGGAGGTCAGAGGCTGCGGGGGGGGGACAGGAGGTCAGAGGCTGCGGGGGGGGGACAGGAGGTCAGAGGCTGCGGGGGGGGGCAGGTGGTCAGAGGCTGCAGGGGGGACAGGAGGTCAGAGGCTGCAGGGGGGCAGGAGGTCAGAGGCTGCAGTGGGGGCAGGAGGTCAGAGGCTGCAGTGGGGGCAGGAGGTCAGAGGCTGCAGGGGGGGCAGGAGGTCAGAGGCTGCAGTGGGGGCAGGAGGTCAGAGGCTGCAGTGGGGGCAGGAGGTCAGAGGCTGCAGTGGGGGCAGGAGGTCAGAGGCTGCAGTGGGGGCAGGAGGTCAGAGGCTGCAGGGGGTCAGGAGGTCAGAGGCTGCAGGGGGGGGCAGGAGGTCAGAGGCTGCAGTGGGGGCAGGAGGTCAGAGGCTGCAGTGGGGGCAGGAGGTCAGAGGCTGCAGGGGGGGGCAGGAGGTCAGAGGCTGCAGTGGGGGCAGGAGGTCAGAGGCTGCAGGGGGGGCAGGAGGTCAGAGGCTGCAGGAGGTCAGAGACTGCAGGAGGTCAGAGGCTGCAGTGGGGGCAGGAGGTCAGAGGCTGCAGGGGGGGCAGGAGGTCAGAGGCTGCAGGAGGTCAGAGACTGCAGGAGGTCAGAGGCTGCAGTGGGGGCAGGAGGTCAGAGGCTGCAGGGGGGGCAGGAGGTCAGAGGCTGCAGGGGGGGCAGGAGGTCAGAGGCTGCAGTGGGGGCAGGAGGTCAGAGGCTGCAGGGGGGGCAGGAGGTCAGAGGCTGCAGTGGGGGCAGGAGGTCAGAGGCTGCAGTGGGGGCAGGAGGTCAGAGGCTGCAGGGGGGGCAGGAGGTCAGAGGCTGCAGGAGGTCAGAGGCTGCAGTGGGGGCAGGAGGTCAGAGGCTGCAGTGGGGGCAGGAGGTCAGAGGCTGCAGTGGGGGCAGGAGGTCAGAGGCTGCAGGGGGGGCAGGAGGTCAGAGGCTGCAGGGGGGCAGGAGGTCAGAGGCTGCAGGGGGGGCACAGGAGGTCAGAGGCTGCAGTGGGGGCAGGAGGTCAGAGGCTGCAGTGGGGGGCAGGAGGTCAGAGGCTGCAGTGGGGGCAGGAGGTCAGAGGCTGCAGTGGGGGCAGGAGGTCAGAGGCTGCAGGGGGGGCAGGAGGTCAGAGGCTGCAGGGGGGCAGGAGGTCAGAGGCTGCAGGGGGGCGGGAGGAAGAGGCCACCAGCCGAAGAAGAGGCGAGCAGACGAGTACTCACGGCGGTACTTTTAAAAATGGCGCCGATCGGCGCCATCGTCACTGCGCATGCGCCCGCACTTCCGAGAATTGCCGAGTGTGTACGGACTTTCCCGAGCACGGCTAGCTCGGGAAAGCCCGTACACACTTTCGACAGTAGAGCTGGCGCATGCGCAGTTGCATGTAAGCCTGGCGGCCCCGCGGCCATGTTTCTTTCAGGCGCCGCTGCCCTCACAGCGGCACCAGGGGCAGCCAGACAGCCGGCCCACCGGGGGATTTCCCGGTATCCCGGTCGGCCAGTCCGGCACTGCCAACTCCTCCCCATCACAAATGTTACTATGGCAACGACTCACACAGAGATGCTCCCCTAAGAAGTCTTTGTTACTCTGGGATCCTCCCGTGATCTTTTAACAATAAAGAAAATACAGGAAGAGGGTACACTAATGAGACCTGGAGGGGAGTCTCTCTGATGCACACAGAGAGGGCTTCTGTTAGAGAGTCTGTTAGAAAGAGCCCCCAGACATAGTACAGGAGATGGTCAGAGACTGGAGATATAATACAGGAGATGGTCAGAGACTGCAGACATACTACAGGAGATGGTCAGAGACTGCAGACATACTACAGGAGATGGTCAGAGACTGCAGACATACTACAGGAGATGGTCAGAGACTGCAGGCATACTACAGGAGATGGTCAGAGACTGCAGACATGTTACAAGAGATGGTCAGAGACTGCAGACATGTTACAAGAGATGGTCAGAGACTGCAGACATGTTACAAGAGATGGTCAGAGAATGCGGACATATTACAGGAGATGGTCAGAGACTGCAGACATACTACAGTAGACGTCAGAGACTGGAGATATAATACAGGAGATAGTCAGAGACTGCAGACATACTACAGGAGATGGTCAGAGACTGCAGACATGATACAAGAGATGGTCAGAGACTGCAGACATGATACAAGAGATGGTCAGAGACTGCAGACATGATACAAGAGATGGTCAGAGACTGCAGACATGTTACAAGAGATGATCAGAGACTGCAGACATGTTACAAGAGATGGTCAGAGACTGCAGTTCCTATGGACGTTAGTAGATAATCGGCCGTCTCACCTTACCCAGCGATACAGCAATGGTTCCTCTGATCAGGAGTCAGCTCACTCTGAATTGGCAACTCCGCTGGGTAGAGCCCAGATCTGTATTCTGCCAATGATTCCATTCCTTTCTCCACCAGGGATGGCGCTAGGCTGTGTGGCTTTCCCTCTGGTGGCGCAGGGCAGCGGGGTTCTCTCTCTGATGGTGTTCCCTCAGCACTGTCCTCTCCCTATGGAGTCCTGGGTGCACTTCCATGAAAGCTTTCCCAGCCCCCTGGCTCTCTCTCCCATTCAGCTGAGCATGCTGTGTGGATTGCAGTTTCCGTGTTACAGTGGGGTTGCCAGTCCTCGGGACTACATGTCCCATAATCCTCTTCTTTGCTCCTTTTTTTTTTCTTCCTTGGCCGATATGAAGGCGGGGAAAGAAACATAGTGTGCCGCTCACTAGTACAGCAACACGCGCGAGGAGGAGCGGAAGAGGGCAAATAAGAGCCCCCGGCTGCAGTGGCGTCACTAGGGTTGGTGTCACCCCCCCTCTACCAATTATAGTCACCCCCTCAGTACAGACCCCCTCCACTAAGTATAGACCCCCTCGGTCAGTGCAGACCCCCCACTAAGTATAAACCCCTCCCTCAGTACAGACCCCCCATCAGTATAGACCCCCCCAGGACAAACCACCCCCCTCCATTAGTACAGACCCCCAGAACAAACCACCCCCCTCCATTAGTACAGACCCCCCAGGACAAATCACCTCCCCACATTAGTACAGACCCTCCAGAACAAACCACCCCCCATCCATTAGTACAGACCCCCCCATGACAAACCACCCCCCTCCATTAGTACAGACCCCCTGGACAAACCACTCCCCTACATTAGTACAGACCCCCCAGAACAAACCACCCCCTACATTAGTATAGACCCCCCAGAACAAACCCCCCCTCCATTAGTACAGCTCCCCCGGACAAACCACCCCCCTCCATTAGTACAGACCCCCCAGAACAATCACCCCCCTACATTAGTACAGACCCCCCCGGACAAACCACCCCCCTACATTAGTACAGACCCCCAAGAACAAACCACTCCCTATATTAGTACAGACCCCCCTGAACGAACCACCCCCTCCATTAGTACAGACCCCCCAGGACAAACCACCCCCCTACATTAGTACAGACCCCCAGAACAAACCACCCCCCTCCATTAGTACAGACCCCCCAGGACAAACCACCCCCCTACATTAGTACAGACCCCCCAGGACAAACCACCCCCTACATTAGAACAGACCCCCCCGGACAAACCACCCCCTTACATTAGTACAGACCCCCCCAAGAACAAACCACCCCCCTACATTAGTACAGACCCCCCAGGACAAACCACCCCCTCCATTAGTATAGACCCCCCAGACAAACCCCCTCCATTAGTATAGACCCCCCAAGACAAACCCCCCCTCCATTAGTATAGACCCCCGGAAACAAACCCCCCTCCATTAGTACAGACCCCCCAGTACAACCCCTCCTTCATTAGTATAGACCCCCCAGGACAAAGCCCCCTCCATTAGTACAGACCCCCCCAGGACAAACCCCCCTCCATTAGTACAGACCCCCCAGGACAAACCACCCCCTCCATTAGTACAGACCCCCCAGAACAACCCCCCCTCCATTAGTACAGACCCCCCAGGACAAACCACCCCCTCCATTAGTACAGACCCCCCCAGGACAACCCCCCCTACATTAGTACAGACCCCCCCGGACAAACCACCCCCCTACATTAGTACAGACCCCCAAGAACAAACCACTCCCTATATTAGTACAGACCCCCCCGAACGAACCACCCCCTCCATTAGTACAGACCCCCCAGGACAAACCACCCCCCTACATTAGTACAGACCCCCAGAACAAACCACCCCCCTCCATTAGTACAGACCCCCCAGGACAAACCACCCCCCTACATTAGTACAGACCCCCAGGACAAACCACCCCCTACATTAGAACAGACCCCCCCGGACAAACCACCCCCTTACATTAGTACAGACCCCCCAAGAACAAACCACCCCCCTACATTAGTACAGACCCCCCAGGACAAACCACCCCCTCCATTAGTATAGACCCCCCAGACAAACCCCCTCCATTAGTATAGACCCCCCCAAGACAAACCCCCCCTCCATTAGTATAGACCTCCGGAAACAAACCCCCCTCCATTAGTACAGACCCCCCCAGTACAACCCCTCCTTCATTAGTATAGACCCCCCAGGACAAACCCCCCTCCATTAGTACAGACCCCCCCAGGACAAACCCCCCTCCATTAGTACAGACCCCCCAGGACAAACCACCCCCTCCATTAGTACAGACCCCCCCAGGACAACCCCCCCTCCATTAGTATAGACCCCCCCAGGACAAACCATCCCCCCTCTATTAGTATAGACCCCCGACAAACCACTCCCACCCCTCCATTAAGCTAATTAAAAAACACCCGGGCGGCAGCTGGAGAGGAGAGGAGAGGACAGTGTGCAGCCGCGCCGCCGGGTGGAGAAGAGAGCATGTCAGGCTTGGGCAGCATGCGGGAGTTACACACAGGAGGAGGGGAACTGGAACACGTCGGGCATGGACCGCCCCCCCAGTGACGTCACTGCGCGGCTGGTCTCTCTGCACACAGAGACACAGCCGCTCCAATCTCCAGCTGTTTCCACTGTCCTCCTTTGACAGGAGGCGGGAGGGGGATGGGCTTCGGCAAGAAACACAGCGGCAGTGACCGGTGGAGAGAGCCGCCTATGGACAAGGAGATGAAGAGGGAGGAGGGGAGCACTCTGTTGCTTTAGTGCCCCCACCTCTGTGGCGCCTGGGTTCACTGCACCCCGCTCAGGATCGGCCCTGGTCTGATGAGACTAAGATAAACTTATTTGGTTCAGATGGTGTTAAGCGTGTGTGGTGGCAACCAGGTGAGGAGTACAAAGACAAGTGTGTCTTGCCTACAGTCAAGCATGGTGGTGGGAGTGTCATGGTCTGGGGCTGCATGAGTGCTGCCAGCACTGGAGAGCTACAGTTCATTGAAGGAACCATGAATGCCAACATGTACTGTGACATACTGAAGCAGAGCATGATCCCCTCCCTTCAGAGACTGGGCCACAGGGCAGTATTCCAACATTATACCGACCCCAAACAGACCTCCAAGATGACCACTGCCTTGCTAAAGAAGCTGAGGGTAAAGGTGATGGACTGGCCAAGCATGTCTCCAGACCTAAATCCTATTGAGCATCCGTGGGGCATTCTCAAATTGAAGGTGGAAGACTGCAAGGTCTCCAACATCCACCAGCTCAGTGATGTCATCATGGAGGAGTGCAAGAGGACTCCAGTGGCAACCTGTGAAGCTCTGGTGAACTCCATGCCCAAGAGGGTTAAGGCAGTGCTGGTAAATAATGGTGGCCACACAAAATATTGGCACTTTGGGCGCAATTTGGACATTTTCACTTAGGGGTATACTCACTTTTGTTCCTAGTGGACATTAATGGCTGTATGTTGAGTTATTTTGAGGGGACAGCAAATTATACAAGTTGCACACTCACTACTTTACATTGTAGCAAAGTGTCATTTCGTCAGTGTTGTCACATGAAAAGATATAATAAAATATTTAAGAAAATGTGAGGGGTGTACTCACTTTTGTGAGATACTGTGTATATATATATATATTATATATATACACATACAAAGTGGCCTTGCTGAGTACCTCTAGATATAACATCATGATATTATTTTTTATAACTACAATTAAAATAGTACTGATATTGACAGCACTGAGATATAAATATATACTGTATATATCTTACTCCTTTGCCCTGAGTCTGAATCAAACATAAAATAAAACAACATCACTACAAGTCCAATATGACCTGGTCTGTTAATAGTCCCAAGTTCTAGTGGCCTTACACCAATCAAGTTAGTAGATACAAGATGCTGTCATAAGAAATTCAGTGCTGCCTTTGCCAGATATTTATACACTGTAATTTTCTGAGCCATTTCTTTAATTACATTCAGAGATGGAAAAGCATCCAGCCCTGCTGGGTACTACTGACATCTCTCTAAGAAGCTACGGTGAAATAAAGCCTGTTCATATTAGCTAGAGAGGAGAAGAAACATGATTTAATCACTCTTACAAAGTGGCTTCTAAATATAAATTTATTAACACTACTAGCAAATGCAGCCTATGCAGTAAGTTACTATAAGAAAGAAAAGTATTTTTACTGCTCATAGCAATCAATTACATTAGGTTTAAGATCCATTATTCTAGCACACATTCGAAAATGAATCTTAACATGTGCGTGCTATAAGTAAGACTTTTTATATATGCAACAGTAGATATTACAGAATTATTAGGTTTAGAATTAAATGTGGTAATCCTGAAAATACTGGAAAAGTCACATAGAGATTCACTAACAAACTGGTACCTATTGACATAGCTTTCTTCCTCCTTCACCACAGAACATCATAAAAAAGAAACCCAATTCTGGCACAGATCTCCACCCTCCCTTGATGTACATAGCACATTGTACAATGGCCACACTTTGTAACTAATTCAGAAACTTTCTTGTACTTTTCACTGTCAATTTAAATTCCAATTTATGTCCATTATACAGGATGTAAGAGGAGAGATCTTGGTGCCACTTTTAATGATTTACTCTTGGAGGTTTAAGATTTGAGCCTTGTAGACCTCTCTAGAGATAGAGGGTCACCCACAGCGGTAAGCCTGCATTTTTACAATTGAAGGTGGCGGTTTTGCACAAGGATGGGAGACGGTGATGGATACTCACTATATTTATGCATTTCTTAAGGAGAATTTTGTGGACTCACATGGAGTTTCTTGTATTTTTCTTCTTTTTTTTTGGTGTTGTCTCTGTGGAATTCATATTAATTGACAGCAACACACAGATGTTACATTTTAGCCCAGCTTTGATATTTATAATTTATTGTACTGTGTCAAGTATCTCACGGTTAAGTTTCTGCTTTGGCACACTATTGATTGTTTATATATAAACACAAGCGCAGTTTAATTGCACAATTTCCAATGATAGTAATCCCCAAAAAAGTTTATTTTTTTAAGACCTGGTAATACAGGCTCAATTTCACTAACAGAATACAGAGACTATCAGCATCCTTCAGGTGACTTTCAGAGGCAAATGTATTCCTTTACTAATTGGCCATCTTGACCTTATCAATGTGATCTAGACTACCTTTGCCACCCTGTGCTCCACCTACTCAGCAACATGTTTTTTCCTTTACCTCCTTACCTTTCCCCGCATACAGTAACTCCTTCCCCTTTGTTTTCTTTTTCCCTTCCTCCCCTATTTTCTTCCCACCTTTAGCTCTGATCACTCCCAATCCACCTTAACCTGACCCCTATTCCATCTACTTCTCTTTCTAACTTATGTTATTAAGGTGTTGCTGACACCTTGTTGCTGCAATCCACTAGAAAATAATCAAAAAAAGAAGTTGTTCTAAGTCACAACAACCCTTAACCCAGCCATAACCGACTCTTCTTAAATGGTGGCTCAGATGGCATAGCCCTTCAAAGTCCATTGTTGCAACCCTTTTAAAAAAAAATGTATTGTGGTAATTTATATTGTTATGTAATACACACCATTGGGGTTATTTACGAAAGTCAAATCCATTTTGCACTACAATTTGGAAGTGCAGTTGCTGTAGATCTGAGGGGAAGATCTGAAATGAGGGGAAGCTCTGCTGATTTTATCATACCATCCAGCTAAAGTTATGTTTTTTATTTTCCTTTAATGTCCCCTCAGATCTATAGCGACTGCACTTCCAAGTGCACTTGCAGTG
The DNA here is from genome assembly GCA_037952925.1 of Lithobates clamitans. Classification (NCBI taxonomy): domain Eukaryota; kingdom Metazoa; phylum Chordata; class Amphibia; order Anura; family Ranidae; genus Lithobates; species Lithobates clamitans. Next base: position 3,618,550 of record JBBGZY010001230.1, read on the forward strand.
CACTTGTAGTGCAAAGTGGATTTGCCTTTAGTAAATCAACTCCTATATCTTATGTGATAACTGAAACACAGTTTTGTGCTAAAAACTAAACTCTGGGCACAAAAAACTAACCTTGCAGTCAGGCCCCCCTACACTGAAAGGGTCAAATGCTCATTTTATTTCAAATGCGAACTGAATCGCCTCAAGGCGCTAATGCGTTTTGTGTCTGAGCAGCTTCTTAGAAGAGGAAGGTTTTTAGTTTTTTCCTAAAGGCCAGATGGTTTTCTTCCATGCGGATGTGAGTCGGAAGAGTATTCCATAGCCGAGGTCCCTGGACTGCGAATCTGCCTTCTCCCCTTGCTTTGTAGCGGTATTTGGGAACGAGGAGGAGGTTTTGGTTGGATGATCGCAGATTGCGATTGGGTGTGTAGTGTTTTATTTTCTCTCGGAGGTATTGAGGGGCGTTTCCTTGTATGCATTTGTGGGTGAGGCAGAGGATCTTGAATGTGATCCAATTCTTTACCGTTAGCCAATGTGGGCTCCTCAGGGATGGGGAGATGGACTCCCAGGGTGAGTCTATTTTTTACAGGAGTCTAGACACACAAGGGCCGCCACCATGGGGGGAGGGGCAGCCAGTACAGATGCAGAAGGCCCCATAATACTCTCCTGGTTCCCCCCCACCACCCAGTGTCCTCCTGTGTCCCCCCCACAGTGTCCCCTTGTTTCCCCCTACCCACCAGTACAGTGTCCCCCTGTGTCCTCCTCCACCACCACAGTGTCCCTTGTGTCCTCCCCCACCACGGTGTCCCCCTGTGTCCTCCCCCTCCACCACAGTATCCCCCTGTGCCCCCCCACCACAGTGTCCCCCTGTGTCCCCCCACGGTGTCCTCCCTCCGTGTCCCCCTTGTCCCCACTGCAATGCTCTCTGTCCTCATCACACTGCATCCCTCTCTGTCTGTCCCCAGCATCCCTCTCTGTCCCTGGCATCCCTCTCTGTCCTCATCGCACAGCATCTCTCTCTGTCCCATGTGTTCCTATCTGTTCTCTGCATCCCACTCTGTCCCTGGCGTCCCTCTCTGTCCTCATCGCACTGCGTCTCTGTCTGTCCCCAGCGTCTCTCTTTGTCCCTGGCGTCCCTCTTTGTCCTCATCACACTGCTTCTATCTGTCTGTCCCCAGCATCCCCCTCTGCAATCATCACACTGCATCTCTCTCTGTCTGTCCCCGGCGTCCCTCTCTGTACCCAGCATCCCTCTTTGTCCCCGGCATCCCTCTCTGTCCTCATCGCACTGCGCCCCTCTCTGTCTATCCCTGGCGTCCCTCTCTGTCCTCATCACACTGCGCCCCTCTCTGTCTGTCCCCAACGTCCCTCTCTGTCCCTGGCGTCCCTCTCTCTCTGTCCCCAGTGTCCCTCTCTGTCCTCATCGCACTGCGTCCCTCTGACTCTCAGCAGAGTGGGGCTGCACTGATAGGCTACACTGATGGACACTGATAAGGCTGCACTGATGGGACTGTACTGATGGGCACTGATAAGGCTGCATTGTTGGGCACTGATGAGGCAGCACTCTTAAGCTGCACTAATATGCTGTACTGATGGGCACTGATAGGCTGCACTGGTGGCCACTGATGAGGCCGCACAGATGGGCACTACTGAGGTTACAGTGATGAGCACTGATAAGCTTTATGTTGATATTGTTCAAAAGCTGTTGTTAATATTTATTTTTGGAGCCTAATTCTGCATAAAACATTTAACAGTGTTATTTAATGAGATAATTTACAAGGGCGTGTTTAGGGGTGGGGCAGGGTAAGGTTGTATTTAAATTAGGGGGTGCATGAGTTTAGTCAGGCCTAGGGCAGCACATAACCTAAATACACCACTGATAAGTGGAGTTCAATAACATTCCCAATCTTTATCTTTTGATTGTCAGAAGGTTTAGTTGGATGATTGGATACATCTGTACAGGTAAAATTGAGAACCGATTGATATTTAAAGTAGATGTAAATCATAAATTAAAGTGGAGGTTTAGTCAAAACCTAACTTTAAACCTACTCTCTGCCACATTCTAAGCCTAATCTGTCTAGCCCTGTAAAGAAAAAAAAAATCGCTATACTTACCTGTTCTGTAGCTGCTCAGGTCCGTTCCCAGGCTGAGCTGGTTTAGAGTTAGCTAGGTTTTGACTAAACTTCCACTTTAACCACTTGTCGACTGCGCTATAGCCAAATGATGGCTACAGCACGGTCGTCTAGTTCTGGGAGGGCATCATATGATATCCTCCCAGAACCACACATCTCATGACTGCTATGGCGCACACCTGGCATGCTCTGTGATCACTGTGTCCAATTACAGCTGATCGCGATGTAAACACACTTGTCAGTTATCGGCATTCCTTTCCTCACGCTGTGACAGTGTGAGGAGAAGAGACAGCTGGTAACCGACTAGTGTTAAAACGGACATCTACACTGATAATCATCATCTATCAACCATCAGTGCTGCAAATTAGTGCCAATCACTGCTGCCAATCAGTGCCCATCATTGCTGCCAATCAGTGCCGCCTATCAGTGCCCAACAGTACTGCCTATTAGTGCTCATCAGTGCTGCCTATTAGTGCCCATCAGTGCTGTCTATCAGTGCCTCCTCTTCAGTGCTCACCAGTGCCGTCTATCAGTGCTGCCTATTAGTGCCTATAGTGCCCATCAGTGCTGCCTATCAGTGCTCATCAGTGCCGAATATCGGTACAGCCCCACCAGTGCCCCCTCATCAGTACTCATCAGTGCAGCCTCATCAGTGCACATCAGTGAAGAAGAAAAATTACCTGTTTGCAAAATTTTATACCAGAAACTAAGAACAACTTTTTTTTTACATTTCTGGTCTATTTAATTTGTTAAGCATAAATAAAAAAAAACAGTGGTAATTAAATTCACCAAAAGAAAGCTATATTTGTGTGAAAAAAATGATAAAAAATTTCATATGGGTACAATGCTGCATAACCATGCAATTGTCATTCAAAGTGCGACAGCGCTGAAAGCTTCAAATTGGCCTTGGGTAGGAAGGGGGTAAAAGTGCCGAGTAGGCAAATGGTTAAAGTCACATATAAGTTTTTACATTTAAATGTAATTTCAAAAGTAATGGTCATTAGTTTTAAATCTGCAGCTCTCTTTAGAATACCTGGTGATCCTGCCATGAAGGTCTCTAAGCTGGCACTTCCTGTTACAAGGTTATTGCCCTCTGTCCATGTTTAATAAAAGAAGTTTTTTTCTTCTTCCTGCAAGATAAAGTCATAATGTGCTAGTATGCATCGCATACTAGCACATTATGTGAAGCTTACCTTGAAACAAAGCTGGTCCAGCGCTGCGATCTCAGTGCTGCAGCCGCTTCCATTTTCATCGTCTTTTTTTCTAGGTTTGTGGGCTTCGGCTCTGTGACTGGCCAGACATGCAATGATGTCACTTCCGCAAATGTGCGCTGGAGCCGCCGTCCACAGCACAGGGCTCAAAAGGAACGGCACCAGTGGCCATTCCTTCAGAGTGCATGTGCCAGTCACTGGCTGCATGTAATATAATTATCTCCTAAACGGTACACGTTTAGGAGATATTTCCACTACCTATAGGCAGTGGCGTCGCTAGGGGGTGGCTTTTGGGGCTATAGCCCCAAGTCTCTGCAGGGGTCCCCAAGGGGAGGTGAGGCTCTCTGGGGACCCTGATGTAAGTGGGGGGGGGCTCTCTGGGGACCCTGATGTAAGGAGGAGGCTCTCTGGGGACCCTGATGTAAGGGGGGGCTCTCTGGGGATATATATACACACACACATACACGTATATTACTGTATATTCATGTGTTTGACTTTCTTTACTATGCTGCTATGGGCTCTAGCCCCAGATCTTTTGTAGACCTAGCAACGCCCCTGCCTATAGGTAAGCCTTATTATAGGCCTACCTATAGGTAAATGTCAGCAGAGGAAGTTTACTTCCTCTTTAAGTGTCCAAACAGTTGAGTAATGTTGACCACACTCCAGGATATAGAGGATAAAAAGTATTACTTTATTCCAAATATAAACAAGTCACGACAACACCGATACAGACAAGCAACAGCAGGGGTTGACGCTTCTCACAAACTAAAATGCACCACTAGATGTAACGTTTAAATAGTATAAACTCAGCTGAACATAATGGGTGCTTAATTACGCTGTTTAACACATTCATCGGGTTCCTGCAGTCAATCAAAGAAGAACCAAATGACCAAAATAACACACAATAAATACATTAACCACTTGATAACAGGGCACTTAAACCCCCCTCCTGTCCAGACCAATTTTTAGCTTTCAGCGCTGTCGCACTTTGAATGACAATTGCGCGGTCATACAACACTGTACCCAAATGAAATTTTTATAATTTTTTTCCCACAAATAGAGCTTTCTTTTGGTTGTATTTGATCACCTCTGCGGTTTTTATTTTTTGTTAAAAAAAAATTAAAAAGACCGAATTTAAAAAAATGAATTATATTTTTTATATTTTGCTATAAAATTTTGCAAACAGGTAATTTTTCTCCTTCATTGATGTATGCTGATGAGGCTGCACTGATGGGCACTGATAGGCGGCACTGGTGTGCACTGAGAGGTGACACTGAGAGGTGGCATTGGTGGGCACTGAGAAGTGGCACTAATTGATGGCACTGATAGCTGGCAGTGATGGGCACTGATGCGTGGCAGTGGTGGGCACTGATAGGTTACACTGAAAGGCAGCACTGCTAGGTGGCACTGATGAGGCACTGATTGGCACCACTGGTGGGCATTGATAGGTGGCACTTGTGGGCATTGATAGGTGGCACTTGTGGGCATTGATAGGTGGCACTCATGGGCATTGATAGGTGGCACTCATGGGCATTGATAGACGGCACTGTGGGCACTGGCACGTGGCAATGGCAGGCACAGAGGAGGAGGCAGATGTGCCTTCTCCTCCTCAGGACTGATGTCCCTTGAGCATAAGCCGGTGATTGGCTTTTTGTTCTCCTCACGCTGCCAGCGTGAGGAGAAAAAAAAAGATTACCAAGCTTTTGTTTACACACATGATCAGCTGTCATTGGCTGACAGCTGATCACGTGGTAAGGGGCCGGGATCGGCCCCCTACTCGGATCGGTGATTACCCGAACCTTGGTGACTCGGTGATCACAGCGCGCAAAGGGGAGGACGTCCTATGACGGCCTCCCGGAAATTCAGGTCCGCACTGTGGCCGTCATTCGGCTATAGTGTGGACCTTAAGTGGTTAAGAACTATATGTATATATACAAAATGGGGGAACCTTCATTTATTTATCACTGGTATACAGGCATTATTATTAGTCAAAACACACATTCAGAGAGAATTTACCTTATTTATATGCTATATATACCCATAGAGCTGCGACAAACAAATATATCAATTGCATGAGAAAATTGTAAATACATACACAAAAGTGAGTACACCCCTCACATTTTTGTAAATATTTTATTATATCTTTTCATGTGACAAAACTGAAGAAATTAAACTTTGCTACAATGTAAAGTAGTGAGTGTACAGTTTGAATAACAGTGTAAATTTGCTGTCCCCTCAAAATAACTCAACACACAGCTATTCATTTCTAAACCGCTGGCAACAAAAGTGAGTACACCCCTAAGTAAAAATGCCCAAATTGGGCCCAATTAGCCATTTTCCCTCCTCGGTGTCATGTGACTCGTTAGTGTTACAAGGTCCTAGGTGTGAATGGGGAGCAGGTTTGTTAAATTTGGTGTTATCGCTCTCACTCTCTCGTACTGGTCACTGGAAGTTCAACATGGCACCTCAGACAAAGAACTCTCTGTGGATCTGAAAAAAAGAATTGTTGCTCTACATAAAGATGGCCTAGACTATAAGAAGCTTGCCAAGAGCCTGAAACTGAGCCGCAGCATGGTGGCCAAGACCATACAGCGGTTTAACAGGACAGGTTCCCACTCAGAACAGGCCTCGCCATGGTTGACCAAAGAAGATGAGTGCACGTGCTCAGAGTCATACCAGAGGTTCTTTTTGGGTAATAGACGTATGAGTGCTGCCAGCATTGCTGCAGAGGTTGAAGGGGTGGGGGTGGGAGGATCAGCCTGTCAGTGCTCAGACCATACGCCACACACAGCATGAAGTTGGCCTGCATGGCTGTCATCCTAGAAGGAAGCCTCTTCTAAAGATGATGCACAAGAAAGCCCGCAAACAGTTTGCTGAGGACAAGCAGACTAAGGACATGGATTACTGGAACCATGTCCTGTGGTCTGATGAGACTAAGATAAACTTATTTGGTTCAGATAGTGCCAAGCGTGTGTGGCGGCAACCAGGTGAGGAGTACAAAGACAAGTGTGTCTTGCCTACAGTCAAGCATGGTGGTGGGAGTGTCATGGTCTGGGGCTGCATGAGTGCTGCCAGCGCTAGGGAGCTACAGTTCATTGAGGGAACCATGAATGCCAACATGTACTGTGTCATACTGAAGCAGAGCATGATCCCCTCCCTTCGGAGACTGGGCCGCAGGGCAATATTCCAACATGATAACGACCCCAAACACACCTCCAAGACGACCATTGCCTTGATAAAGAAGCTGAGATAAAGGTGATGGACTGGCCAAACATGTCTCCAGACCTAAACCTTTTGAGCATCTGTGGGGCATCCTCAAACAGAACTTGGAGGAGCGCAGGGTCTCTAACATCCACCAGCTCTGTGATGTCGTCATGGAGGAGTGGAAGAGGACTCCAGTGGCAACCTGTGAAGCTCTGGTGAAGTCCATGCCCAAGAGGGTTAAGGAAGTGCTGGAAAATAATGGTGGCCACACAAAATATTGACACTTTGGGCCCAATTTGGACATTTTCACTTAGGGGTGTACTCACTTTTGTTGCCAGCGGTTTATATATTAACTGCTTCCCGACCAGCCGCCGCAGTTATACTGCCTTTTGCTCCCCTGCACGAGCCGTCGTAGCTATATGTCGGCTCGAGGGGTCGGGATAGCAGGCGCGCGCGATCGTGAGCAGGAGACACAGAACAGGGACGAGTGTATGTAAACACACACTTCCCTGTTCTGTTCTGACAGGAGTGATGTGTTCCTATTAGCTAGGAACCCACGATCTGTCACTTCCTCTAGTCAGTCCCCTCCCGCTTCAGTTAAAATCACCTCCCAGGGAACACGGTTCCCTTGATCGCCCCCTAGTGTTAACCCCTTTACTGCCAGTGACATTTTTACAGCAATCAATGCACTTTTATAGCATTGATTGCTGTATTAATGCCAATGGTCCCAAAAATGTGTCAAAATTGTCCGATGTGTCCGCCATGTCGCAGTCACGATAAAAATCGCAGATCGCCGCCATTACTATTAAAAAAAAAATAATAATAAAAATGCTATAAATCTATCCCCTATTTTGTAGACGCTATAACTTTTGCGCAAACCAATCAATATACGTTTACTGCATTTTTTTTTACCAAAAATATGTAGAAGAATACATATCGGCCTAAACTGAGAAAAAATGTGTTTTTTTTTAAAAAAAATGGGAATATTTATTATAGCAAAAAAGTACAAAATATTGTGTTTTTTTCAAAATTGTCGCTCTTTTTTTGTTTATAGCGCAAAAAATAAAAACCGCAGAGGCGATCAAATACCAACAAAAGAAAGCTCTATTTGTGGGGAAAAAAAGGGCGTCAATTTTGTTTGGGTGCAACGTCGCGCGACCACGCAATTGTCAGTTAAAGCGACGCAGTGCCGAATCGCAAAAAGTGCTCTGGTCAGGATGGGGGTAAATTCTTCCAGGGCTGCAGTGGTTAATAGCTGTGTGTTGAGTTATTTTGAGGGGACAGCAAATTTACACTGTTATACAAGCTGTACACTCACTAGTTTACATTGTAGAAAAGTGTAATTTCTTCAGTGTTGTCACATGAAAAGATATAATAGAATATTTACAAAAATGTGAGGGGTGTACTCACTTTTGTGAGATAATGTATACAAGTACTAAAGGTAAGTCGAACAAATGCTTGACATATAACTTGTTTCAACTAAAGCTAATAACTACCTCTAAACCATGCCATGGCTTGTCACAGCCTCGGATGGTCGTAAATGTTGTAGTCAAAGCTTATATATTATACATAGTAAATCCAATAGAATTCATTTGGAAAAAGAAGAAAAAAAGAAAACGTTGTGGCAGAAATGAATCAGTTTAAATACACTGTGCACATACGTGTTTATGTGCAAGGAGAAAACATCCACAAATCTATCCTATCTCACCAACTGCTACAAAAACACATATGTTCAAATATTAAGAAGACTAGTAAACATATATGAACATGGTGTACAAATACGAAAATTTCCACACATAAAATGCAGGTTTGTTCCACTGTTGTCTCCATCAGGAAACCAGCTTTGCAAATGCCATGCAGTCATCGCTCAAGTGCATGTAGACCGAAAGTGGTTGCAAAGAGGCCAAAGAAGATCATCAGTGCTGAGATGCAAAAAAACATAAAATAGGTGAAAGGGTAAAAGGCCAGAATTTTTTAAACTTGCCTGAGAGTTCAGAAAAAAGGAGTAGAGCTGAAATGATGCTCTGCAGAGCTCAGTGAGGACAGTTCTGAGAGCTGACTGGGGGGAAGGGACACACCCCCCTTCACACACCACACAGGAACAGAGCTAAGGCTGTCAATCATCTGGAGGTCCCTCCCCTGTCACCTTTTTTTCTCTTGGTGTCAGGAAAATTTGTCAGAAGTAATTCATGCTGATTACAGAGGAATGAAACAGCAGACAGAAATTACACTTAGTGCTCTTAATTGAGACAAGTATACACCAAAGAAGGATATGCTTTGTTCAGATTTCATGTCTGAGGTTTACAACCACTTTATTCGGAAGGGTGCGCAGCAAACAGTGCTTGTATGACATCTTGGTTTTCATGAACTGTTCCCTATACACTAAGCTGAAAACTAACTAATGTGATGTACTTCAATACAGCAAAATTTGGAGACCAATACAAATATATTTTCATCTGAGCTTAGCCGAAGGCATTTACATACAAAGAAGTCCTGTGACATTTTCTGGGCTGCATAAAAATGGAATGGCTCATTTACCTGGCTGGTTAGTGTTTGCAGTTCCTCAAGTATCTTTCTACAAAGGCCACAGGGACATTGTTAGTGAGTGTTTGATGAATGACTAACCTCCCAAGAAGCTAAACTTCAACAAAGGAGATTGGAACAAGAAGAAATTGCAAATAAGGTCAAAGGAAGAATAAAGAATAATGAGAACTGCTGAAAAAGAACTGTTATCACCAGGAGTGAAGGGAGCATACTAATAAGTAGGTTATTCTATGTAGAGACATCTAATAATATAATTGCATATTAAATTATCTTGGTGTATTGAAGTTGACTGTGCCCATAATATCCAAAGTCTAATGCTAAAAAATAAATAAACTGTATAGAAAAGGAATATGGGTTCCACTTCCCACCTATACATGTACAAATATGCAGTACGTACACTGCTCCAAAAAATGTAAGGAACACTTTTTAATCAGAGTATAGCAGTCAATTTAAACTCCTGGGATATTGATCTGGTCAGTTAAGTAGCAGAGGGGGTTGATAATCAGTTTCAGCTGCTTTGGTGTTAATGGAATTAACAACAGGTGCACTAGATGGGCAACAATGAGGCGACCTCCAAAACAAGAATGGTGGTACAGGTGGAGGCCACTGACATTTTTTTCCCTACTCATCTTTTCTGGTTTTCACTAGTTTTGCATTTGGCTAGGGTTAGTGTCACCACTAGTAGCATGAGGTGATACCTGGACCCTATAGAGATTGTACAGGCAGTCCAACTTCTCCAGGATGGCACATCAATATGTGCCACTGCCAGAAGGTTTGCTATGTCTCTCAGCACAGTCTCAAGAGCATACAAGATATTCCAGGAGACAGGCAGTTACTCTAGGACAGCTGGACAGGTCAGTAGAAGCTCCCTAACCCATCAGTAGGACCGGTGTCTGCTCCTTTGTGCAAGAAGGAACAGGATGAGCACTGCCAGAGCCCTACAAAATGACCTCCAGCCGGCCACTGGTGTGAATGTCTCTGACCAAACAATCAGACACAGACTTCATGAGGGTGGCCTGAGGACCCTATATCCTCTGGTGGGCCATGTGCTCACTGCCCGGCACAGTGGAGCTCGAATGGCTTTTGCCACTGAACACCAGAATTGGCAGGTCCGCCACTGGCGCCCTGTGCTTTTCACAGATGAGATCAGGTTCACCCTGAGAACACGTGACAGACGTGAAAAGGTCTGGAGAAGCTGTGGAGAGCGTTATGCTGCCTGCAACATCGTTCAGCATGACCGATTTGGTGGTGGGTCAGTGATAGTCTAGGAAGCCATATCCATGGAGGGATACACAGACCTCAACAGGCTAGACAATGGCACCCTGACTGACATTAGGTATCGGGATGAAATCCCTGCTGGTGCAGTGGGTTCTGGGTTCCTCCCGGTGCACGACAATGCCCGGCCTCATGTGGCGAGGGTATGCAGCCAGTTCCTGGAGGATAATGGGAATTGATACAATTGAATTGCTCCCACGCTCGCCTGACGTAAATCCAATGAACACCTCTGGGACATTATGTGTCGGTCCATCTGACACCGTCAGGTTGCACCTCAGTCTGTTCAGGAGCTCAGTGATGCCCTGGTCCAGATCTGGGAGGTAATACCGCAGAACACCATCCGTTATCTTATTAGGAGCATGCCCCGACATTGTCAGGCAAGCACGTGGGGGAAATACAAACTACTGAGCACCATTTTGAGTTGCTGCAATGAAATTTCAGAAAATGGACTAGCTTGCTGCATAATTTTTTCACTTTGATTTTCGGGGTGTCTTTGAATTCAGCCCTCTGTTGGTTGATCATTTTCATTTCCAACAAACGATGTGGCATCTTTTCATTTGTAACACATTACCCAGACCATATCAGTATAGATATCCAGCATGATATTTTTCCCCATTGAGATCTAATGTGTTTTCAAAGTGTTCCTTTAATTTTTTTGAGTGTTGTTTATGGGTGCATGTGTATGCATCTAAAACAACGTTCCCAAACTTTTTCAGTCATGACACTCTTTAAAAGTAAGAAAAATGTCAATGCACTCTGTATAAAATGTAAAAAAAACTAAATGCTACTTATCAATGGGAAACCTAAACCTGGGACAATGCACACAACTGATGTAAACGGGGCTTCTGATATGAAGTTAATTTCATCAGAGGCCCCCCGCTATACAGGAAGCTTCCTTCACATCAGAATGTTCTCCATCGCATCTGAGTCCCACCATCACAAATCCACCCAATCACACAGTCTCCTCTCCACATCAGAGTCCTACCTTTTGGAAGAGGGCGGGAAGTGGAGAAGGTCTGGTGAAAGTGAACTTTCAACCTCTCCCAAATGCTGGGGGTGGCTTTGCAAGATGCCTGTGTCATGTGTTGCCAGGGTGTAGGTGGGCTGGCTACCAACACCATAGCAACAAATGACATTGTGCATTGTGCACAGTGAGGCTGCATATGATGGGGCACAGTGAGGCTGCGTATGATGGGGCACAGTGAGGCTGCGTATGATGGGGCACAGTGAGGCTGCATTTGAAGGGCCACAGTGAGGCTGCATTTGATGGGGCACTGTGAGGCTGCATATGATGGGGCACAGTGAGGCTGCATATGATGGGGCACAGTGAGGCTGCATTTGATGGGGCACAGTGAGGATGCATATGATGGGCACAGTTTCTGCATTCGATGCTGCACAGTGGCTGCATTTGATGGGGCACAGTGGCTGCATAAGATGGGCACAGTAGCTGTATTTGATGGGAGCATTTGATATGGCACAGTGGCTGCGTTTGATGGCACAGTGGCTGCGTTTGATGGTACAGTGGCGGCAATTGATGGGCACAGTGGTGGCAATTGATGGGCACAGTGGCTGCGTTTGATGGCACAGTGGCTGCGTTTGATGGTACAGTGGCGGCAATTGATGGGCACAGTGGCTGCGTTTGAAAAAAACATTTTGAGCACCAGCCGCCACTGCATACAGAGGATTCCTTCTGTGTCCAGTTTGAGCGGATGTCCTGACTTTAATGTTATCCCAGTGTTCCAAAGTTGAGATTAGATGACAAGTTCTAAAAAATGACATCCTACTTGAAGAAAAACGCAAAAACAATGGCTGAAATAGGAGTAGAATAGAATAGTAGAGGGGAGAACTACAGTCATGTCCTTTTTCCACAACCAGAAAGGTAAAGAAGGACTAAGCTACACTGGAAGTTTTCGTAGCTAGTTTGCTCTAAACAAACTAAAATGAACTGAAGCAAAGCAGCAATCAGATAACCCAAGGGACAAATGGCTCTCTGAGGTGTAACGTACATTGGTGCATGCCATGTAGTCAAGTGCGATTAAACAGAATTACACGCTACTGTGCAGCTTACACCATAGGAAGTCATTATTCAATCAATCGATCATTCACTACTCTCCTGCATTAAATCATAACAGGTTTTCAGCATTAATGGAAATTTTGAATTACTAAAAAATAAATCACCCTTGTAGTTTAGGCTTAAGATTGCAGGGATTGTACATATTTCCTCAGCTCTAAAAGAAAAGCTGGATCAAACTGTAGTACGTCTGACAACATAGGGCCTGTGCACACATAAACCTGCATTAAAATGCATGCTTGAAAAATGGATGTGCATTGTCTTCCATTGAGGTTTCATTTTATGTTATTTGACTTGCGATTTAACGCATTTTTCCCCCTATATGTGTCCTTGTAAGGGACACAATACTAGAAAGCTTTGTTTTTCTTTTCAATAGATGTGCATTGTGTTTATATGCATTTTGTTGGGTTAAAATGAATACATGTAGCCTTTTAACGCAATGCAACACACTACGCATGACACCAGTATTGTGGTGTGAACAGGACACCTAGAAAACAATTGTTTTTTTATGTCTCCTTGCAGTGACCTGCATTCTTCCAGTGCAGTAAAATACAGGTCACTGTAGTATGTGTGAACTGGGCCTTATGCCGCGTACACACGATCAGAATTTCCAACGGGAAATATTCATGTGAGCTTGTTGTCAGAAAGTCCGACCGTGTGTATGCTCCATCGAACATTTGCTGTCGGAATTTCCGCACACAAATGTTTGAGAGCAGCTTCTCAAATTTTCCGACAACAAAGGAAAGTCCGATGCACAAAAGTCCACTCATGTTCAGAATCAAGCAGAAGGGGCCGCACTGGCTATTGAACTTCCTTTTTATAGTCCTGTCTTACGTGTTGTACGTCACCGCGTCTTGACGTTCAGAATTTCCTACAACATTTGTGTGACCGTGTGTATGCAAGACAAGTTTGAGCCAACATCCTTCTGAAAAAAATCCACGGTTTTGCTGTCGGAAAATCCGTTCGTGTGTACGGGGCATTAGAGTTATTACTGAAGCTTTGTTGAAGCTGGGTTAAATTTCATAGAATGTCCATTCTAATTATCCTCCAAGTTCCTCATCTGTAATAAGTGGGGAAGTTTAATAGTAGCTTATCCAGACATACAAAATAAGTCAGAAAAAAAAAGTAGGAAGTTTGGGCTTCTTTTAGTTCCAATGTTGTATTCTAACCAACTGATTTCATGCAAATATTTTTACCATAGAGGACCTTCAGTCACTTTATGCTGCTTGCCAAAACAAGTTGATCAAGAAAAAGGAAATCATTGGCCAATTATTATTCCATTTTATTAGTTGGATAGTGGGTTTTGTATTTTTTAGATTCTAAGTGTTTAATAAAGCCATTTTCTTTATTTTTACATGTGTCGGACTACTTTGCCAGGTCCCTTCATACAATACACAACTATGTAGGGATACATTGCATATTTTTTCACATTGAGGTTGAGCTCAGTCTGGTTTTTAATTTTTGTTTCTTTTGACAAACAAGTGTGGAGTACAATAAAATATTCAATACAATAGAAATCTTACCAAGGTAAAAACTCTCCAAGCTACCTCCCAACCAGATTCATGATACATTAGCAGATTGGATTTCCATGCCTACCACATGGAATAATATGGAAAAATGAAGTCACCTGAGGACAATTGGAGATTTTCTGAAATGTTATGTGAATTTTATAAGCAGATACCTTAAAGCTTACCTCTTAAAGTGGTCCAAGTGGTCCCCTTTCTTGCCTTCTTTATCATTCTCCTAACATTGTGGGGTAATAAACACTGGGTATAAGCTATCTCTCTATTCCTCAATGCAACATAAAAACTATAAGGTGTTTTGCTCCCTGTGTTTCGACCGTTATTTAGAAAATACGATCTTTGAAAAAAGGAGCTTTAAGTCCCTACTGTTACAGTGTTTACAAGACACCTTTAAAAGACAGAACTGCATTGGAATCGATATGAATTCGTACAGTGTACATGTTTTTTTCTCCCAGTTTTTTTTGTATCACACTTTTTTGGATTTTGTATTAGAGTTTCAATGTCAAATAAGAGATTTACACAAAAATGGCCTTAAGAGTTGCATAACTGAAAAACACCCTTGCTCGCTGTCATGGCTAACCCAGGCATTTAAGGGATCAGCTTTGTATGCTTCTTCTTTTATACAAAGACAAAAACTTATTTTTTTGCAGGAGAAAGCGTCACAGGGTATATTTTTGTACTGAACACAAAGTAGGTAATAAAGACGATGTGTTGGTTTTATAACTTCTCTTAAAGCAGATGTAAACCCAATCACTAAGATCTCATATAACATGTTGATGAATTTTGTGAAGTTATTTTCAAACTTTTTAAATCTGCAGCTTTAAAAAAAAGCATACCGTTTGCCACAAAGGTTCCCTGGAAACGCTCTGTCCTTGCTTTCTAACTGTTCTACTATGTTGTCACATTGTCACACAGGCTTTCTAAGGGGACTACAAGTAGTTATTTTTACACACAATATGCAAGTAGGGTCCACTGTTGTTACCATTAAGAAACCCACCCTGAGAGATGCCATGCAGCCATCCTGTCAGGGCTGGGCTCAGCCCTTCCTTTTCTGAGCCGGCGGTTCAGCTGTCAGCTAATTGCCAGCTCATATCTCTCCACAGTGACTCACCTATTGATGATATCCTGGTCATCAGTCCTTCCTACTTAAGCCGTCCAGCCCTGATGATCTCTGCCTTCGCCTTGGTTAATATCACATAGACTTTACTGCGTTCCTGTTAAAGACTTGCTTGGCTGACATTCCTTCTGGCTCCAGATCCTGCTTGCTGTTCTACTACGCTCATCTCTGTCTCCCTGCTTACTGTTCCACTACACTGATCTCTGGCTTCCTGACTTTCTGGCTTCTCTGACTTTCCGTTCCGGTTACAGAATTTTGGCTATGTTTTGACTATGTTTGTTCTATTTACTTTTATTATTAAACAATTGTGATTTAACTGTACTTTTGTCTTAGTCTGATTCATGGTTTCTGACAGTAGGCGAAGGCCATAAATTCAGAAGATGCAGTCAATCCACTTGTTGGTAATATTTTTTCCAGATTGGATGAGCAGGATCACCACATGGATCAATTTGCCATGGCGTTTTTAAACACTCCTAAGTCGCACGGCTCACCTGGAATCTGCCACTGTGGTTGCTCCAGTACAACCTAGGTTGCAGGCCATCCCTGCTGCTGCTCCAGTATCTGTGCAGGCATCCACCTTGAGTATTACCTATATAAGAGGCATGTCTGGTTCCGCTCCACCTCCCCAGTGATTTGGGGGTGATCCAGCCCAATGCAGAGGGTTTCTCAACCAATATGAGATATACTTTGAGATGCTGCCTGAGGCTTTTCCCATGGACAGAAGCAAAGTAGGTTTCGTGATATCTTTGCTTTCTCAGAGACTCTTGGCCTGGGTAAACCCTCTATGGGAGACGCAAAAACCTGTTGTCTTGAGTTACCCTGAGTTTGTGGCTTCTTTTAAAAGGGTATTTGACGTTCCCGCACACTCCGCTTCTGCTGCCAAGTGCCTCATGTCCATCAAACAGAGTACAAAAACTGTTGCCGATTACGCCATTGAATTCCGTACTCTTGCAGCAGAGGTTGCTTGGAACAATGAGGCCCTCGTAGCTGCTTTTTCTCATGGTCTCTCGGATACCATCAAGGATGAGATAGCAGCCCGAGATATACCCACTGAGCTGGAGAAGTTGATCACGTTTGCCATCATTGTTGACTCCAGACTCAGAGAAAGACTCTCTTTTAAGGAGCGCTTGTGGAAGCCTTCTGTACATTTGTCTCCAAGCTTTGCAGTCCCACCCTTGCCTCCCTCACCTCCCATGCCTCCTGGTACCGAGTCGGTCAGTGAAGATGAACCCATGCACTTGAGCTTCACGCGTCTCTCTGCGGATGAGAGAACCCTTAGGAGGAGAGAGAGATTGTGCCTTTATTGTGACCAGGCAGGTCACTTTTTGAAGTCTTGTCCTACCCGTCCAGGGAACGCCCAAACCTTGGGGTCCTGTCACGGACAGACCTTAGATGGCGTTGTTTCGTCCCCAGTTATCCAGAAGGATAAGCCCCTGGTTTCAGTTACCCTTTCTTGGGCTGAGTTGTCCGTCGAGATGCAGGTTCTAATCGACTCTGGGGCTGGAGGCCTGTTCATTGATGCTGCCTTTGTATCGAAGCACTCGATTCCGCTGTAGCTGCGTGACACTCTACTTGCCACTGAGGCTCACTGAGACCTCTACAGCCTGCCCATGTGACTCATAAGACTGATTCATTGTCCATGGCCATAAGGGCTCTTCACCATGAGATGATCCAATTCCAAGTTGTTTCCTCACCTAAGTTTCCGCTGGTTATTGGTTATCCTTGGTTACAGAGCCACAACCCCTCTTTTGATTGGTTCCGTGCTAAGATTCTCTCCTGGTCGCCACAATGCAGTAAAACATGCTTCCAGAAGGTAGCCAAGGTCCTGTGCACCTCTTCACTCTCCTCCCTGCCGAAGGAGTACTGCGATTTTAGCGATGTCTTTGACAAAGGTCAAGCCAGTAGTTTGCCTCTACACCGGTCGTATGATTGCGCAATTGACCTTCAACCTGGTGCTATACTCCCTCGTGGACGGGTTTACCCTTTGTTGGTCTTGGAGGATAAGGCCATGGAGGAGTATGTTGCAGATGCACTTTCTCAAGGTTTCATCCGCAAATCCTTGTCTCCTGCTGGTGTTGGTTTCTTTGTGAAGAAGAGTGGTGAACTGAGACGTTGTATTGATTATAGGGGTCTCAATCGTTTCACGATTAAGAATGCCTATCCAATTCCATTGATTACGGAGTTATTTGACCGCCTTCAGGGAGCAACCGTTTTCACGAAGCTTGATTTGAGAGGGGCATACAATCTTGTGAGGATTAAGGAAGGTGACGAGTGGAAAACTGCGTTTAATACCAGAAGAGGCCATTATGAGTACCTCGTAATGTCTTTTGGCCTTTGTAACGCTCCGGCAGTTTTTCAGGAATTTATTAATGCTGTCCTCCAAGATTTGTTACATTTATGTGTGGTGGTTTATCTTGACGATATCCATTGATTTTCCAAGTCCCTGGAGAGCCACCACACAGATGTCTGTCATGTGCTTTAGAAACTAAGAGAGAACAATCAGAGGCAATGGTAGGGGGTGCGGGGGGTGCGGTCCGCACCTGGGTGACACCCGCTAGAGGGGTGACACCCTTCCAACGGTGAGCTGACCCATTCACCCCGCAGCCCGCTGGGCTGGAACAACACACCTCCAGCGCCACAGCCGTGCCTGATGTGTCACTGTGTGTGTCCTCCTTCTTCTTCCTCCTCCCTACCCTACTGAGCCAGCGAGCCTCAGCCTGTCACATCTCACACTGCACTGCAGACATGATGATGACGTCACTGCACACACTACTAGTATCTCCACCCGGGAGCTGTGCAGCTGCCCTCCTCTCCCCTCCAGACTCCAGCTGCCACCCGGCACCCGGATTTGGAACAGGTCCGAGGCGGGGGGTGTCCTGGTGTCCACCGCCGGCCCGAGCCCAGGGTGAGGTGTGTGTGTGTGTGTGTGTGGGGGGGTGTGACACCATGTTATACCGCACCAGGTGACACCAACCCTAGTGACGCCACTGAGAACAATCTCTATTGTAAATTGGAGAAGTGCGAATTCCATTGTGAACAGGTTAAATTCTTGAGTTATGTAATTTCCACTGCTGGTTTTTCGCAGTTCTACAGTGGCCCCGACCCCTGGGTTTACGTCCTCTGCAGCGTTTTCTTGGCTTTGCCAACTATTATCGGAAGTTTATATGTTACTTCTCGTCTCTAGTCAAGCCCCTGACTGATATGAGCAAAAAGGATGGTAACCCACAGAGTTGGTCTCCAGAGTCCATTAAGGCCTTTGAGAGTCTCAAGGTTGCCTTTGTTTCTGCTTCTGTGTTGGCACATCCTGATATGTTACCTTTTATCCTTGAGGTTGATGCTTCTGAGACTGGAGTTGGAGCCCTTCTGTCTCAACATCCTACCTCTGAGAGCGCTATGCATCCTTGTGGCTACTTTTCCACGAAATTGTCACCTGCGGAGTGCAATTACGAGATTGTGACAGAGAGCTGTTAGCGATCATTTTAGCCCTGAAAGAATGACGATATCTCCTTGAAGGTATCACTGTGCCAGTTCTATTCTTACTGACCATAAGAATCTCACATTCTTGTTTGAGGCTAAATGCCTCTTTCCCAGAAGGGCACGATGGGCTCTTTTCTTGTCAAATCTCAATTACATTGTCTCATTCTAACCCGGTACTAACAATGTAAGGGCTGACACTTTGTCACGTCAATTTTCCTCCAATTCCAAGATGGAGTCGGTATGGTTCCCGTGATTCCTCCTGATCGTATTCTGGCTATGGTTCGCACCAGTCTCACTTCTCTTTTGGGTGACAAAATTCTTGCTGCTCAGGTCCATGCTCCTGCATGGAAACCTTGTGATCGCTGCTTTGTCCCAGAGAGTCTCCATACTGCTGTGCTCCAGACTTACCATTCTTCCAAGGCTGCTGGCCATACTGGGAAGAATCAACTCTTTTGGGCCATTTCCCAACAATTTTGGTGACCTAGTATACGTGCTGATGTAACCGCCTTTGTAGCTGCCTGTTCCGTGTGTGCTCAGAGTAAGACTCCACGACACTTTCCAGTGGGCCTCCTACAACCCATACCCAATAGAGAGAGGCCCTGGACCCACCTGTCTATGGATTTCATTGTGGTGTTACCCAACTCCCAGGACAACACAGTTATCCTTATGGTGGTTGACTCTTTCTCGAAAATGTCTCATTGTATTCCACTTAAGAATTTGCCCATTTCTAAGGAACTGGCTTCCATTTTTGCTCAGGAGATGTTTTGCTCACATGGGCTACCCAAGGGGATTGTCCCGGACAGGGGTGGTCAGTTTGTTTCCCGTTTCTGGCAAGCAAGCTTTTGTGCACAGTTGCGAATTCAGCTTGCTTTCTCCTCTGCATATCACCTGCAGTCTAATGGGGCCACAGAACGAGCCAATCAGTCCTTGGAGCAATTCCTATGTTGCTATATTTCTGACCATCATAACAACTGGTCAGACCTAAGCAAAAGATTGCCGCTCCAATCTCTCAAATCCGTATCAAGACACCCGCCCTAATGGAACTCACAGGTGCTGGCTCTGCACAAGCTTGTGGAAAGAGAAAAATATCCTGGACGGCCGCACACCATAGAAGACATCTTTATTGATATGAAGAAATAAAATCCAAATGCAGTCACCTCATGTACAGGGAGGAACAGGAAAGATAGCTAACATGTTTCACGCCCCATCATGGCGCTTATTCATATCTTTCCTGTTCCTCCCTGTACATGAGGTGACTGCATTTGGATTTTATTTCTTCATATCAATAAAGATGTCTTCTATGGTGTGCGGCCGTCCAGGATATTTTTCTCTTTCAACTGGTCAGACCTCTTACCGTGGACGGAGTTTGCTCATAATAGTGCCTTGAGTTCTGCTTCCCGATTGTTCCCGTTTATGGCGAACTATGGTTTCCAACCTTCCATATTGCCTGACTCATTTGTTCTGCAGAGTATTCCTGCGTTAAAGGAGTATCTCTGTGGTCTTCGTTCCACTTGGGCACAAGTCCAGGAGGCTTTGCCACATGCCAATGATAGGTACAGACTCCATGCTGACCGCAGACTCCTGCCTGTGCCATCCTACCAGGTTGGGGACAGGGTCTGGGTGTCATCTCGCAAATGCCGACTTTGTGTTCGCTCTCTGAAGTTCGCACCGCGGTTTATTGGGCCTTTCCGTATTCTTCGCAGGATTAACCCAGTGGCTTACACGTTAGACCTCCCTTCTAATATGCATATCTCAAATGTACTTCATGTCTCCTTAATAAAACCTTTGGTCTGCAACCGCTTTACCACCTCAGTGCCACGTCTTTACCCTGTACAGGTTGAGAATCATGAGGAGTATGAAGTACAGTCCATTGTTGACTCCCGTAGGTTCCGTGGGCACATACAATACCTGGTGCATTGGAAAGGGTACAGTCCGGAGGAACGCTCTTGGGTCTCATCCGCGGATGTACATGCCCCTGTCCTCCTCCGTGATTTCCATAGATGTTCTCCCCTCAAGCCTGGTGGTCCTCCAAGAGGGAGGGGTCGTTGAGGAGGGGGCACTGTCAGGGCTCAGCCCTTCCTTCTCTGAGCTGGCGGCTCAGCTGTCGGCTAATTGCCAGCTCATATCTCTCCACAGTGACTCACCTTTTTATGATATCCTGCTTGTCAGTCCTGCCTACTTAAGCCGTCCAGTCCAGATGATCTCTGCCTTCGCCTTGGTCAGCACCACAGAGACTCCTGCGTTCCTGTTGAAGACTTGCTTGGCTGACATTCCTTCTGGCTCCAGATCCTGACAGTTAAGAACCAAGAACTGAGTGATCAGCTGTCATGTGATTTCTCAGTTCTCGGGCTTAGAATCAACGTGGGACAGCTGCAGCATCATAGTGATGCTGCAGCACAGAGGTGAGTATGTGTTTTTGTTTTTTTGTTAACCACAAACTTCTCCTTTTAAGAGATTTTGTTGTAAATGTAAAAGTAAAATGTGCACCACAAGGTAACTGTGTTATGCTGCAAGCATGAGCTGATACAACTTTATGTTATTATATACAGTACAAAGAACAATCGCTATCTTTTGCAGTAATCAACTTGTGACACTACTTGCAAGTATTGACAATCCAGAAAATGTGGTGAAATGGAAGAAAATAAGTACCCTATTAAGAGGCATCTCTCATCAAGCTTTGGCCATACAAATGAAAGTGGATTTATCTGATAGGATTTCTGCTGATACAATTCACAACACACAGCAGTCCTGACACTGACGCTGCAGGGGGTTCATAAATCAAGTTTGATTCAGGTGCATTAGCCAAGCTGGGCGGAGGTTTTAGAACTTGAATAAAACCACAGGAACATCTCAGTGAAGAATAAGATGAATTGGATGAACTATGTGTGAGTAAAGCTCTCACACTGTCTGTCAGCATTAAGCCACAGGAAACTGGCTTCTTCCAGGAGCAGAAGATTGATCAAAAGATATTCCTGCTATCATGCAAAGTAAGGTGAAAACCTTGGACAACAATTTAATCATTGCTAAGCTTATCTACTCAGCAGAGTGTGGTAAGTGCTCTGGGCTCTCGATATTTCTCTATAATTTTTGTTATCAAACCTGTTTTTGGTGGCTGATATGCTGCAAACAGTTTGCATGCAGTTCTTAAGATTGTAATTAGGCTACCATATTTTTAGCTTCCTGTACTATACTACCCATTTACAACACTTGTATCTGATTTTTCAGACAATCTTTTTATCTAAAGTTCAGATCCATAGAGCGTTGAGGTGGAACTAAACTGTATCTGGGCACCACAAACTGAAAACGCTATTTCATTCATTCAAAACAAGCTCACCTATCCATCCATGTCTCCATGCCATGGCCATCTTGAGTAAGGGCAGATGATTCATGTAGCATTTATTTCCTGTAATCCATCTGCCCTTAGCTTAGGCATGCAGGCAGAAGGGTTTGCTCAGCTGTAAAAGTCCCTCTGCCCTTCCTCCAGCTGAAAGAAAGAAATGCCCATGAAGATTCCTGGGATGCATGACTTCATTTTGGCCTAGGCAGAAACCAGGGAACAACTGAAGAAATGTAAAAACATAAAAATAAAAAAAGGAAGTTGAAACAAGAAAATATGATATACCTTCCTATTTTTTTTTACTAATGCTAGGAGCAGAAGGATTAAAAATGGGAATGATTGATTGAGAGAGTTTACGTCCGCTTTAAGTTTTCATTTACTGATAAATTAGCACAATAACAAAATACACCTAGAATGGTGCCTGACAATATTAAAGCAGATCTCCAGCCAAAAATAATAAAATAAAAATGAATAGCCCAATAAAGAATATAATAAATCCATATTTTGCTGCAATATTCAAGTCATAGATAACCCCTGCAGTATTTTTTTCTGTCGACAGATGTATGATTGCCAGTCTTAAGGCCTGTACACACGATATGAAAATCCGAAAATTCGTAAGACGAGCTGTCTGCGGATCTTCGGATCGTTAGTACGGTGCTTTCGATAGCCAATTTCACTTTTTTGTCAGACAAAAGCTGGATGTGCAGGCTATAACATTTTTGTCGGATGTGAACTGATCTGATTTTTGGATGATCAGTACAGAAATCCGTCACACAAAAGTCGAAAGTACAAACACGCATGATCGGAATCAAGGAACGACCGGGAAGAGTTTATTCTTGTAAACTACCGTTCCTAATCTAGAATTAACATTCGTGACGCGGCAATTGATGAAATGTCCAAATGTAGCGCACATTCTCATCTTCTTTAACCACTTGCCTACCAGGCAAGTACCTAAACAAATTTTTTATCATTCTCTTCACACAAATAGAGCTTTCTTTTGGTGGTATTTAATCACTGCTGGGTTTTTATTTTTTACTAAAAAAAAAAAAGACCAAAAATTTTGAAAAAAAAATTTTTTTTACTTAGTTTCTTTCAGTAAATTTTGTAACTAAGTAATTTTTCTCCTTCCCTGATGTGCACTGATGAGGCGGCACTGATGGGCACTGATAGGCTGAACTGGTGGGCACTGATGAGGTGGCACTTATGGACACTGATTAGGTGGCACTGATGAGGAGGCACTAATATGCCGCACTTATGGGCACTGATATGTGGCACCGATGACCACTGATAGGCAGCACTGATGGGTACTGTTAGGTGGCACTGGTGAGCACTAATAGGCTGCACTGATAGGCAGCACTGGTGGGCACGGATAGGTGGTACTGATGGGCACTGACGGGCATTATTGGGTGGCACTGATGGGCAACATTGATGAGTATTGATCGACAGCAGTGATGGGCATTGATGGGCAGCACTGATAGGCGCCACTGATAGCCAGTACTGACTGGCATCGCTAATGGGCACTGATTGGTGGCACTTGTGGGCAGTGGTGGGCACTGATTGCTGCCACTGGTGGGCGTTGATTGCTGCCACTGGTGGGCAATGGTGGGCACTGATCGGCCCTCCTCTCCTCACACTCTGTCAGCGTGAGGCGAGGAGCGCCGATTACCGGCATCTCTGTGTTTACATGTGACCGGCTGTGTTTGGACACAGCCGATCACATGGTTAAAGAGCCGTGGACACGGCTCTTTACAAAGATCGAGGTCGGGTCATGTCTTAGCAACCCAGCACAGCGGCGATCGCCGCGCTACGTGCCCTCGCGGGCGCGCAAGAGTAGGCATTCTGGGACACCGTCATGTGATGGCGTCTCAGAACGAGAGCCGCACCGCCCCGCTGTCATTTGTTAGTTATGCCAAACAGAATTTTAAAAGTAATTTGTTTTATAGTGATATAAATAATATTAATATTATGGTTGTTGTTTGATTTTTTGGGGAAGTTACCACAACACCATTATCCTTGGGTTTTTAAGGTCAAAGATACAACTATGTTGGTTCCCCTTGTTAATTTTCCATTGTGTTGTTTTTAATGTAACTGCCTACTCCCAAATTGTCATTTGAAGAAAAACACATAGCCAAGTATTATTCTACACAATTTTTTTTATTGTGCAGAAAAAAAAACAACAGAAAATAAATTAGAGATGCTATCTGCCATCCAAATAAAAATAACTTAACAAAAAAGTGCGAATCAACACTCACCAAACTTCTACTAACATGAAATCAGCAGAAGGGGCACAAAGGGTGGCGCTTGAGAAATTAACTTCCTCTTTATACTCTCATATTATGTCCATGTTTGTCAAACGACAATTTGCGGATAGTTAGTATGCTAGACAAAATTCTGCACACGCGCTTTTGACAAAAATCAGACGATCGGTCGTACAACAATTGAACCGTGTGTACGAGGCTAAATTCACCCCACTTCCTCTGCTTACATTTAAAGAACACTTTTATTGTTTGTTCACACTGTGCGCAGTGACCTGTGTTTTTACATACTGGATAAACGCAGGCCACCGATCGGGCACAGAAAACAATGGTGGCTTGATTGCAGCACTTAGTTCCAGCAAAACGCTACATAATAAGTTGGCATGAACTAAACCTGTTGTGAGCAATTGATCTTTACATGTCCACGTCATTTGCATGTGGTGGCAGAAATGGGTAATACTGAAGAACAGACACCCTTCTCGGAATTGGTACAACATTTTTGTACCTTAGCATCAATCAGGACCCTAAAGCCTGAATGTTTTTCTACATGCATAAAATATAACTGGATATTAAAATATAAAAATAAAAACTAACCCTAGTATTGATCCAGGGACCTTCTGATTAACTTAGGGGATCAAGAAGACATTTTGTTTTTCTTGAAGCAAATTTGACCATATTTTACAAAGGTTTTTATTCCTTCTGTGTGTCTTTTTTTTTTCAACCTATGTAAATATTTAAGGGTTGTAATGTAAATTCTGTTATGCAATTTAAGATGCAATCAGAGCTGATTGGTCAATGTAAGAGCAGGATGTCATGGGAAAAAACATACGTTGTAAATGATTTACTTCTTCGCCTTTGCATGCTTCAGCCCTTGTGAGATTTAGATTAGGCTTTCCAGCTTGTAGACCATGTAATTTTTCCACATTTGGCATTGTATGGCCATGACAAGTGCATAATAAAATAACAAATTCATTATATGATAAATGACTACTTAAGGTCACAAAGAAACTAATGACCACAATATACAGAAAAGGATGACTTGAAAGAACTGCTGATATACAAAAAATTGTGTAGGCTATGGTTGGTATCTTTGTCAAATTAAATGTTTTGCACTTTATTATACTCAAGGAATTACAACTGCCAGTTTCATAATTTCCCAATTCTAAAGCCCCTGGCAGTAATTGGTTTACAAAACCTTCAGGGAGGCACTTCTCCCATAATTACTTACAGTAACAAGGTGGTAGTGGCTAAGGAGCAGGATTCCCTCCCACAGTCAATGTATGAAGCTATTATAGTGGTATTTCTGAAGCCGGGGAAAAACCAACCCAAACAGAGTCCTATCACCCTATCTCTTCACTAACAACTGATTTAAAGATCTTGACTAAAGTTTTGAATACCCGTCTTTTCAAGGTCATAGTAAAGCTCATCCACTCAGACCAATCAGGATTCATTTCCGCTATCAATCTCTGTATGTTATACTTAAACTCACCGCTACCAAACTCCAATATGAGTAATAGAGCTACCCCCTAGATGCTGCCAAGGCTTTTGATAGCATTGAATTGTCATATCTCTGGCATGTCCTTAATAAATTTAAACTGGGGGGTGAATTCATCTCATAGGTCAAACCTCTATACCGCGCCCCGACTGCAAGTCTAAAGCCCGATACACACGATCGGATTTTCCGATGGGAAATGTTCAATGTCAGGCTGTTGGCGGAAAATCCGACCGTGTGTATGCTCCATTGGACAATTGTTGTCGGACTTTCCACCAACAAATGTTGGCTAGCATGTCTTCACATTTTCCACCAACAAATGTGTGTTGTTGGATATTCTGATCGTGTGTACACAAGTCCGTCGGACAAAAGTCCAAAGTACAAACATGCATGCTCGGAGGCAAGGACTAGCCAGAAGCGGTCGATCTTGTAAACCCAGCATTCGTAATGGAGAATTAACATTCGTGACAAATTATGACATCTCGAAATGCAGTGCACATTCTCTTCTTCTTTAATGGGATAATAATGAAGCTGCTTTGCTGATGATACTGATGGAGTTATTGCAAACAAATTTTCAAAGGCTTTATTATTTATTTTTTTTTTAGTGATATCAAAAATAATATTATTATGGGTTTTTTTTTTTATTCGGGCAAGGTACCACAACACCATTATCCCGTAGTTTTTAAGATCAAAGATACAACTATGTTGGTGTCCCTTAATTTTACATTGTATTTTTTAAATGTAACTGCCTACTCCCAAACGGTCATTTGAAGTAAAACACATAGCCAAGTATTATCCTACACAATTTTTTTTATTGTGCATTAAAAAAATAAAACAAATAAAATTAGACATGATATCTGCCAATAGAACTTAACCAAAAAGTGCATTCTATGCATCCAAAAATATAGATAATATACCAAATCAAATCATTATTCAACCAAAAAAATAATGTCAAAGCAATAACTTAAGGCCAATAATAAAGAACATGTTATCTCCTCCGATTCCGCAACATGTCTGGTTGACGAACAGCCATTCAGAAACAAACTGAAAAGCACAAAATGTGCGGACAGAAAAGTGCAAAAAGAAAAGCGCGAATCAACACTCACCAAACTTCTACTAACACGAATTTAGCAGAAGGAGCCCAAAGGGTGGTGCTAAAGAACTGAAAAACCAAATAGTACATCTAGTACGTCACTACGTTTGTAATTGTTTGCCAACAATTGTGTGACCGTGTGTATGCAAGACAAGTTTGAGACAACGCCCTTCAGACAAAATTCCATGGTTTTGTTGTTGGAAAGTCCGATCGTGTGTACGAGGCATTAGAGTCAATAATGCCCTATCTGAACCATTTGCCTTTGGCAGAGGCACAAAGCAGGGCTTTCCACTATTTCAACTCATATTCGCACTAGCTATAGAGCCCTGGGCGGCAGTCATACGGGGGGACCAGGGGCTTTCTCCAGCTCCACAATAAACCAGAACTTCTTTATGTTTTACACAATGCCCCGACCTACCCCTACATACCTTTCAGAAGCTTGATGCTGTGTTTCGCACGCTTATTTGTAGGAAGTGCAATCCCCATATAAGCTTAAACATACTCCAGGAAGCTAAGGATGCTGGAGACCTGGCAGTTCCTAACCCATTTATATACTATATAGCTGCCCAATTCTAGCACTTGATGGCTTGGAGTGATACAAAACTTGTTGATCCAACTAAATTAATCCTTTCTGAATTATTCTCAGGCAAGTATCTGGTAGACTGTCTAGAGGTGGGTGAATTTAGAACACATAGACCAGTGGTTCTCAACTCCTGTCCTCATGACCCACTAACAGGCCAGGTTTGCAAGATAATATGATTTTTATAACAGCTTACCTGTAAAATCCTTTTCTTTTGAAGTACATCATGGGACACAGAGCCATAGTAATTACTATGTGGGTTATAGTCCACCTTCAGGTGCTGGACACTAGCATACCCTAAACAGGAAGTTGCCTCCCTATATAACCCCTCCCATACCGGGAGCATCTCAGTTTTGTAGCAAAGCAATACACGTGTATACTAGAAAGAGGGGCGGGACCTCTGTGTCCCATGATGTACTTCAAAAGAAAAGGATTTTACAGGTAAGCTGTTATAAAAATCCTATTTTCTTTAATCGTACATCACGGGACACAGAGCCATAGTAATTACTATGTGGGATGTCCCAGAACAATGCCAACTGAGGGGAGGGAGACACAACAAAAGTAGGGCACCATGAAATCAGAGGACTTATACTGCTGCCTGCAGTACACTGCGCCCAAAGGCGCCATCCTCATGTCTTTTTACATCCACCTGATAGAATCTGGTAAATGTATGGATTGAGAACCAAGTTGCAGCCCTGCAGATTTGAGTCATGGAGGCTTGGTGATGCACTGCCCACGAAGCACTAACAGCTCTAGAGGAGTGCGTTTTGATTTGAGAGGGTAGAAACTACCTCTTTAAACCACAAGCTAAAACGATTACATGTCGAATCCATTTAGAATAATAGATTTCCATGCTGCCTGTCCTCTTTTAGGACCTTCAAGCAATACGAACAAAACATCAGTTTTCTGAATCTGAGCGGTCGTCTTTAAGTAGACTGCTCTCACCACATCAAGAGAATGTAGTGATTTTTCTTCCATAGAACAAGGTTGTGGAAAAAATTAAGATAGAACAATATCCCGGTTTAGATAAAAACCTGATACTACCTTCTGTAAAAAGTTAGGATAAGGACGCAATACTACCTTATCCTTGTGAACAATAATAATATGGCTCTTTACAAGAAAAAACAGCCAATTCTGATACCCTTCTTGCAGCAGATATGGTTACCAGAAATAATAGTTTCCTTGTCAAAAAGGACCAAGGGAAAATGTTGTATCGAGCCAAAAAAAGGCTGTTTTGTAATACCAACCAAACTAAATTCAAGTCCCAAGGGCCTTGAATGAAGCCACCATCTTTCCCAACAACCTCATGCAAAGTTGAATAGAAGAATTCATCTTGCTTCTTGGGACAAGAATACCCTTTTCTGGGTGTAGTTATGATCAGACCTGAACCAAACCCTTTGTAAACACTCAAGGTGCAGTAGCTAGACCAGAAAGAAGAGCTACACACTGAAAATGAAGATTTTCCACCTTGAAAAGTAGATATTACTAGTGAGCGAGGAAATAGGCATATGGAGGTATGCATCTTTGATGTCGATTGACGCCAGAAGTTCTCCTCCTTGTAGGATGGGGATAACTGATTGGATTGACTCCATGCGAAAAAAGAGTGGTTAAATCCAGGAATTCAATTTAGATTTCTAAGATCCAGAATGTCCATTTGGATTTAACCAAACCCAAACCTGTGCTCTTACATGGGGGCCACCATGATCACTTTTTGGCAAAAGATGGTCCAATGCTTGAGAGAGAGACTTCTTTTTCTTTGGATAATTAGGAACATTTGATCTGAGAAAACGAGGAGACGGGAACTCTTGGAACTCCAGTTTGTACCTTGGAGCTATTGAGGAAGTCCCCCATTTGTCTTGAGAACTGCAAAAGAATTCCCCCTATTGAGTAAGCGGGGGCGCCTCCTCATAAGGAGGCTTCAGTATCTTATAGGTTTCCTCCCCAAGACCTCTTTTGTCCCTGGGGTTAACCCTGAGAATTACCTTTTGAACCTGATGGCGTAAGCCGTCGTGATTGCCTGGAGGCTGATGCCCCTGGCACAGGAGAAGGAGCTTTAAAATGAAAATACATTTACTCCTTTTCTTAAATGGCAAAAGGGGTACTTTTTCCACTAGAATTTCTTTGGATGTATTATCCAAATCATCCCCAAATAGCTGTTTCACCGCAAAAAAGAAGACTAGCCAGGAGCTTTTGCATGGTGCTTAGCGAAGGGCGCAAGGCCTAAAGGATAGAATCTCTCATAGCAACTATTGCAAACATAAAACTGCCAGATCCTGGGCCTGCTGGGCAGGATAACCTTGAACACCTGTTTAAACTGGTCTCTCAACAATTAAGCAATTACTGTCAGCGCAGGCTGAGACACTCAATCTGCCAGAGAAATCAGTGTTTTTTTTTCTTAATAGGAATTCCAACTTTTTATAGGTTGGATCCCTAAGCATTTGAGCATTGTCTGCCGGACAAGTCAAAACTCTTACTCACAGAGGATATAGCAGCGTTAACTGCTGGTATACCCTACTTTGTAAATTTTCTCCACCATAGGATAAAGTGTAAAAACTTTTTAGGAGGGAAAATAATGCTTATCTGGGTGATCCTCTCAGATACAAAAAAGCTTTTCCAACAATGAATGGACAGGAAAAGGCATGTACAGCTTGAGGAGGCTTTAGCGAACCCAAACACTCAGTTAAGGGTACATAAATGTGGAGTGGACCATTCAGCAAGAAATTGCACCATCAATCTTAAGATTGAAAAAGCTGATTCTCCCGCATTTGACACCTCAGAAGAGGAGTCATCAGCCTCTCCACAGTCCCCTGAGGGAATTCATCTTATCCTGCCCCTAGTTCCTCAGTTTGAAGGTCCTGGGTAATGGAAGAGAACCTGTTGCATGTTGACCAAGACTGGGATGCGATTAAAGTCACTAAACTTTTTTTTTTTTTTAAACCTATCATGGCTAAGGAAAAAAGATCTTTTTAGTAAAATAAACAGGGGCTGCAGTGTTGAAAACAGTTGCAAACATTTCATGGCCCTGATGCTCACTCTGACCAGCCACCCCCTCTCAGGGGAGGATGCCATTTGTAGAGATGAGTAGGCTTTCCAGAGCTTGAGGGAGACCCTTTTAGCTCTTTTTTGGGGGTGTTTCAACCCCCCTTATGACCTTAGCCCGATGCACAAAGCAGAGGTACTGCCAGTAGAAGTGGCATTCACTACTTGAGCAATAGTCCAGCCACAGCCGCTGCTATTAATGCAATGCAATTTTGCAGTCAGCACAAATGGAGTTTTTTAAAACACACTCCTGCGTTGGAGGACACAAACGCCGCGCTAAGCCCCGCCCACTCCGTCGTATCTCGCCCCACCTCCTCTCTCTTTCAAAAAAAAGAGTTTTCCTGCACGAGCACGGTCCTCTGATCCAACGGGATTGGCTTGTGAGTGAGGGATGGTGTGGAGGAGACCTGGAAGCCGCCGCCGCGTAGGGGCGATGAAAGAAAACAGCATTGCCGATCATTTTTAGTTCTCCATTACACTCAGTCTCATGAAGAGGGGGAGAGTTCAGTCCAGGTGGGGGGTGACTGGAGGACGCAAAACTCCCCAAGTCCAACTCCTCTGCCTGGTAGCTGGAGGAAAAAAGTCTGCTGCTTCTGTGGCACAGCGTGATCTCTGAGCAAAGCATGAGAAGGTACGTGCTCTATACAGCCCCCAGTGGTGACACTTAGGCATGACAACATTTACCTTAAAGGAGACATTTCATAAGAAAATTTAAAAATTTCTCAGAAAACTCCACTTACCTTTCCCGTTGCAGGGTTTTCTGTGGTAAAAACAACAGACCCAATCTTCACCCTTCAAGGTGGGTTCCGTTAACAAACCTTCAGGAACCAGGGGCCCTTGGGGAACCCACAATCCTGGACCTGTAATAGCAGCCCGCCAGTAAAACTTCATGGCCTTAATACCAAAAGTATTGGATCCCGGGGTCCAGCTCTCTAAAAAGAGTAGCGTTTACAAGCAAAACCTCGTTTCTTCGGATACGAGGCCTGGGCATCATTCAATATGGCCTAAAAGACACTTTGAATTGATCCAACTGCATAGCTAGCCCCAGCAAGGATTGCCTCAGGAGGAGCTCAGCACAGCATATCTTCACTCTTGACCAACACCTTAGACACTGGCGAAAAAACTGTGATACTCTCGGTATGGGAGGGGTTATATAGGGAGGAAACTTCCTGTTTAGGGTGTGCCAGAGTCCAGCACCTGATTACTATGGCTCTGTGTCCCGTGATGTACGATTAAAGAAAACTGAAATACATCACAGGTGATATCAATTGCTGCTCAGTGATTGCAGTATTCTAGCCTGCATCTCCCCAAGGTAATACTTAAAATCTGGCCTGTTGGTGGGTCTTGAGGACAGGAGTTAAGAACCACTGACATAGACAATACCCCACCATTATCCCGATGGTCTTTACTGGGCCTCACTTATATACTTCAGTTGTAAATCGGCCAGCTCTTCAAAGATTTTCAAACCTTAAGGGAGGAGTTTGGTCTGCCCAATACCTCCTTTTATCAATACCTACAACTACGCCACGCTTTTTAGGCACAGGCCAAGCTGTCTTCAAGTGTGTATACTAAGACTACTATACTTAATCAGACCTTGTCGTTCACCTCTAAAAGGGTACAAATCTCAGCCTTATATAGTTTCCTATTATAGCAATCCTCCAAGTCCATGTCACTGAAATGTAGGACACATTGCAAACTGAAGTAGGCCACATTTCTGATGAGGAATTGTCCACTATCCTTACCAATGTACTACTGGTATCCTTCTTTGTGACTCAAACTCTCATCTAGCTTTTTATTGTCCATTGATCTTACCACACCTCTCAGAAATTTTACACAAAGCATAAGAGAGACGCCCCGCTATGTATAGGATGTGAGATTGACAATGGTACTTTAATACATACAGTGCCTTGCAAAAGTATTCACCTCCTTGGCATTTTTCATGTTTTGTTGCCTCCCAACCTGGAATTAACATGGATTGTTTGAGAATTTGCATAATTTAATTTACAGAACATGCCCAAAACTTTGAAGATTTTTTTTTATTGTGAAACAAACAACAAATAGGACAAAATAACAGAAAAAGTAAAATGTGCATAACTATTCACCCCCCTAAAGTCAATACTTTGTAGAGCCACCTATTGCGGCTATCACAGCTCCAAGTCGTTTTGTCTTGTCTTTATGAGCTTGCCACATCTTACCACTGGGATTTTTGTCCATTCCTCCTTTCAAAATTGCTCCAGCTCCTTCAAGTTGGATGGCTTGCGCTTGTGAACAGCAATCTTCTGTCTGACCACAGATTTTCTATTGGATTGAGGTCTGGGCTTTGACTAGGCCATTCCAACACATTTACATGTTTCCCCTTAAACCATTCAAGTATTGCTTTAACAGTGTGTTTGGGGTCATTGGCCTGATGGAATGTGAACCTCCGTCCTAGCCTCAAATAATACACAGAGTGGTACAGGTTTTGCTCAAGAATATCCCTGTATTTATCACCATCCATCTTTCCCTCAACTCCCACCAGTTTCCCAGTCCCGACTTCTGAAAAACATCCCCACAGCATGATGCTGCCACCACCATGTTTCTTGGTGTTCTTTGGGTGATGTTATGTGTTGGGTTTGCGCCAGACATAGCACTTTCTTTGATGGCCAAAAAGTTCAATTTTAGTCTCATCAGACCAGAGCACCTTCCTCCATACATTTTGGTAGTCTCCCACATGCCTTTTCGCAAACTCAAAACATGCCATTTTGTTTTTTGCTGAAAGTAATGGCTTTCTTCTGGCCACTATGCCATAAAGCCCAACACTATGGAGCGTACAGCCTACTGTTGTACCATGTCCAGTCTCTGCTGTGGAACTCTGCAGCTCCTCCAGGGTTACCTTAGGTCTCTGTGCTGCCTCTCTGCTTAATGCCCACCTTGCCCGGTATGTAAATTTTGGTGTGCGGCCCTCTCTTTGCATGTTTTTGTTGTAGAACGGCAGCTTACTGTATTTTTGTGCCACACCCAGTAATAAAGCTAGACAATGAGAAGAACCCCCTAGTGGTGGACTTTTAAGGCACATAAAAGTCTTGAAAGTCCACCACTAGGGGGTTCTTCTCATTGTCTCTCTTTGCAGGTTTGCTGTTGTGTCATGTTCTTTCCATTTGGTTATGATAGATTTGATGGTGCTCCTAGGGATCATCAAACATTTGGATATTTTTTATAACCTAACCCTGACTTCTATTTCTCAACAACATTGTCTCTTACTTGTTTGGAGAGTTCCTTGGTCTTTATGGAAGTGTTTGGTTAGTGGTGCCTCTTGCTTAGGTGTTGCAGCCTCTGGGGCCTTTCAAAAAGGTGTGTAATGACAGATCATGTGACACTTAGAATGCACACAAGTGGACATCATTTCACTAATTATGTGACTTTCGAAGGTAATTGGTTGCACCAGAGCTTTTTATGGGCTTTATAACAAAGGGGGTGAATACATACGCACATCCCAATTATCAGTTTTTTATTTCTGAAAAATAGTTTTATGTATATATTTTTCTAATTTTACTTCACCAACTTAGACTATTGTGTTCTGATCCAGCACATATAATTCAGATTAAAAAAACATTGAACTAAAGGCTGTAGTGTAACAAAATAGGTAAAAAGCCAAGGGGGTGAATATTTTGCAAGACACTGTATGCTGTAGACCTGTCCAAAACTTGTTCGGTATCACACACCATTAAGTGAATGTTTGACTCTAAGACATGTTTATAGGGTTGGTTGGATGATGAGCTTTTTACCACACATACACATACTGCAATTATCTGTTTGCTGTTTGTTGCGCAGAAACATTTTACACAGAGATGGATATCCCTGACCCCGCCGACTCATGCCCCCTGGGTGAAAGCATTTAATGATGTTTTAATTTGTGGACGTCTTGTCTCAACCTAATGGCTGCCCTGCCAGATTCATTAAAATCTGGGATAACTGGCTGGGCACCCCTGGCTTAGCTTCTTTCCAACTTGTCAGGGCAGGCTTTTAAGCAGAGGAAATTCATCTTCTAGTGTGACTCCCCTTGTGTGCCTTCCCTTTCGCTTGACGCTTCCACACTTCATTGTAAATAATCACACAGACGTGAGGTTATTGTTATGACAATACTTTATTATGACTATTGATCACTTTCATTACACTGTTTTTATCCTAATAAAAATGATCTGATTAAAAAAAAAATGCCTTGCGCTTCCAGTGCAACTAAGTAAGCACTGCCAAGCTTTAACTGCATACTCCGAGCTGTAAATATGTTCATCGAAATGTGGGAATTTAGCAGAAAAAATCAGCTGGTCACAGCTTCTGCCTCCCTGAAGCACTGATAGCTTGTCAGATTCGAAAATCTTTGCACACATGATATAAGCACAAACGCTCACTGCTGTTTGCCTGGTGCTTGCCATGAAAAGACTAAACTGTGACACCCAGAAAAAAAAAGAGTTGGTCAGGCAACCGATAGGCAAGGGCTGAACACAATTCTATCAAAAGGATTGTCATATACATCAGGACACTATTCTATATTACACATAAACCTCCAATAATTATCCAAATAATCCCAGTGATAAAAGAACAAGTGACCGATTCTATAAAAAAGTGTTCCTTGTTGTCAGTGTGCTGCCAAGGACAATAAACATACATTATGAATACCCTTATGTAATAAAGATAAGTAGGTTTTGTGTGCCGTGCTATTTTATTTTCCTCACAACTTAGGTCACCCAAGCAAGATTATTAAAAAAAAAGAGATGTAACAGGTTCCACAACATTTGGTATCAGGGGCTTATAAGATATAAGATAATTGCAAACATTTCCGAAGGTTTATTCTGTTAGTAAAGGAAAAAAATGGTATCAGCGCTTAATGGTATATAGCTGCTAGCAATTAGTGTAGATATACAAAACACTGTGATAACAATGACCAAGAAAAATTGAGTCCAACATTGAAACTATTCAAAAGAAACTAAACATAGAATAGTTCTTATGAAGAAGTATCAAGTGATACACGTGATCTCCCTCCTCTAGTGCTTCAATCACCCAGTGCGACCTCCACCAACGTCAGAAAAACGCACTCAGGATAGACAGCTCAGGACCATTCCTCTGCTGCTGTGGTAGGCCCCAGACAGGCCTCTAGGCCCACCCACACGCCGTAGCGACGTGAGCCTCCGGAACAGGGGACCACGAGGTGGTATTCCTAACGCATACCTGTCGGCCAGGAGGGCCAGCAGGTGGCTGAAAACGAACCCCTAAACATGGCGTCTGTCCCATAAATACCCTCTCCCAGAATGCAACTCGGAGGACCATCTCCACCGAGTTTTCTCTGGGACAGAGGAGCACTCATACTCTTTGACACGATGCCTTTCCAACACCGGCCCATGGTGACAACGACACCTACCGGTGCAGTGTGGAAACACATGCAACTCAGCCAAACTGGAACAGAGGCAAACCTAACTTCACCTATCAGTAGTAGATCAAAAAAATCTACCAGCGCTACATATATAATTATTGCAGTGTGTCAAATTTGGGATATGCAGCCCACACACTAAATGGCTCTGATCTTAATCTAGCTAGTATTTTCCTGTGAATATCACAGTATCTGTGTCTGCAGAAAAGTAGGGCAGTTTTTCCCTGGTTCTGAGTACCACCCGATCTGTAAAGTTTATAGTAGCCTCTACCCAAATGCAATTGAGCAGAAGATTGAGGCTTCACAGCAAACATGTGATGAGTCCTGTACAGAATCTAAAAGGCTGCTGACATCCTTTGTAGAACCCGGGCATCTGGAGCACGCAGAACCGAACACTCAGTGACCACATCAGGCTTATGGTCTGATTTAGTGTTGGGCATGGGCATGCTAGGGTGGACTTTGGGGACCCATTGAGCCCCATGGTCTTCCTCAACGGACCCGGCGATGCTGATCAGTGGAGCTGCACTGGCTGACAGCGTAATGTGCACACCAGCGGTAGTAGTAGCAGGTGTTTTATCCTCCTACACATTGCTTATTGGCTCTTCCTCACTCTCACCCCACTTTCCCATTTGTAAGATAACCTGTCAGAAAAGAGTTCCGATGGTCAGTCAGACAGAATGTCCAAATCGGAAATGGTAGAGCACACTTCGGCCGGGATGTAGTTGTGCTTAGCACCACCCTAACTGACACCACTATGGCATCCCCCTTGATGGCCACAGGCATCTCCTCCCCCACAGGAACACCACTCTCACTTCTCGCTGGCTTACCCAGCTCTGGTACTTTCCTCCTGTGTTGTTTGGACATCAGAGTGAGCAGTTGGGCCCATCCGCAGCCTCGAGGAGGGATCGGTGTGCTGGGTCCTGGGGAAGTCACTGGGCCAAGGGCAGCAGCCTCCGGCATGACTTCGGTGATGACCGGTGGACTCGGAATATCACTCCCAGCCGGGATGGCAAAGTTCCTATCCCAATCCACTTGTAGGATCCGCGGAGGTTGAGTTGGGGAGATAACCTCAAACAATTGCTCTACGCAGCGTCCACAGATGATCCAAGGCCTTAACTGCGTGGTCAGGCCGGAACATTTCCCACAGATCAGTCCCAGAGCTTCGTAGCCTCCAGCCGTATACAAGGCAACCTTGCCCTTCAGTGTATAACGCACTCCAGTGTCAGTCAGGGCAGGTATTGCATCACTCGGACCGAAACAAACACCCGGAGCATACTTTCTCCAATCTGCCATGTCTCCTAAGAACTGTGCCATCTTTCTTTCCAACCCACAATCAGACACACGTGGCAGCACTTCCTTATTCTCCTCTGCAGAGCGGAAGCTCCTCCCCCTGCCAACGGATTGGTGCAAATGTTTTCTGGGAACTGTGGCGCTCTCCTGCTGCATGCTGCGGCATGCCAAAACTGTACTGTAGTTCATTTTGGAATCTGTATTAATCCTCACAGCGCTGGGGGGAAGACACTTATTGAATGCAAAAGAGTTTATTTCTCTTAACAAACTTTTGGAGGAGAGAGGGTTAGGGCCAGGACACCCTCAGGTAGTTGCAAGTTCAATTGGCAGACTCTGAGACTTCAATAGAATGACATCCATGCAGGGAAAAGCATCCAGCAAGATGCCACATCTGCATGTGCAGGAATACTGTCTCCTATGGCAACGGTCTTTAACAGTTCCGAACACAAAGCTTAACAGTTCCTTTCTATTCCACTACAATCACTCCTTGTAGTTCTTCAGCCCGCTGAGCTCCTGGTTTCTCACTAGATCCGCTGATTCACTGTCACTGAATCCCTTGAGCTCCTCCAATCTGCACGATAGTATTTTCCTTAAGCGTCACCCCCGCTTCTCTGCTGGGTCCCTAGCTTGATACTCTAGATACCTCTCAAGCTTCACCCCCCCTGACCTGCTCGATCCCTGGTTTGACACACAATGCTGCTCTGCAAGCATCACCTCCGCTGGCTGGGTCCCGGGCTTGATACCCACTGAAGTTTTCGATTCTTCACCGTCCCCGGTTGGTGAGAATACTGCTCTGGTACTTCAGTTACTCACTTTGGTCCCTGGTAATTAGGCAGATAGTCCCTTACTGGTGACAGCTTCTACTCTAACTCCAACCACGGCAGGTTCTCCGGCCAGCAGAACTGTCACTTTTGGTTGGACTGCAAGCCGCAATCCCAACCCTGCACTGCTCCCTTGCTTCTGGATAGGCCCTCAGACAGCCTATAAAACAAAAAACACCGCGCTAAAAAAAACAAACAAACAAAAGCTACAGTTCAAATGTGCGATATACACAACAATGGGAAAAAAAACAAAGAAAAAACTGCGCTAAACCCTCATGATGTGTGATAGGGTATTGTGAAAGGACACCAAATTAAATGTGGATGTATATATGAAATCATAAACAAAAATTATATGACACAACAAAACCAATTAATAACAATCAATACCAAGTGCATATAGATCAAAAAGGTACCAAAAGCACAAAATAGTGAAAAATAAATACATAAGCAGCAAAGTCCTTAGACCAGAAAAGAAAGTCTTCTAAGGAGATGGGAAGAGTCCCCGGATAGCTCTTCATAGGGATCAATGTATAAAGGTGGAAATTGGGAAAAACACCCCTCGCAGTGATCCTCCACCATTAAGAATACATGCTTACCAGATAGTAAGCGCAACAAGCTCGTAAATAAACCAAGGACCCGATAAACAGCAGGTATTGGAGCATCCCTCTATATAGCGTGGCAGATGCCAGGCAAACCAGGTACTTGCAGGACCTTGAATCCAGGTATCCAACCAGCATCAGAACATCACTCAAGCAGTATGCCGCGGGCATGCATGGGGGGGAGGGGGTTACCGCAACCCAAGTCACAGACATAGGAGCAAAGAAGAGATGTCCATAGTTTAACTCCGTACAAATAGATTTATTAATAAAAAGTAGAAAACTTACAATTCAGCATTAAAAGAGTAGCAAAATCCCTGGCTGGCTGGCGAGCGCCCGTTCAGAGTGAAAATCGATGACGTCAAAGCGTCAACCTCCCGACGTACATTTCATCTGTATCCGACATCGTCTGGGGAACAGACGACGTCTAGCAGCCAGATGTGCCCAGGATAGGCCCAATCTCCGGCCTAGCAGCCCAGGCAATACAACACACGCCCACCCAAACAGCCGTCCAGGTGGCACAGAACATACCGAATATATAGGCTCTCCAAGCAGGCCAAGGGATTCAATAAAACCCCTGCCCATTAACTGACATAACCCATATACCCATAATCTGACCTTGCTTTGCCCTACCCGGCCACCTAGTGGTAGAAGAGAAAAGTGCAATAAGGCCAAACTTAGGGAAAAATCAATAGATCTCTAAAAATTAACCAGGATAATTACTCCTGGCAAGTAAATTTGTGAGGAGCAACCCTGCCTAAACTCCAGGATGCTACACACGGATACCCAGAATGGATGAATCAGAAGCAGAGA
This sequence comes from Lithobates clamitans, assembly GCA_037952925.1. Lineage (NCBI taxonomy): Eukaryota > Metazoa > Chordata > Amphibia > Anura > Ranidae > Lithobates > Lithobates clamitans. The sequence goes on from JBBGZY010001230.1 coordinate 3,657,803, forward strand.
AATCCTTGCACTGCAGGTCTACAGGTACAACTTATTTTCCAGCAAGAACAGTGAAGAGCACATTAGTGACCTCACCTAATCTTACTCCAAATAGCAATCAGAGGCAGCAGTGACCTAGATGATTTCACACTGCAGATATACAGCTATAAAGCTCAAAGCACAGGAGGTACATTGATATTTTCAGGATGAATTCAAGACAAAAGGTAGATTTTATTTGGTACTGTTGGGCACAATTAACATTTCTAGATGTTCCCTAATTCAGGTCCATTTTACTTTATGATCCATTAAAGTGTATAACATTTATTAAAGTCTAATTTATACACACCCACCTCTGTACAAGCTGCTATTTATTTTACACCTAGAAAAGTAATTATTATTTCTTGTCAGCTGGTCAATTTCATTTCGTTGTATGCTTGTTACTGAAAATAGCTAATGATAATAAGACAGTCGTAACTGAGTGACGGTACAAGGTGCGGTTAAGGAGGTAGGTTACTGAGCATCCTGGTCAGTCTGTAGTGTGCTATCAGCTATGCTGAGTGACAGAATGGCAGTTAGGTGGCATGTGGAGTTGACATGATTCTGAATATTCCTCTGCACATTGAAATGCCTCAGAAATTATTTTTAGATCAACATGTGACAAAAAAGGGGAATACATACAGGGGGTTCCATAAAGCACTTTACATTAACACCTAATTGAGAAAAAACTCTAATCAGGTAGACCATCTATCCTGCAAGGGTAGATAAAGAAGTTCTGCTTGTATAGCCAAAATCCCAGACATTTGGTCTCATGATATCTGCAGAAGGGGGGATCAGTTAAAGTGGAGTTCCGGCCGAAATATGACTTTTAAGATAAAAAAACCCCTAGAATACTCATGCCTCGTGCAATGTAACAAAGGTGTGCTGTAAACTATGCCCGGTTTTCTATTTGTGCAGCATTGTTTTCTTACTTTGTGACGTTCCTGCTCAGCACGGCCATCTCCAGTGTGGGAATCTGAACACAGTGTCCTTCCTGGATTCCGTGCATGCTGGCTACTCAGCATGCACCTGCCAATCTCGTGCATACGCAGTGTGGTGCAATCTTGGTCAGCTTGACATGCCAAGCTGACCAAGATTTTCCATAGACGCCAATGTTAAATGTTACGGAGCAGTGCGATGCCAAGCTGACAAAGATTTTCCATAGACGCCAATGTTAAATGTTACTGGAGCCGTGCCATGCTAAGCTGACCAAGAGTTTCCATAGAAGCCAATGTTAAATATTACGGGAGAAGTGCCATGCCAAGCTGACCAAGATCTCCCAGGAGCCAATGCAAAAACTGAAATGACGTATGACGCCGCGTTCCCTAAAGGAGGAAGTGAAATGAGATATAGGCATAAATCAGGAAAGTGAAAAGAAAAAAAATAATGACTTGCCAATTTATTTTAAGGATGCACAATAGTGCTGCATGGTGAGGAGGGAAAAATGTGGGTGGAGCTCCACTTTAATCTGTACTCTAATGCTTCTCTAAACCCTTTTCTGGACTTTTATGGGCAGCACGTGTGAAGAGTGGAACATTAGAAACGGTATGCATTTTTTAGTCTATTTATCAATCATACTGTATATCCAAGCATGGTCCACTTATAAAGGATTTTTAACCACGAAACTCAACTTGAGTTGAGTGAGTTGGAGACCTTGGATTGTGGGCTCCTTGAGGGTAGGGACTGATATGAGTGTGCAATGTATGTGTGGAGCACTGCGTGAAATTGATGGCGCTATATGGGTACCTTAAATAATAATATAATAGATGAGCATCTTAATGAGATACAATGTACAGGGATAGGGACAATTGTAGATACGCACCCACACTCACTCAGGTTGAATTGGATGGACTGTGTCTTTATTCAACCTTACTAACTATGTAACTATGTAACTTTCACCCAAGATTTAAAAACACACATTCACTATATCATAGTGATGTCACACATTTTCAAAGAGGATTTGTCAATTTAAAAGCAATATTCATCCATGTTCATCCACATTTGTTCTTTAACCGCTTCAGCCCTGGAAGATTTTACCCCCTTCCTGACCAGAGCACTTTTTACAATTTGGCACTGTGTCGCTGACAATTGCGTGGGCCTCCTACGCTGTACCCAAACTAAATCTGCATCCTTTTTTTCCCCAAAATATTGCAATAAGCGTATATTAATTGGTTTGCACAAAAGTTAAAGCATCTGCAAACTATGGGAAAGATTTATGGCATTTTTATTTATTTATTTATTTATTACTAGTAATGGGGGTTATCTGCGATTTTTAGCGGTACTGCAACATTGCAAAAGACAGTTTGGAGTCTTTTGACACTTTTTTGGGACCATTGGCATTTATACAGCGATCAGTGCTATAAAAATTCACGGATTACTGTGTAAATGTCACTGGCAGGGAAGGGGTTAACAATAGGGGGTGATCAAGGGGTTAATTGTGTGTTCTAACTGTATGGGGATAGGATTGACTAGGAGAGGAGCCATATCTTTTTCCTACTTAGCTGGAACAAACAATGTGGCTCCTCTCCTCTAACAGCACAAGTGCATGCGATGGCACGTGGCCGGCGGCGATCATGCCCGCCAGCCACACGCATCGGGTCCCCCACTGTGCAGTGTGCGCGCACGCCCCCTGGTGACCGCAAAAGGGTAGGATGTACCTGTACGGGATTTCACCCAGGAGAGCCATTGTGGCGCAGTATATCTGCATGACACGGTCGGCAAGTGGTTAAACAAAAGTGTTTTACTGTTTCAGTGAATGTAGATTTATTCTGAATGATCACTTTTAACCTTGCACAATATTTAAATTATTCCCTGGTTTTGAGTGGGTAACTGTATATTTTTAAATGTTACTTGCTTTGGGAATGTAGATTTATTTTTTTCTATCTGGGTTCACATATATGCGGCCATGGTTTCAGCTTGGGAGTCCGGTGCAGTTCTGTTCACCGGTTCAGGTGCGATTCAGGTGTGAATTTTTACTTGAAATCGCACCTGAACCTGACTGAAAAATGCACAGGACTCTTTTTAAAACTGTATTGTGGCCGCCCCGCACATGTGTGAACTGGCTGCCTTGAGAAGGCTGCCAGTTCACATGTTATGCAAATTGGATGTGGTTAAAAACGTATCCCATACACATATATGTGAACAGAGCCAGCTGAACATGTGTTTTTAGAGCAGGTTCAGAACAACCTCGATGATTTCCCCTCAGTAAAAAAAAAGACTTGCTATGGGGGTACCTGCCTGCTTGCCTGGAGTTCTGGATTGGTTAGTTTGGGGAGTGAGAGGGTACAACATTTAGGCTGGGTTCACACTGGAGAATACAGCAGGAGTCTGGTGTTTCTCCATTCACTATTCCAGGTCCAATTTCAGCCTGAATTTTTGGCTGAATTCGGACCTGAAACAGACCAAAAGATGCACAGGGCTACTGTGCAATTCACACTGGAGCCGCTGCGGAGATGTGTGAACCAGCTCCATAGAGCGCTGGCCACAATCTCCTGCTATGCGAATTGGATGAGGGGAAAACCAAATCCAATTCGCAATAGTGTGGACCCAAACTTAAACAAAAAATTGAAAAATGACAAATACGAAAAAATCCCACATCCTTCTAGAAATTGTTAGCCATGGAGCTAATTGCATATATGCATCATTTCAGGCCCATAGACAGTAACAGCAGCAGAAGTGAAATGATTCTCATTATTGCAAGATTCCCACAAAGAATTCACCAGAAATATGAAAATTGGTTCTCCCAAAGCCAGCAGTTATGGATTCCATAATCTCATGTTTAGTGGTACCCATTCTGACACCAGGAATTTTTCACAGCATAATACTGACAAATACTAACTTAAATGCAAATCCATCAGTAATTATAATATTGTGTTTGTTTTTCAGCATTTCATACTATTTTTGTTCAAAGTGTGTGTGTGTGTGTTCATTTCTAATTTTGTAACGTATCCAGTTATTTTAGGCGTCATGTAATTATAGCTGACAAAGGGGCCTAAGTGCTCCACAAAGTCTTGTATTATCCATTAAAAAGTACTATGGCTACTTTTTCCACTCTAAATGTGTCATTACAATAGTTTCCTGTTGGTAAATGCAGTACTGTGACATTAATTGATTGTACAAAGTCGGTTCTGTATTGTTTGCCACATTTAATATAGACAACCAGATATGTAGTATATGAGTTGCAAATACCTTGTAAATTGCAAAGGTAACTTAATATCAGCCTGCTACAGTGCTCTGTAACTCCCACTGCTAGCCTGTCACAGTGTTCTATCTTCGTGCCCCCCCCCCCCGGCCTGCCACAGTACTCTGTCCTTCTGCTGCGGAGTGTGACAGCAGGATAGGCAGTAGGGCACTGAGCAGGCTGGCGTATCGGTGTGACTCTCCCCTTCCCAGTCTGCCACAGTGCTACATGATGGTGTCACCTCGGTGTGGTCCGCACCCCCATAGCGACACCCCTAAATAGTGTTACCAGTAATGCTTGGTGTATCTAGTAAAATGATTTCACTATGTTTTAAGATTAAGAATTGAATGTTTTAAAATTAACAATGGCAAGCACTCACCGGTCACTAAAACCACATGATCATGCTAATCAATGAAAAGCACTTCTTTCTTCTGGGACACTGTTGCCTTATGAGTTTATGTGAAATCTCCATTAATAGTTGTAAAATAATTGTAAATATGAATATATTTCATTTAGCTTTGTATCAATTTGAGTGTGTTAGAAAGTGTCCCAGAAGGCTCTGTTAGACAGATATCCCTTGGTTAGATATGCAGTGAGGACTGTGGCCAGACCGTCATGAATACTTAATCTACCAACAAAGTTAAGTTTCCTGCTCAAAATAGTCTGAGCCAAGGATTTGCATTAAAAGGGGCTGAGCTATGCTAACGCTAGGAATTGGAGATTTAGCCAATCCTTAATAGGGAGGCCCATCAATCAGAGCCACACCATGCCAACCAATGAGGCATCAGCCTGTAATGATATACACAGACTAGAGGAGAGGGAAACTCACATTTTCTGGTAGAGCGGTCACCTGAATGGAACCTTTGTGGGTCATAGCCTGGAAACTATGGGAAATGTCTGCCTTGAACTTGTAACAAAATATGTTTGTCTTATGTCTTTTATGTCCTACTGTTTGAAGATTAATGTTTTAAGAAATATACTCTGTATTCCTTCAAGTAATCCATGATTTTTACCCTTTCCCTGTACAAATAGACAGATTGTGTTTATTAGTCTAGGCCTCTTTACTATGTATCAATAAATTTTTGTTAATGTGTTAAAGCTTTCACTCATGGTCAGAGATCTCTTATTTAACCCAAATCATTTCTGAGAGATAATAAATCTCAAATATAGTAAACGGGTAACATAATTGGCAACCATGAAGGGACCAGGACTGAAAGTATTTAATAGAATACCAAGGTTTGTGTAATGTCGACTAAGGTTATTGGCATGATTTTAAACTGAGTCAGTTTTTCCGGTAGTTTGGAGGTCACAGCAAGTTTATCTAGGGAAAAATATAGGTAAATGTTTTTGTTTTATAAGTGGGTATTAACCACTTCAGCCCCAGAAGGATTTACCCCCTTCCTGACCAGAGCGTTTTTTACGATTCGGCACTGCGTCGCTTTAACTGACAAGTGCACGGTTGTGCGACGTAGCTCACAAACAAAATTGACGTCCTTTTTTCCCCACAAATAGAGCTTTCTTTTGGTGGTATTTGATCACCTCTGCGATTTTTATTTTTTGCGCTATAAACAAAAATAAGAGCGACAATTTTGAAAAAAACGCATTATTTTTTACATTTTGCTATAATAAATACCCCCCCAAAATACATAAAAAACATTTGTATTATGTAAATATGTATTCTTCTACATATTTTTGGTAAAAAAAAATCGCAATAAGCGTTTATTGATTGGTTTGCGCAAAAGTTATAGCGTTTACAAAATAGGGGATAGTTTTATGGCATTTTTATTAATATTTTTTTTTTTACTAGTAATGGCGGTGATCAGCGATTTTTATTGTTACTGCAACATTATGACGGACATGTCAGACATTTTTGACACATTTTTGGGACCATTGTCATTTATACAGCAATTAGTGCTATAAAAATGCACTGATTCCTGTGTAAATGACACTGGCAGTGAAGGGATTAACCACTAGGGGGCGGGGAGGGGTTAAGTCAGTACTAGGGATGTGTTCTAACTGTAGGGGGTATGGGCTGTGTGTGACACATCACTGATATCTGCTCCCGATGACAGGGAGCAGAGGTCAGTGACACTGTCACTAGGCAGAACGGGGAGATGCTGTTTACATCAGCATCTCCCCATTCGTCCTCTCCATGAGGCGCTCGCGGGTATCCCCGCGGCGATCGAGTCAGCGGGACCCGCGACCCGACTCACGGAGATCGCGGCAGGCGCGCGTGCGCACGGCGGAACAATCAAAGTAACGTACGGGAACCATTAAAACCGGTCACTTTAACCACTTCAACCTCAGAAGATTTGGCTGCTTAAGGACCAGGCCATTTTTTGCGGTACGGCACTGCGTCGTAATTAATTATGTTACCCGTTTACTATATTTGAGATTTAATATCTCTCGGATATGATTTGGGTTAAATGAGAGTTCTTTGACCATGAGTGAAAGCTTTAGCATAATAACAAAAATGTATTGGTACATAGTGAATATTTGTAGAACAAAGAGATTTGGGTCCCATTGTTTAGATACACAAGCCAATGCACTGAATTGTCTGTCTAACAGAGCCTTCTGGGATGCTAACACACCCATATTGATACAAAGCTAAATGAAATATATTCATATTTACAATTATTTTACAGCTATTAATGGAGATTTCACATAAACTCATTAGGCAACAGATGCCCACTTGTGGCCAGTTGAGAATATGAGACTTGGCCACACCTAAAATAATGGTTTATGTGTAATCTCCTTTAATATTTGGAACTTTTGGCTTTGCCTTCTGAAACAAAATAAAAACTCCTTGAAAAAAAAATGTTTAAACTCTCCATCTCTACAGTCCATATTTCTGGTTCCCAGTCTCGGTACTCATCACTTGTTCTGGATGTTATAAGTCCATAATAAAAATAATAAGAGCCAAAACACCAAAAAAAAAAAAACAACAAGGAAAAAAAATAATGAGGATCCCTGTTCTCAACAGTCCAATAATAATAGTATGAAAGTCCATAATGCCAATCTGGTCCCGTTGCCCTTACTTCTGGGACAGCCTTCCCTGGTGATTCCAACTGAATACAGCATACAGTAACGGCCTTTGGACCAGCTTTCCTGGCTTACTGAGATTATACTTTATTAATGTGGACAAAGGTAGAGAAAGAAAAACACCAATACTTTGAAGACATATGCATTCAAATGAATGCTTATCTGGTAAGTCTGAGAAGTAAGAACCTTTGATTAGAATTGCCAAAGATATACTGTGACATAATAATGAGACCCTTTCCCATTGACACGTTTAACAATTTGAATGGTTACGCCCTTCAGCCAGGTTGTCTGATTTTCATTCCCCAATCTTTCTTCCTCTATTGTCATATGCTTGCAAGTAACTCTGCCCCGCCTCCTGCTGAATACCACTGTGTGCGTGTATGACCCTTCAAGTGTCCAGTGGGATCTTGTTGCCATTGCAATCACCACTAACTCCTTTTACTGAAACTGTGTTCAGTTATACCAGCCCTGATGGGCTAACCTTGGCTGGTGCCAAAATTTGGTGCATATAGCTCCGTCCTTGGCTACCATCGATAGCTGTATGAGTCCTGCCTTTAGCAGGTTACAGAAGAGGTCATAACTTTAAGAGGTCTCAGTGCAGATTAGGCAGTGTCAACTAAGCAGACAAAAATAATTTTATTTCAGAATACAGATAAGTGTGATGTCACCAGTTACTTGTGGCTTCAGGAATAATTAAACTAAATTACTGTCATGGTTATGCAGTAATCTTTCTCTGTCAGCTTACCTGCTCCTCATGTGTTCAGACTAAGAGGCCAGCCACTCACACCTGACTGGTTTTATAACCTCTCCTCTAAGCATGGCCCCACCCCCCAGGCCCTATCAGGGAACCCTATATTAACCTGTGCACTGCAAGCCAGCAGTGCTGATCAACCATTGTGTGTTTGGCTTCCTGTTCCTGCTTGCCATGTGCTCTACGCTTATTTCTGTTACCGACCTTGGTGTGTTCTCAAGTATTCCTGTCTGCTCGTGACCCTGACCTTTGGCGTGTCCCCGACTATCCCTGTTTGTCTGTGACCCTGAACTGTTGGTGTGAACTCTGTTGTCCTTGTCTGCTTGTGGCCCCGACCTTGGCTTATTCCCTTACTATCCTTATCCTCCTGTTGCCTACTGTGGGCGTGAGCTGGGGGACCCTGGGGGTCGCGACCTGGAGCCAGTTGCAGCCCAGTCCATCCTCACCACTAGAGGCTCTGGTGAACACCTGCTGGCTCTTAGACTCTGCACCCTAGGGAATCTTACGCTCTAACCCCGGTGGGATCCATCTTGGTGTTCCAGCAGCCCTGTCTTCTTTACCACCTTGACTCCCATCCGCAGCAGTCAGCCGTAGGGTCCACTACCTTGCGGTGCACTCCTGATCCCAACGGTGTGCATCTGCCACCTAGCCTCAAGGTAACCTGACAGTTTGATCAGCCATGGACCCGGCTGATGTGCCGCTACCCGCAGATGATCTATTGCAGGACTTAGTTCGCAGACTTGAGACCCAGGAATCGCATCAGACCCAGGTGATGCAATTCCTTCAGCATTTGGCATCCTGTTTTGAACAGGTTCTGGCCTCATTAGGACCCCCGGTTCAACAACCTCAATCGCTATCTGCTGCTGCACCTATTGCACCAGTTGCAACCGCACATTCATTACAACTGCCAGCTCTGGCCCGTTTCTCTGGGGACTCCAAGGCTTGCAGGGGGTTCCTTAGCCAGTGCACAATTAATTTCGAACTTCAGCCCCAAAACTTCCTGACCGAACGGGCGAAAGTAGCCTATATTGTATCCCTCCTGTCCGGCGAGGCGCTAGCTTGGGCTGCCCCTCTGTGGGAACTGAATGATCTAGTGGTTTCTAGCCTGTCTGATTTATTGAAACTTTTTTGGAATATCTTCAAGGAACCGGGTCGTGTCTCCTCAGCGGCTAGCGCTCTTTTATGTCTCCATCAAGAGTCCGCTTCTGTGGGACAGTATGCTCTTCAGTTCCGTATCCTCACAGCTGAATTGAGCTGGAATAATGAGGCCCTAGTTGCAACCTTTTTACATGGCCTTTCTGATAGTGTGAGGGATGAATTAGCAGGAAGATCCCTTCCTGCTGATCTGTAACCAGATCGATATTCGCTTTCAGGAGAGGTCCCTGGAAAAAAGACACCAGCACTCCCCATTCCTTAGGCAGCCTGAGCTCCCAGTCCCTTCTCTTCGATCCGAGGAGCACCCCCTGCCTGCTGAGGAACCTATGCAGCTGGGCTGGTCCAAGTTATCTCCCGAAGAACGCGCTAGGCGCAGAACTCATACTGTAAAGCCTCATTCTTGGCCTTAATAGTTGAGGAAGGGATTTATGATTTTGTAATTTCATATTTATTACCCCTAGGCCCTTCTTCCCAGTGTGGTAAACTTCCACGTCATGCCTCTTTGTTGTATATTGATTGTGTTTCAATATCTTTTCACCAGAAGACAAACGAAACTCGTAAATGTGCCCGAATAAGCCACTGGTGTAACATTTTATCTTTTGTACAGTATTAAAGTGTCTCTTAACCACCGGTGTGGTTTTAGGCTGAGAATATTCAATGGCTAAAACCTGATTAACAACTTTTCCTGTCTGTAGATGAGATATAGGGGCACTTTCAAAAAAGCTCCCACCTAAACTAGCACATACTCCAGATGGAGATAATTTCCTGTTGCATCTAGAAATACTCAAACTGGTTGCATTACAATCTATGGTATCTGGAGATTGCACAAGCTGCCCTGGGCTGGAAGATGTAGACAATAGTTTACATTTACTCTCAGCCTCCTTCAGCCTACGTGCCAACTGATCAACCTCTCCCTGCTCGTTTTGGTTGTCTATTGTTGGTTGCTGGTGGCTAGCATTCAAATTTGTCATAGAAGCTTTTAGAGTACTGATATTACTTTTGGCTATTCTCATTGAGAGATATGTTTTGCAACAATAATTGTTTGTAATTGTTAGCCAACCAGCAAGCCGCAAAAATGAGTGCAGTCTTACCTTCATGTTTGCTGTTTTTTTTCTGTAAGCTTTATATTCACATACTCTTGTGCCTGATGCCATGGGCTTTCATTGCTCTTATTATTTCAGAGCTATTTTAAACTTTAGCAATTCTGACCATCAATTTCTCCATGATGTACAAGTTTAGTGACGATACAATACACCACAGAACAAACTTCTGACACAGTAGTCTACCACTTAGAATATGCGAAGAGTAAAGACACAAACATTACAATAACACTAGTATCTTCACAGGATAACGTCTATACCCAAGAAATAAAACATAGGGGAGACATGCTGAACAAAAGAGATGGATACTGTATGTACAGCATACATACCACAAACAATAGTGCTGAGATAAGCACACAAGGAACAATAGGGTAACCCTCTAGGTAGACAATAGAAACAATAGTGTGGAGATACTGTGTGTTCAGTAAGCCCTCCCAATTCAGTAAAAAAAAAAAAAAAACATACAAAAAAACTATACAACAAATTGAGCTTATCATATTATTGGTAGGATTTCTCCTAACAAAAAAAAAAAAAAACAATTTCAAGGTATAATATAGTAAATGCACCTTATTTTACACTCTATAATTAATTATTCTCAGATATTCGCTTCAGCAACCAGACTTCCACAGTTTGGTACTTTAACTGAAAACAATGAGAATATTACTGCTTGTAAATTCCCACAAAAAATGAATTTAAAAAAAACAGCCGCCAAAACAAACCCAATTAAAATCTAGTTCAGTTTCAATGTCCTAAACAAATACTATTCCTTTGGTGGACACACAATTTAAATTATAACCAAAAACCTGTTGAACCTGTTTCAACCCAAACACAAAAGAAAACAAGCATGTCACGTTTTTGTGTCTTAAAAATACAAATAAAGCATACAAACTAAACCAGGAAAAGAGAGAAAAAAACAAACAACCAAAAAAAAATAATTGAAACATTTTTCCACAAAACCACAAGGACCACACTCTTTCAGTGTCTTTCCAATAAAGCCTATAACTATAGCCCATAAAGCAAACTCCAACAATGATTACAGAGAAACAATGCTTGGTAAGCACAAACAAATGAAAACAAATTTTCCCGCTCAAAATATCCTCTCCATTAACCCCTTTCCAACCAGCCGCCGCAGTTGTTTTGCGGCAGGTTGGCTCCCCTGGGCGAACCGACGTAACTCTACGTTGGTTCACCGTTTGACCACTAGAGGGCGCGTGCGCGCTGCCGGAGCAGCCAAATCTTCTGGGGCTGAAGTGGTTAAAGTAACCAATTTGTAATGGTTCATCCAATATATTTTTTTTCAACTATAATTATGGGATATTAACCTAAACACAATATGTTGTGTATCCTCTCTCCTTTTTTTAGAGTTCTTCTAAAACCTACTAATAAAACAAAAACATTTACCTATATTTTTCCCTAGATAAACTTGCTGTGACCTCCAAACTGCCAGAAAAACAGACTACATTTAAATTCACCCCAATAACTTTAATCTGCATTACACAAATCTTGGTATTATAATAAATACTTTCAGTCCTGGTCCCTTCGTGGTTGCCAATTATGTTACCCGTTTACTATATTTGAGATTTAATATCTCTCAGATATGATTTGGGTTAAATAAGAGTTCTTTGACCATGAGTGAAAGCTTTAACACATTAACAAAAGTTTATTGATACATAGTAAAGAGGCCTAGACGAATACACACAATCTATCTATTTGTACAGGGAAAGGGTAAAAATCATGCATTACTTGAAGGAATACAGAGTATATTCCTTAAAACATTATTCTTCAAACAGTAGGACATAAAAGACATAAGACAAACATATTTTGTTACAAGTTCAAGGCAGACATTTCCCATAGTTTCCAGGCTATGACCCACAAAGGTTCCATTCAGGTGACCGCTCTACCAGAGAATACGAGTTTCCCTCTCATCTAGTCTGTGTATATCATTACAGGCTGATGCCTCATTGGTTGGCATGGCGTGGCTCGGATTGGTGGGCCTCCCTATTAAGGATTGGCTAAATCTCCAATCCCTAGAGTTAGCATAGCTCAGCCCCTTTTAATGCAAATCCTTGGCTCAGATCATTTTGAGCAGGAAACTTAACCTTGTCAGTAGATTACATTTTCAGGGAAATGAAGTATTCATGACAGGCTGGCCACAGTCCTCACTGTTGATCTAACCAAGGGATCCTTTGAAGTGAATATTTGTAGAACAAAAAGGTTTGGGTCCCATTGTTTAGATACAGAAGCCTAGGCACCGAATTGTCTGTCTAACAGAGCCTTGTAGGACGCTATCTAACACACCCATATTGATACAAAATTAAATGAAATATATTCATATTTACAATTATTTTACAACTATTAATGGAGATTTCACATAAACTCATATGGCAACAGACACTTTCAGAAGAAGAAGCATTATTACCCTCTTTAATGGGAAGCCATACTTCACTTTAATACATGCAAAAGCACACCAAGGCTAAAGCCTTTTTCATTTTTGTAGTGGATCTATGGACGTCTCAGCTTTGCAATGTTCTGCACTGCAATAAACCCTCTGCAAGCAGTACTATAGCTTTGATTTGCTGAGGACGCATTCCTATAAAGTGTTGCTGAAAAAAACTAGATCTCAATAAATCAGCCAATGCCTAAAATGTAGTGTTTCTTTAGAAGGTTACAGATTAATATATTCTGTCAGCTCAAACGATCTTGCAGCCCAATTCCTGCATAATCAACACTTTTTCTTGCTCAAGGTATTTGTCCCTAGTTGTGTGTGTGTGTATGTGTGTGTGGACTTATTTGGTAAATGTTGAAGATGTTTCACCACTCATCCAAGTGGTTTCTTAATCTCAGATAAGTGTCATAAACACACGCCAGCATTTATAGCCACATGGGTAACTTAGCCACTTTATTCCAAGTGTCATGGAATGTGTAAATATTGAATGTATAAGAACATGATGAGAGGAGAGAATAACAAAATAAAATGCGTGCTATCACCTGTCTACATGGAGTTATTATGTTTCTGCCGGGTTTGCATGGGTTCCCTGAAAACTCTCAATCTCCCATATCCCAAAACATATTGACAGGTTACCTGATGTTAGACCAAGCTAGCATTATAGTGTGTGTATATCTACCACCAGAGTGTGGGGTGTGTCTGTGTATGTATAATATATATATATATATACCATATCTCAGAAAAGTAAGTACACCCCTCACATTTTTGTAAATATTTTACTCTATCTTTTCATGTGACAACACTGAAATAATGACACTTTGCTACAATGTAAAGTAGTGAGTGTACAGCTTGTATAACAGTGTAAATTTTCTGTCCCCTCAAAATAACTCAACACACAGCCATTAATGTCTAAACCGCTGGCAACAAAAGTGAGTACACTCCTAAGTGAAAATGTCCAAATTGGGCCCAAAGTGTCAATATTTTGTGTGGCCACCATTATTTTCCAGCACTGACTTAACCTTGGGCATGAAGTTCACCAGAGCTTCACAGGTTGACACTGGAGTCCTCTTCCACTCCTCCATGATGTCATCACAGAGCTTGCGGATGTTAGAGACCTTGCGCTCCTCCACCTTCCCACACATGCTTAATAGGGTTTAGGTCTGCTACCACAGTGATCAGTCACTTTGAAGCCTCCCCTGTGTTTCTCACTGTATCTTTGTCTCTCCTTGCAGAGAGAAAAAAAAGTGTGTAAAAAAAAAAAACATAAAAAAATAAAACAAAAACTAAAAAAAAAAAAATACCTAGATCAAGGTTTGATCTAGGTCAGTGCCAGGGTTAGTGTTTGGGTCAGTGTGTTTTAAGTAGGGGAAAAAAAGCAAAATGCTCACTATTGTTTCTGGGCTGTACTATGGGTACAAACAACCAACATACACATATTATTGTGTATTGCTGGTATCATCAGGAGCAGGAGAATTTATATTAGGCTGTTCTTTGGTGGTAGGTTATAGTCGTACCAAGAAATATACAGCTACATTTAAAAATGTATATTTTTTACTATTTTGGGTCAGTTTTTCTTTGACAATAAAAAAAAGGAGATATCCAAAACCATTCACCACCAAATGAAAGACTAATTTATCCTGAAAAAACACGCAGTATAATCCACCTGGATACACAAAGTAGTTGTGATGATATGTACGGTTTTACTAACACATGTCAAAGTTGCAAAGTTGTGCTTAGGCGTTAAGGTTTGTTTTACCCTTAGGCATGAAGAGATTAAAGTGGCCGTAAAGTCAGAAGGTTTTTTTTATCTTAATGCATTCTATGCCTTCTGTGTGCAGCAGCCCCCCTCAGCCCCACCTTTTACTTACCTGAGCCCCCTCTCTATCCAGCAATGTCCACGTGTGCCTCAGCCGTCCAGGACTCTCTATCCTGATTGGCTGTGAAACAGCAGCAGCTCCAATGGCTCCCTCTGCTCTCAATCAAATTCAGTTAGCCAATCGGGAGAGAGAGGGGGCAGGCCCGAGCTGCAGCTTCATGTCTGAATGAATACACAGAGCTGCAGCTCGGCTTGGGTGCCCCCATAGCAAGCTGTTTTCTGTGGGGGCACTGAACAGGAGGAAGAGGCCAGGAGCTCCAGCCAGGGACCTGAGAAGAAGAGAATCTACGCTGATCTGAGCAAAACCACTGCACAGAGCAGGTAAGTATAACATGTTTGTTATTGTAATAGAAAAAATAACTGAGACTTTTTAATCACTTTAAGGTAATTTGAAGCAGTGGCTTGACATGAATATAGTACATTTCAAACAAAAAAGACATTGGGTGGTGCTCCAGGCTCCTGTTGGTCCAAGTCTGGTGAACTGCCACTGGGGAGTGCAGGCTTGGAAGGGGCTCATATCAGGTCAATGTGTGCAAACAACGAGAAGGAACATAGCAGGTGCCGCACACAAGACTCTATTTAGGCCATGCTCTGTCTCGTTTCATCCTGCCTACGGGGCTTATTCATAGAGGTCCTCAAAGACTAAAGCCAGTGGGCTAGGCACAATGCAATAGAGGGGAATTGGCCTGGATGGAGTCTGAGCCAAGCCTGCTCTTACCATCACTACCCATGGGTTTTGTTAAATGTGCAGCACCTGGAATGACCCTTCTCCTTGTTTGCATATTTCAGAGGATATTTATTTCCTTGGTTAGTCAGTCTATTTCTTGGCATACGCCTCTGTGTTTCAGCCTTCCATCTTTTTTTCTTGCGCAGTTTGCACTTCCCGAGAACTTCATTGAGAGTCACAGATCACCCCCATCTATTCTGATTTTCATGGCATTCGTTCTCTATTTTTTCCGTTGGCATTCTTTCTTTATTTTTTTACCTTATTATCCTCCTTTTAACTTCATACTTCTCTTGGTACTACCAGCTCCTCCTCAGCTTTCAGCTCCTGTTCAGAGTGGAATGGCCCAGAGAGTGAAGAGTAATGACCTCCTTCTTTTTTGCTTGATGTCCATACTCTGAGGCTTATACAACAGAGGCCTACTTTGTAGCATATTGAAACATCCCCTTTTAGCAGGTCTAAATGTGCAGCCGTTTCTCCTCCTTCATTGTACAGCTTCCCTCTGAGGATTCAGAC
This sequence comes from Lithobates clamitans, assembly GCA_037952925.1. NCBI lineage: Eukaryota > Metazoa > Chordata > Amphibia > Anura > Ranidae > Lithobates > Lithobates clamitans. The sequence continues at coordinate 3,673,608 of JBBGZY010001230.1, forward strand.
ACACAAATCTTGCCCAAATTCAGGCTTTGTCTGCTGTGCTGCCTGCCTCTTTAGATAAACCATAGTGCTCTGAGAATTTCTTTTCTTGTCATCTGTTTGACGTTTATTGAGAACAGAAAGAATGCATATGTATAATATCGATATAATGTATTAAGATAGTCTTTACAAGAATGACAAGTACTCCAGATTTTTCTTTTATATAATTGTAGTTTGTATTATGCAGCGTACACATGGTCGGATGTTTCTATGGGACTGGTCCGACGGACAATCCGATTGTGTGTGGGATTCATCGAACCTTCAGCAGACTTTTGATTTGGAACATGCTTCAAATCTTTACATCGTAACTCCGCCGGACCCAGAAATCCGCTCGTCTGTATGCTAGTTCGATGGACAAAAACCGACACTAGGGCAGCTATTGGCTACTGGCTATCAACTTCCTTATTTTAGTCTGATGTACGTCATCACGTACGAATCCGTCGGACTTTTGTGTGATCGTGTGTAGGCAAGTCCGTTCGTTAAAAAGTGCGTCGGAAGTCCATCAAAAGTCAGTTTTTTTTGTTTTATAAATGTATTTTTTTTTTACAGTTTTATCTAAAAAAAAAGTATACAAAATAGGACAGCTACTGCAGTTTATAGCTAGCTTTTGAAGTAAGGTGCACATGGAAGGGCTTTGCACAGCACAAAAACAAAAGATTTCCCAGCACACTTACCAGCTAGCCTGCAAATAAAACAAAATGGCACAATCTAACAATTTACATTAAAAACAGAGGTCTTAGTGTCACACATTTGCAAATGGGGAAGCCGCACTTCTTCGCCAAGGCTCCTCTGTAAAGTGCGGTCCTAAGACCTCGTTCACACAAGGCGTATGAATCTGCACCCCATGTGAGGGCGGTGGGTACAGGCGCTCTATGCATCGCTATGCAGGCAGTCACATTGCACACATTTGCAAATGTATGTGGAAGCTGCACTGCCTCGTCAAGGCTCCTCTGTACAGTGCAGTTTTCTTTTTTTTGTATGATTATCCAGACCCCACAATTGATCCAGAGGAAGGCGAAAAAAAACCCTGATGAAGCGTAGTGTAATTTACTCCAACAGGGAAAAAATTCATTCCTGACCCCCGAAGGCGATCGGATTACTCCCTGGATTATACATCTGTGGGGGACAAAGATTAATAAATGCGAAGCAGATAATCAGACTTTATAGGTACTCAAAACAAAAACATTCTATAAAATCAATTTGTATTCAATATTCATAAAACAACCAGTTTTAAAATAAAAACCATTAAAAGATATTGTGATGTCCAACCACCGGCACATGTGTCAAGCCCTCCAGGTCATTTCATATGGCCCTCGCACCTCTCCTGCAGCTATGGCACCCCCTCGTCCCCACTTTGTCTCAGCAGTCAGCAGCAGAGAGGAGGACAGAACTCCTCCTACAGATCCTGTGCCTCTCTGTGCAGCTGCAGCACCCCCTCCTCTCTGCCTCCCCTGGTCTCAGCATTCAGCAGACTCTGGAAGGAGGTTTTGACCCTCCTCTGGTCCCCCTCCAGACCCTGCACTTTCTTCTTTCCAGCGCTGCCTCCAGCTTCTTCCCGGCAGCAACACATGGTAAGGGAGGTGCACTGTGATACAAGAGAAATTGGGGGGCTCTTGACATCTGATGTAAGTTGCAGTGGAATGCTCTGGACATCTAGTCTTACAGATACAACCGGCCCTTCGAGGACAACCATAAAGCTAATGTGGCCCACAATGAAATGGAGTTTGACACCCCTAATTTAAGGGGATGCAGCGGCTGGACAAACACAGCCATGGGTCCTAATTTGACAGGTGTGCAGGCTTGGGTGAGTGGCCCCCGAATGCACACAAATTAGGACCTGTGGCTGTGTTCCCCGGCTGCCTGGCTGCTCTGTCCCCATAGTGTAACATAGGCTGACTGCACACAGCTGACTGTACACAGCTGGAGGCTGGGTGGATCTCACAATATCTTTTGATGGTTTTCAGTTTAAAACTGCTTGTTTTATGAAAACCAAGAAGTAATAGACAAATATAAGGAATCTTTGTTCATCTGGATCTTCAGAAGCGGATAACAATGTCTTTACAGATAAACTGTCCTCTCCAAATTTCTCATGAATATATCAATGTATATAGGTCCAATCCAGGTATTATGTCACATCAAGAAGTATTTTCCAGATATGAGGAATCTTCAACCTCATGTCCGCCCACCCCTTTCAGGGGATGCAGCGGCTGGACAAACTCGGGTCCTAATTTGACAGGTGTGCAGGAATGGGTGAGTGGCCCTGAATGCACATTAGGACCTGTGGCTGTGTTCCCTGGCTGCTCCGTCCCCATAGCTTAAGATAGGCTGACTGCACACAGCTGCAGGCTTGGTGGACATCACAATATCTTTTGATGGTTTTCAGTTTAAAACTGCTTGTTTTATGAAAACCAAGAAGTAATATCCAAATATGAGGAATCTTTGTTCATATTAAGATATGATATCAATGTCTTTACAGATGAACTGTCCTCTCCAAATTTCTCATGAATATATCAGTATAGAGGTTCAATCCGGGTATTATGTCATGTAGCAAGGTCTCTGGCCTTGTCTAGTCTAATGAGGACTAGGCCAAAGATAGCTGACATCCTTCAATACGTAGTGGGTTGTGAGGCATAATAGATTTGGTTTAGTATGTAAAGTCAGGAAATACTGTCAAAATCCGAGGACTCTTCGTCATCTGGGTCCTCTGAATATGACATCAATGCCTTTAAAAGGTTGACAGGCATGTTCACAACTTGTCGATGTTTAGAAATCCAGGCATGTATATTTTCTTTCCTGTAATGTCCAATGCCTTTACATCTATCGCTGATGGAGGAAGTCGAAAGTGCATTTCCATGTCCATGGGCTGCAAAAAGAAAAAACAAATATGAGATTCTGCATTCATAGATATCTGACCTGAGTAAATATCAGGATATTGCTTAAAGCCAAATTCCAGAAACACGTAAAATCTACCCTTGCAGTATATTTGGTAAGGGGAGAGGGGGGGGGTCATTTTTTGTCTAGGGGAAGAGGAAAAAGGTGTAATAATTTATTCCTTGTTTTTGGACCGCCTTCATCTGTGCAACTGGTCCCCCACAGCCCCACTCTAAAGCTTTCCCAGACATGGGCACATGCTTGCCTCCTCACATACATGGTAGGACTGATAGGCCTGAATTGTATAAGATGATGCAGAGAGTTTAGGGCTAGGTTCCTCTTTCTCTGCCCCTAGAGCTAACAAGCAATAAACCCTTATGCCGCGTACACATGAACGGGATTTTGGTCGTAAAAAGATATAAAGGCTTTTCCTACAGGATGCCGCTCAAGCTTGCCTGGCATACACACGGTCACACAAAAGTTTGCTGAACTTTCGACTGTCAAGAATGCAGTGACATACAACACTACGATGAGCCGAGAAAATGAAGTTCAATGCTTCCGAGCATGTGTCAAATTGTTTCCGAGCATGCGTCGGAATTTTGCGTGCCTGAATTGCTACAGACGATCACATTTTCGGATAGGAACTTTTTCCGACCGAAAAATTGAGAACATGCTCTCAATCTTTTGCTGGCTGGAATTCGGCCAGCAAAAGTCCGATGGAGCATACACACGGTCGCATTTTCTGACCAAAAGCTCTTATCGGTCTTTTGCTGGCCGAATTTCTGATAATGTGTACGCGGCATTAGAGTGCAGAGTGGGGTGGGGTTTGTGGTTGCCTACTGCAAGATTTTTTTTTTTTTATTGGGTTTTAACCACTTAAGGACCAGCCTCGCTTTGGATTTTAGGTGTTTACATGTTTAAAACAGGTTTTTTTGCTAGAAAATTACTTAGAACCCCCAAACATTATATATTGTTTTTTTCTAACACCCTAGAGAATAAAATGGCAGTCAATGCAATACTTTTTTTTGCACCGCGGTCTTATAAGCGCACTTTTTTTGGAAAAAAATCACTTTTTTGAATAAAAAAATAAGACAACAGTAAAGTTAGCCCAATTTTTTTTATATTGTGAAATATAATGTTACGCCAAGTAAATTGATACCCAACATGTCACGCTTCAAAATTGCGCCCGCTCGTGGAATGGCGTCAAACTTTTACCCTAAAAAATCTCCACGTTTAAAAAATTCTACAAGTTGCATGTTTTGCGTTACATAGGAGATCTAGGGCTAGAATTATTGCTCTCGCTCTACCAGTCGCGGCAATACCCCACATGTGTGGTTTGACCACCGTTTTCATATTAGGGCGCTACTCACGTATGCGTTCGCTTCTGCGCGCGAGCTCGTCGGGACGGGGGGTTTTTAAAGAAAAAATGTATTTTTATTATTTATTTTACATGATTTTATTTATTTTTACACTGTTTAAAAAAAAATGTGTCACTTTTTTTCCTATTACAAGGAATGTAAACACCCCTTGTTATAGAAAAAAGAATGACAGGACCTCTTAAATATGAGATCTGGGGTCAAAAAGACCTCAGATCTCATATTTACACTAAAATGCAATAAAAAAAAAAGTCATTTAAAAAAATGACATTGAAAAAAATGTGCCTTTGAGACGTATGGGCGGAAGTGACGTTTTGACGTTGCTTCCGCCCAGCAGTGTCATGGAGACGAGTGGGCGCCATCTTAGCCTCACTCGTCTCCAGGCACAGAAGGGAGACGGATGCGATCACCTCCGCCGCTACCAACGGCTCCGGTAAGTGGCGGAGGGCACCGGAAGGAGGGCCCCTCTCCCGACACTGATAAAAGTGATCTCGTGGCCGACCGCCACACAAAAATGGGGATATCGGGGTTATTGCAGCTAGCTGCTGCCATAAGAACAATATCCGCTGCCAAAGTTTGGATGTACATCGGCGTGCGGCGGTCGGCGAGTGGTTAACATGGATCAGCTTCCTGAATACAATCTAGAACCTTCTTTCTCTTTCCATTCAGTAGGAGAGCATATAGGATACAAATCTATAAGCAAACTACATGTCTGGTCCCATGCCTTCCAGCACATCATGATGGCTGAAGTCACATGTCCTAAACATCCCAGAGATTGTATTATGTACTATTGCACCTCCTCACTTCAACTGTCACCTCCAGATGTGCACCATTGGGTTTTATTTACTAAAACTGGAGATTGCAAAACCTGGTGCAGCTCTGCATAGAAACCAATCAGCTGCCATTTTTTTTGTCAAAGCTTTATCAAACAAGCTGAATGTTGATTGGCTACCATGCACAGCTGCACCAGAAAATGGACTCTCCAGTTTTAGTAATTCAACCCCATTGTGTCTCATGCATAGAAAGTGTCATTCTTATTTCCTTCTCCCATGGAAAAAAAAATATTGACTGGTTAGTCTGTAAGGTTTTCCTGCAGGCTGGGATAGGTATGTGCCCCTACATTAGCTGTAAGGACACAGCAATGCTCCTTACAGTGTGTAACAATCTTCTTTTTGAATCCTCATCCTATAAATTGTTTGTGTACTTACCGGGCATACTGAGAAAGGAGGCTGTCCTTTCCCTTTTTCCAGCAACTTCCATTCGATGTGCCTCAGGAACGGATGGCATCTTATGTCTCTGCCCACTCCAAGCCTCTTGTTCGGACATACGCATAGACGCTATAACAAAGAAATTAAGAGTTATTCGGAGTTCGTTTTGCAGTTTTTAGAAAAAAAAAAACTCTGTCTACAGTGCGTCTTCTCCTGGGTGGTCCTTTCACCCATTGGAGGATCTTAGCATAGGAAGACACACAGATAGCCAAGTACAGGTGCTGGATGTCTGTCTGCAGAAGTGTAGATCAGCTGAGTGATTGCACATGGTTGGAATTCATATTATATTCCAGCAAAACAAATGAGTTCACATTATGCTGTGCCGCTATTAGATCACTTCTACCTTCCTGATCTCTTTAGGTTGGTGGTGACACTTAAAGTAGAATATAAGCCACAAAAAAGGGAGGAGATTACGTTTTTTTGAAGATCTTTTTTCTTCTGATTAACATAATTTATCAGCACAGGGCGATAAAAGCAGGTTGATGAATGACGTTGCAAAGGGTTAGAATCTCTCTGTTAGGTTGTGGTTGCTATCTGTGTCCCTCCTTGGTGAGATTTCTGTGTCCCCAGGACAGGATATGAAACAAAATGTCCACAACAGGGATACAGACAACATTAAAATGATGGCAGGTGATCTAATTCTCCCTACTATGTTCAAAGCAATAGTAAATGGGTAGGAGTTCAGCTTTAATAACCTCATACAATGTGCACATCAGTGATCGACCCCATGTGACATCTTCTGAGCCCTCAGCTTCAGGATCTTCGGCATGGGATAAAGAAGCCAAACTACTCAACAGCCAAGCTGGCAACCAGACTTGGCAACATCCCTACATTATACCCCTAAAGCATCAGCAATAGGCCTAAAACCTTCCCCGTGCCTCTTCAAAGTTAGAAAATGTCTTCTACTTACTCCTTCTGAAGTCCCCCAGGTATGGGTAAATGTCCGGGGGTGTAAACAGGATTTTTGAAACTCACAGCCCTCCTGTATACTTGTGTGGTATGATTACAGAAATAGGCAAAATTAATAGTAAATCTGCGCAACGGGAAGTGAGTGAATTAAACGAAATGTCCAATTATAAAAGTGTGTAAGGACTGCAGCCTCCACAAAAGCAATCCCCACCAGAGTGGAGAAAACAAAAAGTGAGTCAAGAGTTAAATATGTTGGTGTGGCGCTGTTCTCATAAGTGTGTGCAAGTGTAGGTAAGCCAAAGGTAAATACCTAGGACCAATTGCATACATAAACTTGTACCTTAGCAAACCGTAATTGATTCTTTCAATATAGTGTAGGGGACAGGGGTGAGTGCAAAGTCAATGTGATACACTAAAATAGAATGGATATGGTATACTAAAATCATAAATAACTTTATAAAGTGCAAGGCATGTAAATGCTACTCCATATAGTGTAAATACAAAAGTGGTGCAAATAAATTGGTTGAATATAAATACGACATGCAATGAAATACCAATAATACAATAAATATATCAAAGTGGCTTGTGCTTCGTGCAAATATAAGGTGATTGACTTATTAAATAACTGGTGACAAGTGCTCAGTGCAACATTGCCAATTTTGAGTTTCTTGGCATTTGGAGTAACCAAGTATATCCACAGCCCGCTTGCTGTTTGAATTTCTGAGGTGCCCGGGTGCTTGTGTCTCGAACTTTAATCATGCAGACACTCACCGACTTTCCTAACCCCTGCAGGGGTAACGCGCGGTCACAGTGTATGCCACTGTGTGGCAATCCTTAGCGCTTTCACGGTCGGGGTGTCATATACACATAGAAGAGAAAAGGGGATGCCCATAGCGTAAAACCATAAAAACATTTTACTGAGACAGATGACAGAGCGGTACTCACATATGATTGACTTGTATAAGGCAATCATGAAAAATCATCAGTGAAACCGTCAGATTCAAAGTTTGTAGTCTTTGGGAGATGATGCAAGGTGTCAGAATTAGGCCACGCCCTACGTGTTTCGTCAGAGGACATCTACGGGAGCGTGACTCCTTGCTACACCTCCCCTCCTAATATACTGTGCGGTGTTTGCTATGAGTAAGCTATGAGTAAGCACTTGGACAAGTGTGAAACGCGTTAGCCTATGATCTGTACACTCTGTCTATGATGTCCTGTATCTGATGTGTTCCTGATTTTAAAATAAAGAAACTTGGATTATTACTTCCTGGAGTGCGGCTGTCCAGATCTTCTCGTTTGCATACTGTGTGGTGTTTGTTGTGCGCTTGCGCTCAAAGAGCTTCGGCGGCCATTTTGCCTATGTTTTTGCATACCGAAGTCCGCTCGTGGCCATTTTGCCTGTGTTTCTTACAGACTGGAGCTCGTATGTCCTTCGTGAAATCGGAAACCGGACTCTAGGTGACTCCATACGAACAAAGTATGGTGTATGCTTTTGTGTCACCTTATGTATTGGATGTGATCAAATATTTGGGGCAGATTAAAGGCAAATATAACGAAGTTACCGCACATTATAGCCGGATGCTTTTGTTGTCTGACGGTATACACAACAATACAAATAGAATAGCATTTTCAGAAATATGCAGTAAATCCCTTGGAATAACTATGCACATTTAATACAATTATGGATAAAACCGGGGGTAAAAGGGAAGAAACCCTTAAAATGTTAGAATAAACCTACATTTCCCTAAAAATAAAAATTGAAATAACTGTATATAATATTGTTGTATTTTATACTTTGAAAATATTTTAAACGTATGTTCCCTAAACCAACAGAACAGACTATGTTACTATTTTTATTTATAAAAGGGGAAGCAGTATATTGGACGGGTGTGTTGGTAAATAGTACTAACCTCTGGGGATGAACTGAGTACTAATGTTTTTATTTTTATTCTATTTCATGCATGGAGGAGGAAATGATGTATCCCAACTTTATATAATGGTTATTTGAGGTAGCAGATATTACTTTAGAGGTGACCGATGCTCTATTAATATAGTTTTACTTTAATAGTTGGTGAGAAAACAGTTGAGGTCAACATCTATGTTCATTCCTATTGGTTGAAGTGTGTCCAGCTGAAAGATCCACTTCATTTCATTTTGTAAAACTTTCACTTTTTTGTTGTCACCCCTCCAGTGTCCCTTGATCTTATTGATTGCATAGAAGATCATGTTCGTGGGGTCTCTATTGTGGTGATCTCTAAAATGTCTGGATACACTGTGTTTCTTGAAACCGTTTTTTATATTGGTGATGTGTTCTCTGATTCTTATGTGTAGCTGTCTGGTTGTGCGTCCCACGTATTGTTTACGGCACGGACATTCTAGAACATAAGTGACGTGCGTGTTATTGCACGTTATGAGTTCTCTGATGGTGTATTCATTCCCATTAGATGTCGACTTGAACTTGGTGATCCTTTTATTTGTTTTTTTGCTCACTCTGCACGGCAAACATTTACCACATTTATAAAATCCTTTTAGGTTATTACCTATTTTGGATTTGTTTTGGAGGGTCAAGGGCATTATGCACCAATTTATTCCTAAGAGTTGGGGCCCTCCTGTAAATAAAAATGGGTTTTGTTGGCAATACCGAATTTAGGACTTTGTCTGACTGCAGAATAGGCCAGTGTTTCTTGATAATGGATTCCATAACCTTGTATTGCCTAATATATCCTGTTAAAAAGGCATGACCTAGATTCCTATTCTTCTCATGTCTCTGGGGGTTCAAAGTTCCTTCTATTAGTTTGTTTCTGTCCATATTTTTTACTTTTTCTTTCAATGATGTTAAGTCCCTCCTTTTATATCCCTTGTCCACAAATCGATTAATTAGAACCTCTGCTTGTTCTTTGAAGTCAGTTTCATTACTACAATTTCTACGTACTCGCATGAGTTGCCCCTTAGGGATATTCCCAATCCACTTTGGGTGGTGGCAACTTCTAGTTGGGATGTACCCGTTTCTGTCCGTATTCTCGAAAAACGTTTTGGTGTTGAGGTATTTTCTTTATATATCTGGAGGTCGTTTATATTTTGTTTACTCCAGTTGCCGTAGAAAGTCAGTCCATAGATGTTATGGTTTATTTCATCGAAGAATACTTGTAACTCCTCTTCAGTACCTCCCCACACTATGACGATGTCATCTATGTATTGTCGGTATAGTTTCATGTTCTTCCTATTGGTACTATAGATTTGTTCTTCTTCCCATTTGTTAAGGAGCAGGTTGGCTACACTGGGGGTATATTTGGCCCCCATAGCCACGCCTTTTACTTGGGTATAGAAGTCTCCTTTATGCCAGAAGTAATTGTGGCTCATGGCCAATTCTAATCCTTCTAGTAGATATTTTATTTGTTCTTCTCTTAACTCCGTTTGTAGGTGTAATGCCCATTCTACTCCACTGAGGCCATCTGATTGTATGATGTTAGTGTATAAGGAGTTTATGTCAATAGTCACAAGGATATCTTCTTCGCTTATGTTAAAATTCCTCAACTCTGTGATCAGTTGTTTACTGTCTTTCAGATAGGATTTCCCTTTACTCACCAGTGGTTGTAAATAACCATCTATGTATGTCCCCAACCTCGAGAATAGGCCATCAATGCCACTTATTATGGATCTTCCTGGGGGGTTTGTTTGGTTTTTGTGGATTTTAGGGACGTAATAGATAACAGGGGTCTTGGCCGCTTCAGGGACTAGATATCTTGCTTCTTTTTTGTTTAGGATTCCTTTTTTCTCCCCCTTTTGTATGAAGGCCTTCAACTTCTTTCCATATTCTGCTTTCGGGTTACCCCTTAATTTCTTATATGTGTTTGGAATCTTTAGTAATTTCTCCATTTCCAGTTCGTAATCTCTTTTGTTTAATATAACTAGGCCACCGCCTTTATCCGTTGGACGGATGACAATATTCTTTTTCTTCTCTATCTCTTTGATGGTCTTCCAAATTTTCGATTTGACTTTTTTTGGTTTCAATTTCCTTATATCTTGTTCTACCATTTTCTTAAATGTTATGAGACTTTCGTTTTGTTGAGTGTTGGGATTGAATATGGAGTTGTTCTTCAATTGTGAGTACTTATAGACTGAGGAGTTTTTTTCCGTATGTACTCTATTGTCCCCTTTCATTGCAAAATTTTTTTTAATATTTAACTTCCTGACGAATTTCTGTAGATCTATATATGCCTCAAAGGGATCCAAATTTTTTTCGGGTGCATATTAAAGCCCCAGATCCAGTACTTTCAATTCTTCACTATTGAAGGCTGCCTCACTTAGATTGGAGATACCTCCCCCTAATACTCTCTTCTTCTTTTTCTTCTCTTTCCTCTCGTTCATTTACTCTTCTCCATGGCTGTGTCCTGTATCCCTGGTCCATTCTTTCGTCCCATTGTGTTCCCTCTTGTGTTCTGTTCCTTGTTCTCATATCTGTGTCCCTGGTACTTCTTGGGTTCCACCCTTGCCAGGGGTGCCTGTTGCTTCGATTTCTGTCTGGAAATCTGAAAGGTCTCCATCCATTTTGTGTTCTTTGGGGGCCTCTTTCTCCCCTGTACGGTGACGGCCTTCTCCTGAATGCCGGAGGTCTTCCTCTGTATTCCCTGGGATTACAGAAAGGCACAGTGCTTGTAGCCATCATGTTTATCACAACCCCCACTGAAAACGGGTTCAAACTGGTAAAACTCGCCGTTTATAACCTGCCAATCAGAGAAGAGAAATCAGTTACTTAGTTTCTACAAACTTACCTTCCTTAACATACAATCCCTTTTATAGGTGAAATAATATATATTCATTGAACATGCATTCTAAGGGAGGCATTTACAAAGCAGAAGTATGTCCTTACTATGGCAATAGCGCTACTTTAAAAACAAATGACATTTATAAAGCACAGCGGTGGAATTGCGACTTTGAGTGCTATTACAGGGAATGGGTGTAAACATAAAAAAAAAACTTGAAGGAGAGCCTAGTCATGTGACTAATCAAATCAGAGTTCTCTTTGTTATGTTAAGTATACAGAATTTGGTAGGATACCACAGGCTGTACACAGTGGCATGCATTGTATGAATGGGCCGTAATTCTGTGTAACAGGGAGCAGGTAGTACTATCTGCGCTCCAGTATTGAAATCATTGTAACATTAACCTTGATGTAGCTTTTTACATTTGTTTATGTTCACTATTCCATATGTCCATTATTATAGATATTGTAGCTAGGCTCGCTTTAAGAAAGAGGAATAGCAAAGAACAACCACTGTGCCCAACAGCTAACCAGTAGGCAGGGCCAGCATACTCAATGGCTGCCCCATTGACATATATTAACAAATTAATTAAAGTAACAAAAAAAGATTTTTCAGAGCTTAATGTTTACTAATCAGGTGATTTACATTGCAGTGTTCTATATGCAATTTAAAATGTTCATATTACAAGTATCAGAGGGATAGTGAATGGATTTTGATATACTGAATAGATGAGGTCTACTGATGGGTAAACAGAGTGCGACTTACTTCTGGGGCCATGTATCCAATTGTTCCGGCTACACCTGCCACCTTCGTATCACCATACATATCCATTACTGCCACTCTATAGTCTATAATGCGGACATGACATTTGTTGTCCAGTAGGATGTTGTTTCCCTTGATGTCCCTATGAACGATGCCACGCTTGTGGAAGAACGCCAATCCACAGGATATTTCCACCGCAATGAATCTATAAAAGAGAAAGAATTCGATTCTGAAGGAATTACATTTTATAGTCATTGGACTTAAGTAGAAACCTTATTCATGGGCAGGGTTAGAGGTTAACTGGCTCTATCCAATTACCAGTCCCACCTTTGAGGTTATTTAGGTGACCATACGGTCAGAGTTGTGGGTATGGCACCTGCTGATTATTTCTGATTTTACCAGATCCCAGAGTCTCCTGGGAGAACCCATTGATAGGATCCGGGCTGTAAACATCCTTGTGACAGCAATAAGCATGTGACAGGTACTATAAGACCGAAAGTCCCTCCTCTGCCATTACAAGCATCCACAACACCAAAATCTGTTTTTGAATGCCTTTGATCTCTTAAAAATGGCACCGTTGACATCTGGTAAAAGTGGAGATATATATATATATATATATATATATATACACACATATACACACACATATACAGCCCTCAAATTTTCCACACGCCTACTCGCATTTTGCGAGTGGAAAATGAGGGTTGGCGAGGAGCTGGGCTGTCTGGGAGTGTGGGGGCAAGCGCCGGCGGACGGGGTTGATTGGGAGCCGTTCTCCCAGCGATTGCCCCGGTGGAAGAGAGCATGGAGGAAGAGGAGAGCTGCGGGAAATTGCATCCCCTCACCATCACACGCAGCCCCACCCCCTCCTAACCCCGCACCTTTGATAGACAGAATACGGGTCCAATGCTGGGATGTGTTCTGTCTATCACAGGCGCGGCATCAGGAGGAGACGTGGCTGTGTGTGACGGCGAGCAGAGTGGAGACATTTGTAATGTAAACTGTAACAGCGTGCTATCCGCGTTCTGTGATCCCGTGGCTCTCCTCTTCCTCCAGTCATGATCCGGCTTTACACTGTCCACTGCCCTACTGACACCATCAGTACATATACACATGCATATGTATTTAAGCTTTGGGGTGCACACCCTAATGCAAGAGGCTGCGCACACCTATGCCCTCTCTCTTCCTCCGCCCTGGTGAGGCTGCAATTTTGGGCACAGTGAGTCTGCAATGGGGGCAGTGAGGCTGCAATGTTGGGCACAGTGAGGCTGCAATGTGGGGCACAGTGAGGCTGCAATGTGGGGCACAGTGAGGCTGCAATGGGGGCACAGTGAGGTTGCAATGGGGGGCATAGTGAGGCTGCAATGCGCACATTAAGGCAGCAATGGGGGCACAGTGAGGCTGCAATGTTGGGCACGGTAAGGCTGCAATGTTGGGCACGGTAAGGCTGCAATGTTGGGCACGGTAAGGCTGCAATGTTGGGCACGGTAAGGCTGCAATGTTGGGCACGGTAAGGCTGCAATGGTGGGCGCAGTAAGGCTGCAATGGTGGACATGGTGAGGCTACGATGGTGGGCATGGTGAGGCTGCAATGATGGGCACAGGTCACGCTGCAATGATGGACACAGGTCACGCTGCACTGATGGGCACAGGTGAGTCTGTGCTGAGGGGAACTGATAAAGTTGTTGGTAATATTTATTTTTGTCACTTAATTCTGTCTAAAACATTTAAGTGTCATTTCATGATTTATGAGAGCGTGATTAGGGGCGGGGCAGGGTAGGGGTTGGGTGGGGCAATTGGTGGCGAGTAACCCTTGAGGCCTGGCTAGTAGCTCAGGACTTGAAATTTTGAGCCCTGCTCTAGTTGGTTTACCCGCCCAGATACATTTCAGGAATCTAGTATGCAGGTCATGCAGAAAACCATGTGGGAGTTAAATTAGTAGGGCTTGTAATAAATACAAAATTTGTGGCATCACATTCATTTTGGTGATGATAGTACGCCCAAACCATGTGAAAATTTCGCTATCCCATCAATTTTAGGATTTGAAGGATCCTTGAGCACTAAATAACATTGAGGAAACTCAAAGAAGAGTCTTTATGGCAAGGATGAAAAAAGATGGTTGGATGCAGAGAAGTAGTTGGATTTAGATGAATACTAGAGAAATATGAAAAGGAAATGTAAAAAGGTGTCAGGCAGGAGAGATCGTTATAGGTTAGAAATAGAATTTTGAATTGTACTGTGTAATTGTCAGTCACTATAGGGCAGCCTTAGGGGGAGCAACATTTGGAAATGATGACACAGATGAATGAATTGAGCTCCAGGTAAATTTGTGGTAGACATTGATTGCAGCACTTATTTTCCTTCGATATGAGAGTTTAGCAGCTGAAATGTCTCCATGGTCATTATATCTAAGACATTAGAAATAAATCAGTATTACAAGATTACATGAGTGGGTTTTATAGCTTTCAAATCAGTTCAGTTCAATGGACAAAGTGATCAGATTATAGTATAGGGATGTAAATGGCTCTCTGGTATGTGGTACATCTTATATCTTTTTACAATATCATTTGCTCAAAAACTCATTACAAAGTAGAAGTTTAGGCACTTCTTTGTTTTAAAGTAAACTGATAATGAGAAAAATACAGGGGCTACCATCGCTGATCCCCTTAATGCTAGTTGACAGGCTGCTATACTGACCTCAGCAAACAAACAAATACTCTTGCGCACAAGTGTGTTGATCAGGTGATCTAGAGTTTAACATGGATAATGTCTCAGGCCTTGCTGCCCTCTAGGAATATCCTAGCAGTTAAACAGGAAAAAAAAAAAGAGAGGGCGCACCAGCCTTGTGCATTATTCTTTTTATAAGTTTAATAAAAGAATGAATTAAAAACTACTCACAAACATGTGAAGGAAAACCGCAATGTAAAAGCCTTAATTGGTCTGATATCAACAGTCTCCAGGTGATAAAGGAGAGGACACGAGAACCAATGCTGGTTGACGCGTTTCGAAGGAAAACTTCTTCCTCAGAGCCTGGCAGTGCTGCCTCCTTAAGCTACTTAATATACATGTGCATCCATAGACCCCATCCCAGAAAGGTTTCAAAGCCCCACCCACTAATCATGGGCGGTCCAGTGAGAAGGGGCAAAACTAGAGTGACAGCTCTGCAATGTGCTTATATTTATAGACATAATGCCACATTCCCACCGTATAGTGCAGATTATATTACATATATATGGGCTCACAGAGTGACATAGCAGATCCCCATAGCCAGTGTGAGAGCCGATCCAGTGATATATACATATAGAGATGCCTAATAACCAACCAGCAATAGTTGTAATACTATATGGGTCTAAGTCTTACCATACAGATGTATCACTATGTTGATCCATACATATATGAGTATAGACCACCACTGTATGTGGTGGCTACCACCCCAGTGGCGCTATTATAACAACTTGGAGGTCAGTATTGGTGTCTGGAATGCACACCACCTTGTTTACTTCCAGGAAAAACGTAGTACGGTCCAGACGTCACTTCCTACTTGCGCGCTGTCGCGCCAGAATGACGTCAGCCACTGTAAATGGCATCCGCCATTTTGATGTAGACTTCACATAGAGGATGAAGCAGACAATTCTGCCGTTACTCTATGTGAAAACATAATAGGCATAGAGAAAAAGGCAAGTGAATCTAATACACACTGTCCAACCCACCCTTCGTATTAAATGTACCAAGGGGAATCTGAGCCCCTCTGGAACCTAATTTCAGTCTGCAACTGACTATGAAAACACCTGGTGAGGGTGGATTACATACCTATCAGTGGATATATAAATGGGAAATAGTAATACACACATATATACAATATAGAAAGATGCACATATGATAAGCTTTAACTATCTCTGATGGTTATATATAAATAAAATTGTCTTTTATTCAAGGATAGTGATCATGTGAAGCCATTTATTATCACATAGTTTTCTGGCTCCTTTTAAAATCATAATGATTACAGAAATCACCCAAATGGCCCTGATGAAAAGTTTACATACCCTGGAATGTTTGGCCTTGGTACAGACACATAAGGAGTCTTAACACAGGTTAAAATGGCCATTAAAGGTTAATTTCTCACATTTGTGGCTTTTATACTACAATTAGTGTCTGTGTATAAATAGTCAATAAGTTTGTGATCTCTCACTTGGATGCCCTAAGCAGGCTAGACACTGAGCCATGAGGAAGTAGAAAAGAACAGTCAAAAGAACTGTGTAACAAAGTAATGGAACTTTATAAAATGGAAAAGGATATAAAAAGATGCCCAAAGCCTTGAATATGCCAGTCAGTACTGTTTAATCCCTAATTAAGAAGTGGAAAATTCTGGGCTCTTTTGATACCAAGCCGAAGTCAGGTAGACCAAGAAGATTGCAGCCACAACTGGCGGAAGAATTGCTCAGGATACAACGAAAAACCCACAGGTAACCTCACGAGAAATACAGGCTGCTCTCCAAAAAGATGGTGTGGTTGTTTTTAACCACTTAAGGACCGAACCTCTTTCTGAGATTTGGTGTTTACAAGTTAAAAACTGTTTTTTTTTTTTATAGAAAATTACTTAAAACCCCCAAACATTTATATATATATATATATATATATATATATATATATATATATATATATATATATATATATATATATTTTTTTTTTTTTTTCTTGCTAACACCCTAGAGAATAAAATGGCGGTCGTTGCAACACTTTTTGTCACACTGTATTTGCACAGTGGTCTTACAAGTGCATTTTTTTTGGAAAAAATTCACTTTTTTGAATTAAAAAATAAGACAACAGTAAAGTTAGCCCATTTTTTTAATATTGTGAAATGGGCATCCCATAACCTTTCATCCCTATCCAAGTTATTAACCCTCAATAATTAACAAAAGCAGCTGCAGCGGCGTTTTGCGGGCGTTTCTAACCCTTTTTCACCCACTAGTTAAAACCGCCCTGCTAGTGGCCGAATAGCGCCACTGAAACGACGATAAAGTGGCACTAAAAATAGCGGCGCTTTACCGCCGACGCCCGGGGCGCCGCTATTTTTAGTGCCACTTTATCGTCGTTTTAGTGGCGCTATTCGGCCACTAGCAGGGCGGTTTTAACTAGTGGGTGAAAAACGGTTAGAAACGCCCGCAAAACGCCGCTGCAGCGGCGCTGCCTATTGATTTCAATGGGCAGGGGCGCTATAGGAGCGGTGTATTCACCGCTCCTATAGCGCTGCAAAGAAGCTGCTTGCAGGACTTTTTGTGATGCCCTGCCAGCACAGCGCCCCAGTGTGAAAGCACTCGGGGCTTTCACACTGGGTTTGCAGCTGAGGCTTTTTTCAGGCACTTTACAGGCGCTATTTTTAGGGCTAAAGCGCCTGAAAAACGCCTCCAGTGTGAAAGGGGTCTTAAGCTCTAGGATGGCTAAAACTGACCAGACACAGATGTCACAAAAGTGGAGATTTGTTCGCAGGTCCGCCTGCTGATCAGAATGAATACAGCTGGTGTGAAAGGTCCCATAGTTGCCAAATAATAAACTTGTGATAGGGATATACAGGGAGGTCACATTTGGAGTCCCTGCTTTCAGTGCTGAGTGAGCTTGTCCCAATTCTGACTGTATGTTCCTGTCCTGGTGATGATCGCTGTCCCCTTTCCCATTACTTGCTATGGTGTCACAGGGACAGAACGTAATGAAAAACCTCCCAATGCAGTCACAGACAGAAAAATAAAAATTGAAAAACAAAATAAAAATATCTTGAATTATACTTTAAGTGCAGGTTAGTGCATGCTCATGTGGGTCCTATTTTAAGTGATATATGGAGATATTAGGGTTGATTTACTAAAGACAAATATAGAAAAGTTGCTATTTGCAATGGAATTTTCCCCAAAGCTTAATGAGTGAGGTGAAGCCCTGCTGGCATCCATCATTCATTCATGTGAAGTAAAATTTCTGTTTGTTTATTTTCCTTGCATGTGATTGGATATTTGCAAAGTAAAATTCCACCATATTCACCAAGCTATGGGAGAAATTCCATTGTAAAGTGCAACTTCCCTTGCAAACTAAACAGCCTATTTGCCTTTAGTAAATCACGTGTTCGTCGTCATGGCATCTTCTTATCTCTGGTTAATTAGTAAGGCTAGGTTCACACCTATGCGTGTGGTTGCAGGTGTGGGAATTGCATCTGTTCCCCCACCCGCAGCCAAATCACGCGTCCCAGCACACAGCATGTTTGCGGGTGCAAGAACTGCAGGGAAATCACATGGTCAAAAAGACCATGCGATTACCCTGTGGCCACGTTTTTGAAAAGGTGCACGCACCTTTTTTTGGGGTAAATGCTAGCACAGCAGCCCATTCATTTGAATGGGCCCGCACAAAATGGGAAAGTGTGAACCTAGGGTAAAGCACAATCATAGAAGATTTCCAGTTGCAGTTCTATCAGCATTCTCTATTACAGCGCATCCAGAAATTAGTCACAGCGCTTCACTTTTTCCACATTTTGTTATGTTACAGCCTTATTCCAAAATGGATTAAATTCATTATTTTCCTCAAAATTCTACAAACAATACCCCATAATGATAACATGAAAGGAGTTTGTTTTAAATCTTTGCAAATTTATAAAAAAAAAAAAAAATCACATGTATACAAGTATTCATAGCCTTTGCCATGACACTCAAAATTGAGCTCAGGTGCATCCTGTTTCCACTGATCATCCTTGAGATGTTTCTACAACTTGATTGGAGTCCACCTGAGGTAAAGTCAGTTGATTAGACATGATTTGGAAAGGCACACAGCTGTCTATATAAGGTCCCACAGTTAAAAGTGCATGTCAGAGCACAAACCAAGCCATGAGGTCCCAGGAATTGTCTGTAGACCTCTGAGACAGGATTGTATCGAGGCATAGATCTGGCAAAGGGAATAGAAACATTTCTGCAGCATTGAAGGTCACAATTAGCACAGTGGCCACCATCATCCATAAATGGAAGAAGTTTGGAACCACCAGAACTCTTCCTAGAGCGAGCCGTCCGGCCAAACAGAGCGATCAGAAGAGAAGAGCCTTGGTCAGGGAGGTGACCAAGAACCCGATGGTCACTCTGACAGAGCTCCAGCGTTTCACTGTGGAGAGAGGAGAGCCTTCCAGAAGAACAACCATCTCTGCAGCACTCCACCAATCAGGCCTGTTTGGTAGACCAAAGCCACTCCTCTGTAAAACTCACATGCCTGCCCACCTGGAGCTTGCCAAATAGCACCTGAAGGACTCTCAGACCATGAGAAACAAAATTCTCGGGTCTGATAAAACAAAGATTGAACTCTTTGGCCTGATGTCTGGAGGAAACTGGGCACTGCTCATCACCTGACCAATACCATCCGAAAAAACATCCCTACAGCATGATGCCGCTACCACCATGCTGTAGGGATGTTTATTCGGCGGCAAGAACTGAGAGACTAGTGATTGAGTGAAAGATGAATGCCCAATGTTCAGAGACATCCTTGATGAAAACCTGCTCCAGAGCGCTCTGGACCTCAGACTGGGGTGAAGGTTAATCTTCCAACAGGACAATGACCGTAAGCACACAGCCAAAATAACAAAGAAGTGGCTACGGGACAACTCTATGAATGTCCTTGAGTGGCCCAGCCAGTGCCCAGAGTTGAACCCGATTGAACGTCTCTGGAGAGATCTGAAAATGGCTGTGCACCACCGCTCCCCATCCAACCTGATGGAGCTTGAGAGGTCCTGCAAAGAAGAATGGGAGAAACTGCCCAAAAATAGGTTTGCCAAGCCTGTAGCATCATACTCAAAAAGACTTGAGGCTGTAATTTGTGCCAAAGGAGCTTCAACAAAGTATTGAGCAAAGGCTGTGAACACTTACGTACATGTGATTTTTAAATTTTTTTATTTTTAATAAATTTGCAAAGATTTCAAACAAACTTCTTTCACTCTGTCATTATGGGGTATTTTTTGTAGAATTTTGAGGAAAATAATGGACTTAATATATTTTGGAATAGGGCTGTAACATAACAAAACGTGGAAAAAAGTGAAGCGCTGTGAATACTTTCCGGATGCACTGTATGTAAGTGCCCCTCACATTGAGAGATTTTCACACAGTTGCTTCGAAATTATTTGTCTAACAGTTTCCATCCTAGTAATGCCAGTGTTCTATTTTCTCCAGACAGTGAGCTTAGAGGGATGTGTTCTTAGGACATTTTCTCAAATCACTGCAGTTGAATATGAGCTAACAACAGCTCATTTGTCAGTTATCAAAGGTCTTCACACTTGATCTCACTTTAATGGGCCAGTGAGACAGACTGTCTGGGTGGTTTCAGATAACTGAAAGAGGTGTCATCGGCCATGTTAGCACTCAGCAAAGATGTTTGCAAGATGATGTGTTTGAATCTGATGCCAACACTAAAAGGCTGCAAAGTGCAAGTAGCAGATCTCCATAAAAACGTATAACAATGTACATCTTTTTTTAGAAAGTATAGTTACAGAAATTATCCTCTCTGCCCAAAAATGACCATGTCTTTTAGAAAATACACTTTTCTAGTGGTGTTCCAGGTTTCCTAGCATTGTCTAAGTATTAGTATTCATGTTATTATTAGCAATTTTATGTGTATCCCTCATAGCAGGTCCTTCAGTAAGTTTACACATATCCAGTAACATAAAGATTGCTGCACAGACCCTGGTTACATGATTTATATGACTATAAAAAATCTTGGTCTAGAAGTATATGGTTTTCCAGAATGATGTCAAATCAAAGATGCAGCTGGTCTTTTGGGGAGCTAGTAAAGAAAACCACAATTATCAGGGGGGTGTATTGTGATTTCTGTGAGAGGTAATAAATTCAGTTAAGTGTTTCCTTTCACATTACTTAGCATGCATGTACTTAAAGTGGAATTGCACTGGATCTGAGCACCACAAACCAAAAATTCTATCAAATTAATTCTTAATATTCAAAGCAAACTCCCCCATATGTCCATGTTTCTGTGCTTTCTTTTGCTGAGAAATAACTTTGAACCCCACCACCACCTAGCATTTCTGGCTGTGACCATCTTGAGTAAGGGCAAATGATTTATGTGACCATCTTGAGTAAGGGTAAATGATTTATGTAGCATTTATTTCTTAGGACCCACCTTCCTTTAACTCGGGTATGCAGGTAGGAGGGTGTGCTTAGCTGAGAACCTCCCCACACACACCTTTAACTCCTGAAAACTGGGATGCATGACATAATTTGCCTAGGCCCGGAAACCAAGAAATAACTGAAGAAATTAAAAAAAAAAATGTTTAAAACAAGTAAATATGACTTTCCTTTCTATTTACTAACGCTAGCAGCATAAGGGCTCATATGCACACTGCAGCTCAAAAAAAGCTGCTTTTACAGGCATTTGAGATTTAATTTCTCTGACTAAAAGCTTGAAGTGGCATAGACTGTGACTGCTTGTCAAAAACAGAAATAGATATCAACATTCAAGCATATATATAGGTGTAACAATTTGGTTTAATCTCTATGTTTAGAGATTAAACCAAATTGTTACACCTATATATATGCTTGAATGTTGATATCTATTTCTGTTTTTTCTATATACCCTTCTAGAATAGAAATGTCTCTAGCTCACACCCACCCCTGAGGAAGAAGGTACATTTACTCCGAAACGCGTTGGGTGCAAGATTACTTCTTAAACTGTGTATATACATTCATGTAAAAATGTCTGTTATGCATTCCATACAGTCTGTTACACTACTGTTGTGTTTTTAACGTTGAAATTCAATAAATTACATTGGTATTAATATATTTTTATATTCTTTCCATGTGCCTTAAAAGTCCACCACTAGGGGGTCCTTTTTATTGTTTAGCTTTATTACTGGATGTGGCACAAAAAAATACAGTAAGCTGCCGTTCTACAACAAAATTAGCTGACATGAGTGTCACCCGGTTTGGTCTACTGCTGCTGTAGCCCATCTGCTTCAAGGTTTGATGTGTTGTGCACATAGAGATAATATTCTGCATACCTTGGTTGTAACAAGTGGTTTGAGTTACTGTTGCCTTTCTATCATCTCGAACCAGTCTGCCCATTCTCCTCTGACTTCACATCAACAAGGCATTTTCGTCCACATAACTGCTGCACACTGGATATTTTCTCTTTTTCAGACCATTCTCTGTAAACTCTAGAGATGGTTGTGCATGAAAATTCCAGTAGATTAGCAATTTTTCAAATGCTCAGACCAGCCCATCTGGCACCAACAACCATGCCACGTTCAAAGACACTTAAATCCTCTTTCTTCCTCATTCTAATGCTCAGTTTGTTGTCTTCACCATGTCTAGATGCCTAAATGCATTGAGTTGCTGCCATGTGATTGGCTGATTAGCAATTTGTGTTATAAAGCAATTGAACAGATGTACCTAATAAAGTGGCAGGTGAGTGTAAGTAGCAAATAACATTTTCTGACTTCTTATACCTAATCTTCATATAGATCAGCCATTTAAAAGACCCTTAACTAGTAGGGCAGCATAACAGCCAGGCAAATAGCATTAATAAATGGAAGACATGAATATCAGCCTGTTATTCTGTATTACACTGAAAGAAAGTTGCATTCATTTATTTTACATCAATGAAAAAGAGTGGTTTGGGGACTTTAAATGAGGTGGGTAAGTGAGGCCAAGGGATCAGTTACTATTGTACAAAATAATTTTATTAGTAAAAATTGACATGGTAACATGATACATAGTTACATAGTAGGTGAGGTTGAAAAAAAGACATAAGTCCATCAAGTCCAACCTAACTGTGTGATTACATGTCAGTATTACATTGTAAATCCCTGTATGTTGTTGTATTCAGGTGTTTAAAAGTTTTTTGAAACTATCAATGCTCCCTGCTGAAACCACCGCCTGTGGACAAAATTCCACATCCATGCCGCTCTTACAGTAAAGAACCCTCCACAGTATAAGGTTAAACCCCTTTTTTTCTAATTTTAATGAGTGGCCACGTGTCTTGTTAAACTCCCTTCCGCGAAAAGGTTTCATCCCTATTGTGGGGTCACCAGTATGGTATTTGTAATTGAAATCATATCCCCTCTCAAGCATCTCTTCTCCAGAGAGAATAAGTTCTGTAACAAGCCCTTGCTCGCTCGATTCCACTCTCCCGACACTCCTCTGTGGCTATAGAATCAGATTGCAGATCGCAACATCTGATGGTTCGGTCATCCGATGCTCCGGGACTAGAACTACAGCTATGTGCCGTTCTAATCCAGTTGTGTAGCTCAGAACAAACATCAGGGAGGCTGTATGTAAGTTCAAACAGGAATCTCTTTTATTGAAAGGAATACAGGCTCTTTAATACAGTAAAAGAAGAGGTGCATACCTCCTGCTCATATTACTCTGAACATACACCTGTGACCAGAAACCTAATTAACATGGGCTAATTAACTAATCCCTTTAGACAGCCTAGATGACTCAGTCATGACATTTAGGCCAGACTGGCCATCTTGTAGCACAGAAAACCCAATCAACATTATCACAAATCAACACCGAACTCTTCTTCACACAATAGCAGAGTTAATTAACACAAACAACAATGGGGATCTAATGACTCTTAGATCCCATACTAGACTTATTTACAATACACATTCTAGCAGGCAACAGACAGACAGGTGGCTGGAATTGACATCAGCATCTCCTAACAGTATTTGTACCAGCATTATGGATCAGTCTTATCAGCAGGGGGGCTGCTGGAGGAATCCCCCCTCCCTCTACAGGGACACACATCCCAAATGACCGCAGCAGAGTCCGCAACAGAATGAGACCACATACAATATATACATATATACACGATTGAGTCTGATAAGTACAGATCAGACTGGGTTTCTAATTCACCTTGCAGAGTATTGTTCCCTTAAAATCCAGGGCCCATAATCTGTTGGCAAGAGGCTCACATTCAGTCCCCTCCAACAGCCTCTGTCCTGGGTGAGTCTGTCACAAGTTCAGTGCCTGCAACCTTTCCTCATAACTAACATCCTCCAGACCCTTTAGGTCTGGAGGATGTTAGCTTTGTTGGCCTTCTTTGTACTCACTCCATTTCAAGTACATCCTTCTTGAGGACTGGTGCCCAGAACTTGACAACATACTCCAGGTGCGGCCGGACCAGAGTCTTGTAGAGCGAGAGAATTATTGTTTTATCTCTGGAGTTGATCCCCTTTTAAATGCATGGCAATATTCTGTTTGCTTTGTTAGCAGCAGCTTGGCATTGCTGAGGCTATCATCTACTAGGACCCCCAGGTCCTTTTCCATCCTAGATTCCCCCAGAGGTTCTCCCCCCAGTGTATAGATTGCATTCCTATTTTTGCCACCCAAATGCATTATTTTAAATGTTTCTACATTTAACCTCATTTGCCATGTAGTTGCCCACCCCATTAATTTGTTCAGATATTTTTGCAAGGTTTCCACATCCTGCAGAGAAGTTATTGCCCTGCTTGGTTCAGTATTGTCCGCAAATACAGAGATTGAACTGTTTACCCCATCCTCCAGGTTGTTTATGAACAAATTAAATAGGATT
Organism: Lithobates clamitans; assembly: GCA_037952925.1. Lineage (NCBI taxonomy): Eukaryota > Metazoa > Chordata > Amphibia > Anura > Ranidae > Lithobates > Lithobates clamitans. The sequence goes on from JBBGZY010001230.1 coordinate 3,698,153, forward strand.
GGTCCCAGCACAGAACCCTGGAGGACCCCACTACCCACCCCTTACCATTCCGAGTACTCATCACTACCCTCTGAACTCGCCCTTGTAGCCAGTTTTCAATCTATGTACTTACCCTATGGTCCATGCCAACGAACCTTATTTTGTACAGTAAACGTCTACGGACCTTCCTTTATCTAGATGGCAACGTACCTCCTCATAAAAGGTTAATAGATTGATTTAGCAAGAACAATTCTTTATGAATCCATACTGATTACTGCTAATTATACTGTTCTAATTACTAAAATCATGTATATAGTCCCTTATCATCCCCTCCAAGAGCTTGCATATTATTAATGTTAAAGCGGAGTTCCACACAAAAATGGAACTTCCGCTTTTCGGAACCCTCCCCCCCTCCGGTGTCACATTTGACACCTTTCAGGGGGGAAGGGGGAGGGGGGTGCAGATACCTGTCTAAGACAGGTATTTGCACCCACTTCCGGCATAGACTCCCATGGGAGTCTACGCCTCTTCCCGTCCCCACCGCGCTGTCTCCTAGGAACACACAGCTCCCAGGAGAGAGCGGGGACCACTTAGGACGCGCAGCGCGACTCGCGCATGCGCAGTAGGGAACCGGGAAGTGAAGCCGCAACGCTTCACTTCCTGATTCCCTCACCTAGGATGGCGGCGGCAGCTGCCGAGAACCGAGCGGGTTCTCTGCATCCCCTGCCGACATCGCTGGACCCTGGGATAGGTAAGTGGCCATGCATTAAAAGTCAGCAGCTGCAGTATTTGTAGCTGCTGGCTTTTAATATTTATTTTTTTTGGCGGTGTGGGTGAGCTTTAAGCTAACTGGTCTGTAATTCCCAGGGTTGTATTTTGGGCCCTTTTTAAATATTGGTGCTACATTGGTTTTTCTCCAATCAGCTGGTACTATTCCAGTCAGTAGACTGTCAGTAAAAATTAGGAACAATGGTCTGGCAATTACATGACTGAGTTCCCTAAGTACCCTCGGGTGCAAACCATCTGGTTCCGGCGATTTATTAATGTTAAGTTTCCCAAGTCTAATTTTAATTCTGTCCTCTGTTAACCATGGAGGAGCTTCCTGTGATGTGTCACGAGGATAAACACTGCAGTTTTGGTTATTGAAGCTCCCCGATTCCCTAATGAAGACTGAGAAGAATAAATTCAATACATTCCCCATCCTTTGTAACCAGATGACCTTCCTCATTTTTTATGGGGCCAATATGGTCTGTCCGTCCTTTTTTACTGTTTACATACTTGAAGAATTTCTTGGGATTTTTTTTGCTTTCCTTCGCTATGTGTCTTCCATGTTCTATCTTAGCCACCCTAATTGCACCCTTACATTTCTTGTTGCATTCCTTATAAAGTCTGAATACTGATGATGATCCCTTAACCTTGTATTTTTTGGAGGCCTTCTCCTTTGCTTTTATATGCATTTTTACATTGGAGTTAAGCCATCCAGTACTTTTGTTCGCCCTTTTAATTTTATTACCCAATGGGATGCAGTGGCTAATGCCCTTATTTAATATGCTCTTAAAGAAAACCCATCTCTCCTCCGTGTTCTTTGTTCCTAAGATTTTATCCCAATTTATGCCTTCTAGCAAGGTTCGTAGTTTAGGGAAGTTGGCTCTTTTGAAATTCAGTGTCTTTGTATTCCCTTTATGTTTCCTATTTGTGTGATTTATACTAAAGCCAATTGACCTGTGATCGCCGTTTCCTAAATTGCCCCATATTTCCACATCCGTGATTAGCTCTGCATTGTTAGTAATCAGTAGATCCAGTAAAGCTTTATTTCTAGTTGGTGCGTCTTTTTTTGGCCATCTTTACTCCATCTGCACCCTCCTCATTTAGGTGCAGTCCGTCCCTTCTATAGTACTGGTGATCGACTAAGAAGTCGGCCCAGTCCTCCAGGAACCCAAACCCCTCCTTTCTACACCAGCTCCACAGCCACTTGTTTACTTTCTTAATCTGCCTTTCTGGTGTGGCTCCATGTACCGGTAGTATTCCTGAGAATACTACCTTGGAGCTCCTTTTCTTCAAATTAGCCCCCAAGTCTCTAAAATCGTTCTTTCGGACACTCCATCTGCCTCTGACTTTGTCATTGGTGCCAATGTGCACCTTGACAGCTGGGTCTTCCCCAGCCCTTTCCAGTAATCAGTCCACCAGTTCCGTGATGTGCCGAACCCGTGCACACGGTAGACAACATACAGTTCGGCACTTCAGGTCTTTGTCACAGATTGCCCTCTCTGTCCTTATAAGAGTTGAGTCCCCTACCACCAGAATCTGTCTTTCCTTGATACTGTAAGGGATCAGGGGGTGACAAGCCGGCTCAGACAGTTCAGTCAACTTAAAAGGCTTTATTCAGCAAAAAGCAACAGAAAATTGACAAGCTTTGTCTTTATAGGCAGTTCAAACAACACAAAAACTCTTCTTAGCAGTATAAGACAGCCCTTTTAAATAATGCTCAGCATCCCAGCCACAGCATATAACATAGCAAAGTCCCAGTTCAGGCAAGCTCACCCAGCACGATCAAGTCATAGGTAACAGGGGTCCTTCCAGATTCAAGCTCCTCTCAGCTTTGATAGCTCAACAGGCATCTCTCTCCAAACACACTTCTCCTCTCTGACATTTTCAACTCAGCTGGCAATAAGCAGGTCTGAAGGGGAAGTACCTGCCCTCTTCCAGTAACCACTTCTTAACCCTGCCCCAGGCTGACTCTCCACAACGCGTTTTGTGTATCAAACCCTCTTCAGGGGCAAATTGGCACCAAAGTCTAAAAAACAATATGTCAATCAATAAGGTTCAATGTACATTGTTAAAGGGGGGGGGGTATACATGCGGGGGGTATCATCCCAAATGGATACTCACATGCCAATAGAGTGTAAACCCCGTGGGGTCAGTAGCCACAGGCCGCCAAAGAACGTGTTTGATACATGAAACGCATCATGCCTACTATATGTACCAAACAATTCCTTTTAAAAGGTTTTATATACTAGTATGTCTGCATTCAGTAGTCTTGCTATCGTGTGCATTTTAGAATGGTTTTACCACTCAATGAGGATCATTGCCCTGCATCACTTGGAGGCTTTTACCTTGTCCACAATGTATCAATCATTGCGTATACACTATGTGACTGCTTTTTCATACTTGGATCTGTATCATGTTACCATATCAATTTTTACCAATAAAATTATTTTGTACAATAGTGACTGATCCCTTGGCCTTACTTAGTTTTAGTAACACTTTAAGTCAGCCTGGTAGTGCCCCCATAGCACTGCCAAACATTTAATTTTAAAGTGTATGTCTGGGGAAAAAAAACAAAACAATGCACTACAATATACTGTATGAACATTTCCCCAAGTTTCAGCCCAGTAAAATGCTGTAGGTACAAAAAAAAAAGAAATCTAGTGAGCTTCAAACTTCTCGCCTGATAAAAAGTTGTTACTTGCTGCAGTAACAAGTTAAAAATATAGCCAGGACATGCTGTATGGAGGGAGGTTTGGGAGACAGTAAGTACATTTTCCTTTTCAAACCTTTTTAAAGTTTGCTTTGTTTTTGATTCTTGGATAATACAGACTTTACCTGTTCTTTGTACAATGTTGTGAGTCATGAACATCTTGCCGCAGTCTGTTACAACTTGAAAAAGTTGGGAACCACTGTTCTAAGATAGTTCAAGCAGCATGGTTTCCCTTAAAAGCGAACATTTTTGAACTGTCCTCCATTTAGTTGTCTAGCTACAAAAGGAGAAATGTAAACCCTCCTGCTGTGTAATTTGAACACACGTAAAAAAAAGGGAATAAAAAGGAGTATGTTAAAGGATGTTGCAAGGAAAACAAAACTACTCAGTCTCAGGACTTTAACTTATAAATAGATGCCCACACCCACAGGCTATCTCCAGGGAGTTTATTTAGTCTTATATAGGAATGTGCATAAAGCAATGTGAATACTCAGTTTACCTTAATTTTAAAGCACACTAAGTTTGACTTATAAGAAAAAATATGAATATTTTAAATGTCAACATCCCTTTTAGCTGAAATATCAGCTTTGGAAGGACTGCCAAATAAAATGTTCTTTGGTAGTTCAAATCTCCGCTGTGCTTGTCACTTTCAAATAAAAGTGAAGAAAGCTTCCGTTCCATAAAAGTTCACATAAACATCCATGAGTAATACTTTTGTAGAAATCTGCAAAATATGCCCAGAAATATTAAATTTAGGTAATACCTGTGCCAAAACAATGCAATAAGAAAAACATTTACACATTTATGTACAATGAACAGTATGTAATCTATATGAAATATTAATATAACAATAAATTCATAAGGCTTATGGTTTATAATCATTAAAAAATGAAAGTCAACATATAAATCTTTTTCTAGGAACCCTAGAGACAGTAGGAGTAGGGAAGGGTTAGCAACTATATCTTTTTTTTGGTGGTCTATACCCTCACTAAGGTAATTCACCCTTTAGTCTCAGTTCACACTGGTGCGATGCAGGAAACCCTGGGATTCAGTGCCGGTTCCCGCATCGCACCTGAATCTCTTACTGGTTCACACTGACATCTGAGAACGGCTGGGGGTGTCAATGTAAAGGTAATGATACCCCCAGATCAGTTCGCAGACTGCAGTGTGAACTGTCGTATGGGGCAGGAATCAGATTGCATAGGTGTGAACACCAATGTAATCCGTTTCCAGTGCGGACCAAAAAAGGGTCCTGCACCATTCTAGTGCGAATGCGATTTCAGCCAAACAGTTTGTATGGCTGAATTTGCATCGCACAGACATCACATGTGATCTGCACAGCAATGCGGTGTGAATCAAATGTAATGTCTGTGACCGCACAAGTGTGACCCCCAGCCTAAATGTGTCTTGGTGACTACTGTCACTGGGACCAATAGTGAGAGAAACGTTTGAGTGGTCACAGAAACAGATTGTGTGGTGAATGATTGCAGATGGAGAAAGGGCCTTTCATTCACAAAAACACAAACTGACAATAGCACACAATGTCTACTATACTTGTCCACGACAGTCTAGTGTAGTACCTGGCCTGTGTTGCTGTCAGCTAAAAGCCTTTTTTTCTAGCGGATATAATTTACAACACTTGCTGACAGTTTCCACTCTCTTTCCCGAATAGCAGGCTGCAGTGTAAACTAAAGCAGAGAGATGAGTAGACAAGCACTTTAATATTTCATTTTGGTTTAGTAGAACCATATATAATCTGCTATTAGGAAGGCCATTCAATGGGAAGCACCTTTTTTTTGTGTCCTTCAGGGATGTCCTTAACAGAAAGATTGACATAGAGCTTTAGACTTTCAATTGCCCTTACATTGGTGACCAAGGCTTTCCTTCATGGCCAGATAATTTAGTTTCAGGAATAAGAGATGGAACTAGCAGGAACCAGTTGCTATGGTCTCTGGAGAACCTTTGAGCTTTATTTGATTTTGTTGGGGAGGTGGTAATATATACTGTAAAAGTTTTGGCAAGAGCATTGGTACAATCAATCAGTCACAAGGGCATGTAAAGCTCCCTGGCTGAAGCCCTAGGTGGCAGGCCCCACTTCAAAGAACAGGTGGTGAAAGATTCCTTTTGATGGGCATTTTCTTTTCATCCATCAACAGGCTGACTGGTGGTAAGTTGGGGCTTGTTCCCCAGAATAGTCACTTAGAAGGTCCGGATACACTACCAATAAAGCAGAAGTCTAGACTTAAATTGTCACTTAACCCACATCATAAAAAATAACTATCAATAAATGGTGTTTTACATGCTGTTCATACTCACTGAGTCACTATGAAATTCCTTTTCTGTATTCTGCAAAAAAAACAACCTTGTCAATCTCAATTTTCACCTTCTGTTTATGTCCCCAATTCAGCTAGGGATTTTGCAGCTGTTGTGGCAACTCTGCACATGCTCAGTTTTCAGTGACTTTTTATGCCGAGCATTTCCTCCCTATCACATCTGAGCAGCCCATGTGACTATAGAGTTACACATGTGGGCGTATACACAGTGGTAAATAACAGCCCACTCCTTCCCTCCTCCATGTCCACTAACCAGCTGAACGCAATAGGGGTGGGATATTACATCTTGATTCATCTCCCTCTTATTCTAAGACACAGGCTGGAGGGCCATGACAACCTGTGACTGGTAGAAATCCACCCATACCATTTCCACTAAATAATAAACATTTTATTTCAAATATATATCTGTGTACTGATATTGGTTTATCAGTTTATTGATATTATTTATTTTTACTCTGTACTTCAAAGGCTTTTTTTGTATTTTGAACATGTGACCAGCAGCACAGTGCTAAAATCTTCTCCTGCTTATGTTTCCCTGCAGACAGGTTGGGGAAGAGCTGGGTCATATGACAGCTGTATATTGATTGGGAAAAAGGTACTTAAATGTTTGTTTTTTTTAATTAAAATAATTACAGCGCCATCATCCACATACAGAAACAGAAGAGACAATGTAAATTAAATAGTGTGTGTTTAGGATCACTTTAAAATCCTATTGTCCAGCAAAAGAATATTGTCACTCATGGAAGGCTGCCAATCGTCCATTCAGAAAGCTTCAAAGCCAATGATTTTGTCCTCCCTGGTAATGCCAAGCCCTTTTAACTTGTCGCCCACTCAGAACTGTACAGTGGAAGCAAGGCTGAGAGCCTTTGAGCAGGTTTGAGTGACACATTGTTTAGACCAGTTACATGAAGACACTACAGGTCTTTCAAGAATCACACACACTATTGCTCATTTATCCCTACTTCCTTCCCAGTTCTCAGAAAAAATGGAACATCCTCTGGCAGTACCTTCAACAAGAAGTCTGCCCTGTCCCTTCATCAAAAGTTTAGAGCTACTACTCCCCTTTATTTCTCCTGGAAAATCTGGAAGGTGGAGGCTGGTCATAGACCTGAAGAGTCTAAAAAAAAACAAACAAATCTAATTACAGAAGTTCAAGATGGAGTTTTTACAATCCATCATTTTCAACGTACAGTTGGGGGACTATAAGTGCTAATTATAGACCTTCAGGATGCACATCTTCACATTCCCATACTTCCAGATTTTCAGCACTTCTTTCAGTTTGCTGTTGGCAGTCTCCACCTGCAATTCCCCTTCCTTCTCTTTGACCTGTCAACATTTCATTTAATGTTTAAGTTCTTGTTGTGAATCTGCCTATGTAGGTGCCCTATCTGACAACTCCAAGGGTACTTTTTCATTGCCAGAAGCCAACTTTACAGACGTTCAGAGTAGGGTTCATATAGCCCTCTCCAACAACCTCCTCTCTGCATCTCATTTCCTGAAGCTTTTAGGCACTCTCTTATCCTGCATTCCAATGGTAAAGTGGTCCTACTGGCATCTGCTGCTTTGCCAAAGAGCCTCTGATAATGAACAAACCCCCAAAATATTTGTCGCTTTCACGTTTTAGGATTCCAATATGCTAGAGTATTCTTACCAAATGCTAGTGGCCAGGGTTGTAGCACGCATCTGGAAGCCCTCGTGGCACAAGGAAAATCCTGGGGAATTTTGCCTCAAATCTTTGGGTAAGGTGGTCCTTCAGATAGACAAAGAGCAGCAGTACATTATTTGCAGTGCCAAAGCCGAACACACAGCCAGTTTGTTCAAAGAGGCGATCCCCATTCCTGAGTGGACAGAGAGAAATATGGAAGACCTGAAGGCCACGTGTTCCAGCCTATGACAATGTTAAAGCAGAGCATCTATGTTGACACTACGTAGACAACCAGTGGTCCCTCGCAGTGGAAGTTTTCCACCAGATCTGGCTCTGTTAATGTTAGCCTCAAGTGGACCACTTTGTGTCCCCTCACAATGATAAGCTTACTGTTTTTTCTCCAGGTACCTGTGTTGTGTTCCCTTCAGTGTCCCTAATAATGAGATTATCAGTATGTCTCTTATCACAGTATGTGAAAGTCTTGGCCGCTCTTTTATATTTGATGATGATAATATATTACTTGCAGGCAGCTGCCCTTTCTCAATGTATACATATTGATCAATGGTGAATAGTACTTAAAGTAGTGCTCACCCACTATTAGCAATCAAATGCCTTCAATTAAGTGCAATTAACAAATAAGTAAATAAATTCATATATATAAAAACAGAAAAAGTCCACCTCTATAAAGTGCCAGTGTTTCAAATTATATGTGAATAAATTAATCTATGTGCAATATAATAAAAGGGTCAACAAAAAAAGTCCAAAGGTGATGTCAAAAAATCCTCATTAGTAAAGTGCCAGTGCTCAAAACAGTGCTCAAGTTGTGCTTTCTTCTTATATGAAAAAGGTGCTTCTTTAATACCAACACTCCACTTTTGTGCAAATTTTATGCCCCAACCCCAGTGGATCCAAACTCACCAAATGGAGATGACCCTCTTTTCCATATGCCAGAGTGGGTCTGCAATGCTTTTTCACAGCTCCGCTGTGCGTGGCAGCTCTTCACTTCTTTCAACCTTTCTGACACAAAACCATGGAACAGCTCTCACATGGGGAAGGGTCAAACAGAAAGGGATCTCATAGCGCATACCATTTTTTTTTTCAAATCCATTAAAAATATATAGGATACACTCAATGCCCTCCCCAGCACCCAGGAATCATCTGCTATTTTGTATTAATGAACCTCTGCCACTCTGCTACAAGAGTCGGCATGCTCAAAACCGCAGCTTGTAAACCAGATGTGCCTCTTTTATATTTGCCTTTAATGCAGTGGTTCTCTCAATTGCATCTGCCTGCCCTCTGATTTCCCTGTAGATACAGTGCCTTGCAAAAGTATTCACCCCCCTTGGCTTTTTACCTATTTTGTTACATTATAGCCTTTAGTTCAATGTTTTTTTAATCTGAATTATATGTGATTGATCAGAACACAATAGTCTAAGTTGGTGAAGTAAAATTAGAAAAATATATACATAAAACTATTTTTTTAGAAATAAAAAAATGATAATTGGCATGTGCGTATGTATTCACCCCCTTTGTTATGAAGCCCACAAAAAGCTCTGGTGCAACCAATTACCTTCAGAAGTCACATAATTAGTGAAATGATGTCCACCTGTGTGCAATCTAAGTGTCACATGATCTGTCATTACATATACACACACCTTTTTGAAAGGCCCCAGAGGCTGCAACACGTAAGCAAGAGGCACCACTAGCCAAACACTGCCATGAAGACCAAGGAACTCTACAAACAAGTAAGGAACAATGTTGAGAAGTACAAGTCAGGGTTAAGTTATAAAAAATATCCAAATCTTTGATCCCCAGGAGCACCATCAAATCTATCATAACCAAATGGAAAGAACATGGCACAACAGCAAACCTGCCAAGAGATGGTCGCACACCAAAACTAACGGACTGGGAAAGGAGGGCATTAACCAGAGAGGCAGCACAGAGACCTAAGGTAACCCTGGAGGAGCTACAGAGTTCCACAGCAGAGACTGGAGTATCTGTACATAGGACGACAATAAGCCGTATGCTCCATAGAGTTGGGCTTTATGGCAGAGTGGCCAGAAGAAAGCCATTACTTTCAGCAAAAAACAAAACGGCACGTTTTGAGTTTGCGAAAAGGCATGTGAGAGACTCCCAAAATGTATGGAGGAAGGTGCTCTGGTCTCATGAGACTAAAATTGAACTTTTTGGCTATCAAAGAAAATGCTATGTCTGGCGCAAACCCAACACATCACATCACCCAAAGAACACCATCCCCACAATGAAACATGGTGGTGGCAGCATTATGCTGTGGGGATGTTTTTCAGCAGTCAGGGCTGGGAAACTGGTCAGAGTTGAGGTAAGGATGGATGGTGCTAAATACAGGGATATTCTTCAGCAAAACCTGTACCACTCTGTGTGTGATTTGAGGCTAGAGCAAAATATTACAGCGCACACATGCAACATTTACCTCCAGCAGGGCTAGTTTAAAACACCTAGACAATCTAAAAAATATTAGCAAAAAATATGGGGATTTGGTCACACCATATTGCTATATGGTGCTAAGCCCACTTACTGCGACAAAGTACCCCATGATTAGTGGGTCCTACACTATCCATGGATTGGGAGATCCTGCTTCTCTGAACCATGAGAGCAAACACTCTGCTCTGCTGTATGGTCTTATGGCTGCACCAGCTTTGATGCATCTTTTAGGGTGTGCCCCCCAAATATCTTGTTTGTTTATTGTATGTATTCTGAGCAAATCCCTTTGGGTGCGGAGCACCCCACTCTTTCATTAAGTGCCTCTCATTAGTGTCCACTTGTGTCATGGGTGGATACCTCAAAGTTCTCCCATATAGAAGAGTGTTTGCTCTCATGGTTCAGAGAAACAGGATCTCCCAATCCATGGATAGTGTAGGACCCACTAATCATGGGGTACTTTGTCGCAGTAAGTGGGCTTAGCACCATATAGCAATATGGTGTGACCAAATCCCCATACTTTTTGCTAATATTTTTTAGATTGTCTAGGTGTTTTAAACTAGCCCTGCTGGAGGTAAATGTCTTTTTTGCATGTGTGCGCTGTAATATTTTGCTCTGCTGTATGGTCTTATGGCTGCACCAGCTTTAATGCATCTTTTAGGGTGTGCCCCCCAAATATCTTGTTTGATTTGAGGCTAGGACGGAGGTTCACCTTCCAACAGGACAATGACCCCAAACACACTGATAAAACAACACTTGAGCGGTTTAAGGGGAAACATGTAAATGTGTTGGAATGGCCTATTCAAAGCCCAGACCTCAATCCAAAAGAAAATCTGTGGTCAGATTTAAAGATTGCTGTTCACAAGCGCAAACTATCCAACTTGAAGGAGCTGGAGCAGTTTTGCAAGGTGGAATGGGCCTCCCAGTGGTAAGATGTGACAAGCTCATAGAGACTTATCCAAAGCGACTTGGAGCCGCAAAAGGTGGCTCTACAAAGTATTGTCTTTAAGGGGGTGAATAATTATGCACATTTTTCTTTTTTTTCTTTTTCTGTTATTTTGTCCTATTTGTTGTTTGCTTCACAATAAAAAAAAAACATCTTCAAAGTTGTAGGCATGTTCTGTAAATTAAATGATGCAAATCCTCAAGCAATCCATGTTAATTCCAGGTTGTGAGGCAACAAAACACAAAAAATGCCAAGGAGGTGAATACTTTCGCAAGGCACTATATCTCTAACAATGTTCTTTACAACATCCATGGCCTGGAGATGTCTGCATCTCCAGGACATGGATGTTGTAGAGCCTGTTCTCTCACAGTATGTTCCACCTTGCCCAGGATCTTTAAACAGTCTACAGTACAAGCACAGTTTATCACAAGACTTGGGAGAAGTTAGTCATCTTTGCGTCAGGAAAAGACTTTGATCCTCTTCATCTTGCACACTCCTCTCAACTGCTGGATGTTCTCCAGGTGGACCCCGATCCAGGGTTAAGCCTGAGCACCCTCAAGTCAGATCTTAAGGGTCTTGAGCAGAGCAGTTTCGCACAATGGGATTTATCTCTGCTTCTAACATCCTGGTGGACCCTTCTATTTCTCCAATGGAATCTTGCTCCTTTCTGGATATAACCTTGAAATCTCTAATTCTGGTAGCTGTTACTTCAGTTTGTATCTTTTAGATTAAGCCCTAGAATGTAGGGAACCATAAAATACCTTTTCTTTTTTCCAAAGTGATTCTGCAACATATTCATAATTTCCAGTAAGCGCCTTCAAGCTTTCACATCAACCAAGACTGAGCTCTTTCCACCTTCAGAGATCAGTCAGAGCCCCAAGGGTTGCACGAGTTGAACATGACCAAGTTCCCCCTAAACCTACATCATAGCTTCAGAATCTTTCAGACTTCCAGAAAGTAGTGCACTCTATAGGTGTTAGCAAGAAAGCTTTGAAGAGGGCATTGACTTGGATTGCCAAGCTGATCAGCAGAGCATACAGGGCAAATGGGTGAAATGTATGCAGCACAAGTGTTTACTGCCCATTTGACCAGAGAAACAACAGCATCATGGGCAGTTTTTGAAGGTGTTTCTCGTGAGATCATCAGTTAGCCTGCCACTGATAATCTTTTCATACTTTTTTGTCACATTACATGTGGACCCAGTAGCTTGGGCAGGTGGAGGCTTCAGTGCTAGAGTGGTGACTGCTTCTTTCCTATCCAGTCTCATTAAAGCAGAACTTTTTCCATAACAACTTGATAAAATATCATCTTCTTTAACAAGGAATATACATTGAACATGAAATATTAAGCTACCAAAAATAGTGTGTTGTAAATTGCCTTCAGCATTACCCCCGTTTCTTCTGGCAGAGGGCTTCCATTTTGCCGATGACCAGAGCCCATGAGCAGCAGTAGATCTTTAGGCTGTCATCAGATTGGCCTCTAATAGCTCTGATTTTAGGCATAGTGCCAAAAAATAAAAAGCAACTGAGCATGTTCAGAGCAGGGTGAGACTGTATTTTAAACAGTATACGCACTTTTTTTAAATGTTTTACATAGCTATACCTGCAAAGGGGCCAGCCTGAAGTCATCTAGCAGAACTTAGTTTTCTGACTAAAATTCCACTTTAAATATTATACTTTGCAACATACCCTCCCATGTTGCTATCAGTTTTTACCATAAATTCCTTTCTTGGTGCCCAAATCTGGCAGCATGCTTTACCCCCCCTCTAATGTTAATTATAGTTATGGGAAGGGGGTACTCTGTCTGAGGGAAACTTTTAGGCCGGGTTCACACTACTGCAAATTGGATGGGGGATCTCTGCATCCAACTCTCAATAGCAGGAGAATGTGATCGGCTCTCTATGGAGCCGGTTTACATATCTCCGATGCGGCTCCAGTGCGAATTTGCACAGGAGCTCTGTGCGTCTTTTGGTCCATTTCAGGTCCGAATTATGCCCAAGATTCAGGCTGAAATCAGACCTGAAACGGTGAACTAGGAAGCACATGACCCCTGCTGGGAGCCGCATCGGCATCCAGTGTGAACGGAGCCTGATAGTATTCACTATGCCTGTAGGAAGTTTATTTTATTAATTTCAGTTATTTATATAGCTCCAAAAATGTACACAGTGCTTTAAATAATGTACATTCACATCAATCCCTGTCCACAAGGAGATTACACTCTAAGATCCATACTGAAAGGTGCATGCATACTAGATCCTATAAAGCCAGGAGCCAATTAACCTACCAGCAGGTCTTTGAAATGCGGGAGGAAACTGGAGTACCCAGAGGATACCCACGCAAGCACAGGGAGAACATGCAAACTGTGCCCTGATTGGGATTTAAACCAGGGACCCTAGTAATACAAGGCAGAAGTGCTAACCACCACCTTGCATTACCAATTACCGTAGTTAGCCCCAGTTAGGAGCTGCTGCCACTTTCAGGCACCAGGACAGGAAATATGGTTAGTATTGATACAAAAATCTGCTAAGTACAACTAAAGTACAAATCCGAATAGCTATTTGTACCGGATTAAACATAAAGAAAAGAGATTTTTTTTTAGCGATTAAAAGGTAAAGCCAGCTTTCAATGACTAACATGCATTTGAGTAGAGTACAGGAATAATTTTTAACAAACTCTTACTTTTTTGGCAGCATTTAAAAACCAAGAGCTGCATAAATACTGCGACCAAATCAATTTATTGTGCTTCTAATCAGACAGGAGACCAGCAGCCTTACTGCACTTGAGCAACAGTTTATTCCGTATCTACAGCTTCTGCATTCGGGTTGCCATAGAAACTAGATATTATCTTAACCCTTTGAAAGACAATGAGGCACCACCTTACCAATTTCCATGAATTACATTTTCACTTTGCAGTGAAATTCAATAGATATTCTCTGTCTTGCACACTTGAAAACAATAATATATGCACACTTTGATTAGATGGGAGACAGCCATTGTTACCTACTCTGAGTTCCTAATAATAGGGACATATAAAAAATGAAAACCATTGTACACAGCAAAACACAGAGAAAGGCGACTGTCAGGGTGATCTCCCCAAATGGATCCTGTTACCCTTTTTAGACTAATAATTACCTCACTTGGAAAAAAAAAAAAATTATATATATATATATATATATATATATATATATATATATATATATATATATATATATATATATATATATATATATATATATATATACATACACACACACACATACTAATTAATTAATATATATATATATATATATAAAAACACACACAGTATGTGTTTGTATGTCTCCTGTATGTTATTTTAATTTACTATGAAACAATTTTGCACAACCAATGTATTCCTTTTTTTTTCCTGGTGTGCCACTACTTAATGTACTAACAGCAAACAGCGCAATGCGACTTGAAAAGAGAAGCGGGTGTGCCATCTGGTGGTAGATTTGATGTATGCAGAAACTGGTTTTAAAATCTTAAAACATATTCTGGGGAATTCATTTACGTCGGTTTTCTCGTGGCAGTTCCCTTTAAAACTATCTGTGGCTAATTGAGGCAAGTATTTGTGCCAGCTTTGGTGACATTACAAATACAGGTGACAAAATCAGTTAGTAATTACTTCCCCCAATTTACGAACCTGTCGCTATTAAAGTATACCTAGAGGCAAAACCTTTTTTAGTTTTGGATAGAGTGGAGAGGGATTAGAATGCTTGTGAGGTGTAGCTTGAAGCTTGTGGGCCCTGATGCAAAAGTTGACCTGGCCCCCCCCCACTACTTCCAACGTGCGTGAAGATACATCCACCGTACGCCAAGATACTCAAAGTGGCTTAAGAGTTTTGAGTTCCCAGAGTTCCTCTTTACATCAGAGGACAGGGATTACCGCTGGAGGTTCAGAGGACAGGGACCCCTGGCAGGTCATTTGGCAGAGCTCCTTACCCATCCCAGCACTGTAAACAGCTCCTCCCCACCCCACCACACACAGGCCTGAAATCACATTCCTTTACACACAGTCTGTCAGCCATTCACAGTGTGTATCTGGCTTTTATGTTGCCCTTGTGACCTGTGAAATTCTCTGGTCGTAACGGCAGTGTAGTTGCAGTAGGCAGATATTTCTGTAGGTTTCTCTGTCAGTGTTGGGGGAAGGTCACCTCCCGGATGTGTGTCTTTTTCCCAGCTGTCAGGGAAGTGGGGTAAATAGACATCCCCGGGTGGGGGTGGGGGGTACAGAGAATCCCAGCTGGTGACTAAGAGACACTGAGCAGTGCCATACCTCACCAGTGACATCGGTCCCATCGTGGCTACAGGATGACACTCTCCTCCTCTTGTCTCGCTGAGCTCGGTTACCATTCCATGTTGCCAGCACACAGCACAGACACTTCCCCATCCTGGGCTGTTCTCACCTCGTGCTCCTCTCCACTCAGGAAATGGCTCACAGCTTCTCCCCAGCCAATGGGAACAGAGGGGTGTGGACTGTGGAAGGCAAAGTAGAAGCCCAGTACTGGAGCGTGGCTGTGGGGCCCTAGGGCAGATCGGAGCTAGATTTTGTGGAGGGTATGATAATATGATAGGGAGGATGAAGGGTCCCCCTGAAGCTAGGGGCGGGGTTGCAATTGTGACCCCCTACAACCCCTTTACCATTATTAATGAAAGAGAACATTTTGGGTTGTCCCCAGAAAAGTAATAGAGGGGAAATTTTCCAATGGGGACACTAGTTCTAGTGACCTGGGGGTCCCCCAGGGATTCCCTCCATTTGCAGGTATTTCCTCTCACTTCCTGTTTGGTTATTGGACAGGATCCCCATTCTGTCAGAGACAGATCCCCTGTTCCTACTAGCTAGGAACAGCGATCTGGCTCCTCCTCTAGTCAGTCACATCCCCCCACAGTCAGAAACACTCACAAGGGAACACATTTAACCCCTTGATCGCCCCCTAGTGTTAACCCCTTCCTACCAGTGACATTTACACAGTAATCAGTGCATTTTTATAGCTCTGATCTCTGTATATATGTCAATGGTCCCAAAAATGTGTCAAAAGTGTCCGACCTGTCTGCCGCAATGTCGCAGTCCCCGTAAAAAAAAACAAAAAAAAAAACGCAGATTGCCCCCATTTCTAGTAAAAGTATAATAAAAATGCCATAAATATAGCCGTTATTTTGTAGACGCTATAACTTTTGCGCAAACCAATCAATATATGCTTATTACAATTTAAAAAAAAAAAATTTGTAGAAGAATATATATCGGCCTAAACTGAGGAAGAAATTCATATTTTTATATTTTTGGGGGGATATTTGTTATAGCAAAAAGTAAAAAATATTGCTTTTTTCAAAATTGTCGCTCGGGTAGTGTCGCACGACCACGCAATTGTCAGTTGCAACGCAGTGCCGTATCGCAAAAAATGGCCTGGTCATTAAGGGTGCAAATCCTTCCAGGGCTGAAGTGGTTAAGCCATGCCCATATATGTGAAATGACAAGCTCACAGGGGTGAAGTTCCCATGGTTGCAGTGCTTGTTGGGTGGGTGGAGTCTGATGGATAACAAAGTAGTTCCCCCTCAGGTCCACCTTGCTTTTGACTGACAGTGGACCGCAGTGGGAGGATTTGACTGAATAGTGGCTATGGGTCTGTCTGTCTGCTGCTGTGCTCTGTAAATAAAAAGGAAAGCAGACCCGATGGGGCACTAGTCTCTCAGTTTCCCATCAGGGAACCCCCTCCAGTACCAAACCTCTCAGCCATGTGCCTGTCTATGTGACCAGCGTAGTGGCCAAGGACAGAGCACACAGAGGAAGGAATCAATTACCGTATTTATCGGCGTATAACACACACTTTTTTCCCCTTAAAATCAGGGGAAAATCGTGGGTGCGTGTTATACGCCGATCCCCGCTAATTGTGATCTATTCACATAGCGTGTCATTTTAAATATGGCGCTGCGGAGTTCGGAGGGACTCGGCGGAGCTGAACGAGCGCCGCCGAAATCACAGTGACTGGGCAAGCCGAGATACATAGTCGAGTGTATTCGGCTCTTTCCGGCGCCGCTCACAGTCACGCCCAGTCCCGCCATTTGTAATTGATTCTGTGTTATGTCCATCATAGGGCGGGACTGGGCGGGACTGTGAGCGGCACCGGAAAGAGGCGAATACACTCGACTATGTGTATCTCGGCGGCGCTCGTTCAGCTCCGCCGAGTCTCTCCGAACTCTGCGGTGCCATATTTAAAACTACATGCAGCTATGTGTATGTCGGCGGCGATCTGTCCAAGCATGGACACTGGGGGCAAGGCTGCACTGACCACTGGGGCAAAGCTGCACTGGGGCAAAGCTGCACTGACAAGGCTGCACTGGGGCAAAGCTGCACTGACAAGACTGCACTGGGGCAAAGCTGCACTGACAAGGCTGCACTGGGGCAAAGCTGCACTGACAAGGCTGCACTGGGGCAAAGCTGCACTGACAAGGCTGCACTGGGGCAAAGCTGCACTGACAAGGCTGCACTGGGGCAAAGCTGCACTGACAAGACTGCACTGGGGCTAAGCTGCACTGACAAGGCTGCAATGGACACTGGGTCAAGGCTGCACTGACACTGAAAAGGCTGCAATGACACTAACAAGGCTGCAGATGAACACTGATGAGGCTGCATTGATGGGCATTTTAATGTAAGTTTTTTTTCCTTAAAATTCTCTCCTAAACTTGGGGTGCGTGTTATACGCCGATAAATACGGTAATTATTTTTTAGTGTTTTTCATTTTATTGTTTAACACGTGGGTACCCAACCCCTGGGCCACAGGCCAGTAGCGGTTCGTGGCCAATTAGGAACCGGGTTGCACACATATGGGAACGAAGAACTGCTGGAGCCCTTATCCCGTCGATAGCTGTCTGTTCCCGGCTGCAATAGGGGGCTCACCTTTTTTTGTTTTGTACAAACTTTATTTTAAGTGTACACAAGATACACTTCATTCATAGCAATGAACAGCAGGACAATGCGCTGCTGTACATTACCATGCGATTTGGCATGGTGCGCTGCAATTAAAAGCGGCATGTCTGCATTTTATCGCAGTATCCTGCAGCACAGCCTAGGCTGTTTTGCAGTGTAAATGGCATACATAGGAAACAATTGTTTCCCGTGTGTCCTTGCTGGGACAGACGTTTTACAATGCAGTAAAACATCTGTCACCACACCCTGTGTGAATGAGGCTGAATTCACACTGACCTGTACATTTCATGCACGTTTTAATGAACGGTGACTTGTTGATCTGTGTTTTAGCACATTTGTAAAATGCAAGTCAACGCACAGACGCATAAAAAACAATTGTTTCTTTATGTTCACACAACTCTGTGTTGACCTTCGTTGCGTTAAAAGGCAGCATTGTAGCTCTCAAAAGAAATGACGCTGGTCCCACCACACCTGGCAATAGGCAGCTTTTTGAGGGACTCAGCCTCACAATAAATGCTAAAAACCTCCCTTTTGGTTTGACGGCCTTTGTGTCGTGTGGGCTCCCCATGGGCCAGGTGGGCCTGTCTGGCCCTTTCTTATCCCTGTTCCTTGGCTTGACATTTATGAAGTGAACCTGTGAGACTCTGGTGATATGGGGTTTGGGGTCCCCCCCCCTCACTCCTTTCCCGTGTGGTTATGCTACATGGTTGCATATAATATAGTTTAACTAGTATTTTCTGCTTTTAGATTATTTTCTTACTTCATACCATGATTTCTTTGTAAAAATTTTAACCACTTCAATACTGGGCACTTTCACCCCCTTCCTGCCAAGGATAATTTTCAGCTTTCAGCACTGTTACATTTTGAATGACAATTACTCAGCCATGCAACATTGTACCCAAATAAAATTGTTATCTTTTTTTCACACAAATAGTTTTCTTCTGGTATTTAATCACCACTAGCTTTTAACTGGAAAAAAACATTTTTTTGTAAAAAAAAAAAAAGCATTTTTCTTTGTTTGTTATAAATTTTGGCAAAAATTTAATCTGCCCCATTTCTTTGGTAAAAATAACCAAAATCAGTGTTTATTGTTTAGTCTGCGTGAAAGTTAGAGAGTCTACAATATATGGTATATTTATGAAAACTGATCAATCCTGATGCCCTAAAATGCCAGGACAGTACAAAAATCCCTAAAAATAGCCATTTTTGGAAAGTAGACATCCAAAAGGAATTTAGTAAGAAGCATGGGGAATGTTTTGAAGTTCTATTTTTTTCCCACAATTCTTTGGAAAATTAAAATATTAAATACATTTAGTTTTTCCCCACAAAATCGTCATTTTAACAACCTATTTCTCACACACACAGCATAGGCATACTTGCAATTACACCCCAAGATATATTCTGCTGCTCCTCCCAATAACATATGTGAGATTTTTTCACAGCCTAGCCACATAGAGGGACCCATAATCCAAGAAGCATGTTTGGACTTTAAAGGAGCATTAATTACACACCTTATTTCCTGACTTTCCTGGAGCACTATAGCAATGGAATCACCTACACAATGACCACATTTTGGAAAACAAACAGCCCAATGTACTTTTGTATTTTTAAGAGGCATAATGAGTTATTTTTTAGCCACAAGTTTTTGGAAAATGTTGAAAGAAAATAAAAACATGTATTTTCAACACAAAGTTGTCAATTTATAAGAGATTTCCAACATACAGCAGGGAAATACTAAGAACTACAACCCAAAATACATTCTACTACTCCACCTGAGTATGGCAATGCCACATGTGTAAGACTTTTTTGCAGCCTAGCCACATAGAGAGGCCCAATATCTGAGGAGCACCTTAAGGCGTTATAGGCTTGCTGTGGGGCACTCAACAGGAGGTAGGGGCCAGGAGAGCTGAAGAGGGACCTGAGAAGGAGGATCTGGGCTGCCCTGTGCAAATCCACTGCACAGAGCAGGTAAGTATGAAAAAAAAAGTTATTTTTCAATCACTTCAAAAAATAAATACTGATCTGCAAAAACACATTTTGTAACTATTTTGCTTTAAGCCATTTTCCTTTTAACAATTGTTACCCCCTGAAAAGCAGACTCAAAGATGGAGGGTCAGTACTGGAAGGGGCATAAATTACACATCTAAGTTCATGATTACCTTTTACATTATTGGAGGCCCTGGAGCACCCAGACAGTGGAAACGCTAACAAAATATACACATCTTTAAAAGCAAACATACCAACGTACGTATTTTCTATGAGGCATGATGAGTCTTTTCAACATTTTTTTTGCCACAAGCTTTTAGGGAATGTGGAAATTTATTTATTTATTTTTTTTACACAAAGTTGTGAATTTCTAAGATATTTATACTACACAGCATAGGCGTACTTAGAACTACACCTCAGAACACATTTAGCTACTCCTCCCGCATATGACATGTGGTTTTGGCCCTAATTCTTTGTGGCGGACATGACACCCCACTACTAGTACCTGGCCTGGGAACTGGGTTTGATTTACTAAAACTAAAGAGCACAAAATCTGGTGCAGCTCTGCATAAAAACCAATCAGCTTCCAGGTTTGTCAAAGCTTAATTGAACAAGCTGAAGTTAGAAGCTGATTGCTTACCATGTACAGCTGCATTCGATTTTTTACTCTTCAGTTTTAGTAAATCAACCCCACTGTGACAGATGTTGATGGTCCACTGGGGACATCGACGGATGTTTATTTTGCAATCAGACACTATAACAGATGTTGATGGGACACTGGCAGATGTTGATGTACACTTGGACACTGTGAAAGATGGTGCTTGGTGCATGGTTTACAGATGGTTGCATTGTGTGGGATCTGTGTATAGCTGCACAGTAAAGTATCATCAGTAGCTACACACAGATCCCTGACAGGCTGCAGTCATCCACTCCCTCTCCTCACTGAGCTCTGTGTGAGAAGAGGGAGCACGTGCTTCTGTTTACATTGTGTGATGGCTGTGATTAGACACAGCCATCACATGATCAGGAGGGCCAATCGGAGCCCATGTCCCGATCTGTGATGTGCTGTGCCTGAGAGACACAGCAGTCAGAGAGAGCTTCTGATGTGTGCCCCAGGGGGTGCCCGGAAGGCCATTTATAGACACCCTCCCAGAACTGGAGAGCTTGCGCTGTAGATGTCTTTTGGCTTTAGCGCAGCCACAGATTACAATAGACTTTTGAGTCCTAAAGAAGCGGATATCTCCCAAGAAACTTGTAGACTTTGGTTCTCATTTGGTATTTACATTATATTGTTTAGTATGGTCCCTTATATGTCTAATGAAAAACATTCGAGACATGCTTGTATGTCCTTTTGGAACAGCTTTTATTGTACATTTTGAAAAAAGGTAACACTTTGTGGTTTTTATCCAAAACCGTGTGTATAAGTTACTATTGGAGGTATTTTTAAAGTCCCCTTTATTTTGGTGTATTGGTGTATTGGTGTATTGCATGTACCCAACAACAGTTTTTCTTAAAGAGAGATGCCTGCTAATTTCCTTGTGTGTCCCTGGAATATGAAATAAAAGACTGTTTTTTTTTTTTTTTTTGTCTGCAAAAAAGCTTAAATCACCGCCTACTCTGTCCAAAATAAAAGAAAACACCACACAACTCACACACATTGGCTTTAGCTATATTTTAAAGTAGCAGATTTATTTTATTGCGAACAATCTGTGTCTTGTGGATTTTCCATGGAGTCTCTTAGCTGCTATGCCAGATGCAGATGGGATTCTCTGCAATCTCTTGGCTTCTAACTTCACGCCTCAGAGGTCCTAGACTTTCTACACCACACACTTACTATATTATTAGTCTCCTATGTTTGCAAAACTGGCAGAGCCATCATTACACAGAACAGTGTAGCTCCTTGCAGTCTTGTCTTGTGTTCCACCTCTTCATTTGGTGACAGTTGTATTTTTTTTTTTTAATAAGGGATGGCTTTAAAAAAAAAAAAAAAAGGAAGAAGAGATCAGAGAATTAGGAGGAAACAGAACTATCAGGTCTTTTGCACACAGGGCCATCCAGCTTCTGTGCATCCCTGCAGGCATTTTAGTGCATCCAGGAGGAACAGATGAATCATCGAAATCCATGGCAGGATGCAGCTGAACCGGTTGAATAATGGATCGAGATGTACTGGTGTTTTAGGGCCCTGCGCGCTTGGATCTGTATGGTCATAGGCTGCTCAGAAATCAAGAGGATGTTTAGGAAAAATACATAAATATCAAACCATTGGCTTCTTTGTAAATGCATTTACATTTTCTGTGTGTGCTTTACCATGAGGTAGGGAAAGGTAATCTTATAAAGGAAAGAGGAGGAAGAAAAGAGACATAGAAGAAATGTATACTCTGTCTACCATAAATGGTGATTCTGCACTTCCTGATAGTCACAGCAGAAGCTGGCCAATGGATGTCCGCAGACACCTGCTGATCGTCTAGGAGAGGCGCTGCCTTCGTAAATAAGGCAGAGCTCCGCCCTGGCAGGTGGGAAGCGATGGATTTTCATTTCCTGCAAAGCAGGGCATAAAATCCATCACTTCCTTCAGTAAAGGCACCACACAAAGTATACAAAAACACAGGCTAGGCACACATTTAACCCTTTGATCACACTACATGTTAACCCCTTCCCAGCCAGTGTAATTAGTACAGAGACAGTGCATATTTTTTAGCACTGATCATTGTATTAATGTCACTGGTTCCCACAAAGTGTCAGAATGTCCGCTGCAATATCGCAGTCCAGCTATAAGTCACTGATTGCTGCCATTACTAGTATGAAAAATATGTAATTTTCAGTATATATCCTATAGTTTGTAGACGCTATAACTTTTGCGCAAACCAATCAATTCAAAGTATGTCTTTTTTTGTTGATGGCACAAAAAATAAAAAAAATGCAGAGGTGATCTAATGCCACCAAAAGAAAACTCTAACAGTTTCTATATCTTATTTGGGTACAGCGTTGCCTGACCGTGCAATTGTCAGTTAAAGTAATGTAGTGGCGTATCGCAAAAAATGGCCTGAACATCAAGGGGGTAAATCTTCCGGGGGTCAAGTGGTTAATGAACGGAATCTTTATAGAATAGCCATACCAAAATTGAAAAAGAAACCTCCGCTGACAGAAGGGGATATCATGCCAACCTCTACTCCCGATGCCCATCTGTCATGTTTTTCCAGTGGCTTCTATACTTTCTGAGATACTGAAACTGAATTAGTATGCATTTGCTTCGAGTTCAGCTTAAAGTGGTTGTAAAGGCAGAAGGTTTTTTAGCCCATCTCTATCCAGCAATGTTGCAGGAGTGTCTCATTTGCCCAGGACTCCCCTCCTCATTCTCTAACACAGCAGAGCGGTGCCATTGGCACCCACTGCTGTCAAATTCAGAAAAGCAATGAGGAATGAAAGGGGCAGGGTCAGCTGGGGCCCCGTGTGTGAATGGACACAGGGGAGTTGTGACTTGGCTCGGGTGCCCCCATAGGAAGCGGCTTGCTATGGGGGCACTCAACAGGAGGGAGGGGCCAGGAGAGCTGAAGAGGGACCTGAAAAGGAGGATCTGGGCTGCCCTGTGCAAATCCACTGCACAGAGCAGGTAAGTATGAAAAAAAAAGATATTTTACAATCACTTCAAAAAATAAATACTGATCTGCAAAAACACATTTTGTAACTAATATTGCTTTAAGCTTTTAGCCATTTTCCTTTTAGCAATTGTTACCCCCTGAACAGCAGACTCAAAGATGGAGGGTCAGTACTTTGAACCAATCAGACTGTTGCATGCACATATGCAGACAAGGAACAAAAAGAAGAAAAACAGAGCGGATAGATTACTTCATCAGTCTAATGCTGACACTTCTTTACTGCCCTGTCACAGGCTGAGGGCAGAGAAGTACCGAACCTTCTTAAAGAAAAAGTCATCCACGTTGCTGTGCTGTTTTGTTGACAGAGATTTACACACTCTACCAAATACATAAAACATTTCCACACAAAAATCCTGTAAGCTGGATATAAAGTACCAAACCAAGCAGCACATGAAAAACAAAGAACTTGAAATAGTATAAAAGCACTTTACACTTTATTGAATGACAAAATACAAAATATCTTAAATTTAAAACCTCAGACAAAAAATATCTTTGCACTGTGGGAACACACTGATATATTAAAGCGCCGTTTCTAGAGCCAATCTCTGCCTGGATATCAGCATAAAGTGCAGGCAGTAAACACCAACATTTTTCATCTATCTTTGCTTGAACTTTATCAAGGTGTAAATCTCAAGACTGGCTGCACAGAATCACAAATCCTTTGGCAGGTAAAACAGCTCCCATATACATCATATATTTTGCTATTCACTTGGAATACAAACACAACTCTAGTGGGAAAATAATTATTTGATTCCCTGCAGATTTTGTAAGTTAGCCCACTTACAAAGAAATTAAGGGTCTATAACTTATCATAGGTGTATTTAAAATGATAGAGACAATATCAACCAAAAATCCAGAAAAAAAACCCCACATGTTACAAATGTTATTTTACTCACTGAACTCCATTTATAAGTATTTGATCAACAAGCTAAACACAACTTGGTACGTGGAGAAACTCTTGTTGGCAAGCACAGAGGTAAGACATTTCTTGTTGTTGGTTACCAGGTTAGCAAACATCTCAGGAGGGATTTTGGGCCACTCTTCTTTACAGATCTTTTGTAAATCCTTAAGGTTTCTTGGCTGTCGCTTGGCAACTCGAAGTTTCAGCTCCCTCCATACATTTTCTAAAGTATTAAGGTCTGGAGACTGGCTATGTTTTAAAATACATCTATGATAACCATTATAGACTCATTTCTTTCTTTGCAAGTGGGCAAACTTACAAAATCTGCAGTAGATAAAATAATTATTTTCCCTACTGTAAACAGCAAGTCCATTTTTATTAGCCAAATATTAAGTATATGACTCACCTACCGCAAGTTTTATTATTTATTATTAGTAGCAACATTTTTATAACATCCAATTATTCAGTGATTTGCATATTGTACATTCAGTCCCTGCCCTGAAGGAGCTTACAATCTAGAGCAGTGGTCTCCAAACTGCAGCCCTTTGCTTGCCTTTATCTGGCCCTTGTAGGACTATTCCTCTTACCAGTATTCATCCCACTGACACCAACATTGAGGCACCATTCCTTCCACTGACACCAACAGTTAGACATAATTCCTCCCACCAATACCAAGAATGGGGCACGATTCCTCCTACCAATACCAATGATGGGGTACCATTCCTCTCACCAATATCAATTATGAGACACGATTTCTCCTCCTACTGTCCACAGATGCTATGTTTTTTTTTTTTACTCCCACTAATCACCAAATCAGAGGCATTATTTACATGCTTAGCTATATGACTTGACTTATACATTTGACTCTGGGGCATTTTCTACTCCCAATGGCCACAGTCCACCCCCTGTAATGTCTGAAGGCCAGTAAACTGGCCCTTCGTTTAGAAAGAGAGTCTTCACCAGGATTCGAACCGAGGACCCCTTTGTTGTAATGCAGAAGTGCTATAACCTATTAACATGACATGAGTGATTGTATAAAAAAAAAAAAACAACTTTGACAAATCGATTATCATAATTTGTATGTAAGAGACCCCACTCTAATTTTCACCTTATTTATCCTATATAGATAAGAATAATTTATACCCTAGAAGAGGAAAAGGTAATTTAGTACATTGTTCGATTACCATAGAGGAACCAACTACTGCTCCGACATGATCAGTGGGGTTTCACACATTACACATTGTTCAAATAAATAATTGCTAAACAATGTAGAATGGGTGGCATTTTAATATTTCCAGCGGTGCTCTGATTTTCTGTAAACATTTGCAGATAAGAACAACTGTCAGCAATCAGACTCCTAATGCTTCCCATTATTTTTAGCAGTCAGAGGCAATGCATTATACAGACCACCTCTTTGGTTCTTCTGTGTTTAGAAGCAAGTTACAGTCAAGTGAAACATTGGGCAGTCTGTAACAAATAATTGCTCAGCATTGAAAAGCTTCATCTAACACTTATTGTGCAGAGAAACAAAATTGGACACAAAGTTGCGTAGGTGTGTTAGAATTTCTGATCATATGGAAACAAATAGACCTCATATATGGATCACCTGCAAGAAGAAGTAATGTCTTTTTTTCCCTCCAGGCAACCAATTGGCTTCTCTCTTTCCAGTTGCTTGTCTAGGTTTTCAAAGCAAAAAGGAAAATTGTATTTCAAGCTAAGGCTTAAATATAAAAACATGTTTAACCCCCTACTTAAGACCTAACTCCATATTTATGTCCCTTTAACACCTTAGGGCTAGTCATTTTACAATAGGTCAGGCGGGAGCACTGTTCTGGGAGGACATTATGTGAAATCCTCCCAAGATCAGGCTGCGCTCCGGCACCTGTCTACTGTCGGGTCCATCGGACACAGTCGATGACAGATCACTGCACCAGCCCGCTGCCGGTACCATGAGACTGTTGTGGCCAATCACAGCAGATCATATGAGAGTTGTACACAATGAAAGGCTTTGATTCATGCCTTTCATTTTGTACTATTGTGATGAGCTCTGTGATTGTACCATGTGATGACTGTGACCAATCACAGCCCATCTGTACCACGTAATTAACTGTGGCCAATCACAATAGTAAATACTGAATGGGTAGTTTTCATTCAGAAAACATGGCTGCTTATAACTGTAAAATGCACAGTTAGAAGCAACCATAGTGTGTAAAAAAAAAAAAAAAAATCCTGATTACCTCCCCAGAGAAGTACAGTGTTACTAAGGCAACATTGTATTGCTCTGGTCACTGTATGTAATCAGTTTTTTTTCAATTATTTAAAAAAAACATTGTCAGTGTCGCTGATCACCGCCACACCAGTGGCGTCATATGATGACGCTGCACTGTACTGTTGACAGTATGTAAAAAATGTAAAACATTTTAAAAATAATCTATTTTTGTTTTTTTTTGTATTTCTGTTTTTAAAAGAAATTGTGACAAAAAAATTACAACTTTAAAAAACTCGCTCTGCCTCTTACTAAATACCTTGGACTGTCTTCTTTACAAAAAGGGGTAATATGGGGGAATATTTGTACTGTCCTGGCATTTTTGTGCCTCGAGAAATGAAACAGGCAGTCAGTACATCAGGACTGATTTTCAGATATACTGTATATATAATTTGTAAACTCTATACCTTTCCTAAAGCTTAACTAATATACACTGATGTGGGTTATTTTCACCAAAGAAATTTAGCAGCATACATGTTGCCTTAAATTTCTGAAGATTAATGGCAAAATTTTATAACAAAACGAAAAAATAACATGTTTGATTTTCAAATTTTTCAGTCTTTTTTCGTTTGTTTTGCAAAAAAATAAAAAATAAAAATAAAACGATTAATAAAAATAACACAAAGAAAACTCTTTATGTGAAAAAAAAATTCTAAAAATGTAATTTGGGTACAGTGTTGCATGACCGCACAATTGTCATTCAAAGTGCGACAGTGCTGAAAGCTGAAAATTGGCCTGGGCAGGAAGGGGGTGAAAGTGTCCAGTAACTAAGTGGTTGTATATCCTTACATATACCCAGTGAAGCGAGTGGCCTCAGGTGATGCACAGATATGAAACAAATCTTCCTACATAAGTTGTTCCTGTTTATCTGCGGTATTTTTTTCTCTACAGCCATTCAAAGTCCAGAATTTATAAAGCTTGTCTGAGCTGTTGGAAAAAAGAGGGCGGAGGGCTGAAGCTACACTCTGCAGAGCTCAGTGAGGAGAGCTCTGAGAGCTGATTGAAAGAAAAGGGCCACACACACTCTTCACACAGCTCACAGGAACAGAGCTGAGGCTGTCAATCAGCTAGAGGTCCCTGCCCTGTCACCTTTTTTCTCTTGGGGTCAGAAAAACTTGTCAGAAGGGATTCATGCTGATAGCAGAGGAACGACGCAGCAAACAACAATGACACTTAGTTCTCCTAATTGAAACAAGTACGCCCTATGGGGATAGATATGCTTTGTTCATAATTAATATCTGAGGATTACGACCAATTTAAATAGTTTGAACCAAGTTGGCCCAAACAAAACGGTTTACAGCACTAAAAAGGTACGCTTGCTGGGCACGCTGTATTACCTGTATGTTATGTATGTTGCCTCTGCTACATACAGTATATAGCACTGTGTTCTGGCAGTGCGATGAGAACTTCCTGTCCTGCTCTAGGAACAAAATTGACTCAGACTAAGTGCTGCTCAGCCATTCACGGAAAGCTTTGTATGCCATGAATAAATACAAAACTATCTCTGACTAGTCCAGGCGGAGTTTGTGATGTCATCTGCCTGGCTCAGCCAATTAAGAGAAGCACTGTAATCATTCACAGATTACACAGGTTTCTGTGAATGGCTGAGCCGTGCTCAGCCGCACTCAATTTTTTTTTCCAGCAGAGGGACTTGAAGTTCTCGTTCCACTGCCAGAACACAGTGCTGTATACTGTAGGTGGCTGAGGCTACATACAGTTAAGACAGTGTGAATAGCGAGAACACCAGTTCAGTAAATAGTTTGTTTGGGCCAGCTTTGTCCAAACAAACTATTGAAAAAGGGACATTAAACATGGAGTTAGGCTTTAAAAATGGAGGCTGTTAAGTGATTTACACAACTCACCTCCCCAACTTGTATGGGAAAGAAGAAGACTTTAAAAAGGATACTAAAGTTTTGTTTGTTATTTTTAAACAAAACATGTTATTTTGGACTATTTCTTAACGGTGTCAAAAACATTTATTTTTTAGCGCATTTATGAAGGCATATGTTATACTTCCCTGCTCTGCACAGTGGTTTTGCACAGAGTAGCCCAGATCCTCCTTTCCTCGTCCGTGTCTCCTGCTGAGTGCCCCCACAGCAAGCAGCTTGCTATGGGGGCACTCGAGCCAAGCCACTGCTATACGTGTTCATTCAGATGCGGAGACGTGGCTCGGGCCCTGCCCTCTCTCTCTCATCGGTTCCGACTTTGATTCACAACAGCGGGAGCCAATGATGTCCGCTGTGTGTCTCAGCCTATCAGATGAGAGAGTCCCAGACAGCCGAGTCTCTCATGCAACATCGCTGGATGAGATGGGGCTCAGGCAAGTATTAGAAAGGTTGCTGCACACAGAAGGCTTTTTATCTTAAAGCGTTTGTTAACTCAAAAAAGTGGGTTGTTATGCAGCACAATGTTTGTGCTGTGTCTCCTGTACTACCTGGCTATGCCCTTCCCCCTGTACGCTGACCACGATATATATCAGGGCTACTGAGCCCTGACACCATTGTCAGCATACGTGCCTCCATCAGCTGCAGCCCTGCTCTCTGTCTCCTGTGTCCTCTCCTCCATCATCTCCCCCTCCCCTCTCTGACTGTCTGCTCGTGTCAGCGCCCCCCCCCCCCCTCGCTCTCATGCTTAACATTAAAAAGGTCCCATCCCCTCTGTATTATAAACACAGGTGAACTTATTATTCTATCATAAATATGCGTATCTGTACTGATAACACAGCATCTTCCTGAGATCATGTGACTCCTCGACTCGGTCACTCCTCTCCACCCCAGTTGACATCAGTGGCAGAGCTCGGCCCCGCCCGCTGGAACTGTCAGCCGGGCAGAGGAGAAAGGAGGCAACTGATCGCAGGAAGACGGTGTGTTATCAGTACAGATAAGCATATTTATGATATAACACAGACACAGAGGAACTTATTGTTCTAATACAGAGGGGATGGGAGCTTTTTATACAAGTGGCTTAAGAACCAATTTAATGCTTGTAATGCATTAAGATAAAAAAAATCTTCTGCCTTTAGAACCACTTTAAGGCTGCCTGATTCACTATATACAGCAGCACTTCCTCCAAGGGCACGTTTTATGCGTGTTTTGGGCATACTAACCATTGAACCCTATATGACATGTGTATTCATGAAAGTACATCAAAAATGTGGCAAGCAGGACTTTTTTTTTTTTAAGCACAGCTTCTTAAGTGCACATAAAACGCACAGGTCACAAAAGTAATTTTAGATCTTGCAATAGTGTTACTACAATTGCTTGGATTCCATTGCTTGATTTGCAACAAACTGCTGTTTAATCGCATGACTAAATCAAATCAGTCACATCACAGGTATTATAAGTATTTCTTTCTCCCTCTTAAAATTGCAACCATGAGTAGTCCAATGTAGTTCCTTCTTCCCCAGTTTTGTGCAATTATAAGTATAGAAAATAATCAATTATACCCTCCCTCGTGACATTTAATGATTGTTCAGTTGTGTATTTTTTATTTTTTTTGCCATGAGCTTGGTTTACATGTAAAGCGTTTATCTTATAATCAGACCTTCTCACATGGACTTGCCTAAAGCAGGCCAAATCACTTTTGTGCAGGGACTGGCAGCTGAATTTTGATCAGTGTGTGGCCATCTCTGCTCAGTAGAAGTCCATCATTTCATTGACTTCTGTTGAAGAAACATGTTGGAAAATTTGCCTTGATCAGCAGCTGCAGCAGCATGTGTCACTGTCAGAATACAATGTCCTTTTTCTGCACAACCCCTTTGTGGCACGGATTGTGTGGAAGATATGAATTACATGTATGCAGTCCAAATGTACTTACAAGGGAATCATAACTTGCTCTTGAAAACATTTTCAGGAGACCTCTGTAGTCGCCACACATCTCGCACTGCAAGACCAGCCTTATTAAGCTCTCCGAAGCTCCTCAAATCCCCAAATTGCATATATCTGTCTAGTGCTGCTTGAAGAATGGTAACAGGGACACTGAAGTTTAAATGGGGGTATGTTGCCCCTGTATTGTTATCCCTTGTGTTACTAGCAACAATCCCTAAAATAAAGAAAACACAAAAAAAAATGCTGACACAAAATATATAAATTGACCAAGGGTAAGAGGAGTAAATAAAAGAACACTGCTTCAAGCGGTTAAAAAACCTAAACATTTTTTACCTTAATGCATTCCTTGCATTAGGGTAAAAAATGTTTAGGCATCAGTATCACCCCCCTCCTTTTACTTACCTGAGCCCTCATTCAACCCTGCACTGTGCCCGTCTGCAACTCATCTCTTCTCTCACTTCCTTGTATCACAGGCTTTGCTGAGGCAGTGGCAACTTTTAGCTCCTGCTCCTGCCAATCAAAGCCTGTGACGAAAGAGCGGGGGGCAGGGCCGACTCCAGCTGTCTGTGTCTATAGACACAGACAGCGAGGCTTGGGAGCAAGCCCACACGAGTGTCCTCATAGAAAGTGGCTTCCTGTGGGGTCACTCGTAGGAGTAAAAAGGAGCCATGAACGCCGGCAGAGGACCCGAGAAAAGAATTCCTTTGCACAGAGCAGGTACAGTATCTCACAAAAGTGAGTACACCCCTCACATTTTTGTAAATATTTCATTATATATCTTTTCGTGTGACAACACTGAAGATATGACACTTAGCTACAATGTAAAGTAGTGAATGTTGATTCCTGTAAGCAAATATGTCTACCTCACATGTATGCCCTGTACACACGGTCGGAAATTCCGACCGTGTGTGGGCTCCATCACACATTTTCCATCGGAATTTCCGACACACAAAGTTTGAGAGCTTGCTATAAAATTTTCCGACAACAAAATCCGTTGTCGGAAATTCCGATCGTGTGTACACAAATCCGACGCACAAAGTGCCACGCATGCTCAGAATAAATTAGGAGACGAAAGCTATTGGCTACTGCCCCGTTTATAGTCCCGACGTATGTGTTTTACGTCACCGCGTTCAGAATGATCGGATTTTCCAACAACTTTGTGTGACCGTGTGTATGCAAGACAAGTTTGAGCCAACATCCGTCGGAAAAAATCCATGGATTTTGTTGTCGGAATGTCCGATCAATGTCCGACCGTGTGTACAGGGCAGTAGTGTTCTGTTCTGTGACAATTGGTATACTGTAATTTACCCTTTGTGACAGACAATAAAGCACCTTTGTTAAAAAAAAAAAGTAGTGAGTGTACAGCTTGTATAACAGTGTAAATTTGCTGTCCCCTCAAAATAACTAAATAACACAGCCATTAATGTCTAAACCGCTGGCAACAAAAGTGAAAATGTCCAAATTGGGCCCAATTAGCCATTTTCCCTCTCCGGTGTCATGTGACTCGTTAGTGTTACAAGGTCTTAGGTGTGAATGGGGAGCAGGTGTGGTAAATTTGGTGTCATCGCTCTCACTCTCTCATACTGGTCACTGGAAGTTCAACATGGCACCTCATGGCAAAGAACTGAGGATCTGAAAAAAAGAATTGTTGCTCTACATAAAGATGGCCTAGGCTATAAGAAGATTGCCAAGACCCTGAAACTGAGCTGCTGCACGATGGCCAAGACCATACAGCGTTTTAACAGGACAGGTTCCACTCAGAACAGGCCTCCCCATGGTCGACCAAAGAAGTTGAGTGCACGTGCTCAGCATCATATCCAGAGGTTGTCTTTGGGAAATAGACATATGAGTGCTGCCAGCATTGCTGCAGAGGTTGAAGGGGTGGGGTGGGGGGGGGGGGGGGGTCAGCCTGTCAGTGCTCAGACCATACGCCACACACTGCATAAAATTGGTCTGCATGACTGTCGTCCCAGAAGGAAGCCTCTTCTAAAGGTGATGCACAAGAAAACCCGCAAAACTGTTTGCTGAGCACAAGCAGACTAAGGACATGGATTACTGGAACCATGTCCTGTGGTCTGATGAGACCAAGATAAACTTATTTGGTTCAGATGGTGTCAAGCGTGTGCGGAGTACAAAGACAAGTGTGTCTTGCCTACAGTCAAGCATGGTGGTGGGAGTGTCATGGTCTGGGGCTGCATGAGTGCTGCTGGCACTGGGGAGCTACAGTTCATTGAGGGAACCATGAATGCCAACATGTACTGTGACATACTGAAGCATAGCATGATCCCCTCCCTTCAGAGACTGGGCCGCAGGGCAGTATTCCAACATGATAACGACCCCAAACACACCTCCAAGACGACCACTGCCTTGCTAAAGAATCTGAGGGTAAAGGTGATGGACTGGCCAAGCATGTCTCCAGATCTAAACCCTATTGAGCATCTGTGGGGCATCCTCAAATGGAAGGTGGAGGAGCACAAGGTCTCTAACATCCACCAGCTCCATGATGTCGTCATGGAGCAGTGGATGAGAACTCCAGTGGCAACCTGTGAAGCTCCGGTAAACTCCATGCCCAAGAGGGTTAAGGCAGTGCTGGAAAATAATGGAGGCCACACAAAATATTGACACTTTCGGCCCAAGTTGGACATTTTCACTTAGGGGTCTACTCACTTTTGTTACCAGCGGTTTAGATATTAATGGCTGTGTGTTGAGTTATTTTGAGGGGACAGCAAATTTATACTGTTATACAAGCTGTACACTCACTACTTTACATTGTAGCAAAGTGTCATTTCTTCAGTGTTGTCACATGAAAAGATATAATAAAATATTTACAAGAATGTGAGGGGTGTACTTACTTGTGAGATACTGCAAGTATAAATTTGTTAAAAAAATAAAAATATTGCATATAAAATCACTTTTAGACAGTGATCGCAAACAGTTACAGTTGTGCTCATAAGTTTACATACCCTGGCAGAATTTGATTTCTTGGCCATTTTTAAGAGAAAAAGAATGATAACATTGGCCTGATACCATGCACACCAGTTGACACAAAGAGGTTTGAATGGCTATTAAAAGGTAACCATCTTCACCTGTGATCAGTTTGCTGTAATTAGTGTGTGTGTATAAAAGGTCAATGAGTTTCTGGACTCCTGACAGACCCTTGCATCTTTCATCCAGTGCTGCACTGACGTTTCTGGATTCTGAGTCATAGGGAAAGCAAAAGAATTGTCAAAGGATCTGCGGGAAAAGGTAGCTGAACTGTATATAACAGGAAAGGGATATAAAAAGATATCCAAGGAATTGAGAATGCCAATCAGCAGTGTTCAAACTCTAATCAAGAAGTGGAAAATAAGGGGTTGTGTTGAAACCAAGTGGATAAGGCTGTGTAAAAAGGGTGTTTCGCTGCCTCAAAAAAACAAAAAAGATACATACAATATTCTACTAAAAATCAAAATTGGTAATCGAATGCCTCTGATAATATATAGAACATAACCAATATGATTAACAAATCGGCTTCAAAAGAATATTATACAATCAAGAAAAAAATCCAACAAAAAAAACAAACACCGTGATAAAACATGAAAGAGTTCAAAAATATTTTGAGAGATGCAGTTCTAAAGGTGATAAGAGGGTCAAATCACCCATACGGGGGTGTTCACACTCACCAGCACTTTTTGTAAAAAAACTCAAGGTTGGTAGATAATCTCTACACCAGTGACACAGGTAGTGATAATTTCTTATTCTTTGTTGCACTTCAGGCAATCGTGCTCAAAGAAAGACATAGGAGTCACAACAAAGGAACAATCATAGCGTAGCAAAGCTTATTAGAAGGAGTTAATGCTGGTTAGAAAAACAATGCCCACTTACATTTGAAAGTGCCATGTGCTAGCACCAACATCAACAACTTTAGGGTACCTCTGTACGCCGTCCAGACGGCCACAGCGTGTGTTCCAATGCAAGAGGAAGTAGAAACCAGCAGGCATGGAAGTGACGTCAGTGAGGGATAGGCAAACAGCCTCTATATATTTCGCGTGATACACGTCATCAGGAAGCATGCCCTCCACCCTTTTACTAAAGAGTTATAAACCCCTCCCTTCAACACAATGGCTATGGAGTGTTCCCACGAGGAGACAGAAATAAGGACTTCTATAATGATTATAGGAGGAAACCACCCTTTAGGGGACCAAGAGGAAGAGGTAATAACAGAGGTAGGAGTTATTTTAGACCTTACTATAGACCCCAATATCAACGACAGGGGGAATGGAGGGGTTGGAAGGATACCTATTGTCCACCCCAGGAATCATACCATGTACAGAGCCTTGCAAAAGTATTTACCCCCTTGGCTTTTTACCTATTTTGTTACATTACAGCCTTTAGTTAAAGGGTTTTTTTTAATCTGAATTATATGTGATGGATCTGAACACAATAGTCTAAGTTGGTGAAGTAAAATTAGAAAAATAAAACCCCTTTGTTATGAAGCCCATAAAAAGCTCTGGTGCAACCAATTACCTTCAGAAGTCACATAATTAGTGAAATGATGTCCACCTGTGTGCAATCTAAATGTCACATGATATGTCATTACATATACAAACCTTTTTGAAAGGCCCCAGAGGCTGCAACACCTAAGCAAGAGGCACCACTAACCAAACACTGCCATGAAGACCAAGGAACTCTCCAAACATGTAAGGGACAATGTTGTTGAGAAGTACAAGTCAGGGTTAGGTTATAAAAAAAATATCCAAATCTTTGATGATCCCTAGGAGCACCATCAAATCTATCATAACCAAATGGAAAGAACATGGCCCAATAGCAAACCTGCCAAGAGACGGCCGCACACCAAAACTCACGGACCAGGCAAGGAGGGCATTAATCGGAGAGGCAGCACAGAGACCTAAGGTAACCCTGGAGGAGCTGTAGAGTTCCACAGCAGAGACTGGAGTATCTGTACATAGGACGACAATAAGCCGTACGCTCCATAGAGTTGGGCTTTATGGCACAGTGGCCAGAAAAAAGCCATTACTTTCAGCAAAAAACAAAATGGCACGTTTTGAGCCTGCGAAAAGGCACGTGGGAGATTCCCAAAATGTATGGAGAAAGGTGCTCTGGTCTGATGAGACTAAAATTGAACTTTTTGGCCATCAAAGAAAATGCTATGTCTGGCGCAAACCCAACACATCACATCACCCAAAGAACACCATCCCCACAGTGAAACATGGTGGTGGTAGCATCATGCAGTGGGGATGTTTTTCAGCAGTCGGGACTGGGGAAACTGGTCAGAGTTGAGGGAAAGATGGATGGTGCTAAATACAGGGATATTCTTGAGCAAAACCTGTACCACTGTGTGTGATTTGTAGGATTGTCCCGATACCACTTTTTTAGGACCAAGTACAAGTACCGATATTTTTTTTCAAGCACTCGCCGATACAGATTACCGATACTTTTTCTTTAACCACTTGACGACCTTCTCACGCTGATATAAGTCAGCAGAATGGCACGGGCAGGCGAAATCACGTAACTGGTACGTGATTGCCTTCCCGCGGGTGGGGGGTCTGATCGGACCCCCCCCCCCTTGATGCCCGAGGCGGTCGGCTTTGGTCTGGGAGCGTTCAGAGATGAGGGGGAGGCCATCCATTTGTGCCCTTCCCCCTCGCGATCGCTCCCAGCCAATGAGAATCTTCCCCTGCCTCTGTGTAGTACACAGAGGCAGGGGATGTGAGGTCATCTCTCCTCAGCTCGGCAGTTTCCGTTCCGGCGCCGAGGAGAGAAGACTGCAATGTGAGTGCACCAACACTACACACACAGTAGAACATGCCAGGCACACATTACACCCCCAATCACCCCCCCCCCCCCCGTCACACTGACGCCAAGCAGTTTTTTGTTTTTTTTTCTGATTACTGCATGGTGTCAGTTTGTGACAGTTAGTGTGGTAGGGCAGTTAGTATTAGCCCCCTTTAGGTCTAGGGTACCCCCCTAACCCCCCCTAATAAAGTTTTAACCCCTTGATCACCCCCCGTTGCCAGTGTCGCTAAGCGATCATTTTTCTGATCACTGTATTAGTGTCACTGGTGACGCTAGTTAGGGAGGTAAATATATAGGTTCGCCGTCAGCGTTTTATAGCGACAGGGACCCCCATATACTACCGAATAAAGGTTTTAACCCCTTGATTGCCCCCTAGTTAACCCTTTCACCACTGATCACCGTATAAGTGTTTCGGGTGACGCTGGTTAGTTAATATATGCAAAATAATTCTGCGCTGCTCACAAGAAACAAAAAAGGGAAGCAGCTAACACAACCAACAAAAAAAAAACAACAAAAAAGTGTAGCGCTAAATCCTATCATAAATGACAATAGATGGGTAGGTATACTTAAATAAAGACCTATCCATGGGCAGGAAGTCCTGATAAGGATGTTATGACTAAAAGGTAACCATAGTTAGTCCTCAGGTAGACATATTGTACACAGGTAAATCCAATGTCCCAAAAGGCAGATCAGCTCACTCCCACCGGAAGGAAAAAAGGCTTACCAGATGTGGTGGACCCGACAGGGCATACGCCGAATTGGGTCAGATAAGGCTTGGGTGGTAAGTGGCTGTAGATGTCTGTGATGTCGCGGCTTGCTGGATTCCTCCAACTGGTCCCCGAGTTCTGGAAGGTGTGGGGTGTCCCAGGAATGTGGATGATTCTGTGGGTCTTAGGGGAGGGATGAGGTGTTCCGTGGATAGATCCCTCAAACCGGCATTCATAGGTTAGGTGATGATGTAAATATGGAGATAAGAAAGGAAGGGCCACATAGTGTAAATCCGAATATAAAATTTTTAATAAAAAAATGTAAGGAAATACACTCACGTATAAGTCCAAAATATACAGCGCTGTGACAAAGTGGCGACAATGGGGTCCTACCCGACGCGTTTCGTCCTAAAAAGACGTCATTTGGGGGGTATATTCGGATTTACACTATGTGGCCCTTCCTTTCTTATCTCCATATTTACATCATCACCTAACCTATGAATGCCGGTTTGAGGGATCTATCCACGGAACACCTCATCCCTCCCCTAAGACCCACAGAATCATCCACATTCTTGGGACACCCCACACCTTCCAGGACTCGGGGACCAGTTGGAGGAATCCAGCAAGCCGCGACATCACAGACATCTACAGCCACTTACCACCCAAGCCTTATCTGACCCAATTCGGCGTATGCCCTGTCGGTTCCACCACATCTGGTAAGCCTTTTTTCCTTCCGGTGGGAGTGAGCTGATCTGCCTTTTGGGACATTGGATTTACCTGTGTACAATATGTCTACCTGAGGACTAACTATGGTTACCTTTTAGTCATAACATCCTTATCAGGACTTCCTGCCCATGGATAGGTCTTTATTTAAGTATACCTACCCATCTATTGTCATTTATGATAGGATTTAGCGCTACACTTTTTTGTTGTTTATTGACGCTGGTTAGTTCATTTATTTTTTATAGTGTCAGGGCACCCGCTGTTTATTACCGAATAAAGGTTTAGCCCCCTGATCGCCCGGCGGTGATATGCGTCGTCCCAGGCAGCGTCAGATTAGCGCCAGTACCGCTAACACCCACGCACGCAGCATACGCCTCCCTTAGTGGTATAGTATCTGAACGGATCAATATCTGATCCGATCAGATCTATACTAGCATCCCCAGCAGGTTAGGCTTCCCAAAAACGCAGTGTTAGCGGAATCAGCCCAGATACCTGCTAGCACCTGCTTTTTGCCCCTCCGCCCGGCCCAGCCCACCCAAGTGCAGTATCGATCGATCACTGTCACTTACAAAACACTAAACACATAACTGCAGCGTTCGCAGAATCAGGCTTGATCCCTGCGATCGCTAACAGTTTTTTTGGTAGCGTTTTTGGTGAACTGGCAAGCACCAGCCCCAGGCAGCATCAGGTTAGTGCCAGTAGCGCTAACACCCACGCACGCACCGTACACCTCCCTTAGTGCTATAGTATCTGAACGGATCAATATCTGATCCGATCAGATCTATATTAGCATCCCCAGCAGTTTAGGGTTCCGAAAAACGCAGTGTTGGCGGAATCAGCCCAGATACCTGCTAGCACCTGCGTTTTGCCCCTCCGCCCGGTCCAGCCCAGTCCACCCAAGTGCAGTATCGATCGATCACTGTCACTTACAAAACACTTAACGCATAACTGCAGTGTTCGCAGAGTCAGGCCTGATCCCTGCGATCGCTAACAGTTATTTTGGTAACGTTTTGGTGAACTGGCAAGCACCAGCGGCCTAGTACACCCCGGTCGTAGTCAAACCAGCACTGCAGTAACACTTGGTGACGTGGCGAGTCCCATAAGTGCAGTTCAAGCTGGTGAGGTGGCAAGCACAAGTAGTGTCCCGCTGCCACCAAGAAGAAGACAAACAGGCCTGTCGTGCCCATAATGCCCTTCCTGCTGCATTCGCCAATCCTAATTGGGAACCCCCCACTTCTGCAGCACCCGTACTTCCCCCATTCACATCCCCAACCAAATGCAGTTGGCTGCATGAGAGGCATTTTTATGTCCTCCCGAGTACCCCTACCCAGCGAACCCCCCAAAAAAAGATGTCGTGTCTGCAGCAAGTGCGGATATAGGCGTGACACCCACTATTATTGTCCCTCCTGTCCTGACAATCCTGATCTTTGCATTGGTGAATGTTTTGAACGCTACCATTCACTAGTTGACTATTAGCGTAGGGTACAGCATTGCACAGACTAGGCGCACTTTCACAGGGTCTCCCAAGATGCCATCGCATTTTGAGAGACCCGAACCTGGAACCGTTACAGTTATAAAAGTTACAGTTACAAAAAAAAATGTGTAAAAAAAAAAAACACAAAAAAATATATAAAATAAAGAAAAAATAGTTGTCGTTTTATTGTTCTCTCTCTCTCTATTCTCTCTCTATTGTTCTGCTCTGCTCTTTTTTACTGTATTCTATTCTGCAATGTTTTATTGTTA
The DNA here is from genome assembly GCA_037952925.1 of Lithobates clamitans. Taxonomy (NCBI): domain Eukaryota; kingdom Metazoa; phylum Chordata; class Amphibia; order Anura; family Ranidae; genus Lithobates; species Lithobates clamitans. Next base: position 3,737,538 of record JBBGZY010001230.1, read on the forward strand.
TTATGTTTTATCATGTTTACTTTTCAGGTATGCAATTTTTTATACTTTACCGTTTACTGTGTTTTATTGTTAACCATTTTTTTGTCTTCAGGTACGCCATTCACGACTTTGAGTGGTTATACCAGAATGATGCCTGCAGGTTTAGGTATCATCTTGGTATCATTCTTTTCAGACAGTGGTCGGCTTTCATGTAAAAGCAATCCTAGCGGCTAATTAGCCTCTAGACTGCTTTAACAAGCAGTGGGAGGGAATGCCCCCCCACCGTCTTCCGTGTCTTTCTCTGGCTCTCCTGTCACAACAGGGAACCTGAGAATGTAGCCAGTGATTCAGCCAGCTGACCATAGAGCTGATCAGAGACCAGAGTGGCTCCAAACATCTCTATGGCCTAAGAAACCGGAAGCTACGAGCATTTTATGACTTAGATTTCGCCGGATGTAAATAGCGCCATTGGGAAATTGGGAAAGTATTTTATCACACCGATCTTGGTGTGGTCAGATGCTTTGAGGGCAGAGGAGAGATCTAGGGTCTAATAGATCCCAATTTTTTCAAAAAAAGAGTACCTGTCACTACCTATTGCTATCATAGGGGATATTTACATCCTCTGAGATAACAATAAAAATGATTAAAAAAAAAATGAAAGGAAGAGTTTAAAAATAAGATAAAAAAGCAAAAAATAATAAAGAAAAAAAAAAAAAAAAAAAAGCACCCCTGTCGCTCCCCCCAGCGTCGGTCTGTCGTCAAATGTAAACAGCAATTGCACCATGCATGTGAGGTATCACCGCGAAGGTCAGATCGAGGGCAGTAATTTTAGCAGTAGACCTCCTCTGTAAATCTAAAGTGGTAACCTGTAAAGGCTTTTAAAAATGTATTTATTTTGTTGCCACTGCACGTTTGTGCGCAATTATAAAGCATGTCATGTTTGGTATCCATGTACTCGGCCTAAGATCATCTTTTTTATTTGATCAAACATTTGGGCAATATAGTGTGTTTTAGTGCATTAAAATTAAAAAAAAAGTGTGTTTTTTTTCCCCCAAAAATGCGTTTGAAAAATCGCTGCACAAATACTGTGTGAAAAAAAAAAAATGAAACACCCACCATTTTAATCTGAAGGGCACTTGCTTTAAAAAATATATAATGTTTGGGGGTTCAAAGTAATTTTTTTGCAAAAAAAAAATAATTTTTTCATGTAAACAAAAAGTGTCAGAAAGGGCTTTGTCTTCAAGTGGTTAGAAGAGTGGGTGGTGTGCGACATAAGCTTCTAAATGTTGTGCATAAACCCCCCCCCAAATGGCCCCTATTTTGGAAAGTAGACACCCCAAGCTATTTGCTGAGAGGCATGTCGAGTCCATGGAATATTTTATATTTATATATATTTTTATATTTTATTGTGACACAAGTTGCCGGAAAGAGACAATTTTTTTTTTTTGCACAAAGTTGTCACTAAATGATATATTGCTCAAACATGCCATGGGAATATGTGAAATTACACCCCAAAATTCATTCTGTTGCTTCTCCTGAGTACGGGGATACCACATGTGTGAGACTTTTTGGGAGCCTAGCCGCGTACGGGACCCCGAAAACCAAGCACTGCCTTCAGGCTTTCTAAGGGCGTAAATTTTTGATTTCACTCTTCACTGCCTATCACAGTTTCGGAGGCCATGGAATGCCCAGGTGGCACAAAACCCCCCCCAAATGACCCCATTTTGGAAAGTAGACACCCCAAGCTATTTGCTGAGAGGTATAGTGAGTATTTTGCAGACCTCACTTTTTGTCACAAAGTTTTGAAAATTGAAAAAAGAAAATGTTTTTTCTTGTCTATCTTAATTTTCAAAAACAAATGAGAGCTGCAAAATACTCACCATGCCTCTCAGCAAATAGCTTGGGGTGTCTACTCTCCAAAATGGGGTAATTTGGGGGGTTTTGTGCCACCTGAGCATTCCATGGCCCCGGAACTGTGATAGACAGTGAAGAGTGAAATCAAAAATTTACACCCTTAGAAATCCTGAAGGCGGTGATTGGTTTTCGGGGCCCGGTACGCGGCTAGGCTCCCAAAAAGTCCCACACATGTGGTATCCCCATACTTAAGAGAAGCAGCTAAATGTATTTTGGGGTGCAATTCCACATATGCCCATGGCCTGTGTGAGCAATATATCATTTAGTGACAACTTTTTGTAATTTTTTTTTTTGTCATTATTCAATCACTTGGGACAAAAAAAATAATATTCAATAGGCTCAACATGCCTCTCAGCAATTTCCTTGAGGTGTCTACTTTCCAAAATGGGGTCATTTGGAAGGGGGGGGGGTTGTACTGCCCTGCCATTTTAGCACCTCAAGAAATGACATAGGCAGTCATAAACTAAAAGCTGTGTAAATTCCAGAAAATGTACCCTAGCTTGTAGACGCTATAACTTTTGCGCAAACCAATAAATATACGCTTACTGACATTTTTTTACCAAAGACATGTGGCCGAATACATTTTGGCCTAAATGTATGACTAAAATTGGGTTTTTTGGATTTTTTTAATAACAAAAAGTAGAAAATATTTTTTTTTCAAAATTTTTGGTCTTTTTCCGTTTATAGCGCAAAAAATAAAAACCGCAGAGGTGATCAAATACCATCAAAAGAAAGCTCTATTTGTGGGAAGAAAATGACGCAAATTTCGTTTGGGTACAGCATTGCATGACCGTGCAATTAGCAGTTAAAGCGACGCAGTGCCAAATTGGAAAAAGTCTTCTGGTCTTTAGGCAGCCAAATGGTCCGGGGCTGAAGTGGTTAATGTCACGTGACAGTGGGGTTTTTTTTTTTTTGTTATTTTTGTTTTTTTTTTTAACAATGCTTTCTTTTTTTTGGGGGGGGGGGGGGGGTGAACGGTGTCTGTGTGTTTTTTTTTAATTTACATTTTTATTATTTTTTTACAATAATATTTATTTTTATTATTTATTGCAATATGTGTTTTTTTTTTTTTAATCAGCCCTGTTGGGGGGCTTTGGTGAGATATCAGGGGTCTTAACAGACCCCTGATATCTCCCCCTTGAGACAGAGAGAGACCGAGGATAGAGATTCCCCAGTCCTTTTCTTTGCAGCCTCAGCTGCACTGAGAATGAATAGAGAGAAGACAGCGGCTCCTCTCCATTCATAAACTGAGACATCGTAATCACAGGAGATTACAATGCTTCAGTTATGTGAAGTCAGCTGACTCTGTCCATTCACAAAGGAAGGAGGAGAGAGAGAGAGAGAGAACAACGGAGGGGGACAGCGGAACGGAGGGAGCGTGGAGGATGCGGTGACAGTCAGCAGTGATCGCGTGTGGGGGAGTTACAAGCACCGATCACCGCTGTATGTCACTAAAGCAGCTGAAAGCCGCTGGGGAAGAAGCTTGTAACTCCCCCACGCGCCGATCATTGCTGACTGTACAGGTATCGGGGGAAGCATCAAGAGCATTTGCCCGAGTACAAGTACTTGGGCAAATGCTCGGCATCGGTGCCGATACCGATACTAGTATCGGTACAACCCTAGTGATTTGAGGCTAGAACGGAGGTTCACCTTCCAGCAGGACAAATGACCCCAAGCACACTGCTAAAGCAACACTTGAGTGATTTAAGAGGAAACATGTAAACGTGTTGGAATTCGGGATGCACCGAATAGGTTTTTTGGTACCGAAAATGAAAAATACACTAGGCCGAAAACCAAAACCGATACCGAAACAGCACCGATACCGAAAGTGACCGTTTTTAAAAATATTTTTATACAGGAGATGGTCAGAGACTGGGGACACGGTACAGGAGATGGTCAGAGACTGCCAGTCAGTTGCAGCAGCCTGCCTGTGCCCTTCATGCAGCCTCACCAGTGTCTGTGCCCATCAGATGCAGCAGCCTGTCTGTGCCTGTCATGCAGCCTCACCAGTACCTGTGTCCATATGTAGCAGCCAGCCAGTGCCAATGTCATGCAGCCTCACCAATGACCGTGCCCATCAGATGTAGCAGCCCGCCAGTGCCCATGCCATGCAGCCTCACCAAAAGCCTGTGCCCATCAGATGCAGCAGCCCGCCAGTGCCCATGGCATGCAGCCTGTCAGTGCCCATGGCATGCAGCCCGCCAGTGCCCATCATGTACAGCCTGCCAGTGCCCATGAGGTACAGCCTACCAGTGCCTGGTAATGTGATGTCATGCTGTTTCAGAGCTGGATCTGAATCGCCGTGCAGCCAGTTTCATCCCGGTACACCCCCTCAGATTCTCCGCTCCCTCCTCCTCCTCTTCTCACTCCTGTCCTATACAACCTCCCCAGTGCCTGGTGGTAATGCATGTCACACTGTGTCAGAGCTGGATCTGAATAGCTGTGAAGCCGATGTCCTGCCTCCTATGACACACAGCACAATGATTCCTAGCACTGGATCAGAGTGCCGTCTATCACAAGAGGCGGTCTAGGAGGCGGGACAGTGTAACATCGGCTGCACGGCAATTCCAGATCCAGCTCTGACACACAGCGTGACATGCATTACCAGGCACTGGGGGAGGCGGTGTAGGACAGGAGTGAGAAGAGGAGGAGGAGGGAGGGGAGACTTTGAGGGGCGTGCCGGGATGAAACTGGCTGCACGGCAATTCAGATCCAGCTCCGACACACACCATGACATCGCATTACCAGGCACTGGGGAGGTTGTGTAGGACAGGAGTGAGAAGAGGAGGAGGAGGGAGGGGAGACAATGAGGGGCGCGTCGGGTAAAACATGTGCGGCACCCGGCGGGATGGCCCCGTCCCTTTTTTCGGCGCCATTATCGGCAACATTTCTCTTTCGGAAAATTGCCGAAAAGGCCATTTTCAGCGGATATGCTTCAGCAGCCGAAATTTCGGTGCATCCCTAGTTAGAATGGACTAGTCAAAGCCCAGACCTCAATCCAATAGAAAATCTGTGGTCAGACTTAAAGATTACTGTTCACAAGTGCAAAATATCCAACTTGAAGGAGCTGGAGCAGTTTTGCAAGGAGGAATGGACAAAAATCCCAGTTGTAAGATGTGGCAAGCTCAGAGACCTATCCAAAGCGACTTGGAGCTGTGATAGCCACAAAAGGTGGCTCTACAAAGTATTGACTTTAGGGGGGGGTGAATAGTTATGCACAGACTTTTTCTGTTATTTTATCCTATTTGTTGTTTGCTTCACAATAAAAAAAAAAAAAAAATCTTTAAAGTTAAGGGCATGTTCTGTAAATTAAATGATGCAAATCCTCAAACAATGCATGTTAATTCCAGGTTGTGAGGCAACAAAACACAAAAATGCCAAGGGGGGTGAATACTTTTGCAAGGCACTGTACCTCAAGAACACCATTGCCCACCACAGTATACTCATAATACCCAAGAAAGGGAAGAAAGAAGGGATGTAGAGGTGGGTGAAAGAAAGAGAAAAAGAGCAGTTCAGAATTAGCATTATTCAATCTTTCAGGCGTTTTTATTTTCACAAGATCTATCAATATTAAGGGAGGGACTTAAATATGCACCTACAAAATTTTTTTTTAGATAAATTTGAATTGTATATAGATACTGAGGAATTTGCAAGGAAGCTTAAATGGTAATTTTTTTTAATGAATTTAAGTTAAAGAAAAAAAAAATAAACCATGAGGAACCGTCTGATTTATTAATGAGATTATTGTGTAAAAAAAAAAAAAATTAAAAAAAATTGTGGCCAGCGGGTTTAAATATCGATATCACCTTGAATTGCTATTTGTCTACTTATTAGCACATTTTTTTTATTTTTCCTATTATGGCTGTTTTTTCTTGAGACGTGTTTTTTTTTTTTGCATGTAATTCATCTATTTGGCCACAAGATGGCGTCTAGGAAATTTGGTATACCAGCATGAGAATGGTCATTGTTCCTCATAGTATAATTTTTCTTAACTATACATATCGAATTCCTTTTAACTATATTTATTTATACATTAAAAGTGTAGAATGATCTAGACTCCTTGTGTATTGATGTAGTATTGTTAATTTTTTACGCATTGGAATGACGGTTTGTACATTCTATGTTGTATGCTTATCTATTTGCATATATTTTTAATGAAGCTCTTGTATACTTCTACTGTATTTGTGAAATTATTAATGTAGTTGATTTTGCTCTTAAATGCTATCCCTTTGAGCAACTATAAGCTCCGGAAGTATCACTACCTGTGTCGAGTTTTTTTTACAAAAAGTGCTGGTGAGTGTGAACACTCCACGTAGGTCTTAGGGTGATTTGACACTCCTATTACCTTTAGAACTGCATCTCTCACAATATTTTTTAACTCTTTCACGTTTTATCAGTGTTTTTTATTTTTTTAATTGGATCTGTTCTTGATTGTATATTCTTTTGAAGCCGATTATTAATCACGTTAGTTATATTCTATATATAATCAGAGGTATTAGATTCCCAATTTGATTTTAGTAGAGTATTATATGCATCTTGTTTTTTTGAGATAGCGCCACACCCTTATTGCACAGCCTTATCCACTTGAGTGTTTATTTACTTTTAAAGGGGCAGCTTCACTCATTTATACATTGATAGTTTGGCACCATTTCTTGTCATTTCTTGTCACTTTATCAACACTGTTGAAACCAAACCACGGTCAGGTAGACCAACTAAAATTTTAGCCACAACTGCCAGGAAAAAACTGTTCATGAAGCAAAGAAAAACCCACAAATAACTTCGGGTGAAATACAGGACTCTCTGAAAACATGTGGTGTGGCTGTTTCAAGATGCACAATAAGGAGGCACTTGAAGAAAGATGGGCTGCATGGTCGAGTCACAAGAAGAAAGCCATTACTACGCAAATACCACAAAGTATCCCGCTAACAATATGTCAAACAGCACAGAGACAAGCCTCAAACCTTCTGGCACAAAGTCATTTGGAGTGATGAGATCAAAATTGAGCTTTTTGGTCACAACCATAAACACTACATTTGGAGGAGTCAACAAGGTCCATGATGAAAGGTACACCATTCCTACTGTGAAACACGGAGGTGGATCTCTGATGTTTTGGGGATGTGTGAGCTACAAAAGGCACAGGAAATTGGGTCAAAATTGATGGCAAGATGAATGCAGTATGTTATCAAAAAATACATTCATCAGCCAGGAAGCTGCGCATGGGACGTACTTGGACATTCCAACATGACAATGATCCAAAACACAAGGCCAAGTCGACCTGTCATGGGCTACAGCAGAAAAAAAGTGAAGGTTCTAGAGTGGCCATCTCAGTCCCCTGACCTCAATATCATTGAACCACACTGGGGAGATCTCAAACGTGCAGTGCATGCAAGACAGCCCAAGACTTTACAGGAACTGGAGGCTTTTTGCGAGGAGGAATGGGCAGCTTTACCATCTGAGAAGATAAAGAGCCTCATCCACAAATACCACAAAAGACTTCAAGCTGTCATTGATGTTAACGGGGGCAATACACGATATTAAGAACTGGGGTATGTAAACTTTAGATCAGGGTCATTTGGGAAGTTTCTGTTGCCATTATGATTTAAAAAGAGTAAACACAGTTGATTGATAATAAATGGCTTCAGCCAAACACTAACCATGAGTGAAAGAAAAGTTTTTGTGTTATTCATATTCTCTGAAAAATGGCCAAGAAATCATAAATTCTGTCAGGGTATGTAAACTTATGAGCACAACTGTATTTGCTAAAATCACAAGTAAGAAGCAGAGAAAGAAGCAGAACCTCCAACTGCTTCAGATTCAGCCGCAGAGAGAGGTCCCCACATTTTACAACTGGTTTGCAAGCAAATCGAGGAACCCCTTGTGAAACTATCATTTATATTATGGATGATTCTAAATTCCGCTACTCTAAAAAAGAGTCATGCCCATGGGTTTGCTTTTCATATTTTAAGTTCATTTCCTGGAACAGTTAAACAAGAAGTCTCACTTTAATTATTATTAATGTGTTATGTTTCCCAGGGTACAAAGTATATGTAGTACCGGTACTTTGTTCCATCTTCCTATATGCTGTCTATAGGGCTAGCTGTGAGGTTAGACAGGGCACTTCTTCTCCCTCCACAGCCATCCGACAACAGCTAAGAAGGAGACGGCTGCACTGACAAATGACAACTTCCACAGCTAAGTCTTGGTACCTACCAACCTGAAGCTTGGATACTGAAAAAAATAAAATCTCCCCAGCTATATGTTGATGTTAGATGTAAGTACATGCATGGTGCGTGTTTTTGTGTTCTTTCTTCTCTCACTTCCCCTCCCAGACTGGCTAGCATCTATATGTTTATGTTTTTCAAGTATGATTATTGATGGATAGTTGTAAATTCTAGACTTATTTTTGTATTTCTGACTTCTAGATTGAAATTACATGTAACAATGCATTTGTCATTTGAAAATGTGAAGAAGCGGCAACAACAACGAAATGCATTGACTTTTTGGATAGATGATAATTGCCATTTGCATCTTCTATACCTAAAAAATATCTATAGATGGTGATATAATTTTGGATCTGTGATTTTTATGGCGCTGTATATTGCCAAAGGTATTGGGACACCTGCTTTTACACGCACATGAACTTTAATGGCATCCCAGTCTTAGTCCGTAGGATTCAATATATAGTTGGCCCACCCTTTGCAGCTATAACAGCTTCAGCTCTTCTGGGAAGGCTGTCTACAAGGTTTAGGAGTGTGTCTATGGGAATTTTCGACCATTCTTCCAGAATTTGTGAGGTCAGGCATGAATGTTGGACGAGAAGGCCTGGCTCTCAGTCTTTGCTATAATTCATCCCAAAGGTGTTCTACCTGGTTGAGGTCAGGACTCTGTGCAAGCCAGTCAAGTTCCTCCACCCCAAACTTGCTCATCCATCCTTTATGGACCTTGCTTTGTGCACTGGTCCAAATCATTTGGTGGAGGGGGATTATGGTGTGGGGTTGATTTTCAGGGGTGGGGCTTGGCCCCTTAGTTCCAGTGCAGGGAACTCTTAAGGCATCAGCATACCAAGACATTTTGGACAATTTCATGTTACCAACTTTGTGGGAACAGTTTGGGAATGGCCCCTTCCTGTTCCAGCATGACTGTGCACCAGTGCACAAAGCAAGGTCCATAAAGACATGGATGAGTGAGTTTGGGGTGGAGGAAATTGACTGGTCTGCATAGAGTCCCGATCTCAACCCGATAGAACACTTTGGGATAATTTAGAGCAGAGACTGTGAGCCAGCCCTTCTCATCCACATCAGTACCTGACCTCACAAATGCGCTTCTGGAAGAATGGTCAAATATTCCCATAAACACACTCCTAAACCTTCAATACAGCCTTCCCAGAAGAGTTAAAGCTGTTATAGCTGCAAAGGATGGGTCGACTCAATATTGAACTCTACAGACTAAGACTGGAATGCCATTAAATTTCATGTGCGTGTAAAGGCATGCGTCCCAAAACTTTTGAGAATATAGTGCATTTTAGATGACTTTTTGTAATAAAATATATATTTTTAATGAATTTAGTATAATTTTGATACTGATGGGCCATCCTTGAACAACCTTTACTTTCCTTTTTTCTTGTTATTACTCCAGCACCTACCAAGAACTAAAATATCAGTTTTAAAACGTGTGAGACTTTAATGCCCCGTACACACGGTCGGATTTTCCGATGGAAAATGTCCGATCGGAGCGTGTTGTCGGAAATTCCGACTGTGTGTGGGCTCCATCGGACATTTTCCATCGGATTTTCCGACACACAAAGTTTGAGAGCAGGAGATAAAATTTTCCGACAACAAAATCATTTGTCGGAAATTCCGATCGTGTGTACACAAATCCGACGGACAAAGTGCCACGCATGCTCAGAATAAATAAAGAGATGAAAGCTATTGGCCACTGCCCCATTTATAGTCCCAACGTACGTGTTTTACGTCACCGCGTTTAGAACGATCGCATTTTCCGACAACTTTGTGTGACTGTGTGTATGCAAGACAAGTTTGAGCCAACATCCGACGGAAAAAATCGTAGGATTTTGTTGTCGGAATGTCCGATCAATGTCCGACCGTGTGTACGGGGCATAACAGTTTGTAATTAGCTACTGTAGCCAGTGGAAAGGTGACCATTTTATTTGGCTCATGGAAGGTTCAAAGCCAAAAGAACATAAAATGTACATTTGAACTAAATAACCAGAACATTGTTCCACTTTTTACCTAGTAGTTCTCCAGACTGAACTGCAAACAAAGGTCCTCCACTGGAACCTCCATGAACAGCACATGATGTCTGTAACATGACTGGCCCATCACCGACAGATATGACAGATGACAAGACTCCCGACGTTACAGATGGGCCACAGCGTTCCCCCAGAGCCCCAAATCCAACAATGCAGACATCCTCTCCTGCCAAAAAAAGATGGGAAATTGTTAATATTTTTGCCATATCATAGTACTCATATATTAGGAAAATACTAGATTTAGTATATAAAAAGTCACTCTAGCATATCAGCCTTTTAATAAATAAATGTACTCTTACTGGTAGGACCATAGATCTTTGCATTGCAGCTACCCTTAGGTCTCTCATTTTCTTTCCTGGAACCCAATCTTGCGTCGGGTCTGCTGTAAAACAATAAATATATGGCTATGCAGCTTTTTACATAATAGTGGCAAATCAGATTTCTCCTTCGTCAAGTATAAAGGCAGGTAGCTGAAGCATAAAGTAAACAAGGATATCTTGATAACTAGATTTTCTTCTCACAGGGCTCAAGCAGTTGCTGTGGTAATTTAATATCAAGATTCATTTACAATGGGACGAATATGCTGCAACCGCAAGCCAAGCATTTGGTTTGTGGTTGCGTCATGGCCCCATTGTCTTGAATGGATGAGTTTGACAGGCAGTGCCTCAACCCAACATGCCTCATTAAATTTGCTGCAGGTCTGACGCAGGCCATTGTCCCTAGTATGTATGAATGTGAGTTAGGGACCTTAGATTGTAAGCTCCTTGAGGGTAGGGACTGATGTGAATGTACAATGTATATGTAAAGCGCTGCGTAAATTGACGGCGCTATAGAAGTACCTGAAATCAAATCAAATAAAATAAAAATAAAAATCATGGGCACAGCATTAGAACAGCTCCCTCCAGTTGTATTGTAGACTTTAGGAGGGCGGTCGAAGGGAAGGTAAAACCGCATCCTAACCGCCACCCATGTGAAGAGGACCTAAGATTGTCACTACAAAACCAGAAAGAATAAAAACTGTTGGAAATTTTATAGAAATAGGGCTGCAACTTAGCTAATATGTAAAGTTAAAAAAAAAAAAAAAAAAGATAAAATGTATTCATAAATATCTCTATGCAGTGATAAATATAAATAACCAGCTATAGGGTTGGGAACAAAATATATAATTCACTCTGAGAATAACAGAAGAGATATACTGTATATACTGTTAGAGGTTGAATGTGGTACATATCATCAGATTCAGAGAGCAAAATTTTTATTGAACCACTTCAGCCCCGGAAGATTTGGCAGCTCAATGACCAGAGCACTTTTTACAATTTGGCACTGCGCTGCTTTAACTGGTAATTGCGCGGTCATGCAATGTTGTACCCAAACAAAATTTGCGTCCTGTTTTTCCCCACAAATAGAGCTTTCTTTTGATGGCATTTGACTGCCTTTGCGATTTTTATTTTTTGCAATATAAAACGGAAAATGTTTGAAAAAAAAAAAAAAAAAAAGATATTTTCTACTTTATGTTATAAAAAAAAAAATCCAATAAACTCAATTTTAGTCATACATTTAGGCCAAAATGTATTCGGCCACATGTCTTTGGTAAAAAAAAAAAAATGTCAATAAGTGTATATTTATTGGTTTGCGCAAAAGTTATAGCGTCTACAAACTAGGGTACATTTTTTGGGAATTTATGCAGGACTACCCATCTCATCTCTTGAGGTGTAAAATGGCAGGACAGTACAAACCCCCCAATGACCTCATTTTGAAAAGTAGACACCCCAAGGAATTGCTGAGAGGCATGCTGAGCCCATTGAATATTTTATTTTTTTTGTCACAAGTGATTGACAAATGACAAAAAAAAATAAATAAATAAATAAATAATTACACAAAGTTGTCACTAAATGATATATTGCTCACACGTGCCATGGTTATATGTGATTTCACACCTCACTACCTATCACAGTTTCTGAGGCCATGAAATGCTAAGATAGCACAACCACCCCCCCCCCCCAAATGACCCTATTTTGGAAAGTAGACACCCCAAGGTATTTGCTGAGAGGCACGTTGAGTATTTTGCAGATCTCACTTTTTGTCACAAAGTTTTGTAAATTTAAAAAAAAAAAAAAAAAAATTTCTTGTCTTTCTTTATTTTCAAAAACAAATGAGATCTGCAAAATACTCACCATGCCTCTCAGCAAATACCTTGGGGTGTCTACTTTCCAAAATGGGGTCGTTTGGGGGGGGGGGGTTGTGCTATCTCGACATTTCAGGGCCTCCGTAACTGTGATAAGTAGTGAGGAAGTGAAATCACCATTTTACGTCCTTAGAAAGTCTGAAGCACATGAATTGGATACATATGAACAATGCCGTCAGGTATGAGCTCCCTGGAGAACTTTTTAGGGAATCAACAGGAAACTAGAATGTTTTATGGGAATTAGAGTAGAACCTAAACACGACCTAATAAGTATTCAATATATGATGCCTGTGTTGCCATCATTCCCCCCTTTTTGTCTTTTTTTTGTTTGTCTGTATATTGTATTTGTAAGATGTTTGATGGTATGATTATGCCATTAATCTATGTATATTTGTACAATAATTTTCCAATAAAACTAAGGTTGAATAGAAAGCCTGAAGGCGGCGATTGGTTTTCGGGGTCCTGTACGCGGCTAGGCTCCCAAAGTCTCACATGTGGTATCCCCGTACTCAAAAGCAGCAGAATGTATTTTGGGGTGTAATTCCACATATGCTCATGGTAGAAAAAAAAAAATTCTGACTTTAGATCACTCACTTATTTCTCCTGCCCAGGACTACATGTCCCATGAGGCATTGCTCCTCTCAGATTCACAATTCTCAGGTACTTACTGACATGTATGGAGGGTGTACTGAGCTGTATGTGTGTTGCACTGTATTATATTTTTACATATCAGAAAATACAATCTGTATGCAGGACAACTAATCGGATGACCAACTAATCGATTAGATGACAACTATTTGTATAATCGATTATGTCGATTAGTTGTTTCAGCCTTAAATAGAAACATTAACTGCTTCCGGACCAGCCGCCGCAGTTAGACTGCGGCAGGTTGGCTCCCCTGCGCGAGCCGTCGTTGCTGTACGTCGGCTCTTTAAGAAGCTTTAGCAGGCACGCGATCGCTCACGACAGAGAACCGGGATCTGTGTGTGCAAACACTAAGGATGAGCTCAGGCGTGTGCAAACAGCACATGCAGAGCCCGCCAGGAAGTCGGCACTGTAGTGCGCTAATCACAAGCAGCGAGACATTGTCTAGATGCGCGGCTGCAGAGATCGGGAAATGTCTCACTGCTTGTGATTAGCGTTCCCCAGGAAGGGGGTAAATTCTTCCGGGGCTGAAGTGGTTAAATGAGAGCCAATACGAGATGACCAAGGAAAAAATTAGGGCGGTGGTCGGAAAGAAAGTAAATAGTGAAATGTGTGAATACAAATTGTGAGTGTCACATTCTAGGAAACTCAGCCAAGCACCAGACACACCTTGAGCATAGATTCTGTAAGTCCCTTAAGATAGATGAAGCTGAAATCCCAAAACTTTAAATAAGAGTCTTTATTTTGAGCCACGTGACTAACTTTAGTCTAGGTGGTTATATTCTTGTAAGAGAACACAGTTGGGCAGGTCACTCAACAGAACCTTCTATAGACCTGAGACTTCTCGGGTAATCAATGACCTTTTATATTCTCCACTGTTTGAGATGTGTAAAAAAAAAAAAGCCACAATCACTTACTTCTGCGCTAAAAAGGTTCTAGCCTAATACCGCGTACACACGAGTCGAAATTCTGACAGAAAAAGTCCGATGGGAGCTTTTCATCGTATATTCCGACCGTGTGTATGCCCCATCTGACTTTTTCCGTTGAAAATTCAGACGGACTTAGATAGAGAGCATGTTCATTATTTTTCCGACTGAACCAATTCCTATCGGAAAAAACGCTCGTCTGTATGCTGTTCCGACGCACCAAAAACGACGCATGCTCTGAAGCAAGTACGAGACGGAAGCTATTGGCTACTGAACTACCTTTTTCTAGTCCCGTCGTACGTGTTGTACGTCACCACGTTCTGGACGGTCGGAATTTGTGTATGCAAGACAGCTTGAGCGGAACTCCGTCGGAAAAACCTTCAGAGTTTATTCCGACGGCAAAACCAGTCGTGTGTACAGGGCATTAGGTGTAATGCTCAGTGCCAACAACACAAATCCAGACACTCGGCACGTTTTGGAATAAATATAGTTACAACAAACCTGCACAGTAGCCAGACGCCAGAACTGGTTCAGGTATACCAGATATTTCTTCTTCCAGTTGTATGATGGCAATGTCATAGGGAGAGGATTCCTGAGTTGAAAACACCACATCACCTCTGACAGGATGAAACCTACAAAATGTTTTCAGAAATGAATTAGAATTTTTGGCATGACAAAATCTTTTTTGGGATTTACCTATGACATAACAATCTTCATGTTGTTTTCAGCATGGACTGGAAAGACAGATACATGCTACTATTATGGAGGCAGCTTGCAACAAAAGAGAATGTTATACTTTAGGAATAGGACATGCGTGTTTTAGCCCAGGTTCACACTGAGCTGCGGGAATGAAGTTCAGCGGAACTCGCACAATTTCACTCCAGCATGTCAGTCCCGATTTCGGCCGCAATATCAGAGATATCTGTGCAGATTTCTGCACAGATGTCAATGTAAATCGCAGCCCGAAATCGCAAAAAAGTAGAACAGAAACTACTTTTTGAAATCAGTGCGGGGCTGCAAATGCAGCGTCACACCCATTAGGACAATGACATGTCAAATCGTACCAATGTGAACCAGGGCTCCAGGGTACTTTTTGTCTGTAAAATAACTAGAGGTGCACTGAAATTTCGGCCACTGAAACAGATCCGCCAAAAGAAGAAAAGGTGCGGATAATGGCACCGAAAAGAGGGCAGTCCGTCCCAGGTGCTGCACATTGCGGGGGTGTCATTGTGGCAGCTCAGTCAAAGTCCTCCCCTCCCTCCTCCTCCTCTCCTCGTCACGCAGAGTCGCTATTTCCCTCTGTGTCACGGAGATGATTATTTGGCAGCCCCTGTAACAATGTCCCGCCTCCTGTGATAGACAGTACACTGATCCAATGCCAGGAAATTGAATCAGCGTGACGTATCACAGGAGGCAGGACTTTGTTACTGTGGCTGCCCGGCCTGGGGAATTCAAATCCAGCTCGGTGACACAGCGGGAGATCGACGCTCTGATCCGGGCATCGGTGAGGCTGCACTGATCTCTTGTATCTTGTCTGCAGTCTCTGACCATCTCCTGTATCTTGTCTGCAGTCTCTGACCATCTCCTGTATCTTGTCTGCAGTCTCTGACCATCTCCTGTATCTTGTCTGCAGTCTCTGACCATCTCCTGTATCTTGTCTGCAGTCTCTGACCATCTCCTGTATCTTGTCTGCAGTCTCTGACCATCTCCTGTATCTTGTCTGCAGTCTCTGACCATCTCCTGTATCTTGTCTGCAGTCTCTGACCATCTCCTGTATCTTGTCTGCAGTCTCTGACCATCTCCTGTATCTTGTCTGCAGTCTCTGACCATCTCCTGTATCTTGTCTGCAGTCTCTGACCATCTCCTGTATCTTGTCTGCAGTCTCTGACCATCTCCTGTATCTTGTCTGCAGTCTCTGACCATCTCCTGTATCTTGTCTGCAGTCTCTGACCATCTCCTGTATCTTGTCTGCAGTCTCTGACCATCTCCTGTATCATGTCTGCAGTCTCTGACCATCTCCTGTATCATGTCTGCAGTCTCTGACCATCTCCTGTATCATGTCTGCAGTCTCTGACCATCTCCTGTATCATGTCTGCAGTCTCTGACCATCTCCTGTATCATGTCTGCTAGAGGTACACTGAATGGAAATTTTGCTAATACTATTAGCAGTGTGTTTAAGTAAGAGAGATTGCAGACATGATACAAGAGATGGTCAGACTGCATTTTTCTTGAGCTTTTCTTGCACTAAAAAAGGTGCCACCAATAAATTCATATTAATTTAAATTGATATTAAAGTTTAATGAAATACAATTATATCTAAAAATATTAATTCTTTTTTTAAAAACTGTCATTTTCGGTTTCAGTTTTCAGCTAAGTGCATCCTGCATTTTCGGTACCAAAATTTCCATTTGGTGCACCTCTAAAAATAACAGTACTTAAACTTCCAGTCAAGGCATGCTGGGGAAACAATGTCATCAATCTGCTGCAGTGTGTTCCTCCCAGCATTTTAGTGTGCCCAGGAGGGACATGAATGTGAATTGGAGCCAGTATATTTAAAACCAGTCTAACATACTATGGTGCACAATCTGCATTTTTTAATAAAGTGGTTGCTTTACGGAAAACACTATGTTTTATCATATATATTCACTGATGGCCTTTGGGAGTGGTTGGTATTATGAGAGGTCATCTATCATACAAGCACATTAGACCCCATATATTCCCTTAAAAAGGGACTGGCGCATTGCGACCAAATATTAAGTATGCCAACTTCATGAGGTGAGCTGCTAGTGGTGGTGGATTAGGAGTCGCAAGAAGTGGTGATGACACGTGGAAAGTGGTTTTGGAGTGGTTAACAAGTGAAATAACGATCACTTTTTGCACTTTTCATGGGGTGCATATTTCATGTTCTCTATAGACATTTAACTAATATTCGGGACTTTTGCACATTTTATGTTTTTTATGGATATTTATTATTGTATGATAATTTCTGTATACATGGTATAAACATATAATTTATGGGGGTGTAGCACAGGATCTAGTTTTATACATTTACTTTGGTAAAGTGATGTGGATTCTTATTTGGTCCAGCAGCAACACAGTGACACATTGGGGTTGGTTTACTAAAACCTAATAAATTGTGCACTTTGCAAAGTGCAGTTGCACCCTGCAAGTGCAATGGCTCCAGAGCTTAGTAAATGAGGGAGAACTCTGCTGACTTCCATCATCCAATCATGTGCAAGCAAAAATGCTGTTTTTGTATTTTTCTTGCACGTAATTGGCTACTCTTTGCAAAGTGAAGCTTTACCTCATTTACTGAGACGTGGAGCAACTGCAGTGCAAGTGCAGTGTATTTGACTTTAGAAAATCAACCCCATGGCATGTTTTTTAAGTTTTGTAGTTTAATTGTGCAAGAAAATACACATTTCACATTTTGTATGCGCTATATTAACCCTTTAAATATTCTCCGCCTACCTTTGAAAAGCATGATGATCTCCACTTGTCATGATAGCACTCTGGATCTTCACAGAGACTTTGGATGAATGTCTCACCACATGTCGGCATGTCAGCACCAGTTTTGAGTTTAGCAGAACTCCCGATCCCCATGACTGGCCTGAATCCACTAGAACAGCTACTGCCATCAGGCGTTCTGAGGGTCTTACACCTCTATTGGGTCTGTCCACTATACATCTCCCCATCTCCAGTGCTGTCAATTCATGTTTTACAGCAACATCTGCCTTGCCAAGGGCCTTAATAACATTATCAATGATATGGCTAATGGAACAAGCCAAAGCCAAGCCTACCCATTCGTTTGCCTTCCAGCACAGCGGTGTCACGATAATGCCTATTAAATACAAACGTCCATGTTCTAACAAATACACGCCCCCTCCTTCTGACCCCGGGAGACAACGGGCATCGGTAAGCAGTACGACGTTTCCATCTCCGGCAATGTTGCTTATGACTCCTTTACTAACGGTGTTTAAAAAGATGTCGGTGTAGAAAGAGCCAAATGGGGAGCCGCATGCAAACACCGTACTGCCTTTTACCACACCGGAGGATTTCATGGCATCCAGTCTGCTCTTAGCTTGGGTAGGTGGGCTCTGCAACTTCAGAACAGCAAACCAATGTAGGTGCGACAGATCTTTCTGGAATTCATATTCTTTCTCGTCTTCGCTGGAGAACACCCAGCCATCTTCTCTCCTGAATAAGCTGGAAAACGCCATTTGAAATTCGGGGCACGGTACTACCATGAGAAGGTCGGCCTGGCACTGCATTCGCTGGCTTTGCCGCTTTGACACGGGCACTAGGCCGAGCCCTGACCTCTGATCCGGATGGTTAGCGCGGGTTTTGTGTTCTTCGTCCATCTTGGGTTCCAATGGGCATTCCACCTGAATGAATAGATCCGGTGGGAAGTCATGTGATGAAAGCACGGTGTCATCAGAGGCAGACAATGGGAGATCCTTTTCTTTTAGGAAAGGAAAAAACACAGAGGCCTGACAGATGACAATTCCTGCACTGCGGTCTAAGATCACCCCACTGCAGCTCCACCACCCATCACCTTCACTTCTAGCTGGAGGACTTCTCCCTCTATATACATCAGAGGGGACATCTCTGGGATCTGATCCACCAAGGGATGACTGAGAGGTGGTGACAACGCAGCCACTGCATTCTGCAAGCAACAGGTGAGACCTCATCATTATACTGTGTGAGATCTGTACATCACTGATTATCCTACACATACATGTTACATAGGACCCGTCCTTCTAATCCCAGGAGACCCGCACCAATCTTCATCTCCAGCACAGAGCACACATTCAAAGTTCAATGACAGCTGCATGACCAGGAAGTTGTCACTCCATGCACGTGTTGTAGTGGCTACGTCTTCTACCCAATAGACTGCCAGGTTAGGAGCAGCTGAGCCTCCCACCCAATAGGCTGCTGTTGCGCTGTGAGCAGCTGAGCCGCCCACCCAATAGGCTGCTGTGCTGTGAGCAGCTGAGCCGCCCACCCATTAGGCTGTCGTGCTGTGAGTGGCTGAGCCTCCCATCCAATGGGCTGCAGTGCTGTCATTAGCTGAGCCTCCCAACCAATAGGCTACGATGCTATCAGTAGCAGAACCTCCCAGCCCATAGGCTGCCGTGCTGTGAGTAGCGGAGTCTCCCACCCAATTGGCTGCCGTGCTATGAGTGGCTGTACCGCCCCCCAACACGCTGCTGTGCAGTGAGTGGCTGAGCCTCCCACCCAGTAGACTACCGTTATGTATCTGCAGATTTCATTGGCTGATTCTGATGACACGAGCAGCTGTCACCCCCAATACCAGCGGAGAGCATGTACTGTGCAGCGTTCACAGCAACACACCCATCGTCCTAAGGGGGGCGCCAGGCTCACTTTTACACATTCAATCAAGAAAGCTAGAAAGTGAAGTGCCTTGTTTGTGTTCCGTTCTGTGTGCCACATTGCATGAGCGCAGCAGGGAGTAAAGAGAAAGAAAACAATGGGGCAGGCTGTTGATGGCAGAGATGTGTTCTGTTACTTCTGCAATAAGAAAAACTTAGGTGCCTGTGCAGTCTTTTTCAGAATGTACTCTGTGTGCTGAGAAGGTGTACAGTGTGCAGAAGAGGCAGAACTAGAATCTTCAGGGCCCTGGTGCAAGAAACCATGAAGGGCCCCCGGCCAGGGTCCTTCCTTCTGTGGCCAGGGCCCAGTCCCAGGTGCACTTGCGACCCTGGTATAGTTTCATAGTTGCCAACATTGTCCAAAAATGTATAGGGAGACTTTTGTCTGTAGGTGGAGTCTTATTATAATTAGGGGGTGGGGCATTCATTTCTAGGTGTGCTGAAGGGGAAAAATCAGGTGTCCCCATTAGGGTCCCTCCTTACATCAGGTTTTTCCAGCAGAGTCCCTCCTTACATCAGGTGTCCCCAGCAAAGTCCCTCCTTACATCAGGTGTCCCCAGCAAAGTCCCTCCTTACATCAGGTGTTCCCAGCAGAGTCCCTTCTTACACCAGGTGTCCCCAGCAGAGTCCCTCCTTACATCAGGTGTCCCCAGCAGAGTCCCTCCTTACATCAGGTGTCCCCAGCAGAGTCCCTCCTTACATCAGGTGTTCCCAGCAGAGTCCCTCCTTACATCAGGTGTTCCCAGCAGAGTCCCTCCTTTCACCAGGTGTCCCCAGCAGAGTCCCTCCTTACATCAGGTGTCCCCAGCAGAGTCCCTCCTTACATCAGGTGTCCCCAGCAGAGTCCCTCCTTACATCAGGTGTCCCCAGAAAAGTCCCTCCTCACACCAGGTGTCCCCAGCAGAGTCCCTCCTTACATTAGGTGTCCGCAGCAGAGTCCCTCCTTACATCAGGTGTTCCCAGCAGAGTCCCTCCTTACACCAGGTGTCCCTCCTTACTTCAGGTGTCCCCAGCAGAGTCCCTTCTTACACCAGGTGTCCCCAGCAGAGTCCCTCCTTACACCAGGTGTCCCCAGAAGAGTCCCTCCTTACACCAGGTGTTCCCAGCAGAGTCCCTCCTTTCACCAGGTGTCCCCAGCAGAGTCCCTCCTTACATCAGGTGTCCCCAGCAGAGTCCCTCCTTACATCAGGTGTCCCCAGAAGAGTCCCTCCTTACACCAGGTGTCCCCAGCAGAGTCCCTCCTTACATTAGGTGTCCGCAGCAGAGTCCCTCCTTACATCAGGTGTTCCCAGCAGAGTCCCTCCTTACACCAGGTGTCCCTCCTTACTTCAGGTGTCCCCAGCAGAGTCCCTTCTTACACCAGGTGTCCCCAGCAGAGTCCCTCCTTACACCAGGTGTCCCCAGCAGAGTCCCTTCTTACACCAGGTGTCCCCAGCAGAGTCCCTCCTTACACCAGGTGTCCCCAGCAGAGTCCCTCCTTACATCAGGTGTCCCCAGAAGAGTCCCTCCTTACACCAGGTGTCCCCAGCAGAGTCCCTCCTTACATTAGGTGTCCGCAGCAGAGTCCCTCCTTACATCAGGTGTTCCCAGCAGAGTCCCTCCTTACACCAGGTGTCCCTCCTTACTTCAGGTGTCCCCAGCAGAGTCCCTTCTTACACCAGGTGTCCCCAGCAGAGTCCCTCCTTACACCAGGTGTCCCCAGCAGAGTCCCTCCTTACACCAGGTGTCCCCAGCAGAGTCCCTCCTTACACCAGGTGTCCCCAGCAGAGTCCCTCCTTACATCAGGTGTCCCCAACAGAGTCCCTCCTTACATCAGGTGTCCCCAGCAGAGTCCCTCCTTACATCAGGTGTCCCCAGCAGAGTCCCTCCTTACATCTGATGTCCCCAGCAGAGTCCCTCCTTACATCAGGTGTCCCCAGTAGAGCCCCTTCTTACATCACTGCCTAGGATGCAAAAGTGTGCTAAAAGTTTGTTTGTCCTGGAGGGCTCTGTGCACGGAGGGAATGGAGGTGACAGGGGTCCCAGAACTCTGACTGGGGAAGACACTCTCACCCCTCTTCACCGACGCCACTGGTAATTTGGTCTCCACGCCATTTACAGAAGACCAGCTCATGGAGGCCGAAGGTGAGAACCAAGAGGCGGAGCCTGGGTTCCGCCTCTTGTTTCTTCCTCACGATAGCTGGTCTTCTATAAAATGGTGGCCGGCGGAGACAATTCACCAGTGCCGGCCGCGGACCTCTAGCGGCGGTGGCGAAAAATCTGGAAAACACAGATTTCCTGTGACATTTACCAGGATATGGAAAGACTGGGACAAAGGTCTAAATACCGAGAATGTCCCTGGAAATTCAGGACAGTTGACAACTATGCCCTGGTAGTTCTGTCAGTTTACTTAAAATTTTTCACATTTTGTCATGTTACAACCAAAACATAAATGTATTTTATTGGTATTGTATGTGATAGACCAACACAAAGCGACACATAATTGTGAAGTGGAAGGAAAATGATAAACGGTTTTCCAAATTTTTTACAAATAAATATGTGAAAAGTGTGGCGTGCATTTGTATTCATACCCTCTGAGTCAATACTTTGTAGAACGACCTTTCGCTGCAATTACAGCTGCAAGTCTTTTTGGGTGTTTGCACATCTAGAGAGAAATTTTTGCACATTCTTGCTTGCAAAATAGCTCAAGCTCTGTCAGACTGGATGGAGAGCGTCTGTAAACAGCAATTTTCATTTCTTGTCACAGATTTTCAATTGGATTTAGGTCTGGACTTTGACTGGGCCATTCTAACACATGAATATGCTTTGATCTAAACCATTCCATTTTAGCTCTGGCTGTATGTTTAGGGTCATTGTCCTGCTGGAAGGTGAACTTCCACCCCAGTCTCAAGTCTTTTGCAGACTCTAATAGGTTTTCTTCTAAGATTGCCCTATATTTGGCTCCATCCATCTTCCCATCAACTTTGACTAGCTTCCCTGTCCCTGCTGAAAAAGACATCCCCAGAACATGATGTTACCAGCACCATGTTTCACAGTGGGGATGGTGTGTTCAGGGTGATGTGCAGTGTTAGTTTTCCACCACACATAGCGTTTTGCTTTTCGGCCAAAAAATTCAATTTTGGTCTCATCTAACCAGAGCACCTTCTTCCACATGTTAGCTGTGTCCCCCACATGGCTTAGTGCAAACTTTATACGGGACTTCTTATAGCTTTCTTTTAACAATGGCTTTCTTCTTGCCACTCTTCCATATAGGTCAGATTTGTGGAGTGTACGCCTAATAGTTGTCTTGTGGACAGATTCTCCCACCTGAGGTGTGGATCTCTGCAGCTCCTCCAGAGTTACCAAGGGCCTCTTGACTGCTTCTCTGATTAATCCTTACCCAGTCTGTCAGTTTAGATGGACAGCCATGTCTTGGTAGGTTTGCAGTTGTGCCATCCTCTTTGCATTTTCAGATGATGGATTGAACAGTGCTCCGTGAGATGTTCAAAGCTTGGGATTTTTTTTTTATAACCTAACTCTGCTTTAAACTTCACCACAACTTTATCCCTGACTTGTCTGGTGCGTTCCTTGGCCTTCACTTTGTGTTGGTCAATCACATAAAATACATTTACATTTTTGGTTGTAACATGACAAAATGTGGAACATTTCAAGGGGCATGAATACTTTTTTAAGGCACTGTATACTTCAGTTATGAACAGAGTAATCAGTACTGATCACTGACTCTGTCCATTCAGAAAAGGAACCTTCCCTAATCTCCATCCAGACACATCCCCTACAGCAGCTGATGGGAGAGCTGAAGGGGATGGGGCAGCAGAAAGAAGAGGAAGCTAGATAGGAGGATTGGTATATAGAGGAACCGTTCCCCTCCATTTTCCTCCTGCAGCTGCTGAATGCCTATGGGAGGGAGAGGAGGAGAAGCAAGCTGTTAGTGGCCACAGGAGGAAAATGGAGGCTATCAGTTCCTCTATATACCACCATTCCTATCCAGGTGTCCAAGGGAGCTGCAGAGACCCCCTGGCGAATGGGACCAGGTCGCAATTGCGACTCCTTAAGTTACACCCCTGGTGTGCTGCATAGGATACATTCTCAGACAACTTAGTTCAGGAATTCATTACAAAACTCTGCTTAGGCCTTATCTTGAGTGTGCAGTTGAGGTTTGGTCACCAAATCTCAGGTACAGTGCCTTGAAAAAGTATTCATACCTCTTGAAATTTTCCACATTTTGTCATGTTACAAAAACGTAAATGTATTTTATTGGGATTTTATGTGATAGACCAACACAAAGTGGCACATAATTGTAAAGTGGAAAGAAAATAAGTGATTTTCAAAATTTTTTACAAAAAAAAATGTGTAAATAGTGTGGCGTGCATTTGTATTCAGCCACCCTTAGTCAATACTTTGTAGAACCACCTTTTGCTGCAATTACAGCTGCAAGTCTTTTGGGGATGTCTCTACCAGCTTTGCACATCAAGAGTGACATTTTTGCCCATTCTTCTTTGCAAAATAGCTCAAGCTCTGTCAGATTGGATGGAGAGCATCTGTGAATAGCAATTTTCAAGTCTTGACACAGATTCTCAATTGGATTTAGGTCTGGACTTGGGCCATTCTAACACATTAATATGCTTTGATCTAAACCATTTAATTGTAGCTCTGGCTGTAGGTTTAGAGTCATTGTCCTGCTGGAAGGTGAACCTCTACCACAGTCTCAAGTCTTTTGCAGTCTCTAATGCCGTGTACACACGAGCGGAATGTCCGACAGAAAAAGTCAGACAGGAGCTTTTCATCGTATATTCCGATCGTGTGTATGCCCCATCAGACTTTTTACATCAAATTCTGATGGACCTAGAAAGAGAACATGTTCTATATTTTTCCAACGGAACCAATTCCTATCAGGAAAACTGCTTGTCTATATGCTGTTCCGACGTACCAAAAACGTCGCATGCTCTGAAGCAAGTACGAGATGGAAGCTATTGGCTACTGGCTATTGAACTTCCTTTTTCTAGTCCCGTTGTACGTGTTGTACGTCACCGCATTCTTGATGGTCAGAATTTGGTGTGATCGTGTGTACGGAATTCCGTTGGAAAAACCTTCAGAGTTTATTCCGACGGGAAAACCAGTCTTGTGTACAGGGCATAACAGGTCTTCTAAGATTGCCCTGTATTTGGCTCCACCCATCTTCCCATCAACTCTAACCAACTTCCCTGTCCCTGTTGAAGAAAAGCATCCCCATAATATGATGCTATCATCACCATGTTTAATAGTGGAGATGGTGATGTGCAGTTAGGTTTCTGCCACACATAGTGTTTTGATTTTAGGCCAAAAAGTTAAATTTTGGTCCCATCTGACCAGAGCATCTTCCTCCACATGTTTGCTGTGTCCCCCACATGGCTTCTCGTAACCTGCAAACAGAACTTCTTATGGTTTTCTTTCAACAATGGCTTTCTTCTTGCCACTCTTCAATAAAGGCCAGATTTGTGGAGTGCACCTGAGCTGTGGATCTCTGCAGCTCTTGCAGAGTTGTCATGGGCCTCCTCCAGAGTTACCATGGGCCTCTTGGCTGCTTCTCTTATGAATGCTCTCTTTGCCCTGCCTATCAATTTTGGGGGATGACCATGTCTTGGTAGGTTGTAGTTGGGCCATACTCTTTCCATTTTTGGATGATGTATTGAACAGTGCTCCGTGGGATGTTCAAAGCTTGGGATATTTTTTTATAACCTAACCCTGCTTTAATCTTCCCCACAACTTTATCCCTGGCCTGTCTGGTGTGTTCCTTGGCCTTCATGATGCTGTTTGTTCACTAAGGTTCTCTAACAAACCTCTGAGGGCTTCAGAGAACCGCTGAATTTATACTGAGATTAAATTACACACAGGTGAACTCTATTTACTAATTGGGTGACTTCTGAAGTCAATTGGTTCCACTAGATTTTAGTTAGGGGTATCAGTGTAAAGGGGGCTGAATACAAATGCAAGCCACACTTTTTACAAATTTATTTGTAAAAAATGTTGGAAACCATTTTTCATTTTCCTTCCACTTCACAATTCTGTGTCGCTTTGTTTTGGTCTATCACATAAAATCCCAATAAAATACATTTACGTTTTTGGTTGTAACACGACAACATGTGAAAAACTTCAAGGGGTGTGAATACTATTTCAGGGCACTGTAGGATGGCTTTGAGCCCAGGTTCACACTGATAGCGGGAATTAAATTGTGTGAGTTTAGCTGAACTTGCACGATTTTATTCCCACATATCAGTCCCGACTTCGGGGGCGATTTCAGAGACATTTGTACGGGTTGCTTCTCAGATGTCAATGGAAATCGTAACCATTGAAATCACCAAAAGCACACCTCCTAACTTTTTGAGATGGAAATGAGGGACATCTATCAGCAAAATTATGCAGGGCATAGGACACACCCCTTTTCACGCCCCCTTAAAGGAGAATTGTTCAAAAAAACAAGATTGGTTAAACCCACAAGTGCCTTTTTTACCACTACTATTCCTTCATATTGGCTTTTGGAATTTACAAATGCTGCAATTTAGAAATTGGATGAAAGGTTTAGACCTGGAAAACACTTTTTGATAGATAAAAAGTGCATTTTATATACAAATATATAGATCAGACCAAAATGAGGGACAAATGAGGAGGGATGAGGGAAGAGGGACATTGCTCCAAATCGGGGACCGTCCCTCAAAATCAGGGACAGTTGGGAGCTATGCAAAAAAGTAGTACAGAAGCTACTTTTGGGAAATGGGGTGGTGCTGCAAATGCGGCGTCGCACCGATTCGGACGGTGCCATTACCGGCAATTGTCAAAGCGCATGCCAAATCGCATCAATTTGAACCAGGGCTGAACTAGAGGGTTCAGAGAAGGGCAACGACATGAATGAGAGAGTTATGAGGAATGATTACATAGATCACATTTATTTTCACATTTTGTTTTATGACCCTGTACTTATCTCTATATTACTGATCTTTAGGCAGTTGTGTGCATAGACAAGGAAAAAACATGGAGGTTTTATTCCTGTCCACAAGAGGCCTAAGAGGGGACATGATCATATTTATCAATGCTGGCTTTTACATTAGTAATAAAAATGTTTCATTCAACTAATCCTGATCAGATTGCCCATGTGAAAGTGCCTTAAGGGCCCATTCACACCAAATCCAACTTTGAAATTGTGCGACTTCACTTGAAGCCGCAAAATTTTCAAGCTGCATGTCAGTACGACTTCAGATACGACTTGGCTAACATCTGTGCGACTTCATGCACAGATATCTATGCAAGTCGCACCTGAAATCGGCAAAAATAGGGCAGGAACTTCTTCAAATTGGTGTGGCACCTGCAAAGTCAGCGTCACACCGATTTGAACAGTTCCATTGCTGACAATAGGGTGTGACTTGTCATGCGATTTAGACCTGGACGTGGAAACAAAAGTGCATGATTTACTTTAAAAACATCAAAAAACATGATGGGCTAAAGCCCGCTGCCAGCCGACATCACTCAGCCGGTTTAGTCTCAGGAAAGATCCTGACATTATAGTCAGGATCCCCAAGATGCCTGGACCAGCAGTTGGCTCAGCCTCTCAGTAAGCCGCTAGGAGGCTGAGCCAGCTGCTCCCACCCACTCCATAGCCCAGTGCTCCAGCGAGCACTGGAGGGGCAGAGCAGAGACAGTCACCGGCTCTCTGCAAGCTGAAGACCGAGCTGAGCGATCAGCGGTCTTTGATCGCTCAGTTCCGGTCTTAAAGGCAGTGGGGGACAGCTGAAGTTGGGATCGGTGTTGCAGCCATCTAGGGGAGTTTGGTTGTTTATTTAAATTTTTTTTACCCCTTCCGGCCAAATGGTATGCATAGCCGTGGCCTCACTGGACATGGCCTTTTTTTTCCCGTGGGGCCACATATATGAATACTGCACAGCACGATCCCAGCACAGACACCAGGCTCTCACTGGGAGCCCTGGTTCCAGGTCACCTGATCACCTCTGATTCGCTATCACAGTGATCAGTCACTGTGAGCCCGCCCCTGTGTTTACTTGCTTTTCTGAATGGAGAGGAAGATACATTGCATTTTCATCTCCTTTCAGCCCCTTTTAATAAGGGGGCCCCCAGATCCCGCCCCCCCACCCTATGTGAATGAGTATGGGGTACATCGTACCCCTACTCATTCACCTGGGGGAAAAAAGTGTCAATAAAAAAACACTAGACAGGTTTTTAGAGTAATTTATTAGGCAGCTCCAGGGGTCTTCTTCCGACTTCGGGGGTCTCTTCCGACTTCTCCGCTCTCTCCGGCCTCTTCTCCAGATGTCCAGTTCTTCTCCCGCTCTCCGGCCTCTTCTCCGGGTCTCCGGTTCTTCTCCTGCTCTCCGGTTCTTCTGCCGGGTTTCTCCGCTTTCTTCTGCTCTTCTCCATCATCTTCTTCCCTCTTCTCTTCTTCCGATGTTGACACAACGTTCTCTCCCGTTGTAATGCGGTGTGCAAGGTGCGCAATGACTTATATAGGCGTGGGGCGGGGTCACCCGCATTGCACACCGCATTAAAGTGGGAGAGAGCGTCGTGTCAACATCGGAAGAAAAGAAGGAGGGAAGAAAACGACGGAGAAGACCGGGCCACCGCTAGCAAAAGAGCGGCAAAAGAGCAGAAGATAGCGGAGGAACCCGGCAGAAGAACCGGAGAGCGGGAGAAGAACCGGAGACCCGGAGAAGAGGCCGGAGAGCGGGAGAAGAACCAGACACCAGGAGAAGAGGTCGGAGAGAGTGGAGAAGTCAGAAGAGATCCCTGGAGCTGCCTAATAAATTACTTTAAAAACCTGTCTAGTGTTTTTTTATTGACACTTTTTTTCCCCCAGGTGAATGAGTAGGGGTACGATGTACCCCTACTCATTCACATAGGGTGGGGGGCCAGAATCTGGGGGCCCCTTTATTAAAGGGGGCTCCCAGATTCCGATAAGCCCTCAGCCCACAGACCCCGACAACCAACGGCCAGGGTTGTCGGGAAGAGGCCCTTGTCCTCATCAACATGGGGACAAGGTGCTTTGGGGTGGGGGGGGCCGCAGGGCGCCCCCTTCCCCAAAGCGCCCACCCCTCATGTTGAGGACATGCCACCTGGTACGGTTCGGGAGGGGGGGGACAAGGGTCTGGTATGGATTTTGGGGGATGACCCCCACAACGTTTTTTCGGCGTAGGGGGTTCCCCTTAAAATCCATACCAGACCTAAGGGCCTGGTATGCCCCTGGAGGGGAATTCCTTCTCGCGCTCGCTGCAATAGGAAAATGTGTTTTTCCTATTGCAGCCAGCACGAGATGTACAGTACCCTGTCGCCGAGATGGGATCGCGCTGGAAACATTCTTGCGGGCAGGTACTGTAGTTTGTACAAAAGTCCGATGGTTTTGTGTACACACGATCAGACTTTGCTCCATCGGACTTTTGTTGCTGGAAAGTTTGTCCGTTCGCACAGCCAACAAAAGTCTGATGAAAACTGAAAAAGTTTGTCCGATCGAGCGTACACACGGTCGGATGTTGCCTTAAAACAGCTAATTTGCATGTTTGTTGTCAAAAAGTCTGATTGTGTGTACGGGCCCTAATGATGACATGGGATGAAACTGTGGGATGAGTGTATTTTTAAGCGGGGCCCCTCTGTGTTCTGAACGCTGGCACTGGGAAGTTGCAGTTGTGTAAATGGATATGTCTCATAAATAGAAAGGCAATGTCAGGCATTTACTAGGATAGCAGAAGCTGTAGTATGTTTTCAACACCACAGCTTGAAAACAGAGAGGTAGACAAACAACTTGTGTTGCAAGGAGGTTCATTTAGTAAAGGCAAATAGACAGTGCAATTGCACTTGCGAAAGTGCACCAAATTTTCCCACAAAGCTTAGAGAATATGGTAAAGCTTCAGGTTGTTAAAAACACCCAATCAGATACAAGAAAAACAAAAAACAAAAACAAAAAACAAAAAAAAAAACACAGCATTTTTTGCTTGCACATGATTGGGTGATGGAAATCAGCAGAGTTTCACCACAACTGTACTTGCAAAGTGCGCAGTCTGTTTGTCTTTAGTAAACCAACCCCAATGCCGTAGTAGCAATGATGTTAGTAGATTTGTGATTTAACCACTTTCTGACCGACAACCGTAGATGTACTGTGGCAGGGCGGCCGCTCTGTGCCAGATCACAGACAGCGGGAGCCCAGCGGCAGGTACCGCAGTCGATGTCCGCCGGCACCCACCGATTGAAAACTACACAGGCAGAACGTCGATCTGCCTGTGTAAACAAGGCAGATTGCCATTCTGTCAGTGGGGAAGGTATTGATCCTGTGTTCCTGCAAAGAAACATGGATTAATGCCTTCCCATAGTAAAAGCACCTCCCCCACAGTGAGAAAGCACAGACTAGGCACACACTTAACCCCTTCCCAGCCAGTGTCATTAGTATAGTGACAGTGCATATATATATTTTTTTTAGCACTGATCACTGTATTAGTGTGGTCCCCAAAAAGTGTCAGTTAGTGACTGATTTGTTTGCCGCAATATCACAATCCCGCTATAAGTCGCTGATCGCCGCCATTACTGGTAAAAAAAAAATAAATAAAAATATCACATAGTTTGTAGACACTAATCGCCCGTACACACAATCCGAATATCGTAGGACTTTTTTCGCTTAATAGTCATAAGTAGAAATTGAATAGGTTACTAAAGTCACGAAAATTCTCGTACGACAGAAAAAAAAATCGGAAGTAATGTCATGTGTAATATATTTGTATTGTATTTTCGGACGACAACTGTACTGACTAAACAAAAATCGTACGATCTGGTATCGTACGAGGAAAATTTTCGTGCTTGTCCGATCTAATAATATTGGATGAATTGTCATGATCGGCTGTCAAAAAGCTCTGTACTAACAATCCGATTATCGTACGATCACATCGAAGCGGTATTTTTCATCTGATTTTCAGATCGTGTGTACGGGGTATAAGGCTGGGTTCACACCTATGCGAATTGGATGCGAGTTACACCGCATCCAGTTCGTAGAACATTTTAAAATCACTTTCAATCAGTCTGGTTAACATATGCGCATTGCATTCACACTCTGCATTGCCCAAAAAACGGGTGCGTTTTCTAGGCAGTGCGGTGCGAATTGCAGGCACATATTCTTCTATGGGAATGCATCTGATTCACAGATGCGTTCCATTGTGAACAGGAATTCTCTCCCCCTCCTCCTACACCTTCCCCTCTCCCTGCTCAGCTGATCCGCAGCTATAATGGAGAGGACGCGTTGAACAGCTGCACTTTCTCTTTGCACAGAGAACGGAGCTGGAATTCGCACCGGACTGGTGTGAATCCAGCCTAAAACTTTTGCGTAAACCAATCAATATACGCTTATTGGAATTTTTTTTCTTTACCAAATGTATGTAGCAGAATACATATTGGCCTAAATTGATGAAGAAATTAGATTTTTTCATTTCATGTGTTTTATAGCAGAAAATAAAAAAATGTTTTTTTGTTTTTTTTTCTTCAAAATTGTCAATCTCTGTTTATAGCGCCAAAAAACAAAACAAAACGGAGAGGTGATCAAATACCACCACAAGAAAGCTCTATTTGTGGTAAAAAAAATACATAAATATTATTTGGGTACAATGTCGCACGACCGTGCAACTGTCAGTTAAAGTAATGCAGTGCTGTATCGCCTGGTCAGGAGGGGGGGGGGGGTAAATCTTCCTGAGGTCAAGTGGTTAAAAGGTATATTAAAGGTTTGTTTTCTGTTTTTCTTTTATTAAAATAGCAAACATGTCATACCTGCCTACTCTGTGCAAAGGTTTTACACAGAGCACTCCCAGTCCTCCTGTTCTTGGGTCCCCCGTTGGCACTCCTGGCTCCTCCCCACCTCAAGGACTTGACAAAGGGTCACACAGGAAATGCAGTGTCATGACAACAGCTTAATTCACTTCCAACATCAGCGAGACTTGCGTTGAAGCTCTAGCCTAACCTCGCTCCAACCAGAGGTTCCCCCTTGTGGATGACGTCATACCCTGCACGCCGATCATCACATTGCATCAAGTGGCTTCCTCCTACCGGCCCAGATCCCCATACCATCAGGACCTTGCAACCTAGTCTCTCTCTTGTTTGACACTTTATGCACACTGTGGCTGGTATGTCCCTTTTAACAGATGGACTGGTTTTATGACTGTTTTGCCCAAATCTTTAATACATTTGCTTTATGGGTTTACAAATGCTGTAGACTAGTGGTGTACTTTTGAAACTCATACACCAAGTGCGTGTCAGGAAAGGGTCCATTCGCTGGTAAGATATATCATTTGGCATGCAGTACTGGGGTCCACCAGCAGGTGTCTCCTGGCAGTGTTGAACTGTCAGGAGAATATTTCCCTGCTGGTGTCTTGTCATCTTTTGGCTGCAGTACTGATGTCCACCAGCGGATGGATCCTGGCAGTATGGAACAGACAACACTCCCTGCGCTCAGGTGTGACTTGAAGCCAATTAGTCAGCCCTATAAATACCCGGCGAGCCCTCACATGCTCGCCTTGGTATCTCTCTCCCTGCACTCTAACCTTGCTGCCCGTTTCTTTAACCTTGAGCCTGCATCTGCCTTGTCCTGACCTGACCTGATCTGATCCCATCCCTATCCTGAGCCTATCCCCTCTGTTCCTGGTTACCTTGTATCCCTGCCCTGTATCCCATCCATCCACCCTCTTCCTGTCCTGCTGGTTGATCTCCCTGTGTATGACCTTGGCCTGGCTTGTTTACGATTACGGTATCTCCATTTCTTTGTATATATTGTTGTTTGTAGTGGGTTTGTTGTGTTGGTTTTGCACTGTTTATATTTCTTTTACTTGTCACTTATTTATTAAACACCATTATTTTACTTATATGTGTTTGGGGTTTCCTCTGTGCAGTCCACACAGTCTGGTCAATTAGATTCTCTGACAGTATACCAAGGCCATCCCTGACCAGACGTGGCTGCATTGAGGAAACCATCCTGGTTTATCGGGTCTGCTAATATGGATTTCGATGAAATCCTTTATTATTCTCTGCTAGCAGAAGAGGATGGTGAATATTGTCGCCAGATTTTAAAAGGGTGGACTAGTGACAGGCTGATGGAAACTATCTGATCAGCTCATTCCCTAGTGGATCAGGGGTATATGTCCTTTGAAGAGGTTCAGCCCCTGATCCAGTTATGTGCAAAACCAGCCCTGTCATGCATTCCCAAGGGAAGTGATGATTTTTCACCCCCCTTCAATTATGGCCAAGTTGAATCCCTGGTTTGGTTGTTAGAGGATGATCCAGCCTATTTTATGGAACATTATTCCAACTGTTCGCAGCAAGTGTTGTCTAATTGCATTCAGTCAGTGCAATCCTTGATTAGTCAGGCTGTGTGTGAATCAGCGTTTGTTCAACCTGTGCTGCAGGTATGGTCAGATCTCCTGTCTTCTGCTAAGCCACAATACTCCAGCCCTGCCATTAATCCTCTGTCTCCCCAAAAATGTATCTCCCCGTCGCCTATGGCAACCTCAGCTACAGCCCAGTTTATCAAACCCCCTACCAAATACTACTACCCAGTCTCCAAGTGTAGCACCTATCCCGCCTTCAATCCACCTGT
Source organism: Lithobates clamitans (assembly GCA_037952925.1). Classification (NCBI taxonomy): domain Eukaryota; kingdom Metazoa; phylum Chordata; class Amphibia; order Anura; family Ranidae; genus Lithobates; species Lithobates clamitans. The sequence continues at coordinate 3,770,449 of JBBGZY010001230.1, forward strand.
CTCTTCTCCTCCACCTGTAACAGTCCCACAAAACCCCTCTCTAGCTACAGTTCCTTGGTCTTCCTTCGATCCAGCTACTTTCTTTTCTTTCAGCCCTGCACCTACATACAAGACTGCACGGGCTAAACCAAAAAAGAAACAAAAATTCTTTCCTACCCACACGATCCTGCCAGTAACCCAACTTGCTTCCACACCAACTAACCCACCTGATTCTGTCAAACCAGTGCCTGCTACCGAGCCTGATGCGCCAGTGTCTTCTACGCAACCTGTTGTGCCAATGCCTGTGCCCGCTGTCCAGTTTGATGTCCCTGCCTTCCAGTCTGGTGTGCCCACCTTCCAGTCTGATGCACCCGCTCTCCAGTCTAATGCACCTGCAATCCAGTCCGATATGCCTGCCTTCCAGCCGGATGTCTTGAAGCTTGCCTTCCAGCCTGAAGTCCCGGTGCCCGCTTTTCAGTCTGTGCCCGCTCCCCAGTCTGATGTCTTCACGCCTGCCTCCCAGCCTGATGCCCCGAAGCTTGCTTTTCAGCCTGTCTTGGTCCCTGCCTTCCAGCTTGATGTCCCTGCCTTTCAACTTGATGTCCCTGCCTTCCAGTCTGGTGTGCCCACCTTCCAGTCTGGTGTGCCCACCTTCCAGTCTGGTGTGCCCACCTTCCAGTCTGGTGTGCCCACCTTCCAGTCTGGTGTGCCCACCTTCCAGTCTGGTGTGCCCACCTTCCAGTCTGATGTGCCCACCTTCCAGTCTGACGCACCCGCTCTCCAGTCTAATGCACCTGCTATCCAGTCTGATATGCCTGCCTTCCAGTCGGAAGTCTTGAAGCTTGCCTTCCAGCCCGAAATCCCAGTGTCCATGTTCCAGTCTGACGCCCCAGCGACTATTGACCAGTCTGATGTACCTGCTGTTCTGCCCGATGTGCCAGCGCCTGTGTCTGCTGCCCAGCCTAAAGTTCCAGCACCCGCTGCCTGGTCTGTTGTCTCGGTGCCGGCTTCCCAGTCCACTTTCCAGCCTGATGTGCCAGTGTTTACGACTCAGCCAGTTGTGCCAATGCCTGTGTCCGCTGCCCAGTTTGAGGTCCCAGTGCCTGCTGCTCAGCCCGAAATCCCAGTGTCCATGTTCCAGTCTGACGCTCCAGCGACTACTGACCAGTCCGATGTACCTGTTCTGCCTGTGGTGCCAGAACCTGTTGTTCTGCCTGATGTGCCCACTGTTCAGCCTGATGAGCCTGCTTTCCGGTTTGATGTGTCCATCCTCCAGCCTGATATCCCGGTACCTGTCTTCCAGCCTGATGTTGGTATCCCAGCCTGAGGTTTCGGTGCCCGTGTCTCAGCTTGCTGAATCGGTGCCCGTTACCCAGTCTGTTGAATCGGTGCCCGTTACCCGGTCCGCTGAACTGGTGCCCGTTACCCAGTCTGCTAAACCGAAGTCCGTCACTTGGCCTGTCAAGCCAGTATCCGTTATCCGGCTTGCCGAACCAGTGCCCGATGTCCAGCTCGCTGGGTCGGGGCCTGTTACCCAGCCCACTGGGCCGGGGTCCGTTACCCAGCTTGCTGAGCCGGTGCCTGTAATCCGGCCTGCCCTTACGGTGCTCGCTGTTCGGCCCAATGTTCCAGAGCCTGCTGCCCAGCTCGATGACCCGGAGCTTGCTGCCCAGCTCGATGACCCGGAGCTTGCTGCCCAGCTCGATGACCCGGAGCTTGCTGCCCAGCTCGATGACCCGGAGCTTGCTGCCCAGCTCGATGACCCGGAGCTTGCTGCCCAGCTCGATGACCCGGAGCTTGCTGCCCAGCTCGATGACCCGGAGCTTGCTGCCCAGCTCGATGACCCGGAGCTTGCTGCCCAGCTCGATGACCCGGAGCTTGCTGCCCAGCTCGATGACCCGGAGCCTGCTGCCCAGCTCGGCTTGTTCCTTTCTGCTGCCCAGCTCGGCTTGTTCCTGTTTGCTGCCCAGCTCAAGTTGTTCCTGTCGGCTGCCCAGCTCAAGTTGTTCCTGTCTGCTGCCCAGCTCAAGTTGTTCCTGTCTGCTGCCCAGCTCAAGTTGCTCCTGTCGGCTGCCCAGCTCAAGTTGCTCCTGTCGGCTGCCCAGCTCAAGTTGCTCCTGTCTGCTGCCCAGCTCAAGTTGCTCCTGTCTGCTGCCCAGCTCAAGTTGCTCCTGTCTGCTGCCCAGCTCAAGTTGCTCCTGTCTGCTGCCCAGCTCAAGTTGCTCCTGTCTGCTGCCCAGCTCAAGTTGCTCCTGTCTGCTGCCCAGCTCAAGTTGCTCCTGTCTGCTGCCCAGCTCAAGTTGCTCCTGTCTGCTGCCCAGCTCAAGTTGCTCCTGTCTGCTGCCCAGCTCAAGTTGCTCCTGTCTGCTGCCCAGCTCAAGTTGCTCCTGTCTGCTGCCCAGCTCAAGTTGCTCCTGTCTGCTGCCCAGCTCAAGTTGCTCCTGTCTGCTGCCCAGCTCAAGTTGCTCCTGTCTGCTGCCCAGCTCAAGTTGCTCCTGTCTGCTGCCCAGCTCAAGTTGCTCCTGTCTGCTGCCCAGCTCAAGTTGCTCCTGTCTGCTGCCCAGCTCAAGTTGTTCCTGTCTGCTGCCCAGCTCAAGTTGCTCCTGTCTGCTGCCCAGCTCAAGTTGCTCCTGTCTGCTGCCCAGCTCAAGTTGTTCCTGTCTGCTGCCCAGCTCAAGTTGCTCCTGTCTGCTGCCCAGCTCAAGTTGTTCCTGTCTGCTGCCCAGCTCAAGTTGTTCCTGTCTGCTGCCCAGCTCAAGTTGTTCCTGTCTGCTGCCCAGCTCAAGTTGTTCCTGTCTGCTGCCCAGCTCAAGTTGTTCCTGTCTGCTGCCCAGCTCAAGTTGTTCCTGTCTGCTGCCCAGCTCAAGTTGTTCCTGTCTGCTGCCCAGCTCAAGTTGTTCCTGTCTGCTGCCCAGCTCAAGTTGTTCCTGTCTGCTGCCCAGCTCAAGTTGTTCCTGTCTGCTGCCCAGCTCAAGTTGTTCCTGTCTGCTGCCCAGCTCAAGTTGTTCCTGTCTGCTGCCCAGCTCAAGTTGTTCCTGTCTGCTGCCCAGCTCAAGTTGTTCCTGTCTGCTGCCCAGCTCAAGTTGTTCCTGTCTGCTGCCCAGCTCAAGTTGTTCCTGTCTGCTGCCCAGCTCAAGTTGTTCCTGTCTGCTGCCCAGCTCAAGTTGTTCCTGTCTGCTGCCCAGCTCAAGTTGTTCCTGTCTGCTGCCCAGCTCAAGTTGTTCCTGTCTGCTGCCCAGCTCAAGTTGTTCCTGTCTGCTGCCCAGCTCAAGTTGTTCCTGTCTGCTGCCCAGCTCAAGTTGTTCCTGTCTGCTGCCCAGCTCAAGTTGTTCCTGTCTGCTGCCCAGCTCAAGTTGTTCCTGTCTGCTGCCCAGCTCAAGTTGTTCCTGTCTGCTGCCCAGCTCAAGTTGTTCCTGTCTGCTGCCCAGCTCAAGTTGTTCCTGTCTGCTGCCCAGCTCAAGTTGTTCCTGTCTGCTGCCCAGCTCAAGTTGTTCCTGTCTGCTGCCCAGCTCAAGTTGTTCCTGTCTGCTGCCCAGCTCAAGTTGTTCCTGTCTGCTGCCCAGCTCAAGTTGTTCCTGTCTGCTGCCCAGCTCAAGTTGTTCCTGTCTGCTGCCCAGCTCAAGTTGTTCCTGTCTGCTGCCCAGCTCAAGTTGTTCCTGTCTGCTGCCCAGCTCAAGTTGTTCCTGTCTGCTGCCCAGCTCAAGTTGTTCCTGTCTGCTGCCCAGCTCAAGTTGTTCCTGTCTGCTGCCCAGCTCAAGTTGTTCCTGTCTGCTGCCCAGCTCAAGTTGTTCCTGTCTGCTGCCCAGCTCAAGTTGTTCCTGTCTGCTGCCCAGCTCAAGTTGTTCCTGTCTGCTGCCCAGCTCAAGTTGTTCCTGTCTGCTGCCCAGCTCAAGTTGTTCCTGTCTGCTGCCCAGCTCAAGTTGTTCCTGTCTGCTGCCCAGCTCAAGTTGTTCCTGTCTGCTGCCCAGCTCAAGTTGTTCCTGTCTGCTGCCCAGCTCAAGTTGTTCCTGTCTGCTGCCCAGCTCAAGTTGTTCCTGTCTGCTGCCCAGCTCAAGTTGTTCCTGTCTGCTGCCCAGCTCAAGTTGTTCCTGTCTGCTGCCCAGCTCAAGTTGTTCCTGTCTGCTGCCCAGCTCAAGTTGTTCCTGTCTGCTGCCCAGCTCAAGTTGTTCCTGTCTGCTGCCCAGCTCAAGTTGTTCCTGTCTGCTGCCCAGCTCAAGTTGTTCCTGTCTGCTGCCCAGCTCAAGTTGTTCCTGTCTGCTGCCCAGCTCAAGTTGTTCCTGTCTGCTGCCCAGCTCAAGTTGTTCCTGTCTGCTGCCCAGCTCAAGTTGTTCCTGTCTGCTGCCCAGCTCAAGTTGTTCCTGTCTGCTGCCCAGCTCAAGTTGTTCCTGTCTGCTGCCCAGCTCAAGTTGTTCCTGTCTGCTGCCCAGCTCAAGTTGTTCCTGTCTGCTGCCCAGCTCAAGTTGTTCCTGTCTGCTGCCCAGCTCAAGTTGTTCCTGTCTGCTGCCCAGCTCAAGTTGTTCCTGTCTGCTGCCCAGCTCAAGTTGTTCCTGTCTGCTGCCCAGCTCAAGTTGTTCCTGTCTGCTGCCCAGCTCAAGTTGTTCCTGTCTGCTGCCCAGCTCAAGTTGTTCCTGTCTGCTGCCCAGCTCAAGTTGTTCCTGTCTGCTGCCCAGCTCAAGTTGTTCCTGTCTGCTGCCCAGCTCAAGTTGTTCCTGTCTGCTGCCCAGCTCAAGTTGTTCCTGTCTGCTGCCCAGCTCAAGTTGTTCCTGTCTGCTGCCCAGCTCAAGTTGTTCCTGTCTGCTGCCCAGCTCAAGTTGTTCCTGTCTGCTGCCCAGCTCAAGTTGTTCCTGTCTGCTGCCCAGCTCAAGTTGTTCCTGTCTGCTGCCCAGCTCAAGTTGTTCCTGTCTGCTGCCCAGCTCAAGTTGTTCCTGTCTGCTGCCCAGCTCAAGTTGTTCCTGTCTGCTGCCCAGCTCAAGTTGTTCCTGTCTGCTGCCCAGCTCAAGTTGTTCCTGTCTGCTGCCCAGCTCAAGTTGTTCCTGTCTGCTGCCCAGCTCAAGTTGTTCCTGTCTGCTGCCCAGCTCAAGTTGTTCCTGTCTGCTGCCCAGCTCAAGTTGTTCCTGTCTGCTGCCCAGCTCAAGTTGTTCCTGTCTGCTGCCCAGCTCAAGTTGTTCCTGTCTGCTGCCCAGCTCAAGTTGTTCCTGTCTGCTGCCCAGCTCAAGTTGTTCCTGTCTGCTGCCCAGCTCAAGTTGTTCCTGTCTGCTGCCCAGCTCAAGTTGTTCCTGTCTGCTGCCCAGCTCAAGTTGTTCCTGTCTGCTGCCCAGCTCAAGTTGTTCCTGTCTGCTGCCCAGCTCAAGTTGTTCCTGTCTGCTGCCCAGCTCAAGTTGTTCCTGTCTGCTGCCCAGCTCAAGTTGTTCCTGTCTGCTGCCCAGCTCAAGTTGTTCCTGTCTGCTGCCCAGCTCAAGTTGTTCCTGTCTGCTGCCCAGCTCAAGTTGTTCCTGTCTGCTGCCCAGCTCAAGTTGTTCCTGTCTGCTGCCCAGCTCAAGTTGTTCCTGTCTGCTGCCCAGCTCAAGTTGTTCCTGTCTGCTGCCCAGCTCAAGTTGTTCCTGTCTGCTGCCCAGCTCAAGTTGTTCCTGTCTGCTGCCCAGCTCAAGTTGTTCCTGTCCGCTGCCCAGCTCAATGACTCTGACATGCCAGCCGTCTGCCCGGATGTGCCTGATGACCAGCCTGAAATACCTTCTTCCACCATTCTGCCTGATGCCATAGACCATGGACAATTAAGACCAGTTGGAGCGTCCGGAGGCCGCTCCTTTTAGGGAGGGGTACTGTCAGGAAAGGGTCCATTCGCTGGTAAGATATATCATTTTGGCATGCAGTAATGGGGTCCACCAGCAGGTGTCTCCTGGCAGTGTTGAACTGTCAGGAGAATATTTCCCTGCTGGTGTCTTGTCATCTTTTGGCTGCAGTACTGATGTCCACCAGCGGATGGATCCTGGCAGTATGGAACAGACAACACTCCCTGCGCTCAGGTGTGACTTGAAGCCAATTAGTCAGCCCTATAAATACCCGGCGAGCCCTCACATGCTCGCCTTGGTATCTCTCTCCCTGCACTCTAACCTTGCTGCCCGTTTCTTTAACCTTGAGCCTGCATCTGCCTTGTCCTGACCTGACCTGATCTGATCCCATCCCTATCCTGAGCCTATCCCCTCTGTTCCTGGTTACCTTGTATCCCTGCCCTGTATCCCATCCATCCACCCTCTTCCTGTCCTGCTGGTTGATCTCCCTGTGTATGACCTTGGCCTGGCTTGTTTACGATTACGGTATCTCCATTTCTTTGTATATATTGTTGTTTGTAGTGGGTTTGTTGTGTTGGTTTTGCACTGTTTATATTTCTTTTACTTGTCACTTATTAAACACCATTATTTTACTTATATGTGTTTGGGGTTTCCTCTGTGCAGTCCACACAGTCTGGTCAATTAGATTCTCTGACAGTGCGGTAACATTACACTTTGCAAGAGTTCTCCCAACCACTTACTTTGTTTGGAACTTTTGGTTCAAGACTTGTTTTTGCATCACTCCTGGTGCACACCACCTTTTCCTACAGAGCTGCTGAGTTGATATAAGCACAGAAGACCATTTTTGCAAGATATATCCTGTTGTACTTAGCACCAAAATGGTTTTTGTAATTTATAACAGCCTTTATACATATCTTTTCACAAAACAAATGTACATGCAACTCTCACTGAGCAAATTGCTATGCATTTTTTTTGTAGACAGCCAAGCATCCAGTAACTGAACAATGATGGTCACCTCCTCAGTAGGACTACAGGAAGCAGAAGACTACATTCTACATTAGAAAACTACGTTACATTCACTCTTCACACAGCAGAGCTTCTTAAGAAAGATGTATTTTTGTGTAGCTGTCAGGGCTGGGCTCAGCCCTTCCTTCCCTGAGCTGGCTGCTCAGCTGTCAGCTAATTGCCAGCTCCTATCTCTCCACAGTGACTCAGCTGTTGTTGATCCTGCTCATCAGTCCTGCCTACTTAAGCCGTCCAGTCCAGAGGAGCTCTGCCTTCGCCTTGGTCAACATCACAGAAACTGAGACGCTGTCCTGCGATCCTGTTCAAGACTTGCTTTGCTGACATCCCTTCTGGCTCCAGATCCTTCTTGCTGTTCCACTACATTGATCCCTGATTTCTGGCTTGGCTGACTATCCATTCCGGTTACTGAACTTTGGCTATGTTATGACTATGTTTGTTCATTTTACTTGTGTGATTTAACTGTACTTCTGTCTCGGCCTGATTTAATAGTTTCTGACAGTAGCCTGTTCTTTCTGAAAGTTTTTATTTTAACTGCTTGCCGACCAGCCGCCATCATTATACTGCGGTAGGTTGGCACGGCTGCGCGAATTGCCATAGGTGTACGTCAGCCGATTTAAGAATGAAACACCTCCCTAGGGAACACTTAACCCCTTGATCACCCCCTAGTGTTAACCCCCTTACCTGCCAGTGACATTTATACAGTAATCAGTGGCTATTTTTAGCTCTGAACGCTATATAAATGTCAATGGTCCCAAAAAAGTGTCCTATCAGCCGCAATGTCGCAGTCCCACTAAAAATTGCAGATCGCCTTCATTACTAGTAAAAAAATATATAAATAATAAAAATGCCATAAATCTATCCCCTATTTTGTAGATGCTATAACTTTTATGCAAACCAATCAATATATGCTTATTGCAATTCTAGAAGTATACATATTGGTCTAAACTGATGAAGAAATTTGTTTTTTTTTTACTTTTTTTTGGATATTTATTATAGTAAAAAATAGTTGTTTCTCTTCAAAATTGTCTGTCTTTTTTTGTTTATAGCGCAAAAAATAAAAACCGCAGAGGTGATCAAATACCACCAAAAAAGCTCTATTTGTAGGAAAAAAAGGACATACATTTTGTTTGGGTACAACGTCGCTGGACCGTGCAATTGTCAGAGCGACGCAGTGCCATATCATAAAAAATGGCCTGGTCATTAAGGGGGCAAATCCTTATTAGGTGGTTAATTTTACAAAATGTGTAATGTTGATAGACTTGACTAGTCTGACTTTTTTGCAGCTTTTTACTCTTCTAAGCATACACCACCCTTTGTAAATACTCCTACTTGATAGGTCACTGGTACATAATTACACTAAGGCCTTATTCACACAAGTGTTGAAAAAAGGCAGTTGGGTGGCATGTTTACTGCTTCCCAACCACCTATTAATGGCAAGCACAACTGTTAAAAACGAGTGGCTGGAGGTGTACACATGACATCACTAGCATTGTCTCGCGTTACAGCACAGCAAAAATAAACTGTCTGGCAAGCGTGGACACTTTGCAACCATTTCTGTTCACTTCTATGTACTGTAAACACCCACTTCAGCCCCAGAAGGATTTGCCCCTTAACCACTTAAGGCCCGAACCTCTTTCTGAGATTTGTTGTTTACAAGTTAAAAACAGGGTTTTTTTACTAGAAAATTACTTAGAAAAAAATATATAATGTTTGGGGGTTCTAACACCCTAGAGGATAAAATGACAGTCGTTGCAATACTTTCTGTTAAACCGTATTTGCATAGCAGTCTTACAAGCACACTTTTTTTGGAAAATATACATTTTTGGAATTAAAAAATATGACAACAGTAAAGTTAGCCCAATTTTTTTTTATATTGGGAAAGATAATGTTACACCAAGTAAATTGATATCCAACATGTCACGCTTCAAAATTGCACCCACTCGTGGAATGACGTCAAACTTTTACCCTTAAAAATCTCCATAGGCGACATTTAAAAAATTCTACAGGTTGCATGTTTTGAGTTACAGAGGAGGTCTAGGGCTAGAATTATTGCTCTCGCTCTAATGATCGCGGTGATATTTTTTATTTTTACACTGTTCTTTTTTAAAAAAAAAATTGTTTCACTTTTGTTCCTATTACAATTACAATGTAAACATCCCTTGTAATAGAAAAAAAAGCATGACAGGACCTCTTAAATATGAGATCTGGGGTCAAAAAGACCTCAGATCTCATATTTACACTTAAATGCAAAAAAAAAAAAAAATTAAATGTCATTTAAAAATAAAAATAAATGTCCCTTTAAGAGCTATGGGCGGAAGTGATGTTTTCAGGTCGCTTTCGTCCTGCAATGTTACGGACCGCACTCTAATGATATGAAGACAGGTGGGGGGCATCTTCCCCTCACTCGTCTCCATGCCTAACAGGGAGAAGAAGCCGATCGCCTCCGCCGATACCGACGGCTTAGAGACCACTTTTATCTGAAAGCGGACTGCTCGCTGAAGAAGAGGATACAGGGGTTATGACAGCTAGCTGCTGCCATAACAACGATATTCCTCTTCAAAGGGCAGCGGTCCGCTTTCAGATAAAAGTGGTCTCTGCAGCGGATTCGCCGCAAGATCACTTTTATCGGCAGCGGGAGTGGCCCCCCCCTCCCACCGTGCTCTGGTGCCCTCCGTCGCTTACTGGAGCCGTCGGTAGTGGTGGAGGCGATCTGGTTCTTCTCCCTGTTAGGCATGGAGACGAGTGAGGGGAAGATGGCCCCCACCTGTCTTCATATCATTGCAGTGCGGTCCGTAAGTGGTTAATGAACAGGCCAATTTTTGCAATACGGCACTGCGTGGATTTAACTGACAATTGCGCAGTCGTGTACCCAAACAAAATTTATGAGATATAACAAAAAGCACAGCGCTGGATATAAATGCAAAAATACAACAAAAATTGATATTACTATTAAAGCACCAACAACTTTCATATGTGGTAAAAGAAAAAAAGAAAAATGAACAATAACATGAATGCTTCACTATAGTGATATATATGCGTGAACAATAACATGGATGCTTCACTATAGTGATATATATGCGTGACTATTCCCAGTTTTTTATCCACACATTTAGGAAAAGTCCAAAGATGCAAAAATTATGTCAAAACAAATGTCCAAAAAAGCAATTAAATGTGACTTTCTATGAATAATAAATCCGTGACTGTCACCGTGTTGAAATCCCGTCACCTGGTATAGATTGAAGGCTTACCAGATAGCTCTATGCCTCTGATCAGAGGCTAACAGCTTGGGGTTTGCCCTCCACAGCGGCTGGAACTTTAGCTGGGATGATGGATGTAGATCCACAAACGATCGCCACAGGCTTCCAGACAGCGGTACAATCAGGGAAGAGAGCTCTCACCGATATGGAAGTGTTTAAAAGAAAAGAGAAAACTCCAATGGTGTAGAACGTTTTATCTCTTGTTTATTAAAAGTCGCCTCACTGGCATCCATAAAAACACTTTTCCTTGCAAGGAACCAATACAGCTTTAAAACGAAACTCCTCGCATGCGCCGTCGGTACGAGCGTGTCAATCCTACGGCCGTTTCGTCAGAAATGACATCATCAGGTGCCCCTGATGATGTAATTTCTGACGAAACGGCCGTAGGATTGACACGCTCGTACCGACGGCGCATGCGAGGAGTTTCGTTTTAAAGCTGTATTGGTTCCTTGCAAGGAAAAGTGTTTTTATGGATGCCAGTGAGGCGACTTTTAATAAACAAGAGATAAAACGTTCTACACCATTGGAGTTTTCTCTTTTCTTTTAAACACTTTCATATCGGTGAGAGCTCTCTTCCCTGATTGTACCGCTGTCTGGAAGCCTGTGGCGATCGTTTGTGGATCTACATCCATCATCCCAGCTAAAGTTCCAGCCGCTGTGGAGGGCAAACCCCAAGCTGTTAGCTCTATGCCTCTGATCAGAGGCTATCTGGTAAGCCTTCAATCTATACCAGGTGACGGGATTTCAACACGGTGACAGTCACGGATTTATTATTCATAGAAAGTCACATTTAATTGCTTTTTTGGACATTTGTTTTGACATAATTTTTGTATCTTTGGACTTTTCCTAAATGTGTGGATAAAAAACTGGGAATAGTCACGCATATATATCACTATAGTGAAGCATCCATGTTATTGTTCACGCATATATATCACTATAGTGAAGCATTCATGTTATTGTTCATTTTTCTTTTTTTCTTTTACCACATATGAAAGTTGTTGGTGCTTGAATAGTAATATCAATTTTTGTTGTATTTTTGCATTTATATCCAGCGCTGTGCTTTTTGTTATATCTATTTAGTAGTGCCCTTATCAAGGTATAGTGCATAGCTGCAGGATTTTCCTTCACGGGTGATATTCACTAAGTTATTGTTTGTACACCTAGCGCGAATTTTTTCTTTAGAAACAAACAAAATTTATGTCCTTTTTTTCCCACAAATAGAGCTTTCTTTTGGTGGTATTTAATCACCTCTGCGGTTTTTATTTTTTGGGCTATAAACAAAAAAAGAGCAACAATTTGGAAAAAAACTATACTTTATAATAATAATAAATATCCCCCAAGTTAAAAAAAAAAAAAAGTTTCTTCATCAGTTTAAGCCGATATATATTCTTATACATATTTTTGGTAAACAAAATCCCAATAAGCGTATATTGATTAGTTTGCGCAAAAGTTATAGCATCTACAAAATAGGTGTTAAGGGTTTAAAGAATACACAACTAACTAAACCAGCAAATATCTCCAATATTATTAAAACACAAATATAAAATAAGCTGAATGCTAAAGTTGCAGACGTTTGATTTTACCAAAAATGTTTTATCATGGAATATAAATTGTTGTTTCCACCTTGGCCTTGCATCTGCACAAGCTGTATCTTTTCTCCATCTAGTGAAGGCATGGCATTTGTCTCAATATATTAGAGGTTGCAAGAGGTACATAACCTGGGAATTCAAGCATAAACCGTGCCATCATTAATCATTTAAAAACGGTTTCCAATTTAATCAGTTTAGAGCTTCTACAATGAGGAATCTTTCTTATCGCATACCTACCTTGCAAAACAAGGCCCCTTGATTTTGCCCCCCTGGACCTGGGGTCAGTAGCTGCAGGTAAAATCTGAGATTGTAGTCCTAGAAAAACAAGTGGAATGAAAGAGGCATCTCTAGCACATAGATGTCAAGATTGAAGCTAGGTTCATGCTATTGCGAATTGGATGTGGGTTTCTCCGCATCCAATTCGCATAGCAGGAGATTGTGACTGGCACTCTATGGAGCCCGTTCACACATCTCTGCAGCGGATCTGGTGCGAATTGCACAGGAGTCCTGTGCGTCTTTTGGTCCATTTCAGGTCTGAATTCAGCCAGAGTTCTTTTGTTGACCCACTGCTTACTAAAATTGGCTTTTTGTACTTATTATAAAAGCATTTGTTAGTAATAACTTTGTGTCCCCAAAAACTCATACAGAGACAAGATAGTTATACTGCTGCCTACTGGAGACTGGGCCCTAGCAAAAAAAAAAAAAGCTGCTAGTCAGTGAATTATAACTCCTCCAACTCTCATCATGCTCCAGTTTTAATGAACCTAATGATTTTATGGCAATTACAAAAATTCCCCTTTCTTCATCGGTAATTAGGTGTCAAAGGGTTAATGCAGAGGCAAGAGGGGCGGGCAACACAACAAATTAAATATCAACAAGGCCTCCATAACAACAGTGTGCAACTCAGGTAGCTTGCACCTTAAAGAGATGCCTTAAGACCCTTATGTCAGGAGAAGCCTGAGCATCAATCTAGTAGAACTTTGAAAATGTGTGAACAGAAGATCAGGTAGCAGTCTTGAAAATCTGGGAAAGAGATATCTGGTGTAGAAAGGCACACGAGACATTCACTGATCTAGTGGAGTGTGCCATGACAGGAAAAGGTGGAATCTTGCCCTTGAGCAGGCTTGAGTGATGAGCTGACTAAGGCTGGCCACACATTATACAATTTTCTTATTCAATTTCCTTTAGATTTAACTATATAGTGCAAGGGCCTACCTAATTGCATACAAATTGAAAGTGTTTAGATCTGACTTCATGTTATATGGTTTTGGTAAATCTAAAAGAAAATTGTATAATGTATGGCCAGCCTAAGCCACCTAGCGATGCTGTAAAGAGAGGCAGAATTTTCCTTACAGAATGACGAAAGGGGAGCGAGTTCTTTGGAAGGAAGCCATTCCTGAGCGATAGACTCAGGTGACTTGTACAACATCCAAACCATAGAGGGACATTTTCATGGGATGTACCGTGCAGGACAGAAATGGAAGCACAATGCCCCGATTAAGGGGAAAGGGAGAAACCACCTTTGGGAGAAAAGGGGTCCTAGGCCTCAGGTCAACCATGTTACTGTATAGCACCAAAGTTCCTTACAAGACAAGGCCACTAAGAATCTTGCCTCAAAGAGTGGATGGCAACATGGAGGATGTTACCTTGTTAGTGGGAGTAGACAGAGGAAACTCTGTTAGGTTAAAAAGGTGGTTTCTGAAGGGCCAAGGATAAAATCCTATGAGATCTATGAGAGTGACACCCTTTCACTAGGAGTGGCAAGCGGTCTTTGGAAAAGAATTGTGAGAGCCAAAATCTGGCCATTGATGGCACTCAAAGTCAAATGCCAAACCAGACAAGAGGAAGGCTAGGATGCATCCTACCGAGTGCCTCCCAGGACGAAATATCCTTGCCTTGCAGCAGGCAAAGTACACCTTCTGGGTGTGATGAAACCTTGCAAGAGGTGCAGTTTCTAGCTTTTTGTAGAAATGACAGCATTAAAGAGGCACCTATTTTTTAAGGCCTGGGCTTCAACAGCCATGTTGTTAAAGCCAGCGACCATGAAGCAAAGTGGTTAGAATGGTTCTAATCCCAGGAGTCACCAAGGCATCCCCTGCTATGGCCAGAGGGTCACTGGACCTGGAGACAAGTCTGCTCAGTTTGTTGCTGAGTCTGGAAGCCAAGGGGACCATGTTTGAAACTCCCTACTTGCGTCAGAGGTGTTGAAACACCTCCAGGTAAAGAGACCACTCTCCAGAGTCTAGACGCCGACAACTGAAAAAGTCCACCTGCCAATTTTCCACACCTGGAATTTGCACACTGGAAAGACCTGGAATGTGAAGTTCTACCAAGCCAGAATATGGATGGCCTCTATTTAAACCATGAAAAACTTCTGCATTCTTCTTGATGGTTGATATACGCCACCACTGTGGCATTGTATGGCTATAGCTATGTCAGATGATCTTTCAATCGGTTCAGTGCTGAAGGGATAACCAAGTTGCTCAGAGTTCCAGGATATTGTATGAAACATTAGCTTCCTCCAGCTACTAGGTCCTTAGCACCAAAAGTTTTCAAGACTTCTCCCCAGCCTAGTCACCCGACCGTTGTGAGAATCTTCCAGACTGACAGAAGGAAGGACTTTAACTCCAGGACTGGATTTGTGAGCTACCAGGCAATGGATAACCTGGTCCTGGGCTTCAGGCACATGAGACTTTTCCGTCTTGTTCTAAGCAGCCAAAATGTTGAGTTGCACTGGTCTGGAATGGAGTTGGGCAGGCAGAGGAAGGCAACCATAAAGCCCAGGCATGTCAAGAAAAAACAAAGGTATGTCCATTCTTGCACTGCACAGTCCGACCTTGGAATAGAGAGCCAGGAGTTTGTCTTGCTGAAGAAACAACCTGGACTGAGCTGTATCCAGTACAGAGAACCTAGATACTAGAAAGCAATGAGTTGGATCCAGTGCTCATTTCTGAAAGTTGAAGACCAAACTTCTGCAGACTGAGCAGTTTGATGGACATTGGAAGACAAGGCCTATGCCGACCGTTCCCACAGGAGAAGATCATCCATATATCCCACTATGCCTAAGAATCATTACAAATTTTAATTCTTACCTTTCTTTGTAACAGGTTTATACAAAGAACTCTATAGGTATTTTGTAAGCTAACTTGAACAATTTCTAAGTGCAGTTAGAGAGACAAACTGCGGGAAAGTACTGCATATTACCTTACAATGTACCAACCATTTTATATGCACATTTAGGGATGGAAACACACACACCTATGTGTTTTATGTATAGCATTATCATCTGTGACTTACAATGGCCAATATAGTTTTTATCTTGGTACATTTGGGTTAATCCACCTCATTAGGTTCATGCGGGGGTTGGCTGTGGCCTTTCTAATCCCCGGGAGCTGCGATGCTTACAGGGACCTTCCCCTTCTCTTCCGAACTTACCAGACGCGGGAGCACCGGTAGGTACCTGCTGCGTGTCGACGCCACGCCCACACTAGTGACATCATTCATGACACCTTGTGCTGATGATTTTTTTTCCATCTGCGTGCACATTGCAGGAGGGATTAGGCACCTTCTTATGAGTGGCTGCCCCTCAGACATTGGTGCCCTTTCTCCACTTAGCACGCAGCGTGACATTGGTGGGGTTCTGCAGCGGGCTGGTTGGTTTTCATTACAACACCGAGATTTAGTATACACCTTGTCCACTTTTGGTACCCCTCCTTGGTATGTGGTTACTTTTCCCCTCATTCATTAGTTGTGATAGTCATCCTATTGATATATTATTTTTTTACAGACGTTTCATGGGTACATACCCAATACTTATCACTACTATAGCTGTTGATCGGGGATTCCATTGTATCAGATGTCTATTCACAGTTGGCTGGTTCCTTCCTGTCACCACCTCAGTTCCCCGGGTGTTCCCACAGTGCCCCTAGCTGTCAATAAGAATATCTACATTTTTTGACCTAAAATTTACCCATAGGTAAGAGTGTTGGGAAAACAGTTTCTGTTCCCCCTCTTCCTGTTATATCACTATATAATTTGTTATTATATTTTTACAGATATATCCAGTTTGTCACTGCTCCTGCTGAGTAGAAGTTTATCCACGAAACGCGTTGAGCTTTCAATGATACAATGTCACGGCAAATATGCGTCTATCACGCGATTTCCATCTTTCTGAATTATGAATCAATTATATTTACCATGGCCTTTATTTATCATGTTTGTATTATATTGATTACCATACCATTTTACTATTATGAATCATGCGAGTGTATCTATGTATTATGCTACAATTTTTACCATTATGTGATACACCAATCATGTTTATTCTATTTTCTATGTTATTTACTGAGATTAATATATTTGTTCTGCTTTGTATGTATGCCTACATGTATCATTAAATATGTCATTGAAAATTGATTAATTTTACCCAGTGATGTGTTTCACTGAAACCTCCTTTTTCCCACGTTCCCCTCCTTTTCCAAGTAACAGGGATGGAGACATATATACTTAACTAGTCATTGTCTCATATAAAGTCACAATTTTCTTTTATATAATGTACCAACCAAGCCTCGATATCGATAAAGTGATTGTAAATTATTACCTTGTAAAACAACCTATTCAATTTAAAATAGAAATGAAAGGTAAAACATTTGTGTATAGATATAAAAAACAAAAACCTTCTAAATACATTTTTTAATGTCATCACATTCCCACTGTTCTCTGCTACATCAGAGTTGGGGAAAGAGAAACAGCAGTACACTGAGCTTCTCAGTAAATGGCTGTGCAGGGGAGCATGTCTGGACAAGTCTGATCATTGGAGGAGAGCAGGCTGCGTTCCCATCATTACAAGAGAACTGACCACAATGTGTTCTGCTGCTTAGTGTGGTCAGTTTTTAATAGGAAGAAGAGGGACTGTCAGGAACACCAAGAATTTCACACAAAAGAAGCAATACAAAGAGAATAGGATACTCTTTCACACAAGTACATGGTACAGCAGGCACATATCAGGAATATGAAATGTTGGGTATACATATACCTTAACACTTTGTTAGGACTGACAGTGTTAAAATCTACACTGAGCAAAATTATAAATGCAACACTTTTGTGTTTGCCCTTTTTATCATGAGTTCAACTCAAAGATATACAACTTTTTCTATGTACACAAAAGGCCTATATCTCTCAAATATTGTTCACAAATCCATCTAAGTCTGTGTTAGTGAGCACTTCTCCTTTGCCGAGATAATCCATCCACCTCACAGGTGTGGCATATCAAGATGCTGATTAGACAGCATGATTATTGCACAGGTGTGCCTTAGGCTGGCAACAATAAAAGGCCACTCTAAAATGTGCAGTTTTATCACACAGCACAATGCCACAGATGTCGCAAGTGGGAGCGTGCAATTGGCATGCTGACTGCAGGAATGTCCACCAGAGCGGTTGCCCTTGAATTGAATGTTCATTTCGCTATCATAAGCCGTCTCCAAAGGTGTTTCCGAGAATTTGGCAGTACATCCAACCGACCTCACAACAGCAGACCACATGTAACCACACCAGCCCAGGACCTCCACATTCAGCATCTTCACCTCCAAGATCATCTGAGACCAGCCACCCGGACAGCTGCTGCAACAATGGGTTTGCATAACCAACGAATTTCTGCACAAACCATCAGAAACTGTCTCAGGGAAGCTCATTTACATACTCATCATCCTCATTGGGGTCTCAATCTGACTGCAGTTCTTCATTGTAATCGACTTGAGTGGGCAAATACTCACATTCGATGTCTTCTGCCACTTTGGAGAGGTGTTCTCTTCACGGGTGAATTCCGGTTTTCACTTTACAGGGCAGATGGCAGACAGCGTGTATGGCATCTTGTGGGTGAGCGGTTTGCTGATGTCAATGTTTTGGATCGAGTGGCCCATGGTGGTGGTGGGGTTATGGTATGGGCAGGCGTATGCTATGGACAACAAACACAGGTGCATTTTATTGATGGCATTTTGAATGCACAGAGATAGTGTGAGGAGATCCTGAGGCACATTGTTGTGCCATTCATCCACGACCATCACCTCATGTTGCAGCATGATAATGCACGGCCCCATGTTGCAAGGATCTGTACACAATTCCCGGAAGCTGAAAACATCCCAGTTCTTGCATAGCCAGCATACTCACCGGACATGTCACCCATTGAACATGTTTGGGATACTCTGGATCGGCGTATACGACAGTGTGTTCCAGTTCCTGCCAATATCCAGCAAATTTGCACAGCCATTGAAGAGGAATTGACCAGCATTCCACAGGCCACAATCAACAACCTGATCAACTCTATGCGAAGGAGATGTGCTGCACTGCGTGAGGAAAATGGTGGTCACATCAGATACTGACTGGTTTTCAGAACCCCCCCTCCCCATACAGTAAAACTGCACATTTTAGAGTGGCCTTTTATTGTGGCCAGCCTAAGGCACACCTGTGCAATAATCATGCTGTCTAATCAGCATCTTGTGAGGTGAATGGATTATCTTGGCAAAGGAGAAGTGCTCACTAACACAGATTTAGACAGATTTGTTAACAATATTTGAGAGAAATAGGCCTTTTGTGTACATAGAAAAAGTTGTAGATTTTTGCATTCAGCTCATATTAAATAGGGACAAACACAAAAGTATTGCGTTTTTAATTTTGCTCAGTGTAGTTTACAAGGGATAATGGAGATCTGCCAGCACAGCACAGCACAGCCAGGGTTAAATTATGGTAACCTTAAGGCCACAGCCCCCTCTTTAACTAGTTTTACTGCTACAGGGCGGCACCTGTGCGCCGGATCAAGTATATATACGTTATCCGGCTCTTCTGGGTAGGGGGGTATGCAAGGAACGTTGTGACAGAAGGGAAGGCATGGATCCTATGTCTCTGCAAAGCAGAAACTAGGATCCATGTCTTCCCCTAGTAAAAGCACCTTCCACAGTTTAGAAAACCACTGGCTAGGCACACAGTTAACCCCTTCCCAGCCAGTGTCATTAGTACAGTGACAGTGCATATTTATTTTAGCACTGATCACTGTAATCGTAACCACCATTACTAGTAAAAAAAAAAAAGTTATCTGGATTTTTTTTTTTTTTTAACAAAAACGTGTAACAGAATACATACTGGCCTAACTTTATGAAGAAATTAGATTTAATTAAATTTTTTTTATAGAGAAAATAAATCACCGCTCAGGAGAACTTGCTTTCAGGTGTGTATTAGTGAATCCTTCAGAGGAGAGGAGTCCCAGGTGCTGGCTAAATGCAAATTGATAAACTTTAATGCAGCATAAAAACAGTAGAAATTATACTCACAAACGAGCTAGTATAGCTTTCAAAAGGGCGCAAAAGCGCTGTTTCTGTGGATCGATACCCTGGGACCTGTTGCCGAGAGGATAGGACCAGCGCAAATGGCTGATGGCTTACGCGTTTCAGGGGAGCACCCCTTTCTTCAGAGCCTAAGCTAGCTAGCTATGAGTAAGCGCTCGAACTAGAGCGCGAAACGCGTCAGCTGTGTCTGTACCACCCGCCTGATTGTCCTGTTTTTTATGATCCAAGTTTTACAATAAAGAAGATGTTTTCAACTTTATCCGGTGTGCGGCATCCAGATTTTCCTGTTTCAAACCCTAAATTTTTTTATAGTAGGACGTAAAAAAATATATATTTTTTTTTCAAAATTGTCCGTCTTTATTGTTTATAGCGCAAAAAAATGAGAGAAAAACCCGCAGAGATAAATACCAGCAAAAGAAAGCTGGGTATTTGTGGGAGGGGGGAAAAAGAACACAAAATTGTATTTGGGTACAGCGTTGCATGGCCACGCAATTGGCAGTAAATGTAACGCAGTGCTGTATCGCCAAAAATGGCCTGGTCATGGGGGGGGGGGGTAAATCTTCCAGAGGTCAAGTGGTTAAAATTACATAGAAGGGGAACGATAGGTAGAATTTTCAAACAAGTAAAAAAAAACATTTGTTAAATATTTTTGAAGTTATGCTATGTGAATGGAGATAAAACAAATATAAAGTAGGCATTATCCCAATTTGGCTGCCAAAATTTAAAGTGATTTTTCATTTTGGCAAAGGAAACATTCTTCAAACATTACAGGGCTCTGTGTCCTGTACTCCAGCTATAAATCCCTTTGGTAAACATACATTAGTCATAAATGACTCATAAGTGAGAACATAAATCTACAGTTGGCTGCAAAGCTGATAAAAATATAGCAACAATTCTATCAAGCTTAGTACACTGACAATGAAAAAACATAACACAAAAAAATACTAAAACAAACCTTGGGATGCAGTACGGCCACTGCAAAAAATCAAGTTTAGTTATATTGGATGCCAACGTCTGGTGCCTGCCTAATACAAGCATTTGGTATGTGTTCATTGTTTATATATATATATATATATATATACTACCCCAATAATTAGCATTTTAGTATTTCTGGCCATTAAAAGTTGCAAATATACCATTTTAACTCTTTATTTACTTAAGGATGGATTACTTGAAATTTAAAGTTAGTTACGTTTCTTAAAAAATGCCACAAATTAGCTGATGCCACTCAACCACCTTAAATGATAAAAATCACCTGTGAATTAAATAATTTACTGGTTCCTTATCACATTCTGTTCTAACCTGAAATACCCATTCATTACAAGGCCTTTTTTTAAAAATGATTATAAAAGGAAAAAAAACATTGTTTAACCACTTGACTTCTGGAAGATTTACCCACCTTCATGACCAGGCCATTTTTTGCGATAGGGCACTGCGTTACTTTATTAACTGACACTTGCGCAATGCTGAACCCAAATAAAATGTATGTCCCTTTTTCCCCACAAATGGAGCTTTCTTTTGGTGGTATTTGAAAACCTCTGCGGTTTATATTTTTTGCACTTTAAACAAAAAAATATAAGACAATTTCGAACATTTCTGCTATAAAACACATCCAATTAAAAAAAAAAATGTAAAATTTCTTCATCAATTTAACCCGATAGGTATTCTGCTACATGCTTTTGGTAAAAAAAAAAATCGCAATAAGTGCAAAAGTTATAGTGTGTACAAACTATGGGATATATGCTTCTTTTTTTTTTTTTTTTTTTAAACAGTAATGGCGGTGATCTGCAACTTATAGCGGGACTGCGATTCTGTGGTGGACAAAATCGGACACCTGACACTTTTTGGGGACCAGTAACACTAATACAGTGATCAGTGCTAAAAAAATATGCACTGTCACTGTACTAATGACACTAGCTGGTAAGGGGTTAACAGGGGCGATGAAAGGGTTAAGTGTGTGCCTACTCACTGTGGGCGAGGTGCTTTGACTAGGGCAAGGCATTGATCCATGTTCCTGCTTTTCAGGAACACAGGTTCAATACCTCCCTTTCTGACAATGGCAATCCGCCGTTTTGCCTGTCTAATCGGTGGGTGCCGGTGGACATTGAGTCTGCAGTACACGCCGCTGGGCTCCCAGAGTGGGTCGCCAGCGACATGTGCACGCCTCAGACCCGGAAGTGTCAGATCACGTACTAGGTATCTAGTATGTGATCTGGTACAGAGCAGCCATCCTGCTGCAGTATATGTACGGTGGGCGGTCCGCAAGTGGTAAAAAAAAAAAAAAAAAGCCCCGTTTACCTTAGGCCCCTTTCACAAGCGGCGGACTCTGCTTTGATCAGAAGGGGATCTGCCCACTGATCAGACCAGATGACAGGTCCAGGTAGGCTCAGTTTCTGCAAAAGGAACACAGAGGTCACCCTGCTCTATGGGCAGCCGGGAGTAAACAGACTCCTTCGGAGGAGAGGAGGGTAGAGTACTTCGTATTGGTGGAGGGGTGTGGGTCAGGGAACAAAGAATAAACAATAATGCTAAACTGTAGCCAAAGTTTACCTGCAGGTACCTGGCACCTTACAGCCTGGAGGTTCTACTATGCAAATCCCAACTGCTATATAAGTCCAGCTTGGACACACCCTCCCAGTTAATCTATAGATGTGATCAGTAGCCTCACCTGCCATAAGGAAAGGTTACACCAATTTTTATGTTCTCTGCTTTAAAGTAGTAGTAAACCGCTGGCGTTTTTCGTTTTTTTAAACCTGCAAAGCAAAGTTATAATGCGATAGATGTATCGCATACTAAAATGTACTTTGGAACAAAGCCCTCTGAAAAGGGCTTCCATCTTCTCACCAGTCTTCCTTCTGGGTTCGGACTCCAGCTGTGCGAGTGGCCGGAGCCACAATGACATCACTCCCACACATATGCGCAGGAGCCGCCATTTACAGCAAAGGACTCGGGTGGCCGTTTCTTCAGAGCGCATGCGTCGGTCATGTCACTGGCTGCATGTACAGTAAATATCTCCTAACTGGTGCACGTTTAGGAGATATTTACAGTACCTATAGGTAAACATATGATAAGGATTACCTATAGGGAACAATTCATGTATGGGAGTTTATTCCCACTTTAAAGTACCATTAAACCCAGAGTATGAAAAACTGTCATAACATGCTATAAAACATACTGTGCAAAGTCACTCATCCACTAGAGATTGTTTTATGTAGAGTGAAAAATACCTGGTTGACTTTGCCTTTAGCTGCCGCTCCCGCCTTCTGTGTCCCTGAAGCAGCCTGAGGTTGTACAGCTTTGCCCCTTTGCCACATCTTTTGTACATGCTTCATTCTCAAAACAAACCTAACCTGTTCATTTCCTTCTCTTTAGCTTCTGAGCAGCCCACGTGACCATAGAGTGACACATGTTGGTGTACATACAGTGCTAAATGACAGTCCCTGTTCTCTCCCTCCTCCATGCCCCATCTTTGACCCTGTCTACTACACCAGGTTACTGCACAAAAAAAAAACTGCTCTCCTATAACAATATATAGCAAGCGGTAAAACATTTTTTTTCTTCCTATTTGTTAATTTGAAGGTCGGTTTCGATTTTTAAGTCAAGTGTCTCTGCTGACATTTAGGAGTGTCAGAGTAATTGCAGCACCTCCTAAAGGTCTTTCCAGAAGGACACTGAAGAACAGGGAAAGATCACATGACCGCTAAACCGTCCTACTGAAATAAGGTACTGAGAGGATTTAAAAAAATAAAATACAGTGCCATGATCTATATGTATTAAATATAGGAATAATAGCAACTTAGGCCTCATTCACACGAGGCGGACTCAGTTTCCACGGGGTCCGCCAGCTCAGCGGGGGATCAGTCCGTTGATCTCCGCTGAGCCGGTGGATGACAGGTCCCTCTCTGCTCACTGAGCGGGGAGGGACTTGTCAGGCGCCGCTGCTGCCTATGTAGGGATCGGATGAAAACGAACAGCATGACCGTTTTCATCAGATCTCACCCGATCCGATAGCGATGGATCTGGACGTAGGGCCATCCGTCTGCTTTTTGCGGATCGGACTGGGTCGGATGTCAGCGGACATGTCTCCGCTGACATCCGTCGCTCCATAGGCTAACATGAAGCACCCGTTCAGGTCCGCCGTCAAAACTGACAGGCGGACCTGAACGGTCAGATCGTGTGAAAGGGGCTTAAGACTTCTCTGTTTAACAATCACTTTAAGGACATACAAAAGATACAAAAAAAAAAAACAAAAACCACCTGTTGATCTGCCAGAGGTCTATTTAGTTTGGGTTAACACCACCCAGCATTTTTGTGGACAAAGAGGTGTCTGCCCTGGCCAGTGTCTTTTGCTAATCTACTCAACCACTCCCTCTTTCAAATTTCTATAACATAATGGCTATTTATTCTGGAGTCCAGGGAAAAATCTGGGAGGGATAAATAGTCTCCTCTTAGAGATAACACAGGAAGTGACAAAAAGGCAGCTCTGAGTTTCCGAAAAGATCAAGAGTTTTTGTATTTTAACTTATCAAACAGACATCAAAACACTTATCTGAGCACTATGTAATTCATTTTAAATATTCAAAACAAAGTCCCCCCCATCCATGTCTCCATGATTTAATTTGCTGGGAAACCACTTTGAAAAACACCCCTCTAGCATTTGTCTATGGCCATCATAGCCTCCCTGGCGGTTTTCCCGAGTGTGGCTCAGGGTTAAATTTCAGCACCATTAGCGGTAACCCCGAGCCACACTCGGGATTGCATTGCAGGATCCTGGAAGAGGTTACTTACCTTGTGCCCAGGATCCTGCAATGTCCCCCCGCTGTGTCTGTGGGCTATGTCCTCCGCCCCGATGTCCTGTGTGGCGGGCTCCGTTCCCTGCGAGCGTTGCCTGGGGGCGGAGCCTGGTGGAAAATTCAAAAAAGTGAAAATTCATAACATACAGTAAACTGTAATCTTACAGATTACAGTACTGTATGAAATCATTTCACATCCCTTTTGTCCAATGCCCTGCATGCAGTTTTATATGATATATACTGTTCTTTCTGCCTGGAAACTGGAGATCGTCCATAGCAACCAAAAAGTGTCCCTTCACGTCAAAAGTGGATTTAGACCAGCTAGAAAACAGCGATAATAAATTAGAACACTTGCAGAATTGAGCGATAGTGAATCGTGGGGAAAATTATTTTATTATAATTATTTATATTTATTTATTATATTATAATTTCTGATTTTGTGTTTCAAACTTCATCATACCCGAGATATCTACTAGACTCTTGGTGGACAGATACAAGTGTGTTATTGCTAAGAATTACAGGCCTACAATATAAAACGCCAAATTTCTATGCAAAATAATTGTACCGCTTTGAGACACAAAAATCTGAAATAATCATACCGCCAGGGAGGTTAAATAAGGGCAGAGGATTCGTGTAGCATTTGCTTCCTGGAAATTCATCCGCTCTTACCACAGGCATGCAGACAGGAAGGTGATTCCCGGGATGTATGACATCATTTACCTAGGCCTGGAAACCAGGAAGTATTTAAATAAAAATATACAATATACTTTCTTATCTATCTGTTTACTAATGCTAGCAGCACATGGATTACAAATTGGCAATGTTGATTGAGAGAGTGAAGTTCTACTTGCCAAAAAGTTGCACATAAGTGAAGTTCATCAGTTACATACACTTTAAGTGAGAATGTGCATAATACAGAACCCTGGGATTCATTGCTTCTGGGGTACTCTGAGGTTTCTGGAGTATCTCTAAATGCATGCCATTACATTTTGCTTCCATTTGACATCAATAGGATTGGCACAGATAAAGATGAATGTATTATAGCATTACCTACCATCAAACACACTAATGATGACTTTGCATGTAGTTATTTGAAAAACACTTTAACCTCTATGTCAAGCTGTCTTTGTAGGCAGGAGAAAATGAGACACCCTAAATCCAGTTGAGCAACACTAGTTGTACATAACAGACTGCCAATTTGCAAAATTGGGACAGGGTGTAACTATAAAGTCATAATTAAAAGGGTCAAAGCAGGAATATCTTTGTAGGGAGCAATTTTACTGATTTGTCCAAATGTGTGCTATATATAAAATGTTCATATTTTTATTTGACAGGTTAAAAAATGTGATCAAATGATACGAAAATTAGATCAAAACTCAAATCAATAAAATCTCATACAACCTTTACCATGTTAATGTAAATTTCAAATATAAATTTTCAGTCCTTTTAAATCTGCAGCTTTCATTAAAATAAGTCTGGTAATGTCATTATGAATGCTCTTGTCCAGATATTGTCACATTTGCTTTCAGTTGAAATAGAGGTGTTGATATACATATAATGCGAAGTAGCCTCTATTAATTGGGACTATTATAGGCACATACATGTGAACTCATGTATATAAAAATGATGGCAATAGCTTCATTGATAAACACATAAAATAGTTACAATAATTTAAAATACAGTGGGGCTACATCATACATGTGTAGATTACATAGTGGTGATTACAGACATCAACCTTGACCATGAATAGGTAAATGCTAGGCATCCAATGCAGTTTGAGACAGTGGTTTATAATTCTTCTTCAGAGATGCCCATACATAGGTTCAAGGATGTTCCAACCAGGGCTCAACATTTCAAGTACTGAGCTACTAGCCAGGCCTCAAAGGTTACTCGCAAACAGTTGCCCCACCCAACCCCTCATAAATTATCTCATGAAATTACACTTAAATGTTTTATGCAGAATTAAGTTACAAAAATACATATTAACAACAACTTTATCAGTGCCCCCCAGCACAGCCTCACTGTGCCCACCATTGCAGCCTATCCTGGGCAGAGGAAGCGAGAGGGCAGCCGGATCATGACTGGAGGAAGAGGAGAGCTGCGGGATCACAAAGCAGGATAGCACACCAGAACAGCTTACATTACAATTGCCTCCACTCTGCACTCTGTCATACACAGCCCTGCCTCCTCCTGACCCTGCGCCTGTGATAGACAGAATGCATCTCAGCACTGTCTATCGCAGGCACGGGGTCAGGAGGAGACGGGCTGTGTGTGACGACGAGCAGAGCGGAGCCAATTGTAATGTAAGCTGTAACAGCGGGCTATCCGAGCTCTGTGATCCAGCGGCTCTCCTCTTTCTCCATGCTCTCCTCACCCGGGGTGATCGCTGGGAGAACGGCTCACGATCAACCCCGCCCACCGGCAGTGCTCGCCCCCCGCTCCCAGTTACTCTCAAGCCCTAATTTTCCACTCGCAAAATGGGAGTGGAAAATTTGAGGGCTAGTTTCAACTATGTTTGAGCTTTCAAACATGCATAGCCTCTAAAATAAAATGAAAGGTAGATATATGCAGTTGCTTTTGTGGATTCCCAAACGGGAGCATCAAGGTCAGGCCCAGACCCGTAAATGGCTGCTGAGGTCGCAGGTTGCTTTTATGCCAAATACTGACTTCTATGCTGCCAAGAAAAGATTAACAGACCAGAGTGTGGCTAAAACTGCTGAATACGTATATAGTACTGACACCAATTAGGACTGCATGTGACAGGACTAAATGGACCACTGTTCAGTTCAGAATGGCAGATAGCAGCTCGTCCGGTGTAACACAACCCTTCATTTTTATTTTAGCAGCTATGCATGTTTTGAAAGCTCAAACAGCCGTGGACAAAAGTTTTAAAGAATGACACAAATTAATTTTCACAAAGTCCGCTGCTTCAGTGTTTTTAGATCTTTTTGTCAGAGGTTACTATGGTATACTGAAGTATAATCACAAGCATTTCATAAGTGTCAAAGGCTTTTATTGCCAATTACATTAAGTTTATGGAAAGAGTCAATATTTTTAGCGTTGGGCCTTTTTTTTCCAAGACATCTGCAATTCACCCTGGCATGCTAGCAATCAACTTCTGGGTCACATCCTGACTAATGGCAGCCCATTCTTGTATAATCAATGCTTTGAGTTTTTTCAGAATGTGTGTGTGTGTGTTGTTCACCCACCTCTTGAGGATGGACCACCAGCTTTCAATGGGCTTAAGGTATGGGGAGTTTCCTGGCTATGGACCCAAAATTTTGACGTTTTGTTTCCCAAGTCACTTAGTTATCACTTTTGCCTTATGGCAAGGTGCTCCATCATGCTGGAAAAGGCATTGTTCGTCACCAAACTGTTCTTGGATGGTTGGGAGAAGTTGCTCTCGGAGGATGTTTTTGTACCATTCTTTATGCATAGCTGTGTTCTTAGGCAAAATTGTGAGTGAGCCCACTCCCCACATGAAGGGTCTCAGGATGCTTTACTGTTGGCATGACACAGGACTGATGGTAGCGGTCACCTTTTCTTCTCCGGGCAAGGTTTTTTCCGGATGCACTAAACAATCGTCCTCAGCAGTCCAATCCCTGTACCCTTTGCAGAATATCAGTCTGTCCCTGATGTTTTTCCTGGAGAGAAGTGGCTTCTATGCTATCCTTCTTGACGCCAGGTCATCCTCCAAAAGTCTTAGCCTCACTGTGACTGCAGATGCACTCACACCTACCTGCTGCCATTCCTGAGCAAGCTCTGCACTGGTGGTGCCCTGATTGCGCAGCTGAATCAACTGTAGTAGACAGTCCTGAGGCTTGCTGGACTTGCTTGGGCGCCCTGAAGCCATCTTCACAAATGCAGTGGAAATGTTTTTTATGGGATTACGTTCATTATCATGGCAAAGAGGGACTTTGCAATTAATTGCAAATAATCTGATCACTCTTCATTACATTCCGGAGTACATGCAAATTGGCATCAGAAAAACTGAGGCTGCAGACTTAGTGAACATTTATATTTGTGTCATTCTCAAATTTTTGCCATGGCTGTAGTTGGAACATCCTTGAACCTACGTATGGGCATCCATGAAGAATAATTATAAAGCCCTGTCTTGAAACGCGTTGGATGCCTAGCATTTACCTACTCATGGTCAAGGTTGATGTCTGTAACCAACACTATGTAATCTATACATGTTAGATGTAGCCACACTGTATTTTAAATTAACTCTTATGGGTTTGCATCAATAAAGCGGTTTACATAATTTTTATACACAAGTATATCTATAATGGTCCCAATAGAGTGTATTTTTTTGGAATACTGGGTAAGTGCGTATGCCTGGGAGGATGACTATGTGCAAATACAGTCACTGTGCTCTGAATCTGCAAAATGGCATTGTCTAATTTAGGTCTCCCAGAACAAGGTACCAAAAATCACTCCACAAAACATTTACATATGAGTGTTTACTTTATTGCAAATTCTAGATAGTTGCAAACTGGGACTGGACAATCCAGTGGTTTTTAAAAAGCAACTAAAAGATTTGGGAAATATGAAATAAATTGAGTAGATCTTTTCTAAATATTATAATGCACTCATCACTGTCCATACACCCTGATCCTAAAAAGGAGTACACGCCGAAAACTCTCTTCCACGGTCAAAGGACAGGTTCATCACTTTGCAGTGATTGGGCATTGATTCATAAAATGTTGCAGAGGACAGTCATGCAGTAACCACCTGCTCTAACTTGCACCTGCTAAAAAGCAGATATACGCCGGTTTGCAATGGGTTACTGCACATCAATGCTCTGTGCAACGTTATTTCTATGTAATTAAGGCAGGAACACTTAACCCTTTAACTGCAAAGTTATCCATATAACTTTGGCAGTTTAAGGACAAGATTGAGCATACATGCCAGCAAATAACTATGGAAAAGAGATATTGGAAATACATGAACTGCTCAACTGGGCAAAACACATCAACCTTTGCTTCAAATAGCTAGTTTCACTTCAGACAAGTGAAAAGCAAGAAGCATAAAATGCTATACCCCGACGTGGCAAAAAAATCACCCTCCATATACATGTTAGGCATGTTTGCACAGCAAAATCACTGTTACAGAGCAGGCCAGCCCAAAACTATGTTTATTATGGACTTCTAATGTAATGATACGTGGATCAGTATTTAGTGATATATGTAAATACCATTAAATAGATAAAAAAAATCCTAATATAAACTCCGGACAAAACAAACTGATAAAAAAAAAAAAGAAAAAAAAAAAAAAAAAAAGAAAAGGATAAGGGGACACTGTTAACATTGACATTTTCTTAAAAAATAGAACTGTTTTCATGGATATTAACTTTTGATGGGGGGGCGGTGTCCCACAAGACTCCTGGTTGTTGTACATGTTAATCACTGCCTATGTGGGCCTGCCCCACACAGAGAGAAGTCCGCCTGGATCAAGTCCGGAGGAGTTGAACTCTGCAGAATCGGTTTTTATTTTTTGTTGCCTTGTCAATCCAAAGGGAGGAGTTGGAGAGAAGAAAAAAAAAAGTTTCAGTCAATGTACTGAGAGAGCCAACGAAAGCCCTCGCCATAGCCTTGCCTCTTGAGCACGCTGCACATGAACACTTCCATGGGGCGAGCATTAAGATCCTTCAGTGGCACATTTCCCTGCAGATGAAGAGAGAGAATGTTGTCAGCATCGGCACACCACAAACTGTAGAAGAATGCAAATTTCATGGCATTGTGACCATCTCCTCTTATTCTGCCTATCACCATACTTGTTATATTTCTGGGGTCTTGCCAAGTAGGTCTCACAGTGATGTCACTCACATGATTCCCTACACTTAAGGTGCCCCATACATAGCCCGATTCTCTAATTTAATTAGCTGATACAGAGAATGTGCCAAGTAAAGCTTCTCTAGGAAGAGAAAGTGTTCCAGACCGTTAGGCGTACTCATTACCAAAAACAAAGACTTTATAACCCTGGTGCCCAACGCTATAGGATGTGCAGCCCTCGAACCTCAACAGTCTGTAGTGGGAACATTGATTGGGGTAAAAGCACTAATCTCTTCTAGCCTCATGTAACATGTTCCCAGTTCCGTATTGCCTTCTGTAGCATATCTCCAGCCAAAAATATAGCAAGTCCACAATCTGACCCTCATTTCCTCTATTAGGCCTGCAGTTTGACAGTTCTCACATGCATTACATATATTGAACATAATATGAAGCTCTTTGGTGATGTCAGAGGCCGCATTTGAGTCCCCTTAAAGTGGTTGTAAATCCTCACATATACCCAGTGAAGTGAATAGCCTCAGATGATACACAGAGATAAAACAAATCCTCTTACATAAGTTTTACTTGTATATCTGCTGTCTCCCCCTTACTACACTGTATGGAAAGTGCAGATTGTGTTAAAAAATCTTTCTTCCTGTTTCAGCAGCACATAGGGTTGGGTGTGGAGTCTGGGCCTACACTGTGTGTGAGCCGATTGGAGGAATGACACCCCCCCCCCCTCCTCCACAAAGGCAGAGCAACAAAGGAACATGCAGAGCTGTATCGTGAATAGACAAGCCCTCTGCTCATCTCCCTCTAATCTCCCTCCCCGACACAAATTTTCAGTTGCTGTTATCTCATGTGTCAGAAGTGACTCTGCTGATAACAAAGGAATGGAGCAGCAGAAAGACACGACACTTAGACCTTTGGAGAGAGATAAGTAAACACTAAAGATATATGTGCCTAGGTCAAATTTCATGAATCGGGTTTACAACCACTTTAAAAAGGGTAAGTTCACCTTTACAGAAAAATCTGTAAGGTGACTCACACAGGACCCCCCCCCCCTCCAATTCCGCTGACCCGGAGCATGGCAATTACCCGCACTGGCACACTGGGCCACCGCCTCACCGGCTTGGGGCTTAGAAAACCCCCGCAGCTTAATCTCCAAAACGTACCTCGTCAGGAGAGTGTCCAGTGGGGGGGTGTCCAGTGTAAGTTCACCTTACAGATTTTCTGTAAAGGTGAACTTACACTTTAAGCTCATAATTTGGCAACCTCTGCTTTATTACTTCTTACATAGGATCTGCATGACAGGACCAATCTATTATTTTGTAATTAAGAAAAAGGTAAAGGGTAAATGCAGGCACAACAGTCGAGTTGTGCAGATGCTTGAAGTAGCTCCTGGAAGGTTTTAGAAATTTTAGAAACCTCTCATTACCCATTAGTGTCCATGAGACACCCGTTCATCACTAAACAGTAATACTAGGCTTCAATTTGTTATAATAATCAAGGAATATTACATATTAGGGAGACAGGCTGCTGGGCTTTAGGAGAAGCTAAAGATATGTTTTCCCTAACCTAAGAAAGAATGGCGATCTGAAAGCAAACTTTTGCAAAAAAGAAAAAAGCTATCAATCACAGTAATTATGAAAAGCTGATGAACGGAGAATGGATATAAAAATACATTTGTAAAAAGAAAGAAAAAAAAAACAAAAAAAAAAAAAAAAAAAAACTTACTTTTCCTGTGGTTTGTCCATAAAGTCCAAATATTTCTCTCAGCTTCTCTTCACTAATTGCTTCAGGTCTGTCAATTTTATTTCCAAGGATTAGGATTGGCACATTAGATATCGTTTCATCTGTCATGAGCGCCTGCAAGATTTAAAGGGGGGAGGGGGGTCATTATAATGTAATCTGACTAAAACATTTAACAGTTGAAAAAAATTATATTTGTGTACTATAGTTTGGAATCCAAGACTACCTTATTAAAGTGTTAAAAGAATTGCTGTGAAGTGACCTAGCTCAAACAGTGCTCAGATTTTAAAATGTCATTGTAGCCTTCTCTATCTGATGCATGACTGCCTATGACTTGCAACCCCTTTAAGCTTCTATCTGAATATCTGATTGCGGTCGCATGTTGTATTCTTTAAAACTTTTCAACAAAAATGTATTAAAAGAGAAAATGTCATTGTAGTCAGTCAGTCTTATGAAAGCCGACTGTTGATTGGTTGCTGTTGGCACAGATCACTGCCTTCTGAATGTCCCCCTTTGTCACATTATTATCAACTCTTTAAATTTATAAGCATGTCTCTGCAAAGCAGGAATGGGCTCAGGTGTGTTTAGATCCTAGTTCAAACCCACCAAATAGCAGTCACTGCACACCACCAAATCATAAGCAACCAAGGCATTTCCCACCCTTTAGCAGTACTTAAATACCCCTCTTATATATTTGCAGCTGTGGGACAAGGGATGCTTTAGTGTGCAGTGACCACTTTCTGGTGAGATGACACCGATGGGTTCAGACTTGGATCCAAATATGCCTGAGCTCATTCCTATTTGCAAGCATGCATGTCAATTTGAATGCATTTCTGCATTCATTGTGTACACACCCTACTGTTTAAACAAGAAGTAAGCAATCTTGGCACTCCAGCTGTATTGAAAGTTTAAGTCCTATAAGACATTGCAGGACTCCGACAGCCACAGGTATGACAAGATTTGTACTTCACCACAGCTGGAGTGTCGAGTTTGCCTACCTGTGGCCTAGGCAGACCCTTAAGTGACAGCCAAGGTAATGGTAAAGAGGAGCTTGAAGGAATGCAAATTAGGAACTAGTAAATGGCAAATTATTATTTATAAATGCTGCTTTGTTTACTACATTTATAAAAGTAGGTATATAGTCTGCTACATTCAGCCTTGTAAGAAAAAAAAAAATGTATAAAAAAAAATAAAAATTTAAACTTTTTAAAAAATGCTCTCTCAGTTTTTTCAGCCTGTTTGGCATCATGTCTCATTTTATACTGTTCTTTTAAAATAGAAGTATGGCCAAAGCTTTTTTGGCTATACTTCTACGGATCACAGAAGTGCAACTTGTTCTGCACCCCTCTGACCTGTATTCAGCCAAAAGCAGGCTTTAGCAATGTCACTCAGCCGGTCCAGGCTGGGGAAAGATCCCGACTTTACAGTCAGGATCCACCCAGAAGCTTGGACCAGAAGCTGGCTCAGACTCTCAGATGCTACCTCCCCTCCCCAGTCTGGCACTCCAGTGAGCGCTGGAGGGGCAAAGCAGAAAGCGTCTGACAGACAGTCACAGCTCTCTGCTCAGAGTAGAGGGGAAAACGGAGCAACCCGCTGTGTGATCGTTCAGTTCACAGTGCAGAGGCAGCAGAGGACAGATGCAGCATTGAATCGACGCTGCACCCATCTAGGTGAGTTTAAGGGTTATATTTTTTAATTTTTTTTTTTTATAAACCCCATACTTCTCTTGCATTTCAATTAGAATCAGTTTTCAACCTGCCATGTGAGCTCCTAGGTTGGTTGTTGCCCTGCCCATCAGGTCAAAACACCTGTATTCAATGAGAGGAATTTATGGGGCACCCAGAATAGCTATGCATGGCAACCAACCAGCTTCCCAAGACAGTTACATTCATGGAATACCTTGAATTATAAAACTTTTACTGTTACTGTGTTTATGTTCACTCCCAACTAAACACACCATAAAAAAGCTGGTCACATGTGCCGGACCATGGCAATTGCACATCAGAGGATAAGGTGGCATCTTCCTTGGGTGTAAAGCATAGGGGTGTTTACTTCTGCTTTAACTGAAGATAGAAGCTGATTTGGTTACTATGTGCAGCTGCTCCATATTCTGTCTGCTCCAGCTATAGTACCCCCCACCCCCTCTGGTGGTATGATAACAAACTGAAAAATAGATTTAGGATTCATATACACTTTGCTGTAACCCACAGCAACCAATACTGGTTCACCTTCAGCACATTGAATCACAGTGAATTGTGATTGGCTTTCTAAGGGCTACTAAATTTAAAGTGGCAGTAAAGTTATTCATGTAAAAATCTGCTGACAGGCAGGCTTTTTATAACAGAAGAGACCCTAGAGGTCTCTTCAGGCTCTTCTGTCAAATCAAGCATGCAGTGCACACTAGAACATTACTAGTAGATTATGATTTAAACCTGCAGGGGGACCGTTTCTATTATTTTGTTCTTGAGGATTTACTACCGCTTAAAATAATTTTTATTGAATAAAACCAATGATGTATTTCCTAAAACAGAAGATGGGAAGGGATCACCGCTCCAGGTAGATCTATGGAAAAAAGGACTCTCCTCAGAACTGGAACACCAGGTGCAGGCTAAACATTTAGCAAATGAGGCAAGGAAAAGTTCTGGACAGCCGCACTCCGGAATATAGCCTTTATTGTAAAATATCAAAAACAAACGAGCTGATGACGCGTTTCACACTTAACACTGCTTATTCATAGCTAAAGCAGAAAATACTGGCAGAATATCTAAAATTTTACAAAGTTCAAAAGGCATAAAACAGTCCTGATCATAAAAGGGTATGAACAGTAATAGTGTAAGGTTTGATCTATTTCTGAAGGTGCATCAATAGTGCATATTAAACAATTATTTCTGTGTTGACTCGTCATATATAAAAATAAACAGTAATGTGCAATATATTGCCAATAAAGTCATTTCCTGAAGACGCGCGCACAGCGTGAAATATATTGAAAGGGAGGCTGGATATGCTTTTACGAGTCCTCCGTTCCTGGATCAGCTGAGTACATGCCGAGACGCTGCCGAGTGCCCACACATTTGTAAGGTACTGCTTGGTCTCTGCTTCTCCTCCTTAGCTGCAGCCCAGTCTGTTTTCTTGTTTCTGTACCTTGCACATTGTTTTTTTTGGCTGTGCAGTTTTAGCCTAGAATAAAAGACGTTTTTACACTATCCAAGTTTTTGTGGCTTTTTTGGGAGCCACTTTTTGCAGATTTGGTTGGTGAACTGATATACCGAGGTATAGGTATAAGAAGGTACATATCATAGACTCCTGCAGTCCGGTGATTGGAGTTTTTCTGCCAGGACACTCGGAAGTTACCTTTGATGAAATACAACATCTGATCTTTTCCATGCCTGAGGGTCACTCTGTGGCCAATCCTGTCTGGTGAGCGCTTTGATATACCACTTCGGGCGAAGCACGAATAGGATAGCTATGCACTTTATCAAGTGGCGATTGGATATGCTATGAAGATTGTGTTTTTTGCTCCACATCATTTAGAGAATATTTATTTTCGCACTGCATTCACTTTTTGGCATTATATTGCACATGTACTGTTATATTTTAATATATGACAGAGTTATTTTTTGCACTGTATTCACTTTATTGGCAATATTTGCACATTACTGTTATATTTTTATATATATGACAAGTCAACACAGAAATAATTGTTTATTATGCACTATTGATGCACCCTATACTGTTTTGTTTAATTGTTTATTAGTTATTTACTAATATGGGAGCAGCATCAGGTTGTAAAAGTACACGTTTATCATTTGGCGCCGTGCCCATTAATATTTTTAACTTATTTCTGAAGGTAAATGGCTTGCAGCAAAATAATGCGGCAATGAAATACACAAGAGAGTAGACAAAGCCCTGTGGATTACTGATGCAATAGTCAGCCATGCATATGGACGATTACAGCTTTCCCTCTGGTATCTGGTTAGAAAAGGATTAGGGAAGAGATTGGAAACAGAACCAACACTGCAGTTTTGAGACCATGTGGCAGAACAACTGATACCAACTGAGGACCATTAGATAATGTCACCTGGTTTGTGATGTCAAAGTAGAAATACCAATTTTCTGGTTTGAATTCACACTGACTACAATCAGTTATCTAAAGGTACAAATGCTTCTAGTTCTTTATGGTAATGTTTCCAGTTTTTTTTTTATAATGAACAAAACATAAGAAGATCACTGCAATTCTCTTACATAAATACTTCATCTTGTGTGCCAAAATGCATTCTGGTCCTTATTTACCAAGAAGTCCACTATAATCATCAGTTGGACTGTTGCAACCTTACATGTCTGTATGGAAATATTTCCAACATAACAATATGCAGAGGCAGTACCGATTTAAATCAAAAACCTTTAATTTCTTTATTAAAAGGCAGTATTTCAGCTCCAGGCATGTAACTGTTCTAGGGCTGAGAGTTACTTTATGGAAGAATTATGTCATCAGTATACTGCAGGCAGGATGAAGCAATTCCTTTATTTTCCCTCCCCCATCACTCACACGGAATATACATTGTGAAAAACCAGTCGGCAGCAGGAAGAAAATGACATGTACACACAGCTTTCTAACAGACATTCTGATATGCATGATTGTGTCAAATATGGGCCAGCATACTAGTCTAGTTAGTAAATGTTGATCCTGGATGATGAAATGAAATATGGCACTGACCCTCTGAGGGAGAAGGAGGTTAAAGGCATGGTCAGCAGGAGTATTGTGAACTCTTTACGAGGTAATAAAATACCTTTAAATGTTACTTACTTCAGAATGCATGCCTATAAAAGTAGAACTATTGGCAAAACTGTTTTTAAAGTATTAGATAGAGTAAAGGAAGGTTGTAACCCGGTCAGATTTTGTTTCATCATCTTTGTCTCATTGCGTAGATTTACCTTCACTTCCTGTCTCATAGCCAAACAGGAAGTAAAAGAAAATACCAGCCAATTAGGGGAATTCCTCAAGGACCCCCAGGTCCCCATTGGAAGATTTTCTGGGGGCAAGACAAAATTTAAGATTTTCTTTTACCTTCACGTTCAATAACGCTAAACTGGAAAAATAGAGAGGGTGAATCTCCCTAATGGGCTACAGACAGCAATAAAAACTGACAGAAGAAGTTTTGCATTCAGTTGTACTTTTTACAAAATATATTTATTGCTAGGCCTAATTTAGAGTCCAATTGTAGTTTTCAAAAATTATTAAAAAATCGGGGTGGATCCAAATACTAATATATATATATATATATATATATATATATATATATATATATATATATATATATATATATATATATATATATACACACACACACACACACACACACACATACATACATACATACACACACACACACACGTATGTAATAAAAACCTTTTTTTTTTTTTTTTTTAACCTCGGCTGTTTAGTTAAAGAAAAGTTGACAAGCTAAAAATCGTTTTAGGGATTTTTTTTTTTTTTCATCCTGATAAGGAAAACAAAAACCACTGTACATCCCCCTTTAAAGATATGTCGAATTGCATACTGCCTCTGGGCTTATGCCAAGCTAAGAGGAACATACAGCACAAAATAAGACAGCAAGGAGGCGGATTTGACTACTATTTATGGTCCTGAAGCATAGGTAATGGGTGTGAGGACATAACAGAACAACTTTGCTTCAGCTAGTTACTTACATTAAGCTCCACTTTGGACTCCATAAGGCGTGAATGGTCTACACAATCCACAAGAAACACAATTCCATTGATTGCTGGTAGATAGTTTTTCCAAACACGCCGAGCTGAACACCAAAAAAAATAAATAAATTGAAATTGAAAAAGGAACATCAACAAGATAACATAACAAAAAAAGCAAAAAAGTGTCTTCCAATTATAGGTCTGAGGAGGAGCTCATATATTATATTTTACATGGGCTTTTGGGTATGGGGAAGCATATCACCTCCTTCCCGGATGCAGTGATTAGGCCTGAACACCCAATCACTAGGCCTGAAACATCAACCCTGTGTAAGCTTCAGTACCACGTGAAATTAAACATACCCAGGTGTTGCCTCTTCGGCATTCCTGGCCCCTCCCTCCCGTTGAGTGCCCCCACAGCAAGCAGCTTGCTATGGGGGCACATGAGGCGAGCTGCAGCTCTGTGTGTCCATTCAGACACGGAGATGCCGTTTAGCCCCACCCCCTCTCTCGCCTGATTAGCTAACTGAGTTTGATTGACAGCAGGGAGAGTCAATAGCGCCACTGCTGTGTCTCAGCCAATCAGTAGGGAGAGTCCCGAATGGCCAAGACACTAGTGGACATCACTTGAGTGAGATGGGGCTCAGGGGAGCCGAGGGAGTCTGCTGCACACAGAAGGCTTTTTATCCTAATGCATAAAAGGCATTAAGATAAAAAAAAACCTTCTGACTTTACAACCACTTTAAGCAAGTTAAATATG
Organism: Lithobates clamitans; assembly: GCA_037952925.1. Classification (NCBI taxonomy): domain Eukaryota; kingdom Metazoa; phylum Chordata; class Amphibia; order Anura; family Ranidae; genus Lithobates; species Lithobates clamitans. The sequence continues at coordinate 3,808,205 of JBBGZY010001230.1, forward strand.
TTGTAGTCTGATAAATAAGTAGGAATGAAATGCATACCTTGTTCATGCCCACCAAGGTCAAAGGTTGTGAAGGTCATTCCAGCAATCGTCAACTCTTCTGATGCTAATAAATAAATTTACATGTTAGACTGCACAATCAAAACAAAAGGCACATCTTTAATAAACGTTAAAAAAGGATTACAAATATGATAAATACAAAAAATATATATTAGTATAACGCACATTTGGCCTCAAAGTGAAATTTAAACATGTTGCTGAGCAGTGTCAATACACCTAATAATAATGTAATTACATGTCACTCTGATCCTTTCTGTATCTCGTGTCTTCAAGGTTATAAACATGATCCACCAAAACATCTAAATACAGATTGTTTCTAAATGTAGCTACAAGTGGAATATGAGCAGTTGCTTGGAGGCACAGTATCACTGTCAAGGCTTTGAATGAAGAGGCAAACCTTCCGACAGTGACTTTCCAGATTAGCACAAAGCATGCAATGATATCAGCAATGCTGTGCCATAGCAGTGTTAAACACAAAGACATACATATTGAATTCCTGCAGAGCCAGATGTTCTACAAACTTGTGTTTATGATACTAGGGGCAATGACACCCAAACTACAACTGTATGTGCCCTTTCTGATCAATGAGACCTCCTGATTGAACCAGAGAACGACTGTTGGGTCCAAGATGGAAAAATGACAGAAGTCCACTCAGAGATCTGCATCAAAAATCTTTATTTAAATAATAAAGCTTAGAGTCCTGCATATAGCCAATTTGTAAGCTTTTTCTCCCAATAAAGACTTTTGTTATCTATCTCTGAGCAGTGTGCTGGCTTTTTCCATATTAAACATTGCTTTAAGGGCAATTGGGAAGCCCTACCGAATAATCTGTGTTCTACTGGTTGCCTAAGGACAGCGAGCAGAGGAATATATTTTCTGTACGTATTGACATGGGAATGGCTGTTATGGGTAGATTTGGTCCTAAAGTCAAGGAAGTCAGGCCTAAATCAAACTTTGTTGTCTAATAAATGTTAAAGTAAAAACCAACTAAAAGGCAAAACGTCTTTTTAGATTTGGAGAGAGAAGAGATGGATTAGAACACCTGTCAGTTTTTATTGCTGCCTGGGCCCCTGTTAAGGAGATTTACCCCATTTGTCTTGTTTAACCACTTCAATACAGGGCATTTTTCAACCCCTACCTACACAGGCCATTTTTCAGCTCTATCACACTTTGAATGACAATGCGCGCTCATGCAACACTGTACCCAAACTCATTTTTAATCATTTTCTTCACACAAATTGAGCTTTCTTTTGGTGGTATTTAAAGAGGAGTTCACCTTAAAAAAAAAAAAAAAAAAAAAGTAAAAGTCAGCAGCTACAAATACTGCAGCTGCTGACTTTTAATTGGACACTTAACTGTCCCAGGGTCCAGCGATGCAGGGGATCGAAGCCCCGCTCGTCTCCCCCTCCGTTCGGCGGCGCCGGCATTGCAACTGTGGGCGCCGGGCTGTGGCTTCACAGCCGGGCACCCACTGCACATGCGCGAGCGGCGCAGCGCGCAGCGATTGGCCGCTCAGTCATCTGGGAATTGTAATGGGTCCCAGACGATTGACAAGAGGGAGGGAGCAGAGCTGAGCCCTTCCTGTGCCGAGGGGAAGTGATGTCACCAGCCCAGGCACTGAAAGAGGCAGACTACGTGGGACCCCCTAGCAACAGGCATTTAGAGGTGAGTAAAAAAAAAAAAAAATTCCAATTGTTTTTTTACATATTTTTTTATGCATATTCATGCATTTTTTTTTTTTTTTGGGTGGAACACCACTTTAATCACTGCTGAGTTTATTTTTTACAAAAAATTTTGAAAAAAAAAAAAAAAAAAGTTTTAGTTTGTCAGTAAATGATTAGGCTGCACTGATTAGGTGGCACTAATATGCGGCACTGATAGGCATCACTAATGGGCACAGATTGGTGGCACTAGGGGGGCTTTACTGTAATCAGGGCACTGATGATCAGTGCCACGATTACCTGTCCGGGTGTCCCCTGCGAGGAGACGCCACTGATCGCCTCTCTTAGCCACACGTTCTGTCAGTGTGAGGCAATGAGAGCCAATTACTGGAACTTCCGCATTTACATGTGACTGGCTGTGATTGGACACAGCCACATGGTTAAAGAGCCACGTCATTGGCTCTATACAGAGATCGGCCCCTTAATTTGCAAGGATTTCCTCTCACTTCCAGGTTATGGCTATGGCACAGGAAGAGAAGGGAACTCTCCGTCACGGGACACAAATGTCAAAAAATAAAACTGACAGGGGTTATAACCCTCCCTTGCTCTATCCAAAATGAAAAAAAAACATTTAAAAATGCTAATAGGTTTAAAATTATGCAATGATTTTACAAAAAACACTAACATTTTACAGTTAAAATATAGTTGATAGATAATTTTATAAGTTCACAAGAGGCAACACTAAGTAAATGACAGCATAACTTGCTAGCATGTATGTATTGCTGACTTACCTCTGGATGCCAACTGTAAGTGGCTATTTGAATATGAAATACCATGCAACACTGCTGCTCTTGTAAGAATGTAAGAATCCCTGTTCTCTACACAAAGCAGCTCTGTATTTGCACAATCAGATTACCCAAACAAGGGCCTCCGAGGTTTCATTTTCCTAATCCTTATAACTCTGGATCACATGCCACTAACTGACATTTCTCTGATATAAAGGTTATACTACCCAATACAATAAGCTGGTTTTGAGGTTTAAAGAAGAAAAGGTCATCACAAAAAGATTTGGAGATTGAATTATGCAAAACGTAGAATGAAAAGAAGGTACAGGACAGACACTTGTTTGCATAACATATTAAATATATGGTAGTATATGTCTGACAATAGATGTCTGAAACAGGATATGGTTCCAAATTGATCTGCAGACAATCCTGTCACCTGTACCAAACTGCCAGCCTAACCACATCCTTGGAAGCAGCACTCCAAGGCACCTCAGGTAAATTTAGTCTTGACAGTACCATGTACTATTGCAGCATAATCTTGTAGTTTGCCTCCAAGAATTGACTGACCCAAGTGTGAGAGTATGCCATATTTGGGACCATTGATGGGCGTTCTGTGGAATCCCCAGGTCAACCTCCCATTGAGTGGTGTTAGGCGGGCGGTCAGACATATCCCTGGACAACTAGGATTTATAGATTAGGGACAAAGGGCCTTTCATCAGAGGGTCAGTGTGACAGACGCACTGACAAGAAGTAAGAGTAAGCAATGAATTTGCGTGTCTAAGGTGAATTTAAACGAAGTTGCATATTTGGAGATAATGGAACAGTTCCAAGGAATAGATCTTATGGGAGGGACGCAGAGCATTGTAGGTCAAAACTCCTTTTGGGGTCGAGGTCTTGGATGCGGTGGAATCCTGAAGCCACCCACTGTATGAACCAACCAGTCCCCTCCAGGCCTGGGCTGAAGAAAGGGTTGTGAAAAAGGTAGTCAGCGAGAAGTGTGTGTGCATCAGCTTCCCACCCAGAGTACTTAACAGAGTCCCATACTTTCAGCAAATGTTTTAGTATAGAATTAGTAATAGGTTTTCCCTTTTCCAGTAGGATCCATAAAAGATTGTGTATGGCAATGGGTGCCTTAAAAAACGCCAAAATACTCACCTCAAAAAATGGGTATTAGCCGTCACATGGTAGGTTGCCATTGGAGCATGCCGCGCCACCCAATAATAGTGCTGAATCTGGAGCACAGCTAGGCCTCCCTTGAGATTTTGGTCGAAATAGGACTTTGAGACCCTTGGTCTGGAGTACAGCTAAATAAACCTGAGGCACAGTCATTGGATAGATCGAAGAATATGTGGGAGAACATATTAGGAGATTCCGGAAAGAATAAAAGGATCTTCAGAAGAGCATTTTCAGGGTCACAATCCTTCCCAGCCAGGAGATCTGGTATCACTTCCATAACTCCAGGGTCAAAGATTATTGGTGTAGAAATTAACCAAAGTTAATGTCATAAAGTGAAACATGAGAGAGACCCACTGATAAGAGTAGTTAATCTGATGTAAGAGATATGTTCAAGGCCTTAGTCTTAGAATCATTAACATGCAGACCTGAAAGGGCAGAAAAATCTTTAAGGAGTTTGACCAGATTGGGGAGGGAGACCACTGGGTTGGTAAGGAACAGCAAGACATTGTCAATGAAAAGGCATCTCTTATGATGATGCCCTGCTACCTCCACCCCCACACACACATCAGGAGGAAGCTCTGGTGGGATAGGGCTCCACTGTATCAAAAAAACAAAAACAAAACTTTTGCATCATGTAAATTATAATTAAAGAAAACAGTGTGTGTGTGTGTGCGAGACATATGTAATGAGATATGGGAGTGATTCACCACTAAAGAGTGTTTGGTGCAAGTCAGCTTCCTTGCTTTATTAATATGCCCCTATAAGTGAGCTGTTGATGCAGAAGTGTATGGGGGGGGATCTGGATCAGGTCAGGAGGAGTAAGAACAAAAGTTGGATTGGGAAAAATTTGAGTTTTTTTTTTTCCTTTTAAGTAGAATAAAGAAAAAAAAAAAAAAAGGGTTGAAAATATTTGAGAATAAACTACAAAAGCTATGAATGTTATAGGGTAAAGAACTGAAAGTGTTGTAAAAAAATGGGAACTGTGGACCTGATTTAACCTCTTAACAATGATGTGTTGCAAATATGCAGAAGCAAGAAAAGTGGGCTTCAACACCCTGCCGCCACACATGTCCGTGGCAATCAGAACTGTTCGCCCAGAGCATGCTCAATGCACGCTCCCAGCAACAGACAGTTTTGTCCAACAGTAGGACGGGCTCCAACTACAGTGGAAGCCAACTACAGTGGTCACGTGATTGGGAAGCTGCTATGTCTTCCGGCATTAAAACACATTTAAAAGGCTGTGATTTTAACCTCTGTGGGCATGTGTCGATTGGCCAGCGGGAGAGTCAATCAGCGGGTCCAGCGGACTTGATGTCCGCCGGCGATCGTTCCCTGCAGTGACAGAACGGGGATCTGCCAAAGGCAGATCTCCTTTCTGTCAAGGGATGACACACAGATCCTATCTTTCTGCTATGCAGGAAGACGGATCTGTGTGTTGTCCCAGGCAGCCCACCCCCCATACAATTAGTAAACACACTGAGAGAACACATTTAACCCCTTGAGCGCCCGTTAACACCTTCCCTGCCAGACGCTCTGTAAGCTTCACAAATTGCTTCCTTAATCCATCTGGAAATTGAACTTCTAGATGCCTTGGTCCCCTTTTCGGGGCCACTGAACAACACTAATGCCGCATACACACGGTCGATTTTCCAACGGGAAATGTTCGATGGGAGCTTGTTGTCAAAAATTCCGACCGTGTGTAGGCTCCATCGGACATTTTCCATCGGAATTTCCGACACACAAAATTTGAGATCTGGATCTCAAATTTTCCGACAACAAAATCCGTTGTAAATTCCGATCGTGTGTACACAATTCTGACGCACAAAGTTCCACGCATGCTCGGAATCAAGAAGAAGAGCCGCAGTGGCTATTGAACTTTTTTTTTTTTCTCGGCTCGTCTTAGGTGTTGTACGTCACTACGTTCTTGGCAATCGGAATTTCCGACAAGGTTTGTGTGACCGTGTGTATGCAAGACAAGTTTGAGTCAACATCCGTCGGAAAAAAAAAACATGGATTTTGTTGTCAGAATGTGCGATCGGGTGTATGCGGCATAAGAGTTGGGAGGATCCCCTAAACTCACTAGACCTTTCTAGATAAAGCAGAAGGCATCTTTTCACGTCCAAAAAACTAAATCTTTCCTCTTCTGCATTCTTGGGGAGGAACAAAAACTAGGAAGAACTACCTCCTGGGACATGTGAAAGCTTGAAGAAACTCTGGGTAAGTACAAAGGATAGGGCCTAATCGCTACCACGTCCTCTAAAATCCTCAGGAAAGGGTCCTTAAAGGAAAGAGATTCTAGATCAGAAATCCTTCTCCCTGATGTTATAGCCAAAAGAAAGGTAAGGAAATCAATTTCAGAGACAGATGCCAGGGAGGAATCTGTTTAACAGCCTTGGGTGTACGCCTAGTTTTAGCTGAAAGGAACCTCTTAAGCAAAGGGTCCTCAGTCTTCTTTCTGCAAACAGAGACAGTGCAGCAACCTGAACCTTAAGGGTGCTGAGAGAAAGTCCTTTCTCTACTCCCCTCTGCAAAAAAAAATTGTATACAGGGAGTAAAAAAAAAAAAAAAAAAAAAAAAAAAAAGAATCAATGCCATCTTCTTCTGCAAAGAAACAAAAGTCTTCCAAACTTTCCCATAGATCTTTCTTGTGACCAACTTACGGTTGTCCAGAATAGTCTCAATAACCTCTGAGCAACCCCTTAGCTGAAGGATGCGCCGCTTAGCCTCCAGGCCGTCAAATGGAAGGTCTGAGGGTTTGGATGGAGTACTGGCCCTTGACGGAGAAGATCCCTCCACTCCGGCAGGGGCCAGAGGGGATCTATTGAGAGAGCTCTCAGCGAGGAGAACCAACTCCTCCTGGGCCACCAAGGGGCAATCAGGATAACTTCTACTTGATCCTGAACAATCTTCCGAACTACCAGTGGTAAGAGAGGAAATGGAGGGAAGGCGTAGGCTAGAGTGAAATTCCACGGGAAAGAGAGCGCACCTGTTCCTAAGGACTTAGTCTCTCTTTCCAGCGAGAAGAAAGCCGGTACTTTTTTGTTGATACTGGATGCAAAAAGATCCACTCTGGGAACACCCCACCTTAACACGATCTCCTGAACGTGTTTTGATTCAGTTCACAACTGATGGCACTTATGTTTACTCTGCTCAGATAGTCCGCCAGAACATTTGCTGTCCCACTGATGTGCACTGCCCTGACTGAAGAGACATTATTCTTTGCCCAGGACAGAATCTGCTGCCTTAACAAGAGAAGAGTATCCGAGCGAGTGCCCCCCTGCTTGTTCAGATACGCCACGTTCGCAGCATTGTCTGAAAAAAACAACAGGTCTTTTGAATTGACCCTCTCCTTCAGAGCAATTAAAGCCATCCCCACTGCTATCAGTTCTCTGAAATTCGATGGCTGGCATGCCTCCTCTGGCAGCCAGGCGCCCTGGGCCTGCCAGTGCCCCGAGTGAGCTCCCCAGCCCCACGGACTGGCATCTGTAGTAATTTCCATTGGGGAATGCTGTGCCCAGTCCCCTCCGAAGTTGTTCCCGTTGCTCCCACCAGAACAGATTGAGAAAATCCTCTCTTGAAAGGTGTATGAGCTGATTCAAAGAGCTTTTTCTGCAATCCCAATGACACAGAAGAAATGCATGAAGGGGCCTGGAATACAATTGGGCCCAAGGCATCCCCGGAATGGCTGCAGTCATAAAGCCCAATAACTGCATGATCTGACGAAGGGAGGCCTGTGGGAGCAACCTGAAGTTCTGCATGGAGAAGAATCTTTAAAATCTTTTCTTCTGGAAGAAAAATCTTTTGGGCAACTGTGTCTATTAGGTAACCTAAAAAGGGCATGCTCTGGGAGGGAACCAGACAAGACTTTTGCAGATTGCCCTTCCACCCCAATTTCTGAAAGGTCCGCAAGACCAATGCAGATCCTGAACAAGGCTCTCTTTCTCTCGGGCAAAGACCAAAAAAATTCTAAATATGGAACGATCGATACCCTCTGTATTCGAAAATAAGCCATGATTTTCATGAAAACCCTTGGTGCTGCCCAGAGACCAAAGGGAAGGGCTCTGAACTGCCAATGACTTAGACCGTTCTCCATGAGAACTGCAAATCTGAGGAACTTTTGATGATTGACAGATTGGTACATGAAGGTAAGCGTCCTGAAGATCCAGGGTTACCATGAACACTCCTGGTAATAACAGATTCCTTACAGAATAAATGTTTTCCATCCGGAATCGTTTGTAGACTATGAATCTATTCAGGACACTTAAATTGATGACCATCCAAAAACCACCAGAAGCCTTTCTTACCAGAAAGACGTGAGAATAAAATCCTGATCTTCCGGAAAGGGAGAAATAACCTCCTCCGTTTCCCACATCACAATCAGATTCACCATGGCCTGCCGTCTCTCTTGGTCCCTCGGCAGATGGGTAAGAAAAAACCTCTGGGTTGGGGGGTTTTGAATTCCAACCTGTAACCTCTTTCTAACATTTGGAGGATAAAAGGATTGCTGGTAATCTCTGCCCATTCCTTGATGAAAATTGGACAACCTCCCTCCTACCCCCGACGCTCTGGCGTCACTGGGTACTTTTGGTAGGGGCTGAAGGAGCAAAAAGCGCCCCCCCTTTTTGCTTGTCTTTGTTAAATTACCACTTCTTTGCCTGTTGGTCTTAAAATTAACTTTGTTCTGAAAGCCACGAAAAGGCCTCTTATTCTGGGGCTTATTCCTTTGAGAAGATGGAAACGGTTTAGAGGAATGAGCTAGGACTTCCTCTAAGGAAGAACCAAACAAAAGCTTGCCCTCAAAAGGGTATACCGCAAAGTTTATTCTTATGGCCCATCTAGCTGAATTAAAGAGTGCTGATGTTCTGGCAACAGATTTTACAGAATCTGCCACCGCATCAGCCAAAGAAGTAACTGACTTGGCAATAAGGGTTAGAGAATCCCTGATCTCCTCTATGTGGGTGTCAGAGGAGAGAAGGTCATCCAGGCGTTGGATCCACACGTCTAAATTCCTAGCAACACAGATGGACGCTACAGCTGGCTCTAAAGAAAAAGCAGAGGCCTCAAATGTAAGATCTGACTTTTTAGATACTTGTGACGTAAGAGCATCTAATTTAGGACATTTGAAAAGAACCTCCTCAAAATTGGACTGAAAGGGAAACCTTCTCTTATGTCCCCTGCATTGTACCACGCTGAGATCCTTTAAGAAAACAGCGTCCAGGAGGTGCATCATGTCACTTCCAGCTCCAGCGCCATCTTGCCATTTTGGTACACCCAACGCGGGGAAGACACAAGCAAAATGCCTCTCCACACAGCTAGAGGCTAGAAATGGAAGGGAATTGCCGTTACTAAACCACCTGGGAGGCAGGTAACCCAATACATGCAGGGAGCCCTTCTTGTTCTATAAACATAGAAAAACACCCCAGACATGACCACAACCAGTCCTGGATATCACCAACAGAAGAGGGGTCCACCAACCACAGTTAGCAGACCTATATAAAAGAACAAAACAACTGAGGGTCAGAGAAGAGGGAGGGGCCTTTTAAATTGTGTTTCCTGTAGAGGGTGGAGGCAATCATCTCTCAAGTAGTTGTCCTAGAAGATTAAGAAGGGGTCTCTCTCTCTCTCGCTCTCTCTCTCAAAATAAAATTTATTATTTTTTTTTTAAATGTTTGGTCTTTTTGTTTATAGCGCAAAAAATAAAAAACGCAGGAGGTGATCAAATACCACCAAAAGAAAGCCCTAATTGTGGGAAAAAAAAGGGACATCAATTTTGTTTGAGTACAACGTCACATGCCCACACAATTGTCATTTAAAGCGACACAGTGCCGTATCACAAAAAAATGGCCTGTCAGGAAGTGGGTAAATCCTACTGAGACTGAAGTGGTTAATGAACAGGTGCAGATATCCATACATAGAAGCAGGCAGAGGGATATAAACACTGGCACAAGCCTCGGTAGCGTGATCTTTGCAACTATAAAACTTTGAGGGATAAGGCTGGTTTTGCTCAAAGAGGTGGGGACAATATGGCTTTGTTTGAGTTTCCTTACACTTTAAGCAACACACACACCAGGATTTCCATACAAAAAAAACAAACAAAATGTCAATAATAATAATAGAGATTCTACTAATATGTACTCAGGTTTTTGCTTTCATCGTCATACAAGTCAATGTAAAAAAAAAGAAGACATACTTGGATGTAGTGTGGGGACATGCTGTCCAAGCCGGTCATCCTTCAGCATGTGAAGCAGTGTTGTTTTGCCAGCATTGTCCAAACCTAAAAACACTAGTTTCCCCGACTTTTTGTATAACCCTACAAAACAAAAAATATGGATCAGGAAGGTCCGTTGTTACACATATCTGTCGTATCTGTTTAATTGTGTAAAAAAATGATTTACCTAAAAACTGCAGCATACTGCTGAAGCCATTATAAATCCACTCAAATATGAAAGACATTTCTGTATCTGTTTCCTGAAAAAGAACAAATGAAACAATTAATTGGTGGTAATGTGCAAGCATATAATTTATCAAACGCTTTACTGTTCTAAAATTGGTTTAACAAGTTTGCCTGAAAAAATCATCTGTTGGCTAACAGCAAAGATTTGGTGCTTCCTCGCTGCCTTCAATGGGAATCCCCAACCAAACAAGCAGGGGTAGCATGCCCAATTCTAGTTGAAGCAGTTTGCTAGAATAGTATAATTTTACACTAATCCTTTTCCTATGACCCTCTGCCAATAATGAAATTCAGAGGCTTTTGTGGTCTTCCTTAATAGTCTTATTCAGCCAGCTGCATTTTATTAAAAGGGGGATGGTACTATTTTTCAAGGTTTTTAAATGAAAGCAACCAGCTTGAAATACATAAGGTTATTAGCATCCTGTAGTGATTTTGGGGATCGAGGGATATAAACACAGCACACGACGGTGGACACCAACACTGAATGCTGAAACGTCTTTTGGAGAATGCAACCCTTGAACAAACAGAGCCAAGACAGAAGACATGGGCTGCTGGAGAGTTAAGCATAATTCCATTTCTTTTGGGGTTTTTTTTTTGGAGTGCAATGAAAAAGTGTTCCTTCAAAGTTGTATTCCAAGAAAAGTAAAAAGCTTTCCTCGCAGTGGGGCTGTTCCCCACACTGCTAGGGTTATATGTTCCCTTACGTCTAGGGGGTTCCAAAAAACGGTTTTACCCGATAATTCACTCCACCTGGCAGACAGGATTCCCCTACGTTCCATCGGTGTGGACTGTTTCTTGGTGGCCTTAAGTCCAATGTAAGGATATGGGTCTTAGACTGGTCTTGATGATGTTGGAGGGCATCCAACTACTGGAAAATACGGAAGAAGAGGCTTCGGGACCAGTCTTACAGAGCGGGTAAGTAAACCTGCTTTCTCCAGTCCCTTAAATGTAAACAAGCATTCAACTCTTGCAGTGTGGGGGCAGCCCCCCTACAGTGGAGAATTTCTATTTTCCCCAGAGTTCAGCTTTAAGGAAAAGTCCCATTTAGACCAGCAAATACATTTTTCACAACAGAGTTGTCTAATAAAACATGATTCATTCAATATTGTTTTTGTTATACCTACAGTTGTATGCAAAAGTTTAGGAACCCCTGAAAATTTCCATGATTGTCATTTATAAATATTTGGGTGTTTGGATCAGCAATTTCATTTTGATCTATCAAATAACTGAAGGACACAGTATTTCAGTAGTGAAATGAGGTTTATTGGATTAACAGAAAATGCGCAATATGCATCAAAACGAAATTAGACAGGTGCATAAATTTGGGCACCTGAACAGAAAAATCACATCTATATATATATATATATATATATATATATATATATATATATATATATATATATATATATATATATATATATATATATATATATATATATATATATATATATATATATATATATATATATATATTAGTAGAGCCTCCTTTAGCAGAAATAACAGCCTCTAGACACCTATAGCCTGTAATGAGTGTCTGGATGAATGTATTTTGGACCATTAATCCTTATAAAACATCTCCAGTTCAGTTAGGTTTGATGGTTCCCAAGCATGGACAGCCCGCTTCAAATCACCCCACAGATGTTCAATGATATTCAGTTCTGGGGACCGGGATGGCCATTCCAGAACATTGTTCTGGAATGGCCCCCTACAGTTAGAATCACTCCCTAGGTATCACAATTAACCCCTTGATCGCCCCCTAGTGTTAACCCTTTACCTGCCAGTGACATTTATACAGTAATCAATGCATTAGTATCGCACTGATCGCTGTATAAATGTGAATGGTCCCAAAAGTGTCCGATAAGTCCGCTGCTATGTTGCAGACACAGTAAAAATCGCAGATCGCCGCCATTACTAGTATATATTAAACAAAACTAAAAAATTGCCAAATTAGCCCCTATTTTGTAGGCACTATAACTTTTGCGCAAACCAATGAATATACGCTTATTGAGATTTATTTTTATTTTTCTTTACCAAAAATATGTAGAATACATATCGGCCTAAAAAAAAATTGGGATATTTATTACAGCAAAAAGTAAAAAATAGTGTTTTGTTTTTTTTTTCAAACTTGTCGTTCTTCTTTTGTTTATAGTGCAAAAAAAACAAAAACAAACAGATGATCAAATACCACCAGAAGAAAGCTCTATTTGTTGGGGAAAAAATGATAAAAATTTAATTTGGGTACAGTGTTGTATGACCGCGCAATTGTCATTCAAATTGCAACATCGCTGAAAACTAAAAATTGGCTTGGGCAGGAAGGGGTGAAAATGCCCTGTATTATGGATACAGAACATTGTAATCTTATCATATACTACAGAATTTGTAAAACCAGAATGCACAGATTTGTTGCGTTTTTATAAAAGTGCGAAAATGTGAGCTAAGCTGTCGACTCAATGTGTGAGATCATGTTCCTTGTATAAACCCCATAATTAATTTACACAGCTAAGCCAGATTTCCTATGTGCTTTGCTAGTTATTGAATAAAACAAAAACTGTTCTCATAATAAGAGCAGAATTAGGAGTTAGGCCAAGTCCCATAGGGAGAGCATATCTGTAATTAAAATATTGCCAAGGGAATGAGCTGTATCTGTAATCAAGGAGGCAGTGCTAGGCTTACTTGTTAGCAGTATAATATACAAGGGTTTTCTACTGGCAATGTCTGTTCAGATAGAAAGGACTAAAAAAAAAAAAAAAAAAAAAAAAATCCTTAGAATAAGTGTTTATCCATTGTGAAATCAGCAGATAACTTGCTATAAGACACTTATGTTTAGGTGTTGGATGCTTGGCTCTGAATATTCTTACAAAATGACTCACACATATTGGTAGTGTAAAAATAATTTTATCCTGTCTTGCATTATCTAAAACACAAGAAATTCCAAGGTGAAAGGGGTATCTGGCAATTTCTACATGGTCCCAAACTGCTCAGCCTGCCAGCTGATTTGATATGGTAAAAAAAATAAATAAATAATAACAACAACAACAACACAACAAGCATGCTTGTATTTAAAGAGATACTAAAGTCTTGTTTTTTTTTTTGATGCTATACTTACCTGTGCAGTAGTTTTGCACAGAACAGCCCTCTGCAAGCTGCATGCTATGGGGGCACTCGAGCCGAGCCGCTGCTCTGTGTGTTCAGACACAGAGCTGAGGCTCCCCTGCCTCCTCTCTCTCATCATTGACTTTGATTGACAGCAGCGGGAGCCAATGGTTCCCACTGTGTGAGAGTCGCAGACAGCAGAGTCTCTTGTGCAACATCGCTGGTTCGAGATGTAAGTCAGGTAAATATTAGGGGAGCTGCTGCACACAGGTTTTTTTTTTTTTTTTTTTATCTTGACCACTTGCTTACAGGGCCCTTAAACCCCCTTCCTGCCCAGGCCAATTTTCAGCTTTCAGCGCTGTCACACTTTGAATGACAATTGAGCGCTCATGCAACACTATACCCAAATGAATTTTTATCTTTTTCTCCCCACAAATAGAGCTTTCTTTTGGTGGCATTTAATTACCGCTAGGTTTTTTATTTTTTGCTAAAAAAACTAAAAAAATACTGAAAATTTTGAAAAAAAAAAAAACCAAAACTGTTTTATAGTTTGTTTATAAAATTTAGCAAATGGGTAATTTTTCTCCTTCATTGATGTGCGCTGATGAGGCGGCACTGATGGGCATTGGTAGGTGGCACCAATGGGCACCGATATGAACTTGCAGGTGACACAGATGAGGCGGTGATGGCTCTCCCATTCGGGACCAATGTTCCTTTAACAGAAGTCGGTGATTTGCTTTTTTTTTTTCTCCTCAGGAGAGGAAAAAAGAAGCAAATTACCGATCTTCTGATTACATCACAAGATCAGCTTGACTGGCTGACAGCTGATCACGAGGTAAGGGGCCGGGATCGGGACCCTTACTCTGATCAGCCGAGTCTCATTGACTCGCTAATCACAGAGCGTGCCACACAGGGGGTACAGATACAGCTCATGCAAAGGAAGAAGGGGAAATGGCCTAACGCAACATGTGAGCAGACGTCTTTCTTAGCAGCTCTGATATCCCCTCTGCATAATCCTGTGCAATCCTGTCTACCTGCTTCTATACTTCGGCTGATTTCCTACCTGGCTACTTGGTGAATGCCTCATGCTCCATTTTGAGCATTTAGTGGATGGGAAAAATCGCAAGAAGCAGCCCCAGGCCAAAATGATTATCAGCACGCACGCCGGACAAAATGGCCGCCGCTCCACATGCAACCACGCCAGAATTGTATGGTGAGGAGCCAGATCCCTTCTCCACCCCCCCCCCCCTTGGGGTCCCCACTCCACCGGCGCTGCTATCCCAGACCTCCCCTAGTGACGATGGCATGGAAGATGACCCGGAACCAGAGCCTACTCTGCTGGATGTTCTTAAAATTATCAAGTTAAATCATTCAGATCTTATGGGCAAGGTGAAGGAGCTTAATGTAGACATAACTAAAATGCATCAAGACATGCACAAAATCCGGGATCGGGTTTCGGACACGGAGCAGCGCATTAGTGATCTGGAGGACATTGTTAACCCCGTCATCCCTGCTCTTAAAACCTGTGGCACCAAAATCAGATTACTGGAAGACAAGGTGGACTATTTGGAAAACCGTCTGCACAGAAACAACCTGCGACTGGTGGGCCACCCTGAGCGGGTCGAGGGGTCTGACCTGGTATCCTTCCTGGAATGCTGGTTCACCCAAGAATTTGGGAAAGACTGTCTGCTCCCCCGCTTTGTCCTGGAAAGAGCTCAGAGTTCCTGGCAGACCACTCCCTAAAGGTAACCCTCCCCGCACCATGGTTATCCATCTACTCAACTGCCAGGACAGGGACGCCATCCTACCCGCTGCCGCCTGAAAGGGAGCCTCAAGATCAACAACGCGATGGTGTCCCTCTTCCCTGATTACTCCACTGCTGTCCGTGCATCAAGGGCCAAATACCTATGGAAAAAAGCCATTCAATATTATATTAGCTGCTTGGGGTCCAAGCCCGCTCCTTGTTTTTGGAGCTAGGCAGGGGTTTAAATTCTGGTAGGGGCATTTACTTTAAAATGTCCTACTTTCAAATTGCTTTAGTGTTTGCAGGTATGTGTGTTGTATGTTTGTGTGTGACTCTTTTTTGCCTTGCCGCCTCCTCCTCCCTGTGCGATTGCAGCCATGTGGGGGCCTACAGTCAGTTCAGGGGGCTGCTGTCCCGCAATTTTCTTAGGTTAAGTTTCATTTTCCTTTACTCCACCGTGTCTACGGTCACATGCATCTCCTGGAACGTGCGGGGGTTAAAATTCAAAATTTAAAAAGGGCCTCGTTATTTGATTTCCTAAGGTACACAAACCGCATATCCTGTGCCTGCAGGAGACACATTTACCGGAGTCCAAGGTCCTTGCTCTCAAAAAACACTCAGTATTGTGCGGTTATCATGCCACCTATTCTAACTATGCCCATGGTGTGTCAATTTTAATACGCAAAGGGCTACCCTTCTCCTGTGAAAGGGTTGTTTCGGGCCCAAAAGGGTCGATATATTTTTCTCCTTTGTACAGTACAGTGGAACCTTGGGTTACGAGCATAATCCGTTCCAGGAGAATGCTTGTAATCCAAAGCACTCGCATATCAAAACGAGGTTCCCCATAGAAGTCAATGGAAACAAAGATAATTTGTTCCGCATTGACTTCTATTGCATGCAATACCGCATGTGGCCAGAGGTGGGGGGCACCGGAGAGCCTCGGAAATACTCAGGGACAGCTCGGCTGAAGTCGGAAACCCTCAGAAAGGCTCGGAAACACTCTGGAACGGAGTATTTCCGAACGGCTCCAAACCTTTTCGAGTATCACTGGCGCCCCCGCACCTCTGGCTAAATGCGGTACTGCACACCCCATTAGCTTGAATTCTGCTTGTTTTGCAAGACACTCGCAAACCGAGTCAGGATTTTTTTTTTAAAAAGTTACTCGTCTTTCAAAATGCTCATTAACCAGGGTTCCACTGTATATGCTGTGCCATTACTACTTGTGGTGGTGTATGTGCACCCTCCACACCCCCCCCCTACACTCCGGACCTTGGAGTCCTCCCTAGAAGCAGCTAGGGCCCAATATACTGCACAACCAACTCCAGATTCCCATGGTGTATTGGTGGGGGCACATAAAGCTCTTGATCTCCATAGGGTGGATACCACTTAATAACAACTGTATTTGTCAGCTAGGTTACATGAGCAGTGGAAAGAATGGCAAGTTGCCAGCATATTCATCTCGTACAGCATACACGGATAGGTCCATATCACAAATTAAAATCCATGATGGATCAGTTACATCGGACCTTTGACCATTAACCAGACATTTAGGTCCTTTTTATGAACACCTATACTCGGCTCCTGCGCCCTCTGCCGAGCTTGAGTTGGCGGGCTTCTTTGAATCCAACCAATTTCCCAAATTGGAGGACTCCCACAGACTTATTTTGGATAAACCCCTAACGACTGAAGAAATTATAGAGGCCATATATTCTCTCCCTCCAAACAAGACTCCGGGGTTGGGCGGTCTACACACAGAGTGGTACAAGCACTATGTGGAAGACCTTGCAAAAAAACTACATTCTCTGTTTGAAGGTGCATTGGAGGAAAGAGTGCTTCCTGCCTCTATTTGCGAAGCTTTGATTGTTGTACTCCTCAAACCTGACAAAGACAAATTATTATGCGGATCCTATCATCCAATCTCACTATTAAATTGTGATGTTAAACTGCTGCCCAAACTCCTAGCTATAAGACTACAAACTTCACCTTGTCCATCGGGACCAAACAGGGTTCATACCTGGTAAGAGCACTTACGATAGATACAATTCTGTGTCTTTATTTACATGTTCACAGGCCTGCCACTGACAAAAAAAAAAAAAAAAAAAACACAAAAAAAAAAACAGATGTGGATGTGCTGAAGGCTTTTGACACCTTTAATTGGTGGTCCTTCCTTTGGGAAACTATGCATTGGATGGGTTTTAGCCTTCACTACATAGTGCCAGGGTTAGAGTTGGGCGATTTTCTGAAAAAAAAAAAAATCTGTGATTTAAAAAAAAAAAAAAAAAAAAAAAAAAAAACACAACACTTGCAAATTTTTTTTTTTTTTTTGGACACCGCGCCGGTCCTGAGGAGCTGCGGGCAGGAGTTTTTATGCGAGGCCGCGGCTTCGGCCGAAGCTGCGGCCTCGCCTAAAAACTCCTGCCCACAGCTCCTCAGGACCGGTGCTGTGAAAAAAAAGAATTCTAAAAAAAAATCGATTTGCTGAAATTTTGAATCGATTTGACCTCTCAACTCGATTCAAATCGATTTTTTTCCCCAGCCCTAGCCAGGGTATGCACCAACAAGGACATATCTGATGTTTTTTCTTTAAAGGAGGGGTACTAGACAGGGCTGCCCGCTCTCGCCGCTTCCGCTTGCACTGGCCATAGAGCCTCATGCTCTGGCAGTGCGACCGTCGGTGACGGTGGGTGGCATATGTTATGGTGAGCAAACGGAAAAGATTTCTCTCTATGCTGATGATGCATTAATTTACCTAGATGGCTCGCAGCAGTCCTTTGTGTCAATAATGGGGGGCGTGGAGGAATTTGGGAAGGTTTCTGGGCTACAGATCGGATGAGAAAAATCTGTTGTTTCCCATTGGCCATAACCTCGATTACACATATCTAACTTGCTCCAAACTGGTCATTCAGCCCACATTTAAGTATTTCGGGAACCCTATAAATGCAGATCTATCTACTTATGAATCCCTTAACATGACTCCAATTATAACACACATGGAGACTAGGCTCCGCACCTGGACTTCCTTGCCTCATATACCTACCCAAATTTTAATATGTTTTTCGTGCATCCCTGTTTTTTTTGTTACAAAAACTATTTCAAAAATTAGACTCGATTTTGTCCACCTTCCTCTGGCAGGGGGTACATCCACGTATTGCAAAAGCATCTCTCCAAGCTGCTAAAGCAGATGGCGGATTGGCTTGTCCAAATCTAAAGGCACTATTTTTTAGCATCACAACTTACCTACGTCAATGAATTGTTCCTGGGGACCTCATCTCCCTCCACCACTCTGCTGACTGCACTCTATGGTTCTAGGGCCTCAGCTGTGGATGCACTACACAGGTCGATACCTAAACGCTGCTCTCGGATAGAGATTAGCTGGCTTGCCTGGCATGAGGGTACTAGAGCATTGACAACTTCGGGAGGGGTGTCTCCCTAAGGCCCCCCTGTGGCAAAATCCTAATTTCTCAGAGCTCCTGGGCCACCCGGACTCCTTGTGGTGGACAAGACTAGGGGTCAACCATATCTCTCACATTTTTGTTCATAACATTTTTGCTTCCTTTGAGGAGTTGAAGGCCAGGTGTGGAGTGACTAATTCTTTAAATATCTTTTGATGCGTCATGCTATCCAGGCACAGTTTGCCAGTTTGACCCAGGAGCTCTCAGAATCACCTTCAGAGGTGCTGTTGTCCTATCCAGATATTGAGAAACTGGTTACAACAGTTTATTCACATTTTCAGTCAGCCGGGGTTAATCCCTTCCAGCTGGTTCAACGGAAATAGGAGGTTCTAATTGCTGGGCTGTCCGAGGAGGAGTGGGAGGAGGCCTCTGAAATCTGCTTCCAGGACCTTATAAGTTCTAATGATCGCTATACACAGTTCAAATGTATACACCAGCTGCATTACACTCCGACCAGATTGGCCCGCATGGGCTTTGAGTCTGCATCCTCCTGTCCCAGATGTGGGCATACGGAAGCTGGGTACTTACACATGTTTTGGTCTCGCCCTGCCTTGTCAGTATATTGGAAGGACTTATTTTCTTTTTTTGACAACACTTTACATTTACCTGTACCTCATACTCCTGAAGTTGGTTTACTTGGTGTGTTAAATGACTATCCACAGGACTCATGCTCATACCCTTGTACATATATTGTTATTCTATGCCAGGAGATTAATTCTGTTACAATGGAAAAACGCTGTGGCTCCGGATATACAAACCTTTGACAGCATGGTAAATAAAGTATTGCCCATTTTCAAATTCATCTCCCATGGCAGAGCCTGCCCTAAAAAGTTCTTCAAGATCTGGCAGCCATGGCTTGATATTGCTGACTCGTTTTGGAGAAACACTCCGCTATCCCAACAGTAGTGGGTAGCGGACTCCTATTTATAACACTATATTTGCACCTATCATGTGTTCAGATGGGGGCCCTCGGGTGGCTGGGGAGGGATAGCAAGGCGTGTGTGTCAGTATGAGAGGCAAATTTGGTTGTTAACCGAGTTTGAAAGTTTTCCTCCTTTTATGAAACCGTACTGTTGAAACAAGGGGTCCTGCGCGGTCCCGGTAAAGCAATATTGAGAACCCACTATATGACATTCCCCCCGTTTGGGAATCGGAGGTTCTGATTCCGATGTTATTATGCTGGGCCAGAAGTTCTATATCACTACTGTATTGCTGATGTACCCTTTTGAAAAGTGGCTGTTAACATGTTTTATGGAAGATTCAATAAACAAATACTAAAAAAAAAAAAAAAGAAAAAAAAAAAGGAAGATGGATAAATAACCTTCTGTCTTGACAACCACTTTAACCTGACTGGAATCTTATGGGGCATAGAGAATGGAAGCAATTTATTTTTAAATTAAACTGGGCTTTGATCACACTGGGTGTATTTTCATGCCTTTTCTAAAAGTTTGGCAGAATAAAATGTTAAAATATGATGTAGCACATCTGAAAGTTTTTTCTATGTTTTGGCTCTTTAAAAATGTTGCGATTACAGAAAAATACCTGCGAGTTCTGGCAGGATCAATAGGTATTTTTATGTATTTGCAGCTTTTCTAAAGAAACAACACGCAAGTAAATGTGCATGCATTGCAGATCCGTAATATATTTTTTAAATTCTGTCTAGTCTTGTATGCCAGGAAAAATCAAATGGAGTCTTAAAAATACAACTAAAATGCCCTGAACATGTGGTAGACCCACTATTTAAATGTATTCAACATAATCTATTCATGTTTGCCACTGTATAAACATTACACACTCACTGGCCACTTTATTTGGTACAGCTGTTCAATGACTTGGTAACACAAATCGCTAATCAGCCAATTACATGGCAGCAACTCATTGCATTTAGACATCTAGAGCCGGTGAAGACAATTTGCTGAAATTCAAACCAAGCATCTGAATGGGGAAGAAAGGGGATTTACGTGACTTTGAACGTGGCATGGTTGTTGGTGCCAGACCGGCTGGTCTGAGTATTTAAAAAACTGCTGATCTACAGGGATTTTTACGCACAACCATCTCTAGGGTTTACAGAGATTGGTCCGAAAAAGAAAAAAAGATCTGGTGAGCAGCAGTTGTGCGGTTGAAAATGCCTGTTGAGACTGGTTTGAGATGATAGAAAGGCAACAGTAACTGAAATAACCACTTGTTACAACCAAGGTATGCAGAATACCATCTCTGACCGCACAACACATTGAACCTTGAAGCAGATGGGCTACAGCAGCAAAAGACCACACCGGGTGCCACGCCTGTCAGCTAAGAACAGAAAATGGAGACTAAGTCGCACAGGCTCAGCAAAATTGGACAATAGAAAACTGGAAAAACGCTGCCTATTCTAACGAGTCTCAATTTGAGCTACGACATTCAGATGGTAGGGTCAGTATTTGGCATAAACAACATGAAAGCATGAATCCATCCTGCCTTGTATCAACAGTTCAGGCTGGTGGTGGTGCAATGTTGTGGGGGATACTTTCTTTGATACACTTGGGGCAATTTGAGCATTGCTGACCACGTCCATCCCTTCATGACTAGAGGTCGACCGATATATCGGCCGATATTTGGCGTTATTTACTTAATCGGCATCGGCCGATTGTGCTGATAAAAAAGGCCGATTGTAACTTCAGCCGTGACTTGCAAATGACTTCTGTAATAGAAGTTAATGCAAGTTTCCCGAGGTTATCTGTAGAGAGGATTCTCCCCTCCTCTGGGCAGCCTGCCAAGTCTGATAAGAAGATACATTGTATCTTTCAGGTTCTTTTTATCAATAGACTGAACTCCGTGTGTAGAAGCTCTCAGTTTAACCATTTAAAGACTAAATCTTTTCTGACACTTGTTGCTTACAAGTAAAAATCCTGTATTTTCTGCTAGAAAATCACTTAGAACCCCCAAACATTATATATATATATTTTTTTTAGCAGAGACCCTAGGGAATAAAATGGTGGTTGTTGTAATATTTTATGTCACACGGTATTTGCGCAGCGGTCTTTCAAACGCAATTTAAAAAAAAAAAATACAGTAATGAATTAAAAAAAAAAACCTAAGCAGTAAAGTTAGCCCATTTTTTTTCGTCCAAAAGTTTTGATTACCTATTTTTGTGTATTTAATATTTAAGATAGTTTTTTTTTTTTTTTTTTCTAAATTATACATACAAGTGAACTGATTGGAGGTTTGTTTTGTTTAATGTTTAAATGAAAAAAAATTCTGTATTACTTAAGGCTGCTTTCACACTGGAGCGGGCATGCGTTGATGGTAAAATGCTGCTAGTTTTAGCGGCGCTTTACCGTCATTTTAGAGGCGCTATTCGGCTGCTAGCGGGGCGCTTATAACCCAGCTAGCGCCTGAAGAAGGGGTTAAATGCGCCCCTGAAGCGCCGCTGCCAAAACGCTTTGCAGGCGCTTCGGCAGCGGTGCGCATTCATTTCAATGGGCAGGAGTGGTGGAGGAGAGGTGTACACCGCTCCAAAGATGCCGTTTGCAGGGCTTTTTTTTACATCCTGCCAGCGCATCGCCTCAGTGTGACAGCTCTCGGGATATCACACTGAGACTGCAGGGGAGCCACTTTACAGGCGCTATTTTTAGCCCAAAAGTGCCTGAAAAACGCCCCAGTGTGAAAGGGGTCTAACTGTTAGATTTTATGAGATGAAGGGAAAAAAGAAAAAAAAAAAAATCGGCCAAATATATCGGCCCAAAAAAATCGGCATCACATATCGGCCATCGGCCACCGCGATTTCTAAATATCAGCATCGGCCAGAGAAAAACCCATATCGGTCGACCTCTATTCATGACTACAGTGTACCCATCTTCTGATGGCTACTTTCCAGGATAATGCACCATGTCACAAAGCTCAAATCATCTCACCACTGGTTTCCTAAGCATGACAAGGAGTTCACTGTACTCCGATGGCCTCCATAGTCACCAGATATCAATCCAATAGAGCACCTTTGGTGCTACTGACATGAAATTTTCACCACATGTTGGTAACAACCCATACATACAAGAAACCAAAACAAAATACTTTCAGAAATTACATAGTCAGGTTGAAAAAAGACACAAAAGTCCAACCATAAAAATAAATAAATAAATAAAAAATAATATCATACAATCCCATATACCCAATCCAATACCCACAGTTGATCCAGAGGAAGGCAAAAAACCCCAGCAGAGCATGCTCCAATTTGCTACAGCAGGGGAAAAAATACGTTCCTGATCCCCCGAGAGGCAATGGATTTTCCCTGGATCAACTTTACCTATAAAAGGTCAGTACCCAGTTATATTATGTACATTTAGGAAAGAATCTAGGCCTTTAAAGTAATCTACTGAACTGGTCAGCACAACCTCTGGAGGGAGTCTATTCCACATTTTCACAGCTTTTTCTGTGAAGAAACCTTTCCGTATTTGGAGATGAAATCTATTTTCCTCTAGGCGTAAAGAGTGCCCCCGTGTCCTCTGTGATGACCTTATTGTGAATAACTCAACACCAAGTACACTATATGGACCCCTTATATATTTGAACATGTTGATCATATCCCCCTTAATCTCCTCTTCTCAAGAGTGAATAATGCGCCTTGAGGACTGGAGTTGAGAAACGCTGCTCTAATCTTTCCTCATAGCTGAGCTCCTCCATGCCTTTTATCAGTTTGGTTGCCCTTCTCTGCACTTTCTCCAGTTTCCCGATATTCTTTTTGAGAACTGGTGCCCAAAACTGAACTGCATAATCCAGATGAGGTCTTACTAATGATTTGTACAGGGGCAAAGTTATATTTCTCTCTCTGGATTCCATACCTCTCTTAATAAATTAAAGTTATGTGTAATAAAATGAAAAATGACAGTACTTGGTACAAAATCCTTTTTTGGTAATGACAGGTTCAAGATGCCTCCTGTATGGAGAAACTAGTCGCATTGCTCAGGTGTGATTGTGGCCCATTCTTCCACACAGTCTTCAAATCTTGAAGGTTCTGCCGGCTTCTTCTATGAACTTTGATCTTTAGTTGTTTCCATAGATTTTCAATTGGATGGGCCACAGCTTTTTTTTTCCCTTTCTTTGAATTCAATTGAGAGTTTCCTTGGCTTTGTGTTGGTTACTTTTTCCCTGTGTCATTCCATTTTATTACACATCATTTCTGAACTTATTTGTTCTGGTTTCTTTGTATGTATGGATTGCATGGGCTGTTACCGCCTTGTGTTGATAATTTTATGTCAAGAGCACCTTTAGAAATATTTACCTAGCAAAATGGTGACGTGTTCAATATCCATCGCTATCTATATACACACACATAATTATATATATACACACACACATATATATATACACATATACACACACATACATACATACATACATACATATATATATATATATACACATACATACATACATACATACATACATACATACATACACACATACACACACAGTGTATATAACTCTTTTTAATATTATTTATATTAAAGAAGGGACACGATCTCCAATGCAAAATGTTTACTGAATAATTATATATAATACGTGAAATAAGCAGCAACTGTACAGTTTCGAGCATACCATGCTCTTCATCAAGCTGTGTTCACACACTGTACATAATCCCTAATTTTATGATCAAAACTTGTTACTGAATTGCAAAATACAAAAAGGACTTGCAAGCATAAAATACACAAACATTTACATCTGCCATTTGCCCCAGATAGACGGCCTTTTGTTAAATGATGACTCAACAAATCTTTTCAGAAACACGTCACACGTAACGCCTTCAAAACTAGTGGTTTTCTCTTTTTCTGTACAGGCAAGAATTAACCAACATTAACAAAACATGTGACCCAAACAAAAGTTTCAAATTAAAAAAAAAAAAACTGGCTTGGTATATAACCTGCCCATACACAGAAATGGAATAGCTTTTTTTTTTTTTTTTCTGCCGCTCTTTAAACCTTAAAGCTGATTTTCTGGCAGACATAAAAGACACCTATTAATTCAGCTTTCTACCTGTAAGAGAAACCTAAAACAGAGCTAAAGACGTACAAAAAGGTAAGTTATGGATTTTGGAAGAAGAGCTATGCAAAGCCGAAAACTTTTTTCCCAGTGATAGGAATTTTTTAACATTCATATGTACACTGAATAGTGCACACGCCAAGCAGTGTACACCCCTGGATCACTCTCAGAATCTGTAAGATAACAAGGATGGAACCAGGGATAATGTAGTTCTGGTGCACATGTGCAATGGTCACCCCAATAGGAATGACAGGGATCCAGGAAGAAGCAGGGAAGAAGGCAGCGGAGGGGCATGGGGCAGCAGAGGATGGACCCATCATTGCTGAAGGACGACAAACTTGCAATGTGCTGTGTGGCAGATCTGGGTAAATCACAGGACTCGAAGGAAAGAAATACAAATCCATTGGCAGGGAAAACAACTAAATATATATATATATATTCTTGTTTACCAGGAGCTCAGCTTTAAGATTTGCCTTACGGTTACCAAGGCTGATATTCTAAAAGATCATGGAGTTGGAGAAAAGCAGTCATATGGCCTGCAAACACCAACAGAAAAGGACAGTGTATGACCAATGTGTATTCTGCCTACTGGGCAGTTGACTATTGGTAGATATTGCCCATGATATGTTTACATTTGATTGAATCCGAGATCTTGGGTGTGAGATATATTCATCATAGACACAAAATGATTTTTAGCAGATGGAAGCCTAGAACGAGCTCACAATTTCCCCTGAATATAAACCTGCCATTTATATGTAAACCCAGAGTTTTAAAAGAGTAGTATGGGTTTTATTTATGTTTAAGAATCATACTTGCCTAGCTGGATGCTGCACCTGTCCCCGACGGCTCTAACACTGAGAACTGAGCGATCAAACACCGTCATTCACTCAGTTCTCACACTTCCCCAAATTGAGAACTGGTGACTGCCAGTCAACGCTCTCTGCTCTGCCCCCTCCTCACTCACTGGAGCGCTGGGCTGTGAAGGGGGCAAGAGCGAACAGCTCAGACTCTCAGCAGCTCGCTGACAGGCTGAGCCAGATGGTCACAATCTTGCCCATGCCAGGACTGACTCTGACGTCAGCAGTCTTCAGCCCGCTGTCTGCCGAGAATAAGTCACAGAACGAACTGCACTCCTGTGATCCACAGGAGAAGTACAGCCAAAAGAGCTTTGGCTATACTTCTTCTTTAAGTCATAGGACTTAAGACAATGCAACAAATGCATTGTGTCTTGATGCAGATCCAATACATACAGCCCAAGACTATGAATGTAAAGGTGTGCAAGTGTAAATGATATGACACATGGTATGATTATACGTTTCAGTGAACATTACAATAAATTACAAAACACCTACATTTGAAACAACTTCTAAATCTAATTAAAATACAATAAATATGTGTGTTTTGGCCCAGCAAAAGATCCAATTCGAAATAAGATCTGTGTCGAATACCCAAATATAGATAAAAAAAATAAATAATAATAATATTAAAAAAAAAAAAAAAAAAAAAAAAAAAAAAAAGCACCCCATCTGAACCTGTAATTTTATATATAAAAAAACAAACCTATCCTAGCATTCTTCTCATTCAATGTATACTATACACCTTAAGCCCTTGCTCACATTGGAGCGACTTGTCATGCGATTTCACAGGTCAAATCACATGACAAGTTGCACCCTACTGTCTGCAATGGCACTGTTCAAATCGGTGCAACGCCAACTTTGCAGTGCCGCATCGATTTGAAAAAGTAGTTCTTGCACTACTTTTGGCAATTTCGGGACTTGCATAGAGCCGCACAGATGTCTTCAAATTGACCCCCAAAATCACACTGACCTGCGGCTTTGAAATCGTGCAATTTCAGATGAAGGAGCATGATTTCAAAGCCGCATTCAATGTGAACGAGGTCTTAAACAATAAAAAGTGTAACTATTTCTTGCAAAATAATTTCTTTTGTATACAAGAAAAACTAGTATACAGTAGGCAGAAGAGTGCCTATATTAGTTTACATGTGCACGGGCAATCTGTAGAGTACATCTGATGTGCAAACATCAGGATTTAATATCCTGTTACCTTGGATTACATAGAGAATGTGAAGTTTAGAATTTTCTTACTCCATTCAGTAATTACATACAGTATGTACCTTGGCTGAGCATTTTTGTGGCAGGTAGAGAAGGTAAAACACCAAATTAAAAGGAGATTAATAGACGGATTTCTCAAAGCGGAACTTCACCCAAAAGGGGAAGTTCCACTTGCTTTACGTCCTGGATGTGCCCATACATTACAACCCCTTAATGCCAGCTCACACTAGGGGAACCTGTCAGGAGACTTAGCCGCCTGACAAGTCGCGCTCAATGCAGTGCAATGGAACTGTTCTAATGGGAGCAACTTAAGTCACTCCAACTTAGAAAAAGCTTCCTGTACTACTTGGGGGAGACTACGGAGCAGCTTGCATTGACTTCTATTAAAGAAATTGTTTGCAAGCCGCGCTGAGGTTGCGCTGTGTGGGGCGGCTTCAAAGTCAGACAACTTTGAACCCGCCCCAGTGTGAACCGGCACTTATGCCCCATACACACGGTCAGATTTTCCGATGGAAAATGTTCGATGGGAGCTTGTTGATGGAAATTCGGACCGTGTGTAGGCTCCATCGGAATCTCCGTCACACAAAATTTGAGATCTGGATCTCAAATTTTCTGACAACAAAATCCGTTGTCGTAAATTCCGATCCTGTGTACACAATTCTGACGCACAAAGTTCCACACATGCTCGGAATCAAGCAGAAGAGCCGTACTGGCTACTGAACTTCCTTTTTCTCGGCTCGTCGTACGGGTTGTACGTCACCGCGTTCTTGACGTTCGGAATTTCCGACAAGATTTGTGTGACCGTGTGCATGCAAGACAGGTTTGAGCCAACATCCGTCAGAACAAATCCATGGATTTTGTTGTTGGAATGTCCGATTGTGTGTACAGGGCATTAGACTTCTATAAGGCCATCTACCTTAATTTCTGGCTTCGGTACACAGCCCCATAGAGGTCCACCATGCTGATCTATGTAACCCAGAACCCCTCCTAAAGTTATCCTCGACTTCCCTTAAAGTTAGATAACGAATTTGAGTAGAGTTTTTTTGTGGCTGTTAAAATCGATCCAGGGAGTGCTGAAAGTAAAGTGAATTCTGGGCCTTGATATATGTGTGCTTAATGTGACCCTAGCATGTATCTGACCTACATTTTCCTATAGCTGCTTAGTTAAAGGGCACTACATATGTACAAGAGCCCATTTACACTGGAGATCAACAATGTAGCTTTTTAAGGGCATTTAAAGTGATACTAAACACACACTGTTTAATTTACATTGCCCCTTCTCTTTCTGTATGTGAATGATAGCACTGTAATTATTTGAATAAAAAAAAAACAAAAAAAACCACACATCTATACCTTTATTCCTAATCTATATACAGCTGTCACATGAGGCAGCTCTTTCCCAGCCTGTCTGCAGGGAAACATAGGTAGGATGAGTTTCTAGTCCTTTTCTACTGGTCATCTCCAAAATAAAAAATAAAAATAAAAAAAACTCTCAAATCTTTATTATTTGTGCCAATAAACTGGTGTGGGCAGATTTCTGCCAATCACAAGCTGTGTCATGCCCCTCCAGACTGTGTATTAGAATAAGATGAAGGTGAAGCCTCAATAGACATGTAATGATCCACCCCCATTGTATTTAGCTGGTTAGTGGGCATGGGGGAGGAGGGAGGCTGTCATGTACCACTGTGTATACACCCACATGTGTGACTCTATAGTCACGTGGAAGGAATAGAAACACACTGAAAACGGAGCATGCTCTGCAGAATCCCTAGCTGCAGTGGGGACATTGACAGTAGGGGGAAGACAAAACAGTAGGATCAACTGGGTTTTTTGTAGAAAACAGAAAACAAATCCCATTGTGACTGAATGAGTATGAACAGACATGTAATACAGCATTTCATTATATAGTTTTTATTCATGTGGGTTGAATGACACTTTAAGCTAGCAATAAAAGGGTCGTTATTTTTTTTTTTTTGTTTTTTTTTTTTTTGCAGCCATCTGTCAGAACAAAAAAAAAGAAAGAATAAAAAATTAAGTCTGTCATAGATGGCTTGAATCTCAGCCGGTTCAGCAGAGCACTGGCCAAGATTTGATCCATGTATAGGCAGGCTGATTGTACCCCAGTCAATCCATCAATCGAATTGGGTACAGCCAGCATGTCGGATTTCAATAATCACTGTGTTCTCCCAGCAGGGACAGCTCCGTGCGCCCCCCCACTGGAAGACCACAATAGCTCCGCGGAAAGGATTCCCCCATCAACACTGTGTTAATGGGGGGGGGGGGAATTGAGCAATTTTCTTTCCTGCAACCCGTGGTTCTAGTTTTGTACAGTGTGTGAAAGGATTAGAATGTCAGATTTTTATCTCATCCAGTCTTCCTGTGGGAGACATCCACCTTTATTCTTTGTCACGGGGACTATTGTCACTAGAGTAGAAATGAGGAGAAAACAGATGTAAGGCATCACCAGAACAGGAGAAGGATATCTTTCAATTGGGATGACAGCTCCTGTGATGTGAATGGTGGTTGTTTCACCATCTTCAGGGAGATACCAAGACCGTGCTTCACGAGTGCCAAAATATGTTTACCAGAGATTAACTTAAAGTGTAAGTTCATCTTATTCAGAAAAAAAAAAAAGAAAACGAACACTGTACACCCAACCGGGATCCATCCAGGATGAATCAAAGAAAGGCTCCGTGCCAAGCACTGACCAATCAGTAACACTCTCATCTGTCCTGGAAGCACTGCAGAAAGAGGAAGAAGAGCGGGATTTCAAATCCCTAGATCACTACACCAGCTGCATGAACACTGACTGACAGCTCTTCACCCATGGAGTATATTGCACAATCACAATAAAAGATGTTGGACCGTTTTACACTAAGTAACCCCTTTTACATATTTACCAGCACCAGACATTTGACAGGCTCCCAGGGCATATACAGTATGCTAAGGGATAAATATATGTATATTTAATTAAACAGGAACGCTGGCATGCAATCCGGTTTACAACTTTTTGAGAGATTGGAATGCAAAGTTTATAGCAGCAGCTAGCGATAATCTCAGGTAAAACAAAGCATGCTTGTTGTACCCAAGTTGAACGACCAACTTGATACATTCAGCCTACCCATACACTGTTCAAATCTCAGCCAGGGGAGATTTGAACTGTGTATGGCCTGCCTAAGGTCCCATGCACACTAGGGTGTTTAGCACCTATCCATGAGGCGCCAGCATTTAGATGTGTGTGGATGGCACAGGTACACTGTCCAGTCCTGCTGTCAACTCGACAGCCTGTAAAACGATATGGGAGGCTGAAAGCTGCTCCAGCTGGACAATGTTCCCGAAAGGGACTTGTGTTTGGGGCAGTATGTGTCCAGGGATGAATGCCCAGAATGCATGCAGCCTGCGTTCTGAACACGGCAGAGCCTCATGCACTGGGGTTAAACACCCAGTGCTCATGGGGCTGTTGGAGGCTTTTACAACCAATAACAGAGCAACTCACATGTCTGGCACACTCATAAACCCATCACTATACTAAAGCTCACCGGAAAGTAATACCTGTAAAAGAAAAGCGTAAATACTCACCTCTCCTGCGGCCCGAACTGCCGAACACAGCTATATTTAAGAGACATTATCCCCCCAAATCTGCTGGGAAACCAACACTTCAGAGAGTGTTGATCTCCATGTTTCCCTGTAGCCAACCATCATGTTACCACTGCCTACAAAACGCTTCAATCCAAGTCAACAAAATGAACCTTAGATGCCCAGAAGGCACCCAAGAAGCCTTTGTTTTTTTTACATATTTTTCTTTACACTGTTTAACAAGGCATTCTGAAAGCTTTAGGCATTGGTTTGAATATTCTTCCTAAACAGTGAAAAACATTTTAAACGGATAAATTCACCTGTGGAAAAAAAAAAAGTATTAAACGCACATGGATTTTCAGGTAAAAAAAAAAAAAAAAAGTGAAATTTTTTTTTTTTTACACTGCAGTCTGTAAAGCATGGCACCTGTGATCAGCAGGTTGCGGGTGCAATGCCAGGCTCTTGCACAGTCCCGTACAGGCAGATAATTACTGAAGTGCAAGAAGAATTAATGAACTGCGCCCGCCCCTCACAGTGCATTGAGAGCTACAAGCCATCTGCCACGTTGGTAGATGGGACTTGTAGTTCATTCATTCACAGAAATCTGTCACGTTTTAAAAATGGCACGGCTGTATGGGGCTCTGTCCTCACAACCATGCCATTTTAAAAATGTGACAGTAGATGCAGGATGAGGATCCTCTGCCTGCTGTCAGGGGAAGGGGAAACACTACTGTACGTTTAAAACACACAGTTCTAATGTCTGTGCGACTTTAACCTTAGTATGTATTTGCCTTTTTTTTTTTTTTTTTTTTAAAGCAAATAGACACCACCAACATTTGTACAGTTTTGGATATGCCCAAAGGCAATGGCTTTCATAGAGTGGCCTGAGCAGGGACAGCTGGATGCCGATGACATCAGCAGGGATCATTTGTGCAGCAAAGCAGGACAAAGTTGGACTGGCTGGACAGACACTTGACAACCATGCATAACAGGTAAGAGGACATTAAAGAAATAAATCAAATGGCGAGAGGGTGTGAAGATCCTCTTTATGCAAATCCTTTTTGCAAAGATTCTCATCTGGAGACCCAGTAACAGCACTTCTTGTTGCAGGCTGACAACACTAAACAACTGCCTCACAATTAGCAGCAGTGTTGTCAGCCTGCTGTACAAGCACTTTTTGCTGGTCAGTTGGCTGCCTATCTGACAAACCCAATAGAAAGCCCAGCGGACAACTGAGAGACACATAGCCGGATGACAATGTTACTGCTAAGCGTAAGGGAGTGACTTAGCATGGTCAGCCTGCAACAAGAAATGCTGTTACTGGCGGGATCTCAACATAAACAAAATTTGCAACAGAGTGCCAAAAATTGCTTAAGAAAAGTGAAAACGGTGAGAGATATCATACTGAAAAAATAGATTTAGTGTTTACATACACTTTAATGACGTCACTTCTGCATATGCCGCTGTTTATGGCACGGGCATGCCGGCCTCTTCAGAGGGCATGCGCCAGTGATGTCACCAAATGCATGCAGTGTGAATATCTTCTAAACAGTGCAAGTTTAGGAGAGATTCACAGTACCTACAGGTAAAAGTCTTATTTTAGGCTTACCTGTAAGTACAACTGGTAACACTGAGTTTACTACCACCTTAACACCTTCCTGCCCCCCACCCATGGCCCTTTAAATGGGTGTTATTGCCAGGCCAGGAGGTATGAAAGATTTCCAGATCATGGAATCACTGTGCACTCTCAGGACAGAAACCTCAGTCTCCATGAAAGCAGCTGTGCAGTATGTGGGCATTAAGGTTTACCCGTCCTGTTGACACAAATATGCATTATGTGGTTGGCGAAGGGTTAAGGCCTGGAGTCACACTTTCATGTTGGGGTAACCCATAACATTCATTGCGGCGTTATTCATTTTGAATCCTTGGGCACCAAGGCAACACACCTGCTGCAATGCATGGAGGTGCATCATATTAAAAAAAGAAAAAAAAAAGTTATGAGTGATTGGCAGCCTATTCATTTTGAGTGGGCTGCCTTAAAAAAATACCAGTTAACACGACGCACATATAGAACGGAGCCTAACATCCTACCCCTGCCAGCATTTAAATGTAACCAACCAAGGATCTGAAGATGTAAATAAGATCTTTCCACATTAAACGGATCCCCATAAAGAAGACATAATATCCCTGAACCCAGACAACCAATGACTCAATGTTCAGCATTCAAACCTGTGTTATTGTCAGTGTATAATACATGTAGGCCACCATCCCCAAATGTCATTAAACATGGCTCCACCCAGAGACGGCGAACTGTCTGTGATCAGTCTACAGTCGGGATGGATGGCCTGTGTACATCTAGAATCAGAATAATAATAAATGATGATAGTGTCCTCCTGTCAGTAATCAGTGTGGATCATCATAGAACCCAAGCTTACATTAAAGCTTAGCAGGCAGTGACCAGCAATGACAGGGATCTCTATGGATCGGTGTACTCGGACCAGCCTGGGACTGTCATCTCTATGACCCAGGGTGATCAGTCTAGGCAGGGACAGGGATCTCTATGGATAGGGGTGATCAATAGACAACAGGACAGGGATCTCTATGGATAGGGGTGATTAATAGACAACAAGATAGGGGTATATAGATAGGGGTGATCAATAGACAACAGGACAGGGATCTCTATGGATGGGGGTGATTAATAGACAACAAGATAGGGGTATATAGATAGGGGTGATCAATAGACAACAGGACAGGGATCTCTATGGATAGGGGTATATAGATAGGGGTGATCAATAGACAACAGGACAGGGATCTATGGATCGGTGTGCCCAGTCCAGGCTGGGACTGTCATCTCTATGACCCAGGGTGATCAGTCTAACCAGGGACAGGGATCTCTATGGATAGGGGTGATCAACAGATAATAGGACAGCGATCATTGTAGATTGGAATGATCAGTCTAGGCAGGGACAGGAATCTCTGGATTGGGGTGATCAGGCTAGGACAGGGCGCTGTATCGATCAGGCTAGGACAGGGCGCTGTATCGATCAGGCTAGGACAGGGCGCTGTATCGATCAGGCTAGGACAGGGCGCTGTATCGATCAGGCTAGGACAGGGCGCTGTATCGATCAGGCTAGGACAGGGCGCTGTATCGATCAGGCTAGGACAGGGCTCTGTATAGATCAGGCTAGGACAGGGCTCTGTATAGATCAGGCTAGGACAGGGCTCTGTATCGATCAGGCTAGGACAGGGCTCTGTATCGATCAGGCTAGGACAGGGCTCTGTATCGATCAGGCTAGGACAGGGCTCTGTATCGATCAGGCTAGGACAGGGCTCTGTATCGATCAGGCTAGGACAGGGCTCTGTATCGATCAGGCTAGGACAGGGCTCTGTATCGATCAGGCTAGGACAGGGCTCTGTATAGATCAGACTAGGACAGGGCTCTGTATCGATCAGGCTAGGACAGGGCTCTGTATAGATCAGACTAGGACAGGGCTCTGTATGGATCAGGGAGATGAGTGACATGTAGCGGTGACACAGACTAGGATATGTGTTGAGGGCCCGGATCTGCCTGCGTGTCACCCCCCGGTGCCCGTGTCTCCCCACACCGGCCTCACCCCCTCTCTCCACACCCGACCTGGGTAATGCCTTCTCCTCTAATAGGATCACCGAGGCCTTCCTGTTCACTTTCACTATGGCCACCCCGGCTTTCCCCTCCATGTCCCCCTTTCCTTCTCGTCCCCAACCAGCGAACACCTCACCTCCTTCCGTCTCTCCGCTTCTCCCCGTTCGCTTCCCGGCGACTCCTCCTCTTCTCCCGGCCCGGGGCCTTGGACACTGGCTAGTAAGAGGGAACAGACACCGCACACCGGAAATACGTAGCAAAAAGGGCAGCCCCGTCTGTCAGCAAGAGGGAGAGCGGCCTCACTGGAGCTAACGGCGCATGCGCCGGAGGATTGCCGAGCGCCCGCCTGCAGATTGGGCATGCGTGGTAACAGAGGTATGCGTGTCAACCTGGCACGCAGCCGCAGTACTGCGAGCCCGAGGCAGTGCTGGTGATTCGGCTGCGTGGCTCTTCTCAGATCATGTGACGTGATGATGACGTCAGGTTTAGAATGTCACAGGGAGTTCCCAGCTGGTTGTTTGTTCTAAGAATTGTGTAAGAGGTGCCATGAAAGTCAGCAGGGGGGCTCAGTGCAGAAGGCTGGCACAAGAGGTTTGTTTATGGTGCTGACAGGTGTGTGCTGTACACAAGTCATGTCACATTCACATGTGCTGGTTATGTGGCAAACAAGCTCCCGGGCATTGAGCTTCACGCCTTTGGGATAAGCGCTACATGCATGATGTGCGTTTCACATCGCTACCAACATTTCCAAAACATTTCTAGGGACTTTTTTTTGCAGAAAGGCAGTGTAGGCGGAGCAGTAAGGTAATTAGGGGCGGGGCATCAATTTTTGTGGGTGTGTCCAGCTTTTATAAATAAATTGTGCTCGAAAATGGGTGTGGTTTAAAGTATGCTAAATAGTGGGCGTGGCTTAAAAGGGTGTGGTTAAATGCAGTCTGTGTACTTCCACCTGTCCATAGGGATGCATGGCCCTTCCCATCAGGTCCTCCTGAAAAACTGGCAGGCCGACCTGATTGGACCCGCTGTGTGAAAGGGCCTTAGTGATGGTGTGAGCAAAGAGCGACTGCGAGAAACTGCACTGCCCAATTTCTCCAGTCAGAAAAACAGAAGAGACCATCTTTGTCAGCTTATAGCATTTCTTTACTAAAAGTCCAAAAGATAGAAGTAAAAGAGTGCTGTTAGCTGACATGTAGTCTGACTGTGAGAAATTGGCCAGTGCAGTTTTAAACCCAATTTCTCACAGTCCAGTGACTGCTGGATAAATAAAACCTTTACCATCAGTGCAGTCTCATCGCTGCATCCTCATCAGTGCAGTCTCATCAGAGCAATCAGTCCAGAGCGGTCTCATCAGTGCAGTCTATCAGAGCAATCCCTCCAGTGCAGTCTCATTAGAGCAACCAGTCTAGTGCAGTCTCATTAGTGCAGTCTCATTAGAGCAACCAGTCTAGTGCAGTCTCATTAGTGCAGTCTCATCAGAGCAACCAGTCCAGTATAGTCTATCAGAGCAATCAGTCCGGTGTAGTCTCATCAGATCAATCAGTCCGGTGTAGTCTCATCAGATCAATCAGTCCAGTGTAGTCTCATCAGAGCAACCAGTCCAGTGCAGTCTATCAGAGCAATCAGTCCAGTGTAGTCTCATCAGATCAATCAGTCCAGTGTAGTCTCATCAGTGCAGTCTCATCAGATCAATCAGTCCAGTGTAGTCTCATCAGATCAATCAGTCCAGTGTAGTCTCATCAGATCAATCAGTCCAGTGTAGTCTCATCAGAGCAACCAGTCCAGTGCAGTCTATCAGAGCAATCAGTCCAGTGCAGTCTCATCAGATCAATCAGTCCACTGTAGTCTCATCAGTGCAGTCTCATCAGATCAATCAGTCCAGTGTAGTCTCATCAGAGAAACCAGTCCAGTGCAGTCTCATCAGATCAATCAGTCCAGTGTAGTCTCATCAGTGCAGTCTCATCAGAGTAACCAGTCCAGTGCAGTCTATCAGAGCAATCAGTCCAGTGCAGTCTCATCAGATCAATCAGTGCAGTCTCATCAGTGCAGTCTCATTAGAGCAACCAGTCTAGTGCAGTCTCATCAGAGCAACCAGTCCAGTCTTATCAGAGCAACCAGTCCAGTGCAGTCTATCAGAGCAATCAGTCCAGTGTAGTCTCATCAGAGCAGTCTCATCAGTGCAGTCTCATCAGAGCAACCAGTCCAGTGCAGACTATCAGAGTAACCAGTCCAGTGCAGTCTATCAGAGCAATCAGTCCAGTGCAGTCTCATCAGATCAATCAGTCCAATGCAGTCTCATCAGTGCAGTCTCATCAAAGCAACCAGTCCAGTGCAGTCTATCAGAGCAATCAGTCCAGTGCAGTCTCATCAGATCAATCAGTCCAGTGTAGTCTCATCAGTGCAGTCTCATCAGATCAATCAGTCCAGTGTAGTCTCATCAGATCAATCAGTCCAGTGTAGTCTCATCAGATCAATCAGTCCAGTGTAGTCTCATCAGATCAATCAGTCCAGTGTAGTCTCATCAGATCAATCAGTCCAGTGTAGTCTCATCAGAGCAACCAGTCCAGTGCAATCTATCAGAGCAATCAGTCCAGTGCAGTCTCATCAGATCAATCAGTCCACTGTAGTCTCATCAGTGCAGTCTCATCAGATCAATCAGTCCAGTGTAGTCTCATCAGAGAAACCAGTCCAGTGCAGTCTCATCAGATCAATCAGTCCAGTGTAGTCTCATCAGTGCAGTCTCATCAGAGTAACCAGTCCAGTGCAGTCTATCAGAGCAATCGGTCCAGTGCAGTCTCATCAGATCAATCAGTCCAATGCAGTCTCATCACTGCAGTCTCATCAAAGCAACCAGTCCAGTGCAGTCTATCAGAGCAATCAGTCCAGTGCAGTCTCATCAGATCAATCAGTGCAGTCTCATCAGTGCAGTCTCATTAGAGCAACCAGTCTAGTGCAGTCTCATCAGAGCAACCAGTCCAGTCTTATCAGAGCAACCAGTCCAGTGCAGTCTATCAGAGCAATCAGTCCAGTGTAGTCTCATCAGAGCAGTCTCATCAGTGCAGTCTCATCAGAGCAACCAGTCCAGTGCAGACTATCAGAGTAACCAGTCCAGTGCAGTCTATCAGAGCAATCAGTCCAGTGCAGTCTCATCAGATCAATCAGTCCAATGCAGTCTCATCAGTGCAGTCTCATCAAAGCAACCAGTCCAGTGCAGTCTATCAGAGCAATCAGTCCAGTGCAGTCTCATCAGATCAATCAGTCCAGTGTAGTCTCATCAGTGCAGTCTCATCAGATCAATCAGTCCAGTGTAGTCTCATCAGATCAATCAGTCCAGTGTAGTCTCATCAGATCAATCAGTCCAGTGTAGTCTCATCAGATCAATCAGTCCAGTGTAGTCTCATCAGATCAATCAGTCCAGTGTAGTCTCATCAGAGCAACCAGTCCAGTGCAATCTATCAGAGCAATCAGTCCAGTGCAGTCTCATCAGATCAATCAGTCCACTGTAGTCTCATCAGTGCAGTCTCATCAGATCAATCAGTCCAGTGTAGTCTCATCAGAGAAACCAGTCCAGTGCAGTCTCATCAGATCAATCAGTCCAGTGTAGTCTCATCAGTGCAGTCTCATCAGAGTAACCAGTCCAGTGCAGTCTATCAGAGCAATCGGTCCAGTGCAGTCTCATCAGATCAATCAGTCCAATGCAGTCTCATCACTGCAGTCTCATCAAAGCAACCAGTCCAGTGCAGTCTATCAGAGCAATCAGTCCAGTGCAGTCTCATCAGATCAATCAGTGCAGTCTCATCAGTGCAGTCTCATTAGAGCAACCAGTCTAGTGCAGTCTCATCAGAGCAACCAGTCCAGTCTTATCAGAGCAACCAGTCCAGTGCAGTCTATCAGAGCAATCAGTCCAGTGTAGTCTCATCAGAGCAGTCTCATCAGTGCAGTCTCATCAGAGCAACCAGTCCAGTGCAGACTATCAGAGCAATCAGTCCAGTGTAGTCTCATCAGAGCAGTTTCATCAGAGCAACCAGTCCAGTGCAGTATATCAGAGCAACCAGTCCAGTGCAGTCTCATCAGTGCATTCTCATCAGAGCAACCAGTCCAGTGTAGTCTATCAGAGCAACCAGTCCAGTGCAGTCTCATTAGTGCAGTCTCATCAGAGCAACCAGTCCAGTGTAGTCTATCAGAGCAATCAGTCCAGTGCAGTCTCATCAGTGCAGTCTCATCAGAGCAATGAGTGCAGTGCAGTCTCATCAGATCAATCAGTCCAGTGCAGTCTCATCAGTGCAGTCTCATTAGTGCAGTCTCATAAGAGCAACCAGTCCAGTGCAGTCTAGCAGAGCAATCAGTCCAGTGCAGTCTCATCAGTGCAGTCTATTCGAGCAATCAGGCCAGTGCAGTCCCATCATTGCAGTCTATTAGAGCAATCAGGCCAGTGCAGTCAGAGCAGTGTCGGCAGTGCAGCCCCATCAGTGAAGTCTCATCAGTACAGTCACCGACCCAGTGAGAAGAACCTACCTGGTCCTAGCCACACCAACCGAGCTCTGCTCACTACCCGCCGGCTCAGCAAGCAGTGCTGCCAGTTCCCACTCTATTGTCCGGGCTGCCTCTCCATGTGCTCTCCACTGTGTTTATGATGCTTCGGCTTATGAATGGGGAGGAGCCTCTGTCTCTGTGTATTCATCTTCAGTGCAGTTGAGGCTACAGAGAAAGTGACTGAGGAATCTCTGTCCTCAGTTCCTTTTTCTGTCTCAAAGGGGAGATGTCAGAGGTCAATTTAGAATTGTAATAAATATTAAAAAATAAAATTGTAAAAAAATTTTTTTTTTTAAATTGTAAAAAATTAATTAAAAAAACGACTGACACCCCCCCCCCCCCAAAAAAAAAGCTTTGTTAAAAAATAAATAAATAAATTGTAAAAAATAATAAAAAATACAATTGTAAAAAAAAGAAGAAGAAGAATTAAATTTAAAAAAAAAAACTATTGACACCGTCCACTGCTCTGCTGACACAATCCGCTGCCCTACCAACACGATCCACTGTCCCAATCCCCTCCCTCCCCTCACAAAGCACTGTGAAAAAATGTAAAAAAAAAAAAAAAAACTACTAACATCGTCCACTGCCCCCCTTTTCCCTAGAAGCACTGTGAAAATAATTATTAAAAAAAATAAAAATAAATAAATAAAATAAAATATTAAAAAAAATAACTACTAACCATTCACTGCTCTACTGACACCATCGCCATACACTCCACACTGTTCTCCTGCACATACTATCCATTGCCATAAACTTCACACTTCTCTCCTGCACATATTATCCTCCCCCCGCCGTACACGACGCACTCCTCTGCTGCACCTACTACCCACCACCATACACTCCGCACTCCTCTCCCTGCACATACTACCCACCACCATACACTCCGCACTCCTCTCCCTGCACATACTACCCACCTCCATACACTCCGCACTCCTCTCCTGCACATACAAACCACAGCCATACACTCCACACTCCTCTCCTTCTTATACTAACCACCGCCATACACTCCTCTCCTTCTTATACTAACCACCGCCATACACTCCACACTGTTCTCCTGCGCATACTACCCACTGCCATACACTTCGCACTTCTCTTCTGCACATACTACCCGCCACCGTACACTACTCTCCTGCACATACTACCCGCCAACATACAATCCGAACTCTTTTACTGCACATACTACCCACCACCATACACTTCACACTCCTCTCCTGCACACACTACCCACCGCTGTACACTCCGCACTCCTCTCCCTGCACATACTACCCACTGCCATACACTCCGCACTTCTCTCCTGCACATAATACGCACTGCTGTAAACTCCGCACTCCTCTCCCTGCACAAACTAACCACCACCATACACTCCACACTCCTCTTCTGCACATATTACCCACCACCATACACTCCGCACTCCTCTCCTGCACATACTTCAAACCGCTGTATACTCCACACTCCTCTCCCTGCACATACTACCCACTGCCATACACTCTGCACTCCTCTCCTTGCTCAAACTACCCACTACCATACACCCTGCACTCCTCTCCTGTGCATACCACCCACCGCTGTACACACCGCACTCCTCTTCCTGCACAAACTCCCTGCCGCCATACAATCCACACTCCTCTCCCTGCACATACCGCCCATCTCTATACATTCCACACACCTCTCCCTGCACATACTACCCACTGCCATACACTCCACACTCTTCTCCCTTCACATACTACCCACCTCTATACACTCCGCACTCCTTTCCCTGCACATACTACCCATCGCTGTACACTCCTCACTCCTCTCCTGCACATACTACCCACCACTGTACACTCTGCACTCCTCTTCCTGCACATACTATCCACTGTCATACACTCCACATTCTTCTCCCTTCACATACTACTCACCTCTATACACTCCGCACTCCTTTCACTGCACATACTACCCATCGCTGTACACTCCTCACTCCTCTCCTGCACATACTACCCACCGCTGTACACTCTGCACTCCTCTTCCTGTACATACTATCCACTGCCATACACTCCACACTCCTCTTCCTGCACATACTACCTACTGCCACAAACTCCGCACTCCTCTCCTGCGCATACAACTCACCGCTGTACACTCCACACTCCTCTCCCTGCACATACTACCAACCTCTATACACTCCTCACTCCTCTCTCTGCACATACTACCCACCACTATACACTCTTCACTCCTCTCCTGCACATATTACCCACCGCTGTACACTCCACACTCCTGTCCCTGCACATACTACCCGTCGCCATACACTCCGCATTCCTCTCCTGCACATACTACCCACTGCTATACACTCTGCACTCCTCTCCCTGCACATACTACACACTGCCATACACTCCACACTTCTCTCCTGCACATACTACCCACCACCATACACTCCGCACTCTCCTCCCTGCACATACTACCCACTGCTATACACTCTGTACTCCTCTTCCTGCACATACTACCCACCGCCATACACTCCACATCCCACTCCTGCACATACTACCCACCGCCATACACTCCACATCCCACTCCTGCACATACTACCCACTGCCATACAC
Organism: Lithobates clamitans; assembly: GCA_037952925.1. Lineage (NCBI taxonomy): Eukaryota > Metazoa > Chordata > Amphibia > Anura > Ranidae > Lithobates > Lithobates clamitans. The sequence continues at coordinate 3,849,009 of JBBGZY010001230.1, forward strand.
TCCACACTGTACATTCCCTATTTAACATTACCACATTCTGCACTGTGTAAAGCTTAGATTTTTTCCTTTAGATTTACCAAAACCATATAAAATGGGGTCACTTTCAAATTGTATGCAATCAGGCAGGCCCTTGCACTACATAGTTGAAGATAAGACCCCATACACACTATTAGATTTTCTGCAAATTTTTGTCTCCAGATTTACCAAAGCCGTGTGGTGCAAGGGCCTGCCTGATTGCATACAAACTGAAACTCTTATGCCCCGTACACACGGTCGGATTTTCCGATGGAAAATGTCCGATCGGAGCGTGTTGTCGGAAATTCCGACCGTGTGTGGGCTCCATCGGACATTTTCCATCGGATTTTCCAACACACAAAGTTGGAGAGCAGGAGATAAAATTTTCCGACAACAAAATCCGTTGTCGGAAATTCCAATCGTGTGTACACAAATCCAACGGACAAAGTGCCACGCATGCTCAGAATAAATAAAGAGATGAAAGCTATTGGCCACTTCCCCGTTTATAGTCCCGACGTACGTGTTTTACGTCACCGCGTTTAGAACGATCGGATTTTCCGACAACTTTGTGTGACCGTGTGTATGCAAAACAAGTTTGAGCCAACATCCGTCGGAAAAAATCCTAGGATTTTGTTGTTGGAATGTCCGAACAAAGTCCGACCGTGTGTACGGGGCATTATGCCCTGTATACACGATCGGACATTGATCAGACATTCCGACAACAAAATCCATGGATTTTTTACACACGGTCGCACAAAGTTGTCGGAAAATCCGATCGTTCTGAACGTGGTGACGTAAAACACGTGCGTCGGGACTATAAACGGGGCAGTAGCCAATAGCTTTCGTCTCTTAATTTATTCTGAGCATGCGTAGCACTTTGTGCGTCGGAATTATCCACACACGGTCGGAATTTACGCGTACGGATTTTGTTGTCGGAAAATTTTATAGCCTGCTCTCAAACTTTGTGTGTCGGAAATTTTGATGGAAAAAGTCCGATGGAGCCCAAACACGCGCAGAATTTATGACAACAAGCTCCGATCGCACATATTCCGTTGGAAAGTCCGACTGTGTGTACAGGGCATTAAGGTTTGACCTCATATTATAAGGACCTGGTAAATCTGAAGACAAAAATCCACAGAAAATCTAATAGTGTGTCTGAGGCTTTAATCTAAAGGAAATCAAACAACAAAAGTTGTATAGTGTGTATCCAGCTTAAGTCATCGCAGTATCTATTTAACCACACCCCCTTTCAGTTACGCCCAATATTTAGCGCAATTTGAACAACGCCCACTTTTCCGCACACCCCCTTTTTTTATCAATGTCTAGGGCCCACTTTTGATCTTGCACATGGGCCCACTGATTACATGATACGCCCCTGTCCAGCCTACACACTTGGCGTAGTTGGAAAAGGACCGCTGACACACATACTGTATGTACTGAGACTTACCCACTGCCCTAAATGCAGGATTTTGACCCCTGTATGCAAATGGGGCTGACTCCTGAGCCCAAGGCTCCCTAATTTACATCAGATGTAGGAAGGAGAATCAAATATATAGTGCTGATTCTTTATTTGTACAGGATAGGCATTAGAAAGTTAGAGTTTTCATATTTTTTGCATACATTTGGACACTGCCAAGAACTTACTGAAATGAAAGACTCTACTACACTCACAATGCTTATAATAAGTAATCATCCGTTGGAAGTTTCCATGTTTTATTGGCATGGCATATTACTGCAGGAGGTAGAGCTGTTTTTTGTTCTTTGCTCATTTTCACTGATCAACTAGAGCAGCGGTTCTCAACCTGGGGGTCGCGACCCCCTGGGGGGTCGATTGCCCATTCTCCAGGGGGTCGTGAATGCTGGCCGAGATGCTGGCCGAGACAGACCCGAAGTTACTGCCAGAGTCCGTCCTTCTCGGCCAGCGAGATGTTACTTCCTGGAGAGGAGGCACTGCACGGAAGTGACGTTCCGTCGCCGCCATCTTGGTACTCTCGTCCGCAGTAAGGCTTAGACTTAGAAGTCGGCAAGCGGACATCTTTTTACACCCACCGAAGTCCGCTTGCTGCGGACGAGTGTACCAAGAGGGAGGCAACGAAACATCACTTGCTGAAGTAGAAGAACACCTGTGACTTCTGGTAAGTCAGACACACAGGAAAAGCTGATAAGGCAACTTTTTTTATTATAGTACTTAACATTTATATATTGTCCCCGTTGGTTCCTCAAAAGTTATTCCGTGCCAGTGCTAGATACATGTTTGGGTGCTATACACTTTGTATATCTAGCACTGGCACGGAATAACCACTTTTGAGGAACCAACCGGGACATTTATATATAAATCAGTGGTGGGGGTGCAAACAAACTGAAAAAATCAGAAAAAAACCCCATTAAAACGCCACAACTGTGCCATCAAATGTAGCCACTGTGCCTATCAATTGTCGCCACTGTGCCAGCAAACGCTGCCACTGTGCCATCAAACGCAGGAACTGTGCCCTTTAATTGTTGCCACTGTGCCAAACGCAGCCACTGTGTCCATCAATTGTCACCACTGTGCCAGCAAACGTCGCCACTGTGCCCATCAATTGTCGCCACTGTGCCATCAAACACAGCCACTGTGCCCAACAATTGTTGCCACTGTGCCAGCAAACGCCGCAACTGTGACATCAAATGCAGCCACTGTGCCCTTTAATCGTTGCCACTGTACCAAACGCAGCCACTGTGCCCATCAATTGTCGCCACTGTGCCAGCAAATGTCGCCACTGTGCCATCAAACACAGCCACTGTGCCATCAGATGCAGCCACTGTGCCCTTTAATTGTTGCCACTGTGCCAAACGCAGCCACTGTGCCCATCAATTGTCGCCACTGTGCAGCCACTGTGCCCATCAATTGTCGCCACCGTGCCATCAAATGCCGCCACTGTGCCCATCAAATGCAGCCACTGTGCCCATCAATTGTCGCCACTGTGCCAGCAAACGCTGCCACTGTGCCAGAAAACGCAGGAACTGTGCCCTTTAATTGTTGCCACTGTGCCAAACGCAGCCACTGTGCCCATCAATTGTCGCCATTGTGCCAGCAAATGTCGCCACTGTGCAGCCACTGTGCCCATCAATTGTCGCCACTGTGCCATCAAACACAGCCACTGTGCCCAACAATTGTCGCCACTGTGCCAGCAAACGCCGCCACTGTGCCATCGAACACAGCCACTGTGCCCTTTAATTGTTGCCACTGTGCCAAGCGCAGCCACTGTGCCCATCAATTGTCGCCACTGTGCCAGCAAACGTCGCCACTGTGCCAGCAAACATCGCCACTGTGCCATCAAACGCAGCCACTGCACCATCAAACGCAGCCACTGTTCCCTTTAATTGTTGCCACTGTGCCAAACGCAGCCACTGTGCCCATAAATTGTCGCCACTGTGCAGGCAAACATCGCCACCTGTGCCATCAAACACAGCCACTGTTCCCTTTAATTGTTGCCACTGTGCCAAATGCAGCCACTGTGCCCATCAATTGTCACCACTGTGCCAGCAAACGTCCCACTGTGCAGCCACTGTGCCCATCAATTGTCACCACTGTGCCCATCAATTGTCGCCACTGTGCCAGCAAACGCCGCCACTGTGCCAGCACACGCGACCAACGAAAATAATTTTACTGTTAGGGGTCCCCACAACTTGGGAAATTTTATCAAGGGGTCACGGCACTAGAGAGGTTGAGAACCACTGAACTAGAGAGACTGTTAATTATCAAAGTAAAAACAGGTCTTATTTAGATGAATTACAATAAAACACAAAATAGCTAACCTCATAGGCATATATCCCCTTTGATTCAGTGTTTAGCAGATGCACCTTTGACAGTCTTGAGTCCTTGTGAGTAGATTTAGACCAGTATTAATTCCAAAAACAAAAATGTAATATATAGTAGCTTACCAATTCTTAGATGCATTAGTTTCCTTTTTTCCCCCTTTATTTTCATCTGGCGATCCAGCCAGTACGTCTGTTATTTTTCAACTTCCAGCAACAGACCAAGCTCTCCAGCAAAGTGGCAGTTAGAGGGGTGAGACAAACCATTTAACACTTGCAGGGATGCTTATAATGATCCATTTTTATTTACATAAAACCTTTATCTCAAAAGGAACAAAAAAAAAAAACGTTACTGCAACTGCTTAAGGAAGTGCTAGCTGGAGCTTGGCTTTATTTGTTAGTCAAGTCCATCTAAATCTGCTATTACATCTAAAGCAACTCTTCAGACTGATAATTCTGCTGTCCAAATGTGTCGCTGTTGCTCCTCCAATCAGAGTTTAGGAAGTGTGTTACTTGGCTGATTACCTGGTGGAAATAAAGGGGAAAAAAGAAAACAAATGCAGCCACCACATTTAGGGATTTGTAATCTGTAATATACACTATATTACCAAAAGTATTGGGATGCCTGCCTTTACACGCACATGAACTTTAATGGCATCCCAGTCTTAGTCCGTAGGGTTCAATATTGAGTTGGCCCACTCTTTGCAGCTATAACAGCTTCACCTCTTCTGGGAAAGCTGTCCACCACAAGGCTTAGAAATGTGTCTATGGGTAGTGGCATTGGGGGGGGGGTTGACCAGGCCTATAGCTCCGAGTAGGTGAGAGATAAATACTGCGCTTACACTTGTTAAAGAAAAGCTGCGACTATAAAGTAGTAAACTAAATAATGTGATTCAGAAAAAGTCGCGCTAAAAACTGGAGTGACAAAAAGCAAATGTCTGAAAAATAATGTGAAGATTGAATGTGGGTGGTTAGGTGGAAGTGTCAAACACTATAAAGGAAACTAAAGGTGCTATTTGAGTGAATGAATAGAAATCAAAATAACTGTGTATATGACAAAAAAACAGATGTTGCATATCACAATCAATGAACAATATGTAGCTCTAGTGACAATAAATACATTGATACAGCTTAACTATAACCACAGAGCCAAACCATATTGGTGTAACAACATAAAAAATATAATAAAAAACTAAAGAAAGTCCGTGATTCAAAGGGCAATATTAAATGAAGTCCATCCACATTACATTGACATGCATAGATTAAAACTGATCTCCAAGTGCTCTGTGAGATAATGTGACAGGATCTCGCTGTGATGGGATATAGGTGCGTAGATAAACCTCCACCTCCAAGAAGAAAATTTCTGCCTCTTACCAGATGGAATTGGTCTCTAAATTACAGGAGACCCAGGAGGCAGATGGCTGTAACCCCAGCCAGGGATCCTTAGGCAGGCACTCAGCGTACGGGACCAGGGACTCACTCCAAACAGCCTCAGCATTTATGGAAATATAGCCATGTAAAAAATAAATTGCTCCACATAGTGTGAAATCCAGCGATTTATTATATAAAAAGTATAAAGGTTGCACTTACAACAGCATCGTAAATAGCAGGCATGTAAAATAGAAAGCCGGCCGGCTCCAAGAAAACGCGTGTCCTACGGGTCTGTGTATCGCGGTGTCGTCGGGACGTAGCTCCTCCTCCCTACGCCGTTTCGTCACAACAGGACGTGGTCACGAGTATTGCTCCGAGTGGGCCCCCAAAAAGCCCCGGGTCTTGTATTGCTTGTTGAGAATTATTATCCCCGAGTCCCAAGGCCTGGGGTTGGCCGGGAACTCGAGCTATACAGAGCCGAACTGCCCTGGGGCCGCTTTGCAGGGCCGATCCTGGGGTTGCACAGGCTGCCTCTGAAGGGAAGGGGGGGGGCAAGTGCCACTGGATTACACAGAACAGGGATCTCCCGCTTACCCGGTGCCACAAAGCCCTGCCTCCTGGACTGGCTCCTATGATGGACATCACACTGTCTCAATGCCGGGACGTGTGACGTCCATCAGAGGGGCCGGTCCTAGAGGCCAGACTTTGTGTGACTGTGAGCGCTGGGTAAGCATGTGTTCCCTGCTCTGTGTAGACCGGTGGCTCTCCCCTCCCAATGGGCACTAGTGAGGCTGCATTGATGGGCACTAGTGAGGCTGTATTAATGGGCATTGGTGAGGCTGAGCTAATGGGCACAGGTAAGGCTGAGCTCATGGGCACTGATCAAGCTGCCTTGATGGGCACAGGTAAGGCTGCACTGATAGGCACCGATGAGGCTGCATTGATGGGCACAGGTAAGGCTGAGCTGTTGGGCAATGATGAGGCTGCATTGATGGGCACTGGTGAGGCTGAGCTGATGGGCACTGATCAGGCTACATTGATGGGTACAGGTAAGGCTGAGCTGATGGGCACTGATCAGGCTGCATTGATGGACACTGGCGAGGCTGAGCTGATGGGCACTGATCAGGCTACATTGGATGGGCACTAGTGAGGCTGCATTGGTGAGGCTGAGCTAATGGGCACTGATGAGGCTGCATTGATGGGCACTGGTGAGGATGAGCTGATGGGCACTGATCAGGCTACATTGATGGGTACAGGTAAGGCTGAGCTGATGGGCACTGATCAGCATTGATGGACACTGGCGAGGTTGAGCTGATGGGCACTAATGAGGCTGCATTGATCTGTACAGGTAAGGCTGAGCTGATGGGCACTGATCAGGCTGCATTGTTGGGCTGGGCACTGATCCCAGGGATAGGGGCAATTGTAGACACTCACTCAGGTTGAACTGGAGGGTCTGGTGTCTTTATTCAACCTTACTATGTAATTCTGTGATCAGGCTGCATTGATCTGTACAGGTAAGGCTGAGCTGATGGGCACTGATCAGGCTGCATTGTTGGGCTGGGCACTGATCCCAGGGATAGGGGCAATTGTAGACACTCACTCAGGTTGAACTGGAGGGACTGGTGTCTTTATTCAACCTTACTATGTAATTCTGTGATCAGGCTGCATTGATAGGCACTGGTGAGCCAGGCAGCAACCAGCAAGTGAACCTAACCCCCCCCCCCTCATGATGCCAGGCTTGGGCTGGACTTACTTTAAAATGTGGGAGGGGTTTTTAAAGTTACCTTTGGGCTGAAGCCCCTGTTTTTTCCCCACCTAGCAACACCCCTGTCTATGGGAATGTTTGACCATTCTTCCAGTAGTGCATTTGTGAGGTCAAGCACTAACGGTAGAGAGAAGGTCTGGCTCGCAGTCTGCACTCAAATTCATCCCAAAGGTGTTCTACCAGGTTGAAGTCGGGACTCTGTGCCGGCCAGACAAGTAGTCTCCACCCCAAACTCGCTCATCCATGTTTTATGGACCTTGCTTTGTGCACTGTCATGTTGGAACAGGAAGTGGCCATCCCCAAATAGTTTCCACAAAGTTGGGAGCATGAAATTGTCCAAAATGTGTGGTATGCTGATGCCTTAAGAGTTCCCTGGGACTAAGGGGCCAAGCCAAACCCCTGAAAAACAACCCCGCACCATAACCCCCCCCCCTTCACCCCCCTTCACTAAATGATTTGGACCAGTGCACAAAGCAAGTTCCATAAAGACATGGGTGAGCGAGTTTGGGGTGGAGGAACTTGACTGGCCTGACCTCAACCAGATAGAACACCTTTGGGATGGATCAGAGCGCAGACTGCGAGTCAGGCCTTCTCTCCAACATCAGTACCTGACCTGACAAATGCACTTCTGGAAAAATGGTCAAACATTCCCACAGACACACTCCTAAACCTTGTGGATAGCCTTCCCAGAAGAGTTGAAGCTGTTATAGCTTCAAAGGGTGGACCAACTCATTATTGAACACTACTGACTAAAGCCTCGTTAACACGGTTTGATTGTTGGACCACCGAGCGTACACACGGTACGAAAATCAGAAGGGATAAGTCTGAAGACGAGCTGTGTGCAGATTTTTGGATCGTTAGTACAGTGCATTCTACACACGATTTGACTTTTACATCAGACAAAAGCTGAATCTGAAGGCTATAAAATTTTTGTCGGATGTGAACTCACGTCTGATTTTCGGATGGTCAGTACAGAAATCCATTACACAAAAGTCGAAAGTACAAACATGCATGATCGGAATCAAGGAACGACTGGGAAGAGTTCGGTCTTGTGAACTACCATTCGTAATCTAGAATTAACATTTGTGACGCGGCAATTGATGAAATGTCAAAATTCTGCTTTAACCTCCCTGGCGGTATGATTATTTCGGATTTTAGGTGCTGAAAGCGGTACAATTATTTTGCATGAAAATTTGGCGTTTTATATTGTAGGTATGTAATTCTTAACAATAACACACTTATATCTGTCCAAACCAGAGTCTAGTAGATATCCCGGGTATGATAAAGTTTGATACACAAAAACATAAATTATAATATAATGAATAAAAATAAATAATTAAAAAAATAAAAATAAAATAATAATAAAATAAATTTCCCCACGATTCACTATCGCTCAATTCTGCAAGTGTTCTAATTTACTATCGCTGTTTTCTAGCTGGTCTAAAACCATTTTTGACGTAAAGGGACACTTTTTGGTTGCTATGGACAATCTCCAGTTTCCAGCCAGAAAGAACAGTATATATCACATAAAACTGCATGCAGGGCATAGGACAAAGCACTGGGGACAAAAGGGATGTGAAATAATTTCATACAGTACTGTAATCTGTAAGATTACAGTACTGTATGTGTTATGTATTTTACAGTTTTTTGAATTTGCCGCCAGGCTCCGCCCCCGTGCGTCGCGACGCTCGCAGGGAACGGAGCCTGGCACGGAGAGGCTTCGGGCAGAGGACGGAGCCCACGGACACTGCGGGCGACATCGCAGGATCCCGGGGACAAGGTAAGTAACGCCGCCCCAGGATCCTGCAATGCGATCCCGAGTGTGGCTCGGGGTTACCGCTAATGGGACTGAATTTTAACCCCGAGCCACACTCGGGAAAACCGCCAGGGGGGTTAATGGGATGATAATGAAGCTGCTTTGCTGGTGATACTGATGTAGTTATGCCAAACGTATTTTAAAAGGCATTTGTTTTGTACGATCTGAAAATTGCGAATCAACGCTCACCAAATTTCTACTAACATTAAATTAGCAGAAGGGGCCCAAAGGGTGGTGCTTGAGAAATGAACTTCCTCTTTATACACTCATAGTACATCACTACGTTCGTGTTTGTCAAACGACAATTTTCGGATAGTTAGTATGCTAGACAAAATACTGCAAACGCGCTTTTGACAAAAATCAGATGCTCGGTCATCGTCACCCAAAAATCAGACCGTGTGTACGAGGCCTTAGACTGGGATGCCATTAAAGTTAATGTGCATGTTAAAGCAGGCATCCCAATACTTTTGACAATATAGTGTATTATATTTTTTTGTTATGGAGCATATTACCACTTTAACCGCTTGACCTTCGGAAGATTTTAGCACTGCCCTACTTACCTGGCAATTGCACGGTCATGCAACACTGTACGTAAATTAAATTTATGTAATTTGTTTCACACAAATAGAGCTTTCTTTTTGTGATATTTTATCACCACTAGTTTTTTTTTTTTTTGCGATATAAATGAAAAAAAGACAGACAATTTTGAGAAAAAACACAATATTTTTTATTTTCTGTTATAAAACATATCTAATAAAAAAAAAAAATCTAATTTCTTCATGAATTTAGGACAAAATGTATTCTGCTGCATGTCTTTGGTAAAAGAATCCCACATAGTGTATGTTATTTGGTTTGCCTGAAAGTTAAAGATTCTGATATTGATACTGGAAATTTATTTATTTACCTCTTTTCCACAACCCTGGCCGGTGGTTGCGGGGGTCTGCGGGTAGGGGGCTTATCAGAATCTATAAGCCCCCTTAAACAAGGGGTCCCCCCCACCCCACATAGTACCCCTATTTATTCATCAAAAAAGTTTAAAAAGGTAAATAAAAACACAATACAAGTTTTCAAGTTTTTGACAAGTCCTTTATTAAAAAAAACTAAAAAATTTAGCGTAGATCTATCATCAAGCATGACTCCCGCCACGACCACTGACTCGTAAAAAAGACCCCTCCGGTCCCAACAAAGGCTCCCGCCGCCTGACAGCTCTTAACCTCCCTGGCGGTATGATTATTTCGGATTTTAGGTGCTGAAAGCGGTACCATTATTTTGCATGGAAATTTGGCGTTTTATATTGTAGGTCTGTAAATCTTAACAATAACACACTTAAATCTGTCCAAACCAGAGTCTAGTAGATATCCCGGGTATGATAAAGTTTGAAACACAAAAACATAAATTATAATATAATAAATAAAAATGAATAATTAAAAAAAAATTTAAAAAAATAGTAATAAAATAAATTTCCCCACAATTCACTATCGCTCAATTCTGCAAGTGTTCTAATTTACTATCGCTGTTTTCTAGCTGGTCTAAAGCCACTTTTGACGTAAAGGGACACTTTTTGGTTGCTATGGACAATCTCCAGTTTCCAGACAGAAAGAACAGTGTATATCATGTAAAACTGCATGCAGGGCATGGGCCAAAGCACTGGGGACAAAAGGGATGTGAAATCATTTCATACAGTACTGTAATCTGTAAGATTACAGTACTGTATGTGTTATGATTTTTACTTTTTTTTTAATTTGCCGCCAGGCTCCGCCCCCGTGCGTCGCGCCGCTCGCAGGGAACGGAGCCTGGCACGGAGAGGCTTCGGAGGAGGACGGAGCCCTCGGACACTGCGGGTGACATCGCAGGATCCCGGGGACAAGGTAAGTAACGCCGCCCCAGGATCCTGCAATGCGATCCCGAGTGTGGCTCGGGGTTACCGCTAATGGTACTGAATTTTAACCCCGAGCCACACTCGGGAAAACCGCCAGGGAGGTTAAATAGCTAAGCTGCGAGCCACCCCATAACGTCACTGAGTAACCCCGCCCCCGTCCAGGGCATGCTGGGTCAGACCCGAAGGCCTTTAGAATTTGTTAGAAAATTAATAAACAAAATTGAATTAAACAAAACTAAACTAAACGAATTCCAAAACGAATCAACAAAACAAAATTCGTAACATAACGAATCTATCCAAAACCAAACGGAACAATTTTTTCCGCTCTGCACATGTCTAGACAATCATTGGCCGGCACACAATGATCGGCTTGTGCTGTGATTAATCACAGCACAACCAGGGTGCCTCCTACCCAGAAGTGCTGGATCACGTATCAGATACGTGATCCAGCACAGCGAGATCGCTTTGCCACCATACTTGTAAGTGAGGCGGTCAGCAAGAGGTTAGAGGAGAAGTGCAGGATTGAAAAAAAACATACATACTTGCCTACTTGCTACAGCATTGGTCCAATGCTGCAAGCTGTCCCTTGCCAGCTCTAAGCCCGAGAACTGAGAGATCACATGATTGCTGATCGCTCAGTTCTCAGGTCTGCTCTGAGCAGAGACTGTCAATCACTGCTCTCTTCTCTACCCCTCCAGTGCTCACTGAAACGCCGGAGGGATAGAGCAGAGAGCAGTAATTGACAGTCACCGCTCTCTGCTCACAGCAGACCTGAGAACTGAGCGATCAGCGGTCACGTGATCTCTCCGTTCTTGGCAACGGCTGGCTTAAGCTATCAGCAGGGTGCTGAGAAGAGGAGCCAGCTGCCTGTCATTCATCTGGGTAGATTCTGACATTATTGTCGGGATCCTCTCAGAGACTGGAGCAGGTATGTGATGTCAGCCAACAACCAACTTTAGCCAATTGTCAGCTGACTTTGGGTCACAGCAGTGCAAAAGAAATTGCACTACTGAGACCCGTATGAGAAGTATGACCAAACAAGCTTTGGCTTAAATCTAGACTGTGACGATTCGTCGGGCGACAATTGCGGTAAAATTGCGCAAACAGAATCACGGGACGCCTGTCAGCCAAAAGAAGTAATTTAGCTTTTTTGGGCGACGGGCGTCCCGCGATTCTAGTTGTCTGATTTTACCACGATTGACGCCCCCATACGCCAACATGTGAACGGAGCCTTAAATGTTGGACAGGCGGATGGGGACAAGGCTCAGCGTGTCCATCCTGAATGCAAGCTACAGCAAGAGGTGTACAATTAAGCAGGGACTCAAGAGTTAACTAGAGGACAGTTATGGTGCAAGTGTACATAGTCTATGTTCATTTCTGAAGAGTAGTGGCCCTCCTTAGGGTTGACCATTCCCCCAGGGCGGCCTCAGCCTTGTCCCAGGGCATTGATGGAAACTGCACAGAGCAAAGGTACCCCATGTGCAGAGCAGAGTGATCCTAATACAGGTGTCTAGCGTGGCCCAGAAGAACCAACCCTAGGGATAGTCCTCTCATGTGACCCAGACTTGGCACCCAGCGAGTTAATGGGAAGACGTGAAGGAAAGGTCCATCATCACCCTCCTACCCCTTACATGCCAAGTGGCTGCCCTGCTGCAATCTGAAAACAATGTGAGGACAGAAACACTGCTCAATATGCAGTGTGTGTAGTGGGTACTGCACAGTGAGGTGTCTCTAGATGGGAAACTGGAGATTGTGTGTGCTAGAGAAAAGATACAGGGGAAAGACCTATGTGGGTGCTGGTGGACTGATCTCACCGGGGAGAGACCGGTTTATGTGCTGAAGGTGGGATCCCACTGATGAAAAACCAATGTATGTTCTGGAGGTGGGATCTCAGTAGAGAAAGATCAATGTATGTGCTGGAGGTGGGCTCTCACGAGGGAAAGACCAATGTATGTGCTGTAGGTGGCATCTTACTAAGGAAAGACCAATAAATGTGCTGAAGACAGGATCTCACTAGGGAAAGACCCATGTTTGTGCTTGGGGTGGGATATCACTGGTAGAACATACTCTGTTCATCTAAATTCAAGACTGAAGGCGCAATCCCCCAGTGACATAATAAAAGTGAAACACACTTATTAACCCTTTCATGCCTACACCTATTTCTGACATTTGTTGCTTACAAATTAAAATCTGTATTTTTGCTAGAAACATTAGATAGATAGATAGATAGATAGATAGATAGATAGATAGATAGATAGATAGATAGATAGATAGATAGATAGATAGATAGATAGATAGATAGATAAAAAAAAAAACAGTAAAGTTAGCCCAATTTTTTGTATAATGTGAAAGATGTTACTCCGAGTAAATCGATACCTAACATGTCATGCTTTGAAATTGCGCACACTTGTGAAATGGCATCAAATTACAGTACCTAAAAATCTCCATAGGCGATGCTTTCGAAAAAATTAACGGTTACCAGGTTAGAGTTACAGAGGAGGTCTTTTGCTAGAATTATTGCTCTTGCTCTAACGATCGCGGTGATACCTCACACGTATGATTTAAACACCATTTACAGATGCGGGCGCGACTTACGCATGCGTTTTCTTTGCTGCGCAGGGATGGAGGTGCTTTAAAAAAAAATTTTTATTATTATTTATTTTATTTACTTATTTACATTATCCCTTAAATAAAATTAAAAATGTAAAAAAAAAAATTTAAAAAAAAAACTTAAAAATGTAAACATTCCTTGTGACAGTAATAGGTGGTGACAGGTACTCTTTATGGAGGGATTGGAGGTCTAAAAGACCCCCAATCCCTCCTTTGCACTTTAAAGTATTCAGATGCCCAAAAACAGTCATTTTGAATACTGTAATTTTTTTTAAATCGGCGCTAATTGGCGCCGATTTAGTAAACTGGAAGTGACCTTGTTTTTACATAGGAGACTGGAAGGAAGCCATTTCCGTCTTAGTTCCAGTCTCACTCTAGCCAGCAGAAGTGCCGGATCGTGGATCGGGTCTCCTGGTGGGACAGGAGGCCCGGGAAGAGTGGCGGGAGGGGGGCGTCCACTCCTGCTTCTTTAGGATAACAGCCGAGCTGCTTTTAGCCATATCGGTTGTTATCCCTAAAGAGCCGATCACCCACTCTAAAAAATGGTTCCCGGGGTGATGCCTGCAGCTGCAGGCATCATCCCGGTATAACCCCTTAAAGCCGAGGCCGCATATGTGCAGACGGTCAACGCTAAGGGGATTTATACTAACAGGAGGGAGAAAAGTGACGATCGCTGCACCAAACAAGAGACCTCCATGATTAAACCCCATGGGCGGGGCAAAATGCATCAGTGAGGTGTGGCTTGCACAGAGCTAGGCTGATGTTGCTATCACTTGCATGACTGTCAGGTTTGTTTAACGTCCGGCGATCTGCACTTTTCTCTCTCTTGTTTGAATACACAGAGCCAGGAGGGGCTCTTTATACTGGGACAGCATCAACAGTGGAATCTACTGGACCTGCATATACATAGTTGCCAACATTGTAAAAAAAAAATGTGGGACACTTTTGTGGCTGTAGGCAGAGCCGTATAATAATTAGGGGGCGGGGCATTCGTTTATAGGTGTGGCTTATGAAAAATATACAAGTGCGGCGCGCGAAGCGTTGCGCGGCAAAAAAATGGGCGTGGTTTACGCGTCATAGTGGGCGTGGCTTAAATGGGCGTGGCTCAAGAGGGTGTGGTTAGAGTCTGAGATGAATGAGGGATGGAGAGGGGGAGAGGGATTAAAGGGGGAGAGGGATTAGAGGGATTAGAGGGGGAGAGGGAAATTTCGGGACAGCAGCCCCAGATCCTACACAACAATAGAAATATGTGTATTCTAGAAAGTTTAACAATCAGCAGATAAAGATACTCCAAACACCTGGTGTTAGCACTTTAATCATCCCGGCACCATGGTTGTTATGGTGTCAGGATGATTGAAGTGCATTATTTCTATTATTACATTGTAATATAAAATGAAATCATTCAACTCACATTAATGCAGAATCAGTGGGATCCCTGAGCGTTTCACTAGCCATGTCGCCTGCCACAGCCGTCCGTCCTTGCGTCAGATGTCCCAGCAGAGTCCGTCCTTGCATCAGGTGCCCCCAGCGGAGCCCCCCTTACATCAGATGTCCCCAGCGGAGCTCCCCCACATCAGGAGTCCCACAGTGGTGCTCCCTCCCCCCCCACCTTAGAGGTGTCCTAGTAGTAGCATGGCTAGAACCCCGCCCCTTTCCTTATCAGACAGGAAGATGGCTTTGGGGGGCTAGACGGAGCTCCTGCGTCACCGCCCACCCTCCGCCTCGCCCCGCCTACCCCCCCGTCCCACTGCCAGTCTGATATGGAAAGGGCCGGGGGGTAGGCGGGGCGAGGCGTAGCGGGGAGGAGGGTGGGCGTCGACGCAGGAGCTCCGTCTAGCCCCGTCTAGCCCCCCCCCCAGACATTGTCTCCGCCAGCCGCGGACCTCTAGCGGCGGCGAATCGTGAACAACCGGATTTCTCGGGACATTTCCCGGGACACCAGGAATTCGGGAATGGCGTCCAAGTCCCGGGAATGTCCCGGGAAATCCGGGACAGTTGGTAAGTATGATATAGGAGCCTAAGCGGTAACCTGTATGTTCTTTAAGGTGACTTATTATACTAGATAGAATAGGATAGGATAATAGTGGAAACAGGATAATGTCAAAATAACAAGATGTTTAATTTTATGTGCACTAATTATTGTGTACACATGAAGGTTTTAGCTACTGTATTAGGCTTGTGGCCATCCTCTCCCTCCTGGACTAAGGCTGGCCATACATGTTCAATTTTCTTGTACAATTTTCCTTTAGATTTACCTTAAACTATATAGTGCAAAGGCCTACTGTTATGCTTTGCGTCTATCTATTACGGTTCTTGCGGTAAAACCAAGGAAGCTTAGACTTCTGTAGTGTATCAATGCTTTACTAAACAGAAAAGCTGCACATACAACTGTAGGATACACAATACAACACAATTCAGGGCTTACAAAATATGCCTACAAATATAAGCATCTGCAATATATATACGCATTAACTGCTTCAGCCCCGGAAGATTTTACCCCCTTCCTGACCAGGGCACTTTTTGCGATTCGGCACTGCGCCGCTTTAACTGACAATTGCACGGTCGTGTGACGTTGCACCCAAACAAAATTTACGTCCTTTTTTCCCCACAAATAGAGCTTTCTTTTGGTGGTATTTGATCACCTCTGCGGTTTTTATTTTTTGCGCTATAAACAAAAAAAAAAGTGACAATTTTGAAAAAAAATGCAATATTTTTTACTTTTTTGCTATAATAAATATCCCCCAAAAATATATTTTTGGTAAAAAAAATTGCAATAAGTGTATATTGATTAGTTTGCACAAAAGTTATATCGTTTACAAAATAGGGGATAGTTTTATGGCATTTTCATTATTAATTATTTTTTACTAATAATGGCGGCGATCTGCGATTTTTATCGGAACTGCGACATTATGGCGGACACGTCGGACAATTTTGACACATTTTTGGGACCATTGGCATTTATACAATGATCAGTGCTATAAAAATGCATTTATTACTGTAAAAATGTCACTGGCAGGAAAGGGGTTAACACTAGGGGCGATCAAGGGTTAAGTGTGTTCCCTGGTGTGTGTTTTAACTGAAGGGGGGAGGGGACTGTGTAGGGGAGATCGCAACGATCTGTCTCTTCTCCCCTCAGAGAACCGGAAACTGTGTGTTTACACACACAGATCCCGGTTCTCGGTGTGCCCCGAGTGTTTGCGGGGGCCCAGCGGTGATCACAACTGCCCGGGCACTCGCATCGGCTCTGTGGGCGAGCAGGGGGCGCGCGCATGCCCCTAGTGGCCAAATGAGGAAGCGACATAACATGACGGCAATTCGCGCAGCCGAGCCATGTTGCCGCAGTACAACTGCAGCGGCTGGTCGGCAAGCGGTTAAGTAAACTAAACAGTTACTTAACTTAGGGATCAAGATGTATTGTCCTTCATGGTTCCTTACTCAGTCCCACTTAAAATGTCTCCAAAGTTATCCAGCTTCCAGCAGCCATGTGTTACCCCATCGTCCTTCCAAACACATCTCTTTTCCGAACACGATTCTTTCAAAAACTCCCCAAGCCCCTCCCACCAACTTCCTGCCTACCAGCTTCCTCTGCTCAGCTCCAAAACCTATACAACTGGTTTATTTATATATCAATGAAGAGGAAGAGCCTCTGTAAACATATGCTCTTAAATAATATATCTAACTCCATATTATTGCAATGAAGTCACTATACAAATGGCCATAGCAACACACCTACCTAATTGGATACAATTTAAAATGTTTGGTTTTGACCTCATATTATATGGTTTTTGGTAAATCTAAAGGAAAATTGTACAAGATGATTGAACATGTATGGCCAGCCTAAGCCATTCCTTGTTTTTTGCTCAGGAGCACCTCCTATAGTGCTGAGTGTTCTTAGTTTTTGAACACTTTAAGTATATATCAATATTCTCAGAACAGATGTCTCATCTATGGTTCTGTCACTACATCTTGCTTGTAACATTTTGTACTTCTTATGGGGCATACACACGGTCGGACTTTTCGACCGGACTGGTCTGAAGGACGCCGACGGACCAAATCCGGCGGACAATCCGATCGTGTGTGGGCTTCACCGGACCTTCAGCGGACTTTTCCAGTCGCAAATCTGACGGACTTTAGATTTGGAACAGGCTTCAAATCTTTACGTGGTAAATCCGCCGGACCCAGAAATCCGCTCGTCTGTATGCTAGTCCGATGGACAAAAACCAACGCTAGGGCAGCTATTGGCTACTGGCTATCAACTTCCTTATTTTAGTCCGGTGTACGAATCCGTCGGACTTTGGTGTGATTGTGTGTAGGCAAGTCCATTCATTAAAAAGTCAGTCGGAAGTCTGTCAAAAAATTGTCGAAAGTCTGCTGGTAAGTCTGTCGGACCGTGTGTACGCGGCATTAGTGCTACTTTCTTTTTTGATTATATTGTATGCACGTATCTAATGCAACTGTTTGCTGTATACTATTTTGGAAACTGAGAAAAAAAAATTCCTTGTGAAATATGTATTAAGCTTGTAACACATTCTCTTTAAACTCCCGATACTAAAATACTTCTAATACCTACAGCCAACATGGTTCACTACATTACTCATGCAGTTGCTACCGGGTGGTGTGGCCTGTTAAGTATCGTGTTACTATTTTGAGCTAGTAATAATGACACCCTAAATTCCCAGATGATTCTACGCATAAACAGTGACACATGAATTAATTTTTATGGGGAAGTTATTATCGAATAAAATGTGTAGCCAGATGTTGGACTACAACAATATGGAGAAGGAGACGTCCCTCTTTATGTACTCAATAGTAGTAATAATGCAGTGATATGTGTAAAGGGCAAATGAGAGGGGAAGCTAAACCAGCTGGATACCATGAGGTCATCAACCCAGTATTGTATAATGCCCTGTACACACGAGTGGAATGTCCGACAGAAAAAGTCAGACTGAAGCTTTTCATTGTATATAACGATCGTGTGTAGGCCTCATCGGACTTCTTTGTTCGAAAAATCTGACGGACCTAGAAATGAAACATGTTCTAAATCTTTCTGACGGACCCAATTCCTGACGGAACCAATCATCTGTATACTGGTCCGATGGACCAAAAAAGACGCATGCTCTGAAGCAAGTACGAGACGGAAGCTATTGGCAACTGGCTATTATACTTCCTTTTTCTAGTCCTGTCGTAAGTGTTGTACGTCAACGCGTTCTGGACGGTTGGACTTTGGGTTGACCGTGTGTAGGCAAGACCGCTTGAATGGAATTCCGTCGGAGTTCCGTCAGAGAAACCGTCAGAGTTTATTACAACGGCTAAACCGGTGTACGTGGCATTATTGTAAAACAAGGTAGGTGTAAGGGCTTTACACGATGACCTCTGGTAGCTCAAATTGCATTGCATCTACACACTATTTATATATACAAAGTTATATCTTTATTACAAAAAGTTATTAAAATACAACATATCATCACAACTGCAGAAACCAAGAATCAGACCGAGACAGAAGTACAGTTAAATCACACTTGTTGAATAATAAAAGTAAATAGAACAAACTTACTCAAAACATAGCCAAAGTTCGGTAACCGGAACGGATAGTCAGACAAGCCAGAAAGTCGGGGAGCCAGGGATCAGCGTAGTGGAAAAGCAGGCAGGATCTGGAGCCAGAAGGAATGTCAGCCAAGCAAGTCTTTAACAGGAACGCAGGAGGAGTCTCTGTGATGTTGACCAAGGCGAAGGCAGAGATCATCTGGGCTGGGCGGCTTAAGTAGGCAGGACTGACGAGCAGGATATCAACAGGGGAGTCACTGTGGAGAGATAGGTGCTGGCAATTAGCCGCCAGCTGAGTGGCTAGCTCAGAGAAGGAAGGGCTGAGGCCAGCCCTGACAACAACAGGGCCACATGCTTGCCCATAATGTATAAAAACATGATAGAGGTAAGAGTCAGATACAGTAAAACCTTGGATTGCGAGTATTGCGGTTTACGAACGTTTCACAATACAAGTTTGTGAGCGTTGTTTTGCAAGACAAGCAGGATTCAAGCCTCCGGGATGTGCAGTACCGCATTTGGCCAAAGGTGCGGGGGCGCCGGTGATGCTCGGAGACACTCAGAAACACTCTGATCGTCTCAGAGTGGTCTCCAAGCTTCTCTGAGTGTTTCAGGGTGTCTCCAGGGCCCCTCCCACCTCTGGCCACATGCGGTACTGCATACACTAGCAGTGACACTGGAACAAATTATCTGAATTTCGATTGATTCCTATTGGGGAAACTCGCTTTGATATACGAGTGCTTTGGATTACAAGCATTGTTCTGGAACAGATTATTCTCGTAATCCACAGTACTACTGTATTGGGAAAAGCCTAAGCGTTACGTGGTCCAAGCCGCTTCTTCAGAGCTGCAGTGGCTCAACTTCTGACTAGATACCTAGTATTAACAAACGTATATAATAAATACAAAGGTAGTCCAATACAAAACAATTCAATACAAAAAGACATGATATGTTTTTATTTTATTTTTTTGTATTTAATTGTTTTGCACCATCAATTTAGAAAAGAAAAACACTATTATGATCCCATCGTTTTCTGGGA
Organism: Lithobates clamitans; assembly: GCA_037952925.1. Lineage (NCBI taxonomy): Eukaryota > Metazoa > Chordata > Amphibia > Anura > Ranidae > Lithobates > Lithobates clamitans. Next base: position 3,868,840 of record JBBGZY010001230.1, read on the forward strand.
CACACACAGGTCCCAGTCTCTTGTTTAAGACCGAGTTGAATTTTAGCCTGGAACTCCAATTTAAGTGAGAAAGTAAGAGCTCAAACAAAAAGTTACCCTCACATGGGTTTCCACCATCATTTCAAGCACAAGCATAAATTACATTAGCCTCCTGACTTGCTCTGGCAGTGCCACTGCTCAGGCCTCAATCTTAGGCCTTTTGGTTGATTCCTCAGACTGTTACCCAGCACCACTGTGCTCACATGTAACCTCTGCACCTTTTCTGCAGCTCCCAGGAGCTCTGGCCCACACACCGGCCTCTGGGTAGGGGACCTCCTGTCTCCTGAGTGAAGCCCTGAACTGGAGACAGCCCCTTGATTATAAAGGCTATGCATGCCTGCATATTTAGGATGCAGATCTCTGGTAAGACCAAGACACGGTAGAGGCTTCTATCCTTCCAAAGCTCCTCAAAGCCTCTGGACTCCAGAACACAATCCGAGAGTTACAAAACATGGAGAAAACTGAAAAAGACCAATTTTTTTCCACTTAAAACAGCCATTCTGGAGCCCATTAATATGCATTTGTGAGAACCTTGCATGCGATTTACCTATTTTTAGACAGTGGCAGGGCCAAGCACTCTCCTAGTAATTTTAATGTATAAGTTCACTTTTTGCGTACATATTGGATTTTGATTCCTGTCCTCAACAGCCCTTGAAAGCCATATAGTCCCTGCTTTGCATTCACAAGTTAGTATGATACTGGGAATAATAGAGTGGTTGTGGCGCTGCTTATTTAGTAAGTAAGTATAGTAAAAGAAATGTGCTAGTATGTGCAGACAAGACAGAGAAAATAAATCACCGCTCAGGAGAACTTGCTTTTAGGTGTGTATTAGTGAATCCTTCAGAGGAGAGGAGTCCCAGGTGCTGGCTAAATGCAAATTGAAGCAGGGTTTGAAACAGGAAAATCTGGATGCCGCACACCGGATAAAGTTGAAAACATCTTCTTTATTGTAAAACTTGGATCATAAAAAACAGGACAATCAGGCGGGTGGTACAGACACAGCTGACGCATTTCGCGCTCTAGTTCGAGCGCTTACTCATAGCTCATGAGCTATGAGTAAGCGCTCGAACTAGAGCGCGAAACGCGTCAGCTGTGTCTATACCACCCGCCTGATTGTCCTGTTTTTTATGATCCAAGTTTTACAATAAAGAAGATGTTTTCAACTTTATCCGGTGTGCGGCATCCAGATTTTCCTGTTTCAAACCCTGCTAGTATGTGCTAGCAGAAAAATATGTCTGACGTCGTTGTGATAAAATGCGTAGGGAGGAGCTTACAGTTTAATTTCATCACTTTCGGCTTCGGGGCCTTGGAGCGAATCGCGTCCCGGACTTGATGGTTTACATGCTCATGAATAATTTTACCCATGTAAGTGCATTATTGCTTATCTTTTAATCAATTTGCTCAACGGAATTACGCTATGAACCTTGTGTTTCCTATTTCTGCATTTATATGAGAATGCTGGGGTAGTGGAAGTAAGGACAAAGGAGAGACAGTCATTCACTGGGTCTGGAATCCGTATACAGCAAATTGGTGCTGTGAATGCTGGGTACCCCCTGGTGGGGAGAGAATGCGGGTGAGTGCAGTAAAAGAGGGGGAGTAAATGGAAGACACTGGCACACCGCATGGTTTTCCATGATCCTTTTGCAGCACCATATTAAGGATTTATATTTTTATCACGTCAATTTGCTGTCCCGCTAATGAACTCATAAACTATAGCACTTGTCACTTTAATGTTTTTAGCACTGGCTTATGAATTTAATTCTTATCATCTATCTATTAGGGCTTGGCACATTTGTTCACTGAATTATGAATGTTTACTAAAATAACAGTTGGCACTGAATTTATGTTTACAATTCCTTTAATTTTCTCAAATGCACATATACTATGGGGGTTATTTACTAAAGGCAAATCCACTTTGCACTGCAAGTGCACTTGGAAGTGCAGTCACTGTAAATCTGAGGGGAACATGCAAGGAGAATAAAAAACAGCAATTTTGCTTGCACATGATTGGATGGTAAAATCAAATGAGCTTCCCCTCATTTCAGAACTACCCCTCGGATTTACAGCGACTGCACTTCCAAGTGCACTCGCAGTGCACTTGTAGTGCAAAGTGGATTTGCCTTTCGTAAATAATATGTTACATAACACCAACAAGGGTAAAACTGGTCATTTGTTTACATTTTTTAAATTTTTGTCTGAAGCACATACTAGCACATTTCTTTTACTATACTTACTTTAAAAAGGCAGTGCCACAACCACTCTATTATTTCCTGTTTAACCTTGATTCTGCCTTGGTAGTTGTTTAAGTGGAAGCAGCAGCTATATATATTACCGTATATACTCGAGTATAAGTCGTTCCGAGTATAAGTCGAGGCCCTAATTTACCACAAAAAAATGGGAAAAACTTATTGACCCGAGTATAAGACGAGGGTGAGAAATGCACAGCTACTGTAAGTGGAAAAGAGGGTCAACAATGCCCATTTGCAGCCTCACTGTGCCCATTTGCAGCCTCACTGTGCCCATTTGCAGCCATAGGTCCCCTGAACTTCAAACTTGGTAGTTAAGGGTTCCTAGATGCCCCCTAGCTGCAGCCAAAATTTGGGGTCTCTGAACCCAAAGGGTCCCGAAATGACATTGCAGCAGATGGACACAGTTGACCGAATTTGGGGCCCTGTATCTTAGGGCCACTTAGTGCTAAGAACCCCAAATTTGGTGTGCAAACCAAGTGGAACTAGCACCATAAAATTTCCAAAGCTGGGGTTTCTAGCACCAAGTGGCCCCGAGATACAGGGCCCCAAAAATCAGTTCAGAAAATGTCAAGCACTTTTCTACAGCAGAGAATGACATTTTCCGAACCGGTTTGGGGGCCCTGTATCTCAGGGCCACTTAGTGCTAGGAACTTCAGCTTTGGATATGTTATGGTACCAGGTCCACTGGGTTTGCACACCAAATTTGGGGTTCCTAGCACTTAGTGGCCCTGAGATATGGGGCCTCAAACTCGGTTCAGAAAATGTCAAGCACTTTTCTGCAGCAGAGAATGACATTTTCCGAACCGATTTTGGGGCCCCGTATCTCGGGGTCACTTAGTGCTAGGAACTTCAGCTTTGGATATGTTGTGGTACCAGGTCCACTGGGTTTGCACACCAAATTTGGAGTTCCTAGCACTAAGTGGCCCTGAGATACGGGGCCCCAAAGTCGGTTCGGAAAATGAAATTTTTTGCTGCAGAAAAGTGCTTGACTCGAGTATAAGTCGAGGGGGGCACTTTCAGCACTAAATAATGTGCTGAAAAATTCGACTTATACTCGAGTATATACGGTATATTGTTTGTGCATAGCGTGGAACCACTTCCACTTTGTTACAGTATGATACTGGGGTTACTTTAAAACTAAAAACTGAACTCCCTGAAAAGAAAATATTTTCCAAATACAAGAGGCATGGGTGTTCTTTCTTACATTTTGGTGTGCTTTGTGAATCTCCTCCACATATGTGTAATAACCTAGCATGAAACTTGGCCTCTGTGCAGGAGCTCCCTGTGATAAAAACTGGTCAGCGCTACTCTCCCTCCTTGTGCAGGGTGATTGGTCTAATATCTGCCCCCACCTGTAGTTTTCTGCAGGCAGCCTGTAGAGGGTGGGCCTGTTGGGTCCCTTCCAGAATTCTGCTTTCTGCACAGGCTATGCACATGTAGGCGGTGCTAGTTAACGTTGCCCCAGCTGGGAAGTTGAGCGTTAATTGTGTTTTATTTTGGCGGGCTTTACTGGGTCCAACCCACTGGTTCAGTGTAATATAAAAGGAACAGGGGGTTCAAGCCTGGCGGGTGGTGGGGGGATGGTTCTTGCTGCTGTTCTGCCAGATTCTGGAATTCCAGTTATGTGCTGAAGACAAAGTTCCCACTACCCAGGGGGATTTCTGGGGCTTGTAGTCCCTCCTGAACACGCCAACCAAGGATTTTGGCAAGCATGGACTTTTTCCTATGCAGGTATGCTGGGGGAGCCACAAACCTGAAGTTAGGGGTTAGGAACATTAGGGAAAAGACTGCATTTTCTGTTGAACTGTTACCTGTAAAAGTCATCATGCTAAAATATTTAGGTAAAGTTTTTGAAAATTTGCCTATGCTTGTTCTGGTTACTAAAGGGGTGTAATGCAAGTAACTGGCACATATAGTCTACAGCCGGGTCACTAAGCAGATTGGGGTACAAAGATAATGGTACTAGAGTTAATACAGTGTGAAGATACAAGTGCTTACCAAGGGTAACAAAGGTTTCTCTAGAGGCCTGTCATTAAGCGTGCATATGTGGCAAGTGGGATAGCCTCTTGCAGCGAGGGAGATGTTGTCAGCACTCCTTCAGCAGCGATCCATCGCCCATAAAAACAGAAGCAGATCTGCACCGTTGAGGTCCTCAACCTGTACACAGGTATGGAAGTGTAGTGGTATCCACATAGAGGCCGCTGGATATTGCTTGTCCTCTTGCGCTGCCCTGACCCTGAGGACTTCCCAGCCCTTCTGACACTCTAGGTTCTGACATGATGTATTCCCCTTTAAATGAACCACAGACACAATATAAACTGAATTCAGCAGACTTCTGTATTGACCAAGGCAGAGGGTGCAAAAAGGTTTCAGTCAGCCAAACCCTGAGACAGCACCCAAGACCGGTCAAGTTGGACACACAACATTTAGATATGTTCAGAATAACAAAGCAGACAGTAATAATAACACTTGGATATGCAAAAATAGTAGACACTGAACAATCGAATATGCCCAGGGAGCTCAATGATGGGGGGCTATAACTAGAGACAGGCTGGCCTGCAGGGAACTCTACTCCTATGGGGGGGGGGAGGTTAAGCAGTACTTGGGCCAACTCACACACTGCAGATGATGGGATAAGGGTTTTCAAAGTGTCAGGCCTTTTTCGCAGTCTTCACTTGCGCTGGAGCTCAAATATGTTGAAAGGAAAATCCTCAGGGAGAGAAGAGGAGAGGGGATTCAAGTAGTCAGCAAGCAAATAATAGGTATAGCAAAAGTGGCAGGTTCCTTTGTAATCCGGGATATGATGTCTGCATGCAGTGTCCATGTGCTGAGTATTACTGAAGAGAAGGGGATGTGAGCATGAGCCCACTCACCAGATCCTGAAGGTAGTCGGCACACACAGGAAGCAATTTAGGGTCTGTACCCCAGCCAGTGCATGGATGGATGCGGTAGGTCAGCAGGATGTGAACACAGTGGTCCTGGTTGATGCCCGCAACACGGTCCGATGCTCGCCAGCAGAAGAGACAGAGGGTGTTCTGATGTCACACAGCAATGCAGGTCCACCCAGGCAGGGATAGCAATGGCTCGCAGGTTCCTGATAGGCTGAAGTCCTTGCAGCTCTGATGCTCACTGTTGGATCCCGGGGAGAAGAGAGTGGGCCTGCTAAAAACATCTCTTTAAATAGTAAATCCCAAAATCCCCTTCTTAATTCGAAGCTTGCTGGGAGATGTGGTTATAGAAAGACTTGGGAGTCCAGTTATGGCTAAACACAGGACTGCAAGTCCCAACGCCCTTTGCTTTTTGGCTCAGAAATGTGATGCAAGCAGTCTGAGTGCAGCACTAGGGGGAAACTGGAACAGTATGCAGCAATGAAAGCAATGTCCACTGCATTACATTATGATAATGATAGCCTGCACCTGTCTACATCCTCTCCCCACTAAAAATCTTTGGTCCCTAAAGACAGAATAAAGTTTTTGAAAGGGGGATGCCAATTAATTACTAAACAGTCTGATATAAACTAGATGTAAAATACTTCAACCAAAGCATTCATTAGTAAATAACTGACTTAAAGAAGGATTCTTCAACAACAAATTGTACAAATCATTAGATAAGGTTAAGTCATTCTGGTGACAGGCCAATAAAATGTTAGTGGCCCACCTAGTAGTGTCAGAGGGTGGTTCAGGGTCATCCTCCACCAAAGGTATGGTGGGAGGGTCTGGCACTTGGCTTTACCATTGAGCAGTATGTATGAGTTCATCAGAACTTTCTCCGAGTGGTCAGTCTTTTGGGTGGGCGGATGTCCCACCTAAGTCTCAAAGTCACAGCATCTGAAGTTTGAGGTTCGCAGGTTGGCTCTGAGATGTTGCAGAAAGGTTCTGGTTCTTCTGGACATTTAGTGGCGGTGGTGTCTCTTACGGCATCAGGGGCAGGGTGGTCAAGGATTTCCCTGAAATCTTCCTCTACAGGAATGTCAGCTGTTTCCAACTAAGACCCCATATAAACTATTAGATTTTCTGCAGTTTTTCGTCTTCAGATTTACCAAAACCATATAATATGAGGTCAAACCTTAAGAGTTTAAATTTGTATGCAATCAAGCAGGCCCTTGCACTACATGGTTTTGGTAAATCTGAAAACAAAAATCTGCAGAAAATCTAATAGCATGTATGGGTCTTAGTCTCTACTGCTTCATCTGGAAGTGGTGAAACGATACCCTCTAACTCTGAAGTTGGATACTTCTTCAGGCTGAGGAGCCCTATTGACATCTTCTGAAGGAGGAACCCCCCAGCCAATCAAGTGTGATTTCTTCATCACTCTCTTCCTCCTCTACTAAATGTGTTTTATTGGGATTTTATGTGATAGACCAACACAAAGTGGCACATAACTGTGAAGATGAAGGAAATTGATAAATGCTTTTGAATTTTTTTTACAAAAAAGTTGTTAAAAAGTGTGGTGTGAATTTGTATTCAGCCCCCATGAGTCAATACTTTGTAGAACCACCTTTTGCTACAATTACAGCTGCAAGTCTTTTTGGGGATGTCTCTACCAGCCAGGGGCGGACTGACAACTCATGGGGCCCCCGGGCAATAGAAGATCATGGGGCCCCCCTGTGTCCCCACACTCAAGCCACACCTGCACAGGGAGACACGGGGGGGGGGGGGGGGGGGAGAGCGCACACAGGGGGACACTGGAGGGAGAGCGCACACAGGGGGACACTGGAGGACACTGGAGGGAGAGCGCACACAGGGGGAGACTGGAGGGAGAGCGCACACAGGGGGACACTGGAGGGAGAGCGCACACAGGGGGACACTGGAGGGAGAGTGCACACAGGGGGACACTGGAGGGAGAGCGCACACAGGGGGACACTGGAGGACACTGGAGGGAGAGCGCACACAGGGGGACACTGGAGGGAGAGCGCACACAGGGGGACACTGGAGGGAGAGCGCACACAGGGGGACACTGGAGGGAGAGCGCACACAGGGGGACACTGGAGGGAGAGCGCACACAGGGGGACACTGCAGGGAGAACGCACACAGGGGGACACTGCAGGGAGAACGCACACAGGGGGACACTGCAGGGAGAACGCACACAGGGGGACACTGCAGGGAGAACGCACACAGGGGGACACTGCAGGGAGAACGCACACAGGGGGACACTGCAGGGAGAGCACACACAGGGGGACACTGCAGGGAGAGCACACACACGGGGGGACACTGCAGGGAGAACGCACACAGGGGGACACTGCAGGGAGAGCACACACACACACAGGGGGACACTGGAGGGAGAGCACACACACACAGGGGGACACTGGAGGGAGAGCACACACACACAGGGGGACACTGGAGGGAGAGCACACACACACAGGGGGACACTGGAGGGAGAGCACACACACACAGGGGGACACTGGAGGGAGAGCACACACACACAGGGGGACACTGGAGGGAGAGCACACACACACAGGGGGACACTGGAGGGAGAGCACACACACACAGGGGGACACTGGAGGGAGAGCATACACACACAGGGGGACACTGGAGGGAGAGCACACACACACAGGGGGACACTGGAGGGAGAGCACACACACACAGGGGGACACTGGAGGGAGAGCACACACACACAGGGGGACACTGGAGGGAGAGCACACACACAGGGGGACACTGGAGGGAGAGCGCACACAGGGGGACACTGGAGGGAGAGCGCACACAGGGGGACACTGCAGGGAGAACGCACACAGGGGGACACTGTAGGGAGAAAGCACACAGGGGGACACTGCAGGGAGAACGCACACAGGGGGACACTGCAGGGAGAACGCACACAGGGGGACACTGCAGGGAGAACGCACACAGGGGGACACTGCAGGGAGAACGCACACAGGGGGACACTGCAGGGAGAGCACACACACAGGGGGACACTACAGGGAGAACGCACACAGGGGGACACTGCAGGGAGAGCACACACACACACACACACAGGGGGACACTGGAGGGAGAGCACACACACACAGGGGGACACTGGAGGGAGAGCACACACACACAGGGGGACACCGGAGGGAGAGCACACACACACAGGGGGACACCGGAGGGAGAGCACACACACACAGGGGGACACTGGAGGGAGAGCACACACACACAGGGGGACACTGGAGGGAGAGCACACACACACAGGGGGACACTGGAGGGAGAGCACACACACAGGGGGACACTGGAGGGAGAGCACACACACAGGGGGACACTGGAGGGAGAGCGCACACAGGGGGACACTGGAGGGAGAGCACACACACACAGGGGGACACTGGAGGGAGAGCACACACACACAGGGGGACACTGGAGGGAGAGCACACACACACAGGGGGACACTGGAGGGAGAGCACACACACACAGGGGGACACTGGAGGGAGAGCACACACACACAGGGGGACACTGGAGGGAGAGCACACACACACAGGGGGACACTGGAGGGAGAGCACACACACACAGGGGGACACTGGAGGGAGAGCACACACACAGGGGGACACTGGAGGGAGAGCACACACACAGGGGGACACTGGAGGGAGAGCACACACACAGGGGGACACTGGAGGGAGAGCGCACACAGGGGGACACGGGAGGGAGAGCGCACACAGGGGGACACTGGAGGGAGAGCGCACACAGGGGGACACTGGAGGGAGAGCGCACACAGGGGGGAAATGGAGGGAGAGCGCACACAGGGGGACACTGGAGGGAGAGCGCACACAGGGGGACACTGGAGGGAGAGCGCACACAGGGGGACACTGGAGGGAGAGCGCACACAGGGGGACACTGGAGGGAGAGCGCACACAGGGGGACACTGGAGAGAGAGCGCACACAGGGGGACACTGGAGGGAGAGCGCACACAGGGGGACACTGGAGGGAGAGCGCACACAGGGGGACACTGGAGGGAGAGCGCACACAGGGGGACACTGGAGGGAGAGCGCACACAGGGGGACACTGGAGGGAGAGCGCACACAGGGGGACACTGGAGGGAGAGGGCACACAGGGGGACACTGGAGGGAGAGGGCACACAGGGGGACACTGGAGGGAGAGGGCACACAGGGGGACACTGGAGTGAGAGCGCACACAGGGGGACACTGGAGGGAGAGCGCACACAGGGGGACACTGCAGGGAGAGCGCACACAGGGGGACACTGCAGGGAGAACGCACACAGGGGGACACTGGAGGGAGAACGCACACAGAGGGGGACACTGGAGGGAGAACGCACACAGAGGGGGACACTGGGGGGAGAGCACACACACACAGAGGGGGACACTGGGGGGAGAGCACACACACAGAGGGGGACACTGGAGGGAGAGCACACACACAGGGAGACACTGGAGGGAGAGCACACACACAGGGGGACACTGGAGAGAGAGAGCGCACACAGGGGGACACTGGAGGGGGAGAGCGCACACAGGGGGACACTGGAGGGGGAGAGCGCACACAGGGGGAGAGTGCACACAGGGGGACACTGGAGGGGGAGAGCACACACAGGGGGACACTGGAGAGAGCGCAAGAGAGCACACACACACAGGGGGACACTGGAGGGGGAGAGCGCACACGGGGGGACACTGGAGGGAGAGCGCACACGGGGGGACACTGGAGGGAGAGCGCACACGGGGGGACACTGGAGGGAGAGCGCACACGGGGGGACACTGGAGGGAGAGCGCACACGGGGGGACACTGGAGGGAGAGCGCACACGGGGGGACACTGGAGGGAGAGCGCACACGGGGGGACACTGGAGGGAGAGCGCACACGGGGGGACACTGGAGGGAGAGCGCACACGGGGGGACACTGGAGGGAGAGCGCACACGGGGGGACACTGGAGGGAGAGCGCACACAGGGGGGACACTGGAGGGAGAGCACACACAGGGGGGACACTGGAGGGAGAGCACACACGGGGGGACACTGGAGGGAGAGCACACACAGGGGGACACTGGAGGGAGAGCACACACAGGGGGACACTGTGGGGAGAGCGCACACACACACACACACACACAGGGGGACACTGGAGGGAGAGCGCACACAGGGGGACACTGGAGGGAGAGCGCACACAGGGGGACACTGGAGTGAGAGCGCACACAGGGGGACACTGGAGGGAGAGCGCACACAGGGGGACACTGGAGGGAGAGCGCACACAGGGGGACACTGCAGGGAGAACGAACACAGGGGGACACTGGAGGGAGAACGCACACAGAGGGGGACACTGGAGGGAGAACGCACACAGAGGGGGACACTGGGGGGAGAGCACACACACACAGAGGGGGACACTGGGGGGAGAGCACACACACAGAGGGGGACACTGGAGGGAGAGCACACACACAGGGAGACACTGGAGGGAGAGCACACACACAGGGGGACACTGGAGAGAGAGAGCGCACACAGGGGGACACTGGAGGGGGAGAGCGCACACAGGGGGACACTGGAGGGGGAGAGCGCACACAGGGGGAGAGTGCACACAGGGGGACACTGGAGGGGGAGAGCACACACAGGGGGACACTGGAGAGAGCGCAAGAGAGCACACACACACAGGGGGACACTGGAGGGGGAGAGCGCACACGGGGGGACACTGGAGGGAGAGCGCACACGGGGGGACACTGGAGGGAGAGCGCACACGGGGGGACACTGGAGGGAGAGCGCACACGGGGGGACACTGGAGGGAGAGCGCACACGGGGGGACACTGGAGGGAGAGCGCACACGGGGGGACACTGGAGGGAGAGCGCACACGGGGGGACACTGGAGGGAGAGCGCACACGGGGGGACACTGGAGGGAGAGCGCACACAGGGGGGACACTGGAGGGAGAGCACACACAGGGGGGACACTGGAGGGAGAGCACACACGGGGGGACACTGGAGGGAGAGCACACACAGGGGGACACTGGAGGGAGAGCACACACAGGGGGACACTGTGGGGAGAGCGCACACACACACACACACACACAGGGGGACACTGGAGGGAGAGCGCACACAGGGGGACACTGGAGGGAGAGCGCACACAGGGGGACACTGGAGGGGGAGAGCACACACAGGGGGACACTGGAGAGAGCGCAAGAGAGCACACACACACAGGGGGACACTGGAGGGGGAGAGCGCACACGGGGGGACACTGGAGGGAGAGCGCACACGGGGGGACACTGGAGGGAGAGCGCACACGGGGGGACACTGGAGGGAGAGCGCACACGGGGGGACACTGGAGGGAGAGCGCACACGGGGGGACACTGGAGGGAGAGCGCACACAGGGGGGACACTGGAGGGAGAGCACACACAGGGGGGACACTGGAGGGAGAGCACACACGGGGGGACACTGGAGGGAGAGCACACACAGGGGGACACTGGGGGGAGAGCGCACACACACACACACACACACAGGGGGACACTGGAGGGAGAGCGCACACAGGGGGACACTGGAGGGAGAGCGCACACAGGGGGACACTGGAGGGAGAGCGCACACAGGGGGACACTGGAGGGAGAGCGCACACAGGGGGACACTGGAGGGAGAGCGCACACAGGGGGACACTGGAGGGAGAGGGCACACAGGGGGACACTGGAGGGAGAGGGCACACAGGGGGACACTGGAGGGAGAGGGCACACAGGGGGACACTGGAGGGAGAGCGCACACAGGGGGACACTGGAGGGAGAGCGCACACAGGGGGACACTGGAGGGAGAGCGCACACAGGGGGACACTGGAGGGAGAGCGCACACAGGGGGACACTGGAGGGAGAACGCACACAGGGGGACACTGGAGGGAGAACGCACACAGGGGGACACTGGGGGGAGAGCACACACACACACAGGGGGACACTGGAGGGAGAGCACACACACAGGGGGACACTGGAGGGAGAGCACACACACAGAGGGGGACACTGGAGGGAGAGCACACACACAGAGGGGGACACTGGAGGGAGAGCACACACACAGAGGGGGACACTGGAGGGAGAGCACACACACAGAGGGGGACACTGGAGGGAGAGCACACACACAGAGGGGGACACTGGAGGGAGAGCACACACACACAGGGGGACACTGGAGGGGGAGAGCGCACACAGGGGGACACTGGAGGGGGAGAGCGCACACAGGGGGACACTGGAGGGAGAGAGCGCACACAGGGGGACACTGGAGGGGGAGAGCGCACACAGGGGGACACTGAAGGGGGAGAGTGCACACAGGGGGAGAGCACACACAGGGGGACACTGGAGGGGGAGAGCACACACAGGGGGACACTGGAGGGGGAGAGCACACACAGGGGGACACTGGAGGGGGAGAGCACACACAGGGGGACACTGGAGGGGGAGAGCACACACAGGGGGACACTGGAGGGGGAGCAAGAGAGCACACACACACAGGGGGACACTGGAGGGGGAGAGCACACACAGGGGGACACTGCAGAGAGAGCAAGAGAGCACACACACACAGGGGGACACTGGAGGGGGAGAGCGCACACAGGGGGACACTGGAGGGAAAGAGCGCACACACACACACACACACACACACACACACACACACAGGGAGACACAGGAGGGAGAGCACACACACACACACAGGGGGACACTGGAGGGAGAACACACACACACACACAGGGGGACACTGGAGGGAGAGCACACACACACACACACACACACACACAGGGGGACACTGGAGGGAGAGCACACACACACACACACACACACACACGGACACTGGAGGGAGAGCACACACACACACACACACACACAGGGGGGACACTGGAGGGAGAGCACACACACACACACACACACACACACACAGGGGGACACTGGAGGGAGAACACACACAGGGGGACACTGGAGGGAGAGCACACACACACACACACACACATACACACACAGGGGGACACTGGAGGGAGAGCACACACACACACACACACACACAGGGGGACACTGGAGGGAGAGCACACACACACAGGGGGACACTGGAGGGAGAGCACACACACACCCACGGGGACACTGGAGGGAGAGCACACACACACACAGGGGGACACTGGAGGGAGAGCACACACACAGGGGGACACTGGAGGGAGAGCACACACAGGGGGACACTGGAGGGAGAGTACACACAGGGGGACACTGGAGGGAGAGCACACACACACACACACACACACACAGAGGGGGACACTGGAGGGAGAGCACACACACAGGAGGACACTGGAGGGAGAGCACACACAGGGGGACACTGGAGGGAAAGAGCACACACACACACACACACACACAGGGAGACACAGGAGGGAGAGCACACACACACACACAGGGGGACACTGGAGGGAGAGCACACACACACAGGGGGACACTGGAGGGAGAGCACACACACACACACACACACAGGGGGACACTGGAGGGAGAGCACACACACACACACACACGCACACACACACAGGGACACTGGAGGGAGAGCACACACACACACACAGGGGGGACACTGGAGGGAGAGCACACACACACACACAGGGGGACACTGGAGGGAGAACACACACAGGGGGACACTGGAGGGAGAGCACACACACACATACACACACAGGGGGACACTGGAGGGAGAGCACACACACACACAGGGGGACACTGGAGGGAGAGCACACACACAGGGGGACACTGGAGGGAGAGCACACACAGGGGGACACTGGAGAGCACACACACACACAGGGGGACACTGGAGGGAGAGCACACACACACAGGGGGACACTGGAGGGAGAGCACACACACACCCACGGGGACACTGGAGGGAGAGCACACACACACACAGGGGGACACTGGAGGGAGAGCACACACACAGGGGGACACTGGAGGGAGAGCACACACAGGGGGACACTGGAGGGAGAGCACACACAGGGGGACACTGGAGGGAGAGCACACACAGGGGGACACTGGAGGGAGAGCACACACAGGGGGACACTGGAGGGAGAGCACACACACACACACACACACACAGAGGGGGACACTGGAGGGAGAGCACACACACAGGAGGACACTGGAGGGAGAGCACACACAGGGGGACACTGGAGGGAGAGCACACACAGGGGGACACTGGAGGGAGAGCGCACACAGGGGGACACTGAAGGGAGAGCACACACACACAAACACACACAGGGGGACACTGGAGGGAGAGCACACACACACAAACACACACAGGGGGACACTGGAGGGAGAGCACACACAGGGGGACACTGGAGGGAGAGCGCACACAGGGGGACACTGGAGGGAGAGCACACACACACAAACACACACAGGGGGACACTGGAGGGAGAGCACACACACAGGGGGACACTAGAGAGCACACACACACACAGGGGGACACTGGAGGGAGAGCACACACACACAGGGGGACACTGGAGGGAGAGCACACACACACAGGGGGACACTGGAGGGAGAGCACACACACAGGGGGACACTGGAGAGGCAGCACACACAGGGGGACACTGTGGGGGTGGGGGGACCAGGAGAGTATCATGGGCCAGGGCAAGTTCTTAGAAAAACAATGCATACAACTGCTGTGCTGTCTGTTTTTATAACACTGACCTGCTGCTGCACACAAGGCAGGTCAGTGTGGGTGGCCAATGCGAACATGACACTCCGCTCCGCTGTCTGTCCGATCTGTGTGCACTCTGCACTGCAGCCTCCAGCTCCCTTCCCGACACAACAGTCCCCCGCGGCATTGAGATATGGCTCCGCCCCTCAGCTGAGTTCCCCAGGGGGAGAGGTGGCCGGAGGCGCGCCTGTCTTAGTCTGCAATAATCCCCTGCCGGCTGCCGCTGATGGCTCCATGATTGCTCTTTCACTCGGCAGGCAAGGATTTCGTTCACTGCTCCTGGGGGGGGGGCGGGGGTTATCATACAATCTGCTTGATAAACTGCGGGCACCTCCAGGGGCAGACTGAGCCTCTCATGGGGCCCCCCTGACCCCGCGGGCCCTCGGTCCGTGCCCGAATGCCAGAATGGTCAGTCCGCCCCTGCTACCAGCTTTGACATTTTTTCCCATTCTTCTTTGCAAAATAGTTCAAGTTCTGACAGATTAGAGGGAGAGCATCTGTGAACAGTAATTTTCAAGTCTTGCCACAGATTCTCAATTGGATTTAGGTCTGGACTGTGACTGGGCCATTTTTATACATGAATATGCTTTGATCTAAACCATTCCATTGTATCTCTGGCTGTATGATTAGGGCCGTTGTCCTGCTGGAAGATGAACCTCTGCCCCAGTCTCAAATCTTTTGCAGACTCTAACAGGTTTTCTTCTAAGATTGCCCTGCATTAGGCTCCATCCATCTTCCCATTAACTGTGACCAGCTTTCCTGTCCCTACTGAAGATAAGCATCCCCACAACATAATGCTGCCACCACCATGTTTCACAGTGGGGGGGTGGTGTGTTCAGGGTTTTGCTTTTAGGCCAAAAAGTTCAATTTTGGCCTCATCTGACCAGAGCACCTTCTTCCACGTGTTTGCTGTGTCCCCCACATGTCTTCTGGCAAACTGCAAACAAGACTTCTTAGCTTTCTTTCAACAATGGCTTTCTTCTTGCCACTCTTCCATAAAGGCCAGATTTTTAGAGTGCATGACTAATAGTTGTGCTGTGGACAGATTCTCCCACATGAGCTGTGGATCTCTGCAGCTCCTCCAGAGTTACCACAGGCCTCTTGACTGCTTCTCTAATTAATGCTCTCCTTACCTGGCCTGTCAGTTTCTTGGTCTTGGTAGGTTTGCAAGTGTGCCATACTCTTCATTTTCGGATGATGGATTGAACAGTGCTCCGTGAGATGTTCAAAGCTTGGATTTTTTTTTTATAACCTAACCCTGCTTTAACATTCTCCACAACTTTATCCCTGACCTGTCTGGTGTGTTCCTTGGCCTTCATGCTGTTGTTTGTTTACTAAGGTTCTCTAACAAACCTTTGAGGGCTTCACAGAACAGCTGTATTTATACTGAGATTAAATTACACGCAGGAGGACTCTATTTACCAATTAGGTGACTTCTGAAGGCAATTGGTTCCACTAGATTTTAGTTAGGGATATCAGAGTAAAGGGGGCTGAATACAAATGCGCACCACGCTTTTCACATATTTATTTGTAAAAAATGTTGAAAACCATTTGTAATTTTCCTTACACTTCACAATTATGTGCCATTTTTGTGTTTGGTCTATCACATAAAATCCCTATAAAATACATTTCCGTTTTTGGTTGTAACATGAGAAAATTTGGAAAATTTCAAGAGGTATGAAAACTTTTTCAAGGCACTGTATACGTTGGGGCAAGCCATAATGGACAAAGAATTTCTCCACCAAAGTCTTGGCTACTGTACTGGCTCATTAGTCTTTGGTTAGGAAGGCTTGGGTGTAACAGGTGAAATGATCAGTCATGACTAATGCCGCGTACACACGATCAGACTTTCCGGCATACTTGGCCCGGCGGACCGGAGTCCGTCGGACAATTCAATTGTGTGTGGGCTGCAGCGGACTTTGTTTTCTCAAAAGTTTGACGGACTTAGATTTGAAACATGTTTCAAATCTGTCCGATGGACTCGAGTCCGGTCGAAAAGTCCGCTCATTTGTATGCTAGTCCGACGGACAAAAACCGACGCTGGGGCAGCTATTGGCTACTGGCTATGAACTTCCTTGTTTTAATCCAGTCGTATGTCATCACGTACGAATCCGTCGGACTTTGGTTGATCGTGTGTAGGCAAGTCCGTTCATTTGGAAAGTCCGTCGTAAAGTCTGCCGTAAAGTCCGGTCATGTGTACGCGGCATTAGACATTGCTTTGCCCACCTGAATTGGGTTCCAGACACAAAAAGTCAATGTACACCAGTTTATTGGCCTTTGGCTTTGTAGGTGGCCCATTGAGACAACTCTGTCAGGTAGAGTCTTCCATTGGATGCATCGGATACAGGAGCGACAGTAGCTTTCTATTTCAGCTCTCATGGAGAGCCAGTAGAAACAATCTCTGACTAATTTAAAGGTTCTCTCTGACCCTAAATGTCCATGGTTATCGTTAAGAGCCGTCAGCAGTTCATGTCTGTGTTTCTCGGGAAGGAACAACTGCCAAGCATTTTCTGGCCCTTCGGGATAGAGCATCCACACCTCGGTTTCTCACTCCTGGCTGGTTCTTCAGGCTCAATTGGGACTCAGACAGAGCGTCCAACCACTGATGCCTGGTGGCATCCAGCTTGGCAGTGGTCAGCAGGTAGGTCAGTGGGCTATTATCTGTCTTGACCATGAACATAGCTGCGTACAGGTAGTCTCTCAACTTATCGACTATGGACCATTTCAAAGCCAGGAACTCCAACTTGTGCACAGGATAGTTCTTAGAGGGGGTGAGACTACTCACATAGGCTAAAGGACATAGCTTCCCTTCTGTTTCTTGATACAAGACTCCCCCCAGCCCATCTTGGCTGGCATCAGCATGAAGCTCATAAGCTTTAGAGGGGTCAGCGTATGCTAGAACAGGCGCTTCTGTGAGGCTCCTTTTTAGGTGATGAAAAGCTTTCTCAGTCTGAGAAGTCTATTAATTCTGGATAGATTCTCGGGACCTCCCAGCCCCTCGCTTTGTCGGTTTTCCTCAGTTCGGCCCATCCGTGCCTTTGCCCACATCCTTCTGCAATAACTCATTGAGGGGTCTAGCAATTTTTGGCAAATTCTCTACAAATCTTTGGTAGTAGGAACAGAACCTCAAAAAGGATCTCAACTCCATGACATAATAATCATCTAGGTACACTAGCACTTCTATCAGATTCATGTCCCTCACTGTATTTTCCATCAATCTCTGAAAGTTAGCTGGGGCTCCTGACAATCCCTGCGACATTTGATCAAACACGAAGAACCCTAATGTTCCAACACGCTGAACCACTGTGCTCCGGACAAGCATTGAAGGGCATCTTCTATGCCAGGTGTAGTGTACTGATCTGGATTCCTTCTTCGTTCAGCATTCGATAATCAATGCTCATCCAAAGAAACCCATTTTTCTTATGCACTACCACTATGATGCATAAGGGCTTCTGATTCTGGATTGCTTCAGTTTAGCCAGCTGTTTCTCTAACGTCTTTGAGGTCATTCAGGGTTATCCTCCAGGCTCTCCCCCAGAAAGGCTTGTCTTCACTCAGCCAAATCCATTGTTGTGCAGTCTTCGCACAGCCCACATCGAAGACATTCTTAGAGAACATCTGTCAGGCTAGGAGCATATAACAGTTAACAGTTCAGGTGTTCTGATTATGCAAAGAGTTCAAAGAACAAGAGCACATACCATGAGCAGGTCTGAGCAGAGCAGGTCAGCTGGGACTTGTAGTTCACCGCTGTAGATGTAGGTAGATGTTTGCTGGACCTTGTAGTT
Organism: Lithobates clamitans; assembly: GCA_037952925.1. Lineage (NCBI taxonomy): Eukaryota > Metazoa > Chordata > Amphibia > Anura > Ranidae > Lithobates > Lithobates clamitans. The sequence continues at coordinate 3,887,457 of JBBGZY010001230.1, forward strand.
CCCCGCTGCAGATGAGGATAGATGGTGTCTGGTGCTTGTAGTTCACCTCTGCAGATGAAGGTACTACAGTAGAATCAGGCAAAGCGTAGTCTAGGCAAGCTGGGTCATACACAGGAAGATCGGAGTCCAAACGGTACCGAATCAGAAGCAAGCAAACAGGGTCAAACGAGCCGGGTCATACACGAAATACACAGAGCAGATATCAACTAGATCAAACACAAGGTAAACTCTAACACGAGCAATGATTGAATGCTGATACAAGTGATTTAAAGGTGAGCTGGCCAATCATTGTTGTTTCCCAGGCAAAGGCTGTGTCAGGTGAGTTGTGCTGGGTCCTAAAGGGATCCTAGTACTGACAACATCTCCTCCCATCTGGATAGCTGGTTTTTGATCCTCTCCTCTCATCCTGAAGTCAAGGTGGGATACTGCACAATTGGACTCTCCTCTGGGATCCCCAATGTCTACTCTCTTTACCAAGTCATCTGGAGCCACCATCCAAAGCTGCAGACTGATTGGGCTGTCAGTAATGTTCCGGACGCTGACTAGGACTCTTCCCCATTCCACGACAGTGCTCTTGTGGGCAATATTTCTGGGATCACTTATTCCCCTGTGCCCTCTCCTCGAGAATCAGCTTTGAGTATGACAAAGGGGCCAGGTTGTTCCCCCGACAACTTGACTGTGGCTTTCATACACTATGGTGGGGGGGGGGGGGTGATGTAAAAGGAGAGCACACTACTTTGTGTGTGTGGGGGTGATGTGAAGTGGGCGAAAAGGACTACTTGGGGGGGGGGGGGGTGATGTGAAGGGGCAAAGGACACTACTGTATGTGGTGGGACAAAGGAGGACACTACTGTGGGGAGTGATGTGAGAGGGGCAAAGGTCACTACTGGGGAGGGGCAAAGGAGGACATTCTTGTGGGGGGGTGTGAATGGCGGTTCAGAAAACTACTGTAAAGGGGCAGAGGAATTTGAGATAAGGAACAGGATTGTGATATAAGAGGAGAGAAGGCTTTGACATGAAGGACACGAGTAATTGCAAGAACATGCGATTCGGACCTTAGCCAGAAAAAAGTTTTACTGATCGGATCTCCGTGAATTTTAATTCATTACCCCTGACAGAGGAATAAAGATGAGTCATATACATAACATTAACCAAAGCAGAGAAGAAGGCACTTTTAAGTACAGTAATAAAATACTTTAATGACAATAGAAGGGTTAAAAACACTTACAAGATGGAAGTGAAAAACACGCATATCAATGAATCCGTAACATCCAGCAGGATGCCTCCTGGGAGTAAAGACAGCTGCAGGTGGAAGTTCCATCTGACAAGTGGTGTTAAATACTGTCTCTGATCCAAGATATCATGACCAGCATGGAATCCAGGCAACCGGAAGTGATGCCAGAGTGGGCAGTACATGTTTCAGAGCATGCCCAGTCGCTCCTTCTTTAAAGCATGCTGGTCCTGACAGCACAGCCCTCCATCTTGGATCAGAGAGACAGTATTTACCACCAATGGTCGGCTTGAACTTCCACCTGCAGCTGTCTATACTCCCAGGAGGCATCTGGTTGGATGTTATGGATTCATTTATATGCATGTTTTTCACTTCCATCTTGTAAGTGTTTTTAACCCTTCCTTGTCATTAAAGTGTTTTATTACTACACTTAGAAGCGCCCTTTTCTCTGCTTTGTTTTTCCTATAGAGTGTGCTTCCCTCTTCTGAAGTGCTGCTGTGGTGCATTAATCACATCTCAAGAGCCAATCGTGTACTGTTTGTTAAAGTCTCCTTGTTATCTAGAGCACCCTATTCTCTGCACTCATATACATAACATTATAGTCTTGATGTGAATCCTCAATGTGTTTTGCGATTAGTGCTTCATCAAGAGAAGCTAGATGCCACCAAGCTATATATCCCAAAATTGGAGTTACAAACAGGGAGAAGACAGTCAGTCTAATTCCGCGTACACACGAGCGGATTTCCCCTCGGAAAAAGATATGAAGGCTTTGACGATGGGATTCCGCTCAAGTTTGCCTTGCATACACACGGTCACGCAAAAGTTCACTGAAATTACGACTGTCAAGAACGCGGTGACGTACAACACTACAACGAGCCGAGAAAATGAAGTTCAATGCTCCTCAGCATGCGTCGAATTGTTTCTGAGCATGCGTAGGGATTTTGCACGTTGGAATTGCCACAGACGATCGCATTTTCGGAAAGAAACTTTTCCCAAATGAAAAATTGAGAGCATGCCCCCAATCTTTTGCTGGCTGGAATTCTGCCAGCAAAAGACCAATGGAGCATACACATGGTCGCATTTTCCGACGAAAAACTCTCATCGGTCTTTTGCGGGCCGAAATTCCGATCGTGTGTACATGGCATAAGAGAAGGTTAGCAGGGGAACCTACAGGTTCTTACACAAAATAGAGTGCTTGTTATTTGCTCTTGACCTGTACACTCCATCATCTAGGATATGTTTTGGGAGCCTGATTTATTGCAGAAAATATACTGTGAGACTGTTCTGTGCTGTTTATACTGTTGATTTGTTTATCTGGTTTACTGTTTATGCTGCTCTTTACCAGGGCTGCTGATATTAGTTACATTTTGCTAAATACCACTGTGACCTTGAAAACCTGCCACATTAGCCTGGTATTCTTGTCAGTTAATTGCATTCAAATGGATTAATTTACCTGTTTATCGCTTTTATGCACTGCCACTTATTTTGCATTAGCCCTCATTCACACGAGGCGGACTCCGCTTCCACGTAGCCCGCCTCGGTCCGCCGCCTCAGCAGGAGATCTCTCCGTTGATCTCCGCTGAGCCCGCAGATGACAGGTCCCTCTCTGCTCACTGAGCCGGAGGGGCTTGTCAGGCGCCGCTGCTGCCTATGGAGGGGTCGGATGAAAACGGACAGCATGTCCGTTTTCATCAGATCTCACCCGATCCGATCCGCCAGCGACGGATCCGAAAGTAGGGCCATCCGTCTGCTTTTAGCGGATCGGACGGGGTCGGATGTCAGCGGACATGTCTCCGCTGACATCCGTCACTCCATAGGCTAACATGGAGCACCCGTTCAGGTCCGCCGTCAAAACTGACAGGCAGACCTGAACGGTCCGATCGTGTGAAAGGGGCCTTACAATAATATACTTACTCTATTTACAAGTAAGTAGCCTGGTGTCTATTTTCATATGCTAATACAGTGGTGGTAGTATACTAACACCTAAAGTGGTTGTAAACCCAAAAATAAAACTAACAAAAAAAAAAAAACCTGCAAGACAAAAGCATAATGAGCTAGTATGTATTACTTATCTTAGATCAAAGTCCCCGCAGTGGTCCTCATTTACCTCTCCCGTCGGCGACATCTCTCCAGGAGTTACTTCCGGGTATCGCGGGCTCCGGCGCTGTGATTGGCCAGAGCCGCAATGACGTCACTACTGTGCATGCGCACGGGAGCTACCGGTAACGTCACAGTCTAACTGAAGCAATGGCACATACTGCCATTGCTTCAGTGCGCATGTGTCGATGACGTCGGCACATACAGATACAGGGGGTATCTCCTAAACCGTGCAGGTTTAGGAGATATCCAGGGTAGCTACAGGTAAGCCTTATTATAGGCTTACCTGTAGCAAAAAGTGGTTGTAAACCACTTTAACTGCTTGCCGCCCGCCCACCGCCAAATGACGGTGGGGTGGCACGGCTCTCGTTCTGGGATGCTGTCATGAGACAGCGTCCCAGAACTGCCGTGCCCGCGCCGTGTCCTAGCAACATTCTCTGGAAAGAGCCGCGTCCGCGGCTTTTTAATGATGAGATTGGCTGTGTCCAATCACAGCCGGTCACATGTAAACAAGGAAGTGCCGGTAATCGGCGCTCCTCGCCTCACACTAACAGATTGTGTGGCGAGGAGAGCCGATCAGCAGCATCTCCACGCAGGGGGACATCTAGGAATGTAATCAGGACACTGATCATCAGTGCCCTGATTACAATATTGCAAAATAGTGTCACAAATCAGTGCCCACCAATGCCAGCTATCATTGCCCACTAGTGGCAGCAATCAGTGCCCACCAGTGCCACCAATCAGTGCCCATTAGCAATGCCAGTCAGTGCTGGGAATTAGTGCTGCCCATCAATGCCCATCACTGCTGTCAATCAATGCCCATCAGTAATGCCCATCAGTGTCGCCCATCAGTGCCACCCATCAGTACCGCCTATCCGTGCTGCCTATCAGCGCCCAGCAGTGCCGCCTATCAGTGCCCAGTGCCACCTATCAGTGCCCATAAGTGTGGCCTATTAGTGCCTCCTCATCAGTGCCGCCTCATCAGTGCCCATAAGTGCCACCTCATCAATGCCCACCAGTTCAGCTTATCAGTGCCGCCTCATCAGCGCACATCAATCAGTGAAGGCGAAAAATTACTTAGTTACAAAATTTACTGACAGAAAAAAAGTAAAAACATTTATTTTTCAAAACTTTTGGTCTTTTTTTTGTAAAAGAAACAAACCCAGCAGTGATTAAATACCACCAAAAGAAAGCTCTATTTGTGTGAAGAAATATATAAAAAAATTTTTTGGGTACAGTGTAGCACGACCGAGCAATTGTCATACAAAGTGCGACAGCGCTGAAAGCTGAAAAATGGCTTGGGCAGGAAGGGGGTATAAGAGCCCGGTTGGCAAGTGGTTAAAGGGGTTGTAAAGTCAGAAGGTTTTTTATCTTAATACATCTATGCATTAAGATAAAAAAAAAACCTTCTGTGTGCAGCAGCCGCCCTCCAGCACCCCCTAGTACTTACCCAAGCCCAATCTTCCTCCAGCGATGTACACCGCCATCCAGGAGAGAGAGGGAGCGGGGCAGAATCGGGGCTCTGTGTCTGAATGACACACAGAGCTGTGACTCAGCTCGGGTTCCTCCCATAGCAAGCTGCTCGCTGTGGGGGCACTTGACAGGAAGGAGGGGCTAGGAAAACCGCGGAAGGACCATAGAAGAGGAGGATTCAGGCTGCCCTGTGCAAATCCACTGCACAGAGCAGCTAAGTATAACATGTTTGTTATTTTAAGAGAAAAAAATAAGTCTTTACAATCACTTTAAAGCGGAGCGCCGCCAAAAATTTTTTTTTTTAAAAGTCAGCAGCTACAAATACTGCAGCTGCTGACTTTTAAAACATGGACACTTACCTGTCCAGGGCGCCTGCGATGACGGCACCCCGAGGCCGAACCGTCTCTCCGTCCTCGGGTGCTGCCGCCTCCATCTTCGGTAAGGGAATCAGGAAGTGAAGCCGTGCGGGTTCACTTCCCGGTTCCCTACTGCGCATGCGCGAGTCGCGCAGCGCAATACGGATGGTCCCTGCTGCCTCTGGGACCCGTGTGATTCCCAGCAGGCAGCGGGGAGGGAGCAGGAAGTGGCATAAATAACCCCAGATTCTGCGGCTATCTATGCTGGAAGTGGGTACAGATACCTGTAATATACAGGTATCTGTACCCCCCTCCCCCCTGAAAGGTGCAAACTGTGTCACCGGAGGGGGGGAGGAATCTGATGAGTGGAAGTTCCACTTTTGGGTGGAACTCCACTTTACGCTCATACAGGTGTCTGTAAGCTGCTCCTCCAAGGGTAAGCGCTACACTTACAAATGTAAGAAAACAATACAAGACATATAGAGTACTACAAATATGCATACAATATACATGCTATCTCACCTTTCCTGCAAATAAGCATTGACAATGGTCTGTATGTTGTAGGGATACACTAAAAAAAATCACACTTTGATTGCATTAAAGCTTCATGATCCCTGTGGGCAGCCAAGAACCCAGGCTGCTCAGGCTATTGCAGGAAACTGGATTCTCCCGTAGTGTAGATTTAGTGTCATCCCCAGATGAAGATCCGTCTGGCACACTCTTCTTTAGTCTTATGGAGTCACTCCTGGCACAATCTTCTGTGGTCTTATGGAGTTTGCCTGGCACAGTCTTCTTTGGTCTTATAGAGTCCCATTTTCAGCTTGTGCTGCTGGCCTATCATTTAGAACGTTTGGGTAGCCATTCCCACATGGACGTATGCCTTTACCTCCTCCTTTCTACATCAGTTCCTATAAGAGAAGCATTTTCTAACTCCAGGCTCTAGATGGCACTGTAGAATCATACATACCAAATTTGTCAGAAGGTCAAGCTATTTTGAGTTATGTTTGACATAGCCTGGGTGCAGTGTTTAACCAGAAATCCTCTAAAACAATGGAAACAGCTAAAAATGTGTACATTGCCCAAATATACAACAATACTATCCATATCCCTATTTTTATTAGAGGACAGCATGTGCAAACATTGCTCCAATTGCATTTACTTCTTTTTCATATAGAAAAACTGATGTTTACTCCAGAGAAACACAGATTTTTTTATGTAAGTCTGAAAAAAAATCACAATCTGACTTAAAACAGCCTTCTATTGAAGCTGTGTGCTTCTAGGTTCTTGCTCGGCTGCTCGCATGACAGGACTAACAATGGAGGACCATACACCTGACTGTAGATCATATGCCCAGCAAACCTTGTCTCATTCAGTGTTGTCTCTCTGGGTTAAAGAGGGAGGTAAACAAGGAAACCTATATCCCTTGGGTGTGTCTAGGAGCTCAGGGGCTTCTGCGAACAATTTCAAAATAATTTTAATTTTTTTATTGAATAAGAATTTTGTTGTTTTTATGTTACAACTATTTCTTTCTCGTACATCACGGGACACAGAGCCTCAGTAATTACTGAAGGGTTATGTAGTATCACAAGGTGATTGGACCCTGGTCTCACCCTTGACAGGAAGTTCAACCCCCTATATAACCCCTCCCCTTACTGGGGATACCTCAGTTTTTTCGCCAGTGTCTTAGGTGTTGGTCACGAATAAGATATGCTGTGCTAAGCTCCAAAGGGATATCCTATATTGGGGCAAGCCATGCAACCGGATCCATTCAAAGTGCTTTTTCAGGCCAAATTGGATGGTACCCGGGCCTCGTGTCCGAAGAAACGAGGTTTTACCTGTAACGCTTCTCTTTTTAGAGAGCTGGACCCTGGGACCCAGTATTTGTTTTTTTCAGCCATATCCCTGGCAGGGAGCTTTACGGGGCCAGAACTAAAGATCCTCCTATTCAAGGGGGCCCCAGTCTCTGAAGGTTTCTCAAACGGAGCCCGTGAGAGGTGAAGATTGGGTCTGTATAAACAGAACCCTGCAGCTGGATAAGGTAAGGGAGATTCCTCAAGGATTTTTTAATTCTAGTAGGTTTTCTCCTACTAGATGTATGCTATGCCTACTGTCGCCACTGGGGGCTGCCAAGAGCACATACCTTGTCATGCTTGTTCTATCTGTCTCAGTGTCCACGCTGCACGCTTCTCCAGCCAGACTCCAGGTAGGATGGTTTGGGGGGCTCTCTCCTTAGGGATGCTTCCCCCCATGATTTAGGGGGGCTGGGTGGTCTGAATAGATAGCGGTAATTACCGCTCCACCGCCACTGCTGCCGCGCTACCGGCATTTTCAGCGGATTCCCCATCCACGGCCCTTCTCTCTCCTCCACCCCAGCCTCCCCTCCAGGCTTGGCTCAAGGATCGGAGCCTAGGCTCGCGCGGGAAGCGCACGTTTTTTTGAAAAAAAAAAAAGGGGGGGCGGAGCGTTAGCGCGACATTCAGCATGATTAGACGCCCACATCGCTGGCTATACAGGCTATAAAGTGCACTCTTTTTCAGGTGCACGCAGCCTATGGAGGGACACAGAGCTGACGGTCGCATGTGAGGTGGGACACAGGCATTCTCTCAGGCAGCATTTACTTTAAAACACCAGACTGGGCATTGGTAGCAGCAGCAGTTGCTGAACTACATCGCTCAGCAGTCAGTGTTTTGGTGATACCTCCACCTTGTTGCTTTGCACTATGGGTAGACGAGATACAGGTACCCTGAAAACCAGAGGCTCTAGGGGATCTTCCTCAGGCTCTGGGGATCCCCCGTCTGCAGCACCTTCCCCCCCTGTGGGACCTGGGATTGCTGGCCAGGGTGAGCCGTCGGGGTCAGGGGCTGCATCTGCTTCTGGCACTTCAGCCCCTGTATACATTACGCAGGAGGTTTTTTCCTCAACCATTAATGGACTAGAGGAAAGACTAATGGCCTTAATTGCGTCTTCACTCAGTGGAAGAAAACGCACTAGGTCTCCCTCCGTTACCCAGGACCCTCAAGCTGAGGAACTCTGGGAAAAAGGAGAGGAATCCCTCTCAGAGGATCGGGATGGGACTGATGATTCCTCTTCTGAGGAATCAAGTGGAGAAGGGCCCTCTTCAGCTTCTCAGGATGAGAAAGTGCTAGTTCAGATCCTTGCTGGATTGGTCCGCTCCACATTTAAGTTGCCCGTATCTGAGTCAGTTAAAGAACCCTCCTCTTTTTTGGGTTCACTGAAGCCTCCTCAAACAACGCATACTTTTCCTGTTCATAATTTACTGGAAAAGCTCATTTATTCTGAGTGGGATCACCCAGATAAACATTTTTTTCCGCCTAAAAAGTTTTCAACACTTTATCCTATGGAGGAAAAATTTTGAAAAATGTGGGGTATACCGGCAGTTGACGCCGCCATTTCCTCCGTAAATAAAAGTCTGACTTGTCCTGTTGACAACGTTCAGATGCTTAGGGATCCAACTGATAAAAAAATGGAATTCCTGTTAAAAAATATATTCTCCTTAGCAGGTTCAGTAGCTCAACCTACCGTGGCAGCAATTGGAGTCTGTCAATACTTGAGAGACCATGTTAAACAGTTCCTCAAAGTTTTACCTGAACAGCAAGCCCAGGGGTTGGCCAACCTTCCAGCGGCTTTATGTTTTGCTGTTGATGCAATCAGAGATTCTATCATCCAAACCTCTCGCCTTTCGCTTGGGTTGGTGCATATGCTAGAATCTTATGGTTGAAAAATTGGTCAGCCGAATCACCATGTGTAAGAAGCTTTTGGATTTCCATTTCGTGGTGCAAGGCTGTTTGGAGAGGATTTGCACAATTATATCCAAAAGATCTCTAGTGGGAAAAGCACACTCTTACCAGTTAAGAAAAGGAGCAAACGTCCCTCTTTTAAACGGGCGCTTTCCCCGGTGCCAGGAGCATCAGCCTCCAGGCAGTCGCGACGGCCTCCCCCGTCAGACTCAAGAAATAAATTTCAGAGTCGATCCCAGGGACAAAAGAAGTCCTGGGGGAACAAGCCTACTAGACAAGATGCTAAAGCCTCTTTATGAAGGAACGCCCCCGCTCGCTCGGGTGGGGGGAAGACTGCTACAGTTCTCAAAGCTCTGGCAGGAAGATTTCCAGGACAAATGGGTAATCTTCACGTTAACCCTAGGTTACAAACTGGAGTTCCGAGTATTCCCCTCTCCTCGATTCCTCAGATCAAATGTCCCCAGAGATCCAGAGAAAAAGCAGTCTCTCCTTCTAGCGTTAGAGCGACTATTGTCGCAAAAAGTCATCGTGGTGGTTCCCACGGAGGAGCAGGGATTAGGGTTTTATTCAAACCTTTTCATGGTTCAAAAACCAAATGGAGATGTCAGACCTATTCTGGATCTAAAGGATCTAAACTGATTCCTAAAGATTTGATCCTTTCGCATGGAATCAATTCGATCAGTAGTCTCCATCCTACAAGGAGGAGAATTTCTGGCATCGATAGACATCAGAGATGCGTACCTGCATATACCCATTTTCCCTGCTCATCAAAAGTACTTGCGTTTCGAAGTAGAAAAACGCCACTTTCAGTTTATAGCCCTGCCTTTCGGGCTAGCCACTGCACCTCGGGTGTTTACAAAGATCTTGGCTCCTCCTCTAGCCAGATTAAGGGCCCAAGGTATTACTGTCATAGCATACCTAGACGACCTGCTCTTGATAGACCGGTCGGTAGCCTGCCTGGACCAGAACTTGGTCACCACAGTCAACTACTTGGAATACCTAGGTTGGATTTTCAACTTAGAAAAGTCTTTCTTAAAACCAGTAAGAAGACTAGAGTATTTGGGCCTGGTCATAGACACAAACCAAAAGAAGGTATTTTTACCTCAGGCAAAGATCAGTGCCTTAAAAGAACTGATTCAGGTGGTCAGGACAAAAAAGAGTCCTTCTGTTCGCCTTTGTATGAGGCTGCTGGGAAAGATGGTGGCTTCATTCGAAGCAGTTCCCTATGCTCAGTTTCATTCAAGACTGCTGCAACACAGTATCCTGTCTGCCTGGAACAAGAAGGTGCAGGCATTCGATTTTCCGATGCGTCTGTCTCCTACAGTGCGTCAGAGCCTCAGTTGGTGGTTAATACCCAAAAACCTGAAAAAAGGGAAATCCTTTTTACCGGTTACCTGGACAGTGGTAACAACGGATGCCAGTCTTTCGGGTTGGGGAGCAGTTCTGGAACAGTCTGCGGTCCAGAGGGAATGGTCCAAAAACGAGAGGACCTTACCCATCAACATTCTGGAGATCCATGCGGCATATCTAGCTCTAAAGGCCTGGACTCTCAGGCTACAGGGATGCCCTGTCAGGATCCAGTCCGACAATGCCACAGCAGTGGCTTATATCAATCATCAAGGAGGCACCAGGAGTCGTGCAGCTCAGGGCGAAGTGAACCAGATTTTAGTCTACGCAGAAAAACATGTGCCATGCATATCGGCAGTTTTCATTCCGGGGATAGAGAACCGGCAGGCGGACTATTTGAGTCGCCATCGGTTATTCCCAGGGGAATGGTCTCTTCACCCCAATGTCTTTTGGGCCATATGCCAAAGAGGGGGGATTCCAGATGTAGATCTCTTTGCATCCAGATTCAACAAGAAGATCGACAAGTTTGTGGCAAGAACAAGGGAGCCTCTTGCATGCGGGACAGATGCATTGGTGATTCCGTGGCATCTGTTCTCACTGATTTATGCATTCCCTCCTATTCTGCTATTGCCACGACTCCTTCGCAGGATCAGGCAGGAAAAGAAGTCGGTACTTCTGGTGGCCTCAGCTTGGCCCAGAAGAGCTTGGTATGCAGAAATAGTAAAGATGACAGTGGGTTCCCCGTGGACCCTACCGTCCCGTCCAGACCTGTTATCTCAAGGTCCAGTATTCCATCCTGCCTTACAAACGCTAAATTTGACGGTTTGGCTATTGAAACCCAGGTTCTGAAAAATCGTGGGCTTTCAGGTCCTGTGATCTCTACATTGATCAATGCAAGGAAGCCAGCTTCCAGAGTAATTTATCATAGAGTCTGGAAGACTTATGTATCCTGGTGTGAAGCCAGGGGTTGGCATCCCAGAAAATATGTCATAGGTAGAATTCTTGACTTTCTACAAATGGGATTAGAAATGAAGCTGGCCTTGAGTACCATCAAGGGCCAGGTCTCTGCCTTATCAGTATTATTTCAACGGCCACTTGCTTCACAATCTTTGGTCCGAAACTTTATGCAGGGGGTGATGCGTCTTAATCCCCCGGTTAAGGCACCCCTAAACCCCTGGGACTTGAATTTGGTTCTGTCAGTCTTACAAACACAGCCTTTTGAACTAATACGTCAAATTCCCTTGGTCTTGTTGACAAGAAAGGTAATTTTAACAAATGGTAGCCATTTGTTCTGCTAGAAGAGTATCAGAATTAGCAGCTCTTTCCTGTAAAGAGCCTTATTTAATCTTGCATAAGGATAGAGTGGTATTGCGCCCTCATCCTAGCTTTTTACCGAAGGTGGTTTCAGATTTCCATCTAAACCAAGATATTGTTCTGCCTTCCTTTTTCCCAGATCCTTGTTCTACGGAGGAAAGGTCACTACATTCTTTGGATGTAGTAAGAGCAGTCAAGGCCTATCTGGAAGCAACTGCTCAAATTCGCAAAACGGATGTTTTGTTCGTACTGCCGGAAGGTCCCAATAGAGGACAGGCAGCGTCAAAGTCTACCATTTCAAAATGGTTTCGACAAATGATTATTCAAGCTTACAGTTTGAAACAGAAAATTCCACCTTTTCAAATCAAGGCACACTCCACAAGGGCTATTAGTGCTTCTTGGGCGGTGCATCACCGGGCCTCTATGGCTCAAATCTGCAAGGCCACAACCTGGTCTTCAGTCCATACATTCACCAGATTTTATCAGGTGGATGTGGGAAGGCATGAGGATATCGCCTTTGGGCGTAGTGTGCTGCAGGCAGCGGTACGAGGTCCTCAGGTCTGATTACACCCTACATTGTGTGGTCCCCTTCCCTCAAATAGCATTGCTCTGGGACATCCCATCAGTAATTACTGAGGCTCTGTGTCCCGTGATGTACGAGAAAGAAAATAGGATTTTTATAACAGCTTACCTGTAAAACCTTTTCTTTTGAGGTACATCATGGGACACAGAGGTCCCGCCCCTCTTCTAATACACTTATATTGCTTTGCTACAAAACTGAGGTATCCCCAGTAAGGGGAGGGGTTATATAGGGGGTTTGAACTTCCTGTCAAGGGTGTGAACAGTGTCCAATCACCTTGTGATACTACATAACCCATCAGTAATTACTGAGGCTCTGTGTCCCATGATGTACCTCAAAAGAAAAGGATTTTACAGGTAAGCTGTTATAAAAATCCTTTTTTTTAAATTATGTATCATTGAAGACTATTGTTTTTAGGGGAAGAGTATATTTGATAATATATGGGTTATGTCGAAAAATGTAGCTACTTACACCTGTTGCAATTAATTAAGGAATCACCACTGATAAAGTAAGCATTTTGTTTATGTCTGTACCTTTTAAGACTCATTGACCAACTGCCCATTCAGCTTTGCCTGTGGGCAGGGTTAAAGGGGAGTGTCCCATTTCTTTTGTTGACATTTTAGGAGCCAGAACAAGTTCTTTGAGGCTTAAGCACCAGTCCCGTAGGAGAAGAAGTCAGCAATACTCGAGGAGCAGCATTGGAAAAGACTATTTAATAGAGTAAGACATTTTAAAACATAATAATTATATGAATGCCCAAGTGGGAAGGGATAGCTTTATCAACCTCACAACTGGAAACATAAAGAGGAACTTCACCCCATGTTATTTCTTTTTTTTCTCCTCTTACTGGTTTCCTGGATTGTCCAAAAAACACATACTTTCACATTCAGCAAATCCAACATTGTCCTGTTATAATCTCCCGAAAGCTGCCACATGTTGAAGCCCACACTGCCATCCTCATTTTTACATTATAAGGGGGGCGGCTGTCTCAGATCTTGCAACTGGCCTCCCAATGACTCATGGCTGCACATGCACAGTTTCTTCTAGATTGCTCTGAAGCTTCCTGGGATGCATGCCACAAGCATTTGATTTTGTTTCTTTTCTAAAGCACTTTAAAAAGGTACCTTTAAAAGTAAAGGAGGCTTCGGGTAGCTGGGGACGACATTGTGGTCTAGGCAAAAATGGCAGAATTGCTGGCTGCAATTTCTTAAAATATTGTTTCTTAAACAATATTGTTTAAAGAAGAAAAATTGAGTGAAGGTTCACTTTAAATTTATAGCTCAATTTTCAGATAAAGGTAAGCCCCCTCCCACCTGTTGTCCTGCGATCATCCAAAGCTACTTCATTTCTATTTGCTTCTTGGAGGGGCCCTTTTTCTGGGTATCCATGTCACTGCATGAGTGACAGGGACAATTTCCATTGGCCAACCAGCTGAGGGTACTCTCAGGATACAGAAGATTGCTTACATCGAACCAAGAGGAGTGAGGGGAACCAGACAGTTAGGTTTAACGCGCAGCGCTGGAATAGCGGTCCCCACAGATGGAAATTATATCAGTGAGGGACCTGGATAGGTAGACTCATTCCATTTAAAATAGAAATAAAAGGCAAAACATTTGTGTACAGATGCAAAAAAAACATAAATTCCTTTTTTTCCCTTTTTTTTTTTTTACAGGTGATCGCATTCCCTCTGTTCTCAGCTGCAAAAGAGCTGGGGGAGGAGAAGCAACAGTACACTGAACTTCCCAGTAATTGGCTGTGCGGGAGGGGGTCAGGACAAGTCTGATCATTGGAGGAGAGCACACTGAGTTCCCAGCACAGCTAGAGAACTGACTACGGTGTGTTCTCCTGCTTAGTGTGGTCAGTTTTTTTAATAGGAAGGCAGAGGGACTGGCAGGAACACCAGGTATTTCACACAAAGGAAACAATACAAAGAGAACAGGATGCTTTCTCATACAAGTACATGGTACATCAGGCACATATCAGGAATATGAAATGTTAGGGTAACAAACACTTCAAGGTAAATTGGACATCTGCAATTTTAGATTTTTCCCTGAGTTGCACTTTAAGCGATACAAGGAATGACAAGGTATATTATTTCATTCAGAATCTTCCCATAGCATGGCAGCAATAGGTTTCAGCACAAAGACATTTGTGAATTCACTTGGGTATCCTCAGAAAGGTAATTGAAAAACCAGACTGAGCGTGTCCTTATCGACTTCAGGCAATTTTATAACTTGTTGCAAGTTAACATATACTGTACAAGAGACCTAATATACACTCAGGACACTACCTTTTGAAAGGCGAGAGCATTGAAAGTCTGTATTTCTGTTGTAAAGAAAAGAAACATTTTGTTCAGAATCCAGGAATAGAACTAAAGGACTCTTCAGTTCTTATATGCTGGAGATGACACAGAAATCCTCTAATGCTGGAGTTCATTCAGAAAAGGAGAAATAGGTAAAAAAAAAACATTCTACAAGGTAGCAGAAGTGCTTGTGATGAAAGACAAGAGAAAATCAAAAGAAAAGATTGATTTAAAGTGTGAGGTCACTGTAGAAAAGAATGAAATTAACTTGGCAATATAACATAAGTTTAGTGTAGAAAGTTTAGTATTCAAATATAATTAAGAAATGCTAAAAGAAATGACGTTGCAAGAAAAAGGGAATGCGAGAGCAAGCAGTTTAAAGGGACAGGGCCCTATATATATGCAAAGAAGTTAGGAATAAATGAATCAGGCATTTAAATCTTGAGTTTCTATGTGTAAAAAAAGTAAAAATAAGTTTTTATCATCCACAACCCATACACACTTAAATCAATACTTAGATTAGATCCTAAATAAAGCAGAATTTATGCCAGATGTGAATGATAAGCAGAAGTTTCAGTTTTGAGGAGGCAGACAACAGAACTGAAGAGGTAATTTCACAATAGGAATGTCTGGAATAAATACAGTGCCTTGAAAAAGTACCTCTTGAATTTTTTCAAATTTTGTCATGTTACAACCACTCGCCCTGCCTGTCAGTTTAGGTACCGATCAGTACAGCATGCGAGGAGGGGAGGGAGACTGCAGCAGCACTTACCCCTGCCTTATCCATGCCTCATTCTAGCCCATCTGTGCCCCATTCATATAAAGAAAAGTGTAGCGCTAAAAATGATAAACATCATCACTGTTCATGTGCAAAGTTGTGTAAATTATATGTGAAATATAATTGTGCAAACTCCTTATAAACTGTACACAATAAGTCCATAGTGTGAAAGGAAGTACTATTGGTACATCTCTCAAACAAAAAATAAAGGTAGAAAATAGCGAAATTGAAAAGTCCTCAAAGGGTTTAGGAAGTCCTTAAGGAATATTTAACACCCAAAAAATTGTGACGAAACTCTATGTGTGTTTATAGAAGATCCACCCCCCTTAAGCTGGAGGCTTACTGGAGGGATTGGACACAGCTGGGTGTACACCCACTGGGTCAATCAAGCTTTAAATAGTGGGGATCCACGTTGGTATCTGTGCTCTGTAAAGGTTAATCCAGGTGACCCGGATGCTTGGATATATTAAGTGAAATATAGGAGGTAGATCCACTCAGGCATCCAATACGTATATAGAAGAAATGTAAAGATACATAGCGTGATACTGTATAGACAATTTAAAACTCATTTATTGAGAAATAAAAACACTCACATTTGAGAAGAAAGAACAGCGCTTGTAAAAATGCAAATCTCTGGCAATGTTGGTGGTGTCAGCAGTGGTCCCGACGCATTTCGTCTAAGGGGACATCATCTGGGGTCATTCATGCCTCATCTGTGCCCCATTCGTGCCCATATGTGCCTCATTCATGCCTCATCTGTGCCTTGTTCCTGCTCATATGTGCCTCATTCATGCCTATCTGTGCCTCATTCATGCCTCATTTGTGCCTCATTCATGCCCATATGTGCCTCAATTATGCCCACCTGTGCCTCATCCATGCCTAATCCGTGCCTCGTTCAAGTCCATCTGTGCCTCATCCATGCCACATTAGTGCTCATCCATGCTTCATCTGTGCCACATCAATGCCTCATCCATGCTCATCTGTGCCACATCCATGCCTCATCCGTGTCACATCTGGCCCCATCCGTGGTCATTCATGCCACATTCGTGCCTCATCTGTGCTCATCCATGCCACATTAGTGCTCATCCATGTCTCACCTGTGCCACATCAATGCCTCTTCCATGCTCATCCGTGCCACATCAGTGCTCATCCGTGCCACATCAGTGCTCATCCATGCCACATCAGTGCTCATTTATGCCACATCAGTGCCACTACACCGTTATCCTGACTGGGTGTCATATGATGTCCAGCAGGATAACATGTTGGCGCGCGCCCGCGGGGGTGCCCAGCGATCGCTGATGCTGTGTATCAGTCTGACACACTGCATCTCCAATCATGGTATGAAGCCTCTGGAGGAGGCTCCTTACCACGTGATCAGCTGTGACCGATCACAGCTGATTATCGCGTGAACCAGGAAGTGCCGGGAAAAGCATTTCCTCGGTTCATGCTGACAGGGAGAGCCGATCGGCGGCTTTATCTGTCAGAGGGGGGTCTGTCAAAGCCCCCATCAGCTTCCAATCAGTGCCCATCAGCTGCCAGTCTGTGCCCCATCAAGAACGCCAGTCAGTGCCTCCAACATTGCCCCATCAGTAATGCCTGTCAGTGCCCTTCAGATGCCAATCAGTAATGCCTGTCAGTAGCTCCTCATCAGTGCTGTCTATCCAGTGCCATCTATCAGTGCCCATCAGTGCTGCCTATCAGTGCCCATCAGTGCTGCATATCAGTGTAGCCTATTGGTGTCCATCAGTGCTGCATATCAGTGCCGCCTATCAGTACCCATCAGTTCTACATATCAGTGCCTCCTCATCAGTGCCCAACAGTGCCGCCTCATCAGAGCCCATCAGTGCCCGTCAGTGAAGGAGAAAACAAAATTTTATAACAGAAACAAAGAAAAACGTTTTTTTCCCAAAACTTCGGTCTTTTTTAGTTTGTTTAGCAAAAAATAAAAACCACAGAGGTGATCAAATCAAAAGAAAGCTCTATTTGTGGGAAGAAAATGATAATGATAAAAATTTGGTTTGGGTACAGTGTTGTATGACCGCGCAATTGTCATTCAAAGTGTGACAGCACTGAAAGCTGAAAATTGTCCTGGGCAAGAAGGGGTGAAAGTGCCTGATATTGAAGTGGTTAAAGAGGTTGTAAACCTTCGAAAATTAAAAAAAAAACAAAAACCTGCAAGACAAAGGCATAATGAGCTAGTATGCATTGCATACTAGCTCATTATGAAATACCTTAGAACGATGCCCTGCAGTGCCACCAGCACTCCGCTCCCATGGCCGACATCTTTCACCAGAGTTACTTCAGGGTTTGCGGGCTCTGGCACGGGGGAGCCCCGGTAACGGCATAGGCCCTGAATAAACGGCACCAGCAGGCCGTTTCTTCAGTGCACACGAGCCGATGACGTCGGCAGCAGCGCATATAGTGAATATCTCCTAAAATGTGCAAGTTTAGGAGATATTTACAGTACCTAGAGGTAAGCCTTATTATAGGCTTACCTGTAGGTACAAGTGGTGTAACAGAGTTTACAACCACTCTAATGTCTAAACCGCTGGCAACAAAAGTCAGTACACGTAAGTGAAAATGTCCAAATTGGGCCCAATTAGCCATTTTCCCTCCCCGGTGTCATGTGACTGCTTAGTGTTACAAGGTCTCGGGTGAGAATGGGGAGCAGGAGTGATAAATTTGGTGTTATCACTGTCACTCTCTCATACTGGTCGCTGGAAGTTCAACATGACACCTCATGGCAAAGAACTCTCTGAGGATCTGAAAAAAAGAATTGTTGCTCTACATAAAGATTGCCTAGGCTATAAGGAGATTGCCAAGACACTGAAACTGAGCTGCAGAACGGTGGCCAAGACCATACAGCGGTTTAACAGGACAGGTTCCACTCCGAAAAAGGCCTCGCCATGGTCGACCAAAGAAGTTGAGTGCACGTGCTCCGAGTCATACCAGAGGTTGTCTTTGGGAAATAGATGTATGAGTGCTGCCAGCATTGCTGCAGAGGTTGAAAGGGTGGAGGTCAAGCCTGTCAGTGCTCAGACCATATGCCGCACTCTGCATCAAATTGGTCTGCATGGCTGTCATTGCAGAAGGAAGTCTTTTCTCAAGATGATGCACAAGAAAGCCCACAAACAGTTTGCTGAAGACAAGCAGACTAAGGACATGGATTACTGGAACCATATCTTGTGGTCTGATGAGACCAAGATAAACTTATTTGGTTCAGATGGTGTCAAGCATGTGTGGCGGCAACCAGATGAGGAGTACAAAGACAAGTGTATCTTGCCTACAGTCAAGCATGGTGGTGGCTGTGTCATGGTCTGGGGCTGCATGAGTGAATGCCAACATGTATTGTGACATACTGAAGCAGAGCATGATAACGACCCCAAACACACCTCCAAGACAACCACTGCCTTGCTAAAGAAGCTGAGGGTAAAGGTGATGGACTGGCCAAGCAAGTCTCCAGACCTAAACCCTATTGGGCATCTGTGGGGTATCCTCAAACCGAAGGTGGAGGAGAGCAAGGTCTCTAACATCCACCAGCTCCGTGATGTCATCATGGAGGAGTGGAAAACTCCAGTGGCAACCTGTGAAGCTCTGGTGAACTCCATGCCCAAGAGGGTTAAGGCAGTGCTGGAAAATAATGGTGGCCACACAAAATATCGAGACTTTGGGCCCAATTTGGACATTTTCACTTAGGGGTGTACTCACTTTTGTTGCCAGCGGATTAGATAATAATGGTTGTGTGTTGAGTTATATTGAGGTGACAGCAAATTTACACTGTTATACAAGCTGTACACTCACTACTTTACATTGTAGCAAAGTGTCATTTCTTCAGTGTTGTCACATGAAAAGATATAATAAAATATTTTACAAAAATGTGAGGGGTGTACTCACTTATGTGAGATACTGTATACAGTATATACTGTATACAGGGCTCAAAATTTCAAGTCCTGAGCTACTAGCCAGGCCTTAAGAGTTACTCGCCACCAGTTGCCCCGCCCCTAATCCTGCCGCTAAACAGGCCCTGGGAAATTATCTCATGAAGTGTCATTTCTTCAGTGTTGTCACATGAAAAGATATAATAAAATATTTATAAAAATGTGAGGGGTGTACTCACTTTTGTGAGATACTGTACACACACACACAATTATACATTGAAAATGAGTATATGAATTAGAATAATGATAATAAAAGTAAAAATAATAATAATCCTCCTACACACCCTATCGTGATTTGTTACATGTGTGCCCAGGTTCTAGCTGTGGAAGGATTTTTTTTGTGAGTAGAAAACTTTTATTATTTTTTCATTAAAGAAGACTGCTAGCTTATATTACTTTGTAATTTCTTGGAAGATAATAAAAATTACAATATATATATATATATATATATATATATATATATATATATAAAAAGAAAAAAAGACTGCTACACCATGGAAGTTCTTGACCTGTTTATGTTCCACACTGTTCTCTTTTATAAATAAAATGTAAACTACAGGCACTATGAAGTAGTTCCAGTGATGTTGTATTGAGAAGCCTCTTTAATAAATAAAATGTACACTACAGGCACTATGGAGCATTTCTAGTGATGTTGTATGGAGAGCCCAGGAGTTGTAAAGGCAGAAGGTTTTTTATATTAATGCATTCTATGCACTAACCTCCCTGGCGGTATGATTATTTCAGATTTTTGATGCTCAAAGCAGTACAATGTTTTGCATGGAAATTTGGTGTTTTATATTGTAAGCCTGTGATTCTTAGGAATAGGAATAGGAATAACACACTTAAATCTGTCCAAACAAGAGTCTAGAAAACATCTCGGGTATGATAAAGTTTGAAACACAAAATCATAAACTATAATATAATAAATAACTATAAATAATTATAACAAATAATAATAATAAAAATTATTCAATAATGTAATCAAATCAAAAACACTGAAATTTGCTCAGTTGCAGAGTTGTCGCTGTCATTACTTTTCAGTGTTTGATGATGGATTTCCCCACTAATCACTATCGCTCAATTCTGCAAGTGATTCTAATTTATTATCGCTGTTTTCTAGCTGCTCTAAAACCGCTTTTGATGTAAAGGGGCTGTTTTGGTTGCTATGGACAATCTCCAGTTTCCAGGCAGAAAGAACAGTATATATTATATAAAACTGCATGCAGGGCACTGGACAACCCACTAGGGACAAAAGGGATGTGAAATAATTTGATACTTCACAGAATGAATAATACAATGTCCCATGCTAAGATGGTAGCCATCGATCAAAATCAAATTCCAAAATTTGAAAAACTTTGGCATCCTTGGATAAAACAACAGTTCCTGTCAAACTTCAATGACTCTGTCCTGTTGCCATGGTAACAGATTCAATGACTTACAGAGACACCCATTCTAAGGCTTCAAAGAGAACTAAAAAGAATAATAAACTGACGAGCGGAACAACCTTGTGGACCATACCTCTACCTTTCAACCCTTTTTCTTCTTTCTCTTTCCTTTTCTCCACCTTATGATTAAAGCTCATTATCAGAATTTATTTAACCTATATACACTCTACTTGTAAACAATATGTATAGTAGGTATAAATCATTTAAATACCTACAAAAGTAACTAAGGAAATGATATATATCTTTAATTTAGGTTTACGTGAACCCAATGTTTAATATTTGAAATTTCATGATATTTACCTATATAAACCCTACTGTAAAACAATGAGCTTACTTTATAGATCCTTGTAAACTTACTTTATGTATCTTTATAACATTGTATACTCAATAAACTTCTTTTGATAAGGAAATAATTTGATACAATAATGTAATCTGTAAGATTACAGTATACTGTATGTATTGTGTGTTTTTTACTTTTTGAATCTGGCGCCGTGCTCCGTCCCCGTGTGGGGCAACGCTCGCATGGAACGGAGCCCGGCACTGTGATAGATCCGGCAGAGGACACGGCTCGCACGCACAGCGGGGAGACATCGCAGGATCCTGGGGACAAGGTAAGTAACTTTGCCTGGATCCTGTGATGCGATCCCGAGTGTGGCTCGGGTTACCGCTTTTGGTACTGAAAATTCACCCTGAGCCACACTCGGGAATACTGCTAAGGAGTTTAAGATAACAAACTTTCTGTGTGTAGCAGACTCCTCAGCACCCCCTAATTATTTACCTGGGTCCCATCTGTCTCCAGCAATGTCCACAAGTCTCTTAGCCCTCAAGGACACTCCTTCTGATTGGCTGAGACACAGCAGCGGCGCCATTGGCTCCCGCTGCTGTCAGTCAAAGTCAGTCAGCCAATCAGGGGAGAAAGGGGGGCGAGGCCAGGTCGGGGCTCCGTGTCTGAATGGATACACAGAGCTCTGACTCGGCTCGGGTGCCCCCATAGAAAGCTGCTGGCTGATTGGGCACTCGATTTGAGGGAGGGGCCAGGAGCAGAAAAGAGGGACCCAAGAAGAGGAGGATCCGAGCTGCTCTGTGAAAAACCAACTGCACAGAGGAGGTAAGTATAACATGTTTGTTATTTAAAAAAAAAAAAAAACGAGACTTTACAATCACTTTAATAAATAAAATGTAAACTACAGGCACTATGAAGTATTTCTAGTGATGTTGTATGGAGAGCATTAAAGAATACAGCAAACAGTACACCAGAAGCAATATTGTTTGGGGCTCACAGCAGCCAATACATTTTTCCCTTTTTATGAAAAAAAAAAATATGGAGAAAAAGATTAGTTCTTGCTCCCGGTGCTTTTAGTAATGAGGTCCATTGTTCTACAGTATCTCAGGAATCATGTAATATCACACCTTGTAGATGGCAGCTCCACTGAAGGAAAAGGCACAGGAATTAAACCTGGATATACATGAAATAATACAATCTACTGTGTCAAAACATATGTTCGGAAATCTCTCACTATTGTTCCCTATGTGTAAGGTTTTTTCCCTGTATATTAGCACCTTATTCATTTCCTGTTCAGTGGATGCCTCCCAAGCATAAGGCATACTCCAAATGTAGTCATTTATGCTTTATCTGCCAACACCATCTGAACAGTGTGAAATTTCAATTCATGTAATGCCATTTTCTTTTTAATTGATCTAAGTTTAATGGATTATAAATCTATATAAAAATTCCTAATCCTTCTGTGCTCAACAGGAAACAAAAAAAAGAATTAATATTATCATAAGTAAAATCACCAGTATGCTATGAAAATTATATCACACCTTGTCCTACTTTAGCTACTTAGTGGCGAATGCAACAGGATGATTATAAATATATTAGATTTTATGTATTATTACAAACCAGGTTCTTAGGAGCAAAAGTTAATGTAGCAATGGTGTTTGGCTGAGAATGAGAGTGAGAGAAACATTGGCTGCAGCTGTTCCCTATAGCTGCTGCCCTGCGGCGCTGAACTGGTTAAAAGCTATTTCAGCAAAAGGAGGGAGCGGCTGAACAGGAAGACTTCAGTAGACGGAGTCAGGCAGCATTGCACTGTGGGAACTGTAGTCCTGAGGGCAGACTCTATTGTGTAATCTAGAGCTTTTGAACTACATTCCTCAGAGAGGAGATTTCTGGGAGGAGGGGAAAGAGCTGCATTTTCTCAGGCTGTGCAGGACACAGCTTCTTCTTGCTGTGAGGAAGACCGGAGAGTGCACATCACTGTCCAGTGTGCACTATTACTGCTACATATCGTTGGACCGGGCAGGATCCGAGGCGCAGAATTTCGGTGGTGCCAAGAGACAGAGTCACCTGGGTGCAGAGCAGAAAATGGACTAATCGCTATGTGTGACCGGATAGTGAGCCGCAATATGGCTGGGACTGGTGACTTTCTGCTGTGGAGATTTACTATCTGATGCTAGAGAAAGAGATTGAGCCCTTTAGGAACTGAGTATATAGACATCTAGTAGTCAAATTTGCTGCCTGGTGTTACTGGTACTGTACTTATGTGCACTGATAGTACAACTGGGCCACAACGCTAGCCGGCTGAAAAGTTAGGACTTAAGACTGCTACATTCCAACTGCTACACAGAGGCTTTCACCTATTGCTTATGCTAGGAGGCACCTCTCAGGGGACAGTGCACTATATCCTAGTCATTCTCCTAGAGTGCACTCTAAACAAGTTATATTACTATTATTTACATTGCAGTTAAGGTTTATACACACTGTTTAGTGCTGACTTTGCTGGTACATAAGTTAATTCCAGTCTAGTGGTACAGAACTCTATTTTACATTACCTTGACATAGTGATTGCACTGTTTAGCAAGCTGTGTCTGAACCTACCTTCTGTGTGTTAATTTCTGCTCAAACCATCATTTTGTTCTAACCCATACCAATACATTGAAGTAATTAACACTAAACCGTCTTGTGTACAAATTCACAGTTGAGTTAAAGGTATCTATACTTGTTCTTATAAATGCTTGTAGTAACTTTCATTGATCCAGATGTGTCAGAGGGGCTGAGGTTGTTCTTGGAGTCAAGGTGCAGAACAGAAAACCCAAATTACCAGTTACTCCTGTGGTGGTAGCGCTACCTTAAAATAACACTGTATTTAATAAATCTAGTACACATTAAAAATATGGTTGAAACCATGTATCCAGCAACCTCAATGTCCCCTTGTGTGCAAACAATCTATAAGGTGAAATCAGTGAAGTTTTAAAAATGCAACTGCCTCTCTGTTTATACTCTGAGAGAATGTGAGATTGAATATATAAACTGTGATAACATTCAGCAATAGTGACCCAAGTCTTTGTGTGATCCCCTGTTGGGGACCGCCAGCACTATCCAAGGAATGCTATGTCCAATGATTGTGCCTGCTCCCAGGCCAAACCAGCTTCTGACAATAAGGCTAGGGTAACACTAGGGCAGCTTCTTAAAAGCAATCTGTGGTGGATTGCTTTTCAGAAAGTGGCTAAGTATCTCTTATTTCTTTACTATACCGATGAATATTTTATTGAACTAAGCATAACGAATCAAGCTAAGGATGTTTGAAATATACTATAGTAAGAATTGATTCTGATATTGCTGGTAAATGAACAACGGTTCGCCATTTTTACACTCTAATATGATTAGAGCTCATCAGAGCGTTCAGCATATAAGGGTAATACTATTAAAGCTGATGTCTGCCTAAATCTGTACCTTATGTGAAGTCATACTCCTTGAGAAATATACTATATGTTAGGCATATTACAATTGAAAGACATGAGTACGGAAAGGTGATACTCCTGATAGCGTATCAGTGGATAGGTCTACAGTAATCTATGGTAACTGATAATTGTTCCTATAACATGCTTTGTGAGAAGTCCGAAATTTGTACATGTTATATACGAATGTCTGTACGCTACCTGTATTTGTTTTTCTTTTCTTTTTCTTCTTTATACAAAATAAAAACCTTTTTGATTAAAAAAAAAAGTGGCTAAGTAGCTGCTGTCAAGCATTTAAGGGGCGATCCTGATGCCTCCGGAATGCTCACGTTTTTTAAATTCTTTTTTATGAGATAATTGTGCAGCAATTGCGAGCCAATCATTTTGCTGCAGCCCAATTGTTTTGAATGGGAAAATTTTTCATGCGGTTCTGCCTGTCAATTGGACAAGCTGCATTAAATTTGCTCCAACCATGATGCAAGGCACCGCAGCATGTGCACAGTCTCCTCTGCTACATGGCAGCTTTTATTTGGACAGTTGTGAGACAGTAAAACTGTGGTTCATCTGCTGTTTTTACCACCCCCTGGTTGCCCATATGAAAGAGGCCTTAAGTCAGTGTAGGAGGGTTTGAATAATCTAAATTTCAGTTACAATTCTACAGGCGTTATCAGAGGGAACATAAACAGGATAAAGTCACATTGCAACCTTTAGGGCGGTAACCCTGGCTGTTTCAAGAGAAAATCTATTGTTATCCTATTGATAGTAATGCACACGTTATCAACTTCTTCACAACCGCGCTATAACCAAATGACGGCTACAGCATGGTCACACATTGCCGGGAGGGCGTCTATTGACGTCCTGCCATGATTGTGCATCTGCAGGCATCTGTGATCGCTGTGTCCTTGGGACACAACTGTTTACAGATCATGGTAAAGAGCCAATCACAGTGGCTCTTAGCACATGATGAGCTGGGTTCAATTACAGCTGATCACAGTGTAAACAGGATTTGCTGGGCATTGGCATTCCTCTCCTCACGCTGACAGCGCATGAGGAGAGGAGAGCCAAAAACTTGCAAACCCACACAGGGGACATCTACACTGATAATTATGGCACTGATCATCAGTGCCATGATGATCAGTGCAGCCCCAATAGTGCCTATCAGTGCTGCCAATCAGTGCCTACCAGTGCTGCCAAACAGTGCCCATCAGTGCTGCCTGTCAGTGCCTATCAGTGATGCCTATCATTGCTGCCTATCATTGCTGCCAATCAGTGCCCATCAAAGTGGCCTTTAAGTGACCATTAGTGCTGCCTATCAGTGCCCATCAGTGCCATCTATCAGTGCCCATCAGTACCACCTATCAGTGCAGCCTAATCAGTGCCGCCTCATCAGTGCTCATCAGTGCAGCCTCATAAGTGAAGGAAAAAAAACTTTTTTTTTACAAAATTTTATGTAACCAAGAAAAACGTTAACATTTTGTTTGGGTAGAATGTTCCATGACTGCGCAATTATCATTTAAAGTGTGACAGCACTAAAAGCTGAAAAAGGGCTAAAGGGGGGTAAAAGTGCCCTGTAGGCAAGTGGTTAAGACATGCTTCCCTCCACCTCATTTATTTGAAATTACTACAATTTCGAGCAAAATGTGTCCTCAGCAGTATTATTCCTCGACTAGCCACAGAAACCCTGGTAAATATAGGATACCTTTAATTGGTTTTTGTTTTCATAGAATTTAGAAATTGGGACTATTATGCTTCTGGCTTTGTTACCAGAGACTGCAAATGATTGGGGGTTGTTATTTGTGTACAACAAATATACATGTAAATGCTGTCTACAGCTGTCAAGTTATTATGTTATGTTAACAAATATGCACTAGATGGCACTGTTAGGCTTTTGCAAAAATATTTATAAACCATATCGTGTCTTTTGACACTGCAACCATTTCCATATAAAAATAAGATCGTGTTTGAGGGAAATGACAATTAATAGGCAGTTAAAAGTAAATGAAGCAAAAACACATCACCACAGGCTATAATAAATAAGTGTTTACTTGCACAACAATTTCACATCTTATTTTAAGCTTTTTTCAATAGCGAATACTAATTCATGAAGCAGAACTAAGTCCACCACCAATATTAACTGTTTCCCAAAACTGTCACATTCAATGCTCAATTTATGCCTCTGGTGAAAACTGTCCCAATTGCCAGTTTGCTTATGTCAACTCTTAACCAAAGTTTCAGTGCCGGTTCACACTTACGTGAATTCTATGCGAATCAGATGCGATCTGCAAAGCATAGATTCGCATGTCATCTAACAAAGCATGATTTCCAATGAAAGCTGTTCACATATAAACAGTGCGAATATGATCCGGTTCAAAAAAGGGTCCTGTGCGAGATTAGTGTGAATTTTAGCTCCATAGACTTCTATGGGACCGGAGTGAAATCGCAGTTCAGTGTTCACATAACTGCAATTTTTTTTTGCCTTGATTTTTAGAAATAAAATCGCAAATGTTACCACTCACCTCACAAATTCACACTAAATTCGAATTGAAATTGCACATGGCAAGCAGAAATTGCAATTCGAATTCGCACCATGTACCGCTTTAAATTCCCACCAAATTTGCAGCGTATAAATGTGAACTGGCACAAAAGCCCTCAAATGGCAGGTGTCATTGATGATCACTAATTTCCTTCTCAAAAGCGGCAGTCATGCAAAGTGATGCATGAATAACTCCTAACCATCTCTGATTTGGAGGCACTGTCCCTCTTTAGGAACCAAATCCCTCTGTCCCCCTTTCCTCCTCATTTGTCCCTCATTTGTGCCTATTGTATAGACCTCTATAAAAGAATAAAAATATTTAGATACCAGAAGTGTTATTATACTGCAGTAAACTGTTCATCCAACCACTACATTGTTGTCTTTGCTTGAAAAAGTAGTGGTAAAAGAAAACGCTTGTGGGTTAAACCGATCCTTTTTTTGCACATCAATTCTTCATGGTCCATGTATGGAATGTGTCTTTTGCCTACATACTTTACACTAAAAGGTGTCCTTTTTTCTCATCTCAGATAAATACACATGGTCGCCGGCACACCATGGATCTTCAATTGCAGAGAGATTACATCACAACAGAATAAGTGCAACATTTCGGAGTCACGCAGGACAGGCATGCAATAAAGTGCATACAGTGGAAGCAGACTATAAATGAACTACCACCGATCAAAGTCAAGGAAAGAAGTGATATCCCCCTCCTATGATATTTTATCCCATTTTTTGTTTTGTTTTCAATTTAATTTTTCATTTTTAATTTGAATTTTATTTATTTTTACTATTTTTATAATTTTTCTATATTAATTTTTTTTAATTATTTTTCTTTTTTCTTTTGTTTGTATTTTTCTATTGTTTTTGCTTCTGCTTTTTATTTTTTATGTCTGTTATTTTTTTTATTATTTTCTTCTTTTTGTGGTTTCTTTTTTTCCTCCTTTTGGCTCCGCGCTGTGCTGCCAGGCAACAAGGACGCCTGGTCCTGCTGATTGTATGCCGAGATCGGACACATTTTGGTCATGTGCCCGATCGCCGTGGAGCAACTGTACATTGAGGGGCTTGCTGGGCCCCCCTTTATTTATTAAAGAATATACAGGGACACTGCCTCGACGTACATAAATATGTATTAGTTTTAAAATATATTATGGGCTTTTGGCAGGAATATGATGTGATGTCAGAGGAGGGGATGTCACGTCTTTCCTTTATTTTGATTGGTGGTAGTTCTTTTATATTCTGTTTCCACTGTATGCACGTTATCACATGCCTGACAAAAGGGTCCTGCGTGGCTTAGAAATGTTGCACTTATTCTGTAGTGTCTTTCTCATCTCACTTTGTATGGAATCACACAGATTAATCACTAGCTACTGCTGCCATTAAAAATGTCACATTTATGTGATGCAGGTGCCGTCCAGTATACTATATTTTCATAGCTCCCAACTGTCCCTGATTTCGAGGGAGTGTCCCTGCTTTGAAACAAAGTCCCTGTGTCCCTCTTTCCTCCTCATTTCTGTCTCATTTTGGTCTGATCTATATAGTTGTATATAAAATTCCACCTTTGTATCTTTCAAAAAGTGTTTCTCAGTGCTAAACCTTTCACCTAGTTTCTAAATGGCTGCATTTGTAAATTTCAAAAGCAGATATAAAGGAATAATAGTGGTAAGAAAAAGCACTTATGGGTTTAACTATTAATTTTTTTCTATAATCCCCCTTTAAGGTGCGGTAAGGGGTGTGTCATTTGCCTATATGTGTTTGCTAATAGGTGTCCCTCGTTCCCAACTCAAAAAGTTGAGAGGTGTGTATTTTCCATGACCCTTGTGGCTATAAAATTCTCTCTGGTCATCCACAGTCATGTTATGTGTCAATATAATGATGCAGGTCTCCAATCAAGAACTACTGGGGCTCAGATATATTACCAGTCACACTTGCATAGAAGACTTAACCACTTACAGACCAGAAGATTTTCCTGCTTAATGACCAGGCCAGTTTTGCGATACGGCACAGCGTTGCTTTAACTGACAATTGCGCGGTCGTGCAGCGCTGTACCCAAACAAAATTGATGTCCTTTTTTCCCTACAAATAGAGCTTTCTTTTGGTGGTATTCGATCACCTCTGCGGTTTTTATTTTTTGCGCTATAAACAAAAAAAGAGCGACAATTTTGAAAAAAAAAACAATATTTTTTACTTTTTGCTATAATAAATATCCGAAAAATGTTTATATAAAAAAAAAATTTCTTCATCAGTTTAGGCCAGTATATATTCTTCTACATATTTTTGGTAAAAAAATTGCAATAAGCGTATATTGATTTGCGCAAAAGTTATAGCGTCTACAAACTATGGGAAAAATTTATGGCATTTTTATTCTTTTTTTTTACTAGTAATGGCAGTGATCTGTGGCACTGCGACATTGCGGCGTACAGATCGGACACTTTTGACACATTTTTGGAACCATTGACGTTTATACAGTGATCAGTGCTATAAAAATGCACTGATTACTGTGTAAATGTCACTGGCAGGGAAGGGGTTAACACTAGGGGGGATCAAGGGGTTAAATGTGTTCCCTAGTTAGTGTTTCTAACTGCATGGGAAGGAGACATATTGCTGTTCCTACTTACTAGGAACAAACAATGTCTCCTCTCCCTTGACAGAACAGGGATTTGTGTGTTTACATAAATCCTCGTTCTGGCTTTCGTGCATGCGATCGCGGGTGGCCGGCGGACTGGATCAGAAATGCAGGTAAGTAACATATCCTGTGCAACCTCTAGCCCTAATGAGCATTTAACCCTTGCAAAGTGTGTGTGTGTGTGTGGGGGGGGGGGGGGGGGGGGGCACCACTGCAAGGGTCTTCTTTGTTTTAATCACTTGGGTTGGGCTTTAACCCTGTCTGTACTGTGATGGCAGACCTTATTATCTGTCTGTCCTAACAAAAGTGTTAACTGATAAGCAGAGGTGTAACTAGAACCTTCAAGGCCCTGGTGCAAGAACCATGAAGGGCCCCCCTCCCCCCCCTTTCCATCAGGCCAGGGGCCCCTTCCTCTGGACCCAGTGACATGCAGTGTGAATTGTACCCCCTGCTTAACTTGACCCATTCAAGTGAATGGTGCTGCTCTACAAGCGCCCCACAACTGCGTGCACTGCACATGGTTATGGCATGCTAGTGCAGAATTAAAAGGGTTAAAGCAGGCAGTGCAGAGGCAATACAACACCTCCTCACTACCTGTCAAATGATCTATGAAGAGCAATCTGAATGTAGATTGCTCTTCAGAGACCAAAGCAAGCCCTTATATTTTACATTTTTTAAACAGAATTTTTTTATTGACTTTTTTTTACATGTTTAACAGCCATTTGGTGAAACATCAGGGCTCTAAACAGACCCCTGATAGCTCACTTTTGAGATAGAGACACCATGTGGTTTGGTGTGTGTGAAAATGCCTGGGTTAGCAGATGTGTTGGGGTGCCATTTACCAATTAATGGCACTGCTGTGTGTCTACTAAAGGCCAGTGTGTTTCTGCGTGTGTCAAGAAAACCACAAGCCTTATAGTGGGCTCACATTGGTGTGCTGCAGTTTGGCCGCAGTGGGATTGTATGTGTGCTTTAGATGGAGTTATAGCTGCGCTCCCATTGAATTCTAATAGGCAGTGAGTTTTCTGAAAGCACAGCAAATATGCAGCATGTAGGAATTTGATGTACCTTTGTGAAAACGCATGTAAACTTTAATACAATCACACTGCGCCCAAACTGCAGCACACTGATGTGAGTCCACTATTAGGCCCCTTTCACATGAGTGGACTGATTGGGTCAGACTGTCAGTTTTTCAGGCAGACCCGACTGGACCCTCCATTCTCCTCCTATGTAAATAGACGTGTGCCTGTTTACATCTGCCTACATCCAATCCAATCTGCTAAAAACAGACGGATGGGGATCAGTTCTCCATTCGTCTGGTGGATGGGATTACATGGCAGTCCGGTCTAAACGGACAGGCGGTCCATTTACATCCAACTGCCTATTGAGAAGAAAAAGGTGTGTCTGTGGCCACTCTGCATAAGCGGATTGGAAACGGACCAACCATCTGCCTGCTCCTCAGGCACTGAGTAGGTGGACTTCTGGCAGAGCCCGCCCCGTGGAAAAGGTGCATTAGCGATAAGAAAGTAGTGAATATGTGGGGGTCTAAGTAGTAAGAGTATGTGTTCATGAAGGAGTGCAGAGAAAGTACTAAGGCTACAATATAGGGACAGTACGGTTAGAGGAGTAAACCGGGATAGAAAGGGTGTCAGATATATGGAGTGTGGAATGTCCAGAGCTTGGGGGGGGGGGCTGCTGCAGGGAGCTGTGTAGTGCAGATTTATGGGGGGGTTAAGCAGATAGGAGAAGAGAAGGGATAAAGGTAACAGGAAAAACATTTCAGGAGAATTGCTGCTAACTTACTGCATGATTGTGCAGACAAGGTAGAGAGAGATGCAGACTGCTGGAGAAGTTGAGCAAATCAAATAGGACCAAAGAAGAAGGTGAAGTGACATGAAGAGAACATGCTGAGGGCTGGAGGGGGGTGATTACTAGTTGAAGAAAGAAAGAGAGATAAGGCAAAGTTCAGTGACTGGAACTGCAGTGTTGGGGAATCGGCACATCTTGCAAACGAGTGGGAATAACAATCTCTGCTGTCAGACAGGAGAAGATCCAGAAGCTCCGTGTGCATCCCTCGCTCTCCCTCCTCACCTCACAGATTAAGAGTGCCTGGCGTGGGCTCTTCACTCAGCTGTCCATGCTGTCCTTCTTGCCGTCTCGGGCCCCTCCTACAGTAGCAAAATGCCGGGCCCAGTCGCAAGTGCACCTGCTGCGACCCTGGTAGTTCCGCTGATGCTGATAAGTGCACCTTTTATAACATGTAACAAGTGACTGCTGCAGCTGCCTTGAAGCATTGAAGGTCCCAATGAGCACAGTGGCCTCCATCATCCGTAAATGTAAGAAGTTTGGAACCACCAGAGTGGGACGCCTGGCCAAACTGAGCGATCAGGGGAGAAGGGCCTTAGTCAGGGACAAGAACCTGATGGTCACTCTGACAGAGGTCTATCATTTCTCTGTGGAGAGAGGAGAACCTTCCAGGAGAACAATCATCTCTGCAGCACTCAATCAATCAGGCCTGTATGGTAGAGTGGCCAGATGGAAGCCACTCCTCAAGAAAAGGCACATGACAGCTCGCCTGGAGTTGGCCAAAAGGCACCTGAAGGACTCTCAGAAAAACAAAATTCTCTGGTCTGATTAAACAATGGCCTGAATGGCAAGAGTCATGTCTGAAGGAAACCAGGCACCGCTCATCGCCTGGCCAAAACCATCCCTACAGTGAAGTATGATGGTTGCAGCATCATGCGGTGGGAATGTTTTTCAGCGGCAGAAACTGGGAGACTAGTCAGGATCGAGGGAAAGATGAATGCAGCAATGTACAGAGACATCTTTGATGAGAAACTGCACCAGAGCGCTCTGGATCTCAGACTGGGGCAAAGGTTCACTTCCAACAGGACAACGACCCTACGCCAAGATAACAAAGGAGTGGCTATGGGACAACTCTGTGAATGTCTTTGAATGGCCCAGCCAGAGCCCAGAGTTAAACCTGGTTGAATATCTCTTGAGAGATCTGAAAATGGCTGTGCACCGATGCTCCCCATCCAACTTGATGAAGCTTGAGAGGTCCTGCAAAGAAAAAAACGAGAAACCCCCTAACGGGGCTTTAATGCAGCCAATGATATACAGTTCAAAAATGAATGGATGATCAAAAGTAATTCTATTAGTACAAAAGAATATAAAAGTAGTAAATTCTGACATTAAAAGTCAAGACATGAACTGGAGTACAAAGTTGATAAAAAACAGACAATGCCCATGACCGGGAACAGTGTACAGTACAATAAATCTAAGGCAACAAGATCAAAATAGTGAAATTCTGACGCGTTTCGACCCCAGTGGGTCTTCTTCAGAGGATAGGTGACTAACAGCTGTAAGGATGTAAACATGCATCAAAAAATCTTTCAAAACAGCACAAAACAAAACAAGAAACTAGATTTGTATGTATGCATAAACAGCTTCATATATTGCATAATTACCAGTCAAGTTGCTCCCAATGACTATAGATGGCCGTGATGTAAGGAAGTTGCCCCCTCTTGTATCCTTAATTTCCCAGATGGTGGGCCGGGCCCCCGGAGAGCAGGTATCAAGCCAGCATGCCTTACAAGGGATCACACATAAACTACCCCCCAAAGGTTGGAGGAGGGGAGGGGCATGCACTGCATCTACAGTGAAGTAACGACAATACTAAATTGAGAGTGAGAACAAAGAAGGGGGTTATTTGTTCCCAGGGCAATGGAAGGGAATAACAAATTGCAATAACTTTGGACATGTTGGCCAGTGTTGGTGGGTCCATATATGTTACATGCAAGGAACAGGGTGGAAATGGAGGGAATGTTACATGATGGGGAAGAAAAAAAAAAGGGGGGGGGAAAGGGGGGAGGGAAAAGAAGAAGGGAAGGAAGGGAAGGAGGGAGGGGGACGGGAAGGAGAAGGACGGAGGGCATGGAAAAAGGAAAAGTGTGATAAAAGAAGGGAAAGGAGAAGAAAACAGTAAGAAATCATGTGTGACTAAGGAAAAGTTGTGAGGGAAAAAGGATACTTGAAGGAGAGAACAGGTGGGACATATCCAAGGACTGGGGTAACGAGCAACTTGCAGACATGTATGGACCGACCAACGACAAGGATGTGAAAGGTGGTGGTAATCGCATTGCGTAGGTGAAGTTGAGGTGCCAAAATATGAGGTGAGAGAGCAAACCAGCCATATTCTGGAAGGAAGAAGGGGAGGACAGGGGGAGGACAGGGGGGGGTGTTGGGAGTAGTGGGGTGGGAGTGGGTTTTGGGGAGACGTGAGTGATGGCAAATGTGAGTGAGGGGAGCAAAATCAACAAACAAACCAAAACGTGATATGTGGAAAAGGAAAATAATACGTGGTAAGGGCAATACAAATTACCTTTGATAGGGGCACGATCAATGGGATCAGGATGCCCGAAACTCTGAAAAGTTGTAAGTATATAAACGTCAAAAATGGGTTGATAAAAATGGGGGATGTGAGGTAAGCATGATGTGAACCACACATCAAAAGAGGCAATTGAAAAAAGTATAAAGTTCTTACCAGTCAATCTGTGAGATTGCAGCATAGGAGCGTTCGGTGGGATCAGGAAGGTAACAGTGGACCTCCCCCGCCACCCGGTTAATTTATAAGAGTACTAATTGCCCCAAGGTACTTGGCCAGCTATGAGTAAGCACTCAGTTCCGAGTGTGAAACACGTCAGCTGATCCTGTACATCCTGCATGATTGTATTGTACTTCTGATGGTCCTAGTTTTATAATAAAGACAAGTTTTCTACTTCATCCGGTGTACGGCATCCAGATCTTTCTATTCAACATTTTGCCCCAAGGTACTGTCAGGTGCAGGTGCCTGTCCACTCCCATACCTAATCCCTCAATTGGGGGAGAGAGCGGCGCATAATGGCGCTCACTGGGTGATCCCCCCGGCGTTCCGGAGGATTGATTCTCCCGGGTCCCCCGTCACTTCCGCCGCAAGTGCCGTGACATCACGCGCACACGCATTCCGTTGCGCACGTGAACACGGCGTCCGGAAGAGATCCAGGACGCCGCTGGCAGGGAAGAGAATGGTGCCCAAACCAGGAGCCGCCACCTGGTGGGCGCATCAGGGAAACGCAGGGCCCTTGCGCCTCCCTTCTTACCCTGCCAGGAAGGCATGTGTAACACGATCCCGCCCCCCAGACAAAAGACACGGCCGACCAAGGGAGATGACCAAAATGGTATCACCTACCTAGAAAGCGGGTGAAGGGAAGAAAAAAGGGGAGGGGGGAAGTCCACACATATAGCCATTGGGCAGTGACTGGATGGTAAACTTTAATGTAAAATATAAAGGATCATTTGTTGACTTTAGCATATATACCGTTTGCACATCACCACTGTCACGGTAAAGTTAATTACATAGTTGATAAACCGTAGCATAATAAGTTATATTGAACAAGAAAGAGAACTATGAACTGGCTTTTTTCTAAAGCAATATCCCTATGAGGTATAGATGGCTTCTCCTGAGAGGGAGATACAAGCTCCTATACATTATGCTGTTCAGGTTGAGAGGTGATAAATCACATAATTGAAAGTATTGTATGTGATCAAATGGAATTGCTAACGGCGGGGTAAAAGCAAAGCAGGAATAATCTATGGAATGGAAAGCATGATTCAAATTGATTTCTCAAACTGTCGCCAAGACTAAATAAAGCCAGAAAACAGTATCAGATTTGTTAATGGTAAAGAGGGAGCATTAGGGTTAATTTCTAAGGCACCCCAGGAACAGGTGAAAGGTTGTATACCCCCTCTGATGTAAAGAACTATTGGGAGGTATGCATCTTATATGAAAATGAATTTCAAAGTGTGTTCAAATGAAATTCAAACGTTTTATCACTATCTGATTCGCTCACTGTGTCTTGCCAGAGGAAAACCCCTGCAAGAAGGGAGCGAATGAGATGGATTCATTAAGGCCTGGGGGAGAGGTGGCCTGTAATTGGAATATCCATCTCTGCTCTTTTTGTAGCAGAGCCTTATTCCAATCGCCACCTCTATTGGGAATATGCATCCTACAAAGAGCCGTGAAGGTGACTTTCGGGACTCTATAATTATGTGTTGAAACTACTTCCCCAATGGGAAGGTATGGGTTCCCCACCTGCATGCTGTATACGTGTTGAGAAATGTGTTTCCAAAATTCCTGCCTGGTTTTTCCCACATAGTAGGCACCACATTCACATTCCATGAGGTATACCACTCCACGCGTGTGGCAATTTACAAAGTGTGTAGGTGTGAATGTGTTTCCATTGGGGAGAACAAAAGTTTTTTAAATCTTTTTTAATAAGCGAACAATAGGAGCAATGTCCGCATGGAAACCAACCAACTACGGAACAGTGTTTAGATCTCCTGGTCTCATTTTTGTATTCGCTCTGGACAGGTTTGTCCCTTAATGACGTAGCTCTTTTATACGTTATAGCTGGTTGTTTGGGGACAAAGTTTCTCAATTTGGGGTCATCCGTAAGGATGTTCCAATGTCGCTTTATGATCTTTTTAATGGCTGTGTGTTGTCGCGAGTAACGCATAATGATGCGGGTGAAACTACGTTCGGAACTTTTGGGGGATTTGGATTGAAATAGCAGCTGGAATCTAGATTGTCCTATTGCTTGATTGTAAGCTTTTTTAAGGCAGGATCGACTGTATCCCCTTGCTAAAACTCAGCTCTGGAGCCCTTCGGCTTCTTTTTTGAATAGAACATCATTGGAACAATTGCGGCGGAGGCGCAAGTATTGTCCGTAAGGTCCTGCAAAGAAGAATAAGAGAAACTGCCCAAAAATAGGTGTGCCAAGCTTGTTGCATCATACTCAAAAAGACTTGAGGCTGTAATTGGTGCCAACAAAGTATTGAGCAAAGGCTGTGAATATTTATGTACATTTTTTTTTTCATTTTTAATAAATTTGCAAGGATTTCAAACAAACTTTTCCACATTGTGATTATGAGGTATTGTTTGTAAATTTTTTAGTAAATTAATGAATTTAATCCATTTTGGAATAAGGCATAACAAAATGTGAAGATAGTGAAGCGCTGTGAATACTTTCCGGATGCACTGTTTACGATACATTACATTTGGCAATCCAATGTAAGCCTACATGTTGTGAGTTCTGCCTGTCTGTTGGCCCTCTCTATCAATGATTTCCTGGATTCCCTGCGTGCTTTACAGTTTCTCATTTGCTGTTTACTTTCCATGTCTAAGGATTACATATCCCATGATACCTTGCTGCCTGCAAGCTGTGATTCATGTACTAACTGTATCTCCTGAATCTCCTTCTGTCAGCACCTCTGAAGGCAGGCTCTGTGAAATGTGTGACACAGCAGTAAATACAAGTCACAGAATACAAGACACTGGGCATTTGCCCAGCTCTCCTGAATGCCTTTCTCCTGGAAAGAGAAAAGCAACATCAAACACATTAAGGCGCATATTAGATGCATTTAGTTGCGTCAAGATTTTGGGTGTTAATTCATTTTATTTGCAAGAATAATAATTTATTCTGCCATTGAAATTAATTAACGGTCAGGCGCTAAATGTGCCTAGCGTTAATGTGCGTTTACACACACATTTAGGCATGTAAAGAGTTTTTCTGCCAAAATGCTGCTGCTCCTGAAGACTCTGACTTTATTTTTTTTGCCCATTAAACACCTGTAAATGCCTATGTGTGCATGGACACAAAGGCTAACATTGAGGAGCGTTTAGAGGTAGAAAAAAAAGGTCAAGTGTTCCTAAAAGTGGCGTTATTAACGCCCAGTGTGCATGAGGCCTAAATGTGTGGGGATGTTCACAAAGTTCACAAACTGTCCAGAGAAATTTGAGTAGTGTAGAAATATTTGAAATAAAATGTGAAAGTGAATATATGATTTTTACATTTTGACCGTAGATACGCTTGAAGGCATCTTGTTCAGACGCCTTGTTCTGATATGGCCAGGCATGATCTTTGCTGATATTTTTATAACATGCCCAGGAGTCCAGATCCATACTCATTGTGATTTCTATACCCACACAAAATAAACGTAACCACTTCACCCCCGGAAGGTTGTACACCCTTAATGACCAGAGCACTTTTTGCGATTCGGCACTGCGTTGCTTTAACTGACAATTGCACGGTTGTGCGACGTTGTGCCCAAACAAAATTGACGTCCTTTTTTTCCCACAAATAGACCTTTCTTTTGGTGGTATTTAATCACCTCTGCAGTTTTTATTTTTTGCGCTATAAACAAAAAAAGAGGGACAATTTTGAAAAAAAAACAATATTTTTTACTTTTTGCTGTAGTAAATATCCCACATTTATTTATTTTTTAAAAAATTTCTTCATTGGTTTAGGCCAATATGTATTCTTCTACATATTTTTGGTTTAAAAAAATCGCAATAGGCGTATATTGATTTGTTAGCGCAAAAATTATAGCGCCTACAAAATAGGGAATAGATTTATGGCATTTTTATTATTTTTTTTTTACTAGTAATGGCGGTGATCAATGATTTTTAGAGGGGCTGCGACATTGCGGCGGACATATTGGACACTTTTGACACTTTTTTTGGGACCATTGACATTTATACAGCGATCAGAGTTAAAAATAGCCACTGATTACTCTATAAATATTACTAGCAGGGAAGGGGTTAACACCAGGGGGCAATCAAGGGGTTAACTGTGTCCCCTATGAGTGTTTATAACTGTGATGGGGGGGGACGGGCTTACTGGGACATGACAGAGATGACTGTTCCCGACCACTGGGAACAGTGGATCCCTGTCATGTCACCTGTCAGAACAAGCAAATGCCTTGTTTTCTGCCTGTTCTGCCTGTGTACAAGGCAATCGTGTCCTCCCGACCCGCAGGCACACTCCCGCAGTGGAAACGAGCTTGCACCGCCCACAACTGAGCCTGCGCAAGCCTCCGTACTCCTACGGCGATTCGCGCAGGACAGCCAGTGTGCCACAGTCAAGCAGCGGCGGCCGGTCCTAAAGCGGTTAATCTAGCTGTCAATCTCTGTTGCCCTGTCATATTTTTTCCTGAAAACTTGCATTTGATAAACAGTTGCACAAATATCGTGCAACTTTAAAAAATGCAACTACTATCTTTTTGATATACAGGAAACCTGCTTTCAGAAAAAATATATTGTCGTAGGGGGTTTAAGTCATTTTAAAACCAAAAATTATTTTTATATGTGTGCAAAAAATGAAAATAAATTGCCCTATAGTGGAGCATTTTCTGAATAAATGCAAAGTGTTCTCTGATTGGATAAGATGGGGAGGTAATTTCCAGCTTCCATGGGGATTGTCCAGGTATGCATAGTTACATTGGTCCAAGCTGAACCAATGTAACTATGTGTAGCACCCTGGCCTTAAACAGGGCTGCTAATAAATCTAGTTGTGCTAGGTGGTAACTAGCCTGGCTAATTGGTAGGTTGATCCACTGATTCCTGTCCTAAGGCTCGATTCACACCTATGCATGTTTCTTTTGAGCGTTTTTGGAGGGTTTTTTTTCATGCTTGCCACGTTTTTGAGCAGCGTTTTTGCCGCGTTTTTGCCGCGATTCTGCCGCGATTTGCGTTTTGCGTTTTTTTTTTTTTGTTTTTTTTTACAGTTTTTTTTACAGTCTTAAAAAAAATGTTAAAAAAAAAAAAAATTTAAAAAAAACAAACAAAAAAAAACAAAAACGGCAAAAACGCATCAAAAACGCACCAAAAACGCTGCAAAAACGGTGCACTTGCGTTTTTGATGCTTGTCCATTGAAATCCATTACATGCAAAACGCTGCTTTTTGCATGAAAAAAAGTCCCCGACCCTTTCCAAAAATGCAGAGAAACAAAAAGGCATTGATGTGAACATGTTCCATAGGAACCCATGTTAAAAAATTCCCGTGCATTTCTGCAAAATGCAAAATGCATCAAAAAACGCGCTAGTGTGAATGGAGCCTAAGTCTGATTTTGGTGTAGTCTCTCTCTTCTGCCAATAGGTGGCACTGTTGCCTTTGGCATTAAAATAATTGATTACCATAAATTCGGGTAATGGATAACTAGGTTATCTCAGCCGATCTGCAGGAGTTTCTTTAACCGCTGTATATGCTGGGATAGGCTTTTTATCTGGGAGGAGTCAACTGACCGCGGTTCTTCCCGCCCAAGGCTGCTCCTGGTTGCTAGGCCTGAAGCCTGAGGCCTATCCAGGAGGCAGGCTGGCTGCTAGGTCCACTTGAAGGCCTATCCAGCAGTTTGGGGTTCCGCAAAGGAGGAGCAGCCAAAGTTAAGCCCGAAGCCTATATGTTAGAGGCTAGGCCTGAGTGGAGCCTGATCATTGTCAGAGGTAAAGGAGAAGCAGTTGCCACAAAGGGACGACCACTCCTGTTACCGGAGGCAAGTTTGGAATAGATGAAGTTCTGAAGGAGTACCAGAGCAGACGCTTCACTAGCCGGGGACAGTAAAGTAGTGGGAAAGCTTCAGTAGTGACTCATCTAGGAAGGTAGCGGGTAGCTGTGAGTAAAGCTTGAAGATAAAGTACAGTGGTTAGCTGTGGGTGAAGCTCATGAATCCAGCGGGTGGCTGAGAGTCCAAGAAGTCTAGTGAAAGACGGCGAGCTGAGCTTAAGGATCTACAGTGGGATACTGTGATTTAAGCTGGAAGATCTACAGTGGGTTATGGTGAGTCAAACTGGAAGATCTACAGTAGGATACTAAGAGAGAATTTGTTGCCATAGGAGACAAGATACAGATTGCTGCATTCAGCTTAAAGACCCTCGTTCTGTATTGCTGTTTGCCTAGTTCTATTTTTGTCTGCAGAGTTTCCCTTAAGTGCTATAGCATTTGCCTAAGGGTGTCCTGTGCCCTAAACCCTCTCTCCCCAACGTTCCTGTTAAGAGAAATAAAACTCTCTTTGTTAATTTTTACAAAAAGTGACTGGCACCCAATCTTTTCACCTTGCACCACACCCACTATGCCTAGTAACCTGCACCCTGAGGAGGAATGTCAGTTCTCCCTGGCTCTGGGGGTCACTATTAGGCCCTTGGAAGTTGGGAAGACCACTGCATATGTATAAAATATCCATACCTGGAACACTTTTTAACCAACAAACTTAGATGTATACACCATTCATGAAGCTGTTGCCTCAACAATGGCCTCACCTGTCCTCTTCCTGTTGGTCTAACCCTTAGACTCGGTTCACACAGGGACGACTTGTCAGGCGACCTAGTCGCCTGACAAGTCGCCTCCCGTTCTGTACAATGGAACCGTTCTAATTGGAGCGACTCAAGTCGCTCCGACTTAGAAAAAGGTTCCTGTACGACTTTGGTGGTGACTTGGGGCGACTTGCATAGACTTCTATACAGAAGTCGTTTTGCAAGTCGCCGCGGAAGTCGTTTGCAGGTCGCCTCGCATCTACAAGTTGTTAACACAGTCTTCGTTGTACTCATTTGAACATGAACCCCTCCCTGCCCCTTTACAACAGGCTTCACTACCTATCTATCAACAAACCAACCACAAGCCATACAGGTAACAGCCACATTTCTTCGGTAACAGAAGTTAGAAGTTTAAAATGGATGACAAGTTTGCTTTAGGGAGAAATAATAATGCAGCGTGATCCTGGGTAAATGCAATAACGTCTACCACTTCCAGACAGCCGCAGGCAGATGTAACAACACCCCGAGTATGAAAGGGGTTAAAGTCGTTTAGGACATTTCATACCCAAACACAAAGGCAGCTACCGAACACTCCAATCAGCCAAACAAGGAACCCATACAAATAATCCACCCCAAAAACGAGACACAGCTCTGTCTGAAGGTTCTTCAGGTTCCAAGCAGGAATGAATCTTTATTCAAAAAACACATGTTATACAGATCCCACTTCAAAACATTTCCCCCCCACCCTTGGAAAACAGGGCGGGTTAAACTGTCCAATAACAATGGACACACAGGTCAGGTGTGCTTAACTTCTCATCAGTAAACAGTCTTAACAGGGGGGCAGCTGGAGGAATCCCCCCTCCCTCTTTCCTCACAGCAATACACATCCTGTGATCCAAGGCAGACAAACACAATAGAACATTGGAATACAGCCCCACCCAAAACTAGCACAGCAAACAGTACACAACACAATGAGACAGCACACATTATATATACACACATATACAGCATTGAGTCTCTGACTAGCACAGATCATAGTGGGGTTCTCATTCACCCTGTGCCCCTATTAGTGACTCCCATCACTATGGCATATCCAGGGTCCCCAGAGTCTGTGTGTCTTGGGGGACATGGACCTGAATCTAAAGTAACGCCACCTCCAGGGTCCCCAGGCATACAGCTCACAAAGAGCACTGTCCCCCCAAATGCCAGGGACCATAATCGGTTTGCAGGAGGTTGGCATTCAGTCCCCTCCAAAAGCCTCTTTTCCGGCAAGGTCTGTCACAGCAGATATATGTCCTAACTTTAAAGAGGAATACTGTTGTTATGGCAGCAGCTAGCTCTTGTTCGGCCAGCGGTCTGGTTTCTGATAATAGTCGTCTCTGTGGTGGATTCGCCGCAAGATCACTTTTATCGGCAGCGGGAGAGGACCCCCCCCTCCCGCTGCGCTGCGGTGCCCTCCGCCGCTTACCGGAGTCGTTGGCAATCAGATCCTTTCTCCTCTCCATACCATTGCAGGGCAGAAGAGACGTCAAAATGTCACTTCCGCCCATAGCTCTTAAAGGGCGATTTTTTTTGTTTTTATTTTTTTTTAATGACAACATTTTTTATATTTTTTTTATTGCATTTTAGTGTAAATATGAGATCTGAGGTTCATGCTTTCCTGTCGCATCATGGCAGCATACACTTTGGGTTGTGACTCCGCCCCCACAACCTGATAGGACCACATAGCTATAAATTGTAGAGATGGCCCTCGCCCCAGTATTCTCTTATTTTTCCTCACCTGAAGGACTGAAGATATCAGAAGCACCCCCTTACCGAATTCGCCCCAGCCAGGTTCTAGCCTCTCCTGGGTGGAAGTCCTTACCTGTACAGCCTCTAAACGTGCTAGATGGAAGGAACCCCGCTCTGGTGATCTCGGGGGTATGTTGCGGCTCCAGTATAAGCCTTAAACAGGCTTAGTTGTTGTGCAGCGGTCTCCATGCTATTTTGTTTCATTTTCGTTTCACTTCCTCCTTTGCTGGGCTCTGTAGTCCCACTGTGTCTCCCTACAGGCTTCCAGAGTGTCTCGGCGCTTCCGCGCATGCGCAGTGCGCACCCTCAGGGCGTCCTTTTGATTTTGCCAGTTTCCAAGATGGCGCAGAGCGCCTCGCGCCGCTACTGTGCATGCGCGAGCGGGTCGTGACCTCGGCGGCCATGGCGGCAATTTTAAAAAGCCCTGTTTGTCATTTTGAGCTCTCCTTGCTTCCTGGAAGACTTCTGACTGCTGTATTTCGACTTGCTGCATCCCTAAAGTACCCCCCCTGGGTAAGTGTCTATTACTTATGCACTGTCTTTTTGGGGTCTGTTTGCATGCTCTTACCTTCCTGTACCCTTCTCAGGTGCTCACCTTCCTCTCCTATGGAGGCCGCTGCCCCAGCAGATCACCATCAGCCTAATAGGTGGTAGGGGGGGATTCCAGTGGTAAGTAGAGAAGATTGAAAAAGAGAGCAGGATCGTACTAACGCTGCCTAATTGGTCAGCCCTGTCAGGTCCACAAGATCATCCAAGTCAAGACGAAGAGAGTCTTCGCACAGGAGAAGCCACTCCGGCCATAGACGCAGCCGCTCACGTGGAAGAAGTCGCTCAGGCCACAGGGGGAGCCATAGACGGAGTCGATCCTATTCAAGACATAGCCGTTCCTACCACAGAAGATCCCCTGCACGAAGACACCAATCTTCTGCGCACCCTTCCCGCCCAGCCGGGAATGCTTGCTGGGTATGCGGGGCCACGGCCCTCCCAGACAAACTGGCCTGTCGCAGGTGCATGGATGAAGCCACCAGGGAGAAAGAGCCGGATTCCATAGAACCCCCTGGAGTCTCTACTCCCCAGGTCTCAACTCCTGATGTAGAGTTTACGGCCCATAGCGCCTCACCTACCAATCCCAGTACATCAAGAGATCAAGAACTCCCGTCGGATGATGAGGAGCTGGAAGCATCAGCTGGCTTTGATTTTGCGCTCATAGAACCGTTCGTCAGATCGGTTAAGGAAGCGATAAACTGGGAGGAGCCTGAGGAGGTACAGCAAAAACAGAGGAAGTATTTCCCAAACCTCAAGAAAGTCCCAGAGGCTTTCCCGTTCATCGATGAATTCGATGAGCTGATTAAGGAGGAGTGGCAGAATCCAGAAAAGAAATTTAGTCTGTCCAACAGGCTTACCAAATTTCACCCACTCAAGGAACCCAAAGTATCCCCTTTGGTTTCTCCTCCAGTAGTGGATGCATCTTTGATGCGTCTAGCCAGGCACGTGACGCTCCCCATTGAAGATGCAGTGACGTTCAGAGACGTGCTTGACAGGAAGGTGGATACAGACCTAAAGAGAGCTTACCTGTTCGCAGGAGGTGCCTGCAGACCAGCGGTGGCATTAGCGGCGGTTGGAAAAGCTATCTCCAGCTGGTCCTCAGCCACAGCAAAACTCGTCACTGAGGGCGCAGATCAAGAGCAGATCACGAAGGCCTTACAAGAACTTAGCCTTGCGGGAGAGTTCTTGGCGGAAGCCTCCGTAGATACTATTAGATCCACATCGAGGTCCATGTTAGCTACTGTAATGGCCAGAAGGGCGCTATGGCTTAAACCTTGGTCAGCTGACCCTGCCTCAAAATCTAACTGGTGCAGGATTCCGTATGACGGGGTGAACCTCTTCGGAACGAAGCTGGATACTGCAATCTCTAAAGTGACAGGCGGGAAGGCGGGTCTCATACCATCAGACAGAAGGCCGAAACAACAAAGGCCACCTCCCTTTAAACGTAATCTTCCGGAGAGATACAGGGATGAAAAATCCTATAGACCCGGGAAGGAATACAGAAGGAGTTGGAAGAACCCCCAGACATCCTTCCTCAAATTCCAGAAGCCCAAGACCCCTGCCTCCAATAACCAGAAGTCCTTTTGAAGGTTCGCCCGCCCAACCAGCGGTAGTGGGTGCCAGACTCACAAAGTTCAAGCTGGTCTGGGCGGGAATGATAAAAGACCCATGGACGGTGTCCACCATTCATTTCGGACACAAGTGGGCATTCAGAGGTCGTCCTCCAAGAGACCAATTCTGCTCAACCAGACTTCCTCCTTCTCAAGAAAAAAGACTATCCCTAGTCCGGTATATCCAGGAGCTGCTCCAAAAACAAGCAATAGTGGAGGTACCGCTATCTCAAAGAGGCAAGGGTTTCTATTCCCCACTTTTCTTATTGAAAAAGAAATCAGGGGACTTTCGTCCAGTCTTGGATCTAAAAAACCTCAACCGGTCAAT
Source organism: Lithobates clamitans (assembly GCA_037952925.1). NCBI lineage: Eukaryota > Metazoa > Chordata > Amphibia > Anura > Ranidae > Lithobates > Lithobates clamitans. The sequence goes on from JBBGZY010001230.1 coordinate 3,932,376, forward strand.
ACAGATAGAAACATTCAAGATGGAAAGTCTTCAATCAATCCGCCAAGCAATAAACCTGGGAGATTGGATGCTGTCAATCGACCTCCAGGACGCATATTTACATATCCCTATCCACACCGAATTCCAAAAGTTTCTCCGTTTTACCCTAAACCATCGGCACTTCCAATTCCGAAACCTCCCGTTCAGGATCACTACCGCACCCAGGACGTTTACAAAGGTCCTATTACCTGTAATAGCCCACCTGAGAGAAAAGGGGCTAAGGGTCCACCATTACCTGGACGACATCCTACTTCTCTCAGACGGCCAGGACTCTCTCTTCCATCACCGGGAAATTCTGGTCTCTACGTTACAGTCCCTAGGGTGGCTGATAAATTGGAAGAAGAGCAACATCCATCCCACACAGAGAATGGTCTTTCTGGGAGCTGAACTGGACACGAGGGAGAACACAGTGCAACTTCCGGGGGAGAAAATTCCTCCCCTAATTCAAAAGGTGAAAAGGGCAATCTCTGCTACAATGCTTCCGGCCAGGACATGTCTCAGTATCCTGGGCTCCCTAGCTTCCACCATTCCAATGGTCCAATGGGCACAATGGAATTCGAGGCCTCTCCAGATCTCCTTCCTGCGCCAGTGGAAGAGTACATCAATGTCCCAGCCAATCTTCATCTCTCAGGAGGTAAAACAATCATTGAGGTGGTGGATACGACCTCACAACTTGGGAAGATGCAAGCATATAATCACTCCTTATCAAGAAACGGTGACCTCAGATGCCAGTCTGCAGGGATGGGGAGCTCACTATCAGGACCTCGCGGCTCAGGGCCGTTGGCCTTTCAGGGCACAGGATACAGTGTCGAATGTTCTGGAGATGAGAGCAGCGTTCCAGGCTCTCCTGGCCTTCAGTTTTCACTTGAGGGGGAAGCACGTCCTCCTGAAGATGGACAACAAGGTGGCTGTTGCCTACATCAACAGGCAGGGGGGCACCAGAAGCAGGTCCATGTTGCAGGAGGTCCGTCCTGTTCTGGAATGGGCACAGCTGAATCTACTGGACCTAAGGGCTGTTTATGTTCCGGGAGTCCAGAACACCTTGGCCGACTCGCTGAGCAGGAATTTCTCCTCCAACAACGAGTGGTCTCTGAGTCCACAAGCCTATGCTCTCATATCCCGGACCTGGGGCTCTCCAGAGATAGACCTAACGGCAACTCCGGGGAACACAAAATGCCAGAGATTTCTATCAAGGGTACCGTTTCCTTCGGCAGAGGGGACGGATTGCCTCCAACACCCCTGGAATTTTCACCTGGGGTACATTTTCCCCCCAACGCCTCTCATAGCGAGATTCCTCCTGAGGCTCAAGAAGTCAACAGCATTGGTGGTAGCAGTAATTCCTTTCTGGCCGAGGAGGCCATGGTTCACTACCCTCATGCAGCTGAACATGGCAGATCCCCTGCCTCTCCCATTGTCGACGGACCTACTCTCCCAGGGGCATCTTCTTCACCCGAACCCGGGGAAGCTACACTTGATGGCCTGGAGACGGAAAGGGCTAGGTACCTAGAGCAAGGCTGTTCCCAGAAGGTGGTGGATACCTTACTCCAGGTCAGAAGACCTACCACCAACATCACGTACAGAAGAGTCTGGGAAAAATTTGTCTCCTTCACTCAACAGCAAGGTTGGGATTCGTCCTCCCCGTCGGTGTCTCAGATCTTGGAATTCCTTCAATTAGGCCTAGAGAAAGGCCTTAGGTCAAGCACCCTGAAGGTCCAGGTATCGGCCCTGTCCGCCTTGACAGGAGTTAAATGGGCGCAAGATCCTCTTGTGATTCAGTTTCAGAGGGCCTGTCTAAAGCTGAGGCCCCCCAGGAAACCGTCATTCCCGGTTTGGGATCTCTCAATCGTTCTGGAGGCATTATCCAAGGAACCCTTTTTTCCAATGCAGAGCATATCCCTCTGGGATTTAACGCTGAAAGTTTCATTCTTAATAGCCATAACATCGGCGAAGAGGGTGTCAGAGATGCAAGCTCTAATGGTTAGCGAACATTATCTGGTTGTTTTTCCAGACAGGCTAGTCCTAAGACCTTCGGATCGTTTCATCCCCAAGGTATCCTCATCTTTTCATTTCAACCAGGAGATTGATCTTCCAGCACTCAGCACGGATCAGGGAGATCCTCATCCACTAGATGTCAAAGGTACCGTCCTGGAGTATCTCTCGGCAACAAAATCCATCAGAAAGTCGGAGAGCCTCCTAATCATTCCACATGGTTTCAGGAGAGGTCAAGCGGCATCCTCACGCACCATTGCTTCATGGCTAGTAAAGACCATCAAGAGATCTTACTCACTGAGTAACCATCAAGTACCCGAGGGCTTAAGGGCACACTCCACCAGGGCAGTGGCAACCTCCTGGGCGGCATATTGTAGAGTCTCGGCGGAGACAATTTGCAGAGCGGCTACCTGGTCCTCCAGGAACACCTTTATGTCCCATTACAAGGTGGATTCCGCCTGCTTATCCATGGTGGATTTCGGAAGATCCGTTATCCAGGCCAATTCTTCTATTCTTTGTTAAATAAACTTAGTTTGAATTCCCACCCAGTCTTTGCGAGTTACTCCCCAAAGTGTATGCTGCCATGATGCGACAGGAAAACGGAAAATTGTATACTCACCTTTCCGTAATTTTCCTTTCCTGTCGTATCTTCATGGCAGCATACAATCTCCCACCCTTCTAAGGTGATATATATACGGAGAATACTGGGGCGAGGGCCATCTCTACAATTTATAGCTATGTGGTCCTATCAGGTTGTGGGGGCGGAGTCACAACCCAAAGTGTATGCTGCCATGAAGATACGACAGGAAAGGAAAATTACGGAAAGGTGAGTATACTATTTTCCGTTTTTTTCTATTACAAGGGATGTTTACATTCCTTGTAATAGGAATCAAAGTGACACTTTTTTTTTTTAAAAGAACAGTGTAAAAATAAAAGGTAAAATAAATAAGAAATTTTTTTTTTTAAACGCGCCCCATCCGGCCGAGCTTGCGCGCAGAAGCAAACGCATACGTGAGTAGCGCCCGCATATGAAAACGGTGTTCAAACCACACATGTGAGATATCGCCACAATGGGTAGAGCTATAATTCTAGCCCTAGACCTCCTCTGTAACGCAAAACATGCAACCTGTAAAATTTTTTAAACGTCGTGGAGATTTTTAAGGGTAAAAGTTTGTCGCCATTCCACGAGCGGGAGCAATTTTGAAACTTGACATTTTGGGTATCAATTTACTCTGCGTAACATTATCTTTCACAATATAAAAAAAAATTGGGCGAACTTTATTGTTGTCTTATTTTTTTATTCAAAATAATGTATTTTTTCCAAAAAAAGTGTGCTTGTAAGACCGCTGCGCAAATATGATGTGATAGAAAGTATTGCAGCGACCGCCATTTTATTCTCTAGGGTGTTAGAAAAAAAAGTTTTTAACTTGTAAGCAACAAATCTCAAAAAGAGGCTTGGTCCTTAAGTGGTTAACAAGCTCTGTGTTGTACAAGCAGCTCTGTAACAGTACAGCCTGTCTGCTTAATGGAAAATCAATACAGTCAGTAGAAATGTTTCAGCTGCAAAATCAGCTGTTAGAGCAGGGTGATATGGTGCTATTTCTGTTCATCCACTAATTAGATTATACACCTGGTTCATGATACTCACACAATGCCCTTGTGCGGATGTTTCTTTTCATAAGGAAAAAGAGGGAAGTCAGCTTTTTTCTGTTTCCAAGACTGAGAATGGAAATAGAAAAGACACTTTACTTCTTAAGAATTATACCACCTAGCAGTTTTCAGAATGAGCATACATTTAATGATGGGATAAAACATGCTGGCTTCTTATTGTTAGTTAATGGGGGAAAAAACCCTCACATTAGGGTCATGTATATGTAATTTAGTTCATACCAGTGCTGCTTTTCTCCCCATACAAGTCTATGGGAATGCAAAAGCAGTTTACAGCCAGTTGAATGCACATGTAATGAATTCTGAATGATCTCAGAAGCATCCCAAACTGACATCAAAAGCACACTGCATTTGTTCATTGACACAGGCCCTTATCCACTTCAGCCCCGGAAAGGATTTGCCCCCTTCCTGACTGGGCCATTTTTTCTGATACGGCACTGCGTCGCTTTAACTGACAATTGCGTGCGGCGTTGTACCCAAATAAAATTGACGTCCACAAATAGAGCTTTCTTTTGGTGTTATTTGATCACCTCTGTGGTTTTTATTTTTTGCGCTATAAACAAAAAAAGAGCGTCAATTTTGAAAAAAAAACAAAATATTTTTTACTTTTTGCTATAATAAATATCACAATTTTTGAAAAACAAAACAAATTTCCTCCTCAGTTTAGACCAATATATATTCTTCTACATATTTTTGGTAAAAAAAATTGCAATTAGCGTATATTTGGTTTGCACAAATGTTATAGCGTATTTTTTTTTTTTTTACTAGTAATGGTGGTGATCTGCGTTTTTTATCAGGACTGCGACATTTCGGCGGACAGGTCGGACACTTTTGACACTATTTTGGGACCATTGACATTTATACAGCGATTAGTGCTTCAAATAGCCACTGATTACTGTATAAATGTCATTGGCATGGAAGGGGTTAACACTAGGGGGCGATCAAGGGGTTAACTGTGTTCTCTCAGCATGTTCTAACTGTAGGGGGGATGGGACTGATTAGGGAAGGAGACTGATATATACTAGGAACACACGATCTGTCTTCTCTCCCCTGACAAGACGTTCCTGCTCTGTCAGGAGCGATCGCGAGTGCACCGGTGGACATTCTGGCCGCCGGACACACGCATGGGCTCCTCAGTGACGTGGCGGGAGCGTGTGCGCCCCCTAATCCCCTTAAAGCCGCTACGGTGATTCTCTCAGGGGAGCCATACAGGGCGAAGGGGTGCTGCTCCCCAAATCCATGCACCCGGCCCCTAATCTCCATGCAGGGCAACAGACGCATTGGATTTCTATGAGGTTCTTTTTTTTTTTTTTTGAAACACCTGATTAGAACCAGAGGCTCTAATTGGCTTAAAAAAGGGGGGGGGGGCTCTGGGAGCAGAGCACTCCCACTTGTGTGACAACAGCGAAAAAATATTCGCTATTGTCTTCCTGCTTCTTGTCCCGGCCAATCAGGAACCCAGTCTTAAGACCCGATTGACCGAGAGGAGAAGCGACCATATTGTCCGGTAGCAGGGGGGAGGTGCAGAGGAGGATATGCAGGGGGAAGCTGCCTGCGGCTTGGACGGGGTAAGTGCAGGGCTGCTGGGTGGACGGATGATCGACCGAGTGACGGGGAGGGTTTGACTGTTCGAGCGATGGGGGGGCATTTGACTGACCAATTAGAGCACCAGCCGCCACTGATTTTATATATAGATAGATAGATAGATAGATAGATAGATAGATAGATAGATAGATAGATAGATAGATAGATAGATAGATAGATATTTAGATAGATAGATAAACCATGCTCACTTAGACTTTTAGTATCCAGCAGAGTTCAGCAGAGGTTTAGTTCTGAGTGAAAGTAAATATATTAGGGTTAAAATATGTCTGTAACTGTGTAGCAGTGCCGATCCTGACCTCCCTGGGGCCCTAAGCAAAATTCTGCTAAGGGGCCCTCTACCTGACCCGTGATGGCGTGAGCTATGTAAACCATTTAAATGGGTAGGGAATACCGCGCCAATCAAAGAGATATAAACAGCAGCCAACACTACAAATTGACCAAATTGTGCAAAGTACTTGAATGTAAGAAGTGTAGCTCTAAAGTGCAAAACCTCTATGTGAAAGAAGTTATAAAGTAATAAAAATTTCAACACTTAAGTGAAAAAAGCTGTATCAAGTTGCAAAACTATACCAGTATGCAAGATTAGTTGTAAATATATAGTCTAATAGCATAGACAAACGCTCATTCATGGATAGTGAAGGAGACGTGAGGCGTTGAAAAAACTATAATAAGTGAACGTGAACGATTGTTAAGAGATATAAGAAGTGGGAAAAAAAGAGAAATATGAAGGACGAAATAAATAGTTGTAACCCACTCAGTGATAGTTTGAACTAACCGCCTTATAAATAAAAAATGCAGTAAGTATACATGGCAATACTAATAATAAAGTGTCCACAATTCTAGTAAACGGTGTAGCCATCAAAAAGAAGCATTGAAACTTGTCTAGTCCCAAAATTATTTCATGTAGATAAAATGAATTCAAATGAATTCAATACAGACCCTGGGTCTCCTTGCTGTACCCAGCCACCCATACCACGCTTACTTTTTTTATCTGTTGGAATCGATTCTACTATTTTACACGTTTTTATGGAATTTCTGATGATCGTTATTGATCAAATAAACGCCAATTGATCTATTTGGATTTACACCATGTGGAGGCTTTTTGTTGTTTATCCCCTATACATGGTTTATCAATGCTGACAAGGCCGATGATCGTCTGGACCATCTTGGCAAGATCCGGGTCCCCCATCTGAGGAGGAAGTCCAGCAGTGCACGATCCACCCCCATACTGTCGTTTACCCTAAGACAGTGCAAGCCTTTTTGACTCACCGCCGATGGCCTGTGAGTCCACCTAAGTCGGTAAGAGTGCTTTATCCCTTATGCTGATTCGGAGTACTGCAGAAGAGTTATGAAAGTATCATCCGCACTGTATTGAATTAATTTTATCTACATGAAATAATTTTGGGACTAGACAAGTTTCAATGCCTCTTTTTGATGGCTACACCGTTTACTAGAATTGTGGACACTTGGAGAGAGAGAGAGAGAGAGAGAGAGAGAGAGAGAGAGAGAGAGAGAGAGAGAGAGAGACAGAGACGATCTGAGGAGGAGCCGGATGTGGGTGGCTAATTGGACCAGCTGCTGATCCCGGGATGCCGGACGTCTCCTCCCCTAGCTCCGGCGTGCGGCTGAGAACGCGGTCAACGCGGTCCCCTCGATAGATCCAACCACCTCCCCAGCGCTGGAACCAGGGAGATCCGGAGCTCGATGACCCTCGCCGTGCCGCCGCTACCCCCCCGCTAATCCCCCCGCAGGACATCGGGCACGAACCCCCCAGACACATAAACCCTCTGGGCTAACGCTGTCACGCTGGGAGGAAAGGAAGTAGACAGCAGCGAAGCGGGGAGAGAATCGAACTGAAGGGCTGCTCCGCTAGTAGAAGCCGCTGACACAAGGGAAAAAAAAAAAAAAAAAAAAAGCCTGGTAAGACCGTTCAAAGCTGTCTGATCTGACTGAGGGGGTAAGTGCCTTCCTTTTTTTTTTTTTTTCTCTTCCCCTCTGGAAAACAACCTGTGAGATCCCTCTACTCCACAGGGGACATGGAACCACAGACTATAACCATGAAAAAGAATATTTTAATTTGGTGAATATGCTAATGTATATTATTTCCTCTGCTGAAGGCTAGGTTTTTTTTTTTTTTTCTTCTCCATGACTCTTAACTGATCTTTCTCAGCCAAAAAATATATGTACTCAATCTCACAGTTACGTATATCTCTGATAGATAGGGCTCTCACAAACCGCAACTAAAAGCTAAACCACCTTGGGCAGCTTAAAAGTGGACACATATTGCAACTTTTTGTGTATGTCAGTGCGGTCAGCCCATACATAAAACGCACTCTTTGATGATAATTGATGAATGGGACGTGCTGGGATTCTGTTGACCGGCAGGACTGGTAGACTCGCAGAAACTGCCTACTGGAGGGCTATCTAGTTGGAGGGCCTACCCCCCCTTCCCCCCCTGGTCGCCCCCCCTCCCCCACTCACTCATTCAGGGGACTACCATTCACTCCCAGGGGACTTAAAATTATAGCAAGGGGGTCGCCCCACCACAGGAAGTCAGAGCCACCCCCGGGAAGATAAAGACCAGGGCCACACGGGAAATATACCCGACCTAAAGGGGGAGGGACGACAGAAGAAAACAACCCAATAAAGACTATACCACTACACAGGGACCACTCCGAAAGGACACGGATATTTACCCCACTGGAGCCGTAGGGCTAGTAACATAATGAAGGGAAGGGGCGGGAAAGTGGCAACGACCAATACGGCTAGTAGTAACAGTAGTAACAGAACAAGTGTGAGCCCGGGTACTATAAGGAAATATATGGTCCAAGATGGGAGTAAAGGGAGCCCAGGGAAGGCTGGCGGCTCCAAATGTAAAACCCCTGAACCCTTACCCAAAGTCAGCACACGAAGACAGTTAGCAGAGATGGATGCCAATACTCTAAGTATGGAGATAAGGGCAGAGACCATAGAGGCCCCCCAGGAAGAGAACCAAGGGGCAACAAAAAGGGAGATGGCAGAAATGTTTGCAAGGCTAGAAGCAGTCATCAAAAGTGAGATCGGAGCAATCCGACAGGATATGGGCCATACACTAAAAAGAGTGGAAGAGCTGGAAACAACAACAGATACTCAGGGAACGGAGATAAAAGCCCTCAAACAGCAAATAGAAGAAATTCAAAGAGAACAAAGGAACCTCCGGTACAGATTGGAAGACCAGGAGAATCGTAATAGGAGGAAGAACTTAAGGATAAGAGGCCTGCCTGAAAAGGAAGGGGGGAAAGAAAACCTCCAAGAAACAATAGATCAAATTTTTGGAGATCGCCTGAATCCAACCGAAAATAGATCTAAGATCAAGCTAGATCGGGCTCATAGGATAAGGAAGCCAGCAGAGATCAGGGGAGATGTTCCGCGAGATGTAATCGTCCGATTCCATAATTTCCAAGACAAAGAAAAGATCAAAGCAAGTTTAAGAGCAAACCAACAAGTGAAATACGGAGAGGAAAGCCTACAGATCTTCCCGGACCTATCCGCAGAGACACTAGCCAGGAGAAGAATCCTTAAGCCACTCCTAGCCCATCTCAAAGCAAACGACGTTCAATACTCATGGGGCTTCCCGGCATGTCTGACTGGACAAAAGGAGGGCCGTTCGGCGACACTTAGGTTCCCAGAAGAGACACAAAAATTTTGCCATCGCTTGGAAGTGCCACTGGTGGAAATTCCTGGGTGGTGGGAAAAATCTGAATCACAGGAAAGTAGGGAAGGGATATCTGCCTGGAAACCAGTTATTAATGCGAAGCGATTGCAGCTGGGAGACACAGGAGTGTAATATGTCCTTTTTCAAATAAAAAGGAAATAGACAGAACAGAGAGAAAGATGGGACGAACAAAGAAAAGAGGGGGGAGGAAGGGAGGAAGTAGAAAGAAGAGGAAAAGGGGAGAAGAAAAGAAGAAGAAAAAGAAAAAGAAGAAGAAAAAGGAAAAGGAAAAGTAGGGGGGGGGGGAGGGAAAAAAAAAAAAAAAAAGAAAAGAAAGAAAAAGGGGGGAGCGAGAATGGCGGGAGGAGGGTTGTCGGGTGGGGGTTCCAGGGAAGGTGACGAGGGGGAGGGGGGAGGAGGGCGGGAGTCCGGTACTCAGGGGAAGGCAGGTAGATCCAAGGATGGCACCCCCGAGCTCAGCCTCTAGGGGGAGAACCGGGGGGCCAGGAGGAGTGAGTGGGGCCACGGTTAAAAGGGCCAGGCGAAGGTCCGCTACCCCAGGGGGGGGGGGAATGGGGGGGTGGGAGGTGAGGGCAAGACCGGTGGGCTTAGCACTGCTCCCTGCCCTCCAGACCCAAAAGGGAGGTCCAGTTAACGGGGGGGGGTGCCCCAACAGGATGGCCGGGATAAATTTAATTTCATATAACGTGAGGGGCATCAACTCTCCCGTGAAGTGTGCAAACATAGTAGGGGAGTTGGGGTTCCTCAAAGCGGAGGTAGTCTTCTTACAGGAGACGCAGTTCCTCGTGGGTAGGAATCAAAGAATATGCTCGAGGGACTTCCCAAACTGGGAATACGGGGATACCCCAGTCAAGGGCTCAAAGGGTATAGCGATAGGCTTCGCCAAAAATATTAGGTTTGGGGTAGATGAAAGAATGATTGACCCTGAGGGACGGTTTCTATTCCTCAGGGGCAAGCTGAACGAGGTGGAATGTACGCTGGCAAACATCTACTGCCCAAACACCAATCCCGGGGGGTACCTACTGAGCACCCTGTCAAAACTAGAAGGATTTAAAAGGGGGAGGACCATCATTGCAGGAGATTTTAATATATGCCTAGACCCAGGGAAAGATAGTACGTCGTGTGTCCGTGGGATAGGAGGGATATGGATGAACAAACTTAAAAGGAAGCTGTATCAGTATCAATTGGTAGATATTTGGAGGTTACAGCACCCAAATAAAAGAGATTACTCTTACTATTCCCACATACACTCGACGTACTCTAGGCTAGACTTTTTTTTGGTGGAACATAGGCATGTGGACGAGGTAGAAGCCACAAGAATAGGGTCAATTACATTTTCCGACCATGCGCCAGTGAGCCTTCGGTGGAAAGTAACTAAAGGCGGCCAGCCTCCCAGCAGCTGGAGATTAAATGAGGATTTATTACATGATAGAGACATAGACCAGCATATTAAAGAAGGATTAGAATTCTACTTCAAAACAAATTCGGTTGAGGAAACTTCAGAAGCCGTAGTTTGGGAGGCCCATAAAGCATATATCAGAGGCATTTTAATAAAGGCGGGTTCAGAAAAGAAGAAAAAGGAGGCCAAGGAAAGACTAATCATACAGAAAAGTATACATGAGTTGGAACAACGACACAAGCAAAGGGGAGAAGTGGAGATACTGGTAGAATTACATAAAAAAAGAGAGGCTATGCGAGAGCTCATAGAAATAGAGAACCGAAAGATATATAACCAGGTAAAGAAAGAAAGATATATAGGAGGCAATAGACCTGGGAGGCTCCTGGCGAGGGTCCTAAGTAAAAAGAGGAATAAGAACTATATCGAAAAAATAAGAACTAAATCAGGCGAGACGGCCTATAAAGACAAAGACATTGCTAGGACCTTTCAGGAGTTCTATGGGGGATTGTACGCTATAAATAAAAAAATTAGCATTGAAGAAAGGGTAGAAAAGCAAGGGAAAATTAAAAAATACCTAGAAGACAGTGGCCTGGCTAAACTTTCAGAAAATGAACAAACCAACTTGGAAGCCCCATACACGGAACTTGAAGTGAAGAAAGCGCTCAAAGGGTTACAAACGGGAAAAAGCCCAGGTCCGGATGGACTGACGGTGCTCTACTATAAAAAATACCAGGATCTCCTAATACCAAGAATGTGCTACTATATGAACGACGCCGGGGAAAAAGGGGAACTGAGAAAGGAAGCCTTAGAAGCTATAATAGCAGTTATCCCAAAGGAAGGCAAAGACAACACAGTATGCTCAAGTTACAGGCCGATTTCTCTCCTAAACGTCGATACGAAAATCTACGCTAAGGTAATCGCGGATAGATTAAAACCCGTAATAGAAAGGATAGTGCACCCAGATCAGGTTGGGTTCGTGTCAGGCCGACAAGGGAGAGATAATAGCATTAAGACCCTCCTAGCGGTGCAGCAGATGAAGAAAAATGGAGTCCCAAGTCTACTCTTGTCAATAGACGCGGAAAAAGCGTTTGACAGAGTAGACTGGGACTTCATGATGGGCACACTAGAGGAGATGGGCTTCGGGATTAAGATACGGAGAAGAATAGGGGCACTGTATTCGGGACCCACGGCTAGAGTAAGAACAAACGGAATCCTCTCAGAGCCGTTTGAAATGTATAATGGGACAAGACAGGGGTGTCCGCTTTCCCCTGTCCTGTTCGTATTAGCCTTAGAGCCCCTACTAGAGACGATCAGGCGGTGTCCGGACATTAGCGGGGTAACAATAGGTAAAGAACAATATAAACTAGCCGCATTCGCGGATGATATCCTCTTATATATATCACGTCCAAGGATATCCCTTCCGAATATAATGTCAATCCTGTTAGAATATGGTAAGCTTTCCAATTTTAAAATAAATCCAAATAAATCGGAAACACTAACCTTTAACTCCAGTAAACCCGCTGATCGTTCATATCAGAAGCACTTCCCCTTTTTATGGGGGCAAAAGGAGTTAAACTATTTAGGGATTAAGATCACAACCTCATATGAGACGCTTTTTAACGCCAACTTCATACCACTACTTAATAAGATCAAGCAAGAACTTAGTAGAATCCACATAGGACAATTATCCTGGGGTGGGAGAATAAATTTATATAAAATGGCTGTGTTACCAAAAATTACCTATGTAATGCAAATGCTGCCAGTGGCACTTCCGCCGACATACCTAAGAAAACTGCAATCAATTTTTTTAAGGTTTATATGGAGAGGGAAAGCACCACGTTTAAAATTCACACAATTGACAAAAGGGAAGGGCCATGGGGGATGGGGAGCACCAGATGTGTGTAAGTACTATGAAGCTATAGCCTTAGCCAGAGTAATAGATTGGGTAAAAAATAAAGTAGATAAACACTGGGTGAAAATGGAGAGGGAGATTAGCAATGCAAGGTTGAATAAATTAATTTGGATACCCCCACATTTAAGAGAATTTAGTTCAGACACGCACGAGATTACTAAACACGCACTAAAGATATGGGACAAGGTTCACAAGAAGGAGCACTGGGGATACGACTCCCCTTTAATGTCACTTAAGGATTCAGCATACTTCGCACCAGGGAGGGGGGAGTGGTTTGGGAATTGGTTACTAGACGAAAACATACAGTTAAAAGATGTTATGCAACAAAATAAAATATGCACATACCAAGAATTAAAGGAAAAAAGAGGCTTGCTGGTAATAAATCCCTGGCGGTACAACCAACTGAATCAGTTTATCAGATCCCTCCCAAAACCAATAAGATCAATGGGAAACCTACGCCCACTAGAGAAAATGTGCCTGGACAAGGACAGGAAGGGGGGGTTTTCCCAGACATATAAACTACTGATAGGGCTAGGGAACACGGAAACCCCCTCTTTTATAAAGAAGTGGGAGAAGGAGTTGGGGAGGGAGCTCACTACCCCAGAGGGGTCACTGATCCTAAAGAGAGCAACAGCTACGTCAGTTAATAGTAAGATTTTGGAGTTGAATTATAGATGCCTTACCAGGATGTACCTGACCCCAGAACGTCTAAACAAATTCCACAACGGACCCCCACAACATTGCTGGAGGGGATGTGGGGAGGTGGGAACAATATTTTGGAAGGAGGTAAGGGGATTTATTAAAGACATAACAGGGATTAACATTCTAGACGACCCTTGGGTTTGCCTATTTCACCTAAGCGAAATGCCCAATAAAGCCTACTTGAGAACCTTAACGCCGCATCTTCTGGATGCGGCCAAAAGTTCGATACCCAAATACTGGAGAAGAATAGAGAGACCAGCCATGAAGGAGTGGTTAGAGAAAGTCAATGAAATACACAACCTAGAATACTTAAGACATAGTGAGGGGATGAAAATGGGTGCCTTCGTGGAAAAATGGAAAAGATGGGAAGAGTTTAAAGTGTCCCTGAGAGCGGCAGAAATATGGACAGCCGAGATAGGAGGATAAAGAGATAATGAGACCCTCATCCCAATGGTCCCGGAAGCTGAAACAGAGGGAATGGATGGGGATGGGGAGAGAGGGGGGGAGCAGGAGGGGATCCACGGTCTTGGGGGGGGGGGTAAGGGGGGGTAGGGGGGGAAAGGGGAGAAATATATAAAGATAAAACGTTAAATACAATGTAAACAAACTTTGTAAGATCAAGTTAAAAAAAAAAAAAAAAGTACAATCAGCATTACCACGATGATGAGAAGCAGGAATGGGATGAAGTTGGAAGTACTGATAACTGAAAAACGAGTCCCAGATAAATAATCTTGCTGAGTGGGAAAAAAAAAAAAAAAAAAAAAAGAATTGTGGACACTTTATTATTAGTATTGCCATGTATACTTACTGCATTTTTTATTTATAAGGCGGTTAGTTCAAACTATCACTGAGTGGGTTACAACTATTTATTTCGTCCTTCATATTTCTCTTTTTTTCCCACTTCTTATATCTCTTAACAATCGTTCACGTTCACTTATTATAGTTTTTTCAACGCCTCACGTCTCCTTCACTATCCATGAATGAGCGTTTGTCTATGCTATTAGACTATATATTTACAACTAATCTTGCATACCGGTATAGTTTTGCAACTTGATACAGCTTTTTTCACTTAAGTGTTGACATTTTTATTACTTTATAACTTCTTTCACATAGAGGTTTTGCACTTTAGAGCTACACTTCTTACATTCAAGTATGTAAACCATTTGCCATTGCCACACAGTCACACCTGACACTTCAGTGCTCCCAATACAATCCTCCCTCCTTTAAACAAAACAGTCAAAGAATAAGTACAACAATATAGAACAGAATGAGGGCCAGAGAGCTCCCCTTACATCAGGGTCCTTATTGAGCCCCTCCTTACACCAGGGTCCCAGAGAGTCCCCCCTTACACAAGGGTCCCCAGAGAGCCCCCCTTAAATCAGTGTCCTCAGAGAGTCTCCCCCTACATCAGGGTCCCCAGAGAGCCTCCCCCTACATTAGGGTCCCCAGAGAGCCTCCCCTTACATCAGGGTCCCCAGAGAGCCTCCCCTTACATCAGGGTCCCCAGAGAGCCTCCCCTTACATCAGGGTCCCCAGAGAGCCCCCCTTACATCAGGGTCCCCAGAGAGTCCCCCCTTACATCATGGTCCCCAGAGAGCCCCCCCTTACATCAGGGTCCCCAGAGAGACTCCAACTACATTAGGGTCCCCAGAGAGCCCCCTTACATCAGGGTCCCTAGAGAGCCTCCCCCTACATTAGGGTCCTCAGAGAGCCTCCCCTTACACCAGGGTCCCCAGAGAGCCCCCCTTAATTCAGTGTGCTCAGAGAGTCCCCCCCTTCATCAGGGTCCCCAGAGAGCCTCCCCTTACATCAGGGTCCCCAGAGAGCCTCCCCTTACATCAGGGTCCCCAGAAAACCCCTCCTTACATCAGGGTCCCCAGAGAGCCCCTCTTACATCAGGGTCCCCATAGAGCCCCTCCTTACGTCAGGGTCCCCAGAGAGCCTCCCTATTTACATCAGGGTCCCCAGAGAGTCCCCCCTTACATCAGGGTCCCCAGAGAGCCCCCCCCTTACATCAGGGTCCCCAGAGAGACTCCCCCTACATTAGGGTCCCCAGAGAGCCCCCTTACATCAGGGTCCCTAGAGAGCCTCCCCCTACATCAGGGTCCCCAGAGAGCCTCCCCTTACATCATGGTCCCCAGAGAGCCCCCCTTACATCAGGGTCCCTGGAGAGTCCCCCCTTACATCAGGGTCCCCAGAGAGCTCCCCCCTTACATCAGGGTCCCCAGAGAGCTCCCCCTTACATCAGGGTCCACAGAAAGCCCCCCCTTACATCAGGGTCCCCAGAGAGACTCCCCCTACATTAGGGTCCCCAGAGAGCCCCCATTACATCAGGGTCCCCAGAGACCCCCCCTTACATCAGGGTCCCCAGAGAGTCCCCCCTTACATCAGGGTCCACAGAGAGCCCCCCCTTGCATCAGGGTCCCCAGAGAGACTCCCCCTACATTAGGGTCCCCAGAGAGCCCCCTTACATCAGGGTCCCTAGAGAGCCTCCCTTACATCAGGGTTCCTGGAGAGTCCCCCCTTACATCAGGGTCCCCAGAGAGCTCCTCCCTTACATCAGGGTCCCTAGAGAGCTCCCCCCTTACATCATGGTCCCCAGAGAGCTCCCCCCTTACATCAGGGTCTCCAGAGAGCCCTCCCTTACATCAGGGTCCCCAGAGAGCCTCCCCTTACATCAGGGTCCCCAGAGAGCCTCCCCTTACATCAGGGTCCCCAGAGAGCCCCCCTTACATCAGGGTCCCCGGAGAGTCCCCCCTTACATCAGGGTCCCCAGAGAGCTCCCCCCTTACATCAGGGTCCCCAGAGAGCTCCCCCTTACATCAGGGTCCCCAGAGAGCCCCCCCTTACATCAGGGTCCCCAGAGAGACTCCCCCTACATTAGGGTCCCCAGAGAGCTCCCTTACATCAGGGTCCCCAGAGAGCCCCCCTTACATCAGGGTCCCCAGAGAGTCCCCCCTTACATCAGGGTCCACAGAGAGCCCCCCCTTACATCAGGGTCCCCAGAGAGACTCCCCCTACATTAGGGTCCCCAGAGAGCCCCCTTACATCAGGGTCCCTAGAGAGCCCCCCTTACATCAGGGTTCCTGGAGAGTCCCCCCTTACATCAGGGTCCCCAGAGAGCTCCTCCCTTACATCAGGGTCCCTAGAGAGCTCCCGCCTTACATCATGGTCCCCAGAGAGCTCCCCCTTACATCAGGGTCCCCAGAGAGCCCTCCCTTACATCAGGGTCCCCAGAGAGCCTCCCCTTACATCAGGGTCCCCAGAGAGCCTCCCCTTACATCAGGGTCCCCAGAGAGCCCCCCTTACATCAGGGTCCCCAGAGAGTCCCTCCTTACATCAGGGTCCCCAGAGAGCCTCCCTACTTACATCAGGGTCCCCAGAGAGCCTCCCCTTACATCAGGGTCCCCAGAGAGCCTCCCCTTACATCAGGGTCCCCAGAGAGCCTCCCCTTACATCAGGGTCCCCAGAGAGCCTCCCCTTACACCAGGGTCCCCAGAGAGCCCCTCCTTCCACAGGGTCCCCAGAGAGCCCCTCCTTACATTAGTGTCCCCAG
This sequence comes from Lithobates clamitans, assembly GCA_037952925.1. Lineage (NCBI taxonomy): Eukaryota > Metazoa > Chordata > Amphibia > Anura > Ranidae > Lithobates > Lithobates clamitans. The sequence goes on from JBBGZY010001230.1 coordinate 3,948,961, forward strand.
AGAGCCCCCCTCTTACATTAGTGTCCCCAGGGGCCCCCCTCTTACATCAGTGTCCCCAGAGGGCCCCTTCCTTACATTAGTGTCCCCAGAAAGCCCCCCCTCTTACATCAGTGTCCCCAAACAGCTGACTCCCCCCTTGCAGAGGTTCCCCTGTACCTGGCTGGTGGAAGTGGGAGGCGGTGATCGGCAGCTCTATGGTGTCCACAGGCAGGGGGATCTCCCTGGGGCTAGTAGTTCTATCTCCGAATGTATACAGCGGAGAGGGGAGGGGCCTCTGACCCGGCATCAGCAACAGTGTTCAAGCAGAGTGAAAGTGAAACTGATACCTGCCCGGGTCAGAGACCCCTCCCTTCTCCTCTCCACGGTATACACTGAGAGTACTACAAGCCCCAGGGAGATCCTGCCGTCCACTCAGACACCATAGGGCTGCAGATCGCCGCCTTCCACATCCTCCCACCTTCTCCCACCTCTCCTCACTGCACTCTAAACGGCCAGCCAGAGGTGCAGGGGGGACAGGGGTGTACCTAGAGCATTTGGCACCCGGGGCGGATCCTATATCTGGCACCCCCCCACCTTAAAATGTAAAAACACCCCACTGTGCCCCCTGCATACCTCTGCATCCTTCAATATCTCTTTGTCACTACTGTGGACCCCTTTACATTACATAGCACCGCACCTGTGGACCCCTTTACATTACACAGCACTCTGGACCCCTTTACATTACACAGCCCTTGCACCTCTGTATTCCTTTACATTACACAGCCCTTGCACCTCTGGACCCCTTTACATTAGACAGCCCCCCACAGCTCTGGACCCCTTTACATTACACAGCCCCCCACAGCTCTGGACCCCTGTATGTTACACAGACACCCCCTAACAGTTCTGGACCCCCTGCATGTTACACAGACCCCCCTACAGTGCAGACCCCCCCTACAGTTCAGACCCCCCCATTCAGTGCAGACCCTCACCCTACTGTGCAGACCCCCCTACAATACAGACTCCCCCCACACTGTGCAGACCCCCCTACAATACAGACCCCTCTACCATGAAGACCCCCCTATGCTGTGCAGACCCCCCTACCATACAGACTCCCCCCTACACTGTGCAGACCCTCCCTACAATACAGGATCTCCCCTACAATACAGACCTCCCCTACAATACAGAATCCCCCCTACACTGTGCAGACCCCCCTACCATACAGACGCCCCCCCTACACTGTGCAGACCCACCCTACAATACTGATTCCCCCCCTACACTGTGCAGACCCCCCTACACTGTGCAGACCCCCCCTACAATACAGACCCCCCCTACACTGTGCAGACCCCCCTACAATACAGACCCCCCCTACACTGTGCAGACCCCCCTACAATACAGACTCCCCCCCACACTGTGCAGACCCCCCCACAATACAGACTCCCCCCTACAATACAGACTCCCCCCTACAATACAGACCCCCCCAGACCCATAATGTACCTCAGATTAACAGCGCCAGCGCAGGACATGCACAGGTCGGGTCCCGTCCCGTCCCCTCCCCTCCCCCTGTGTAGACATAGAGGGGGAGGCGGCTTCACTCTGCTCGGTTGTGTGAAACAGCCGAGACTGATGAGAGCCGCGGCCCTGAGTCCGAGAGAAGGAGATCGTTGCGGCAGGTCCTGGGTGTGCTGAGTCTGCAGATGGCAGATGGGTGTCACTCGGCTGCGGTTCGCAAACCCCCCTCCCTCGCAAAGTGCCACTGCTCTCCGTGTGCCTGTGTCACCTTGACCGCGTTTCCACTGCCTTAACTTGCCCGCTGTCCCTGCTTCAGTCTCAGAGGAGGGTGCCGGCCTGACACCCCCTGAGTGTTCGGCACCCGGGGCAGCCCGCCCCCCACTTAGTACGCCACTAGGGGGGAATGCTGGGTCTCGGGGGCCCCCCCACAGGGCCCTACGCAGCTTGTGTAGTGTGCGTATAGGGCGGATCGGCTCTGCTGTGTAGCATGCTATATGGTGCAATAGATGAGGGATAATAATGTAGACAGTGTGCCTGATTTACTTTTCCCTTGCAAAATTAGGTTTCATGTTAGGGAATGTGGTTAAAATTCACTTTGCAAAGAATACCCAATCACATGCAACGAAAACTTTAAAAAAATTGGATTTTTGCTTACATGTCATTGGATGATAGAAGTCAGCATAGCTTCAGCTCATTCACCTTAGTGAAAAGTCCCGCCAACCCTAAATCTCCCAGCAAAGCTCTGTCCCATGGATATGTATGTATGCTACAGTAGTGGCTAGTTTGCAAAGAATTAGGCGTTGCCCATCCCTATGATCAATTTGAAAATTCTATGGTGAACTGCTCAATACCAGAGCATAGTTTGCATTCATCTGTTTGCATTCATCGTGTTTGCATTCATCTGGATGGCTGGGCTTATGCCACGTACACACGATCGGAAATTCCAGCAGCAAAAGTCCGATGTGAGCTTTTGGCCGGAAATTCCGACCGTGTGTATGCTCCATCGGACTTTTGCTGGTGGAATTTCCGCCAGCAAAAGATTGAGAGCAGGTTCTCTATTTTTCCGATGGAAAAAGTTCCTATCGGAAATTCCGATTGTCAGTAGCAATTCCGATGTCAAAATTCCTACGCATGCTCGGAAACAATTCAACGCATGCTATGACAACTAAAATTAAAAAAAAGAAAGCATTGAACTTCATTTTCTCGGCTTGTCGTAGTGTTGTGCGTGTCCGCGTTCTTGACGGTCAAAAGTCCAAAGAACTTTTGTGTGACCGTGTGTATGCAAGGCAAGCTTGAGCGGAATTCCGTCGGAAAAACCATCCAAGGTTTTTCTGACAGAAATTCCGATCGTGTGTATAGGTCATTACTTTACTCTTTGGCCAAGCTCACTTGCTCTGTCTCCTAAAGGTTAATTACACTTTCGTGGGGAAAAAAATATATTCACATCCTTTACCATGTATAAACCCTATCAAAAGGTTTCTCCACCAGTGAATGGCACAGGAATAGAAATAGTTGTACTGTACCATATGCATTCCCTGAATAGAAGATTCTTTAATGTTTATTAGGCATTCACTACATTATAAATACTAGGGCTGCAACTAACGATTATTTTCATAATCGATTCGTTGGCCGATTATTGTTTTGATTAATCGGATAATAACCTTAGTGTGGTGCATAATTTAGTTAATATGTAAAGTTTAAAAAAAAAAAGGCAATTTATTCTTAAATATCTCTATGCAGTGGTAAATATAGATAACCAACTACCGTATATACTCGAGTATAAGTCGAATTTTTCAGCACATTATTTAGTGCTGAAAGTGCCCCCCTCGACTTATACTCGAGTCAAGCACTTTTCTGCAGCAAAAAATTTCATTTTCCGAACCGACTTTGGGGCCCCGTATCTCAGGGCCACTTAGTGCTAGGAACTCCAAATTTGGTGTGCAAACCCAGTGGACCTGGTACCACAACATATCCAAAGCTGAAGTTCCTAGCACTAAGTGACCCCGAGATACGGGGCCCCAAAATCGGTTCGGAAAATGTCATTCTCTGCTGCAGAAAAGTGCTTGACATTTTCTGAACCGAGTTTGAGGCCCCATATCTCAGGGCCACTAAGTGCTAGGAACCCCAAATTTGGTGTGCAAACCCAGTGGACCTGGTACCATAACATATCCAAAGCTGAAGTTCCTAGCACTAAGTGGCCCTGAGATACAGGGCCCCCAAACCGGTTCGGAAAATGTCATTCTCTGCTGTAGAAAAGTGCTTGACATTTTCTGAACTGATTTTTGGGGCCCTGTATCTCGGGGCCACTTGGTGCTAGAAACCCCAGCTTTGGAAATTTTATGGTGCTAGTTCCACTTGGTTTGCACACCAAATTTGGGGTTCTTAGCACTAAGTGGCCCTAAGATACAGGGCCCCAAATTCGGTCAACTGTGTCCATCTGCTGCAATGTCATTTCGGGACCCTTTGGGTTCAGAGACCCCAAATTTTGGCTGCAGCTAGGGGGCATCTAGGAACCCTTAACTACCAAGTTTGAAGTTCAGGGGACCTATGGCTGCAAATGGGCACAGTGAGGCTGCAAATGGGCACAGTGAGGCTGCAAATGGGCATTGTTGACCCTCTTTTCCACTTACAGTAGCTGTGCATTTCTCACCCTCGTCTTATACTCGGGTCAATAAGTTTTTCCCATTTTTTTGTGGTAAATTAGGGCCTCGACTTATACTCGGAACGACTTATACTCGAGTATATACGGTATATGGTTAGGGAGCAAAATCTGTAATCCACTCTGAGAATAACAGAAAGAAGAGAAATACTGTATATACTATTAGAGGTTGTATCTGGTAAATATCATCAGAGATAAAAAAAATGTATTTTAAGAGAAAAAAAATGAAAGACTATTTTGCCAATTTTCAGACAGAACTGTAACATATATGCTGCCATAATGCTGGTCATACAAAAACAATGTGTTCCTTCAAAAAAAAATTGTAAGTGCAGTCAAATCAATGTTTGTTATCGACCACAGTGATGGGAAAATTTGAAGGAGCAGAATAGAAAACTTCTTGGTCAAAGGAATTTTCAGACCGCATATGTGGTTTTCATTCAGAAATTACATTAATTTTAAAACTGAATGTTTAAAGCAAGTGAAATTTTCAAACGACATTCTTTCATTCAACAAAGATTGAAGTCTATTGAACCAAAAAAGCAAAAAAAGCACTGCTTTGCGTTGAATAAAGTCCTTGACCCTTTCCAAATACGCAGCAGCTGAAAAAAGAATAGATGTGAACGTGTCAAATAGGAAACCATGTTAAATGAACTGTAGTGCATTTCTGCAAAAAGCGCCAAAAAACGCATAAGTGTGAATCAGGCCTAAGATGTTTGGTAGCAGCTGTATGCTTTTTTTTGTATCACCTTAGCCCTTTATAATACAAAAAGAGCGGATAATCGCTACTATAAGGGGTTCTTTTATACTGTGAAACAATGAAAGTAATAATATATATTACTTATCATTTGTATAGTTATAATAAACACACCCAGAAGTAGGATATATGGGTATTATAACTAGGAGTCAGACACAAAGCTACAGTACACCCCTCACATTTTTGTAAATATTTTATTATATCTTTTCATGTAACAACACTGAAGAAATGACAATTTGCTACAATGTAAAGTAGCGAGTGTACAGCTTGTATAACAGTGTAAATTTGCTGTCCCCTCAAAATAACTCAACACACAACAATTAATGTCTAAACCGCTGGCAACAAAAGTGAGTACACCCCTAAGTGAAAATTTCCAAATTGGGCCCAAAGTGTCAATATTTTTTGTGGCCACCATTATTTACCAACACTGCCTTAACCTTCTTGGGCATGGAGTTCAAAAGAGCTTCACAGGTTGCCACTGGAGTCCTCTTGCACTCCTCCATGACAACATCACTGAGCTGGTGGATGTTGGAGACCTTGCAGTCTTCCACCTTCAATTTGAGAATGCCCCACGGATGCTCAATAGGAGTTAGGTCTGGAGACATACTTGGCCAGTCCATCATCTTTACCCTCAGCTTCTTTAGCAAGGCAGTGGTCGTCTTGGAGGTGTGTTTGGGGTTGTTATCATCTTGGAATACTGCCCTGCGGCCCAGTGTCTGAAAGGAGGGGATTATGCGCTGATTCAGTATGTCACAGTACATGTTGGCATTCATGCTTCCCTCAATGAACTGTAGCTCCCCAGTGCCAGCAGCACTCAGGCAGCCCCAGACCATGACACTCCCACCACCATGCTTGACTGTAGGCAAGACACACTTGTCTTTGTACTCCTCACCTGGTTACCGCCACGCACGCTTGACACCATATGAACCAAATAAGTTTTTCTCATCAGACCACAGGACATGGTTCCAGTAATCCATGACCTTAGTCTGCTTGTCTTCAGCAAACTGTTAGCGGCCTTTCTTGTGCATCATCTTTAGAAGAGGCTTCCTTCTGGGATGACAGCCATGCAGACCAATTTGATGCAGTGTGCGGCGTATGGTCTGAGCACTGACAGGCTTACCCCCGACCCCTTCAACCCCTGCAGCAATACTGGCAGCACTCATAAGTCTATTTCCCAAAGACAACCTCTGGATATGATGCTGAACACGTGCACTCAGTTTCTTTGGTCGACCATGGCGAGGCCTGTTCTGAGTGGAACCTGTCCTGTTAAACCGCTGTATGGTTTTGCCCACCATGCTGCAGCTAAGTTTCAGGGTCTTACCAATCTTCTTATAGCCTAGGCCATCTTTATATAGAGCAACAATTCTTTTTTTCAGATCCTCAGAGAGTTCTTTGCCATGAGGTGCCATGTTGAACTTCCAGTGACCAGTATGAGAGAGTGAGTGCGATAACACCATATTTAACACACCTGCTCCCCATTCACACCTGAGACCTTGTAACACTAACGAGTCACATGACACCGGGAAGGGAAAATGGCTAATTGGGCCCAATTTGGACATTTTCACTTAGGGGTGTACTCACTTTTGTTGCCAGCGGTTTAGACATTAATGGCTGTGTGTTGAGTTATTTTGAGGGGACAGCAAATTTACACTGTTATACAAGCTGTACACTCACTACTTTACATTGTAGCAAAGTGTCATTTCTTCAGTGTTGTCACATGAAAAGATATAATAAAATATTAACAAAAATGTGAGGGGTGTACTCACTTTTGTGAGATACTGTATATGAAGGGTAGAAGGGAGATATAAATCTTTTATATTAAAGTAGTACTAAAAGCTGAGACTCTTTTTTTATGGATATAATAATTTTATGTATAATGCGCAATACTGGTAAAAGTTTACTTTAAATGTAATTGTAATGCCTTATATTCCCTCCAGTCTATCAGCCTCCACCTTCTCTGGGTTCAGATGCTGATCTTCCCTGCACACAATCTTTAAAGTGATTTTTTTTTTTTTTTTAAACAACAAACATGTTATACTTACCTCTGTAAGTATCTGTTATACTAGCTCTGTAATGGTTTTTCACAGAGCAGCCCTGATTTTCCTCCTCTGGGGTCCCCCCACAATGCTTCTGGCTTCTCCTGCCTTCAGGGTGCCCCAATAGCAAGCTGCAAAGTATAGTTTTGAGTGCCCCTATATCAAGGTAAAAAAACTTCTGCCTTTAGAACCACTCACTTCCTGCCCAAGACTACATGTCACATAAGGCACTGCTCCTCACACATTCACAAGTTCTTAGGCACTTATTGACATGTATGGATGGTGAATTGTGCTGTATGTGTGCTGCCCTGTCTTCTGACATGTATGGATGGTGTACTGAGCTGTATGTGTGCTGCACTGTATTCTCTGATATGTAAACAAATAATGAATTCTGTATACAGGCCAACGAATCGGCTGGCCGATTAATCAATTACGAAAATAGTTGACAACTATTTTCATAATCGTTTAGTTGTCGCTTAATCAATACTAAGGACATTAGTGGTAAATGCCTAAAGAATATGCATTGGGAGAATAATCTGAATAGAATAGAAACTGTGGTAAATGTGCAGAGAACATGTCACAGAGTCTCACATTAATTTTCCCAGTGTTTTATTTTCAGTGCATCCATCTTCCAAACAGAAGCTCAGGATATCAACTGCGCTGTCACCCATTTGTCATATACCCTTCCAACATTTTCATTATGGAGATGAATGTTTTACAGGCTTCAGGCAAAAACTGTTTAGCAGTCAAAATAAATAACAAAAGGGTTCAAACACCTCTCTCTAAAATGTATCCTGGTTCCTCTTGCTCTTGTTTCCAAGGATGTGGTCAGGTGGGAACTGTACTGCATACCCGGTGGAACTGCCCCAAGGTTCAGATGATTTTGGGTACAAGTGCTTTCCCTGATAAATTCAATCACCATAGTGAATACCACTAAGAGCGCCTCCTAAATGAAACCGTTGACAAATCTAGTAAACATACTCATACGTTAATTTATTATAATTTACCCGGGGGACTGAATATGTATAAACTGTAGTATCCAAGTAGGATACCTGTTTGAGGTTCTGTACGTGCAGGTGAGTTACTGCATTGTTTAAGGTTCTGGTTTTCTGTATAAGTTTTGCTCTGTTTTCCTCTGTACTTTAAAAATCAGTCAAGGTATTTAGGATCTTTTTGTATGATTGTAACTCCATTATGCAATTTGAATAATGTCCTTCAATGTCCTTATTGTGTGATGACAGGCTGTTGGCGGAAAATCCAACTGTTTGTACGCTCCATCAGACAAATGTCTGTTGTCGGATTTTCCGAGCGTGTGTACACAAGTCTGACAAAATTCTGAAGTACAAACACGCATGCTCGGAAGCAAGGACGAGCCAGAAGCAATCGGTCTTGTAAACTAGCGTTCGTAATGAAGAATGAAAGGGGTTGTAAAGGTTCGTGTTTTTTCACCTTAATGCATCCTATGCAGGAGACATATATATCCTTATAGATAACCCCTATGCCAGTAGTTTAGAGAGGATGACATTGGGTTTACATCCACTTTAAGGCCAAAAAGTTCTATCTTGGTCTCATCAGACCAAAGAATCTATGCGGGCTTCATGCGGGCTTTCATGTGTCTTGCCCTGAGGAGAGGCTTCCGTTGGGCCACTCTGCCATAAAGCCCCGACTGGTGAGAGGGCTGCAGTGATGGTTGACTTTCTACCACTTTCTCCCATCTCCCGACTGTATCTCTGGAGCTCAGCCACAGTGATCTTTGGGTTCTCAGTTTGGCCAGACGGCCAGCTCTAGGAAGGGTTCTGGTGGTCCCAAACGTCTTCCATTTAAGGATTATGGAGGCCACTGTGCTCTTAGGAACCTTAAGTGCAGCAGAATTTTTTTTGTAACCTTGGCCAGATCTGTGCCTTGCCACAATTCTGTCTCTGATCTCTTCAGGCAGTTCCACAGTCAGGCAGAAATGCACTTGAGCTGTAAGGTCTTGTATAGACAGGTGTGTGGCTTTCCTAATCAAGTCCAATCAGTATAATCAAACACAGCTGGACTCAAATGAAGGTGTAGAACCATCTCAAGGATGATCAGAAGAAATGGACACCACCTGAGTTAAATATATGAGTGTCACAGCAAAGGGTCTGAATACCATGTGATATTTCAGTTTTTCTTTTTTAATAAATCTGCAAAAGTCAACAATTCTGTGTTTTTCTGTCAATATGGGGTGCTGTGTGTACATTAATGAGGAGAAAAAATGAACTTAAATGATTTTAGCAAATGGCGGCAATATAACAAAGAGTGAAAAATTTAAAGGGGTCTGAATACTTTCCGTCCCCACTGTAAATCTGCCCTTCTAAAATACAATTCCTGCCTTCATGCTGCCAAACAAGCCTCTTTGTCACTCTTATTAATACATTGTCATCCAGTCCCCGTTGGCTCTTCTCAACCTTTAACTCTCTCTGCTTTTTCCCCCACCCCCTCTACCCACTAATTCACTCACTGCCCAAGAGATTGCCAATCACTTCAAAGACAAGATTGATGCAATTCGTGAGGACACCTCCACTGTGCGTACATCTTCGCCACCCAACATATCTTGCCTAACAGCACATTCAACACTCTCCTCTTTTGAACTGGCTACTACTGAAGAGGTTACAAAACTTTTCTCATATGCCCACCTAACCAATTGTCCCTTGGATCCTGTTCCCTCACAACTACTACGGTTACCCTCTTCTTATATCCTATGCTTCCTCACTCACATCTTTAATCTCTCTTCTCTAGTGGCACCTTTCCCTCCCCTCTAAAACATGTGCAGATCACTCCCATACTTAAAAAGCCCACACTGGACCCCACCAACCCAAACAACTTAAGACCCATCTCATTGCTCCCCATTACCTCTAAACTTCTAGAATGCTTAGTCTACAACTCTCTTAGCTCCAACTTCAGTAAAAATACATTTCTTGACCCCTTACAGTCTGGTTTTCGAACACAGCACTCCACAGAACCTGCCTTACTAAAACTCACTAACGATTTACTAACTGCTAAAACCAACAGCCACTACTCTATACTCCTACTACTTGACTTCTCTGCGGCCTTTGATACTGTTGACCACCCACTCCATTCCCTTGGCCTCCAAGATTCTGCTTTAGCCTGGTTCTCTGCCTACCTATCACAGCGCTCCTTCAGTGTTACCTACAACTCTGTCTCCTCCTCTCCATTGCCCCTTTCTGTGGGGGTCCCCCAAGGCTCTGTTCTTGGACCCCTTCTCTTCTCTATCTAAACCTCCTCCCTTGGTCACTTGATAATGGCCCATGGCTTCCAATACCACTTATACGCCTATGACACCCGATGTCTACTCCTAACCTCACTCCTTCAGTCTCCTCTCGCATTATAACCTACTAACTTACGTATCAGCATGGATGTCGCACCACTTTCTTAAACAAAATCTCTCTAAAACCAAGCTATTAATATTCGCCCTCCCCGCCCGTGCCACCAAAAATCAACAATGTAACCATCAGTCCTCCCCCTCACGCCAGGGTACAAGGTGTAATCCTAGACTCTGACTCGTCCTTTTAGCCCCAAATCCAATCATCAAAAGTAGAATTCACCTCCATAACATCTCTAAAATTTGCCCCTTTTTAACAAATGAAACCACCAGGCTCCTCATTCACTCCCTCGTTATCTCTCGCCTTGACTATTGCAACTCCCTTCTCATTGGCCTGTCTCTCCATAGGCTATCCCCTCTTCAGTCTTTCATGAATGCTGCTGCCAGACTTATCCACCTTACCAATCACCCAGTGTCTGCCAACCGTCTCCTCCAATCCCTACACTGGCTCCCAATCGCCCAGCAAATAAAATTCGAAATACTAACCACAACATACAAAGCCATTTACAACTCTGCCCCGAGCTACATCACCAATCTTGTCTCCAAATATCACCCAAACCGTCCTCTACGCTCTTCTCAAGACCTCCTACTCTCAAGCTCCCTCGTCTCCTCCTCCCATGCTAGTCTCCAGGATTTCTACAGAGCCTCTCCCATCCTCTGGAACTCGCTACCTCAACCTGTCCGGCTATCCCCTACTCTTGCTACCTTCAGGCGATCCCTGAAAGCTCATCTCTTCAGGAAAGCCTATCACATCTCCAACTAATCTTTTACCACTTCCATCAGCTCATTCCCCACAGTTACAATCTTTTGTACCACCTGCCTCACCCTATTAGATTGTAAGCTCTTCTGAGCAGGGCCCTCTTAATCCTCTTGTATTTTATTGTATTATAACTGTATTGTCTCCCTTTTATATTGTGAGGCGCTGCGTAAACTGTTGGCGCTATATAAATCCTGTATAATAATAATAATGTTAGCATAGTATGTCTGAATGGTTTTTTTTTTAGACACATAGGTGTGATTGAATCCTTACTCCTGCCCAAGGGAGCTGTGAGTGACAAATTAAAGGAGTTTTGGACACCACTAGTATACATTTTGCAGAGGTGACTGATGTAGCATCCTATTGCTTTTCTTATGGACAAGCAATGTAATTCTGTCCAGGAATATCTCTCCAGGCATGCATGCTCTTATTCACTTCTGCAAAGGTCAGGCCGACTTAGAGCAGGCTGCTCCACTGGGAATGTGCTAATGACTTTTTAATGTTTAATATATTTTTTAGAAGCTTCATTAAGAGGTCAGCAGCATCTTCAGGCTTTGTGCAGACCTGGTGTCCCTGTGGTTAAGTTTCGTTGCAGTAAAAACACTGGAAGGTAACCTTGTTAGTATTGTAACAATAGATGTGAAGACCCATTTGCTCTAAGATAAAAGAAAGCTGCTTGCTATACTTTATCTATTGTCTAACAATTAGGCAACAAGCTCAATAAACAGTGAAATATATGTGTGTGTATTGTCTTTCCTGACAAAAAAGTTGTTTTTTTCAGAAATTTTCTATTCCAAATACAGTCCACATAAGTCACTAGACTAGGGCATCTAATATTTCAGGTCTACTTGTCAAAGGTTTGTGCATATGTAGTGTTAGATATATATTATATTATCAAAAGTATTGGGACGCCTGCCTTTACACACACATAACTTTAATGACATCCCAGTTTTAGTCTATAGGGTTCAATATTGAGTGGCCCATCTTTTGCAGCTCTAACAGCTTCAACTCTTCTGGGAAGGCTGTCCACAAGGTTTAGGAGTGTGTCCATGGGAATGTTTGAACATTCTTCCAGAAGCACATTTGTGAGGTCATACGCTTACATTGGACAAGAAGGCCTGGCTCGCAGTCTCTGCTCTAATTCATCCCAATCATTTGGTGAAGACTAATTCAACTCAAAGGTCTTCTACCAGGACTAAACTCACTCATCTATGTCTTTATGGACCTTGTTTTGTGCACTGGTCCAAATCATTTGGTAGAAGGGGGATTAGGGTGTGGGGTTGTTTTTCAGGGGTTGGGCTTGGCCCCTTAGTTCCAGTGCAGGGAACTCTTAAGGTGTCAGCATATCAAGACATTTTGGACAATTTCATGCTCCCAACATTGTGGGAACAGTTTGGGGATGGGGCCTTCCTGTTCCAACATGACTGCGCACCAGTGCACAAAAGCAAGATCCATAAAGACATGGATGAGCGAGTTTGGGGTGGAGAAACTTGACTATCCTGCACAGTCCTGAGTCCTGAACCTCAACCCGATAGAACACCTTAGGGATGAATTAGAGCAGAGACAGCCTTCCCAGAAGAGTTGAAGCTATTAGAGCTGCAAAGGGTGGCCCAACTCAATACTGAACCCTACGGACTAAGGCTGGCCATACATCATACAATTTTCTTGTGCAACTTTCCTTTAGATTTAGCAAAACCATATAATATGAGGTCAGACCTAAACACTTTCAATTTGTATGCAATCAGGCAGGCCCTTGCACTACATAGTTGAAGGTAAATCTAAAGAAAATTGAATAAGAACATTGTATTGTGTATGGCCAGCTTAAAGCCTCATACACACGGTACGATTGTTGGCAGGGGATTGTCTGTTGACAGACTGTTGTCCTAAAATCTTACCATTAGTACGTTCCTTTTGACAACTGTTGTTCAACTTTCAGCCAACAAATGTTGGATGGCAGGCTAGTAAATTTTTGGCAGACAACGGTTTGATTTTCGTATCGTCAGTACACAAATCCGTCACACAAAAGTCGAAAGTATAAACACGCATGCTTGGAATCAATGCTCACCAAACACAAAATTAGCAGAAGGGGCCCAAAGGTTGGCGGTCAAGAGCTGAAATTCCTCATAGTATGTCACTACGTTCGTGTCTGTTGCACGACAATTGTGTACCGTTAGTATGCATCCTGGCACACGCCTTTTTGACAAAAATCAGACGCTCAGTTGGCAAACAATCCTACCGTGTGTACGAGGCTTAAGACTGGGATGCCATTAAAGTTCATGTCCCAATACTTTTGAAAATATAGTGTATCTAAACCTTGACAATGTACGGGACCAAAACAAACAATTGTATTTTTTTTTCTTTTTTAAGACAGCTAATGAAAAATGACAAATATTTGAAGCTATTACAAGATCTGGCTATTTTTGTGGGGTATCTTTGGTCTGGAAATAGCATCATTCAGTCATCACTCAGATCATGTGTATTGTGTGGACCTCTTCTTATCCTCTAATTCAGATACACCTGCCAGACATCATACAATGTCCTGAGTCTGACTATAGCTGAGGTTCGGGGGCACTGCTACCGTGGGTTTGGGGCACATTCTTTAGGTTGGAGGATGCATTTTTTTAAAACCATAATGCCCTACATGGCATTTGAACTATGGCCAGCAGGCTTAGAAGGGACAAACGGGCTTTTGGTTAGACCACCTCCCTCACTACAGGCCAGTGTATTGGAAGCTGCTGTAAGGAAAGGATAGGTTAACCTTTTTTTTTCTGCAATGTATGCCTTAAAAAGCAGGCTTTTGTATTTTAAGGATGTCATTTCTTTTGTGGGCGTTTGTATTTTTTGTTGATATGGCCCTTTTTATGTTTTTGAGTGCACAAAGTAGGAGATTAGTCATAACATTTAAACTGTGGGGATCATGCAGAGAATACTTTACACATATGTCACAAATTCTTACATCAGTTTTTCTATTGTCTTCTCTTCAGTGTATCCATCTTACAAACAGATGCACAGGAAATCATCTATACTGTCACCAATCTGTCTCATAGCGTTAGAACGTTTTCATTTCAAGATGGTTTTACAGGCCCCAAGCAAAAACTATTCAGCAGCGAAAATAAATGGAGAAAGAGTTACTGCTTTATCAGTTTATATTTATATTCAGTGCAATTAATCAGAAAAAAAAGAAAGAAAGGAAGAGGCTAAGACTACCTGTAGACATCCAACAGTAGTCAGTTATGCAGGCATAATCTGAGCAACCTTATGGTAACCCTCACAAGACCACTGCAGAGCTCTCTTAACTATGAAAGCTACACTCAGCTAAGCTTTAAGTAATAACTTTGGAGAGCAGAGCAGCATAGTAGGAAGCAAAAAGAGATATCTTCTTATCAGTAGGAGAACAGTAGGAGAACAATTGCGATTGTGGCGGGTTTTCTAACTTGCTCAGTCATTGCTCCCTTTGACAGCAGGCAGCCAACTGGCTGAAGGGCCCCCCAGAGATATAGAGTGATGTCTAGGTAATGGGTATTTGTTGACTTTTTTTTTTTTTTTTTTTTTTTGTGGTGCGGGACATTATTACCTCAGAAATCACTATAGGATTTGCTAGAATGATTATACCTGAAACGTTTAGAAATCACTTGTTATTGACCATCTGTTCTTGGAGCTGGATTTTGTTTGAAGCAGTCTGCATCAATTAAAAGAAAAAAAAAAAAAAAATTTAATAACATAAACTACCTACCATTGTAGCACTCGCATTCACTGCACTGCTCCCCTTCCCCATGGCTAAAATAAAAATTAGGCATACACCATTTAGCCCTATTATCAGTGGAGGATTAAGGTGGTCATGGGCCCCTAGGCTACTTTTTGTGTGGCCCCCTCCTAAGCATGCTTTACCAGAAATTAAATTATTTAGTGCCATGTGCAAAAGGGTAGACCTATATTACACGCCTCAAGTGCAACTCTCAGGTCTACAGCCCAAACACATTCAGACATGAGCCTACTATAAACAGCAATGCCACAGAAAAAAAGCATTCAAAATACACCTGCAAGCTGGTAACTGATTTTACCTTTTTAAACCAACAGTTAGGCCAAAAACGTCTGCAGCAGCTCCTGTTTAACTGAGGCAAAATCACAACATCCTGACAGAGACCAATCGAAACGCTGTGTAATATTCCAATAAAGTAAAAGCCATACAAATACCATAAACAGCAGCAGCAGCACATAAAAGCAAGCAATAATCAACAGCAGAACAATCATACGTTCCAACAGCACGAAGTGTCAGCATCCATCGGCGCACTGCAATCCAGGAAACGGACTAGACTCACTCCCAGGATATCCGGCAGCTTTTGCCAACATGCTTGTTCACTATGTACCTTTGTGAGTACCTTTTTACAGTTTTATTAAACTCCATGTTTTTTACTGCACTTAGAGTGGCGCCTTTGTTTCATTTTCAGAGTGCATATAACACGCACCCTAACATTAAGAGAGAAGTTTCAGGAAAAAAAACTTCACACAGCCCCCTGCACAGTACACAGCCCCCCTGCACAGTACACAGCCCTCCTGCACAGTACACAACCCTCTGCACAGTACACAGACCCCCTGCACAGTACACAGCCCCCCTGCACAGTACACAGACCCCTTTCCCTGCACAGTACACAACCCTCTGCACAGTACACAGACCCCTTTCCCTGCACAGTACACAACCCTCTGCACAGTACTCAGACCCCCTACACATAACACAGCCCCCTTTCCCTGCACAGTACACAGACCCCTTTCCCTGCACAGTACACAGACATCTGCATAGTACACAGACCCCCTTGCCTGCATATCACACAGGCCTCTTTCATTATAAAGCCCCCCTGCACTCCCAGGAGACCCCCAGTCTCCTGGGAAAGAATACTCTAAAGTTGAGAAAACATCACTGCCAGCCCTTTCCTCTACTCATTGTAAATCAAAGCTTCTAAATACCTCAATTAACGCCGTTCTTCGTGACCCAGTCATATGACTGCTCTCCTCTGCTGTTTCATTGACGGTCACATGACCGCTCTCCTCCTGCAATCAAAGGCTACACTCGGGAAGGAGGTGGAGCGGGAGGAGGAGAGCGGCCAGACAGAGCGGCTTTAATTGAGGTATTAAGAGACTTCCATTTACATTGAGAGTGACACACGAGGAGCTGTGAATGAGAAAGGGCTAGCAGTAATGTTTTCTCAACTTTAAAGTATGCTGGCAGCGCTGTCCCAGGGCCAGGAGAGGCGGTACAGCTGGCCTGACACCCCCCCAATGGGTGGCACCCGGGGCGAACCGCCCGATCCCCGCCCCCTGTTGGTAAAAAAACATTTATCGGCGTATTCATATAACACGCAGGCATGGTTTTTATTCTACATGTACATAAATATATATGTTGAACACGTGGGGCCCTAGGCTGCAGCCTAGACCAGCCTGTGCATTAATCCGCTCCTGCCTATTATCCTTTGTTAAAACTGTCCTATATCTGGTCAGTTTTACATTATTGTGTCCTCTGCAGTATCTTAATTCTTGTATTAAAACCTGGCTTGTGCTCATTGTCGCTGTAAAATTTGGTCCTAGACTTGCTCATTAAAATTGTCCTGCTGTTGGCCAATTTACATTTCTCTATCCTCTCCAGTATCTTAAAGTGGTTGTTAAGCCACTTTATCCCATCCTGTCTGTTGAATAATCCTATGTGCCCCTGTGTCTGTGTTTTAAAAAAATAAGCCCTTCTTTAGCATATCTCAGAGCGCCGATCGCCACTCACGTGACCCGTCAGCTCTCTCCTCTTCCCGTCTGATAGCTGCAGTGGGCAGGGCAGAGGATTCCACACTGACGTTAGGCGGGAGAGGGGGAGGAGAGAGGTGGTGGGATCACATGAGGGGCGCTCGGCGCTCTGAGATACGGTAAAGAACGGCTTATTTTAATAAAACACAGACACAAGGGCACATAGGATTATTCAACAGACAGGATGGGATAAAACATTATATTAAATTTCAGCAGCTGGAAGGGGGGTGGCAGGCACTGACACAGGAGGAGACAGGGAGGGAGGGAGGAGAGAGGACAGGAGAGCTGCGGATGATGGAGGCATGTAAACTGACCACGGTGTCAGGGCTCAGCAGCCATGATACACTGTGGTCAGTTTACAAAGTAGAGGACATAGCCAGGCAGGATCAGCCAGGTTTTTTAGGCGATAGAAGGGGCAAAATTACACAGCACAAGCACTGTGCTGTAAAACATGCTTTAAGGGAACAGGATCAATATTTTTTTTTCTAGGTTAACAAACACATTAATTCTTGTAAAAACACATGCCATTACTCTTTTACTTTAGTACATTTCAGTCGATTCTCTCTCATCAAAAATGTCCTAGCCTTACCAAAAAGGGACATAAGAAGTAGGTGTTCCGTCCCTGACATTGCACTCCAAACCACCCACCACTCATTACCACTGCCTTTGGATATACAAAATTTTGCTCCATGAGTCCCAACCTGTAATATTAAAAGATGGAGAAGTCAAATTCTGAAGGGGGTATAAGTGTCGAGGGCACTTTGGGACCTTCATCCAGTGTATTAGGAAGCAGGAAAACTGTTATATACTTGTTTCACTGTGCAACTTATGCAAGTATGCCCAACTTGTGAGTGGAACCAATACATCGGATCTTTCTTGAACTGTGAAATAAAGAATCAAAAAAAGAAATGACCTGCTGCTGGACAACGTTACACTGTATCATCTGCAGTCTCCTAATTCTTAGTTGGAGCATGACAAAAATTAGTGAGCAACAAGAACGTTTTGCATCTGCAAGAACTAGGACAGCCTCAACCAACTACTGACCATTTTCTATATGCAGATGTAAGTGCTGTTATAGCTCCCTAAAATCATTTATTTTATTTTTTTTTTAAATAAAAGCAAAATTATTCAGCTTGAGTGCTGCCAAACTAATTTTGAAAAAAAAAGAAATCAGTTATCAACCAGATATGCTCTTCCGCTGCCAGTGAAACTGGCACTATTTTGTAACATCACATACAGCTTTAAGGTATCCCCAAGCATGTTTAAAGAATTTGTGTATTTCCAGTGTTGTCATTGAAGCTACATGAAAATGTACCCTCTCCCCACTGTATGGTATATTTAATTTTCCTGGTGCCTCCATGGCAGCATACCAATGGTGGGTTGCTCCGCCCCCGACCAACCCACAGGACCACTTTAACTCTATCAATAAAAGAGTTGTTTCTCCCCACCGTTATTCTTTTCTCTGTCCTCGTTCCTACAGGATCAAGCGCTCAACCCTACCTCACCGCTTTATAGTGTGACCATTGCAGGTTCATGCTCTCCTGCAGTATGGAGTCCCATTGCTTGGGCTGCTAAAAGCGCCAGGTAAGTATGGGAGCCTGTTTTTCTGTGGATCTTTTTGGGGCTTGGTGGGTTAACAGGAGCCAGTTTTCTATCCTATATATTCCCTTGTTCTGCATGCTAAAGCCCTAAATGCTTAAATGCTTGTGCTTTTTACAAAAACGCTATGAGGTTTTTGCCTACCTCCACAGCATGCCTCATGTGCCTGTGTAGCTCTCCTCTGAGTGTGCAGCGCTTCCCGCGCGCCGTTCGGCTCTGCTTCGGCTCTCCGGCGGGGGGGCGGGGCCTCGGCGTGATGTCACGGCGCATGCGCAGTAGCGCTGTTAAGCTGACGGCGGCCATCTTCGGACTCCCAGACCGCTCTCTAGTACATAAGAGAGCTTACTGTCAGTAGAGGAGCAGCTGCCTTAGGGGAAACATCTATCAGGTGTCCTCTCCAGCTCCTTTATCCTTTTTGACTCTGTGCTATGGAGCCCAGCCAAGGTACCAGGGAGGAATGGGAGTATATATATATATATATATATATATATATATATATATATATATATATATATACCTATATGTATACCTATATGTATATATGTAAAAAAAAAATAAAACATTTTTTTTGTTCTTCCCTCCTCTGCAAAATCCTTTTTTGTTTTTAACTACTTTTATATTAAATTTTAATCGTTCTTTTTCAGCTGCCCCTAGTACTATAATGCCGCATCAAAAAGATCCTCAACATACCACTAGGTAAGGGCTG
Source organism: Lithobates clamitans (assembly GCA_037952925.1). Classification (NCBI taxonomy): domain Eukaryota; kingdom Metazoa; phylum Chordata; class Amphibia; order Anura; family Ranidae; genus Lithobates; species Lithobates clamitans. Next base: position 3,968,114 of record JBBGZY010001230.1, read on the forward strand.
CAACATTCAGGTAAGTTATTTGTCAAGAGAAAAGAGCACCCCGGGCTGATTGAAGCACCCTTGTCTTTGTTTCTATTTTTTGTCTTAGCCAGCATCACGGATCTTCCCGCAGATCATCCCGTAGAGATTCTACGGATAGAAGATCAAAAGACCATAGGAGCTCGGGTCATTCTCATTCATCCTCGGCCCATACTTCCCGCAGTGGGCACAAATCATCCCGACATACCTCTAGTAAACAGGACTCCCAGCACAGACCTGTGTATCCAGGAGAGAAAGCATGCTGGGTGTGTGGCAAACAAGCCCTCCCTGATAAATTGGTATGTGGTCAATGCCTCCTGGAAGCTACAGGAGACAAAGAGAGAGAAACTTGAGTCAATGGAATCAATCAAAAGAATGATCAAAGACTCTATCCAAGAGTTAGCCTTATCCCAAGATCAAGCAACCCCACCCGCAGATGAAGCAGCGGTGAATACACCCAATCCACAGCCAGACACAGAGGTTATTTCTGAAAGCGATTCGAATGTGGGAGAAGAAAATGCTTCAGCCTTTGATTTTGCTCTAGTGGAACCCTTTATCAATGCGGTAAAGGACGCAATCCAATGGGAGGAAGATCCAGAGCCTCCATCTAAAGCAAAGAAATATTTTCCACACCTGAAGAAAAAATTATCAACCTTCCCCTTAATGGAAGAAATAAAGGAAGTTGTGACAGATGAATGGCAGAAGGTGGATAAATGACCCTTAGCTTACAATCGTTTTCTCAAATTATACCCACTTGCTGAAGCAGATGCCCAGCTTTTTGATTCACTTCCAACGGTAGATGCTTCAATTATGAGATTTGCCAGGAATACAACACTGCCTCTAGAGGATGCGGTCTCTTTCAGGGATGTACTTAATCGAAGGATCGATTCAGATCTAAAAAAATCTTATCAAGCTGCAGGAGGGGCATACAAGCCAGCAGTAGCCCTGACTTCAATCTCTCTGGCTACTAGAGTATGGTCAGACAATATTGAGACGGAACTCAGACAGGGGATGGGGTCTAACGAGATCATCAAAGCACTAGATGAGCTGAAGCTGGCCTCAGATTTCATAGCGGAGGCCGCCATTGATTTCCTGAAGTGTTCCTCCAGAGCTATGCTGTATTCCATCACTGCCAGAAGGGCATTGTGGCTAAAACCATGGTCAGCCGACCCAACCTCAAAACAATCATGGTGTTGCATACCATACAATGGGAAAGCTCTGTTCAGCGACAAAATGGATGCAGGGTTTACAAGAGTCACAGGAGGGAAAAGTGGTCTAATTCCCCAGGACAGAAGCAGGAGGAAAAGATTTGTGTCACGTCCAGCTGGTCAGCAGAGAGCAAGAGACTCCAGAATGTACCGCCCGGGCAGGGAGTACAGAAGAGGCTGGAAGGGCTCGCAGGCAACTTTCTTGAAGGCAGGGAAGTCGAAAACCTCAACATCCACGGTTGAGGGCCAGAAGTCTTTTTGACTCCCTATCTACCCAAACCGCTCCAGTAGGAGCTCGATTCAGGGCGTTCGCCCAGGTTTGGGTGGAGAATTGTACAGATCAATGGGCAATCTCCACTGTCATTCAGGGGCATTTCTGGACATTCAGAAAAAGGCCCCCACCCTTTTCATTCCAGCCAACGAAGATACCAACCTCCAAAGAGAAGAAAGAGGTCCTTCTTCAGTATGTGCAAATTCTTATCCGGCAGCAAGCAGTAGTTCCAGTTCCGGACTTGAAAAACACTCAGGGTTCTATTCCCCAGTCTTTTGGAGGCCCGTGTTGGACCTGAAGAGGTTAAACAGGTACATCCGTACAGAGCATTTCAAAATGGAATCCTTAAATACAGTGATCCTATCAGTACAGCCAGGGGATTGGATGGTCTCTATAGACCTTCAAGACGCATATCTCCATATACCTATCCTGCAGCAGTTTCAACCTTTCCTACGTTTCAAAGTAGACGATTTACACCTACAGTTTCAATGCCTGCCGTTCGGGATCTCAACAGCTCCCAGAACCTTTACAAGGTACTAGTGGCAATCCTGGCTCCTCTTCGAGAAAAAGGGATTCGAGTGCTTCACTACTTAGACAACATCCTCATTCTATCCCAGCACAAAAGGAGCCTAGAAATGCATGTACTGCTGGTCCTAGACACCCTGAGCAAGTTCGGGTGGTTAATCAATTACTCGAAAAGCCAGCTCACGCCTACACAAAAGATGACATATCTAGGAGCACTTTTCAACACTCCAGAGAGGGCAGTTTCACTTCCCCTAGAAAAGATTCCTGTCCTGATAAGGAAGGTAAAGAGAGTATTGGCAAGCCATTCCATGTTGGTATCAGACTGTCTGAGTCTCCTGGGCTCCCTTTCCTCTTGTATACCCATGGTGAAGTGGGCCAGGTGGCATCTGCAGGGATTCCAACTGGGCTTTCTGGCACAGTGGAGGAAGAATCGCCTGGATCAGAGGATATTAGTCACATCCATAATGAAGTCCAGTCTCTGGTGGTGGACGAGACCATCCAACCTGCAGGTTCACTGTTCCCTAGGGCCCATCTCATGGACCATTCTTACGTCAGGCGCAAGTCAGTTGGGCTGGGGTGCGCACTTCCAAGGTCGACTAGTCCAGTGGTTCTCAACTCCAGTCCTCAGGACCCACTAACAGGCCAGGTTTGCAAGATAGCTGAAATACATCACAGGTGATATCACTTGCTGTTCAGCGATTGCAGTATTCTAGTCTGCAACTCCCCAAGGTAATACTTAAAAGCTGGCCTGTTGGTGGGTCCCGAGGACTGGAGTTGAGAACCACTGGACTAGTCCAAGGGAGGTGGCAGTTCAATTCGGAGGCGGTAGTATCGAACATACTGGAACTAAGGGCGGCATGGATGGCAATCCTACATTTAGCCACCTACCTCAGAGGAAAATCCATACTTCTACAGATGGACAACAAAGCGGCAGTGGCCTATGTCCAGAACCAGGGGGGAACACACAGCAGGTCTCTACTCAGCGAAGTGACGCCCATTCTGACCTGGGCCGAGAGGAACTTAATCAACCTGCGGGCCTCATACATCCCAGGGTCCGAGAACCAGTTAGCCGACCATCTGTCAAGATCATTCGTCAACAACAACGAGTGGTCCCTGAATCCCAAGGTTTTCGATTGGATATGCCAACAATGGGGCACCCCCCAAATAGACCTATTTGCATCTCCACTCAACGCGAAGACGCCTCTATTCTTCTCAAGGTTCCCGTTCCCAGGGTCAGCGGGAATAGACGCTCTAGCCCAGCCTTGGAAATTTCAGAAAGGATACGCATTTCCTCCGACTCCTCTGATATTGAGGTTTCTTCAGCGCCTGACGACGAAGAAAGTCACAGTCTTGGCAGTAATCCCATACTTGCCCAAGAGACCGTGGTTCACACTCCTAGTCAACTTGGCTGTGTGCAAACCACTTCCTCTTCCACACCTGAACGACCTTCTGTCTCAAAACGGCTTCTCTCACCCGCATCCAGAAATCCTAGACTTGAGGGTTTGGAAATTGAGCGGAAGAGGTTGGATAATTTAGGGTGCTCACATAATGTTATACAAACACTTCTACAGGCAAGAAAGTCTTCCACTAATTCCACCTATTACAGAATATGGAGAAAATTTACAGATCTGGCAGAACTTAATCATTTCGATCCTCTAGATCCTGGGGTCCAGAATGTGCTTCTCTTCCTACAGAATGGCTTGGATCTAGGTTTAGGTCTAAACACTCTTAAGGTCCAGGTCTCGGGTTTCTCAGCCCTGACAGATACACGATGGACTTTGAACCCTCTGGTCGAACGCTTTTTGAAGGCAGTCCTGAGATTGCGACCTCCCAGGAAAGCATTATACCCCAAATGGGACTTGAGGATTGTACTGGATGTCCTATCAAATCCCCCCTTTGCTCCCACAGAAGATTGCACCCTAGAGGACATTTCCTTAAAAACAGTATTCTTGATTGCCATCACCTCGACTCGCAGAGTATCGGAAATTCAAGCTCTAGGATCATGGGAACCTTACATCACCTTTTTCCCGGACAGGGTGGTTTTGCAACCCATCCATCAATTAATTCCTAAGGTACCTTCTCTCTATCATCTTAATCAGGAATGTGTTCTTCCAGCATTTGGAGAAGATCCAGAGTCTTCAAGATTACATGAGTTAGATGTAGCCAGATCCCTGAGACACTATTTAAACTCAACACAACAGTTTCGCAAAGATCAAAGACTGTTTCTCATCCCAAAAGGCGCCAGAAAGGGAATGGCAGCATCCAAGATGACCTTGGCAAGCTGGATCGTAAAATTAATCCAAAGGGCCTATCGGGCTAGTGGTCTGGCAGTCCCAGATGCGGTCAACGCACATTCCACTCGGGGAATGGCCTCTTCTTGGGCAGCATTGGCGCGGGTCTCCCCTGAGACAATTTGCCGAGCAGCTAGTTGGTCGTCATTCAATACTTTCATGTCTCACTATAGTGTAGACTTAGCGGTTCTTACTTCTCGGGAATTTGGGGAAAGAACCTTACAGATGTCAAGGCTGTAGTTTTCATTAAATTTCTTATTCCAGTAACCTCCCTGTAAGCGAGTTATTTACCATTGGTATGCTGCCATGGAGGCACCAGGAAAATGGAAAATTGAATACTTACCTTTCTGTAATTTTCCTTTTCTGGTGCCTACCCATGGCAGCATACACCCTCCCTTCAATAATCCTTAGTTTTCTGAGATCTAGTTACAAGAATGAGGGTGGGGAGGAACAACTCTTTTATTTATAGAGTTAAAGTGGTCCTGTGGGTTGGTCGGGGGCGGAGCAACCAACCATTGGTATGCTGCCATGGGTAGGCACCAGGAAAGGAAAATTACGGAAAGGTAAGTATTCAATTTTCTGTTATTTTTTTGCACTGGTAATTTCCTCCACCGACACATAGACTTCAACAGGACTTAGCTCTTAGTGAATCAAACCCAGGTAAATTCACCTATTACTAGTCCTGACCATCAAAGCAGAATTCCGGGGAAAAAATTGCCCATGGAAAGGGGCTGTGCCCGCACTGCATGGGCATCACAGACTGGACTTGAACCTGGGACCCCTGCTGTGTATGGCAATGACTCTTCTCACTGAGCTATCTGAGATGCTGGACAGCACCCTGTCTGAACCATTGGTCAACCCTGCCTTGTGCCTTGACTTCTGTTGAACCTTGAACTCTTTGCTCCTCTCATGAACTTCCTGATTTAGGCCATGCCTCTGCACTTCTTGTTTGCCATATTATTGTGCTCTCTCCAGCCAATATCTCACCATGGTCTTCCCTGCTGTCGTCCATATTTTTGCTACCATTTGTTACTGACCTTTGGCTCATTCCTTGACTACGCTTCTGCCTGATCCCAGCCTGCAACCACTTCTGGTTACTGACTCTTGGCTTGTTTACTGACTACGCTTCCGTTTCATGCTTTCCTGCTATATCCACTACTGGACCCTGGCTTGCTCGCCTCCTGGTGAGACTCATCTCCACCATCAGGAGCTCTAATAAACACAGGTTAGTACTTACACTCTGCACCTCAGTTGAGCCTGCGTCATCTGCTGACCCCTGATTGTGACAATGGGTTAACTGCTAGTTTTGTCTAGGGATGAACACAGAGCTTATGCTCACCTTCTTTGGAAAATGGCAATCCCCCACATCCAGTGGTGGACTGTTCCTGCCGTACTCATGTTCAGAGCCAGTCTATAGGCATGATGATGTCAAGAACAGTCCACCGCAAGCCCACTAGATTGCTGGGGGCAGGTGCAGCAGGCATCGGTCTTGCGCTGGAACGATCGTCAGATTAGGTGAGTATATTTTGGCAATCCTCTACCCTAGACAAATATGAGCAGTTAACCCATGTATTGCGGGCACAGCTCCACTGCATGGGGAAATGTTTTTTCCCCGGAGTTCTGCTGTAACTTTTACCACTGCATACAGCTTAGCCAAAGTTGTGATTGGATTGTGAAGGAAGATCAGCTCACTGCTAAGGTCGTATCTCTGCTCCCTCCTTCAACCAACACATTTAATTTGTTAAATTCAAGTGCAGAGCAATACTGTAAAGCCCAGTTAGATTACAGTAGTGCAGTGGATTACAAGAAGTTAGCACAAAGACACCATCTAAAGATGCATTTGAAATCCAACTCTAGTCAAAGCCATCACTTTGGATGGAGTAAAGAAAGGTTAGAATTTTTTTTTTATTACTCTCTGTGACCTGATCAGGAAACGATTCCTTTGCATGCTATCCCCGGGACACAGCAGTAAGTGAATAGAATAGAAAATCTTCAGTGTTGGGAGAAATCCCACATTTGCTGTCTACTTTGAAGGATATCGTCTTTATTTTTGCTCTGGTGACAACGGTAACCTTTTAGATTTCCTCCAGATAGCGTCCTGGTGACAATAATAATCACTGCAAACATTGAAGGTGGGTCTCTCAGGTTTAAATCAATACATTCCTAGCAGAGGTTATAACCATCCCCCACAATTCTTTTTGAAGGGGTTGCTAATGGACCTCAGTACATGAAAAAAAAAGTACACTTTCATGTCAACACAGTGTCTAACATCTGTGACCTATAATTCAGGCATGATTTTACTGACTGTATTTGTGCATTGCGGTTCGGTTCATAAAAAAAATCACGAAGCACTAAAAAAAAAATAATATAAAAAAAAAAAATATATATATATATACACATATACACACACACACTATCTAGATCAAAATGTCGGCCTAGATTTTTACAGATGCATTCTGGGAGTCTGGAAAGCTGGAACCAGACACCTTCTCAGTCTTTTGTTGTTAATGCTGTTAATAAAAGCACAAGTTATTCAGCTCCTGAATATATTCCTTTATAGCAATGAATGAAATGAATCTACTTTGTGTGGACCAAATGAAACGAAAGGCATTGAAATGTATAAGTGCCTGTGCTTTATTATGAATTGCAGAAAAATGTGAATAGTGCCAATCTGCTCTAAAAAATAATAATAAAAAAAAATCTGCATTTCAAATGGATCTTTCATATTTGCTTACATTAGCACAGATCATGCTTGGAAATCCAGGAGTCCATTTGTGATTGCACATATTCAGTTCCTTAAGGCTGGATTCCTGCACAAAAACACTCATTTAAAGTGGTAATAAACACATTTTTGTAAATTTTGCTGACAGGCAGGGTTTTTCTGACAGAAGAGACCCTCTCTTTTTTTTTGAAAATTTGTTTTATTCAGATTTTAAAAACATACATAAAAATAACAACCTTAGGGCAGCCAAGTTGGCTTAAACTCTACAATCTTGGCCTCTCAGGGCCCAAAAAAAAGACTAAACTAACATAGTCCTCTAACTATTTCTTAATGTAAGCCCCCCCCCTCCCTCCCTTAACGTCACAGCCCAGTTTTGAACAATAATGAGATTTGAGTTCTCCACCAATCTCATGACTAATTTACACACCGCTGAGATATTACAGATCTATATTACATTATGAGCCTACAATCCTCCGTTAACAGTACTCACCACCATTACCCATACCTATCTGGGGATTCCCGCGTTAAATCCTAATGACACCTAGACTTATCTGGTTATCCCACCGTATTATCAGAACCATACCATGCCTGCCAAACCTTTTCAAATTTCTTTCTACACCCTCTAGCTTGGTATGTAGATTTATAAAAGGGCATCATGTTGTTCACCAGCATCTTCCAGAAAGCAACTTCTGGAGCCTTTGGATCTTTCCATTTAAGTAATATTGCTTTTTTGGCGTAAAACAGCAGTATAGTAAGCAATGTTCTCAAAGCCCTAGTCTGAATCACCTCCTCCACCAAACCCAACAGACAAACCCTGATATTTAGCGGAATGGAGACTGTGAGAAGGTCCGAAACACATGAAAGGACCTCCTCCCAATATCTTTTTATGTGTGGACAGTGCCAGAAAATGTGGCTGGCGTCTGCCGGGGAAAAGGCACACCTCCAGCATTCCACTGAAACTGTCCCAAAAATCTTAGCCAACCTGGCTGGAGTGAAATAGCTCCTATGAAGGAATTTGAATTGGATCAGCCTGTCTCTGGCTGATACCAGATGGCGAAACGGCTGAATCCACATCTCATCCCAATCCTCGCCCTGCAACTCAGGAACTTCAGCTTACCAACTACCTCTGACTTTAGCTACCGCTTTGGGTGTATTTTTAAAAAACTCTTTATATGATTTAGAAAGGGGCTTTTCTAGAACCTCTTCTGATAATATGGATTCAAGAGTTGATGGAATAGATTCCACTTTGCGGTCCCTGAATTGTGACTGGAATGCATGCCTAATTTGTAGGTAACGGAAAAAGTATGTATTCTCCAAGTCATGTCTCGTCTTTAACTGAGGAAAAGTCAGAAGGTCGCCAAAGGAGGTTATGTCTCTTAATGTTTTGGCTCCCTTTACCGCCCACACCATGGGATCCGGTATGATGTAGAAGTGTTGTAACGTGGGGTTCATCCACAGTGGGGTCGTGGGCAAAAAGCCCTGAAAACTGGGGGATGCAAGGTGCACCGCCAGTTCCCACGCTTTAATCGTGGCCTTCATAGTAGTTGTTAACGGTAATTCAGATTTAGGACCCCTAAATAGTGCCATGCATAAGCTTTCGAAAGACCCCAAGTGAGCTGCCTCCAACACCGTGGCAGCGTCACCCTCATCCTTGATTAACCATCTGTGGGCAAAAACCATTTGTCCTGCCAGATAGTACTTGTGCCAGTCTGGGAGCGCAAGTCCCCCCCTGTCCCCCGGTTCCTGAAGTACCTTGAGCCCGACTCTAGGAGGCTTGGGGGCCCATAAAAATGAGCCCACCAATCTGTCTAGTTGTTTGAAATACGATTTTGGAATCCACACTGGTGCGTGTCTCAAAAAATATAAAATTACCAGGAGGACCTTCATTTTAAGCAGACTGATCCTGCCTATCAGGGACAATGGAAGTCTAGTCCACACCTGAATTTTTTGTTGAAGGAAAGTCACCAAAGGGAGCAGATTCAGGGACATGTAGTCATTTATATTAGCTGTAACCTTTACCCCTAAGTATTTCATGGACGATACCCATTGTAAAGGTAACTCTGGATCCACCCCATTTTTTGCCTTAGCATCTAACGGGAGGATTGAAGATTTACTCCTGTACACCTGGGTTACACCTGTAACCCAGAGAACCTGGCAAACTCATCTAGTATGTCCAGTACTACCTTCAGTGAGTTTCTAGGGTCTTCAAGAAACAGGAGCATGTCATCAGCATATAATGCTACTGTTTCATGGATTGTGCCCACTCTAATATCCTGAATCTTTTTAGAGGCACGCAAGGCGATAGCCAAGGGTTCCATGACCAGGGCAAAAAGGAAAGGGCATAATGGACAGCCCTGTCTGGTACCTCTACTAATTGTAAAGAAAGGAGACACTGCCTTACCCATACGTATAGCCACCTTGGGATTCTTGTATAACATGGAGATCCACTTCCTAAAGTATGGGCCGAATCCCATAACCTCCAATACCTTACTTATGAATTGCCAGTCTACTGAATCAAAGGCCTTTGCTATATCTACGGAAACCACAATTCTAGATTCAGAGTTGTTAGGGGGGAGTTGTAGGTGCGTGAACAGTCTACTAAGGTTGATGTCGGTCGACTTGCCTGGCATGAACCCAGTTTGGTCTATGTTAACTACTGTTTGTATAACTTGGGCAAGTCTGGTTGCTAATATTTTGGTTAGAATTTTAAGGTCTGTATTCAGGAGGGCAATTGGGCAGTAAGATGCACAGTCAAGTCCTTCCCAGGTTTAGGCAAAAGAATCATATATGCTTCCATCATTGAATCCGGTAGAGAGGAGCGTTCTAGACAGTGTTTTCTAGTAACCAATTAAATCTAACTGCCAGTACTTCAGCATTAGCCTTATAAAAATCTGCAGGGAAGCCATTAGGCCCGGGGGCTTTATTAGGTGGGAAAGCAAACATTGCAGCCTCGATCTCCTTAACCGTGATCTTGGTCCCTAATAGGGCACAGTCTGCTTCCGACAATCGGGGTATAGGCAGTTTCTGAAGTATATTATCCAACTCCGCTGCATCATACGGGGGAATAGAAGAATATAGTGAGGAGAAAAAAATCAACAAACTCCTGCATAATAAGTGTCGGATCACTTACCAACGCCTTACCTTTGTCCTTAATAACTGGAATATGCGCCATCGGAGGGTGATCCGCCACCAACATAGCCAGGAGCTTCCCATTTTTGTCCCCTTCAGCAAAAACCTTGTGCATTTTCTGAGACTATTCTGCCTTAGTCTGACTTTTCACCCATAGTGACAATCGCCTTCTGACTTCCAGAAGGGAACTATAAGAGCTCTCCTCTGGGGATTCCTCATATGCCTTAGCACATTCTCTCTCCTCCTGTTGTAAATTTTTGTATTCTTCCTTCTCATTAACTCTAGCAGTCTTAATGGCCGATACACATTCCCCCCTGGCAACCGCCATGAAGGCATCCCAAACCACTGGGGGATCTGCCGTGTCAATGTTAGCAGTCCAATACTGCTGGATAGCCTCCTCCAGCTGGGCAGCAACTTGTTCGTGCTGCAACCAACTAGGGGATAAACGCCAGCCCCCTCTCTCCCCCCCCGACCAGAAGGTCAGAGTAAGGGACAGAGGATTGTGATCCGACAGTCCCCCAGCCAGATAGTCAATGCTCTCCACTGACGGCATTATCAGGTTGTTGCCAAATGCTAAGTCTATTCTTGCCGTGGAACCATGGGCTGTTGAAACATGAGAGAAGCATCTATCCAATGGATGTTTCCACCTCCATAGTTCCACCACTCCAGCCACTGAGGCCCAGCCCCTCAAGTCCGCAGAGCTTGCCCTGGCCGGGTTGGAAGAATCCAACGCCGCGTCTAGTACAGCGTTAAAATCCCCCAACACTACCAGGGGTAAATGAATGTATTGAGCCAGCCTAGTCCACATATCATACAAAATTTGAACCTGGAAGGGAGGAGGCATATACACATTAATTATCAATATACGACTGTTGAAGATATCAAGTATCACTGCAGCAAACCTGCCCCCAGGGTCCGTAATCACTTGGTGGATAGTACATGGGACCGACCTACTGATAAGAATGGAGACTCCCCTCGCAAATGTAGAATGTACAGCTTTTTGGATCCATTGCTTGCACAGTGCCATGACTCTGCTTCCCTCTATGTGGGTTTCCTGCAATATAGTGCGGCTTATAATGCTTTAAATAGTGGAAAATCGAGGCCCGTTTGAATTTGTTATTGAGTCCCCTGACGTTCCAGGACACTATGTTTACTTTATCAGCCATGACATGCAAAGGTCCGTAGGACCAGTATTATGGAACGCCAGGGGACCTACCTGTTCCCTCCCAACGGTACTGACAATCATTAGTAACCATGCAGAACTCTTACTCCAAACAGTGGGTACAAATATCTGAACTGTGACGAAAAAAACATCCCCCCCCCCGCCATTATACCAGAAAAAACTAAACACAAAAACAGTTCCGGTATGCAGCTTCTTCCCAAAAAAACGCAAAAAACTTCCTGTAAGGTCTGGTCGTTGCAAACAACAGTTCTGCAGCACTGTGTCAAATCCGCTTGACTCTTTCACTCCAGTTCATGAACAAATGGAGTAACCGAGATAGTGATTGATTAAAAATGAATCTGTATCCAGTTAGGAAGGGGAAAAACCTCTGTGAAGTTAGACTTATACCACCATCATATGTGTTTCCGACAATTGCGGATACAGAACATACTCAAACCGGGGGTCTCCCCCAGTCAGCATGATAGACTAGTCAGGTAAATTATGAGAAACATCCATAGTCATTACTGACTGGGACCTGAGGAAGGTCCCTTACCATCATTCACTACTTCAGCTTACCTAGTTAGATGAAGATCTCAAAGACACAAAAAAAGGCTGCGGGGTTCACCATTACATACATCTGAACATAGACCCAAAGGACTTTGTACCCTGCTCCATGGATGCTCTAGTGTTGGGAAACCGAAAACAGGAGCCCAGAAAAAACACAACAGGTGCAACTGTAGAATCCAGTATTTGGCCATTTTACCATGACAGTTCAGGAAAGTTCCTTATCCAGCCAATCACTTGCTTCTTCGGGGTCTTCAAAGAATTTCACACTGCCCTTGAATTGGATCCGGAGCTTGCTTGGATACAGCATGCTGTATTGGATTTCCTTGTCTCTGAAATCGCTTGTGGACATCATTAAAAGATCTGCGTTGCTGTTGCGTAGCTGCCGAGAAGTCAGGAAAAAACATTACTCTGGCATTTTCATACTTGAGCTCCTTGCGTTTTCTGGATTCGGCTAGGATCATGTCACGGTCCCTATAATTCAGAAACCGAACCAGCAGGGGCCTAGGAAAAGCTCCAGGTGGGTACTCTATGTGCTCTTTCCACAACGTATGTGGGGGTAAATCCTCCAGCGACAGTATTTGCTTGAAAAAGGCCTCAGCAAACACGACTGGCTTGTCACCTTCAGCACCCTCAGGCAGGCCCACCACCCTGATGTTATTCCTCCTCTGTCTGTCTTCAGTGTCTATTGCTCTGCGCTGAAGGGAAAGGACCATGTCCTTTAGCTCAGCCAGATTAACCCCCTGAGAGTGAGAAGCATCCTCCACATCAGAGATCCTGGATTCCACCGTGGAGAGCCGCCCCCTGATCTTATCTAAGTCATGCCTGATCAGCGTGCATTCTGAAGATAGATGGTCAATCCTGCCCATTAGTTCTGACTTACTGGTATTTATGGCTTCTAGGATCGGTCTAATAATAGCCTCTGTGTCCACAGCCCCCAGTGTGTCCTCTGCCAGTTCAGCCTCTGGTCCCAGCTCCACAGCAGCCCTCTCCGTCGCCATCGTCACAGTTGACTGCTTGGCGCGCTTTGCTGAGCTCCGTGCAGGCAAGATGGCTGGGGCGGAGTCTCTGTCCCCTTCCTTCATGGAGCGTGTTTGGCGCGGGTCTTTGGCAGCCTTCTGGTTCTTTTTGCAAGCCGAGGAATGCATTCCTGAGTTCCAGACACCTTCCCCTGCAAGATTGTGACAGATTATTTGCTGATAAAGTGCTCCTTTATCACGGATTATGTCAGGATGAACGGAGCTTCTAATAAAAGCGTGCTGCTTCATTCACATCCGGCCACGCCCCCCCAAGAGACCCTCTCTTTAATGGAATGTTACAAGTTGAGCTGCCATGAAAAAAAAAAAAAAATGTAGAGAACTGCAGAGAGGTGCTGACAGCTGTGAGGAAGTTCAAATGGCACACACAGAAAACCACTGTTTTCTTCCTGCACTTGTGGCTCCAATGAACTGTGAACCAGTCCTTATAGACAACTTATATAAATCCACTTTGTGCGCACCAAATTCCTGTACAAACCCAATATGTTACTTTGTAAAAGCAACGGTGACATAGTGCTGTACGTGGTCTGTGCAGAGAGCAGAGCTGTAGGAGGGACCCAGCAGGCTCCACCCACTACAGGCTGCTGGCAGAAAAACTACAGGACTGGTGAATTCAAGACCCGTAACCTTGCACAAGGAGAAAACAACAGTGAGTAATTTTCATATTAAGGCTTGGTTCACATCACAGCGATTTCTGCACCCGTAACCACCTGCAGTCCAAGTGTGCTGCTGTTTGAAAATGTGCAGGGCTGCCATTCATTCAGAATGGCGCCCGTATGCATCACAGGTTTCTGCCTGTGGGAAAGGCAGGAAAAAAAAAATTGCATGGTGCAAAAGCACCAATGTTATTTTCCTGCGCCCGTTTTTTAAAAAAGGTGCATGCAAACACAGGGAAACACAGGCACGACAGTCTATTTGGATGAACAGGCTGCTGTGCCCGTGGAAATATGGGCCACAAAAGCCCATAGATGTGAAACGAGCCTAAAGGAAACTCTTGCACAGACACAAAGTTTCACCCTGGGATTACTGCACAGATCTGGAAGAAATACACGAAAAACACCAAGATTCAAATTTATATATTATATATATATATATATATATATATATATATATATATATATATATATATATATATATACACTCCCCTGTTTCTGAGAAAAATGTTCTAGAAAAGGGGCTGGGCCTGAAACTGGAGTGGCAGGCAGCTTGTGTGTGAGCCCTGACCAATCCCTTAACGGCATTGGCAGAGGGCGGGCCTCATATATAAGCTGAGGTAATTTTCCTGGGGGTCAGAGTCGGCTGGGTGAACTGAGGAATGGCATATTAGACAGTCACAGGAGACCATCCCCATCTGGGGGGGGGGGGGAGTGCGCCAATCGCAGGAGAAGGCCCGGGGAGTGCTGTGAAGGGAACATTGCCTCTACCCGGTCATTGGCAATGTCTCTACCACCACAAGGTCGGATGGCAGGGAACTCCTGGAGCAAAGGGGCAGGTGAAACTATCAGTACGCATGGTCCAGTCAAAATTCCTCATAAAGGCTGTTGGAAGGTCGGTGAGTGTTACCACAGTGGGGCTGGAGGTGCCAAGGAGTCTGTGAGGGAACTCTGCTAGTACACGGTCACTAGTGGAGTCTTCATCAATACACACGGTGGATGATGGGGAGTCCTGAAGCAGAAAAGAGACTGTGAGGATCTGTGTCAAGTCGCTGCTTGCGGGCACATGATTTGCAAGTTGGGCTGGCTGGGAACAGTAGTCCATATTTCCTAGAAGATATGCCTTTAACCCACTGGGCCTCCAGGGAGAGGTTCACCAGGCCTCAGGCCTAGTGGCAGCGAGCAACCAGAGCCACAGTAGGAAGGCTTATTCAGAGTGGGCCCCTATTATTCAATAGAAGAGGATGTGTCAGATTTCAATACAGTAACTTCAAGTTTCTGCAGGAGGAAACATGTTGTGGGCAAAAGGTGAAAGATCTAAGAACATTGCTTTTACACAGTCATTAGTGATGTCTCTGCCACCACACGGTCGGATGGTAAGAGAACTCTTATGCCGCATACACACGGTTGGAATTTCCGAAAACAAATGTTCGTTGTGAGCTTGTTGTCGGAAATAATAACCGTGTGTAGGCTCCATCGGTTGTTATTGGAATTTCCGACAACAAAATATTGAGAGCTGGATCTCAAATTTTCTGACAACAAAATCCGTTGTCAGAAATTCCGATTCTGTGTAGACAATTTCGATGCACAAAATCCCACACATGCTCGGAATCAAGCAGAAGAGCCGCACTGGCTATTTTAGAACTTCTTTTTTCTCGGCTCGTCGTACGTCACCGTGTGGGATTTTGTGTGTCGGAATTGTCTACACAGAATCGGAATTTTCTACAATTGTGCGACCGTGTGTATACAAGACAAGTTTAAGCCAACATATGTCAGAAAAAAAAAAATCCAGGATTTTGTTGTCGGAATGTCCGATCGTGTGTACGCGGCATAAGATGTTATAGTCTGCGGAGGTTGAGCCGCAGGAGGAGCAACAGTCTGCATGGGGATGCAGGAGGTGATTCATATCTAATTCAATTTGCACATTCAATCTTCTGGCTTTAACTTTATTCAGAATGTACTAAATCTTTAAATATGATGGCAATAACTTATCCTATGGGCATCCCATATTCCTAATCCCTATCCAAGTTGTACCTCCCACTAAAAACAAAGCTTGCAAAACACTGTTCATTGGCTCTGGAAGTGATGTATGAAGTCTGGCAGTGGGGTGAAGGCTGATTGTTTATTAGCTGCCACACCATGGCTATATATATATATATATATATATATATATATATATATATATATATTACACATGCACACACAGGTCTCTTGCATTTAGACAAGGAAAAGAAAGGCGCCTCTAAGTGCAGTATGTAAAATTTAATAGAGTGCACAAAGGGTTAAAAGCACTTACAAGATTGTTGAGTGTTAAAAGACATGATAAAATCAGGAGTCCTCATCTGTGGCATGTGTCCATCCTCAGCACGGTGGTAGAGAGCAGTGTAGAGCCGTCCAGCAGCTGTAATGCGTTCTCATGCGTGTTGAAAAGAGGAGGCAGCAGGGAAGCCTGTATTCACTGCGGGACACACAAGGCTGATGGTGTCAGTGGGGAGAAGGGGGCGGTAACGCGTTTCGGAGCATGTGCGGCTCCTTCGTCAGACCTACGCCCACACTCCTCAAGCTGGCTTATAAATGGTGAGGGGGAGGAGCAAGGGGAGGAGTGTGGGCAGATACTAAATACACAATGATAAGGGAAGTGACAGTTGTATTATGAGGACGGCCAAGACGACCGTGCACTCGCAAAATGGATTATTAACGTCAGTGCTATATACAATGAAGTCCTGAAGGAATTTGAAACAGGGGTACAGGGCACAGATGTCAGTGTTCATTTCTAGACCAACCACACGAGAAGGAATGGCTTTCGATTGCTGAATTCTGTACACAAAAGTGGATCAGTATTATTATCGAACAGAGAACTATTAAATATGATGCAGCAGTACATTTAGTACAAATCCTCTCTGACGATATTTTAAAGCTCACCAATACACTTCCTGACAGATGGCTCAACACCCTCAAACAAAACACCAAACATCAAGAGGACATCCTCATTCGTACCAAACTAAGGAAATTCAAAAGAGATATAGATGATTATAATCATAATAAAGTTTTTACGTGGAAACGCAAAAACGAGAACAGTATACCCTCATTATTGCATATTGACCCCTGGGTGGTCACTATTACCTCTAATCGTCAGGAACAACCCACCATCAATAGACCTAGACCCTCCAATAACAACCAGAACAATACCACTACTATAGATACAAGTAGTGTATCCAGAAGGAATAACACCACCACAGGCATCAGTGGAGTATCTAATACTACTGACACCCGCAAAGTTCCAATTACTAAACAGAATAGTAATACCAGCCATAACCACCCTGCAAGAAATACATCTACCACACTAGAATCAAATAGTACAGTCTCCCCATCTACCTCACACCAGACTATCCCAAATTTCCATACGAGTATGTCACATACATCCCATAACCCTACCTCCAGCAATTCCACTATTCCATCCACTCCCAGCTCCAGGGGCACCATTGACTATTCCACTGTAACTGGTGCTCAACTTACTTCAGACGCAGCACTACCTGCGGTCTCTTTTTTAGGGCCCAGCCTCTTCCCCACCAGGCCGTCAAAAAGAAAATACACCGAAGAGGTTGTAGGGGACGAGGAGGAAAACATAAACCCAAGCCCACACAGCAGAAAACAACGCCTACGGTGAAGATTTTCAACTTATCTTCACACACACTCACAACGCAGGAAACGATCTTACTCACACGAGGACTTACTTTCGCACCAACTAATTTGCCTAACGCCTTCCAATTGTTCAAAGATTTGAACAAGTTTATCCGAGACCTTACCCTCAAAAGATTTTATAATATAAAAGCAGCTAAAGATGCATCTATCATTTCAATCGACACAACCTCCCCCTCTTCAGCCTATAGCAACATCCTAGACGAAAAAATAGCCTTGGATATATTAGAAGAATTATATCACGAAGGAACTGGACCGTTCCTTAACCCTGATAATCCTGAATCAGATGCCCTTTTATATACCCAACATCTAAATTGTTCTCCTGCAGTTAAACACACCAATTTTCGTCCCCTGTCTAATTTTTATCCCACACAATCCAAAGGCCCATGCCTTGAAACATTTTACCGCATGGTATACTCTGAATTATTGATGATGTGCCAACAGCAACATAACCCCTATAAAAATCACAATTTAACATACCCAGAAAGATTAGCCCTCAATTTATTGAAAACCAATGAGAATGTTATCATTAAATCAGCAGATAAGGGCGGTAGCATTGTGTTGCAAAACCGGGTAGACTACATCAAAGAGGCCATTAGACTACTCGGAGACTCACAAACCTATACAAAATTGCAAGAGGACCCCCTACCTAGTTTCACTATTGATGCTACAATTTTAGTTAACCAAGCCACCAAAGATAATGTAATTACCAAAAACGAAGCTTCATTCTTGGTTAAAAAATATCACCAAACTCCGTATTTCTATCATTTACCAAAAGTACATAAAAGCACTACCAACCCCCCTGGCAGACCCATAGTTGCCTCTATGAACAGTATTACTAGTGGTTTTTCCCAGTATGTAGACCTTTTTCTACAACCTTTTGTTTCCAATTTACAATCCCATATCAAAGATGGAATACACCTGCTTGAATTATTAGGTCCATACCAATGGGAGCCCAACTACATCTGGCTCTCACTGGATGTCCAATCATTATACACATCCATCCCCCATAATGTCGGCATGCAGGCCATACAACACTTTCTGTCAGAAGACCCATCTATTCATCCAAACCAAGCTAAATTCATTCTAGATGCCACATTCTTCTGCCTGACTCACAATTATTTCATATTTGAAGACCATTACTACCTTCAAACCCATGGCACTGCCATGGGCACCAATTTTGCACCTTCATATGCTAACTTAACTATGGGTCTTTGGGAAACGCGATACATATGGGCGAATAACCCTTTCATGGCCAAAATTATATTTTACGGTCGTTATATTGATGACATCATTATTATCTGGGACGGTAATACCGATGATATTGAATCTTTTGTTTCCCATTGTAATGATAACAACATGGGCCTATCCTTTACATCTGTTCACGATAAAACACATCTAGCATTCTTAGACCTTGATCTATTTCATGATACTGGTCGCATCCATGCAAAAAATTATTGCAAACCCACTGCTGGGAATTCCTATCTGCACTACAATAGTTGCCATCACCCTCGTTGGTTAAAAAATATTCCAAAAAGTCAATTCTGCCGTCTCAGACATAATTGCACCATGCAGTCAGACTATCAGACACAAAGCATAAATCTCAAACAAAAATTCATTGAAAAAGGCTACCCTCCTTCACTCATCGAACAAGCCTACACCACATACGTCAATCCTGATACTCATACCCATAAAATGAATTCATCAAAGGGCATTCGGTTCACGACTCAATTTCATAACAAATACAAAAATATGGAACACATAGTTCATAAACATTGGCCAATACTACTGCAGGATCCCCATCTCAAAGACAGTATACCAAATAAACCTAAATTTTCATATAGGAAAGCACCTAACATTAAGGGAAAGATTGCCCCAAGCAAACTCAAAAAGAAAACAAATACGTCATCTTCACTCCAACTCTTTTTTATGATTGGGATGTATCAATGCCGCAAACCCCTTTGCCTTACATGCAGTTTTGTACAACATGGTCAAAAAACATTCACGATTAAAAATAAAACATACAAAATTTCAGAATTCTACACCTGTTCTACAGACCATGTAGTATACTGCCTGACCTGCCCCTGCGGCCTCCACTATGTAGGTCGAACTATACGCCCCCTACGCCAGCGTTTTGGAGAGCACCGCCGATTCATCGAGGCCGGTAAAGACCATCATAGCGTCCCACGACATTTCACCCAACATCACCCTAAATCTACCGTAGGCCTAAAAGTATGGATCATCGAATCCATACCAGCCACTCTCCCTGCGGCAGAGAGATTTAAACGTCTCTGCCAACGGGAGACTTATTGGATATACGCTCTTGACGTACTTTCGCCTGGAGGTATCAATGAAGAATTGGAAATTAGCACCTTACTCTAGATGATACCACATTTAACATACAGACTGTAATATTATGGTTCATTTATCATTCATCCCTGCTTATTATCATATCCATACGTCATGGTGTTTGCAAGTTATACATGTACATATCTGCCATCTGTCACAATCAAATACTATTTGTAGAGCATCCATTACATCTTATTACCTATTCCTATAAGCTAATTCCTTATAGTAGATTTGTGACCTTATTTGCGGGTGTGTAAATGCCCGGCCGCCCCTGTAACACACTCGCATACTTATTTACAGTCTATTATTATCTATTATCGTCAGAGTATTGCTACAGGCATAATCTGCACTATTTGTATAAGTATCCACCACCTCCTATTATCCTTGTGTAGTTTTTTTTTTATTTATCCCCTTACAACAGATGCCTGGCCGCCCCTGTAACACAGGTGTATAGCTCCCCAGCTGCCCTTGTAACATGGCTACATATTTATTTATTATTTATTCATTGTTAATTCAACATTAGACTTACGACCTTATTTGCATGTGTACAAACGCCCGGCTGCCTTTGTAACACGTGCACATAGATGCCTGGCTGCCCCGGTAACACATGTGTATATACGCCTGGCCGCCCTTGTAACACGGCTGTAGATTTATTCATTGTCAACTCAACATTAGACTTACGACCCTATTTGCATGTGTACAAATGCCCGGCCGCCTTTATAACACATTCATATAGACACCCGGCCGACCATGTAACACACCTGTATATTAATTCAATGTCAACCTTATGTTTGTATATTTATTTATTTATTATTGTTAATTTAATCACTGACATCTGTGCCCTGTACCCCTGTTTCAAATTCCTTCAGGACTTCATTGTATATAGCACTGACGTTAATAATCCATTTTGCGAGTGCACGGTCGTCTTGGCCATCCTCATAATACAACTGTCACTTCCCTTATCATTGTGTATTTAGTATCTGCCCACACTCCTCCCCTTGCTCCTCCCCCTCACCATTTATAAGCCAGCTTGAGGAGTGTGGGCGTAGGTCTGACGAAGGAGCCGCACATGCTCCGAAACGCGTTACCGCCCCCTTCTCCCCACTGACACCATCAGCCTTGTGTGTCCCGCAGTGAATACAGGCTTCCCTGCTGCCTCCTCTTTTCAACACGCATGAGAACGCATTACAGCTGCTGGACGGCTCTACACTGCTCTCTACCACCGTGCTGAGGATGGACACATGCCACAGATGAGGACTCCTGATTTTATCATGTCTTTTAACACTCAACAATCTTGTAAGTGCTTTTAACCCTTTGTGCACTCTATTAAATTTTACATACTGCACTTAGAGGCGCCTTTCTTTTCCTTTTTTATATCTTCAGAGTTGCTTCTCCTCTAACCAAAGTGCTGCCAGAAGTGCCATCTCATCATCCCTCTGACCAGCTACCCACCTCCACCAGAGCGCCCTTATCACCTCTCTCTTGCATTTAGACAAATTTGGATAGTCTGGCTGCTGAATTTTACATCTGGGTACCCATAACCCACTACAGATCTAAGCAAACTACTGCCAGAGGTAGGCGTTTTGGCTGAAAGCGTACGATTCCCTTGACAAAAAGTGTTCCCATACACAGTTCTGTTTGAAAAATGAAATAAACATGTTGGATGGAGCTGCTCACTAGCAATGTAAAGAAGAATGCTTGGACCAAACTACTAATATACAAAAATACTGTATATGCAGTTGGTATTTTCTAGTATACAATCAAATTAGAGATTTAGACATTTATGGAACATTCTGTTTGTGAAGATCTGCTCCAATCTTGCTTTTTTTTTTTTCAGCATTTCGGCTTTTTCACCTCCTTGTTGAATCTTTTCAGGAAAACTTATTCCTAACTTTTCACGGTTATGTCTGTCTATCTCTTATCTTTCTGGTCTGTTCTCCCCGCTCACACCTGCCCGTGCCTTGTTCTTTCCTTTAGCCCCGGCTGTGTCTAGATTAGTTTGTCAGTTCCTACTCAGACATTGATATAGCTACCCTTGTGCTTTAATATTAAAAGTCTGCATTTCAGCTTTGCTACCGTGTGCGGTTTAGTTTGAAATCCTTGTTCTGAACATTGTCTTCCAATCGTCCTGTCTGTTGGTTTGGACTTCTCTTTTGGAATCGGTTATGACAGGTCTACAGGTAGTCAACGGATGCAACAATAGAGTTCATAATTTTTTTACATTTTACATGCCATTTAAAATGTTAACCCTATTTGTATGGACTAAGCTGTGCAGCAGAAGCAACAATGATGCAGGACACAACACTGCACACAAAAACCAGCGTGCTATGGAAAGGTGAACAACGTTACAAGGTAAACCTTATAAGCAACCCTAAGGAAAAACAAAAAAAAAAACAAAAAATGTGTTTTAAAGCCCTGGTTTTTTTCAATCATTTTGGTAAATATGGTTGATATAAAAAAAAAAAACATACATACAGTATCTTACAAAAGTGAGTAGACTCCTCACATTTTTGTAAATACTTTATTATATCTTTTCGTGTGACAACACTGAAGAAATGACACTTTGCTACAATGTAAAGTAGTGAGTGTACAGCTTGTATAACAGTGTCAATTTGCTGTCCTCTCAAAATACCTCAACACACAGCCATTAATGTTTAAACCGCTGGCAACAAAAGTGAGTACACCCCTAAGTGAAAATGTCCAAATTGGGCCCAGTTAGCCATTTTCCCTCCCCGGTATCATGTGACTCGTTAGCGTTACAAGATCTCAGGTGTGAATGGGGAGCAGACGTGTTAAAAATTTGGTGTCATCGCTCTCACTCTCATACTGGGCACTGGAAGTTCAACATGGCACCTCATGTCAAAGAACTCAGAGGATCTGAAAAAAAGAATTGTTGCTCTACATAAAGATGGCCTAGGCCAGTGATGGCGAACCTTGGCACACCAGATGTTTTGGAACTACATTTCCCATGATACTCAACTACACTGCAGCGTGCATGAGTATCATGGGAAATGTAAAACATCTGGGGTGGCAAAGTTCGTCATCACTGGCCTAGGCTATAAGATTGCCAAGACCCTTAAACTGAGCTGCAGCACGGTGGCCAAGACCATACAGTGGTTTAACAGGACAGGTTCCACTCAGAACAGGCCTCGCCATGGTCGACCAAAGAAGTTGAGTGCACGTGCTCAGTGTCATATCCAGAGGTTGTCTTTGGGAAATAGACGTATGAGTGCTGCCAGCATTGCTGCAGAGGTTGAAGGGGTGGGGGGTCAGCCTGTCAGTGCTCAGACCATACTCCACACACTGCATCAAATTAGTCTGCATGGCTATCGTCCTAGAAGGAAGCCTCTTCTAAAGATGATGCACAAGAAAGCCCAAAAACAGTTTGAAGACAAGCACACTTACTGGAACCACGTCCTGTGGTCTGAGACCAGACCAAGATAAACTTTTTTGGTTCCGATGGTGTCAAGCGTGGGGGTGGCGGCAAGCAGGTGAGTACAAAGACAAGTGTGTCTTGCCTACAATTAAGCATGGTGGTTGGAGTGTCATGGTGCGGGGCTGCATAAGTGCTGCCGGCACTGGGGAGCTACAATTCATTGAGAAAACTGAATGTCAACATGTACTGTGATATACTGAAGCAGAGCATGACCCCCCTTTCTTTGGAGACTGGGCTGCAGGGCAGTATTCCAACATGATAAGGACCCCAAACACACCTCCAAGATGATCGCTGCCATGCTAAAGAAGTTGAGGGTAAAGATGATGAACTGACCAAGCATGTCTCCACTCTCCAGACCTAAACCCTATTAAGCGTCTGTGGGGCATCCTCAAATGGAAGGTGGAGGAGCGCAAGGTCTCTAACATCCACTAGTTCCATGATGTTATCATGGAGGAGTGGAAGAGGACTCCAGGGGCAACATCTGTGAAGCTCTGGTGAATTCCATGCCCAAGAGGGTTAAGGCAACGCTGGAACATAATGGTGGCCACACAAAAGATTGACACTTTGGGCCCAATTTGGACATTTTCACTTAGAGGTGTACTCACTTTTGTTGCCAGAGGTATAGACATCAATTATTGTGTGTTGAGTTACATTGAGGGGACAGCAAATTTACATTGTTATACAAGCTGTATACTCACTACTTTACATTGTAGCAAAGTGTAATTCCTTCAGTGTTGTCCTTCAAAGATATAATAAATTTACAAACATGTGGCGGGTGTACTCACTATTGTGAGATACTGTATATGAATAACACACTTTACATGTGCACTATATTGTCAAAAGTATTGTGACACCCACCTTTACATGCACAAGAACTTTAATGGCATCCCAGTCTTCGTCCATAGGGTTCAATATTGAGTTGGCCCACCCTTTGCAGCTATAACAAATTCAACTCTTCTGGGAAGGCTGTCCACAAGGTTTAGGAGTGTGTCTATGGGAATGTTTGACCATCCCAGAAGCGCATTTGTAAGGTCAGGCACTGATGTGGGCAAGAAGGCCTGGCTTGCAGTCTCCGCTCTAATTCATCCCAAAGGTGTTCTATTAAGTTGACGTCAGGACTCTGTGCAGGCCAGTCAAGTTCCTCTACCCCAAACTCACTCATCCATGTCTTTATGGACCTTGCTTTGTGCACTCATGTTGGAACAGGACTGTTTCCCACAAAGTTGGGAGCATCAAATTCCTAAATGTCCTGGTATGCTGATGCCTTAGGAGTTCCCTTCACTGGAACCAAAGGGCTAAGCCCAACCCCTGAAAAACAACCCCACACCATAATCCCCTCTCCACCAAATTATTTTAGACCAGTGAACAAAACAAGGTCCATAAAAGACATGGATAAGTTGAATTACAGCGGAGACTGCGAGTTAGGTCTTCTAGTCCAACATCACCTCACAAATGCTCTTCTGGAAGAATGGTCAAACATTCCCATAGACACACTCCTAAACCTTGTGGACAGCCTTTCCAGAAGAGTTGAAGCTGCTATAGCTGCAAAGTGTGGGCCAACTCAATATTGTACCCTACGGACTAAGACTGGGATGCCATTAAAGTGGTTGTAAACCCTTACAGACCACTTTTACCTACAGGTAAGCCTAGATTAAGGCTTACCTGTAGGTGCAAGAAATATCTCCTAAACCTACACGGTTTAGGAGATATTTGCAAAAGACAGGCACCGATGTCTACGGCGCATGCGCCATAGACAACAGTGCGCAGGCACACTGAGCGCGCCGTTTCTAACGGCGCTCATGCCGTTAGTGGCGGGAGTGACGTCATCGCGACTCTGGCCAAACACAGTGCCAGAGCCGCGATACCCAGAAGGAAGATGGACGCTACGTGGAAGAGGGGACATCGGTGACATCGCAGGCTCCTTTGTCAGGTAAGTGACACATAATGGGCTACTATGCGATGCATAGTAGCCCATTATGCTTTACCTTTGCAGGGAAACAGAGGAAGTAAAACCCATCAGGGTTTACGTCATCTTTAAAAGTTCATGTGCGTGTAAAGGCAGGCATCCCAATACTTTTTACAATATATAGTGTATATATGGCATATAGTTATGAACACAATTTTGATTTTTTTTTGTTTTATTACCTTAAACTTCTTGCAATTCAAAAGCCTGGTCTTTGTCACCCAGTCCGTTTACATACAGTATATGTGTGCGTTATCTGCTTTGCTCTTCTTGCCCTATTATTACTTATGATGTATCTTGTCTCCCGTTCTCATTTGTTGTTTGCCCCACATTGATGTCATGTTAGTGTGCATGTGTAAATTCTATATCTGTATGTGGGGTATAAAAGATCCCAAGCTCTTGTTTTTGTTTAGGTTTTACTTAAATAAAAAAAAAAAAAAAAGTTTTTTTTTGTATTTACCATACAATCTTTTTGCTCCAATGAAAACATGTGGGTTATATGTACACCAGAACATTATTGCAGTGTTGTGCCCTCAAAGGACAATGGAGAAAAAAAAATATTTTTTATAGTTACTGTAACATCCTTTTCTAGGATCTGGGATTGCAATAAAAACCTGCAGGTGGCAGTATAACCCACAAGTTTTTACTGCAGAGCCATGTTACTCAATGAGCGATTGAAAAAAAAATAAATGAAAAATCTATTGGAAAGGTATATTTTGGGCAAAAAACAAATACACAAAATGAATACAGGTATTACTTAATTTTATTTACATACAATTTATATTTATTATAGCAATGGTACTCTTCAAACGCTATTTTAGACCTTATACAGGACAAACTCGTATGTGTGGACAAAAGTAGCTTTATTTGCTTCTATTGTACAGGGAATCTACACAGAAGGTTGGAATATTTATTTAGCAGATTACGGCATGCCTGTTCAGTTTGATGTTAGAAAATAGCAGTCTGAACAAAAAGCTCATATTGTTGATGCACAATGGAGAAGAAAATGTCTGTCATTGACATTAACAAACTGTTGTTGCAGGACAGCATCAGTCATAGCGTACTATAAAATACAGAACCTTGATGTACCTAAAAGGATTAGAACGTTTGCTGTATGTATTGTCATATCTTTTCTATAAAAATCTTCTTTATGTTGCACATGATAATGTCTGCAGAAAGGTGTGCAATAATGGCGTGAGGTCATCTACTGTTAATTAATTCTTCTGATAATAGTACCACTTGTCCACTTCATACGGCATTGAAAGAAAAGAAAATCAGGCGTGGGGGTAGGGAGGGAAAAAAAAAAAAAAAAAAAAAGAATAAAATGTTAATCATCTATATAGACAGAAAAATAACTGATAATCTTGTACAAGTAGTACTGGAACCTTTCACAGACTAGCATATTTAAATTAAATTGCTTCATCCCCATAATAACCGGTTCATATTTAAAATAATGTATAGAGTAAATCTTTATGAATATTTGCATTACAAAAAGAGCATGCTGTGTGATGTTCTCATAACAGAACAGTGAGAACCCAAGACATTTATTTAAATGTAGTTATTAGTGGTTTTATATTCAAGTCATTATGCTCAAAGTGATTTAATAAGCTAGACTAGAAGGCTAGAAAAATTAAATAAAATTTGTATACGTTTCCATTAACAAAAAGAACAATATGTTTTTACAGCATCATGCTAAATTGGCTGAAAACAGCTATTGCTTAGCTGGAAACGTCTTTGAAATACATCTGAGCATGTGTTTTCCTGCCCAGGAGATTTTTCAGATTTCAGCGCTTTTACAATTTGAACAATTAGTCATGAAACACTGTGCCCGAATGAAATTTTTATATTTTTTTGAAACCGATAGAGCTTTCTTAAGGTGGTATTTACTCATTGTTTTTTTGTGCTAAAAAACATGGATTTTCTTAGTGTCGGTTATTAAATTTTGCAAATAAATGATCTTTCTTTAAAAATTTAGGCCAAAATATATTCTGCTACATTTCTTTGGTGAAAATAACTCAAAATCAGTTTATATTATTTAGTCTGTGTAAAAGTTAGAGCCTCCAATCTATATTATATATGTTTGAAAATTGATCAATCCTGATGTACTGACGGCCTATCTCATTCCTTGAGGCCCCAAAATGCCAGGACAGTCCAAATGCCCCTCAAATTACCCCTTTTTGGAAAGTAGACAGTCTAAGGTATATAGTAAGAGGCATGGCAAGTTTTCTTGAAGTTGCAATTTGTCACAATTTTTTTCCCCACAAAATTGTTATTTTAACCACTTGCCGACCACCCAGTTTTACGGCTACAGGGCAGCGGCTGTGCGCAGGATCATACACACACATTAAAATATATATATATTTTAATGTGTGTGTATGATCCTGCGCACAGCCGCTGCCCTGTAGCCGTAAAACTGGGTGGTCGGCAAGTGGTTAAAATAAAATAACACACACACACACACACATCTAGCTATCTATCTAACACACACATACACACACAATATAAATATATAATAAAACACAGTGCCTTGAAAAAGCATTCATACCCCTTGAAATTTTCCACATTGTGTCGTGTTACAACCAAAAACGTAAATGTATTTTATTGGGATTTTATGTGATAGACCAGTGATGATGAACCTTGGCACCCCAGATGTTTTGGGACTACATTTCCCATGATGCGCTACTACACTGCAGAGTGCATGAGCATCATGGGAAATGTAGTTCCAAAACATCTGGGGTGCCAAGGTTCATCATCACTGTGATAGACCAAAAAGTGGCACATAATTGTGAAGTGGAAGGTAAATGATAAATGATTTTCAATTTTTTTTTACAAATAAATATGTGAAAAGTGTGGCCTGCATTTCTATTTAGCCCCCTTTACTCTGATACCCCTAACTAAAATCTAGTGGACCAATTGCCTTCAGAAGTCACCTAATTTGTAAATTGAGTCCACATGTGTTTAATTTAATCTCAATATAAATACAGATGTTCTGTGAAGCCCTCAGAGAACCTTAGAGAACAAACAGCATCATGAAGGCCAAGAAACACACCAGACAGGTCAGGGATAAAGTTGAAGATAAAGCAGGGTTAGGTTATAAAAAAAAATATCCCAAGCTTTGAACATCTCACACAGCACTGTTCAATCCATAATTCGAAAATGGAAGAAAAAAAAAAGAAGAAGGAGTATGGCACAACTGCAAACCTACCAAGACATGGCTGTCCACCTAAACTGACAGGCCGGGCAAGGAGAGCATTCATTAGAGAAGCAGCCAAGAGGCCCATGGTAACTCTGGAGGAGCTGCAGAGATCCACAGCTCAGGTGGGAGAATCTATCCACAGGATAACTATTAGTTGTGCACTCCACAAATCTGGCCTTTATGGAAGAGTGGCAAGAAGAAAGCCATTGTTGAAAGAAAGCCATAAGAAGTCCTGTTTGCAGTTTGCAAGGAGCCATGTGGAGGACACAGCAAACATGTGGAAGAAGGTGCTCTGGTCAGACGAGACCAAAATTGAACTTTCTGGCCTAAAAGCAAAACACTATGTGTGGCGGAAAATGAACACCGCACATCACTCTGAACACACCATCCCCACTGTGAAACATGGTGGTTACAGCATTATATTGTGGGGATGCTTTTCTTCAGCAGGGAAAGGGAAGCTGGTCAGAGTTGATGGGAAGATGGATGGAACCAAATACAGGGCAATCTTAGAAGAAAACATGTTAGTCTGCAAAAGACTTGAGACTGGGGCGGAAGTTCACCTTCCAGCAGGACAAAGACCCTAAACATACAGCCAGAGCTACAATGGAATGCTTTAGATCAAAGCATATTCATGTGTTAGAATGGTCCAGTCAAAGTCCAGACCTAAATCTAATTGAGAATCTGTGGCAAGACTTGAACATTGCTGTTTACAGATGCTTTCCATCCAATCTGACAGAGCTTGAGCTATTTTGCAAAGAAGAATGGGCAAAAATGTCACTCTAGATGTGCAAAGCTGGTAGAGACATACCCAAAAGACTCGCAGCTGTAATTGCAGCAAAAGGTGGTTCCACAAAGTATTGACTCAGGGAGGCTGAATACAAATGCACACCACACTTTTTAGATATTTGTAAAAAATGTTGAAAACCATTTATCATTTTCCTTCCACTTCAAAATTATGTGCCACTTTGTGTTGGTCCATCATATAAAATTCCAATAAAATAAATTTACGTTTTTTGGTTGCAACATGACAAAACGTGAAAAATTTCAAGGGGCATGAATACTTTTTCAAGGCACTGTATCTATATCTACACGTGATCCCGCACCTCAGGGTAGCGTGAATCTGCGCTGCCGGCGGCTCGCTCCCACTGTGATTATGCACAGCGGGTACCACGGGCTCGATACCCGCCGATCATTTGTTACACAGGCAGAACGGCAGTCTGCCTATGTAAACAAGTCAGATTGCTGTTCTGTCAGTACAGAAGGCATGGATCCTGTGTTCCTGCAAAGCAGGGACATGGATCCATGCCTTCCCTTAGTAAAAGCATTTCCCACACAGTACACAAACACTGGCTAGGCACACTATTAACCCTTGGATCACCCCTGATGCTAACC
Source organism: Lithobates clamitans (assembly GCA_037952925.1). Taxonomy (NCBI): domain Eukaryota; kingdom Metazoa; phylum Chordata; class Amphibia; order Anura; family Ranidae; genus Lithobates; species Lithobates clamitans. The sequence continues at coordinate 3,997,729 of JBBGZY010001230.1, forward strand.
CCTTCCCAGCCAGTGTCAGTACAGTGACAGCGCATATTTTTAGCACTGATCACCATTAGTGTCACTGGTCCCCAAAAAGTGTGCGATTTGTCTGCTGCAATATTGCAGTCCCGCTATAAGTCGCTGATTGCCGCCATTACTAGTAAAAAAAATAAATAAAAATTCCATAAATACAGCATGTATATCCCATAGTTTGTAGATGCTATAACTTTTTGCGCAAACCAATCAATAGCAGAATACATATTGGCCTAAATTGATGAAGAAATTAAATTTTTTTACATTTGTTTACTGGATAGGTTTTATTGCAAAAAGTAAAATAAATAGTTTTTTTCAAAATTGTCAGGCTTTTTTTTGTTTATTGCACAAAAAATAAATGCAGAGGTGATCAAATACCACCAAAAGAAAGCTCTATTTGTGGGAACTTTTTTTTTATTCGGGTACAGTGTCGCATGACGGTGCATGCAGTGCGGTATCGTAAAAAATGGCCTGGTCATGAAAGGGGGATAAATCTTACGGAGCTGAAGTGGTTAACAAGTAATGTCTCGCACACACAGCATAAACATACTAAACCACTCCAGCCCCGGGAGGATACGGAACAGTGCCAAAAGGCACTGCGCTGCTTGACAATTGCGTGGTCGTGCAACGCTGTACCCAAACAAAATTGATGACATTTTTCCCCCACAATTAGAGCTTTATTTTGGTGGTATATGATCACCTCTGTGGTTTTTATTTTTTACTAGGGCTGCAGAAATTAACGATTAATCGTTAGTTTTTTTTTTTTGATCAATCAAAATATTTTTGATCGGTAGGCTGCCTGCCCTTTGGCCGCTTTGGGCCAAGCTGTGGCTGCAGCGCAGCGCTCCGCTCCCTCCTCCTCCACTATACGTCATACACAGTCTGCGGGCATCTCCCGCTGTGTGTCTCGGAGCGTAGTGTGAAAACTTTGGCCGTGCTGTGAGAAAAGTCCAGCCCTCCTCCTAGATCAGCTCGTGTGATAGACGCAGTGTTCTGTCTATCACACGAGCTGATCTAGGAGGAGGGCTGGACTTTTCTCACAGCGCGGCCAAAGTTTTCACACTCAGCTCCGAGACACACAGCGGGAGATGCTCGCAGACTGTATAATACAGGCACTGACTAAATTGAGGCAGCATTATGGGCACGGCGAGGCAGCATTATGGGCACGGCAAGGCAGCGATCATTGGCACGGTGAGTACATTTAGCTATTAAATATTAAAAAAAAAAAAAATGCATTCATCAATTTAGGCCAATTTGTATTCTGCTACATATTATTGGTAAAAAAAACAAAAAAACAATAAGTGTATATTGATTAGTTACCCTATACTGCAATTTTAATGTAATGCAATCTGTATAATTTCCCAGTACACCTTTCCCATTTAATGTGTGGGTCCAGCTATTTAAAGCACGTATTTCTTGTATTTATCTAGTGCCATCATATTACATATTAGTGCAGTGGATTACAGGCTACATAGAAACTTTGAGCCCCTACATTAGAGGAATTTACATATAAATTGCATATAACTGTACAACCCCAATTCCAAAAAAGTTGCTGCTATCCATTTCAAAATGACCTTTTTTTAAAGAATAACAATAATCATTTTTTAATATAGCATTAACCACTTGCCTACCGGGCACTTACACCCCCCTTCCTGCCCAAGCCATTTTTCAGCTTTCAGCGCTGTCGCACTTTGGGTACAGTGTAGCACGACCGTGCAATTGTCATTCAAACAAACAGTGCCCTGATTACATTCCTAAATGTTGCTGATTGGCTCTCCTCGCCACACACTCTGTCAGTAGGGGAGGAGAGCCAATTACTGGCACTACCTTGTTTACATGTGACCGGCTGTGATTGGACATCATATGACGGTTTCCCAGAACGAGAGCTGAACCGCCCCGCCGTCATTTGACCGCGGGGCGGGGGGGAAAGCAGTTAAAAAAAGGTAGCTTTACAGGGAAAACAAGAAATACACAGGATAAGAAAGGAAAAAATGGACAACTAAGTGAAAACTTGTCTACAGAAAAAAAAGTTTATAGGATTTGATGAAATAGTACATTTTCGCAGTTTAAACATTCGATAGATTTTCTATTGTAACCAAAATATGGGTTTATGAGATTTGCAAATCATTGCATTCTATTTTTATGTAGATTTTACACAGCGCCCCAACTTTTTTGAAATTGGGGTTGTATATACTGTAGTTTGTTTTTGTTAGCCATATATTAAATAGAATCAGAAAGCTCCTGCCAAACTGTATCAGAAAAAAATAAAATGTAAAAATGGGTACACATACCATCTTCTGGTAGAGACTTTGCAGGTCCACATGGAGGGGTCTAAAATAAATTTGGTAAATAACGTTAAAAGGGTTAAAAACTTATGAGAGTTTTAAAAACACAGAAACTCATTAACTCTATTATGATATTATGAAACCCTGGCACAAGAAAAGTTAAGTCCCTCCCTATTGGTCAGCTGTGCATGTCTATGTATGGAGTACACGCAAATATTCATTTTTCTAGCACTAACTGCCTCTTTCTGATAGCTACAAAGCACCCAAACGCTGTGGGATGATGCTAAACAGAATGACGGAGGAGGGAAATTAGGGATGTCAATAGAACAATTAACAAGGTAATCAGTTTCCTTTTTCTTCTTTTTAACCCCCCCCCAAAAAAAAAAAAAAAAAAAAACCCACATACTTCATTAGAGCCAAGGTGGGAAAGCAAAATTGTTGCTGTGATTCTATCAGCGAGATATGTAGACTTGAATATTTTTCGCTCATTAGCTGACAGAGCTATGGTTTTGCATGTCTTACAGGCAAAAATAATTGCTTGCAAGAGAAGAGCATGATTACTCTGTGCTGTCATCAATGCAGCCAGCTTCGCTAATGGGGAAAAACTATCAGCTAGAACATTGGCGCAAAGTAAAAAAAAAGGTAGGAGTCACTCAGAAGAAATTTACATCTCATTTTATATTAGGAGTGCAATTGGCTTCCTGTATCTATTTGAAAAAAAAATACTGATTTCATATTCTTTTTAGACAATTTGTATGAACAGAGATAGATGGATTTTTTTTTTCTTCAAAACAAATGAATAAAGTACAGAAGAGAGTAGATTGCACAGTTCTATACAGATGGACACTGTTTTGTCATACTATGTACTAGTTTTCAGCAATAACATTTTATGGAGGGCAGGAATCTGCTTTTACGTATGAGCTATTCCATCACAAAGATTGTGCTCTATAATTTACTACATAAGAATTAGAATTAAAATCAGCATGCTATTGTATTGCAGTTTCCACATACGGACACGAATGTCATATTAAACAGGGCAGCAAGCACACTTTTCTATACAATTTAACTATTTTTATTGCTCCAACAGAACATTGCAGTAGTGCTTAGTCTTATTTAAATGACCTTACTGCTACATTAAAAGAAGAAGTTCACCTTTTTTTTGACAAAAAAAAATAAAGTGCACATTTTTTTGCAGGTAAAAAAAAAAAAAAAAAAAGTGCATTTATTATTTTTTGTTGGGGCCTTTAAAGCATTGCACCAGCGATCAGATCACTGATGCCATGTAGGACTCTTCCAGACCTGTCAGTGTATCTGCTTTTATTGTACCTCCTACTGGCAAGCCGATACTTGCCGACAAGAAGAATCAATGAACTACCACAATGTGCCGTTATAGTTCATTGAGAACTACAAGCCAACGGCTGCTAAGGCTGTCGGGACTTGTCATTTTCCATTCACAGAGCACTGTGAATGAGCCCCGCATTGCCACATTTTTAACAAATTTTGACAGCTAGTGGGGGAGAAGATCCCCCGCTACCTGTCAAAGAGTAAGATTGCACCCTGAACATGTTATGAAAAGGTGAACTTATCCTTTAAACAAGCCAAAGCAAAAAAAAAAAAATATATATATATATAATAATATATATATTTTTATCTCCTCTTCTGCCCACATCAATGAAAGCTGCTCCATTCCTGAGAAATGGTTCCACAAATCTTGCTTGTAAACAGACACTTCCGGAGTGCTGAACTCCTGGGAGCTCCCCTCCACAAAGCCAGCAATTTTCTCTCTTAAATATGCAGTTCTATCTAAGTGGAGTTCATAGAATTTAACTTTGAGATTCAAAGATGGAGCATACCAACAAACCAAATTATGTTTATGGGACTGGTTTTAAAAGGAATGGCATCATAATATATATATCTGCTATGTCTCGTGCTATATTTTTATATATTTCATAAATGTATTTTTATTTATGGTCTAGTGTTTATCCCTTCTGTAATCTCCTGAAGAAGCAGGCAAACCGTGAAACATGTTGAGAGTTTGACGGCCCATACCTACACCATTCCACAAGCGACTTCTCATATAGAGGTGGCTCCTCCGGGATGTAGGAACCGTTTACAAGGGATTTTACCTCCGTTTCATGTATTGTATTATTTTTCACACAGTCTTAGTAGCTTTATGGATATTTTTAATCTGTATATGCAATACAATTCTTTGTTTTTAAACACATTTAAATTGTCCTTTGACGGTACCAATAAAATCCAGCTGCCCCACTGCACTACAAATTTTCAATGATTTTAGTAAATATAAACTGCTAAACACCTTTTCTCATTGGCAATATTAAGCTTGTGACTTCTATCAGTGTCCGGCCGAGCACTGGTTAAAGCCTTGTAGGAGTTTTCATTCTCCTCTGACTGTCCTTTGCACCTGCATGACCCCTGACCCTCTGTCTGGACAGTGCTGATTGGCCCTGTGCTGATCACATGCACCCCCCCCCAAAAAAAAAAACTTTCTAGCAATACACACCAAACTGAGCATGTGCAGAGTGCCTCCTAGTGTTCTGTTCTATCAGAAGATGGATTGGGGACACTAATAGAATAAGGATCAGAGAAGACAGGCTCAAACAGCCTTTTTACACAATGCAGAGGATTAACCCCCTTAAGTTCTACAGAGTATAACAAGCATGCATTACTGCATATACAGACTGATGTTACTGCTGTGGGTTTAGTAAAACTTAACTGTTACATTCATTTTAAATGAAATGTATATTTTCCACCTTTCTTCCCAGTTTCACTCACCCTGATCTTTTTTAATAAAGGTTGGGGACTGGCAGCCTGGATTCTTGCAGAATAAAAGGGTTTAGCTGCATGTCAAGCTGCAGACAAGCCACATGGTAAGGTGTGGCAAGGACAGAACAGCGCAAAGTAAACTGAAAATGCACATCAAATACTGGCAGAAAGAGGTGAGAGGTAATTATTATGTATACATGTGTCTCCTCATACTTCGAGGGTAGAATTCTATTTCTTTACACTTCAAAGAAAAAAAAAGTAATATAGACCCGATCCATTGTTGAGCGATTTCATCAACCAAGAGGCCAAAAGTTAATCACGTTTTTAAATTTGTTCTGATCTCACTAAACACTTACAGCATTCACAATGGTTTCCGCTTCTTTTTGTTTGCAGGTAAAAGGGCTTTCTTCCACGGTGGTATTGGTGCTAAAAGATAAAAAAAAAAAACAAAAAAAAAAAAAATACAGAATTTAAGTTTTTTTTAAACAGACACAGATGCATGATAGATTACATCCTAGTAGTAAGTTGGCCACCAATACTGCCTTACAATAAGCATCAAAGTGGACCCAACATTAGGTTTTTGTTCATGTTAACTGCATGTACATTGAATAATTGCAACACTTACAAGTATTTATAAGCTCTCAGATCGCAGTGGCGCTGCTGATAATGTCATCATCGGCTTTTCTGATCAAATATTTTCAAAGATTATATGTATATTGTGATGTGTCACGAATGTATTCAAGCAGACTTGTAAAGGTGTTAAGGTTCACATTCACTTTGCTGTTAGTTGGAAACACATCAGCATAGCTGTACTTGGTACTTAACTGAGAAGTCTCAATGCTTTAAAGTGGAAGAAAAAAATGGGAACAGCAGCCATCCTATGCTCAAATGGAGGCAGTTTACTGTAAATATTCTATATTCATTCATCTAGGATAACACACACACAGCACTCTTCTTCCGGCACTGTGACCGAGTTCAACTCTCATACAGTCAGGTGATCTTGTCATGTGGGACACCCCTTCCTCCCCCCATCCATTCACAAAAAGCTACTGAGGAAATCCTTTGGAAGGGACACAACACATAGGAGGGTGGAGCCACGTCAGTGACATCATCCCACGCCCATTTTGTGTGAGGGAGAATGGAGTGGTGAGATTAAAGTGGAACTAGATGTTTTTATGCGATTTTCATAGCACTTTGAGTGCTAGAATTAGTGAGTGTTTTTAATCCTCTTATATTATTCAATTCTGTAGCTAGAGAGCACTATTGGTTGTTTTCTTGGTTTTCAGATGTCATATACACTCAGCGACCACTTTATTAGGTACACCTTGCTAGTACCGGGTTGGATCCTCTTTTGCCTTCAGAACTGCCTTAGTTCTTTGATTCAACAAGGTGTTGGGAACATTTCTCAGATTTTGGTCCATATTGACAGGATAGCATCACACAGTTGCTGCAAATTTGTCGGCTGCACATACAAGATGTGAATCTTCTGTTCCACCGCATTGCAAAGGTGCTCTATTGGATTGAGATCTGGTGCCTGTGGAGGCCATTGGAGTACAGTGACCTCATTGTCATGTTCAAGAAACCAGTGGTGAGATGATTTGAGCTTTGTGACATGGTGTATTATCCTGATGGAATTAGCCATCAGAAGATGGGTACACTGTAGTCATAAAGGGATGGACATGATCACAACAATACTCAGGTAGGCCGTGGCATTTAAACAATGCTCAATTGGTGCTAAGGGGCCCAAAGTGTGCAAAAATATCCCCCACACTATTACACCACCAGCCTGAAGCATTTATACAAGGCAGGATGGATCCATGCTTTCATATCGTTTATGCCAAATTCTGACTACATCTGAATGTCACAGCTGAAAATCGAGACTCAGACTTGACGTTTTTACAATCTTCTATTGTCCAATTGTAATGCAAATTGTAGCCTCAGTCTCCTGTTCTTAGCTGACAGAAGTGGCACCCGGTGTGGTCTTCGCCTGCTGTAGCCCATCTGCTTCAAGGTTCGATGTGTTGTGCATTCAGAGGTGGTATTCTGCATACCTTGGTTGTAACAAGTGGTTATTTGAGTTACTGTTGCCTTTCTATCATCTCGAACCAGGCTGCCCATTATTCCCCTGACATCAAAAAGGCATTTTCATTCACACAACTGCCACTCACTGGATATTTTCTTTTTTTCGGACCATTCTTTGTAAACCCTAGAGATAGTTTTGCATGAAAATCCTAGTCGTTTTTGAAATACTCAGACCAGCCTGTCTGGCACCAACAACCATGCCACGTTCAAAGTCACTTAAAACCTCTATTTGCCATTCTGATGCTTGGTTTGAACCTCAACAAGTCGTCTTCACCACGATGCCTAAATCCCTTGAGCTGCTGCCATGTGATTGGCTGATTAGCAATTTGTGTTACTAAGCAATTGAACAGGTGTACCTAATAAAGTGGCCGGTGAGTGTATATTCCTGAATGGTGTATGTGGTGAAGATAACAAGTACATTTAACTTCAAAGATTGCCCCAAGGGTGACAGAAAGCACATTTTGACCTCGTTTTACTCCTAGAGGTCTGGAGGCAAGCATTTAATTTACAGCACAAGGTGGATGCATGAAGTTTGGAAGGCGTTTTGCACTATTTTCACGTGGTGGTTGGAAATATATAATCTTCAAGGATTTTATTTTTATTATGGACATTTGGTGTCTTAAAAGGATATAGCATGCCTATGTAAAGTTGTGCTACACCATTTGTTTAATTTTGAGGGTGTTGTGGAATCACTAACAAGCTTTTAGCTTGCAACTTACCATTCACAATTTTGTATGTTTTTAATGATTTGTGGCTGCACTGATATCTTTATTTCTAGTATTTGCCATGTATTCTGTTCACAGAATACAAGACATTCTCTGAATAGACCCTGTCATTTACTCGCAGAAAGTCTGGTATCCATATAAAAAAAGAGGCACAATAGTGATCAATCTTCATTCTGCCTTTATTCCAGTCCGTGAATTCAAGTAAAAATGGCTAAGATGAAGAATAATGTAATGCAATATAATTTGCTGTAAATTAGATTAATTTATTAGCTCAAAGGGAAATGAAGGTTCTAAATAGAAAAAAGAAAAGGGGATCCCCTTGTGGTGGACTTTTAAGGCACAATATATATTTGAGAAAAATGTACAGTTTTTAAAGTTTCAAAAATATTTATTTAGAGAAATATAGAAAACAGATAAAAGACAAGGAATGCTTTAACATATCTAGAACTTATTCACCGTCATTAAATACAAAATACAATCTATACTTCTTGCACCCGACGCGTTTCAGAGTACAGAGTTGCCTCCTTGTCTCTATGTGGCTCACTGTTGTCCCGACCCCCCCAAAAATAATTGAAGGACTTTGTCCTTCATTTGTTTTTTGGGGGGAGGGGGGGTCAGGACAATGGTGAGCCACATGCCCTCCTTTTGGTTCAGACATGGACGCCTGTTTACAAACATACTACTAAGGATTTCTTGGTTGAGAATTTGAAAATACACTGTGCTCTCGCATGTTTTTAAAGAAACAATCACTGGAATGTCAATCATACCGTCATAATGTAAGTAAATTGAGAATTTTTCTAATAATGTTTACATCTTCAGACATTAATGCAAATGTTATGTATTCATTTATCTAGTACTCTATTTTAGAACACAATTTCTTCTTGTTACTATATACCCCTGAAAAAGGAGACAACTCTGTACTCTGAAACGCGTCGGGTGCAAGAATGATAGATTATATTTCGTATTTAATGTCGGTGAATAAGTTCTAGATGTGTTAAAGCATTCCTTGTCTTTTATCCGTTTTCTATATTTTTCTAAATAAATATTTTTGAAACTATACATTTTTCTCAAATACATTGTGCCTTAAAAGTCCACCACAAGGGGATCCCCTTCTCTTTTCCTTTAATACTGGATATGGCACTAATTTTTGCTCAAATATTGCTGGCTAAATAGCTTTACAAAAGGTTCTAAATAAGGTGACATTCCCAAGTACCAACTCCTATATAATGAAACATTTTTCTTAATATGAGAGTTGACGATTCCCCTAGTAGCTCTTAGACATCTTAGTAAAGGTAACGTTTCTCATTGCCTCCTAGATAATATGAAAATAGTACTGTGCTTATACAAGGTTATAAAGTTTCCTTATCCTAAAATCCTAAAATCTTGGAGAAATTATATTATGATGTTCAGGAGTCGCTGTATAAATTGTAAGAGCTTTACCAGAAGGAAAAAAAATATTGGAAAGTAATTGCAAAGTTTTACTTCTGTAATTGAAACAGAGGAGAATTTTATTCTTTAATAACTATAAATCCGGTTTACAGCGTTAAGAAAAAATTCAGATGGGCGAACAGGTTTTTATAGCATTATTTCCGTTAGACCATTTTTAGAATGACTTTACATTTTTGCTTATGCATAACTTAAAAGCAGCCAGCTTATTGTGCAAGGCTCAGATGCATTCATTAAAATCCCATCTGCCTGATAGTGCAAACACGCACAGAAATTCTCTTTAATTTTTCTTTCACCCAGTCCCTGTAGGAGTTCCAAATTAAAGAACATCTAAAGCCTAAACTTTCCCCCCCCCCCCATTTTAGGTAGAGTAGAGACAGAAAAAATAGTGACAGCGGTTTTAACCTCTCTGCCTCATTAGGAAGATTTCCCTTCACTTCTTGACTTGTAGAATCTGTCCCCATTGGAAGATTTCCCCTTTTGTCCTGTTCTGGAGGCAAATCAAAATCTTGGATTCCTCCTTTCATTAACGGTGACATTTGTTAACAGAACAATTATAGAAAAAAGCAAATCGCCTTAACAAGGACAGCAGTAAAATCTTGACAGTGGTTATAACAACTCTTCCGAAATCTAAAAAAAATGTTTGCCTTTGAGTATATTTTTACAAACAACTTTTTAAAAGATATACAATACCCAACCAACCTGTGATCTTCCTTCTAATACCTTTAAAGAAAAATTCATGGAGAACAGAAAAGTTGTTCTTTAACCACTTGCCAACCAGCCGCCAGCATTATACTGCGGCAGGTCGGCACGACTCCGCGAACTGTCGTAGCTGTAAGTCGGTCCCTTTAAGCAGGATAGCAGGCATGCGCGCTGCACAGTGGGGGTGCCGATGCTCGTGACCAGCGGTCGCGATAACCGCCGGCCACGAGCGATCGCGGGCAGGAGAGGCAGAACAGGGATGCGTGTGTGTGTATATATACACACACCCCCCCCCAGTTCTGTGAGGAGAGGAGAGAGAGATCGTGAGTTCCTACGAGCTGGGAACCACAATCTCTCATCTCCTATAGTCAGTCCCCTCCCCCAAAGTTAGAACACACACATAGGGAACACAGTTAACCCCTTGATCGCCCCTAGTGTTAACCCCTTCCCTGCCAGTGACATTTACACAGTAATCAGTGCATTTTTTTAGCACTGATCGCTGTATAAATTCCTATGGTCCCAAAAATGTGTCAAAAGTGTCCGATATGTCCGCCATATTGTTTCAGTCCTGAAAAATAAATAAATACATTTTTCACAGATCGCCACCATTACTAGTAAAAAAAAAAATAATAAAAAATGCCATAAATCTATCCCCTATTTTGTAGACGCTATAACGTTTGCGCAAACCAATCAATATGCGCTTTTTGCGATTTTATTACCAAAAATATGTAGAAGAATATATAAATCGGCCTAAACTGAGGAAAAAAATTAGCTTTTATAAAAGAAAAAAATGGGGCTATTTATTACAGCAAAAAGTACAAAATGTATTTTTTTTTCAACACTGTCGCTCTTTTTTGGTTTATAGCGAAACAAAGCTAAAAAACGCAGAGATGATCAAATACCATCAAAAGAAAGCTCTATTTGTGGGGAAAAAAAAAAGGACGTCAATTTTGTCAGGGTACAGCGCTGCACGACTGCACAATTGTCAGTTAAAACGACGCAGTGCCGTATCGCAAAAAATGGCCCGGTAATCGAGCAGCCAATTCTTCCGGGGCTGAAGTGGTTAACGCTGGGGAAAGTAAATTACCGATTTCCAGTTGTGACAGTAGGTGGCGATCCTGGCTTTAAATTACAACATGGCATTCTATTACGAACCTTTTCAGTCCCATTCATAAAAAAATGTTTGTAAGTACATGGAGGCAGAGAAATTAATAAATGCGACTTGCTGGAGAAGTTTCTGTGAGGAACGAGTAACAAACCAGGTTGCCACGTGGTCATCGTGATATTGGGAAAAACAAACTTTCATTTAAACTAAATATAACTTGCAATTAAAAGAAGTCTGCCAGGATTGGAATATGGGGGCTGCTATTGCCCATTTCCTCTTGAAGGTGATTACTGTAAGCCAGTCATGCTTATCCTGGGCCAGGACAAGAGGTGGGCAGAAGGGACAGCTGCCCCAGGGACAGTGTTTTCATGTGTGGGGGTCATTGCATGGCCAAGCTGTGCGAGATTGTCATTTTTCTGAAATACAAAACTCCTGATGTATCAGCTGCACGTGAATTATGTACAACGGTACCCATTACTTGATTTCAGGATCCCTCCGATAGAGGCACACACACTGGCTAAACACACTATTTTAGCCAAGCAGAGGTGAAGGATTATTTTAGTCAATCGGTCTACAGCAATGTCCCAATAACTCCACTTTCCTACCATCATGTATAGAGTAAGCTGTTGTAGGGGAGTGGTGTAGCTTTCTTTAAGTGGACTGATGGAGTATCCAAGTATAAAAGGTGCACCGTGTGATGACTGAAGGGGTACACTGGAATTTGTAACTGATGGGAGGGGACACTAGAAAAATCTCAGAAGATCAGGGGCAGCATTGTGACTCAAAGCAGGGGCAGCTGTTACTAATTAGTGAAGGGAGCTGCTGTGAATAAAGGGGGGACAGGAGATTTGTTATAGGGGGTGGCTGTGACACAGGGTGATTGATGGGGTTGCTGGGATAGATAGCGGGCGAAAAATGCTATGCCTGACTGATTCTGATGGTGGTGTGGTGCGGATGATTAGGAAGGTGCTGTGGCCAAAAGGTGGTGGTGCTGTGACCCTACCCTATTAATCCCCAGGTTCCAGCAAAAACCGTACATTGGATGTTCTGTAGGACATCCATATATACTTGATCAACATCAAACACTTTAATAAAAGAGCAATGTCATTCAGAATTATAATGATCGCCAACTTATGAGAATGTTGATATCTGCAAACCTGACTTGACCTCAACTGAACATTACATTTATGTTTTACAGATTATAGAATTAATTAACATTGGGTGTGTTGCGATGAAATGTACTAAAAGTGAATATAGTTGGCTGAACAATAGCTCATCTACTGTGTAGATATACAATTGTTCTGTGCTCTATTGAAACCGCCTTGTAGTGCTGCCTTCTCCATCCTTCTGTATCCCAATTACGCACTTCCCCTCAAATGACGACTCCCTCATTACCCCAGCTGCTCCTCACTTAATTGAGGTGGCCCGGCCTCAAGCTCATGGGCGAATTTGGTTTGGACTTAAGCAAGCCTATTTTGTTTTCAAATATCTTTTTGTCTTAAAAATACATTGACGTGCATTTAGGTATTTTTGCCTTGGACACTGGATGACCTTGTCCTGGCACTGTGCTTACCTTTCCTTCGGGAATTGGGCAAATGAAAACTCAGCAACAGTGGCTGCAATATTTGTATTCTGACAAATCCCATTTAGGAAAATGGATTATATTTTTTGTGGTACTACACGGTGTTTACATCAAACTTTCATCAGAATCAAAATGTTTAAACACAATGGCAAATACCAGAAACTACAGTAAATAGGGCTCATGTACACAGACACATGCCTCCTTACAGAGCAAATGTTTTGGTGCCAGTTCCAGCATCATCACCCAGCCCAATGCAGATTGGCAATTCATCACTGAATATCACTTTCATCCACAGTCCATGGATATGTATGGTACTTAGGGCTGCAACTAACGATTATTTTCATAATCGATTAGTTGGCCGATTATTGTTTCGATTAATCGGATAATAACCTTAAAAAAAAGTGCAGTGGTAAATATAAAAAAACAACTATATGATTAGGGATGAAATTCGCTAATCCACTCTGAGAATAACAGACAGAAGAGATATACAGTATATACTATTGGAGGTTGAATCTGGTAAATATCATCAGACTCAGATCACATTTTTTATTTAGACCTCATTCACACTGGGGCACATGTAATGTGCCCTGCTTCCATGTAATGTGCCCTGCCTCCATGTAAAAGTTTACTTTAAATGTAATAGTAATGCCTTCTATATCTCCAGTCTATCAGCCTCCACCTTCTCTGGGTTCAGATGCTGATCTTCCCTGCACAGTTTTTAAAGATTTTTTAAACAAATTTTTTAAACAAACATGGTATACTTACCTGCTCTGTGTAATGGTTTTGCACAGAGCAGCCCCGATTATTCTCTTCTGGGGTTCCCCACCGATACCTCTGGCTCCTCCTGCCTTTAGAGTGCCCCAATAGCAAGCTGCAAATTATAGTATAGTGTGCAAGGTAAAAAAACTTCTGCTTTTAGACCCACTCACTTCCTGCCCAGGACTACATGTTCCATGAGGCATTGCTCCTCACACATTCACATTCACAAGTTCTTAGGCACTTCCTGACATGGATGGTATACTGAGCTGTATGTATGCTGCACTGTATTTCCTGATATGTAAACAAATAATGCATTCTGTATGCAGGCCAAATAATCGGCTGGCCGATTAATCGATTATGAAAATAGTTGACAACTATTTTCATAATCGATTAGTTGTCGATTAATCGATTAGTTGTTTCAGCCCTGATGGTACTCATTGGAAATGATGGGGTACGACTTGTCATACAACTTTTTTGCGGTCGCAGGACAAGTCGCACAAGTGTGAAAGGGGCCAGAGTCCAGTTTCTGACCATTTGTTCCTCATTTGTTTTGTTTTTCATTTTTGGTTTTCAAGGCATATTGCTTTAAGTTTTCCATCTTGACACATTGATATCTAGCTTGGCCTACCAGTACACTTCCCTTTAACAACCTTCCCATTTGATTTGTACTTGGTTGTTCCCAGTCGGTTGTGTCTAAAATCTGTACCAACGACTTTTGCAACATTCTGTGAGGATTTAACTTCTTGAGGTTTTATAACCCTCTCCTTTGTTTCAACTGACATCTCTCGTGTTGGAGCCATGATTTATGTCCATCAGGTTGGTGCAGCAGCTCATCAAGGTGTGCAAGAACACTTTAACTGCAGACTGATTAGCAAATGTATTCTGATGCAGATGTTTGTTTTAGAACTGCAAAGTACATGGTGATTCCATAATAATTTTCCTCAAATTTGAGCGATTCCTTATTTTTTTTCTGCAAAAACAGTCGCAATTGACTACAGTTTTCTTTCTTTCTCTTTTTTTTTTTTTTTTTTTTAAGGGTTTCTTAAAGCCAGAAGGTTGGAATGGAAAATGAAAATAGTCTTGAGGCATGTCTGTGATTATTTTTTTTTTCTACACAATTAAACAATTGAATGAACATTTTCCAAGAGTGGTGATTCCATACTTTTTGCCAGGAGTTGTATACAACCCCAGTTACTAGTCATTGCAGCACTCTAAATAACAATTCCTCTATGGTCTGTGATTAGAATATGTTAATCAGTTTTTGTCTCAGGAGCTCCAACCTCTGTATGTGCATGAAAAAAAAGTGCAAACAGAAGTTTTTTTTAAGCAGTTTCAGGGAATTTTCATTTGAATATTTTTTAACAGCTCTAAAGATAAAAGGTAACTTGCACTAGACTTGAGAACACACACAGCCACATACCAATGACATTACCAATAGCTGGGTTTATTGTGTAAAGGCGCTGCAGCACACCTTCTCTTCAAGACCGCCCACTCTAATGCGTTTCACACATTTGGGCCTAATCTACAGCTACAATTAAGCTCTAACGAAGAAACGTGTTAGTATGGGTGGTTTTGGGGCGGATATTTGTTGCAGCGCCTTTATGCAATAAACCAAGCTATTGATGACACCGTCTGTGATGGCCATGTATTTTTTTTTTTGGTATGCTTGGAGCATGAACATCTTCTTGACCAGACAACTGACACTCTGGACTTAAGGAATGTTTGCTTAGGACTGGAGGATCTTTCCATAATATTGATTTATACCTGCTTTATTTTACTAGCCCTTTAAAAGAGTAAAGCGATTTCGTACTGTACAGCAAGTTATTCAGAAAAGTAGTATGAATACGGAAGCATATGCAACACACATCACAGTCCTTTTCTATGCAGTGAGATATTACATTACACCAAAGTGCACTTACTTCCATTAGTTTAAAATAAAGGCTTGAAAATAAAATCTCACATTCAATATTTCTGCTGTTTTAAAGACAGTGGTGCCTCATGTTTTAATATCAATGCATTAAAAGCCTTAAAAAGGGCAGATGTTTGATTTTGAATTTATTGCAGAAAATGAAAATACATGCCTGGGAAAAAAAGATTTTCAAACGGACCCTGATTGCAGTCACTCTGTTTTAGGTATTCTTTGATTATGACAAGTACATGTGTCATGATTGTATTATCACTACTCACCAGTTGATTTCCCCTCCATCTGACTTTTTGGTTACCAGTGCCTTCCAGTGAGCATGGGTACATTTTATCACATCTATTGCAAAATCCTGCATTAAAAAAAAAAAGAAAAAAAAGGGATTTATCATAAGGTGCCATTGAACGCATTTAAACAGCCAAGTGCATTACTTTACTCCCATCTTTAAGCTGTAATTACTTTCCAGAGAATGGAGAGAAGCCATCGTTACATTACAATTATGTTCAATATACACTTTTACAGCACTGACAATTCACTAAGGCCACTATAAATCAAATGCTACTTAAAGTGATTGTAAAGGCTCTTTTTTTTTAAAACAACAAACATGTCATACTTACCTCCACTGTGCAGTTCGTTTTGCGAAGAGTGGCTCCAAACATCTCCTTCTGGGGTCCCCCGGCGGCGCTATCAGCTGCTCCCCGCATCGTAGAACCCCCTAGGAGAAGCACTCTCCAGGGGGGTTACCTTGCGGGCACGCTCCCGAGTCCAGCATTTGCATCCATAGACGCAGAATGCCGGACTCGCCCCCGCGTCATTGGATTTGATTGACAGCAGCGGGAGCCAATGGCTGCGCTGCTATCAATCTATCCAATCAAGAGCCAAGAACCCCGGGCAGAGAGGTACAGCACGTCTCTGCCAAGGGATCAAAAGACTTGGGGGGGGGGCTCCTTCACTGTCAGAAGTTTTTCACCTTAATGCATCCTATGAAAAAACACAAGGTTTTACAACCCCTTTAAACAGAGGACACTGGTCTCATCATTGGCTTGGCAGCCATTTCAGAATGTTATTTCAATGGAATTGCTTGTGATTTGTACCTCACACTCACACATTCCAACACTTTTATCTGTTTGCTGTTATGTGGCAGGCACACGGCTTACCTTATTTTTAAATTCTGCATCAAAGGCAAACTGGTTCTCTGGTTTTCCATCAGGAACTTTGTACCGTCTAAACCAGTCGACAGTGGATTCCAGATAATTGGGTTTCAGTCTTCTGACATCTTCAATGTCTAAAGGAACAGAATAAAGCCTAGTTATTATAGCAACATAATTCTAATAGGTACAGCCATTACATTTGATTCATGTGAATGAATAGGTAACACAGGCTTTTATTTAGGGACTCTGGGGATAGGAAGTTAACAGTAAGGGTCTTCCTTTCTGTAAAACAGACTTAAAGGGATTTAAAAAAAATAATAAAATTTACGCGTCATACTTACCTGCTCTGTGCAATGGTTTTGCACAAAGCAGCCCCAAACCTCCTCTTCTGGGGTCTGCCACCGGCACCCCTGGCTCCTCTTCCCACTTGCTACGGAGTCACTCTGGCGAGCTCGCTCCTGAGCCAGGCTGTGTGTGTCCTCTCGGGCACAGCACTGGATTGAGAATCAGAGTCAGGTAAGTATTTAGGGGGGCTTATCACAAAACGTTTCCTACCTTAAGGCAGAGAATGTATTAAGTCAAAAAACCTTCATCCTTTACGACTATTATTGTCTTGAGAAAAATGTTCACTGGGATGTTTTTCTCACAGCTGAACAAGGGATAATTAACCTCTTGGCGCCGACAGCACACATATATATGGTCTCTAGGTGGGTGGGCCTTAATGCCGAGTGGCCATGTGTAAACAACTTACCATGCTGAAAGGGCGCTCCCTGCATGCTACCAGCATGGTAGTCAGTGGGGATCGGGAGCTTTCCAATCATGTGACCACTGCAACATGCAATCACAGCAGTCACATGACCTGAATGCCCGCTTCCCGGATTTTAGAACTCTTAAGGGCCAGAAGGTGGTCAGTGCCAAGCGGTTAAAGATAAACTATAATCTGGGTGATTATAAAAAGACCAAATGAATGCATAGAAGTATGTATTATTAAATACATTATTTTTATTGCAACCAGAGAAACTACCTGAATTTGACTTGTGTTATCAGCATCTTGCAAACTTCTACACAGCAACACTTAAAAGGCGAAGGCAGGATTGGGAGTCAGTCAGGTGTGCTGCATGCAAATGTGTTTACACAGAACATGCTGATAGAAGGAGAGAGCAGAGTAAACAGATGTTCTCATTCTTCTGCTGCTCTTTTACCATCCAGGCAGAAGACTGTAATTGAAAAGAGGAGACCACTGTATTGCTTCTAACAGAAAAAAGGGGTGTCATCTTTCTTTTCGTGCTTTGTGACGGAACTGTGTAAATCTCCGAAATTAATGGACGGAAATACAAATCCTATGGCTGGTAAAACCGCTTCCTTTTACATATTTTAGCTTTGCATTCAGGGGTTTCCCTGGAGCTCAAGTTTTAAATTTACCATCAGAAATATGAAAAACAATGTAATCATAAACTGACGAATAGAGTCCGTTCTTTACCCAGCTTTAGAAAAATGGCAAATGCGAATTAGTTGGCTGAGCAGACCTTGTTACAATGGTTAGTATTTCAAAATCCTGGAAGTTTGGCTGCGTAGGTTCCAACTGGGAAATATTGCAAGTATCACTACTGTAGTTTTGATTCCTTCCAAAATTAAAACCAAGTCACGTTTTCTTGGCTAATTTCTAGATAAACCAGTTGAAGAGGTTTGGACAGCTCATAGGATTGCGCAGTGGAGCAGTTCCAGGGAAGTCCAGCTGAAGGGACAAAATTTGGTCAAGGATACATTGGCACCCTACAAAACAAGCTGTCTGGCTCAGTGGCCAGATAAAAAGAAAAAAAAATGGGCTGGCCATCTCAGCCTGTCAGTCCTGTCATCTCCCTAGATTAGATGCAATGAAAACAGTGAGAATTGTACCAATTGTCAATACACCATTACCTTTAGGCTGGGTTCACACACATGCAAATTGGATGCGGCTTGAACTGCATCCAATTCGCAGAACATTTGAAAATATGTTCTTTTCAATGGGTCTGGTTCACATATGCGTGTTGCATCTGCAAACGTGCGTTTTTAGGCAGTGCAATGTGAATTGCAGGCACATAATCTTCAATGGGAACGCATCTGATTTGCAGATATGTTCCGTTCCGAACACAAATGATCTCCCCCCACCGCCTACACATCCCCCATCTGCCTGGTTAGCAGATCCGTAGCTACAATGGAGAGGAACCGCTGAATGAATCATTTTTATCTGCGCAGGGAAACCAGAGCTGGAATTTGCACTGCACATGTGTGAACCCAGATGGAAGGTAAATTAGAACAAAAAGTTCAGCCATCAAAAAGACCATTTTACCTGTGCCACTTACCATTGAAATGAGACGCTTCGGGGTCTTCAATATTAATGGCAATAATTTTCCAGTCCGTTTCTCCTTCATCAATCAATGCCAAGGTGCCAAGGACTTTAACTTTGATAACCTCTCCTCTTTCACATACCTTTTAAATAGAAATTGTATAAAATGAAGCTTCATTGCAACCAGAAGTTCTAAATCTAGGTTTATGCAAGGGTATTTATCAAACCCAGCAGGAAGTGTCATAAATGATCTTTGAACCTTATATTATAGGTTGCGCAACACCAGTCACATATACTCCAACATAAATTATCTGATACTGCCCTCAATCTAAATCTAGCCATAGATGATATGATTTTATTTCCTGCAACCACGGGGAACCGTCCGTGTCAGGAGAACACATTGATTATTGCTAGTGGCTAAAGGCCACATGAAGAATCGATCAATCAACTTAGGTACAATCAACCTGCCCATACAGAATTCAAATCGGTTGGCCCCTACTGAACCGGCCGAGATTTAAACCTATGGCCGACTAAAAGTGATTGTAAAGTCTCGTTTAAAAAAAAAAATAAAAATAAATAACAAACATGTTATACTTACCTCCTCTATGCAGTTGGTTTTGCACAGAGCAGCCCTGGATCCTCCTCTTCTCAGGTCCCTCTTCGCTGTTCCTGCCCCCTCCCTCCTGTCAGGCCCCTCATCCAGCAGCTCTCTATGGGGTCACCTGAGCAGAGTCAGAGCTTAGTGTATCCATTCAGACATGAAGCCCCGACCTGGCCCCACCCCATCTCTTCCGATTGTCTGACTGACAGCCACGGGAGCCAATGGCACCGCTGCTGTTTCTGAGCCAATCAGGAGTGTCCTGGACGGCTTAGACACTCATGGACATCGCTGGAGAGAGATGGAGCTCAGGTAAGTAATTGGGGGGTGCTGGGGAGGCTGCTACACACAGAAAGTTTATCTTCATGCATAGAATGCATTAAGATGAAAAAACCTTCTGCCGTTACAACTACTTTAAGGCTTGGGCACAGATTGGGCAGTTTAGTGTTATTATGGGGCCAATTATGAGATGAGAGAAGTGAGTTGTTAACTGTCCATGCATCAGTTCACTTGTAATCCAGTGTTACAGGAAATGGCCAGATGTTTCCTTGCCCAACTCTCTTGGAGCAAAATATAACCATTATGGCAATAGTGGCTGTTTTTGTGATATATCACCAAAGAGCAGCAGAACAATATTCAGCTAATGTAATGCTACAGAAAATGGAGACTTTAGACATGCAACAGAAGATGGTCAGATGACAGGCTACCAGATGGCCAGAGACTTAAGTAATGTTATACAAAGCTGTTGGAGAGTGGGAATATGCTTAAGAAATCACTACTATTACAGGGCAATATAAAAACAGTCTACAAGGGTACAGAGGTGCCAAAGAGCCACATGCGGCCCCTAAACCACAAGTTGTGCACCAGAGATCTATGGCCAGTTTAACATTAATCTGGGGCATTTCAAATTAATGTATTTTATACATTCACTTCAGTTCTGTTATCTTAGAAACAATATCTAGAAATTCAAACTGCTCACATAGTCTTGGGCAATGTAAAGAATAAAATGCTTAACTTCAGTGGCGGCCTGTGCATTGTGGGCGCACGGGCGCCGCCCCCCCCATCCCTGCTGCCGCATCTCTATCCATGCATCCGGCCCCTTTTAGGACGCATGGATTCCTATGCTGGGGGCATATATTTTGAAGCACCTGATTAGAGCCAGAGGCTCTAATAGGCTTCAAAAAAGGGTGGGCTTGGGGCGCAGACCCTGATACCACCCAATTGTGTGACCATAGCAAATTAAAATTTGCTATTTTCACACTGCATTGCCTCCCCACCAATCTGGAGGCAGGTCAGTGAGACCGGTTTCCTGATTGGCCAAAGTGCCAGGCGTCCCTATTGGATGCTCAGCGCTTTGGCGGAAGTGGGACAAAAGGAAGCGAGAGGAGACGCTGGAGAAGAGGACTAGGTAAGCACTGATCCATCCGCGGGGGGAGTTGTGTCAGCGGTATGTCCCGCAATCATCCACTTGTGGGGGGGTGTCAGCAGTGTGTCCTGCAATTATCCACTTGTTGGGGGTTTCAGCAGTGTGTCCCGCAATCATCCACTCGTGGGGGGGTGTCAGCGGTGTGTCCCGCAATCATCCACTCGTGGGGGGGTGTCAGCGGTGTGTCCCGAGATCCACTCGTGGGGGGTGCCAGCGGTGTGTCCCGAGATCCACTCGTGGGGGGTGTCAGCGGTGTGTCCCGAGATCCACTCGTGGGGGGTGTCAGCGGTGTGTCCCGAGATCCACTCGTGGGGGGTGTCAGCGGTGTGTCCCGAGATCCACTCGTGGGGGGTGTCAGCGGTGTGTCCCGAGATCCACTCGTGGGGGGTGTCAGCGGTGTGTCCCGAGATCCACTCGTGGGGGGTGTCAGCGGTGTGTCCCGAGATCCACTCGTGGGGGGTGTCAGCGGTGTGTCCCGAGATCCACTCGTGGGGGGTGTCAGCGGTGTGTCCAGAGATCCACTCTTGCGTGGGGGCTGGATTGCTGTGTCCTGTGATCCATCCACCCGGGGGGTGGGGGGGGTGGTGGGTGTGAGCGGGGTGTATGGCAGCGTTTGATGGGCACAGCGGCTGCAATTGATTTTTTTTTTTTTTTTGCGCCCCCCTCCCCCCCCCCAAACAAAAATTTAAGCACCAGCCACCACTGCTTAACTTCCATCTGGACATTTACAAACTATGCTAAAATTATATCACTAGGAGCATGAACCGATTTAGCACAAAAGTCAGAAAGAGAAATCAAAAACAAAAAAAAAAAAAAAAAAATCCTGTGGTAAAGAAAATCTCAGTAGACACAAATGTTTATTTAGGGAGTCAGGTTATCAAGAATTCTATATACAGCACTGTATCTGACATTTCTAGAAATCCATACCTTGCTCCCAATGTCACAAATATCGATGGGGTCATTATCTCCTCCAAAACCTGTATTTTCATCAACATGTGATGGATTTTCCCAGGTCTAAAAATATGAATAAAAAAGTGTTGGTTAGTGTTGGTAAAAAGGACTATTTCAAATAGTCTTGTATTTTCCATTACCTGCAAATTAGAGTCCAAAATAGTTAAAGAAAAAAAAAATATATTGATGAACTGCATAAGAAAGCAGGGATTGGCCATAAAGAGTTTTCATTTAAAGATTGACCAAATATTTTTATGATGTCAGGTAAAAGGGTATCAGTATGTAATATTTTTACTACCCTAGCTGTCTTAGTTGCTACAGCATTTATAAAATGTATTTACATTGCTGCACTGAATTCAGAGAAAGATTTCCACTCTCATGTAGGTACCATTATACCATATACTGTATAGAAAACTGTTTACTTATCTTTTTCGATCAGTATTTGGCATTTCACCTGACAACATGAATTTTAGATTATATTAGACTTGACGTTGACCATGTTTTTTTTTTGTCCTATTAATTTAAGGCACATTTAGCAATCAATTAATCTGATTATTAATGCCATTAAAAGAATTTGGTTAACCTATATTGGATTTGATCAGTTATTTTATTATCGCTCAAATATATTATAGCACTATATGTATTTAGAATACCAAGATCAATATTCATCCTTTTATCTGTAGAGACTCTGCCTTATGCATGTGTCTCCAATTAAATTGTGTGTGCTTGCTACTAGGTTGTATCCAACCTAAGCATCCATTTAACTTATTCTGGACTCTGCAGATCTTCCCTAGGCTCAGAGGGGTGATTGCTTCTGCCAGGTCTTCTGAATGAGGTTCCAGCATGGGAAGAACAACTACTATATATCTAACCCAACTAATCCCTGATTTTATTTAATTCTGAGCTATTGTATAGGAAGAAGACAAATATTTGCGTTGTCTTTCCAGGGTGATCTCTACCTCCTGGGCTGCCTGGAGAGGATGTGTGCACAGAGTGTCACTCTCAGCATGGGGCACTTGCCAGCGGGCCAAGGACCTAAGCTACTTGCTGGAGTGGATATCTGGAGGTAGGTGGGCTGGAAAAGGATCTTCTTGCTGAAGAGTGTCAGAAAAGCTGGGTAGAAGCTACTGCCTTGACACTGCAGGAAGGATGTATTCCCCATCAAAGCAATCAAGAGCCATATTAGGGAGATCCACAGGGTCACAGGTCTATCTGGCTGCTCTTATAGGGTCAGCATTTAACAAGAGGCTATTCTTAAATGGGCCTACTACTACCACCATCAGAATACCTATCCTACTTTGCAATATTTTTTTGCATCCTGGCCTCTTAAACCCTCACTAATAGAGTTGCGTTCAACTATTAAAAGGTAAAAAGTCTAGAGTGGTACCCAACTTATTTTCATCATACCATACACCAAAAATCAAACCCAGAGATTGAAATGTTAGCCTGGCACACTCCTTAGGGGGGTCTTTTTGCATCGCCCCAAGAGGGGTGCTACATAATCTATTCAAAACAGTAACATTTCCTGGGGACTAAAATTAAATAATTTGAGTTAAATATTAAATTAAATATTTGAGTTGAGTTTTGAGATATCTGCCCGTTTCACATTTCTTTTTTATTGTAGCCCTGATGAAGGGGATGGTCTTAATCCTTA
The DNA here is from genome assembly GCA_037952925.1 of Lithobates clamitans. NCBI lineage: Eukaryota > Metazoa > Chordata > Amphibia > Anura > Ranidae > Lithobates > Lithobates clamitans. The sequence goes on from JBBGZY010001230.1 coordinate 4,021,241, forward strand.
AACTGCATTGGCTGTTTTCTCTCCTGTAATCCTGTTTGTAAATTAAAAGATCATCATTTGGGACTCTACAATCAGTGGTTTGGCATTATCATTACGCTGTTACTTATAATCTCTATCTAACTGCCTGTACTGGGGCCAACTGAGAACAGTCCTAAGTTGGCTAGAGATTTTTTTTGACTACAGTTTGAAAAATCAGTTGTTGTCAATGAACTTCTTTGACTTGCAATACACTAAAAACCATCAGTTCCAGGTTTTTCAACATCCAGAGACGCAATAGCTCCTGCTCCCCTTTCCGACCTTCTGCCTCCCTCATATCGGATAACATATCTTTCAGCACAAAGATCTGTTTGAAGATGTCAGGTTTGTTGTAAACAATGAAGAAAAAAAAAAAGGCAAAATTTGCTAATGTACACAAATTTATTTGCAACGTCTAACTGGTTATTCATCCAAGAGATTGTACTGGCTGAGTTTTATTTGCAAGTCATGTTTCTTCACAAGATTAAAAATTATTTTGTAGTACCAATTAAAATATATACTTCTGTTTATTTTACTATACTACTTGTTCAGTAATCCCAGAACACAACAATAAGTCTACCGGTGTTACGCGATTCATTCAGTGTTCAATGTTGAAATTAATTAGAGGGGTTAGAATATTTTATAAACAGTGCTTGGTATTTATGAAAGCTGCTGTAATGGAAAGAACACAAAGAGGCAGATAATTAATATGGGCTTTTCACAAAACAGTGTTCCACAGACCATGTACAGATTCTAAAGGAGTATAAAAACGAACTGAAAGAAAAACATTATTTTTGAGTGAATAAAACAGTACTTTACACTGGGATGCTTACATACGAATCATTGTTGTGCTTTTTATTGCAATCATTTTTACATTTTCCTGCAGTGAAGGTTTTACAGCAAAGAAAAGCATTTCAAGTAGAAGTCCCATTCATTGCTATGTGGCTAGCTTACATCAGTGTACTGCAGCTTAGTACACATAAAAAAAAAAAAAAAAAAGAATTTGGGTTATAAGCAGGCCTGTTAAAAAGAATAGCAAATGCACAAAAATGGATGCATCGGTAATTTGTGTGCATATTTTGCACATTAACACAAAGGGAAATCTCTATTTTCAGGGTTTCACTTAGCAGAATGTAAGCATTAACCACTTGAGGACCGGAAGGATTTGCCCCCTTAACGACCAGGCCATTTTTTGAGATACAGCACTGTGTCGCTTTGAGAATTGTGCGATGTTGTACCCAAACAAAATTAATGTCCTTTTTTCCCCACAAATGGAGCTTTCTTTTGGTGGTATTTGATCACCTCTGCGTTTATTTTTTATAGCACAAATAAATAAATAAGGGGGAGGAATAATTTTGAAAAATAAATATTTTTTACTTTTTGCTATAATAAATATCCAAAAAAAAAAATCTTCACAGTTTAGGCCAATATGTATTCTTCTACATATTTTTGGTAAAAAAAAATGCAATAAGCGTATATAAAATAGGGGATAGATTTATGGCATTTTTATTATTTATTTATTTTTTTACTAATAAAGGTGGCAAACTGCGATTTTTAGTGGGACTGTGACACTGCGGGGGAGAGATCGCAAACTTGACACATTTTTGGGACCATTGATATTTACACAGCGATCAGTGCTATAAAAATGCACAGATTACTGTGTAAACATCACTGGCAGGGAAGGGGTTAACACTAGGGGGGGGCAATCAAGGGGTTAAATGTGTTCCACTCATGTGCGTTTCTAACTGTGGGGGGATGGGACTGACTGGAGGAGGAGACATATCACTGTTCATAATCACGAAAAAAAAAAAAAAAAAAAATCCTGTTCCTCTAAGGCATGATCTGTAGCACAATGCTTGTGCCATGCAATTTGTCACTTTCCATGTTGTAATACACCTGGTTGATCCTGCCTGATCCTGTGTCCCCCTGTTTGTGCTGACCAGGGTAATCATGGCTGCTGGAGCCATGATATCGTGGTCAGTTTATGTTCCTCTGTAAGCCCGCTCTCTGCTGTGAATCTCTCCCTTCTCCCCTCCCTCTCTGCCTGTCAGCGTGAGAGCGCCTCGCCTTCCTGCCCCTATTCAGCTGCAATATGCAGAAAAACTAGTTGCCCGTAATCCCCTCTGGATTATCCAGTTAGTAACTATATAGTGTGTGTGTTTCTTTAACATGGAAAGGCTAAATACTTTTTCCCACACCGCCCACAGGAGAATCTCAGCCCCTCCCGCTGCTATGCATAGATTGAGGAAGAAGTTCGGAGGAGGAACACGTAACTGCACAGCTGCAGTCTGAGAAAAGAGATTTAGCCTTTTCATTTAAAAACACACACACACACACACACACACACACACACACACACACACACACACACACACTATAGTTACTAACTGCATAATCCAGAGGGGACACCAGTAAAACCGTGTGACTTTACAAAAACTTTAAGGCTTAGTTCTCACTGATGCAGTGCATAAACATACAATTATATCATGCATCAATATGTGTTGTGTTCATTCATTTGAATAGTGCATACCCCGTGTATGCATGGAGGGGAGCTGTTGAAGAATGGCAGCTCGTTGCAATATACACATTGGGGTTGATTTACTAAAACTGGGGAGCGCAAAATCTGGTGTAGCTGTGCAAGGTAGCCAATCAGCTTCTAACTTCAGCTTGTTTAATTAAGCTTTGACAAACGAAATCTGGAAGCTGATTGGTCTCTATGGAGTGCATTTTGCACTCCAGTTTTAGTAAATCAACCCCACTGCGTTTTCCCCACATAATGTGTGTTAATGTGCACAGAAACGCACGCGAAACAGTGTGAGTAGGGCCATAAGATCACACAAGAATCTATGCACTTTAAAAACACATGCATTACGGCAATCAGATATAAAAGGGCCCATAGCGCTTGACCCAAATGTGTTCTATAAATGCCACATAGCTTGTTGCAGTTTTGAACAATTTAGTTATAGAATGTAATATTACATACAGCAGGAAAAGTATTGCTGTAACCCAAGTGTTCCAAAGTTCTTCCGCTGTATAAAAGACTCTGACCTACACCGACTGGAGCATCATATCAGGACTAGAGATGATCGTATACGAATGGGACAGAACAAGTCAAGTAGGTCAAATAACTGGAGCCAGTTTTGTAGCTGTGCTTTGAGCGTATGGATTTCACTTTACATGAACTGTCAGTTGTGCTTATAATTATAAGAGGTAAACTGGTAGGTTTGACAGGAGTCATGAGAGAAAGGTTATTCATTATGCATTAAAAAGATGACAACTGTCACCTCAAAGACTGTAAAGGCTTATTTATAGACCTCTTAGCTCCTCAATATTGAACTGCGAAGAACACTGCCTTTGGAAATGTGTTGAGACAGCAGATTGCAGCGGCATTTATTCCAGATTCAAAAGCCCAGTGTACATCCTCTGGGCACATCTCCTACAGACACAACTTCCCACCCATACCTGAGAAAAAAATCCACAATAAAATATTCCATCTTCCGGTCTCTAACTCTGAAGATACTGGGAAAAATACACGCATCTAAAATGAGCCTAAGAATTATCCCCCTTCCACCACAACCCGCTTTACTTAATATAAAAAAATTGGTTAAGGGAGCCATACAACCATTCACTTCACAATGCAGCTTGTTGTTTTCTATTAATAGCCAGTTTCTTCTGAACCATTGATCTTATGTACCTTTGCATTTACGCACAGAAAAAGAACTGTATCCAAGTTACAAAGTCTTGCAAAGGAAAGTTAGCAATTATTTGTATAGAAATACAATTACCCTGTGATACTAAATTATCTGCCTGCCCTACATTATAGAGAGGGCATTCTAAAGTGGCAAATGCCAGTGGATTGTGCAAATTATACAGTGGGCAGCGGTCTTCACATTTAATCATAATTGAATTGACCCTAATCTTGTATATCGGATTAGAAGTAACTCGGGGGGGTAAAATGACCTGTACTGGTGGCCAAAACATTCTTCACATGGATCGGTTAATATTTATAACAACTATTTGAACTATAATGTGTGAGATATTTAACCACTTCAGCCCCAGAAGGATTTACCCTCTTAATGGCTGGGCCATTTTTTTGCGATACGGCACTGCATCGCTTTAACTGACAATTGCGCGGTCATGCAACGCTGTACCTAAACAAAATTGAGGTCCTTTCCCCCCCCCCCAATCGAGCTTTCTTTTGGTGGTATTTGATCACTTCTGCGTTTTTTCTTTTTTTTTGCGCTATAAACTAAAAAAGGGTGACAATTAAAAAAAAAAAAAAAAAAAAAAACTTTCTGCTATAAAACATTTACAAAAAAAATAAAAAATGTAGTCTTCAGTTTAGGCAAATATGTATTCCGCTACATATTTTTGGGGAAAACAACCAAAAACAAAAATCGCAATAAGGGGAACACTGCGCCAATTTTTTTTTTTAAATGGCGTAGGGGTCCCCCTTAAAATCCATACCAGAAGGGTCTGGTATGGATTCTAAGGGGAAACCCGTGCCAAAATAAAAAAAAAAAAAAAAAAAAAAAAAAAAAAAAAGGCGTGGGGGTCCCCCCAAAAATCCATACCAGACCCTTATCCGAGCACGCAACCTGGCAGGCCGCAGGAAAAGAGGGGGGAGGAGGGAGCGCCCTCTCCTGAACCGTACCAGGCCACTTGCCCACAACATGGGGAAGGTGCTTTGGGTTAGCCCCCCAAACCACCTTATCCCCATTGTTGATGGGGACAAGGGCCTCATCCCCACAACCCTTGCCCCTTGGTTGTGGGGGTCTGCGGGCGGGGGGGCTTATCGGAATCTGGAAGCCCCTTTAACAAGGGGACCCCCAGATCCTGCCCCCCGTGTTTGAAATGGTAACAGGTACATTGTAACTGTACAATGCCCGCAGACCCCCACAATCACCAGGCAAGGGTTGTGGGGGTGAGGCCCTTGTCTCCAACAACATGGGGACAAGGTGCTTTGGGGGGCTACTGGCCTGGTACGGTTCAGGAGGGGGGATGCTCTTGTTCCCCCCTCTTTTCCTGCGGCCTGCCAGGTTGCGTGCTCGGATAAGGGTCTGGTATGCATTTTTGGGGGGACCCTCACGCCATTTTTTTCAATTTTGGCACAGGGTTCCCCTTAAAATTCATACCAGACTGGTATGGATTTTGAGGGGGACCCTTACGCCATTTCTTTTAAAAAAAATTGGCGCAGGGTTCCCCTTAATATTCATACCAGACCTGAGGGGCCTGGTATGGAATTTGGCAGGACCCCCACGCAATTTTTTTTTTTTCTAAATTTGGTTCAGGGTCTCCCTTAATATTCATACCAGACACAAAGGGCCTGGTAATGGACTGGGGGGGGGGGGGACCCATGCAGTTTTTGCAATGACTTATCTGTATTGCCGAGACTCGACAATTAATTATAGCCGCAAGTAGTTTTAGATGACTTTTTTCCCCCCTTTAGAAATGTCATTTTGTGCAGGGACTGTTCTAAACATGGGAAAAATGTGCCACTTTACAGGCATACTATATACACCCCTCAGGTACGAAATTTAAAGGAATATTTCACTTCTATTGTTTCACTTTAAGCATTATTAAAATCACTGCTCCCGAAAAAATGGCCGTTTTTAAAACTTTTTTTGCATTGATACATGGCCCCTGGGGCAAGACCCAGGTCCCCAAACACTTTTAATGACAATACCATGCATATAAGCCTTTAAAATTAGCACTTTTGATTTATCTCATAGACTTTTAAAGGGTGTTCCGCGGCTTTTGAATTTGCCGCGAACACCCCAAATTGTTCTGATGAGGACACATTAGACGGCAATTTTTACCATTTTCTCTGGCTCGTGCAGGGTGGTGCACTTTAGCACCTATAATGTGAGTACCCTATGTATAGGGAAGATTGTTAATAAATTTTAATACATTTTAAAACGGTATTATACTATTTGATCTTCCTCTGTTTCCAATATAATGCATGTGCAAGCAACTAGCCAAGGATCTGTATGCCAACAACAAACCCAGAGGCGGTTTAAAAGGGTGGTCTTTACAGGCATACTATAGACACCCCCCAGGTACGAAATTTAAAGCAATATTTCATTTTTATTGTTTCACTTTAAGCATTATTAGAATCACTACTCCCGAAAAAAACGGCCGTTTTTAAAACTTTTTTTTGCATTGATACATGTCCCCTGCGGCAGGACCGGGTCCCCAAACCCTATGACAATACCATACATATAAGCCTTTAAAATTAGCACTTTTAATTTCACCCTTAGACTTTTAAAGGGTGTTACCCCGGCTTTCGAATTTGCCACGAACACCCCAAATTGTTCGCTATTCGGCAAACACACGATGTTCGAGTCGAACTTATGTTCAACTCAAACATCGGGCTCATCCCTACAGTAGACCTTTCATCTTTTGTCATCTGCAGGAGGTGTTGGGGATAGAAAGGTTCCCTTAGTACAAACCAAGACTGATTAAGGATTATAACAGGTAGGCATTCTCACCGAGTCTGAGGGGGTTACTAGAGTTGCCTCATTATCTTTAGAAAAGAAGCAAGTGAGGATCTATAATGACGTTTGATAAAATGTTTGTCATGCATATAACTGACTTGGAAAAGATATATATTTTTTTTCCATTTCAACACAACTGAAGTTTTTGTTCCTACAGCCAATTAACACTTCTGGCTCTATCTGGTACCACATTTCACTTGACATTTGTGCTCAGCTGAGACATATCTGCTTATGTCCTCAGGTGTTCTGCAAGCTAGAAGGATGACGCTCTAGGTCAATTATATTAAATAAAGTTTTTAAAGTGGTATTGAATGCAAAAGCAAAAATTATATTGCAGTTTACCAATTCTTAGATCTGGTGGCTGCACTGGTTTTCTTTTTTTATGCTTTCTTTCCTTTATTTTTACCTGGTGATCCTACCAGCAAGTCTTTTAACAGAACAAGCGGTCCTTTAGATGTAGTAGTTACAGGGTTGAGACAATCCACTTACCACTGACAGGGGTACTTATAATGATCAGATTTTATGTTAAAACTCTATCCCAAAAAGGAAAAACAGGTTTTCTACAACTTAAAAAACAAGTAAATTCTTGCAAGCTACCATGAAAAGATCCAATTAAACTAATTAAAAAAAGGCAGCTGCTAGCATTGATCATGACCCATATGTTCGTGCCAGCCTAATCTATAAAGCAATAAATGCTACGCTATCTAAATGCGCTTATAGGGCTGTCACAAATTCCGAACTCTGGTACTATGAAATGTGGCAATCCTATATAGTAAAACCATGCATGCATTTTAACCCTATGAAATAAAAAATTGCAATCTAATACTATATAACCAATGATGAACCTATGTGATTAAAGATTGCAATCATATGCAATACTGCTGCAGTTCTATGCAGTCAACACCATACACATATTATGATCCCATATAGTAAGCACTTGCAATCTTAAGCGTTAATACCAGTAAATATTCCTATGCGATTATCAATTGTGATCATAATAATCATATACAATAATTCAAGTGACAAATCAAAGTGCCTATATACAACTATAAATATAAAGTGCATCCACATTTGATAACTGCTAAAAAACACACGTGACGTGTCGATACCGGGAAATTCCCCCTGAGGAAGATACGTCATTTCCTGGTATCGGCACGCGTTGGGGAGGGGACAGGACGGCGTATGAGACGATCTGGAGGTCTCAGCTAAGGAGAGGATACACCAGACCGCAATTTTTACCATTTTCTCCGGCTCATGCAGGATGGTGCACTTTAGCACCTATTATATGCAAGTACCCCATGTATAGGGAATATTGTTAATAAATTTGAATACATTTTAAAAAAACGGTATTATACTATTTGAGTTTCCTCTGTTTTCTATATGGATGCATGTGCAAGCAACCAGCCAAGGATCTGTATGCCGACGACAAACCCAGAGGTGGTTTAAAAGCGTGGTTTGACCGAGCTTAGGTGCGAGGTCACACGCTCTAAGGTGCGTGCATATACCAAGGGGGAGCACAAGAGTGGACATGAGCACTTGTCGTTTATCACTTTTATGAGAAGCAGAAGAAAGGATTTATAAGGAGTGGACTTTATGTTGTGTTTAAATGGCACATCAAATGCATCATTAGTTTTGCACAAGAGCACTTTAAGCACGTTACATGTGTGTTTTTTAGTAGTTATCAAATGTGGATGCACTTTATATTTATAGCTGTATACAGGCACTTTGATTGCCACTGGAATTATTGTATATGATTATTATGATCACAATTGATAATCGCACAGGAATATTTACTGGTATTACAGCTTAAGATTGCAAGTTCTTACTATATGTGATCATAATATGTGTATGGTGTTGACTGCATAGAACTGCAGCAGTATCGCATATGATTGCAATTTTTAATCGCATTGGATCATCATTGGTTATATAGTATTAGATTGCAATTTTTTATTTCATAGGATTGAAATACATGCATGGTTTTACTATATAGGATTGCCAGGTTTTCTACAACCGCCTTAAAGAGCTAGCTGGAATTTGGCTTCAATTTACTTATATAAATCTATATGTAAATGTGCTAGTCCAGCGAACACTCTAACATTATTAAAAAAGCAGACACCACATCTAATGCTGGCTAAGCTGCAATATATTACATTTTGGTTTTAGATGTAATACTGCTTTAAAGTGACTAATGCCAGAAGTTTTTTTTTTTTTTACCTTAAAGAGGAGCTGCAGTCACATTTGTAATAAAAACATCTTTGCCATTCTGTAGCTTTCCTCCAACCACTTTGCATATTATTTTATATATATATACTGTGATTCTGTACTTGCCAAATATGCTGCAGAAATCTCCCTCCACCAAGTCTGACTGCAACCATTTTAACTGTGGGCAGCTGAAGCTGCTGTCTCTTCGCTTCCTGGATTTACACAGAGACACACCTCCAGCTCTGTAGCTCTCATTGACCCTCTTATGACTCATCCCCCACCCTTTCTGGAAAATTCTCACGACAGTGAGAGAGCTGTGCATGATGTCATAAGCCTAGGCCAAATAACCAGACAAGAAAGAGGAAGTGGGCTGTAAAAGGTATTTACTGGCAGAAAAGAAATGTTTTACTATCCAAAGTTAAAACAACAAGGGCAGAGGATTTAATAGAAAGTTGAAAAAAATGACTGCAGGTCCGCTTTAAGTTTAATACACACACGCCAAATAATTTGAAATAAAAAAAAACCCTGCCTGCCTCCTAGAAACGTATGACAACGTGTGGCCAGGCCACCTGGAGATGCAGGACGTTGTGCCACCTGGATTACCTGCAGCCTACCAACCAATGATGCTTGATCTTAGGGTGGCAGATGGAGGAGATGAAATTGAGAAGAGTAAAGAGGGAGACTGTAAACATAAAAAGGAAACACAAACAAATGAATAAGTAAGAGTGCATGGGAGGAAGAGGAGGAGACAGACACACATGGAGAACAGGCTGCAGGTTACACACTCTTGGAGAGGGAATTGGGCTCAGAAATACTGCTGTTCTCCCGTACTGACCGGTACAGATGTTTGTGTCTTTCAGCCCATGAAAACATTTTTAGCGTGCCATTATTAGCCCACCCCTACCCTGATTGGAAATCCACTGCGGGTTCCCTGACCTGACTCACAGGCAGTTCATACTGCTTTATGCGAACCGCTAGGAGTGTCAATACAAAGTTAATGACACCCCCAGATCAGTTCGCATATCGAAGTGCAAACTGTCAATTCAAACAGGAATCAGATCTCATGGGTGTGAACACCCACACGTTCCAATTCTGGTGTGGACCAAAAAAAGGGTCCTTCACAACAAATGTTTATCTTGAAAGGCAACTGGTGTTTTCTATTAACCGCTTCCCGACTGCCTCACGCTGATATACAATCGTCAGAAGGGCATGTACAGGCAGAAACACGTAGCTGTACGTTGCCCTTCAAGAGGTAGCTTGCGGGCGCACCCGCCGGGAGCTTCATGAGCGTGATTGCGGGTCCCGCAGACTCGATGTCCGTGGGGGTACCCGTGATCGTCTCACGGAGAGGAAGAACAGGGAAATGTTAATGTAAACAAGCATTTCCCCATTCTGCCTAGTGACACTGTCACTGATCACAGCTCCCTGTAATCAGGAGCGGTGATCAGTGTAGTGTCACACACAGCTCCTCCCCACCACTGTTAGAATCACTCCCTAGGACACACTTAACCTCTACAGAGCCACCTAGTGGTTAACCCCTTCACTGCCAGTCACATTTACACAGTAATCAATGCATTTTTAAATACACTGATCGCTGTATAAAATGTGAATGGTCCCAAAATCCCGCCAAGAGTGTCCGATCTGTCTGCCATGTCGCAGTCACGATAAAAATAAAAAAAAAAAATAAAAAAAATAAAAATGCCATAAAACTACAGTAGGTGACCGCGATTTTGTGTCAATCTCGCTGCATTTCTCGGGGAGATTTGACACCTGCGAGACCCGTCGCAGGAGCCAGCGCCGAGATGGCTCACTCATCGGGAAAGGAAAAACTTCGTTTTCCTTTCCCGATGAATGACAGGCAGTGCTGACAGCTGTCTGGTATGAATCCTGTGGGGGAACGCCGCGCCAAATTTTAAATGAAAAAACGTTGTGGCCCCCCCCCCACGGGCATACCAGGCCCTTCGGTCTGGTATGGCTTGTATGGGGAACCCCCTACGCCGGAAAATCGGCGTGGGGGTCCCCCCAAAATCCATACCAGACTCTTATCCGAGCACGCAGCCCGGCCGGTCAGGAAAGGGGGTGGGGACGAGCGAGCCGTACCAGGCTGTATGCCCTCAACATGGGGGGGTGGGTGCCTTTGGGGAGGGGGGAGCCCTGCGGGCCCCCCCACCCCAAAGCACCTTGTCCCCATGTTGATGAGGACAAGGGCCTCTTCCCGACAACCCTGGCCGTTGGTTGTCAGGGTCTGCGGGCGGGGGCTTATCGGAATCCGGGAGCCCCCTTGAATAAGGGGGCCCCCAGATCCCGGCCCCCCACCCTGTGTGAATGAGTATGAGGTACATGGTACCCCTACCCATTCATCTAGGGAAAAGTGTCAAAAAAAAAAAAAACAGTACACAGGTTATTACAGTAAATTACAGTAATTTATTAGGCAGCTCCGGGGTCTTCTTCCGACTTCAGGGGGTCTCCTTCTGACTTCTCCCGGTGTTCCGCCTCTTCTCCCGGGCCCCGCCGCTATCTTCTTCCAGCTCTTTTGCCAGCGAGGGGCCCAGTCTGCTGCCGCCGTCTTGCCGCCGCTGTCTCGTCGCTTCTTCTCTTCTTCCGATGTTGACACGACGCCCTCTCCGACTGAAATGCTTTGTGCGAGCTGCGGAGCCATTTATATAGGTGGTGACCCCGCCCCCTTGTGACGTCATGGTCCCAGCATGCGCAGGGACTCTGGGGTCACACCCCCTTATGACGCCAGAGTCCCTGCGCATGCTGGGACCATGACATCACAAGGGGGCGGGGTCACCGCCTATATAAATGGCTCCGCAGCTCGCACAAAGCATTCCAGCCGGAGAGAGCATCGTGTCAACATCGGAAGAAGAGAAGAAGCGACGAGACAGCGGCGACAAGACAGCGGCAGCAGACCGGGCCCCTCGTTGGCAAAAGAGCTGGAAGAAGATAGCGGCGGGGCCCGGGAGAAGAGGCCGAACACCGGGAGAAGAGGCCGAACACCGGGAGAAGTCAGAAGGAGACCTCCCGAAGTCGGAAGAAGACTGCCCCATACTCATTCACACAGGGTGGGGGGCTGGGATCTGGGGGCCCCCTTATTAAAGGGGGCTCCTGGATTCCGATAAGCCCCCACCCGCAGACCCCGACAACCAACGGCCAGGGTTGTTGGGAAGAGGCCCTTGTCCTCATCAACATGGGGACAAGGTGCTTTGGGGTGGGGGGGCCCACAGGGCGCCCCCCTCCCCCAAGGCACCCACCCCCCATGTTGAGGGCATGCGGCCTGGTACGGCATAGGAGGGGGGGGGGCGCTCGCTCGTCCCCACCCCCTTTCCTGACCAGCCTGCGTGCTCGGATAAGGGTCTGGTATGGATTTTGGGGGGACCCTCACGCCGATTTTCCGGCGTAGGGGTTCCCCTTACAATCCATACCAGACCTAAGGGCCTGGTATGCCCCTGGGGGGGGGAACCACGCCTTTTTTTTTCATTTAAAATTTGGCGCGACGTTCCCCCACAGGATTCATACCAGACAAAGTTTTCCTTTCCCGATGAGTGAGCCAGCGCGACATGCACAGTACCCTGTCGCCGATGGTATCGCGCTGGAAACACAATCTCGTGGTCAGGTACTGTATCCTCTATTTTGTAAGCACTATAACTTTTGCGCAAACCAAACGCTTATTTTTACCAAAAATATGTAGAAGAATACATATCGGCCTAAACTGAGGAAAAAAAAAAAAAATGTATATTTTTTTGGGGGAGATTTATTATAGCAAAAGTAAAAAAATGTGTTTTTTTCAAAATTGTCTTTTTTTGTTTATAGCGCAAAAAATAAAAACCGCAAAGGTAATCAAATGCCACCTAAAGAAAGCTCGATTTGTGGGGAAAAAAAAAAAAGGACGTCAATTTTGTTTGAGAGCCACGTTGCACGTCCGCGCAATTGTCAGTTAAAGTGACGCAGTGCCGAATCGCAAAAAGTGCTCTGGTCTTTGGCCAGCCAAATGGTTCGGGGCTTAAGTGGTTAAACAATGTCTAAATGGGCCATTGACATGCATCACAGTTGAACTTGGGAATGTGTCTTGGCAAAGTTAAGCGAAATGAAATCCTTTCTTATTTTTGCTTGGGGGATAGAGTGCAGATGGATTAGAAGTCTTGTCCGTTTTTGAGGATATCTACACCCCTGATAGGGTGAAGACAACTCCCAAATTTTGCCAGTTTCTCCTTCAAATGTATTCACTTCCTGCCACATAGCCAAAACAGGAAGTAAGGGCAAAATCCTACCAATGTCTTTCCTTGGGGACACACAGGTCATTCTAAATAGTTTCCCCTTTAGGTAAATTGCACTCTAGCATTTTGCTCTGTACACTCCAAATTATTAGGTATCTTGGACTTTGGGGTTTATTTACTAACGGCAAATCCACTTTGCACTACAAGTGCACTTGGAAGTGCAGTTGCTGGAGATCCGAAGGGAACATGCAAGGAAAATGAAAAAAAAACAGCATCTTTGCTTCTACATGATTGGATGATAAAATCACCAGTGCTTCCCATCAGATTTACAGCGAGTACACTTGTATTGCAGAGTGGATTTGCCTTTAATAAATCCCAAAATACCTAATAATGTGGGGTGTACACAACAAAGTGCTAGAGTGCAATTTGCCTAATGGGACATTAGTTGGATTTACCTTTGTGTCCCCAAGGAAAGAAATTGGTAGGGTTTTACCCTCACTTCCTGTTTGGCTATGTGACAGGAAGTGAAGCCAATTTTCAGAAAAGGGACACAAAAAAGACAAGCAGGGGTTCTAACACTCACTTGGTTTCCTTCAAATGCCCACAATTAGAATAGGATTGTCTTCAGCTTGATTTTAGCCCAGTGCTCTAAATCAGTGGTTCTCAACCCTGTACCCCCAACAGGCCATGTTTGCAGGTTTTCCTTCATCTTGCACAGGTGCTTTAAAACACAGTCAATGGCTTGGTATTTTGGACAATTATTTTAGCCAAGATAAGTTCCCAAAACATGTCCTGTCGGGGGTACTTGAGGATTGAGGCTGAGAACCACTGTGCTAAAATGTAAAATTGAATACTTACCTCTCTGTAATTTTCCTTTCCTGGTGCCTATCCCTGGCAGCATACGCACAATCCATGCATATGCTACCATTAAGGCACCAGGAAAGTAGCTTTCAGACAAATCGCACTTTTTTTGTTTTGCAATGCCAATCAGCCTAGTTAAGATGCAGCTGGGAAATCTGTTGAATTAAAATTGTTTAGGGTGGAGGGAGTGTAAAATGCATTACTTGGATTGAGCATGCATCTGCAAAACAAATTAACATAACACATAAAACAAAAAAAACAAAAAATGCTACAAATGTTATTGGTCAACAAAACAGGATTTGGAAAAGAGCAAGGAAAGCAAAAAACACATGGATGTCAATTTGACACACTAACAGAATATGGTTTTGAGGTCTGATCGTTTTGCAGAGGATATGAACAGGCGTTAAAAGGACTGCGCACACAAACGGACAGTCTCTTAAGAATTTAAACATTAGTCACAACATCTTGGAGGAAGATTTTGCAAAATAATACAGCACAGACAATTAAATCAAAGTGAAACTAACAACCTACAAACACTGACAACATCAAAAATATTTCAGTGAAAAATATCCCCCCCCCAAAAAAAAACAAATAAAAACAAATAAAATTAAAAAATACTTGCTCTAAAACACATCTGTTTTTCAAAGACAAACAAAATACAAGGAGAAAATACATGTGTTACAAACTATAAGGACACCCAAATGTACTCTTGACACACACACACACACACACACACACACCTCTTCAGGGCAAGGTAAAGAATGCCATCTGCAAACCTCATAACATGGGTTTGTGTACTAATGAGGCAATTGAAAACACATGCACAGTCCAAGAACACACACAAAACTTCAAAGTTAGTACACTTGTTAAGGATGTCCTTGAATTACTAACCCCCCCCAAAAAAAAAAAAAGAACACTCTGAGCATGGCCAGAAAAATCCAAGTGCTGATCACACACACACACACACACACACACACACACACACACACACACACACACACACACAAAAAAAAGTCAGAGCATGCCCAGAACAACCCAAATGGAGCTAGCACAAAATAAGCCGCCCCCCTGTCCAAAATTAAGCACATCATCCAGCATGCTACAAAATTACAGATGGGACAATCACCCCCCGGTCCAGGGGGGCAAACAAAGAGCCTAACATGGGCAAAAGCTATACAACAAATACCAATGCAGTCTATGGGAACTGACTTGTTAATTTTGCTAGTCCCCACTTGGCTGGCTTATATTCTAGTTATTGGCCTTAAAATGGGTATGGGGGCCCAGGTCCCACCCTGAGGGACATATATCAATGTCACCAATTGGGGGGGTGGTGGATTACTCTGCTTGTAAAGTGGTGCATCTGTAGCATGTATCCAAAATGCTGCTTCAAAGATGTACAGCTTTAGAGAAAACTTACAAATCTACATTGCAGCTGCAATATTTTAACCCCCCCCCCCAAAAAAAAAATAGCCTGTCCCCCCCAATATATAAAATACTTAAAATGAGAACCTCAACGTGAAAAGTACCACCCCAAATTAAAAAAATACTGTGCACCTCCCAAACACTAACAAACCCCTAGCCAAACACACAGCAAGCCAACCCATGAAAGGGGGGCCAGATGCTTGGGGGCAGGAGGGGATCGGGCACCCCAAACGTCAACCACCTTGTATATATTCAGGGGCACAAGGGCCTCTTCCACACAACCCTAGGCTGGGGTTGTGGGGGGGGGCTGCAGACAGGGGGGGGATTTACAGAATGCGGAAAGCCCCTTTAAACTAGTGAGTACAAGGTGCTTTGTGGTTGGTATTGGGCTGAGCCCAACATGCCCCAAAGGCAGCCAGCTCTGTTGAGTGGATGTGGCCTTGTATGGCCCTGTTGTATGCTCTGAAAAAGAATGAATGATTTGGATTGGTGAAGGCAGCTCACAGCCTTTTGAGAACGGAGTGGAGTGTGGAGTTCCCCTTTAAAAGGCAAAAGTTAGCCCATGGAAATCCAAGGGATTAAAGGGGGGGAGACAAGAGCATTGGAGAATGGAGTGCGGAGTTCCCCTTTAAAAGCAAAAAGGTTAAATGCCCTTTTAGGAAGAGCGAGATTCGCCTTTTATAAAATCACCCCCAGTGTATGTAGTTGCCTCTTCTTAAAGCGTCCATTGACTACATGGAGTAAAACACCATTCATTGCTGGAGTGCTTGGGAGGTTTTTCTTGATGGCTGGTTTAGAAGCGATAGAAGTATCCACAGTCTGTGTATTTTTGACAGTGTATGTATATAATCCTCCTCTTGACCACTGTGCTTGTGTTGTTGGGCACTACCAGCACAGTTGCAACTGTCTAATAAGGGGCAAATATTTGATGCAAAGCTTGGTAATAATAGAATTCAGAGGGAACCCTATATTGCTGGAACAAAAGAATTGGCCTGCTTTGGCCAAATCACTAAAAGTATTAGTCCTTGATGTGTAGCACATTTGTGGTGAATGCAAAGTTTCTCTTATGTAAAAGGACACTCACAGTACTTGGGTATCACCCTTTGTAACATGCATCAATTGAATATTATATAGTTCAGTGCTCTCCCCTTTTGTATTGTGGATAGATGGAGCTCATTTGTTTAAAAAAAACAGTTGTTTTGTTTCAACTATAAAAAAAGAGAAGAGGGTTTTTTTTTTTTGCAGAATCATACTTACCTAGGTGGATGCAGCATCTGTCCTCCGCTGGCTCTAACACCGAGATCCGATCGCTCGGTTCTCAGTGCTCTGTGAGCAGAGAGCTGGTGACAGTCAGTCACCACCCTCCTCTCTGCTCTTCTTTAAAATTACAGATATTTTGTTACACAGATAGCAGATCCTCGTTCACTTTGCTGACAAAATATTTTCCCAGCATATCTTTGCTATTAGATTTGTCCTTCAGAATGGTTTGTTGTCACTTTATCGGGTTTAGAACCGGTTACACCAGCCAAAAGATGCATCAGCATTTTCCTGAAAATCACTTTAGTGTAGAACACATTGACCAATATATTAAAGGGCTACTCCACTTTCGTGGGGGGGAAAAAAAAAAATTACCAAAAACAAGAAAAAAATATAGCGTGTACAATTGCGACACAAGTCATATTGTAATTCAATGTTATTAAAAATTACCTTTCCAATCTGCAGCCACTGTAATTTTCTGAGAATGCATTGCAATATGGCTACCTGGAGTTGTTCTGTACACAGAGTGTGTACTGACCACCGCCAAAAACATAATTTCCTACTTGTGTGATTGGCTCGCCAATTTTCCCAGAAGTCTGCCCAAGATATCAGGCATCCCCTGCAACAAAAGTTTCATTTTTGGTGAGACACTCCCAGTAGGAAAACGTCTAAAGGGATGCAGGCCCAGCAGATTTCCTCAGACCCCTGCAAGTGCACACCTGATAATTATGAAACCACTTCCATTAGACCCACTCAGCACTGAGGCTCAGAGGAACATACAGGGATTATTTCAGAATAACAAAAAAGTAGGAATCTGAAAAAAAGGTTGTTATAAGCCTTGCAATGTACATAGATCACCCAGAGGGGAATGTTTTTTTTCCTCAACAAAAGTGGAGTTACTATTCAAGAATGTTCCAAAAATATAATGGTAAATCATCCAAACTACAGTAGCAGGATACCAATCTTTACCATTGACAGTTGCTCAATATAACATTATTGAAACAGAAAAAGAATCTAATTTTGCAGAGAAATATGATTGAAGTGCTACTAAACCCACAACCGTAAAATCAGTCTGTATATGAAGTAAAAGCATGCTCGTTATACTCACTGTGGAACCTAAGGGTTAATCTTCTGCATTGTGTAAAAAGGCTGTTTAATACTGTCTTCTATGGTCCTCCCTTTCTTGCACTGTCCCTAATCCTACTGCCGATAGTACGGAGCCTCGGCGGCATTCTGCACATGGTCAGTTTGGTGTGTATTGCTAGAGGTTTTTTTTGGGAAGGGTATATGTGATCAGCACAGGGCAAATCAGCACTGTCCAAAAGGGTCAGGGGTCATGCAGCCTCATGGGACAGTCAGAGGAGAATGAAAACTCCTACAAGCTTTAACCAGTGCTTGGCCAGACAATGATAGAAGTCATAAGACTGCTATATACTGCTGATGAGAAAAAGGTAATTAGCAGTTTATATTTACTAAAAGTATTGCATTTCCATGTTCTGTGTACTGTGGGAGACCAGATATAATGAATGCAGGGTCCTGGGTTTAGTAACACTAACTGATTACATATGCTAAGGAACCTTTTCTTAAAGCGATACAAAAAAAAAAAAAAAAAACAGTTACAAAGAAGACCCAAAAGACAACTTTTAATATCTTTAGATACGAATATCTCTCAACATATAATGTGATTCATCTACAGTTGAGAAACATTAATATAATGGGGAGTTGAGTCAGCTTAAAAGGACATAGAACAGGTGTCCATGGCCCAAAGAAACTTATCCATAATATGCAGTTTAAAAATCTTATTGCCCTTATGCCTTAGAAAGGTGAAAATAATTCCATGTTTATAGCATTTTGTTTTGTGGCTTTATAAACTCTTATTCAGGCATTTTTCAAAACGTAAAGGATTTTTGTTTTTCTCCTCTAGAGATGCATGGAAATGATTGCATTTATTGGAAGCACTGAAGTGAACCTGTCAAGAAAGATAAATCACTGTCACCGTTTTCAATTTGTTCCATAAGCTGCAAGTTCCTAAGCTGTCCTTCTCTGGCTTTACTTCTTATTCAGTCAGTTCCCAAACAGATGTATGCGGACAGTAAAGTCATAACTACTGACCTGTGTATGTCTTGCGGTAAAGTCTTACTAAACTGCAAAAGCCAGGGGATACATGCATAGTCCTATTTTTTTTTTTTTTCTGTTTACAAACGTTTTAGTAAGGTCATCAGAAAATACAACAACAGCAAAGATAACAATACAAAAAAGCATTCCATAAAATAGTCAAACAACCAAATCTGATAAGGTGCTAGACAATGACAACTACAAAGGCTTTATAATCAAGGCAAAAAAAAGCCTATATAAATAAGGCCAGAGGGAGATATCAAAAAGAATGTTCAAAAAGGATTGGGAATCAAAGAACCAAAGATTTAAAAAGGAAGAGTATTTTTATTCCCAAATATCGCATTTATCATAGAAGCGAGGAAGAGAATCATGTACAAAATGAAAAACATGCTCCATCTGCGCCCGCTCCGGATATCCTGTGTCCAGCCGTGGTGATGGCAGGGAGAGCTGACTGAAGAGCTGAAGGGGTAGCGAGGACCGCTGATCGGCGCTGGAGAGAGAGTGGTGTGGTGAGAGCACGCTGCGGCTCCCGCTGTGTTGATCTCTCCAATAGGACATGTGCATCGGTCCATACGTGGCTACCTGAAATGCGGTTGTGTTCAGCTGTGCCTCCATTTCAGTAGCCCACCTGAGAGGACAGGGGTGGCTGTCCATGTGTATCGACCTGGAACGCCGCTGTGCTTGGCTGCGGTAGCAGCGTGGAAAGGCAGCTGCAGAGGAGGGAGACAAACCGGAAAGAAGCTGTGCTGCATTAAGGACTCGGAGTGTGCGAATACACTACTGTGCTAAGGAACCCTATAATGGATGTTACAATTGCTGTGTGAGAAGCTTTTGATCTGCCTGAAACAGTGATACCCCTTTCACACTGAAGATGCTTTACAGGCATTTTAGCGCTAAAAATACCACCTGTAAACTGCCTCCCCAGTGTGAAGGCCCGAGTGCTATCACACAGGAGCGGTGCACTTCCAGGACAGAAAAAAAAAAAAAAAAAAAAAAAAAAAAAAAAACTGCAAGCAGCGTCTTTGGGGGCAGTGCGGGAGAGGTGTACAAACTATCACTGCCATTAAAATCAATGGGCAGTGCTGCTGAAGTGCCTGCAAAGCGCTTTGGCAGTGGCGCTTTTAACCCCTTCTTTGGGGTTAAAAGCACCGCGCTCCCGCCCACACAACAGCACCGGTAAAGCGCCAAAGAGTGAAGGTGGTAACAAATAAAGGGATATTTAAAAGGTTGATTGGTGGATGGATAAATAGATCTTTTTAGAGATGAATATCTGATGCCCCTTTAATGTTATACACTAATTGAAATACAAACCAGTAAGTTGTGCAATTTGATTTAATCATGACAAGAAAGAAGGGAGAAGATGCAGTACAACAGGAAAGGGCACAAATGCAGTGCTCCGCAAAAGAAAAGGGGATCCAAGCAGCAGCAAAGTTAGAGCTATTTGCACATACACTAGTGAAGGGGACAGACCAGACAAATTACACAAAGACCCAGACAGGAGTGCCAGCTGCAAGGAAAAGCCAGGGGGCGACGGTTGGAGCAGATGAAAACAGCAGAATCATCAAGGCTACTCTCTTTAGCTAGTGCTTTAATGGAGGAGGAGCTTTCTCTGAAAGAAATATATGCAGTGAATTCCTGTAAATCTACTATGCTTGAGATGTTTTACCAATCAAAGGGTATAAGAAGAAATTGTTTAAGACATGACACACAAAAAACATGGGAAAGAACTATAGCCCTGGAAGGGAGGATCAGTCTGATGGACGATGATATAAATCCACTAAAACAAGAAATGAAAGTAATCAGTGAAAAACTTCACATATATGCTTCCAAGATGGAAGATATGGATAACAGACTAAGTAGGAACAATGCAAGGATTGTGGGCCTCCCTGAGTGGTGTGAGGGCTCTAACCCTACAGGATTCATGAAGAAATGGCTTATAGAAACTTTTGGAAGAGTCTTTCACCATTTTTTGCAATAGAGAGAGCAAATAGAATCCCCTATCGGATGCCAGTATCAAGGGGTCAGCCTAGGCTTTTTCTGATTAAATTGCTTTTTTTGCAGGGATAAAGACATGGGGGTTGATTTACTAGAACTGGAGAGTGCAAAATCTGGTTCAGTTCTGCATAGAAACCAATCAGCTTCCAGGTTTTATTGCCAAAGCCTAAATTAACATGCTGAAGTTAGAAGCTGATTGGCTACCATGCACAACTGCACCAGATTCTAAGTACTCCAGTTCTTGTAAATCTCCCCCAATATATTGTGAAAGGCAAGAGAAAAGCGGCATATAATGTATAATGGAACCAGAGTCTTAATATATCCAAATTTCTCCCCAGAAGTTCAGAAGAGGGCCAGGTTTGTGGAGATCAAAAAGAGACTGCAACAATAACATACGCCATGTTGTACCCAGCGAGGCTGTGCATAGCAGTCTTTGGGAAGTACTTTTTTTTAGTACATCAAAATGAAACATTGGCATGGCTGGAAAAAATGAAGGGAAGTTACAGACTAATTGAATATGAAATCTAATGGAGGTGTTTTAGTCAAGTACTGGATTAGAATTAAAATAATGTTTTTTTTCTCCCATTAAGATTAGAAAGGCGCAGGGGTGGGAAGCTACAAAGGGAAGGAGGGAGAGCAAAGGTAAGAGGGGAGAGGAGAGGAAAAAGGAGGAGAAGGGAAAGGAGCTTTTTTTTCCCTTCTCTATGGAAGGGAAGATGGTGGTGTGTTTCCCCTCCATGAGAATGCCGTTTTTTACTTTTCTCCCCCTCCCATTTTTCCCATTTGTGTCACAAATTCTTTTATTTTTTTTTCAAATTTTTTGAATATTGTAGGACAAAGAATGGAAATGCGCATGGAAAAGAAAGGGTAGATACTTTGAACACATATGAAGTCCACTTTAAATGCCCCTGTGTGGTCCCAAGGAGGTCCAGGTGTGGAAGATGAGAGATCACTGTGTGTTTTTGTCATTTTTTTCATTATTACTATCTTTTTGTTGCTCTTTAATTTTTTTTTACCTTTTCTGTTTTTTGAGGCCAAGTAATGGCTAAATGAGGAAGAGAAAGGGTTTATTTTAAGTTTATCTGAGTGTTTAGTGTTATAGATTCAAAAGTGCACTGCAATGGAAAAGAGCATTTGTGTATAAGCAGGTCACTGGTATACAGTGTATATATACACAGTATCTCACAAAAGTGAGTACACCCCTCACATTTTTGTAAATATTTTATTATATCATTTCATGTGACAACACTGAAGAAATGACACTTTGCTACAATGTAAAGTAGTGAGTGTACAGCTTGTATAACAGTGTAAATTTGCTGTCCCCTCAAAAAAAAAACAAAAAAAAAAAAAAACAGTCATTAATTTCTAAACCGCTGGCAACAAAAGTGAGTACACCCCCAAGTGAAAATGTCCAAATTGAGCCCAATTAGCCATTTTCCCTCCCCGGTGTCATGTGACTCGGTGTTACAAGGTCTCAGGTGTGAATGGGGAGCAGGTGTGGTAAATTTGGTGTTATTGCTCTCACTCTCTCATACTGGTCACTGGAAGTTCAACATGGCATCTCATGGCAAAGAACTCTCTGTGCATCTGAAAAAAAGAATTGTTGCTCTACATAAAGATGGCCTTGGCTCTAAGAAGATTGCCAAGTCCCTAAAACTGCAGCACGGTGGCCAAGACCATACAGCGGTTTAACAGGACAGGTTCCACTCAGAACAGGCCTCGCCATGGTCAACCAAAGAAGTTGAGTGCATGTGCTCAGCGTCATATTCAGAAGTTGTCTTTGGGAAATACATATGAGTGCTGCCAGCATTGCTGCAGAGGTTGAAGGGGTGAGGGGGTCAGCCTGTCAGTGATCAGACCATACACCACACACTGCATCAAATTGGTCTGCATGGCTGTCGTCCCAGAAGGAAGCCTCTTCCAAAGATGATGCACAGGAAAGCATGCAAACAGTTTGCTGAAGACAAGCAGACTAAGGACATGGATTACTGGAACCATGTCCTGTGGTCTGATGAGACCAAGATAAACTTATTTGGTTCAGATGGTGTCAAGCGTGTGTGGTGGAAACCAGGTGAGGAGTACAAAGACAAGTGTGTCTTGCCTACAGTCATGCATGGTGGTGGGACTGTCATAATCTGGGGCTGCATGAGTGCTGCCGGCACTGGGGAGCTACAGTTCATTGAAGGAACCATGAATGTCAACATGTACTGTGACATACTGAAGCAGAGCATGATCCCCTCCCATTCGAAGACTGGGCCGCAGGGCGGTATTCCAACATAACGACCCAAAACACACCTCCAAGATGACCACTGCCTTGCTAAAGAAGCTGAGGGTAAAGCTGATGGACTGGCCAAGCATGTCTCCAGACCTAAACCCTATTGAGCATCTGTGGGGCATCCTCAAATGGAAGTTCTCCAACATCCACCAGATCCGTGATGTCGTCATGGAGGAGTGGAAGAGGACTCCAGTGGCAACCTGTGAAGCTCTGGTGAACTCCATGCCCAAGAGGGTTAGGGCAGTGCTGCAAAAATAAATGGTGGCCACACAAAATATTTACACTTTGGGCCAATTTGGATATTTTCGCTTAGGGGTATATTCACTTTTGTTGCCAACGGTTTAGACATTAATGGCTGTGTGTTGAGTTAGGACAGCAAATTTACACTGTTACACAAGCTGTAGGGGTGTACTCACTTTTGCAAGATACTGTACACACACATTATTTTATATATATATGTATTTATATATACAGCTGAGGGCCACAGGTTGAGCACCCATGATATATGTAGTTAAATGAAGGACAACGAATTTAGGTAAAAAAAAAAAAAAAAAAAGAGTTAAAAAGGAGATTTATTGTTTAATTACATAGGATATAAGCATTAATAGAATATGCTTTCAATTTTTGATTTTGACTATGCAAGCGAAATATATGCTCCTGGAATGTCCGGGGATTGGGAGACCTGACAAAGAAAAAGCTTTTTTTGTTTTTTTTTCCACTATAGGAATGTATAAACATGGCGGTACTCTGTCTGCAGGAGACGCATTTGATAAAGGATACAACTTGGTATGTAAAAACAGAAATGTTCAAACCCAGTACCATTCAGTGCACACTTCATTTTCAAGGGGTGCGAGTATTCTGATTGGTGCTGGGGTTGCGTTCTCCTGCAGACGGGCTGCAATAGATGATAGGGGTCGGTATGTTTTCCTTTACTATACTTTTGAAAAGACAAGATGTGTTTAGGGTAACCTATACATCCCGCCTCCATTTAATCCTGAAGTATTATATAAATTGATAACATTTATGTTTGATAAACCCAATGTCCCAATATTAGTGGTGGGAGACTTCAATGCAGTGTTGGTAGGGAGGATGGGCATTTACCCGTTAGGTAGGCTACAGGGTCAAGGGACTGACAGAATGCTCTCCCAGTTATTAAATGAAGTAGGGATGAAAGATATATGGAGATTCAGGAATCTAATGAAACAATAATATTTGTGTTTCTCAAAAACTCATTACACGCTTTCCAGGATTGATTTAGCCCTAGGTAGTGAGGACGTCATGTGATATCAAGAATATTAAATATATGCCTTTCAGATCACTCCCCAGTGGTGATATCAATATGCCAAGAAGAGGATCATTATAAAAAGGGAAGTGGAAAATTATCCCTTTTTGATTGGAACTGATGGGGGACCCTGAGGGAATAGTGTCATCTATAAAAGAATATGTGGTTATGAACATTGGCATGGCACCTATGGGGGTGGCGTTGGATTCCCTTAAAGCCTTTTTAAAGGGGTATACTCATACAGCGAGTGGCAAAAATAAAAAAAGCAAACAAGAACACAGGAAATGACTGCTATGCAGAAGGTTGGCAAGGGCGAAAGACTGTATATAGAGGAATCATCCACGGAAGCCCTAGCTAATTGGGTAAAGGAGCAACAGAAATACAAATACTTATGATAAAGGCAGAAAATAAGTGGCTATTTCAGAGACAGAATTTTTTTGAAGAAGTTAAGAGTGTAGGGCACTTATTAGCCCTACTGGTAAAGGCAAAAACGTCCACCACGGCTACATCGGCAATTAGGACAGAAGATGGGAGGGTTATTGCATATACACCAGTAATTATAGATGAATTTAAAAGAATACTATGAAACATTCTATAGCACCCAGTATCATGGCGTAGAGGGTGAGGTGTGGTGTTTCTTTCGGGACTTGGAGACTCCACACCTTTCTGAGGACAGGGAGATGCTGGATGCCCCTATAGGATTGGAAGAACTTCAGCAGGCAATAGCAGTGTTGGCAAACCAGAAGTCTCCTGGACCAGACGGTTTGCTGGCAGAGATATATAAAAAATATGGAGAGGTATTAAATGCCCGAGCTACTGAAGGTATTCAATGGAGCGATGGAGGAGGGCAGGTTACCAGTATCGATGATGGAACCTACCATCAGTCTTGCCAAAGGATAGGAAGGATCCACTTAACCTTTCCCCCTACAGACCAATATCCCTGCTGGGTGCAGATGTCAACATCCTAGCAGGGATATCGGCCTCTAGGTTATCATTATTATAATACAGGATTTATATAGTGCCAACAGATTGCGCAGCGCTTTACAACATTGGGGAAGACAGACAGTACAATTACAATACAATTCAATACAGGAGGGATCAGAGGGCCCCACTCTTTAGAGATTAATAATACAAAAATGTATACATCCCGATCAATCTGGGTTTATACCTACCCTGTTTCCCCGAAAATAAGACCTAGTGTGATTGTCAGTGATGGCTGCAATATAAGCCCTACCCCCCAAATAAGCCCTACCCTGTTTCCCCGAAAATAAGCCCTACCCTAAAAATAAGACCTACAAGGACTTTAACTAGGGCTTATTTGGGGGGTAGGGCTTATAATGCAGCCATCACGGACAATCACGCTAGGTCTTATTTTCGGGGAAACAGGGTAGTAGGGCAACTAGCAAATAAGACTGGAATTTCTAAATTTGAAAATTCTTGTACGATTAATACAGGATTAAGAGCCATACTATCATTAGATGCAATTAAGGTCTTTGACAGCCTGGATTGGCAATATCTGTGGCAGGTTCTGGTGGCTTTTCAGTTTGGTCCAGGGTTTGTTAACCACTTCAGCCCAGGAAGAATTTACCTCCTTCTTGACCAGTGCGTTTTTTGCGATTCGGCACTGCGTCGCTTTAACTGACAATTGCGCGGTCGTGTGACGTGGCTCCCAAACAAAATTGACGTCCTTTTTTTCCCACAAATGGAGATTTCTTCTGGTGGTATTTGATCACCTCTGCGGTTTTTATTTTTTGCGCTATAAACAAAAAAATAGCGACGATTTTGAAAAAAAACAAAAAAAAAACAAACACATTTTTTTACTTTTTGCTATAATAAATATCCCCCAAAAATATTTTTTTTCCTCAGTTTAGGCTGATACGTTTTCTTCTACATATTTTTGGTAAAAAACAAAAAACAAAAAAAAAAAATGCAATAAGCGTTTATTGATTGGTTTGCGCTATAAACTTATAAAAGTTATAGCGTTTACAAAATAGGGGATAGTTTTATGGCATTTTCATTTTTTTTTACTAGTAATGGCGGCGATCAGCGATTTTTATCGTGACTGCGACATTATGGTGGACACAGACATTTTTGACAAATTTTTGGGACCATTATCATTTATACAGCAATCAGTGCTATACAAATGCACGGATTCCTGTGTAAATGATGCTGGCAGTGAAGGGGTTAACCACTAGGGGGCTAGGGAGGGGTTAAGTGTGTCCTAGGGATGTGTTACTAACTGTGGGGGGGGTGGCTACATGTGACACGTCACTGATCTCTGCTCCCAATCACAGGGAGCAGAGATCAGTGACACTGTTACTAGGCAGAACGGGGAGATGCTCGTTTACCTTAGCATCTCCCCGTTCGTCTTCTCCGTGAGGCGATCGTGGGTATCCCTGCAGCGATAGAGTCCGCGGGACCCATGTTCCAATTCACGGAGTCCCCGGCTGGTGCACACGCAATGACACGGCGGCAAATACAAAGCGACGTACGGGTACGCCCATTTGCCCAGCCGTGCCATACTGCTGACGTACAATGGCGTGCGCCGGTCAGGAATCGGTTAAGTGGGTGAAGTTGTTATATGGGGAACCCAAAGGCAAAAGTAAAAATAATGTGTTCAGAAATATTTCCATTAACCCAGAGAATGAGACAGGGGTGCCCTTCATCACCCCTGCTCTTCGCCCTGGTGATGGAACCATTGGCATTAGATCATCGGCAAACATCCAAGGGTTTAAGAGAATATCAGGAGAAGAGAAAATAGCGTTTTACACAGATGATATACTTTTAATTTTTAGGTGACACTCAATCCTCATTAAGTGCAGTGATGGATGGGATTACATACTTTGTGAGGCTCTCAGGTTTAAACATAAATTGGGACAAATCAATGCTTCTACCAGTGGACCCTATGGAGACTCCTCTGCCTACCGGGGTTCCACAGATGGAGATAGTTAATAAGATCAAGTACCTAGGAGTATATATAATTATAAGCCCAATCAGTATATTAACAATAACTTAGCTGTGCTGATAGACAACTTTAAAGTAAGGGAAGGATGTGGCATTGATTACCTTTGTCATTAGCAGGTAGATGCAATTTGATAAAAATGATCTGGATGGCGTTCTCTTCCTGGAGTATGCATAGAGAGGTGCATACTGGGTAAACAACATACAACTCTCGATCTCGCGCAATTCAACAGCGGCCATAGCACTGATTGTTTGGAACATTGCCATAACAGTCAGCGACGGAGGAGGGTCCCGCCCCATTGTTATGACAACGTAACGCAATTACAGCCCTCGGCGCTCGCCCAGTGACTCCTGGGAAATGATGACAGACAACTCCAAGGAGCACTAGCGAGCACGGGTGCCGAGGAAAATTATGTCAGGCACCTTGGAGAAGAAGAGGCAGGTTACGAGGGACCCCTAGCAACACAGACCTGAAGAGGCGAGTAAAAAAAAAAAAATGTTTTTTTCCAAAGGTTGTTCTAGGTATTGAATAGAGTTGAATAATGTAAAAAAAAAAAAAAATTGCTGACTGGAACTCCGCTTTAAATCTCATGATATTGTTACCCGTGTATTATATTTGGATATTTCACATAAACTCATAAAGCAACAATATACATTTTGGGGTGTAAAAGGGAAGTCGGTATTGTAAATAGCAGGCAGACGGCAATAATCAGGTGTTCTTGGCATGGAAATTAATAGCGAGAAAACGGCTATCAACGTATCCACCAACCCATATACAGTGCCTTGAAAAAAGTATTCATACCCCTCAAAATTTTCCACCATTTGTCATGTTATAACCAAAAACATAAGTGTATTTTATAAGTGTTAAACCAACACAAAGTGGCATATAATTTTGAAGTGAAAGGAAAAATGTTAAATGGTTTTCAAGTTTTTTACAAATAAATATCTGTAAAGTGTGGTGTGCATTTGTATTCAGCCCCCTTTACTTTGATACCCCTAACTAAAATCGAGTGAAACCAATTGTCTTCAGAAGTCACCTAATTAGTTAATAGAGTCCAACTGTGTGTAATTTAATCTCAGTATAAATACAGCAGTTCTGTGAAGCCCTCAGGTTTGTTAGAGAACCGTAGAGAACAAATGGCATCCTGAATACCAAGGAACACACCAGACAGGTCAGGGATAAAGTTGTGGATAAGTTTAAAGCAGGTTAGGTTATAAAAAAATATCTTAAGTAAACAATCTCCAATAGAAGTAGTGGCGCTAAATAGCAGATTAATTGAGTAAATCAGTGGAAAATGAATAGGGAGAGTGTTAACCTTCTCACTAATGACGATAAATAAATAAATAAAATGGTAATACAATAAACCCTCCCCTTTGCAGGTGGGGATCCAAGTAATCACATCGTGATATGAAAATAAATAATTAAACACATGAATAGTGACAATAGTTCATAAAAATTAGTAATATGATGAAAAGAATTGAAATGGTTGAAACAAAGTTCATGCAAAATGTTCAGTGCTAATAAAGTGAATGAAATAACTTTTCATGCAAAAAATAGTCTTCCACCACACCCTCCGTGACTGTGATCCACTCTTATGGAGCTGCAGTCAGCGGAAAGATTTGCCTTGCATTCTCATGCTCGGCCAATAAACAGAAATAAAGCCACCCAGGGGCTAACCAAAGCGAATGAGACCGTATTGCAGCAGATGATGTTCTTCAATCAGCAGCAGTGCTCATCAATCATATCCACATGTAAAAAATAATACTTCCCATAGTGTGATAACGTATAAACATTAAAAAGCGCTCCCAAATCCTAAATCATTGTACTCACACTTTTATATTAAAAACAAGGCATGAACAAATAATGACATTGAAGGACATAATCTGCTGCAATACGGTCTCATTCACTTTGGTTAGCCCCTGGGTGGCTATATTTCTGTTTATTGGCTGAGCAAGAGCATGCAAGGCAAATATTTCTGGTGACTGCGGCTCCATAAGAGTGGATCACAGTCACGGAGGGTGTGGTGGAAGACGATTTTTTGCATGAAAAGTTATTTCATTCACTTTATTAGCACTGAACATTTTGCATGGACTTTGTTTCAACCATTTCAATTCTTTTCATCATATTACTCATTTTTATGAACTATTGTCACTATTCATGTGTTTATTTTCATATCACTATGCGATTACCTAGATCCCCACCTGCAAAGGGGAGGGTTTATTGTATTACCATTTTATTTATTTATCGTCATTAGTGAGAAGGTTAACGCTCTCCCTATTCATTTTACACTGATTTACTCAATCTGCTATTTAGCGCCACTACTTCTATTGGAGATTCTTTACTTATTTTTTTTTTTTTTTTCACTGGTCGGCAGCTTCAATATTCACCATGTATAATTTTTTCTAGTTTGCCCATAAGCACAGTGGGGGGTTATTTCAGTGCCTTGTTGCACGGCACTTGAACACCGCATTCCAGTACATATAAAAAAATATCCCAAGCTTTTAACATCTCACAGAGCACTGTTTTATTCATCATCCGAAAATGGAAAGAGTATGGCACAACTGCAAACCTACCAAAACATGGCCTTCCACCTAAACTGACAGGCTGGGCAAGGAGAATATTAAATCAGAGAAGCAGCCAAGAGACCCATGGTAACTCTGGAGAAGCTGCAGAGATCCAAAATTCAGGTGGGAGAATCTGTCCACAGGACAACTATTAGGCGTGCACTCCACAAATCTGGCCTTTATGGAAGAGTGGCGAGAAGAAAGCCATTGTTGAAAGAAAGCCATAAGAAGTCCTGCTTGCAGTTTGCGGGAAAACTAACACTGCACATCACCCTCAACACACCCTCCCCAGCATGAAACATGGTGATGGCAGCATCATGTTGTGGGGATGCTTTTCTTCAGCATCGACAGGGAAGCTGGTCAGAGTTGATGGGAAGATGGATGAAGCCAAATACAGGGCAATCTTAAAAGAAGACCTAAAAACAAGTAAGAAAGGCGCAAAGCAGGTATACCTCACATAACTGTTCCTAAATAGTCCAATGGCAGGTTAGGTGTATATAGATGTATATACAGGAGGAAGTCAATCAGGGCTGCCACCAAAAAAAGACCAGAAGCAAAACAACCCCCACTCAGCAAACATCATTTTCTTTGGGCGCTATATAGATGATCTGATCGTGATCTGGGACGGTTCCCCAGACCAGATTACATCATTTGTGGACCATTGTAACCATAATCCCTATGGACTTGCCTTCACCCATACTTTTGATTCCACCCACTTAGCATATCTCGATTTGGAATTGGGCCATATGGGTGATAGAATTATTGCTAAAAATTATATTAGGCCAACTGCCGGGAACTCCTTTCTACATTTCCACAGCTGCCACTATCCTAAGTGGACGAAAAATATACCAAAGGGACAATTCTGCCGCCTCAGACAGAACTGTACCCTTGATAGTGATTACGCAGCTTCCAGCATTCCACTAAAAAACAAATTCGCTGAAAAACAATATCCTAAAGAATTAGTTGATGAAGCATGTGCATCTTATTCCAAAGGTAAACCAGTCAAAACAGATACTTGCCCAACAGATCACTCCACCAGATTCATCACGACCTTCCATTTCGAATATAAAAAAATGGAAAACATCATGAAAAAACATTGGGGGATTCTACTACAGGACCCCCTTCTCAAAACTCTTCTCCCTACAGTACCACGAATTACTTACCGTAAAGCACCCAATTTGAAAGGCAAAATCGCCCCAAGCAAATTCAAAACCACTGTGACCAACGACCATGCCACCACACTTATACCTCTGGTTGGCATGTATCAATGCAAAAAAGTCCTATGTAAAACTTGTGCCTTTGTTAAACATGGACAAAAGTCATTCCTTTCCAAAGGTAAAACATACCAGATAGACCAATTCTACAATTGTTCTTCAGATTTCGTAGTCTACGGCCTCATGTGCCCCTGTGGACTGATCTATGTCGGTCGAACAATCTGCCCCCTCAGGCAGCGTTTCGGTCAACACCGGAGACTGATAGAGGGTGGTAAAGACATGCATAGTGTCCCACGACATTTTGCTAGGTTTCACCACAAATCCACCATGGGCCTCACTGTATGGGTAATTGAACAAATCCCTAAGACATATACTCCTGCCGAACGTTTCAAAAAGCTCTGTGCAAGGGAAACGTTCTGGATTTACAGTCTCGACGTTCTCTCGCCTGGGGGCTTGAATGAAGGTATCGAGATTGCCACCATATTATAGATATATATTGCTTATATACGGTATGTTGATATTCATTGCTTGTATTCTTATCATTCTTATCACAGGTTGTATACACACTAGCATATCTATTATTGTGGGGGTGGCGGGTCCATGAGTAAGTATATTCCATCCCCCGCCCCCTCTCCTGCCTCTTTCTCCCTTTTACCCCTTTCTCCCACCCCCCCACCCCAACTACCCCTTTTCCCCCCCTCCGCCCCCTCCCCCTTCCCCTCCCCCCCCCTTTTCTTCATCTCCCCACCCCCTGCTCCTTTTATCCCTTGCGGACTGTGTTCATTGTCTATTACACTAATAGTATGTACTGATATTCATGTTTGCATAATGACCAATTTTTAAATCTCTCGTGTATTTTATTTATATATATTATTTATTATATATATATATTTTTTATCTTGCATTGCCTACTATTACTATTTTTATAGTACCATCCCGATTTTTAATAGATACGCTTACATGTCCTGGTCCATATTGGATGTCTATGCACCAGGTTTTATTTGCCCGTGGATGTGTACCGGTTATTATTTCTATTTTTATGTATACCCATATACTTATGTGTTTCCTATATATGAATGTACAGATACTCTATGTAATAACTTCATATATTTATTTTCCAACTTGTGCCCCACTTCCATGTGTATTATATCTAGTATTGCCCCTAGTTACAGTGTATCCGGATATTGCTTATCATCCTCAGCCCCGCCCCCCCCCCTCCCAAAGACTATTAAATGACTGCCATAACATCCACCCCTCATGCTTGAGAAAGGAGTGCCGCTATTCCTGTCACCAATAGCGCGCAGACTCGGAAACGCGTCGCATAGCTGTGACGTCACGGCCCGGCGCCGCGCTGTGCTTGCTTTCCAGGCCTCGTTCTGGCTCCCTGTACGGCCGTCACCATCTCTTTCACGGAGCCGTACGAGCCTCAGACGGCAGCGCGCCCGGCGATCGGCTTTGGCGTCCCCTTACCCCCTCCTTGGAACCCACAGACCGTTGGTCTATGTCATTCTTAACCCCCCACTAATCCGGAAGTGCCATCTGGAGACCTGAGGGAGCCCCTACCGTGTCCAGTCACCACCATCCATCCTTGCCAGGACCTGATGTGTGACCAGCACTACACGGACTTGCTGAGACTTGTGGTCCTCCAGCTTCTCCTCTACTCAGAGATGCACCAGAACGCAATACTACAGTCTTCCATGTGAGTGGATATTGTTTGTTGTAAATAAATGATTATTGATATATACTCAGAGGCGCCCCTCTTCCTTGTTTTAAAAGAAGACCTGTTAGAGTCTGCAAAAGACTTCAGACAGAGCTACAAGGAATGGTTTAGATAAAAGCATATTCATGTGTTAGAATGGCCCAGTCAAAGTCCAGACCTAAATTCAATTGTGAATCTGTGGCAAGACTTGAAAATTGCTGTTCACAGACTCTCTCCATCCAATATGACAGACCTTGAGATATTTTACAAGGAAGAATGGGCAAAAATTTCACTCTATAGATGTGCAAAGCTGGTAGACATATCCCCAAACTGACTTTGCAGCTGTAATTGCAGCGAAAGGTGGTTCTACAAAAGTATTGACTAAAGGGGGCTGAATACAAATGCACGCCACACTTTCCAGATATTTGTAAAAAAAATTTAAAAAGCAATTTATAATTTTCCTTCCTCTTCACAATTATGTACCACTTTTGTGTTGGTCCATCACAAAATCCATTTACGTTTTTGGTTGTAACATGACAAAATGTGGAACATTTTAAAAGGAGGTATGACTACTTTAAGGCACTGTAGAATGGAGAAAAGAGGTTTGTAAACACAATTAGGAAAAAAGATCTGTATACATTAAAAAAAGGGAAACGTTAAGACATTTATGAAGATATGGGGACTCTGGTTAAATAGGGAAAAAAGCAATCAAGAAGAGAGTGATGAGAATAACAGGCAAAGTGTGTAAAAGATAGTATTGATAAGTAAGCTCTCTTTGACCCCTTGCAAGAAGCTGTAATATAAGGATAAATGATAATAAAGATAATGAATGGCAATTAATAAAGGATATTATATGGAGTAAATGTAATACAAGTTCTAGAAGGATAAAAGGAAGTAGTGCAATATGAATATAAATATGTAATGTTTACGAGATAAATGTGATGGATGTATGATTTTGTAAAAGGAAACTTTTTTTAAATAAAGCTTACATGATTAACAAAATTATTAGAAAAAAAACACAATACCAGCAAAGATAACAATGGGATGACAATACTAAAAAGCATTTCATAAAATAGTAGTCAAACAACCAAATCTGATGAGGTGCCAGACAATGGACTAGAACTATAATATAACTATTTTATACAACTATAAAAGGCTTTATGATCAAGTAAAAGCAAAAGAAAGCCTATATAAATAAGGCCAGAGGGAGGTATCAAAGAACTTTCAAAAAGATTGGGAATCTTAGCATCAAAGCTTTAAAAAAGGAAGATCATTTTTATTCCCAAATATCCCATTTATGAGAGAAAAGAGGATGTACAGAATGAAAAATATGCTATATTAACATGGAGTCAATACAGTTTAAAATTTGAGAGGTTATTTGATTTCCTATCGAGTGCAATAGACCGTAAAGTGGCAATACAAAACGGTACAAAACAGTTTTTCTACATAAGACACATTAGAAATGGAGGCAAATAAAATGCAGTTGGCTACCATAAGTTGCACAAGTTGGTCTGCAATAACAGGAGGACATGGACATAATTTTTTGCCAAACAGGGGAAACCTCATATGATCAGAAAACAGGGATCATAGTGCCTGGGCTATCGCAGTCTCTGAAGCAAGTAGCAAGGCATGTATCCTAGTGGGAGTACAATACTAACTAGTTATAACCCTAATCATTGTTTCCCTAATCATAAAAGGGATTTCATACATTTCCTAAGATTCTCAAACATTGTATCCCAATCCTGGGGCGAGAAGAGACTGTCAGTCTCATTCCAATTTTATACACTGAGGGAGAACCGAGGTGCGAGTATTAGATGTTAGTATAGTCCTATTTTTTTAAATATGTTCTTGATTTATTTTTTTATTTTTAAATCCAGTCAACATATACACACACACACACACACACACACACACACACACACACACACACACACACACAAAAATAAACCATGGCAAAAATTCTAGTCTTTCAACGCTCTATCATCAGCAAGAAAAACAGTTTTGACTTTAGGTCTATTTAAAAGCCTTTAATTTGCTTTCAGAAAAGTAAAGGATAACCCTGTCTGTCTCTGTCCGTGTCTGGCATAAAGTAGAACTATGGGCAAAACTTGTTTTTAATTTTGGATAGAGCAAGGGAGGGCAATAACCTCTGTCAGATTTTTTTATTTTGCCATCTGTGTCCCATTGTGGAGATTTACCTCCACTTCCTGTCCCATAGCCAAACAAAGTGAGAGGAA
Organism: Lithobates clamitans; assembly: GCA_037952925.1. Lineage (NCBI taxonomy): Eukaryota > Metazoa > Chordata > Amphibia > Anura > Ranidae > Lithobates > Lithobates clamitans. Next base: position 4,056,055 of record JBBGZY010001230.1, read on the forward strand.
ATTCCTGCAGTTTAAGGGAATTCCTTGGGGACCCAGGTCACCATAACTAGTGTCCCCATTGGAAGATTTCCCCTGTATTACCTTTCTGGGGACAACCCAAAATGTAGGATTTTCTTTTACTTTCTTTTTTAAGGATAATGGTAAACAGGTCAAACAAACAGAGAGGGGGAATCTCCTTAACGGAGGTACGGACAGCAATAATAACCGACGGATGTTCTAATCCATCTACACTATCTGAAGCTAAAAAAAATAAATAAAAAAAAATCCAACAACGCGTTAGTGTAGAACCGCCACAGACTGATATTGTATTAATTCCTAAAAAGGGCCTAATGATTGTGTTTACCAGGTCTCCAATAATTTGTGTATTGACTCAAAAGAGAAAATTTACTAGGAATATTTTCTGTTTCAATATAAAACAAGTCTACAATGGTTTAGCATCAATCCAGTTTCAATAGAAATAGTTATGCACAACTTACAGTGCAGTACAAGACGACAAGGTAGGTTGGTACCAAAAAACATACACAAGTTTACCTAAAATGTGGGAGGGTAGACAAGCACCCCCATAGGGCATACAAACACACAGAGGGAGTATCTTGCCAAGAGCTTAACCTATATAGGAACTGATGTTTCACTAAGTATGTTCCAAGATAGTCATAAGACCCAAGGACAAGGGGCTCACTAGACAAAAATATTTGCCTACAATGGATATTTCTAGGTACGCAAGAAGTTTCAGAATGGAGTTTTCGTACCACTAGCATGTGTATTTTGGCATTGCATCAAAAGTGCCTTCTGTGTCATATGAGAGAATTACAGTGTGGAAAGCCAAAAACTCCACTGTACACACTGAGGAATATAGGCTATTGTAGGAAAGTAAACCAATAATAGAAATGGAATAAGAAGAAAATCAATCTGTCAGAAAGAAAACCACAGCAATGGATTCTAAAAATAGCTAGTTTTATTACAAGGCTGCTTTCGGGAACCTTTTGACATAAGTAGAAGGTTTAACAGAATCCCTTGGACAGTTTCCAAAATTCTGAAATAAAACATTTAGTCCTGTACAAGAAAATAAAATAAATATCCACACAAAATGTTTATCTTGTTAAATGTAATACTTGTATACAGAATCAAAGAGTCTTACTGTTAAATGAGAGGTTCTTACAGAACCGGTGGCGGCTGATGTATGTTATTACCTGTGGGATCGCTCCATAGTTCCAAATATAACCCTTGTGTGGGAAAACATTGGCCACATAACGCAGCTTGCCTTTCTTCACATCTTGTTTTATAGGATTTAAAGGATCTTTTGTGGCAATCTGCAAAAATATAAAAAGGCAGCTGAATGTATATCTATGAGTAGCACACCTTCAGAAAAAAGCCCCAACAGTAATCTCACAAGATTCAAATGTTAACAGAAAAAAAAAGGAGTCAATTGCAAACAAGGTAAAAGGTCTTTATTAAAAGAAAACCATTCATACAGAAAGAGAATTTGAATGATTTTTTTCCTGGTCTGGTATCCTAAGGCTCTTTGAAAAAAAAAACACTTTTCACCGTACATCCGTAGCCACGCTTTGTAGAAAAGCTCTGTTTAGTGAGTACGGTAATTAGGCAGAAAACATTGTGAATGAAGTTTATAAAAAACTGCCATCCCTCCATATATATCCTGAGGCAGGGAGTATAACAGGCCAAATCTATCAAAATTAATATTTCACTATTGGCTAAGCAAGTCATTTTTGTCTTTTCTCCCACATCAAAGGAGTGTGACACAATGATGGGGGTTTCGTAATGGCCATAGTAAATAGGCTGAAGTGGGAATATTAGTAGGCATCTCATCTATGGAATTACCAGCAGGGCATACTAACCAACCTATCACATCCACTACTGTTTTTTTTTTAACCACCAGAATGGGTCTTTAATTAAAAAAAAATGGCGTGATGCATTAATCACAGAATACATGTCAAAGCAAGACAATGTGGTGAGGTAGTAACCAATGAACAATATCCACTTACTATAGATGAAAAAATCAGTAAGTAGCAAAACAGAAAAAAAAAAAAAATGATGAGTAAAAAGGCATATTAGAGGGAGTCAATTCCTACATAAGGATAGAGCAGCCAGGAATCTGCACAGAGGAGCATCAATGCGCTGTCCATGGCTGCCAAACCTTATCATATTTCTTAGGGCCCTGCTAATGCATGTCAATTTGTACATGGGTAACACAGCATCAATTGAGGATTCCCATGAGGCCACTGAAGGGGGGGGGGGGAATTTGGTTTAAGATCATTGACCAAGTATTTTTTTTTTGGCATGATACAGTAAAAAAGAAAGCAGAATTTTGGTATGAGGCCTCTGCTCATCGTTCCGAATGTCTAATAAGGCAGCAGGGTCAACTGTATATGGTATTAATACAATCAAACACCTCTATCCAGAACTGGACACCCCAGGGCAGAACCAGAACATATGGAAATAGGTTCCAATGGTAGAATGGCATTAGAAGCAATCTAAGGAACTCTATGGATATATTTTGTGAAGTCTCTGGTGCATGTAATAATTTCTGTGTAGAAACTTGGTTTGAATCAATCACAGGATGAAAATCACTAGCCTGGAACTGTCCTCGAAGCACTCCTCCCAAGGCTTCCTGTTCAAGGTTGGGATATTTGCCCTCCACTGCTCCCACAACTTATTCATTTTAGGTGACTCCACACTAAGAAGAGCCAAATAAAGTGAAGACAGGAGCTTTGGTAAGGGAGTCCTGTGCCAGAAGATCCTCTATGGAGTCCATCTTTTGACTGGGAGCAGTAGGGAATTTCGTTCTCACTGCATGGCACAATTGAAGGTAGCAAAAGTGCATCCATATAGACAGTCTAAATTTAGAGGAAGGGTCTCAAAGGTAGTAGTAGTACCTCTGTGAGCATAATATCGCTAAGTGTTTTAATCCCGAATCGTGCCCATTTCTGAGGGTCCGGTAGAATTTTAAAATGGAGCAGGGACGGATTACCCCATATTGGATGAAACGGGGACCATTGGTTGGGTTGTATGAATCTCTTCCCAGCAACTGCTCAAACTCATAGTGTCTCTAAAGTGGGACTGGGTAAGGAGGCATAAGCTCTGGGACCTCTATAAACTAGGTTACAAAGTTCCATAAGGGAGCCCAGTATGGCTGCTTCCAAGCAAACCGCAGTGTTTGCTCTAGACTGCATAAACCACTATCTAACAGTAACTAGAATAGCCGCCCAGTAATAGACCATCAGTTTAGGCTGGGCCAGGCCACTACTGCTCTCTTTGGATCCTGGGAAAAAAGAAACATTTCCCAGCTTGGGAGACCATGCTATTTACTCCCCTTCCTCCAATGTGACAGCTCTAATCCCAACTTGGAGCTTGCACTGAGCTTCTCCTTGGCCATAAGAAGTAGCAAGGGAGAAAATAAAAAAATATATTTATATGCAAATTGTGGGGTAGCCAATACATCGAAAACATGTTTGTTTAGGAATCGGCTCTGGTGGATTTAAACAGGAAAAAAAAAAAAACAAACAAACAAACAAAAAAAAAAAAAAAAAGTTTGGAAACCAACTAGAGAAATAGAGATGAAATAAAGGAACTATGAAGACAGAGCAGAGACCTGTAAAAGAAATCTAGACTAACGACTATTTTAAATAATAGCAAATCTATTGTAATGCACACGACGCAGCCAAGGTTTTCTAGTTCAGTAAAAACTTTATTTACAATATAAAAAGACTATTCTTCATCACCCTGACCCATGCCCTAGTTATCATTTACCACTTAGGTTCTTAAGGAGAGGCTCAAAGGCCATATGAGGCCATCGCTGGACATCCATGTGGCCATTCAGCCAGGCATCAGCGTTCATTTCTCTGTACACCTTCTTATAAATGTCACACAACAATGTGGGGTTGAGAAGATTTTGCATTAAAACTCATGATTAACCTATACAATATTCAAATGTTTTTGGTACGTTTCCCGTTTAGTCTGCTATTCCTGAATATACATGGATGGTCCATTTATTCATAACCTAAAGGTCTATTCATGCATCTACACTATGCTACATAAATATATTTGTAATTATATCAAAGTGAATCTATGGCCAGGCTATTACAAGCAGTGGTCCTAAAGAAAAAAAAAAAAAAAAAAAAAACACACCTTTACCAATTCGTATTACTACAGGCACTCTGGAGCAATTAATTTTTTTCTCTCGCAGTAGCTCAACTCCCTCTTTCTCCTGGAGGACCAACCCTGTTATGTTTACATTATAGATTTGAAGGCTGTCGAGTCACAAATATCGAAGTACTTGAATACCTATCTGGTTCATTTTAAAGTGGATCTGAACTATAGAAGTTCTGCCCAAAAAGGCAAAAGATAAATGGCTAGTCCACAGTATAACCCATGGTATTCCTTCAACCAGTCTTTTCCACATTACTGATTTACCATGCTATGTTCCACAACGTGTTCTCTGTGTGGAGGTGGTAATAATCAAGCAGCAGGGGAAGATTACAAAGCACAGCTCCAGATTTACAGCTACAAAGCAGTAGGCAGTGAAGTTGATAGGCATAAGTCACATGTAAGAAAGTGCACTGCTAGTTTTCAGAAAAACATCAACAAAAATTTTTTTTATGGTACTGCTTGGGTACAATTAACACTGCTAGATATTGTATAGAAGATTGAAAATCTTTGCTTTCGGAGTTCAAGTCAACTTTATTCCAATCATACATATTTTGATTAGCACTGCATTTAAAACTCTTACAATATAAAAAGGTAAAATATAATTAACAATCCCTTGGTAAAATAAGTGTAATAGTTCATTATTGGCTGTATGCACTGTACCCTGGAACGTACGTTTTTAGCATTTAAAAGGAAGGTTTCCACTGAAGGCTAAAGCAATTAAAAAAAAATAAAAAATCTCTAGCTAAATGCTAGCAACTGGCAATCAAGCAAACAAGAGAAAATGTGATGAATTGGATACGATTTAAATTAAAATGTAGACAAACAGAACATTTAAAGTTCATTTGTTGTAATACTGGAAATGCTATCAGAACAAAGTAAAAAAATAAAAGGAGAGCTTACAATACGCATTTGTGATGGAGTCATCCATTGCGTTCAGATAAACAAAATACTTTAATTCATTATTCAGACAGACATTCAAGGGACTTCTAAATACAAAGCACATCATATGAAATGCTATTAGTTCTTCTAATGCTCATGTCATTTAACCTTATGCTAGTAATCGTCAAGCAATATAGTACATTTCTGTATAAAAAAATACACACAGGAAGCGAATCAGAATTGTTCACTTTTGCTTCAGTTCGCTTTGTAGACTGAGGGTGATGTTTATTTGTAGGCTCATATTGGAATTATGTTTGATAGTCGCCATCCATGAAGGGGTGTACTTAGACCACTTTGTAAATACATGACCATGGCAACCTTGTACCTGGATAATTATAAAGCCACACAGAGTTGAAGTTATTTTTCCCTTAGTGTACTGGACATTTTTTACCTAATCTATGGCTACTTAGCTAGATCATGGGCCAAATCCTTTATATATTCATAGCTCTCAACTGCCCCTGATCTCGAGGGGCAGTCCCTTGAGATAAGTCCCTCATTTTGGTCTGATCTATATATTTATACATAAAGTGCACTATTTACCTATCAAAGTGTTACCCAGTGCTAAACCTTTCATCCAATTTCTAAATTGCTGCATTTGTAAATTCCAAAAGCTAAAATATAAAAGGAATAGTAGGAAAAAAAAGAAAAGGATGAAGAGCATTTGTGGGTTTAACCAATCTTATTGTATGATTCTCCTTTAAGGGGGGTGTGACAGGAGGTGTTTCCTATGCCTACATACTTTTACTTATAGGTGTCCCTTGTTCATGTCTCATAGTATAGAGAGATCTGCACAAATGTATATATTTTTTTATATATATTTTTAGATTTTTTATATAAATAATTAAAAAAATTATATGGAAGACCTGGTTGAAGGACTAGGTCTACTTCCAGTTGCAGTTTCTATCGTTCTCTGACCAAATATACACTATAAGGATTTAGGATGATGGGCTTTGGGCTTGTGTCAATTTTCAGATCAGTATCAGATGCTTGCGATATCATTCAAAAAGGTACAGTTGACCCTTTCTAACTTGTATGGCAATGCAAAAGCCAAAGCCCGTTGACGAAGGGCTTAAAAGTGATTGTAAAAGGTTCAGGTTTTTAAAAAAACAAACACACACGTCGTACTTCCTGCTCTGTGCAAGGGTTTTGCACAGAGTGGCCCCGATCCTCCTTTTTTGGGGTCCCCCGGTGGCGCGCCTGGCTCCTCCTTGGTATGGACTGCCTCCACAGAGAGCTGCATTCCATGGGGGCACTCGTGCGGGCGCGCTCCCGAGTCCTGCTGCTGTGTCCATTGACAGACAGCAGGAGTCGGCCCTGCCCCCCCGGTCACTAGATTTGATTGACAGCAGTGGGAGCCAATGGATGCTGCCACTATCAACCTATCCAATGGGGACCCGAGACAGCGACTGGAGCTGCTGGGCTCATTCTCGTGAAAGATCAGGTTCAGGTAAGTAAAAGGGGGGTTCTGGGGGGGCTGCTGCACTACAAAAGGTTTTTCACCTTAATGCATAGAATGCATTAAGGTAAAAAACCTCAAGACTTTACAACTCCTTTAAGACTGGTATGAACACCAAATATCCCAATCTTACAGATTTAACCTTCTATATACAGCTGCATATATGATTGATCTGGTCTCCCACATCCTGTAATAAATAGGCAGTGTAATTGAGTTACTATAGGGCAGTGATGACGAACCTTGGCACCCCAGATTTTTTGGGAACTACATTTCCCATGGTGCTCAACTACACTGCAGAGTGCATGAGCATTATGGGAAATGTAGTTCCAAAACATCTGGGGTGCCAAGGTTCGCCATCAATGCTATAGGGAAATATGCTGTTCAATTTGTAAGAGAATTTTCCCTTAGCCTAGTGAATGAGGTCAAGCTGTGCTTACTTCCATCATCCAATCATGTGAATGAAAAACTACAGTTTTGTTTCGATTTTACCTTGCATGGGATTAAGTATTCTTTGCAAAGTGAATTTTTATTACATTTGCTAAACTAAGAAAATTTGCTTACAAAGCGAAATAGCCTATTTATTTTTGGTCAATCAACCCCAGTGTTATCTACAAGTCTAAAAGATCAACAAGTGTATGGCCAAACTAAAATTGATATTTTCCCCTTTAAATGTCAATGAAACTAACCTCCAACTTTGCATTTGTCCATCGTGGCACCTCTACCACCATGTTGAATATGTGCTGCAAAATAAAAATAAATTGTTATAAAAAAGGCATTATTTGGAGAAAACACCACAATAAAATAAGCTTGAAAACAAACTTGGAAAAAAAAAAAAATACATAAAAACATGTTAACAGTGCTTTACAAAAAAGCCAAAATGAGTATTTGTGTATATTACACCACAAGATTGACAAGCTGCCAAATGCAGGCAACAACGGACAGTGTTAAGGATTTACTCTGCAGTAAATTTCAGGTATTTGAATGCAGGAGCACTATAAACCATGCTGGAATGTGCAATCATTCCCCATGTTACTGCACCACTTAGCCTCCATGCTCCCATTACCTATTGATTTATATGAAATCTTGCTTTGTCATAATAATACCTTTTACAGCGGTACAGTTATGTATATTGTTGATCTATTCAGACAGCTGCCTTTTTCACAAGCTACACATTTATGTCAGAAGACTGGGAGTAGAAAAACCAGAAAAAGAGCAAGACCATTAGGGTATAAATATAGAGACTGAATATTGCCAAAAACGTGCAATTTTCTAATTCTGCTGAATAACATTTTTTTTTGTTTGGATTACTTTTTTTTTAATTTAGTCTTTGTCATCTCTTTTTTAACCACAGGCAATGCAAAAAAAAAAAAAATAAATAAGACTGAAAAATGTCTAGCTTAAAGCAATTCAATGGCAGCAATAATTTCATCAACATGAAGAACTACTAAAGAAAAAAAGAAGGGGTGCAGTTTTAGGTGTTTGGCATGGATGGTAGCAAGTAATAAAGTAAACCTGTCACAAACCGAAGCAGTTTCATTCAAGCATATGATTAAAAATAAATGCACAAGCAGGTTGCCTTCTGTGAAAAGTTCATGTCAAAAATGAATGGCAAATCCAGATAAATAATAAACTAAGCATATGCTTATATTTCCTTAGGAGTTGCCAATTTTCGTAAAAGCAATTTTGAGTTTTTCCTTCTGAAAGATTTAACCACTTCCAAACAGTCGCCCAATTAGGCTGAAGCTACAGTGGTGATTTTTAGTAGGCCAACCCTGCTAATAAAACCAGAAGTGAATATTCACTAGGAATAGCAAATTGCAGACAACTGCATGCTACTTGTGTAGCTTACTTCACAATTGGTATCTATTTTCTTTTTACATCGGTTAATCAATCAATTGCTACAGTTATAGCTAGAATGAAAACCCTTTGGATTTACGTTGAGTGAAAGGAGTTTAGAACTTCACTCCTTCTAAACGTCCTGATCACCAATGTCCCCAGGAATGGAGGGGTAAATCCAAAATTTTAAATTTGCCAGAACAGGAACAGAAGGAAAATGTTCCAATGGGGACCTTTGTTCTGACAACTGTCTAACAGGGATTTCCTTTACATTGGAAAGATATCTTCTCACTCCTTGTTGAATCTACAGGACAGGAAGTGATGGCAAATCTAATGAGACACAGATGGCAAAAAAGACTGACCAGTTGAAATAGGAGAGATAAGTGGGGAAATACACTGCTGCCACTACAGAAGCCATGTAGTAAAGCAGTACACACAGGTGCGGAGACAGAAAGAAAAGACAGAAAGAAAAGACAGAAAGAAAAGACAGAAAGAAAAGACAGAAAGAAAAGACAGACAGAAAAGAATCTATCTATCTATCTATCTATCTATAGAGAGCCCAACTCTGGTCACATTTTAGTTTTGAATAAAGTGGGAAATTTCCAGCATCACAGCAATTTACTGCTGTGATGCGATTGCTTGAATACATTTTTGGACGCTATTCAGTAGATCCATGGCGTGCTGGGGATAAATGCTTTGATTTGGAATGCATTAACATTTCTATCAGGTTATTTATGTCTCTAACCTTTTTTCTCATTTCCTATGCCTGTAACCCCTGCATGATGGTCATGTAGTGCGTCTTTTGGCTGAAATGCAAGGGGGACAAGACAGAAATAAAGTTGAAACCTCCCTCGCTCTAGAGATTTCCCATCACTTCTTGTCCTGATAAAGTGAAGTGCTTGAACCACAAGCACTAATAATGTCTGGTGAAGGCTGCACGTTCTCCTTGCTGTATCTAAAACAATACCAAAAGTTTTGGCTGGAGTAGAGCTTTAGGAAAGATCTAGAGTAATGACAACTTCCATATTGCAGTCCTGAGCCACTCTTTATGCCAAGAGCATATCACACCCTCGAATCCTGTTCCTTCTAGATGTTGTGGTCTGTCCACCCACTACATTTTGCCAGTGACAGGAAGGGGCAACATTGTGTAAATGTTCACTTCTGGAATCCCCATTAAAATTGTAGGCTGTAATCCACCCGAAAAATAAAAGATTACTGATATATCAAACAAAAAAAAAAACACACAAAAAAGGTATATGGCATGTTTTGTTCTCCCTCTACAACTTTCAAATTAAATAGCCTGAACAAAGCGGTCATAGCAATCTTGTTCTATCAAAACAAACAATTTGCAGAAGCCGCCACACAGCGCACACGTTCTTTAGAAATGCATTTCTCAGAATGTCAAAAGTAAAACACCAAGAACAATCCAGTTTCTTCACAGGGAATGTACAATGTATGTGGATTTTTTTTAATATATTATATTCAGCACTAGATTACCATTTGTGCTTTATAAGCAGCTAAATGTGAAATTTTGCCTACAGTGTACAGCCAGCAGGTAAAGTCCTAGAGCCAGCTGACAGCAAGTTTTTTTTTTTTTTAACAATCCTGTACTTGCTGTAAAGAAAATGTAATTTCATTGTGTAGTTCAGCTCTGTTCACAACACAAATACTGTAGCTATAAATGTGACAAAATATGTATATTGCACCACAGACTCCCCTATAAAATGTTGATCCCTCTACAGTGCATCCGGAAAGTATTCACATCGCTTCACTTTTTCCACATTTTGTTATGTTACAGCCTTATTCAAAAATAGATTCAATGCATAAATTTTCCTCAAAATTCTACAAACAATATCCCATAATGACAACGTGAAAGAAGTTTGTTTCAAATCTTTGCAAATGAGATAAAAAAAAAACAAACCCTGTACATAAGTATTCACAGCCTTGGCCATGACACTCAAAAATTGAGCTCAGGTGCATCCGGTTTCCACTGATCATCCTTGAGATGTTTCTACAACTTGATTGGAGTCCACCTGTGGTAAATTCAGTTGATTGGACATGAGTTGGAAAGGCTGAATAGTGCATGCCAGAGCACAAAGCAAGCCAAGAAGTCCAAGGAATTGTCTGGAGACCTCCGAGACAGGATTGTATGGAGGCACAGATCTGGGGAAGGGTGCAGAAAAATTCCTGCAGCATTGAAGGTCCCAATGAGCACAGTGGCCTCCATCATCCATAAATGGAAGAAATTTGGAACTAGGGCTGCGACAAGCGATTATTTTTATAATCAATTAGTTGGCTGATTATTGTTTAGATTAATCGGTTAATAACCTTAAAAAGAAGTGTGGTGTATAATTTATTTAATACTGTATGTAAAGTTTTTAAAAAAAGCAATTTATTCTTAAATACATCTATATGTAGTGGTAAATATAGGGTGAATCTGGTAAATATCAGACTCTGATCAATTTATTATTTTTTCTTTTTAAATAAAAAAACAACAAGAATGTCTTCCTAATTTTAAGAACGTTCATTCGATTTTCTAATCGTTAGTGGGGTCAAATTGACGTTCATTTTCAACCACAGCGACGGGAAAATTTGGAAATAGAAGAAAACTTCTTGGTCAAAGGAATTTTCAGACAGTGTATGTTGTTTTCGTTCAGAAATTACATTACTTTTAAAAACAGAATGTTAAAAACAAGTGAAAATTTCAAACAACATTCTTTCATTCAGCGAATGTACAAAGATTTTTCGTCTGAATATTCTCATCTGAAAATTGATCCGTGTGACCCGCATAAGGCTCGGTACACACCTATGCAGTTTGCCTTTGATCTGTTTCTGCAGTGCGTTTTGATTTTTGCGCACGTGATTTTGCTGCGATTTGCTTTTTGCATTCTTTTTTGCCCAATTTGTTGTTGGGCAGATTAAAAAACACAAATTGTTGCAAAAAACGCATTACATGCTTTTCTGCAGCTTCTCCGTTGAAGTATATGGAACCAAAAAAGCACAGTTTTGGTTTAAAAAATGTGATCTGACCCTTTCCAAATACATAGCGGCTGAAAAAAGCATAGATGTGAACTTGTCACATAGGAAACCATGTAAATGAACTGTAGTGCTTTTCTGCAAAAAGCACCAAAATAACACAAAGGTGTGAACCAGGTCTAAGATGTTTAGTAACATAATGGGGTTCAAAAAATAAAATTAGCCCTTTATAGTACAAAAAAAAAAAGCAGATAATCACTACTGTAAGGGGTTCATTTTTTTACTGTAGAATTGTGAAATATTTACAGTAGCAATTATTTGCTCTTTTTAGCTTTTAACCCCATTAAGTTATTGGCCGATTAATAGATTATGAAAATGAATCGATTACTATTTTCATAATCAATTAATCAATTAGTTGTTTCAGCCCTATTTGGAACCACCAGGACTCTTCCTAGAGCAGGCCGCCTGGCCAAACCGAGCGATTGGGGGAGAAGCCTTAGTCAGGGAGGTGACCAAGAATCCGATGGTCACTCTGACAGAGCTCCAGCGTTTCTCTGTGGGGAGGGGAGAACCTTCCAGAAGAACAACCACCTCTGCAGCACTCCACCAATCAGGCCTATATGGTAAAGGGGGCCAGGCGGGAGCGACTCCTCAGTAAAAAGGGCAAAAAAAAAAAGCCCGCCTAGAGTTTGCCAAAAGGCACCTGAAGGACTCCGACCATGAGAAACAAAATTTCCTGGTCTGATGAAATAAAGATTGAACTCTGGCCTGAATGGCAAGCACCATGTTTGGAGGAAACCAGGCACCGCTCTTTACCTGGCCAATACCATCAAGCAGTGAAGCATGGTGGTGGCAGCATCATGCTCTGGGGGTGTTTAGCGGCAGAAACTGAGACTAGTCAGGATCAAGGGAAAATATGAAAGCAGCAATGTACACAGACATCCTTGATGAAACCCTGCTCCAGAGTGCTCTGAACCTCAAACTAGGGTGACGGTTCATCTTCCAACAGGACAACGATCCTAAGCACACAGCCAAGATAAAGAAGTGGCTACGGGACAACTCCGTTAATGTCCTTGAGTGGCCCAGCCAGAGCCCAGACTTGAACCAGATTGAACCTCTCTGGAGAGATCTGAAAATGGCTGTGCACAGAAGCTCCCCATTCAACCTGATGGAGCTTGAGAGGTCCTGCAAAAAAGAATGGGAGAAATTGCCAAAAAATAGGTGTGCCAAGCTTGTAGCATCATATGTAAAATGACTTGAGGCAGTAATTGGTGCTTCAACAAAATATTGAGCAAAGGCTATGAATAATTATGTACATGTGATTTTTTCAGTTTTTTTATTTTTAATAGGTTTGCAAATATTTCAAAACACACTTCTTTCACGTTGTCATTATGGGGTATTGTTTGTAGAATTTAAAAAAGAAAAAAATTAATTAAATTTAATCAATTTTGGAATGAGGCTGTAACGTATCAAAATGTGGAAAAAGTGAAGGGCTTTGAATACTTTCCGGATGCACTGTAGTGGCAACCCTTGCTGCTCCTCCCACTTCCCTGAGCAATGTACAAAGTGCAAATGAACAATAAAAAAACAAACAAAAAACATGAGCTCTAGGTGCTAGTGCATCTCCTTAACGTGGCATTATATGGGTGAAACCTTAAAAAAGGTTATTTACTACCTCTATAAAAATATACAATATAATCAACAGTGAGACTGATGAGTGATTGAAGTGACTAAAAGAAGTCCATCAATCGTGCCAAAGTCCACGTGTAAAACTTCCTTTCAAAGTGATTACACACTCCATGCAAATGAGACAGTTTGTCTCCACTCAATGCTCCTCCTTGTGTCCACACCACGACCCCCTATCTAGTTATGACTCACCAGATCCCTAGACCCAGGGTGAAGTGGGTCTAATAAGGCTTCTTAGGAGTCTAAACCATGGATAGTGATGAGACCAGTATCCTAGTATCTCCCTCCACGGATCCTCAGATGGAGTAAACCACAAAAAGCAGAATCATAGTGCAACCCATTTTTTAAGTTTCATATATCCAGAACGTATAAAAATTCCCACTCGCATGTAATCGTGCCCAAGCCAGTACCAGCCGGATCCAGCAGTGTGTTCTCTCTCTCAGTACCGCTGTACACCCCACCATACTGTAGCTATACCCAACATCACTGAAGCAGCTTTAGTATGCATTAGTTTGCTTGGCAAGAACTCTGACGGCATATACTAGTGATGAAAAGTTTTGTTTGCACACCTTCTGCCTGAATAAAACAAGGCTTTATCTCAGGGGTCTCCAAACTTCCTAAACAAAAGGGCAAGCAAGTTTATTATCCTTAAAGCGGGGGTCCACCTATCTTTTTTTTTTTTTAGTTCATTCACAAACTTTTCTTCTCAGCATTACATACTCACATATTGTGTGTAATATGTCTGCCTGTGTCAGATTTTGTCGGAAAGAATAACTTATATTATTCACTGCAGGCGGTTTCCATCTTCATTGTGGGCATTTGAAGCCCACAAGCATTTATTTCCTGGATGTGGTGAATGCTGTGCTCCCAGCATTCACCGCTCGTTCCCGCACATGCTCAGTGGCATCCTGGGAAGCCTGAGACTATCTCCCAGGAGTCTGGGAGAGGCTAGAAACACGCCTACTCCCATGGGAGGAGAACCAGGAAGTGCAAAAAAGAATAGAAAAATAAAAAAAAGGTAATTACGGCGATTTAATTTTTTTTTAAACGGCATCTCAGCATCTAGGCAAGGAAGAGACTACATACAGATATTTTTCAAAATTTGGGTGGAACCCCGCTTCAAGACTTTAGAGGGCCGGGCTGCGGCCAGTAGAAGTAGAAGTAGAAAACGTCCTGGCCTCGCTAACAATGCCCCATCATTGGTGTCTGTGAGAGGCTTAGTGCCCCATCCCTGGTGTCAGTGAGAGAATAGTGCTTCATAGTTGGTGTTAGTGGGAGGAATAGTGGCCCACTGTTGTCAGTGGCAGGAATTATGCCCCATTGTTAAAGTGGTTGTAAAGCCTTTTTTGTTTTTCTAAAAACTAACAAACATGCTATATTTACTTGCTCTGTGCAGTGGATTTGCACAGAGCAGCCCGGATCCTCCTCTTCTTGGGTCCCTCTTCTGTGCTCCTGGCCCCTCCCTCCTGTTCAGTGCCCCCACAGCAAGCAGCTTGCTATGGGGGCACCAGAGCTGAGTCATAGCTCCCTGTGTCCATTCAGCCATGGAACCGCAGTCCAGCCCCGCCCCCACTCTGGTGATTGGTTGACTGACTTTGATTGACAGTAGTGGGAGCCAATGGCGCCGCTGCTGTGTCTCAGCCAGAGAGCGAGAGAGACTTGGAAGGCCGAGACACTCTTGGACATCGCTGGACAGAGATGGGGCTCAGGTAAGTATTAGGGGGGCTACTGCACACCGAAAGCTTTTTATCTTAATGTATTAAGATAAAAACTTCTGACTTTACAAACCCTTTAATGTCAGTGGGAGGAATTGTGCCCCAAGGTCCAAATAAAGGCATACAAAGGGCCAAATAAAAGGCATACAAAGGGCCAAATCCAGCCCCCCTGCCGCAGTTTGTAAACCACTGGTTTATCTGATGTGAATTGCAGAGCCTTCCTCCTTTTACTTTATGTGATTGTATCATGGAAGAGAAGTAGAGCAGGCTCTATAAAGAGAATTTGCATTGCTTTGTTTACTCTAAAATACCTCTGCCATTGTTCAAATTGTAATTGTAATTGACTTATTGTAATTTAAATTAAGAATATTTGTTAACGGTTCTTGAAAAGGTACAAATAATAATCTTCTGAAACATGACCACATCTATGGTCAACCTAAGAATGTGCAGTAAAGTCTGCTAAAAATCCTTCCAAGGCAGAGAACCGTCCTAAAAGCCATGGATTTTGCTTTTTTTTATCTCAACAAAACTGAATCTTTATTTTAGACTGAGAAATCTTGGAGTTTAGATATAGCGGCAGATGAGTTTATCCTAATGCGTTTAAAGTTCACTGTGATGATGGGCAATTGCAATTGAACACGTCTTTAAAATCCCATCAGCAGCAGGCAGAAAACACAGCAAGACCTTGAAAATAGGGATTTGAATCTGAACACTGCTGGAAGAAAAAAATAAATAAATAAAGCAAGTCAATTATATTCTTTTCCACGCCAACAGTCCAACTGGGATTATGACAATAAGAAGGACCTGAAATATTTATATAAGGAGAAGTTATTTCCACTTCAAGGTGCAAGACACAGGAAGGGCTTGAAATACTGATAGCATGCTGCTGATAGATTTAGAACATCCCTAAGACATAATCCCAAAAGGAAGGAAGCGTGGGCGTGAAAAAAAAAAAATTTATTTGCAGGAGATCAATCATCTAAAACTGCAGAAATTTGTTTGGTATAATATTTTATAAATATATAAAAATGTGAAATACACCAACTAATTGAGCTGCTAATTGTAAAAGACAACCAGCCTTCCTCTGACTGTCACACTGTCGGGTTAGAAAATAAGAGCTGTAATCTGGTTGCTATGGACAACAAAAAATCCTGCCAGTTTTAGACATAATCCCCCTTCCCCTGTTTCTAATCCTGGAGGGCAAGCACTGCGGTACAGTTTTATCTTTTGCTCATTTACGAAGCCCTGGGGCAACTGTACTTGCAATGTGCACAATCTGTTTAACTTTAGTAAACCCCATAGTTTGTGGGTTTGAGATGTAGCCTTGAAAAATGTTGAATGTAGTAGTAAACTACTACAAGTGGGGGAAAAAAAAAAAAAAAAAAAAAACAACACACAGTACGGGTATTGAACCAATTGTCTACACCTTTTTATGTTACATTTGTCTACTAGAATTGAGTAAAATATATAAAAAAAGAGATGTCCATGCGAATAATGCGATTTACCAATTCCTGTGTGTGTACTGAGGAGCACCTGGTACAAAAAAAAAATCTCACTTAACCACTTCAGCCCTGGAAGAATTTACCCCCTTCCTGACCAGAGCACTTTTTGCGATTCGGCACTGCGTCGCTTTAACTGAATTACGTGGTCGTGTGACGTGGCTCCCAAACAAAATTGACGTCCTTTTTTTCCCACAAATAGAGCTTTCTTTTGGTGGTATTTGATCACCTCTGCGGTTTTTATTTTTTGCGCTATAAACAAAAAAATTGCAACAATTTTGAAAAAAAAACAAAAAAAAAAAAAAACGCATTTTTTGCTATAATATATATCCCCAAAAAATATTTAAAAAAAAAACATTTTTTTTCTCACTTTAGGCCGATACGTATTCTACATATTTTTGGAAAAAAAAAAAAAGCGCAATACGCGTTTTTTTGATTGTGATTGATTGATTGTTTGTGCAAAAGTTACAGCATCTACAAAATAGGGGATAGTTTTATGGCATTTTTATTGACAATTTTTTTTTATACTAGTAATGGTGGTGATCAGCGATTTTTATATCGTGACTGCGACATTATGGCGGACACATCGGACAATTTTGACACATTTTTGAGACCATTGGCATTAATACAGCGATCAATGCTAAATAATTGCATTGATTACTGTAAAAATGTCACTGGCAGTGAAGTGGTTAACCACTAGGTGGCGCTGTAGGGGTTAAGTGTGTCTTAGGGAGTGTTTCTAACTGTGGGGGGGGGAGGGGCTGCGTGTGACACGTCACTGATAAGCGCTCCCGATTACAGGGAGAGCTGATCAGTGACAGTGTCACTAGGCACAACGGGGAGATGCTTGTTTACATTGGCATCACCCCGTTCTTCCTCACCGTAAGACGATCACGGGTATCCCCGAGGACATCAGGTCCACGGGACCCGCGATCACGGAGCTCCTGGCGGGCATGCACGCTCTCTTAAAGTACAACGTACAGGTACGCTAATCTGCTTGTACGTGCCCTTCTGCCACAGTATATCTGCGTGAGGCGGTCAGGAAGCGGTTAAAGGACTTTTTGGAAATATATAATGGTTAAGTTAATCAAATACTTCTTTGGGGCTTGAGCAGTCAATGTTAACAGAATCACAACAGAATGCATTAAGGGATCTGTGTTAAGGCTTGATGAAGACTGTCTCCTAATGACACTTAAAGTGATTGTAAAGTCTTGTTTTAAAAAAAACAAAAATCAGATAGGTTATACTTTCCTCCTTTGTGTAGTTGGTTTTGCACAGAGCAGCCCAGATCCTCCTCTTCCTCGGTTCCTCCCTCCTATTGAGTGCCCCTACAGTCAGCAGTTTCTTTTGGGGGCACCCGAGCGGAGTCACAGCTCCGTGTGTCCATTCAGACACGGAGCCCCAACCCCTCTCTGACTGATTGCCGCGGAAGCCAATGGCGCCACTGCTGTGTCTCAGCCAATCGGGAGGAGTGTCCCGGACAGCTTAGACATTCATGAACATCGCTGGAGAGAGTTGGGGCTCAGGTAAGTAATTAGGGGGTTGCTGCTACACACAAGTTTTTTTTTATCTTCATGTATAGAATGCATCAAGATAAAAAAACCTGCGTATACAACTCCTTTAAGGCAGCCAGCCTTTGGGAGATGCTAGTCTTCATCAAGCCTCAACACAGATCCCTAGTGCATTCTGTCATGAATCTATTAACATTGACTGCCCAAGCCCTGAAAAAAATTGGGCTTTTTTTCCTCCAAACGTGTTGGCGGTATGTAATGATCTTAGCCATTAAATGTTTCAAAATGTCGTTCAAGTGAGATGAACTTTTGTACCAGGCACTTCAATGTTCACATCTAAATTTACTGTCTGGTGAGTATTTGTTTTGTCCCTACCAGAAAGGTAGCAGCCTAGGACCAGAACAGGGTCCACCCATTCTTTATTTTCCTTATGGATATGCTTCTTTTAAAGAAAAGGCATCTTAAGGTATATCCATCAGAACAAATTCTCACTTCTATCCCTGGAATGCCATCATACACACATCAGTTATTTGCCAATGGAAAGGTGTATTTTATTGTGAGCAGTAAAAATTCATATTTACAGTCCAACAGCCATCAGATTCTGACTGTCAAACCCGAAACTATCCTTTTATGGGGAAGGTTTAAAGTGAAATTATTATTGAACCTTTAAAAAAGTCCTGCCTAAGGGTAGTAATCACAAGATGTTGTGAACTATAGATTCTCTTCATGCCTGCAGGCTTTAGGTGCGGTGCGTTATACCCAAATTGTGTATTGTACGCAAATTTTGTATTGTAGATGCATTTTATGTGCATTACCTTTGAAATCTATGTCACGTGTCAAATTTCTTCATCTGAAGGGGTTTTTATCTGAAGGTCAGCAACAAAGTTCTTACATCTGACATTTCAAAATATAAAGCCCATACTGACTTATGAATATTTATGACTAGAAAATCTAGTTTGTAGGTCAATTATACTTGATTCCTGGGCAAAACTCTGGATCAGAGAGTGCTTTGGCCTGATAACTTACCCTGGTCATCAATGGAACCTGTCTGACAAAATTCTGAACTGTCATTTTTGTAGCATCATATATTGACACTACAGGTAATGAAAATTTGGTGGTTTCTACCAATCATTTAATTTATAAAGGTATTCCTCTAAATCTGCAATAATACTGACCTACTCATCTTGAATGTTTACAGTCAGCTAGAATGAAACATTTGCATATATCTTAGTCATTCTTATCGTCTTCCCTCCTGGCTGTATGGATATTTCTAGCATGCAAGGTTGCACTGCAGAGCTGGGTCATTGTGATGCTTCTGTATTACAGGACAAGACCAATACTGGAAGAGCAGAACATGAAGCTACAGCAACATTAAATCAGACACACTCGAGTAAGCTGAACAATCTTCTGCCATCATCCCAAGGGGTTTTAAAATTGCTTCACAATTAAGCTTCTGTCAAGCTAATTTTCAGAGATTGTACGCAGTGCTAATTATATAGAAAGTTCATGATTCAACAGTAATCTAAAATACCATGGCTATTATTGGCTCCAGAAACCCTTTTCATCTTTCAAAAAAAAAATAAAAAATTTCATCTGGTATGTCAAAGTAGTCAATGCGAATAAAGTCACACAAGCCTGATTTAGCTACCCATATAAAAGATTTTACCTCTAATTTTGGCAATACTGCTAAATTCGTATGAAGTATTTTAATGTTTTGACAATGAATGCAAAAAGGCTTATGTATTAGAGGTCTCATCACACAGCCTGAACCTTTCCATCAGTACACATTCCTATCCTCTATGGCAGTGGTCTCCAAGCTGCGGCCCAGGGGCTAGATGCGGCCCTTTGCTTGCTTTTATTTGGCCCTTGGGGCACTATTTCATCCACTGATGCCAACAGTGGGGCACAACTACCTCCACTGACACAATTGGAGGAGCATAATTCCTCCCAATGACGGGGCACAATTCCTCACAGTGACACCATCAGGCCCAATGACACCAATGATGGGAAACAATTCCTCCAAATGACACCAATGATGGGGCACAACTCCTCAAAATGACACCAACAATGGGGCACAATTCATCACAATGACACCAATGGTGGGGCACAATTCCTTCCACTGACACCAAAGAAGGGGCATGGTTTCTTCCCACCGACGTCTGGACCTTTTCTACTCCCACTACCCACAGTCTGGCCCCCCTAAATTCTGAAGGACAGTAAACTGGCCCTTTGTTTAGAAAGTTTGGAGACCCCTGCTCTATGGAGACGAATTGAGCAAACAAAATTTTGAGAATAAATTGAGTAAATGGAAGCTTTTTTTTTCACCCAAAGGGCTTGTGGGCTCCCTTGTGGGAAGTTTGATTTTCTGGGAGCCTAAAGTAAAGCAGGCATCTGAGATGCTCTTAGTAGGATCAGCTCTGAAGGACGCGAACTTTTGCTCATAGCAACCTGTCACGATTCATCACATTTTTATCTGCGAAAATTAAACAAGATGTCAGGATGATTACTACAATGTATTTAAATATCTCCACTGAATGTTAGAGGATTGCATGTCAGTTACTTGGAAACCCCTGATCAGTACTTAAGATAGTACAGCAGACATCTCCAGCATATAAAAGCAAACAACTCCAAACAACTTGCTAACAGCCTAAGTTTTTTTTGTCTAGAGCACCTCAGAGCAAACCTGGGGTACCCTGGGATGCAAATAAGGAGCAAGGCTTTCATGGACACATATAGTTTAATTTAGTGTTCAGTAGATAGCCTGAGTTGAACAAAAGGATGCAGACAAGTGTGTGTTGCAGTGGCAACCAAGGCAAGTATTGTGCCCCCTTCCGTAGGACCACACAGCTGCTGAAAGAAAATTTTTTTTTTGATCCTGAGAAGTGACACTAAAACTCAGCTATTCATCTACCTATAATAATATATGAGCAAACAGCCACCAGCCCTTCCATGATGTGATGCAGTGCATTAAACCTTTCATAAAGCATTCTGCAGCACAATAGATGCCACAAATGGCTCCAAATGGACAGCAGCAAGGTCACTGTCAGTGCAATGGGCAGAACAGAACCTTTCAGGAACACTGGCTGTACAAGTTGCAATACACAGAGAGAATCCTTTATTAAATATTTGTACCAGCATCACTTATTTATAAAACAAATTTACTGCAGAGCAGCAGAACTGGAAGAATACGGCCCTTGTGTACAGCAGCCCTCATGTAATCATCAGCAGCACTGCAACTCATCCCTGTAGAGTCCACCCAGCTTATTTATTTTTTGTGATATTTTGAGCCCCTAAGAAGTTTGTGCCCAGGGCAACCATCCCTATGGTCCCACCCACCCTATGCCACTGGTGTGATGCATTTTCCATCACAGCTTACCTTGCATTTTAGAATCACAAGGCATATTAAATAATGTAGAGTGAGCAGCTAGAAATGCCTGATATATGGCCCATTGGCAAAAAACTGGGCTAACCTAGGCAGGTAAAGTGGCCTTTAGTCCACAGAGTAGGCACCTCCAAGAATGAACAATATTAGAGAGCACCAGGATTTCTAAACTTGAGGCCCTATAATATGGAAATAGACTGGTATGGCAGTGCTCCGGCCTGTTTCCTACCATCACTCCACACTAACCTGCTGGCATGTAATTCTATCACTCTTAGAGGT